>OY728126.1:2058882294-2061382294 GCA_963277665.1 Viscum album | reverse complement strand
TTGGATTATCCAATGTTTTCAAGTCAACGTTGTGGCCTTGTGACAATAACTCATTATCCGTGGGGAGGTTAAAATACCATTGTTAGATCCTTGGAAAATATATCTAAAAATATGAGTTTACCTCATAAATATAATTTGGCATCGAGGTGATGTTGAAAGGGTGATAATTTCATTGGTCTAAATTTTGGTCACGCTATTGTTCATGTTGAGGCATGACAGTTTCTAACGGCTACATGATGGATTGTTTTTGGAACACCACTAAAAGTCATTTGTGGAAATCTGTGGGCATGTTCATTGTGAATTAATGATTCATGCGAGGAAGGAATTATTGTTCTATTTATAATGGGATTCCCATCTAAGATGTTAATTTTTTAGAATAATCTTTTGGAGTTACTCAACTTGTTTATTTCTTGATAAATGTGTGTACGATTAGTGAGGAACCATATTGAACCACATCACTGGGATAAGACGAATGTTGTTTAATGGGCATTAGTCTCTTTCCAATAATATTGAACAACCATTTTTAAGTTGTATGATTCAGACTTGACTATTCCTTCTAGATGAATTCATTTATTTGATATCAGATGTAATTATGTTCAACTTTCTAAAGGAATCATCCATGAAGAAAAGTTATAATTATTATGGGTTTTCTTGAAAATCAGTTCCAATGGTGGGGGAACTCAAGTTCAAAATTGGTCCCTTCTTACAGTTAAAGACCTAAGGTGGATAGAACCATCGAAAAAATGACTAATGAGATGAAGAAATGATAGTTTCTTTCGATAGAAGGGCTCATGTAAGCTTTATCATGGATTTTCGATTAGAAAATGGGAATTGAATCATTTTTTGAGAGTTTATGTTTTGTGTCCTTATTAAGATTATTGAGGTGAATTTGGCATTTATAAAGGAAACAAGACTATTTGTTTGAGAATTCATGAACATTATAGTTCAAGTGATGTTTTAATTTTTCATTAAGGATTCTCTAAGGTGATAAGTTATAATTAGTAGTGGTTTTAATGAGCCATGTTTTGAAAATAGAATGAAATACAAAGGATTTTAAAAATTTCTATTAACATGATTGAATATTTTGGAAAATTATATTTTTAATGTAATTTGGAGAGTTTCCAAAATTATATGTGTTTATTTTTAATGTGTTTAAAGGATCCAGGGTTCCCTGGCTTTTTTTTCATGTTTTGGGTGCACCAATGTGTAGAAACCCAGACATTAATGGGTCTAAAAATGGTGAATGGTTTTTTTTTGAAACCGTGAGGCACTAGTAAGAAACAATGCAGACTTGATCAGAGATTCATATGTGCCCCTAATGGGATGTGTTGAGTTATTCCAAACCATTATCATAAATTACATATTGAGTTCTAATTAGAATATACCTTAGAACTATTCACCACACACTTTCATCAATGATAGGCTAACCATGTTGGAAAACCTTTAGAAGTGGTGTCCTATGTAGTGGGTGCCGCATTTTTGTCACATTATTTGGCTAGCCTTGTGACCTAAAATGCGTCTTGGGTTTTTTATGAAATTAATTTATTGAATTAAAATTAAAAAAATATATAAAATAAGTTAAATCTTTAATCTACATCACCTCCTCCCTTGGCATTGTGAAGCTCCCCTACTATAAGGACCCGACCTTAAAACATTACATAATCATGAATTAAAGGAATAATTCACCTATAGGATCTTTTCTGGTTTAGATTTTTAGAGAATTAGGACATAACTATTATATCTCAAAAGATTACAAATTATACACTTCTACTATGATTCCATAAAATAAAAAAAATCCTAAATAGAAACATCTATACTTCCATGTTTTAGATAGAATGACTTTCCTTGATCTCATCCTTGACCCTATTCCACATTGTGTCCTGGGAAATACATTTCAAAAAAAACATGGGATGAGCATAAAAAGCTCAGTAAGCGATAGACAGAGAAGGAAAATTGTTAGTTTTTCAAAACAATAAGTAAATCATGAATAATTTAAGAAAGTTATAATTTTCACCTTTATGAAGTAGTAAATACTCTTCACGGAATAAAATATCACAACTTACCATTTTGTAACCAAAATATTACCATAAAAACCATATAAAGAACACATAACATATAAAGGTAACATGGGACATAAACATACTTAAATGGAATAACTATACAGTCAACTTCCACACATATCACTAAATGGAATATCCATACGGCCGACTTCCATACCCAATGCATTGGAGGTTATAACGTAACCACCCGTCCTAGTATTCAAGGCACCACCCATCATATGGTTTATCACGTAACCACTCGTCAAATGTCCAAGTACCATTATAAAATCATAAGACATAAAACAAAAATAATGGAAATAAAACATTTCCACATTTCAATCACAATATATCACTTAAATATATTGACATAACAAATCCATTATAAAAACCATTTTCAATACCAAAATATATAAAAGAGTATATGGTATTTGTTTCATTTTAAAAAACATTACGGCTTGTTGAGGAAGACAAAGACCAAATAATACTCGCAGCAACGAAAAAGGTCGTTTTCACTGCGTAAATTAAAAGAAACAATCCATTTTTTCCATTTAGTAAAACGCTTCGTAGAAAAGGATTCCCTTTGAGTGAAATGAAAAGTCAAAGGTGTTTTATACAAATTATAAAATAACGTTGTGTATAAAACAAAATATGCCTCAACGAAAGGAGATTGAGATGAAGTTCCTTACAAAGACGGTATCCTTAGATTAAGGATAATTCAATTACATAATTTATCTGTGAAAAATATAAATACAACCAATATAAGTGGATATTAAGTGTAAAACAATCATAATCATTCACACATATTCATATCAAGACATATTCAAGGAGTACAAGTTTAACCCAGGGGATTGAAATTGAGTTATGAAGTTCCCCTCCAAGAATTCGACAGCCCAACGACGTCACTTTAAAATTCATAAAATGAGTGGTTGAGAGAGAAAATGGTATCTCATCAAATGGACATAAAATTTACATTAATAAGGATATAGAAGAATATATCTTCACATAATAAGATGTAAATTAAAGGACATAACATAAAGAAGACTTTTATAAAAATGTAGGGTGAAAGGTTCCCTTACCGACTTGGGTAACTTTTGAAACGTACACCTCATGGAAGTAGGGTCATACAATGAAGATGTAAATACCCATAAATGAAATTATATTACAAAATAGTATAATAATGTGCAGTACAAACACCATGCAAAAGAAATGGTGGAAAATGTAGCATAAATCACACGGAAATAAAAGTGAGATGAAAAATCGCTTACGAAAACACGACGGCCCAATAACACCACTTAAAACATCCAAAAAATGGATTGAAGATATCAATTAGGTTCTATCATCATATGAACATAAAAAATAAAGTATCAGTAATATATAAGAACATCCCCTAACATAATAAATAGGAGCATAAAGGAAGTGACATGAAAGAGAGTACTTAAAAAGGAAGAGAGAGGTTGGATCCCTTACCTTAAGTCTGACTGGTCTTATTCTTTTCTTTATATTCCTGACTAATAAACATTGGTCAATTAATAATTGCTTAATGGAATAATTTAGAGATTATTATTCAGTCCATATCACATATTATACTGTTATAATAATTGGTTAATAATGTGAGTTCATATCAGACGTTTTTGACGATGTTCGGTACATGAGTAAAAAACAAACATGTTGGAAAAGAATTTTTCATGTTGTAATAAGTAAATCATCTCAAGAATATTATTAATTATTTAAATATCATATATATCTAGTACATATTCATTTTATACTATTTCATAACATTTGGAGATAAAAATAAATGAAATACACCGTTCATGGAGACATTAGGCCATACGTACGCATGAACGCTACAATCATTTCTTTGTCATATCATTGGAATTAAAAAATAATTGAGAGATAAATATATTATAATTCCAGTATAATATATATGTTACATAGGTAACATAAGTTCATTTATTTCACTCTTTATACATTCCATGTAATGCATGAACGAGTCATATCACTTGAGGGGGCGGTAGTCCACACTTCCTCATATGAAATTATCGCATTTGCACAACGTGTAAAGAAAAAAGGTATGTTTTAAATATAAAATAAAGAAGCATATAGAAAACATAAATACCATATATATCATATATATAATACAATTTCATCATAATGGACACCTTTAATGGTGTTAAAATAATATTGAACAATCATTGTTTCGTGAGGCAATAATTCTCCATCCACAGAAATAGGTCGTTCTTTAACAATTAGACGGATTTTTGTGTAAGTGTTGCTCGAATCCTTCTTATAGAAACATAATAGTATATTTAATATACTTCTTTTGTTACAAAAAAGTAATAAAAAGATTTTAGGGGGTTGGAGAAGAAAAATAAAACAAAAAAAACATTAGAGAAGACAATACCTTTAAATCGAGTAACTCCCGTTGGTTTGAAACAAAAGGGTTTCTTGAAGAGATTTCTGCCTAATATGAGGCTTCAATGATGAAGATAGGGATGTGGAGAGATGAAATTGGCAGGGGTTGTCTGAGCGAAAGGCTTTAGAGGTGTCGGTAAGGTGGTAGAGGGGTGGCCTTTTATAAGAGAAGAGGAGGGGCACTCATGGAATTTTATAAACTATTACATTATTATAAAATGATTTTCGGATTTTAAAGGACCCAAAAGGATATATTTAAATTATAAGGTGATAAGATTTAGAAATACACCAATACAATAGGTTTTTGACAAGTTTAAGACTTAGATATTACCCCCTCTTCTCATTTTATTTAAATAGTACATTTATGAGGCAATCGCTGCATCATCACAGTGTCATAAATAAAATTAATTTATATAATGTTTAAAAATAATAAAACAAATATCATGATGTAGGAAATATTTTTATCTTTCTAATGAATATTTATAGTCAAAAATATGAATTGTATAACGCCATTTAAAAATTGTATTAGTAAAACAATACATGTTTGTGACATTTTTATTTTAACATAAAATAAAAAGTTATTAATGTCATTTTCCTACCAAAGTGACTCCATGGGGTCCCCAAGTTGACCCATGGATTTTTGTGGTCAGCCATGACTCATCCAAAAAGGGTTGGACATGTTTCAATGTCATTTAAAATTATTATAACATTATCTATACCTTAAATTACACTAATTACCTTTAATCGCGATTAATAAAACTTAAAAGTTACTATTCGCCAAAAAAATATTTTAATCCCATTGAACAAAATTTTAAATAATAATGACAACCATGTATGTCGGATTTCCGAAATTCAAGTCACAGAAGTGGTAAAGTTTCATTTAAACGAAAAATCAGTTTTTTAACTACCACTTAGTTGTTTCACTATTCATCAAAAATTGAAGATTTTCAGAAAAATACAAAAAATTCACCATAAGATATATTTGAAATTCCAAATTAAAAAATGATGTCTATTTTACAAAATTAAAAACATATAAGTTTCATTAATTAATTTAATAATTAATTCTCATTGTTAGAACAAATAGCGGGTTTTTATGAAATAATATATATCAAAAGATTGACAATAGTTTAAGTCCAATTTCAATGTGAAATTAATTCCAAGGACCGCTATTGGATTAAATGGTAAAAATATACTAAAATTGGACTTCAAAACCAATCCAAAAGAAAATATAATCATATAAATAAAATAGATTAAGAAGTGGTTTTGAATTAAAATACAACAGTTTTCACTATTCATGAAATATTGAACTTTATCCGAAAAATACCAAAAAATTACACAAGGTAAATTATGATATCCCAATTATAAAAAAGTATTTTATTTGGTCCAATAGAATTAATATGAGTGACCAAAACTATATTAAATAGGTTTCATCATCAAAAGGTGATAAATCAACCTTTTAGTGAAATTTAGAGTATTTATGCTTAAAATCGAATTCTTTTCTTATTTTAATCCTTTATCTTTTATTGGATAAATGTAAAAACATTTAAAAATCATTTATAATCATATTTTAGTTATTATTATTCATTCATGCCAATACAACAGCTAAGCGTTGACTACCATTTAATATAATATTATTTTATTATTATAGTGCTACGTAAGATTTCATAGAAACTCGTTGTTGCGTACTGGGTACGCCATCGAGCATAGAATTCCCATTAAAGTAATATTAATATTTTATTCAAAAATATTAATAAATATGAGAAGGTAATATTCTTTATTTACCTAGGATGTTACATCCTTCCCCCCTTTTTGGAATTGCGTCCTCGCAATTTTAAAATTGGTCTTGGAAACATCAATGAAAGCCCCACATCGGAAAAGGAGTAAATTAAACTATCACTTTAAATTAAAGAAAGGGAAGTAAAGAGGTCACCCGAGTTAACCCATATTAAGATTCCATGTAGGAAAACATGGACATGGAAGAGAAAATAGAGGGTAATGTTGTAATTAAGAGAGATAGATAACATGATTAGTAGAACGTTAACCACCATAAAATCACAAACTTTGGATTGGTTAAACGGTATCTGATTCTCCAGTAGTAAAAATTAACGGCCAACATTTTTTTTAAATTAATTTTAATTGAGGAATTTATTTATTTGATTAACTAAAACATAAGGAAACGCACTTACTTGTCATGTAGACTTTCATCTTGTACTAGATTTCTAATACTAACACATAATTTCTCCAAATGATGAGTATTTAGGATGACTTGTTCATATTAACAGCTATATAATAACCATATAGGGAATCACCTAATCCACAAAAGAGAACTACATATTTCCCATGTCTTTAGACAAAACTAAAACAAAAAATTGTTAGTACGAGATCAGATAATACCCAAAAAGGATAATTTATTTTTACAAAAAGAAAAACTACTTCTAATCTCCAAAATTTTTCAAACATCCCACAGTTCAAGAAAGACCATTCAATAAAAATATTCCCTTAAAATTCATCAATAATAAACCAATCTAGGATTTAAAACCTAATCTCTAAAGGATTTAATCACAAGGTCTTCCATGATAATCCTTGAAATATATCTCCAATCATCAGTTACTCTTAAAGTCTCATAATGAAAAGTAATTAACCTAATCACATATCCTCCATGATAGGTTAATAACTTCCCAAAATATATTTATTCTAGATTAATAAGATCATATAGCTAAAAAGAATTATTCAAAAAAACTAGGGACTTCACGTAGTCCTGTGTGTAGGCGATAAATACCAGTCGCACGTTGGTTGCGGGTTCGATTCCCATAGCTTCGTCTGACAAGACAGGTTGTCACACGGTCTACGTGTTGTCCATTTTCCAAAACTACATAATTCTTATAACATTCCCCAAAAAAGAGATAAAATATTCAAAAATAACCATAACGTAATTTATCCTCAAGTTTATCTCATGTCATTCATATTCTATCATAACATATAGTAACCCACAATTACCTCAAAAGTAAGGATCATATCGACCATAATTGTTACCTTTATAATTATAACCTGAACTTCCACATCGAGTTGGTTCTCTCATACATGATGCATTAGAGAACTCACCATGCTTGAAGTGGCTGATCATGACTCCTGATATTTGGTTTAGAATAACCACGAGATTTCTCATTGAATCCCCCTTTTCATCAAGTCTCTTAATCAGAGAACCACCACATTTTCCTTCAAACCCATTGTCACTTTGGTGCCTGCTGGATCCATCCATTTACTAAAACCAAAAAGGTCAATGTGAGTATATCAACAAAATCATCATGAACTAAAGAGGAAGATAAATACTAATATATAATTATCCAAGTTATATAAAACTCATTCCAACATTCATAAATAACAATTACACTATCTAATATAATAACTAT
The DNA here is from genome assembly GCA_963277665.1 of Viscum album. Lineage (NCBI taxonomy): Eukaryota > Viridiplantae > Streptophyta > Magnoliopsida > Santalales > Viscaceae > Viscum > Viscum album. Next base: position 2,061,374,433 of record OY728126.1, on the reverse strand, counting down.
TATGGTTATACAAAACTTTTAACTTTTGCTTAAACAACACTCTAACCTCTATAGTTATATAAACCGACCTCTAATACCAACTATAAGGACCCGACCTTAAAACATTACATAATCATGAATTAAAGGAATAATTCACATATAGGATCTTTTCAGGTTTAGAGTTTTAGAGAATTATGACATAACTATTACATCTCCAAAGATTATAAAGCATACACTTCTACTAAGTTTCCATAAAATAAAAAAATCCTAAAAAGAAACATGTTTAGTTCCATGTTTTATATAGAATGTCATTCAATGATCTCATCCTTGACCCTATTCCACATTATGTTTTGTGAAAAACATTTCAAAAAAACATGGGATGAGCATAAAAATCTCAGTAAGGGATACACAAAGAAGGAAAATTGATAGTTTTTCAAATCAACAAGTAAACCAAGAATACTTTATCAAAGTAATACTTTTCACCTTTGTCACCGCATACGTTAAAAGAAACATTACTTATCATCATTTAATAAAATGCTTCGTAGAAAAATATTCCCTTTGAATGAAATGAAATGTCAAAGGTGTTTTATATAGCATATAAAAGAAAGTTGAGTATAAAACAAATTATGCCTCAACAAAAGGAGATTGAGACGAAGTCCCTTAGAAAGATGGTATCCTTAGATTAAGGAAAAATCAATTACATAATTTATGTGTGAAAAATATAAATAAACCCAATATAAATGGATATTAAGTGTAAAACAATTAGAATCATTCAAACATATTCAATGCATGAAATATTCAAGGAGTACAAGTTTTACTCAATGGATTAAAATTGAGTTAAGAAGTTCCCTTGCATGAATTAAACAGCCTAACGACGTCACATTAAAATTCATAAAATGAGTTGTTCAGAGATAAAATGGTATCTAATCACTGGGACAAAAAGTTTAAATCAATAAGGATATATCAAAACAAATCAAAACATAATAAGATGTAAATTAAAATACATAACATAAAAAAGTCTTCTTAAAAAAGGAGGGTGAAAGGTTCCATTACTGACTTGGGTAACTTTCGAAACGTACACCACATGGAAGTAGGGTCATACAATGAATATTTAAATACCCATAGATGAAATTATATTACACAAAGAGTATAATAATGGGCATTACATACACCACTCAAAGGAAATGGTGTCAAATGTAGCATAAATCTCACGGGAATAAAATTGAGATGAAAAATCCCTTACGAAAACATGGTGGCCTAACAGCGCCACATAAAACATCCAAAAAATGTATTGAAGATACCAATTAGGGTATATCATCATATGAACATAAAAATTAAAGTAGTAGGAATATATAATAACACCCCCTACATAAGAAATATGAGTTTAAAAGAAGTGACATAAAAAGAGTACTTAAAAACAAAGAGAGAGGTTGGATCCCTTAGCTTTTGTCCGACTTGTCTTATTCGTTTATTTATATTGCTGAATAATAAAAATTGGTAAATTAAGAATAGATTAAGGACCTCATTGAAAGATTATTATTTAGTTCATATCACATATTATAATGTTATAATAATTGGTTAATAATGTGAGTTCATATCAGACGTTTTTGGTGATGTTCGGTACACGAGTAAAAATCGAACATGTTGGGAAAGAATTTTTCATGTAGATATAAGTAAATCATATCCAGAGTAGTATTAATGATTTAAATATCATATATATCCAGTACATATTCAATTTATACTATTACATAACATTTGGATATAAAAATAAATGAAATGCACCGTTCATGGAGACGGTAGGCCGTACGTACGCATGAACGCTACTTTCATTTCTTTGTCAAATTAATGGAATTAAAAAATAATTGAGATATATATATATTATAATTCTAGTATAATATATAGGTTATATATGTCACATAAATTCATTAATTTCACTATTTATACATTCCATGTATTTCATGAATGAGTCACATCACTTGAGGGGGTAGTAGTCCACACTTCCTCATATGAAATTATCGCATTTGCACAACATGTAATGAATAAAGGTATGTTTTAAATATAAAATATATAAGAATATAGAATATATAAATACCATATATATCATATATAAAATAATGTTCCATCATAATGGACACCTTTAAAGGTGTTAAAAAAATATTGAACAAACATCGTTTCGTGAGGTGGTAATTCGCCATCCACGGAAACAATATGTTCTTTAACCATTAGACGGACGTGTGTGTAAGTTTAGCTCTAATAATTCATATAGAAACATCCTAGTATATTTAAGATACTGATTTTGTTACAAAATATAGTAATAAAAAGTGTTTAGGGTTTGGAAAAGCAAAATAAATCAGAAGAACATAAGATAAGACATTACCTTTAAATCGAGTAACTCCCGTTGGTTTGAAACAAAAGGGTTTCTTGAAGAGATTTCTGCCTAAGGTGAGGCATCAATGATGAATAGAGGGATGTGGATAAGAGAAATTGGTATGGTTTGGAAGATCCAAAGTCTTGAGAGGTGTGGGTATGGTGGTAGAGGTGAGGGCCTTTTATAAGGTAAGAGTAGGGGCACTCTTGGAATGTTATAAAATATTACCATATTATAAAATGTTTTTAGGATTTTAAAGGTCCCAAAAGGATATATTTCAAGGAAATGGTCATATGGTTTCGAAATCCACCCATCCAATTGGTTTATAACAAGTTTACGACTTATATTTTTCCCTATCTTCTCATTTTATTTAAATCATTCAATTATGAGGTAATCACTAAATCATCACGGTGTAAAAAATAAATTAATATATTTAATGTCAACAAATAATAAAAAAATATCATGATGTATGAATTCTTTTTATATTTCTAAAGAATATTTATAGTGAAAATTAGACTTTTATAACCCCATGTAAATTTTTTTTTGGTAAAACAATACATGTTTGTGACATTTTTATTTTCACTTAAAATAAAATGTTATTAATGTCATTTTACTACCAAAGTGACTCCATGGGGTCCTCAAGTTGACCCATGGATTGTATTGGAGGTCCATGACTCATCCAATAATGGTAGGACATGTGTCAAGGTCATTTAATATTATTACAACAATAACTTTACCTTAAATTACACTAATTACCTTTAATCACGATTAATAAAACTTAAAAGTTAGTACTCACCAAATAATTATTTGAATCCTATTGAAAAAAATTTTACATCCTAATGAAAAAAATGTATGGTATGATTTTTGAAATTCAAAATCATAGAAGTGGTAAAGTTTCATTTTAACGAAAAATCAGTTTTTTAGCTACCACTTAGTGGTTTCACTATTCATTAAAAATTGATTTTTTTCAGAAAAATAAAACAAATGAACACTAAGATATATTTGACATTCCAAGTTCAAAAATGATGTCTATTTTAAAAAATTAAAAACATATAATTTGCATTATTTAATTTAATAATTAATTCCCATTGTCAAAACAAATAGCGTGTTTTTATGAAACAATATATATCAAAAGATTGACACGAGTTTAAGTCCAATTTCCAAGTGAAATTAATTAAAATGACCAATATTGAATTAAATGGTAAAAATATATTATAATTGGACCTTAAAACCAATTTAAAATATAATATAATCATTTAAATAAATTATATTAAAAAGTGGGTTTTAATTAAAATAAAACATTTTTCATCATTCATTAAAAAGATATACTTTATCATAAAAATACCAAAAATTTACACAAAGTAAATTATGATGTCCCAATTATAAATAATGATTTTATTTGGTCCAATAGAATGTATAAGAGTTACCAAAACTATATTAAAGAGGGTTCACCATCAAAAGGTGATAAATCGACCTTTTAGTGAATTTTAGAGTATTTATGCTTAAAATTGAATTATTTTCTTATTTTAAGCCTTTATATTTTATTGAATAAATGTAAAAACATTTAACAAACATATATAAACATATTTTCGTTATTTCTATTCATTCCCACCAATACAACGACAAGGCTTTAACTACCCTTAAGATAATATTATTTTATTTTTATAATGCAACGTAAGATTTCATAGAAACTCGTTGTTGCGTTCTGGGTACGCCATCGAGCATAGAGTTCCCTTTAAATTAATATTAATATTTTATTTACAAATATTAATAAATTTGAAAAGGTAATATTCTTTATTTTCTTGGGATGTTTCACCTACCTTCTCCCATGGGACTCCTGATCCCCTCTCCTCATCTTTTCGTTCATTGATGATTTCAACTAGTTTTAATGAGGATTATCATTCGATTCATAGTGTAAAGATTTTCCATTTCTTATCTTTCTTGGTTTGTTGGTTTTTACCTCTCCTCATTTCCCATTTAGTTCAGCCAAACCCTAGGGGTTGGGTTATTTCATATTTTTTGTTTTCGTCTATTTTTACATTGTACAGTGTATCTCTCGAGACTCCTTCATGTGTGTTTCATTATCTTCCCCTAATGGAAAAGAGGATCAGATTTTTTCAATTATCCACTTGTCAATTTTGGGTAGGTTTTTTTCTTTCATTCATTATTTCTCACTTTCTTTTTTGGATTTTCATTGGTTTTTAGCTCTAGTAAATTTTCCTTAATTTTATTGGACCTTTCCATATTGGTTTCAAGTATCCCTAGAAAAAGGAGACTTCTATAAATGCATAGGTATGCATATATATATGTAAGGTCACTTTTTTTGTGTATATTCAACCATATAATTTAAGATATATATATTAGGATAGGTGTTCTAGTGTATATATATGAAAAAATCATACAGGTGTAAGTGGAACCATGTTTATGCATATATAATAATATATGTAAGGATTAACTTGTATATATTAATATTTATGAAATTATGAACATAGTAGATATGTGTCTTTATATATATGTGAATTTTCATATAATCAAGAGTAGATAAAAAAGTATTGATCATTTTCTGATGAAAATGTAAAGTTCCTATTTTTTCATCTTGGATCTCCCACCTTTTTGGTAGCATCCATTTCCATTACCATTTAAATTTGATGATGTGTTAATATCTCACTTTTATCACCTAGCATTGTTATTATGTAATTACATATGAGTTTATAATAAATGATTCTTTTAATGAATTGATACATTTCTTTTTAAAACATATTGTTTAAAAAAAATATCGTTGTTTTAAAATAAAACCCCTTGATGGAGGTTTACATTATTAATAGATAAAAAGCATTGTTTAGTTATTTATAACATGCATATTTTATTACAAGGATTTTTTTTCTTATTCCTTGATTTTAGAGTTCCAAAAGTTTTACTCTTTCACATGGCCTTTTTGATAATCACAAATGATGTTTTTTCAAGCCATTATAATTGTTAATTAGTCCATTTCTCCTTATATGTGTATGAATTAGTTTTCTCTTGGAAGGTAATTACCCATGTTGTAATTTCCGAAATTCAAATTTCACCTTCTATGTAACTCTATATTCTTAGTAATATAATTTACTTGTTTTCTAATTAAATGACATGTATTTATTTGAATAATTATACATGATAGATTTAACATTCATCAATGAATAAAATTATAAATGAAAAACATTGAAAATGCATGTATTTGGTTTTTGTATTGTTATATACATTATATGAAATGTGATCCCCTTTATTATAATTTTTCATGTAAAATTTTAAACATGAATGTTGTTAGCACTTGGCATATATTATAAATATAATGATGGCTTTATATAATGGGATATTACATGTGTGGAATTAAAGATAATTCCACATGGGCATTTATTATAAATGACAAGTATTTATAGAAGCTATGATATTATAGTAAGGGTTAAATTGAGTATGGTGATACCATGCTCCCTTACACTGGATGTGGATTATGGAATCTATCACCAGTGATACAATATGTGTGATGTGATTAGGTTATAGGTTACAATATTATAGTGTTTCCATGGCTACTCACTCACCATCCCAAGTGATGAATTATGATATCTCTCACTCTTTTGAGATGTAGGGAATGTACCACATTCCATGGTATTATTGGATCGTTAGACTGGCCATTGATGTGTATGTTCCAACCGAGTCCATCAAAGACTATTATTATATGTATATGTTAATTAATCTTTCTGCACACACATAATTCCACCTGTGAACTGATGAATATTGATTTAGCCACATGTTCAACTGGAACTTGAGATGATCTATGTTCTTATTTTTGAACTCTTCATTATTTAATTATACCTTCACACTTCATAAAATATATTTCAAAAATGGATTGGTCTAGATGTTGTGGGTACCGATGTACAATGATTTATATCTCAACGACTGTACAGACTTCCATTTCACTAGGTTACCCATGTAGACCGTATGTTTATAGGACCATGGACTATTTCATGAGCAGTTCTTTTAAATTGAAATTAGGATTAGTGGATAGAGCTGGTTCTTGAGATGATCTTAGAGACAGTCATTGGGATGTTTATTTATTATGTTGTATAACTCTTTTAATTTTTATTTCTTGTATTTGTAGAATTATCTATTATATAAGCCTTGATGTAATTTGTTATTGGACAAATTATTCCATTATTATGATATCAATATTTTATTTGTAATTATTTTCATATTTCGTCTACTAATTTCTTTTATTTACTTTTGGGTATACCCCAATTCAACTATAATATGATGGAATATTCTCCCCACTTTCTCCTCTTGAAACACTCAATTTTATTCAGAAACCTGTAGCATATAGGGAGGGTCGATTGAGGCCATGTGACCCATCAATACTGGTACTATATTTTTGGTTAGTTGGTCTGTGATGTTACAATCAGGAAACATGATGTATCCCAGGTTTTATTCCTAACAATATAGTGTGATTTTTATATTCAATAGGTTTATTTCATTTGCCCTATAATATTTGAAAATGTTGTTTCTCTTGATCCAGAAATAATATAGGTGGTTATCTATTTGTAACATCCAAATAAATTCTATTAGGTATATATTTTCATTGGTCTAGATAGTTATTACGAGTATCTGTTTGTTATTTTTTATGACCACACTCACCTATGATAGCTTTTAAAATGATATATGTTCCATTATAATGGAGTAAAGAATGTAAGAATTAATTTAAAAATGATAAATTTAGCATTACATCAGGACCTATCAGGAAATTACAAGAATTTGAAAAATGTGATTTGGTGTATTGTGATTCTTTGGGATTAGGTTTTGGATTTGATCTCTTATAGGAATATCATTTTTATTTGTTACGGCTCATGATATTTACAGTTTCATTTTAAGAACAACCCATCACATGATTTGGAGTTAGATATTGTGGTCCATATGTTAAGGACTTGGATTCCATACCAATTTATAATAAATTTATAGTTTTAATGACCATAATAGTTTTAATCATATTTTGTAACAATGTCATTTGAACATAATATAACTAAAATGGATTTAGTTTCTCTAATATTTTTACTTTTACTTGATGTATGCTCTGTGTAAAGGAAATATGGTGGTAGATTAATTATGGGAAAAATCGTATAGCTTGTAAGAAAAATAGGGTTCATAAGAGTGGCATTTGATGCTGGTCCTTGATGACAGGAACATTGATTGTGAATACTGAAGGAGTACCTCGGGTTTCTGTCTAGTTTCTGTAGTTTCTGATTTGGTGAACATGGTTAATGAGGCATAGAAATTTGATTGTCAATATGTTTTTATGTTGTCAAAACTCAGTAGCGGGTTGATCATTAAGGGATGGAAAGTTCAAGGAAGGTTAGTAGTGTGTTTTTTAAAATCATATGGTTATACCAAAGATTTTTAGGAACAAAATATTCATGAATACCACCAATTGATATGGATAGTTCATCATGAAATATTAAATATGTATAAGGTGTTGAATGCACACATTTAGTGGGCCGATATGAATGGAAAATTGGTTGAGTTTGTTTAGATTTTATTAAATTTACTGTATTCTAAGGTATATAATCAATTTACAAAATTTATGATTCATTATTAATTTGTTTCTATCTAGAAATGATAATAAATAGCTATGTATTTTGTAACAGGGTTCACAATAATGACATAAAAACATAACGTCAAATAGGTGATACTGGATAGGTTTAGGAAGTCAACTTATTTAATCCATACTCATGAATCTTATATGGTGGAGGAACTTTAATAAATCTATAAATAAGATGTTTTAAAGAGGAATGGTGTACCAGTTTTGATCGCGTCAGAAATAGATATGAGTTTAACTTCTTGTATCTAGAAATCCTTACAGAAATATCCTGGGACTCAATTGACTACGAATATGGTGTATTATCTATAAATTGATGGTCATACTAAATTGATTATACAAACATTAAGAGACATGTTGAGGTCTTGTGTAATGGATTTTGGTTGCTTGTGGGAGGATCATTTACTATTACTGGAGTTCTTAATGAAAAAAAGTTATCATGTCTCGATACATATATATCCTTTTGAATAATTTTATAGGTTTCATTTTTGTTTTTCACTATATTTGGTGGATATAGAAATAATTTAACTAGTTAGGATGAATATTTTCCAAAGATAATAAACAAGATTCAGTTGACCTAAAATGGATGGAGACTGTACAATGTTTTCTTGAAATTTAATGTGGATCATCATAAAAAAAATTGGACATCTTATGTGAGTTATCATGTGTTTTTAATGATCTCTACAAGTCTTGTACATAATATTTCTATGAATCAAGAATGTTATCTCTTAATACATAGGCCCTTTTGAGAAACATGAACTGTTTGGGGAGCTAGCATATCCATTTACATTTCCACCATGGTTTAGTGAAATGAATAATTTTTTTTATGTATCATAATTGAAAAATTTAAGCCTTTTCATGACCATGTGAGTCAATAATATCACATTTATGCAGATCAGGATGCATAATGGGTGTATTTTCCATATTGGATTGTGGATTGGAAAGTGAAATTATATTGAGGTAAAAGCATCAGCCTACCGTAGGTTTTCTGGAAAACAGTTGAGATTCAGGAAGAGACATAGGAATGGGAGATTCAATTGAAAGTGAAATGGATTGAACTCATTTATAGAAATGATGTATTTCAACAAACTGAATACAGAAATTCTAATGGTCGAGAGCATGTAGCACCACAAATTTCTTGTACGTAATAGTTTTATTCTACTTTTTAATTATATAAAGGATTTTTTTGATGTATGAGAATTTTTATAAACCCTTTGGAATGTTTTTGGAGATTTTATATATGTTCATGGTTAGAACTCAGATTTTGGAAACTGTGAATCAATTACAGAAACTATTCAAAATGATACAAGAGAAATGGGGAAAGAAAAACTGTAGGTGCATGCTTGGACAAAACCATGTGTCCACTATGGAGAAACTGTACAATGTGGGACAATGAATATTTTCAAGGTCAGTGAACAGTTTATCTAACCTTGTGGCTCACCATGCGAGGTTATCCTTGATGTAGAGGTTGGTGCATGGTTAGAAAACATAATTCCCTAACTTTGTGACTAAAAATGAATGGTTTAAAACCAAGTTCCAAAAAAAATGTATATGAGTTGGGATTCTTTTTTAACAACATTTTTTCTCCAAATTTAAATAATAAAACGCTTCCTTTCTCTCATAAACGATATAGGATTCTCCCATTGAATCAGAAGTAATCTGAAGGTGTTTCACAGTGCGTTAAAGCCCGATTCCCTTTATATGTCATTATGTGTGGCGTTTTGTATGGTTTTTCTTAGATCTACTTCCCTATATTTCCCTCTCACTCATATACATAGATCTAGTACTTTTGGGATATATCTCATGATAATTTATGTCAATAAAGGTTATATATGGGTTAGTTAATAATAGGGGAAGAGATATAATATATGTTTTAAGAGATTCAACCTGGTTTTGTGGGTGTTTTAATGGATTTCTATATTTTCTCCATAATTCCCAAGGTGGGTGGATTTACTCTCAACATCACTTTCTAGATCTAGAATGTGTGGAAAAACTAATTTTTTTCATTATAATTATGTTAAAATTGTTGTGAAATGACTGATGGATATATCCTTTGGATGGGATTTATGGAATTGAATAATGTGGGTGTTTTGATGGAATGTTATTATTTTCACATGATTATAAAAATATGTTTTGAAATTGTTTGTTTCATTTTCATGCTTATAAAAGTATGTTCAATAACAATTTTTTTAGAAAAAAATTAAATAAAAATATATGGTTTTATTGAAATGTATTTAATTTAATTTTTTTATTAATAGTGTGGTTTTATTAAAATTGATCAATTGGTTTGGAAAATGTTTTATTTAAATTTAGTTGGATTAAATGGTTATTTATAGACAGAATTGGATGGATAAAAGTTGTGATGTACCACCATCGATGTGATGAATAATGGACATTTTGGTTGACCATTTATGGTATAACCAAGATTTCATGGTTGTGTGATGATGTGTGTGTGTGTGTCTATATGATTGTTTGAAAAAATGGGTTATTTCAAAATGGGAAGTGTGAAATGGTTTATGTTATTGTTTACATTTTAATTTCATGGAAATTGTTTTAGTATGGGATATTGTTTTGGTATTAAATTTCTTTTCTTTGATATAATCATTTTTTAGTTCTTTTATATAAATGTGCTAATATGTTCAATTTGTGTGGCGTGAGTAGGGAATATAGTTGAGGAATTCTTACTGAGATTAATTACTCACCCATACATTGGCACATTAGTGATTTCGTGGAAATCTCTTTATTGGGACACATGTAATAGTAATTATAACACATATATTGTAGTAATTCATGATACATGGTTTGGGGGGGAGCATGGATCATGATTGGAGTTTTTTAGATATATCATGGGAGTCCTTGGGTTTTATTGGTTCTGACTTCTATTATGTTATTTATTGTTAGTTACCTTCTATTGTGAGACCTAGTTGTATTGTGGTTTTTATATAAAGGTATTTTTATGAGTTGTTTACATTATTTGCATCTGTATTATAGTAGATTATTTTTATAAGGCATGTTTTATTGGGATTTGTCAATTTTAAAGTGTAAATCAACCCCCACTTGTATTAAAAGCCTTGAAATTTATTTCCATCCATCGATGCATTGGAGTTGGCACATAAGGCCAATTACAATTTCCACCTAAAACAAAGTCATTGTAGAGGGGAATGATGTTACATCGATGGTTACCAATCTCTATAAAACTATATGTTTAGCATCATATTTTAGTTTGTTTATGTAGTATTTAATATACCTAATGAAATGTGATTTTAGTGTTTTAAGACATCAGGATGTTTTTTTCAGAAATCAATTAATGAAATTGGTGAATTTGATTCAAACTAGACACATTTAGATACATAAAAAATTGTGTTGAAAACCCTCTTCCATGTTCAAATATCTAACATATCATAAGATTATATCCCCACATTTTGGTTCTATGTATCTCATTCTAAAATGATATATAATTTATACCACATTTATTGGTGTTTTTTAGGACTGAATATAGGTAGAATAATGAATGACAAATATAACCCAGGTTGAATGTTATGGGATATATAAAATAAAAATATTTATGAGTGTTTTATCCAATTTAAGTACCCCTTAATTATATGTCACTTCAATAAACATGGTCATCAACTTTTTATGGTTCTCTTATATTAAACAGTGTAATAATTAGATGCTTGGATTTCTTGGCATGAACTATACAATTATTAATTATTAAAGAAACTAACATTTCTCTTGAAAAGTATAGACGTTAAATTTCAAATTATTTATGAGTTCTTAATGTATCTGATTAGTCTCTAAAATATCTATTTTATTTAACAATAAATGAACGAAAAAAGGTGATACAAACTTATTTGATTCGAATATTTATATTCCTAATCCCTATGAGAAATCATAATCTATAAATTTTGATGATGATAAGGAGATACATGAGCTGGTTATTTCATATTCTAAATTAGTAGATGTTTCTTGTTTTAGTGATCCATATAATTAAAATAGTCTATTCTGAATCCTTTAGATTATAATCTATTTTAAACCAATGAAAATTTAAGTTTCATCTAAGTTGGGAAATCCACATATTCTTCAACACATGTAATTTTTTACTCTTATTCATTGCCATGTGATGATATTGATAATAGGAATAGTTCACCTAAACATGTATCACATGCGATCATATTTAATCATGTGATTCAAGATGGATATCCTATTTTCATAAATGAAATGAATGATATGATTCAACTGTTTTCTTATAAAAAATTCTCGGATATGAACCCTCTCTATGAGAGATGGAAGTTCCATCTTTTTTTATACTGTCAATATAGAATTAGCTAGGATTAATAAATATGAATATGTTGAAAATAATTGTAAGATGGTGATAAAAATATTAAGCATATTGGAAAAGTATTTCCTCCTAATTTGGAAGCATCTCCCCCTAGACAATAAATTTCGTTGTATCTTATTATGGCCCCTCAATTATTGTATCATAGAAAAATTGATTTGGATTAAATCAGCGTTGATTTTATATACATAATTAAATTGATATCTCATATATATCCTCTTAATTATATAAAATATAAATAAAAAAATATCTTTCCTTATGCCTCTTGTTGTTTCCCAACTAAAACCTATTTTTGATATGCATCATAAATTTATAAGAGGAAAATAAAAAAGCTAGTTGAACACATTGAAGTAGTTCTAAAAGTCATGGAGGACATGAGACTTCATATTATTCAAAGAGACCTCACCATACTTGGCTGGTTATGTCCTCTATAATCTAGGGATACAACCACCGCTTCTCAATCTCCCCCTATCCAAACACCTTATGATCATATTTCTCCTCATCTTATCCAATTTATTGAAGATCAAATTAGAATAATCATGTAATATAAAACTATTCCTTCATACAAGGGGAATGACTAATTAAAATAATGTATCATTCAGTAAAAATTTATAATATAGTAATATAATATTTTTAGGTATTCATACAAGATAATGAAGTGGTTTATGGTCAATAAAGTATTATATTTCCATGATCATCACAAACACCGATCTAACCTCTTAGTTCAATTACTTGTTTGAGAAATAACAAAAACTCATCAAATGGTATTATTAAAATTACAAGTGGACCTAATAATGGTTTTCGAACTCCGCTTTAATTTTTCTATAAATGATTAAAAAAAAAATTGACGAATACTGGAAGAACCTATATTTAAATTAGGAACCTGAAAAACTTTTTAAAAATTAAATATTATATACCTATTGTACAAGTTAACTAGTATATTTCTAATCTAGAGGATTATTATTTAATGATATTTTTCACCTAAATTTTTAATAGATGATCAATTCACCCTAATCATCATCAATCTACTCTAATAATCATATATAGAATTGAAAATATTTTTTACATTAAAATGAGAGTGTAATTGAGGTATATGCTAGAAAGGATAACATGGAGAAAAGAGGGTAGTGTTGGGAGCTATCTTACCTTAGGATCTTATTCATTTTTGAACTTCAACATCACATCCTAAATAATAAAATTTGATATACTAAATTCATTATTTGGAACCAACTTATAGTATTTTTATTTACAAAAATTATATTATGTTAGTATATTTTTAATTATTTTAGATATCAATTTTTTTCAAAATGTCCAAAGTTTGTTCAGGTCATCGTTCCATGGTCACATTACTTATAGTTAATTATAGATGTTTTTTAAATTATTCTATAACTATAAAAGATTTGTTAGATTATTTTGATGATAATAAAGTAGTCTATAATGGTTATAAATGTAAAATAGTATTATAAAATTAATTATTCATAGATTTTAATTATTTTATTATATAGTTAATTTACTCAGTCAGTGTTTTCGACCATGGTGATATTATATAGTTCAATTAAATGTTATTTAAATATTTCCTTTATAAAATGTGACAAAGAATACAATATAGTTATTTATAATATTTTAAACTATAATAATTGAAGTTAAACTAACCATGAAGGTGGTGGAAGATAATGAAATTTTTTCTAGTTGGGATGATCTCATCAGAGTGTTAGAAATAATTTGCATATTAATATAAATTTCAGGGATGGAAGAAAATGGATATTCATAAAATATTTATAGCATATTAATAAATTTATAATATTTATTTTACTATGTTATGCTGGATAAAAAATATATATTGGTTAAGAAGAAAGATAAAACTGAGAAATGATTTGTTGAAAATGTTCCACTTCTTTGGGTTGTATCTTATTAAGATTCCCTTTAAAGAATTAGGGAATTTTATTTAGTGAGACTAGATTCCCTAGGACACGGGTGGATAGGATTAAAAATATGTTTGGGTACAAAATTAATAGGATTTAATTATTATAAGACATGGGAAAAATGGGTGATATTTTAATGTTGAAGAACTAAGTTCTTTCAAATATAATATTCATTATTTCATTATTTATTCCAATCAAGACATTTGATTGTGATGGTATTTGTGAATAATTATTGTATTTCGATCTACTAGTTTTAGATAACTATTTCATACAAGATAAATTACTCACCATTTAATTTAATTAAATTATATGATTTAATACCATACATTTCAATATTTCGCTCTTTACTGAAAAATTTATTTACATTAAAAAAATTTCTACACAAACCAATCTTTTACAAGAACATATATATCAATAAATCTTATTTTAGAAATAATTTCTTATATATGATAAAATTGATTTTTAAATAAAATTCATATTTATTTTAAAATAAAAATTTTAATAATATTATTTATTTACTAACTCTATGAAAAACATTAATGGATTACCAAAAATTATTGTAAATTCCTCAAGAAACATATTATTCAATTATAATGAAATTTAGGAAATTAAAATTTCTATTAAAAGTTTTTATTTATACTAATTTTTTTTAAAAAAAATATGTCTTATGAAACACTTATTTTATTATTTTTATAAAAAAATATTTATTTTTTATCCTTATCTATTTTTTTCATTTTTATTTAGTACATAAATAAAATTTATTTTATAAATATATTGGTGAGGTAACTATTCGAATGGCTATTATGCAGTTCATAATGGTAAGATTACGAATCCAAAAGTCATATTACTATTCTAGAAATCCGATTTGTAACAATTCGATGTGTTCCCTACCATATATATATTAATCATATTGAATTCCATATTCATTAACTTATATTTTCTCTCAAGGATATATATATATATTCTATTTAAACCGAATATTACATTACTAATATTCATTTTCACTGCAATAGTTTTGTTCATTAGTGCAGTCATTCTATCAGATCAAGCATATATACATTTTCATAAAATAGTTATCTTTTATTTATTTTTGTCACATTGTAACACATTTAGTTATTGTGGATATATTAATTCATTAAATTTAATGTCAAAAATAATATAATAATATTTACGTTTAAATTGTGTGGGTCATGTTTTTTATATTATAGTATATTTCCATGTATAACACATGTATAAATTCAAATGAATGATTTAAATATTTAAGGTCTAGGTTGTTACAACACAAATCTTGAAGAAATTCAATACATATAATTCATAGTATTACTTCTTGATGCATCTACATATCATCAATGTGTTCTCATTGGATTATATAATAGTTATGAACAATGTAAAAAATTATTTTTCATTGTATAATAAAATTTTATTCAAATATGGATACCATTCAAGTTGGTAGAGTGTAAAAATATTTCCTTCTAATATTGGAGCCATATCAAATATAAAAATTGAAGAGGGTTGAATTTATAAGAACCTATATTAACTACCCCACCCCTCACTGATCCCATTTTTGGATGAAAAATACTGTTATTAAAGTAGCTTCAATTAATTATTCAATAGAAAATATATAAATATTCAATATATGATGTTTTTAGGAAGGATTTAGTATTTGAAAAACCATTAATTGATGGATGTGTCATTAAGTATTGAAAAATTTCATATCTCATTTACAATAACGTATTGGAGTAACAAATTAACTTTTATATAATAATTTTTACCATGTTGGCATGGAATTTTGTATAAGTTAAAAAAAATAATATTTATGTTTGATGAATATGCTAAAAATTCCATGAATGTTACCTTGGACAAGGAGGTGTTGTAAGAAGTTTATCACCGCTGTGCATCAAAACAATAATGGGGAAACTGGAAATAATTATATTTAACAAATCAATGTTAATAGTAGGTTTTAATGTTTTTTATACGGATGTGTATAAATAAATGGATGACATGTAGGTTCAATCTATTGAAATGGAATTTTATAATCAAGAAGAAAGAGGAGTATTACTAGGTAAAAGGAATCGATTATTCAAGTTTTCTAAATGGGGAAAAATAGACCCTATATATATGAATAAAACTAATTTGAATGTAATACATATAAATTTAGATATGTAGGAATCAAATTAATTATAGGGGTTTTAGATGAAGAAATCACATTATATAAAAAATCATAAAATTGTTGGTCTAATCAATAATAGTAAATATATATTTTGACAAAATATGTTTAATTATTATAGGATAAAGGTGAAAATAAATGTTACTTCGTCATAGATCTTAAAATTTTAAATATATTTTTTGGGTAGTAATAAATGAGTTTAATTGAAATAATCCAAGTAATGAACATGAAAAGGAAAAAAGACAAGTAATAAAATTGAATAAATTGTTTAATAAACATATTTATGTTTAGAAATTGATAAAATTTATAAATCATCCATGAAATCCCTTAATGAATAATATTATGATAAGGTAATGATTAAACAATGTGAATGGAACCATCACGCTTTGAATTTGATTTCCAACTTTTGAAGATGGATTTTATTATTGAGGAGCTTAAGGGAGAGATGGAAATTTTCTAAAATAAGTAAAATTCTAGATATCCACATATATAGTACATTCCTAATCAAACCGATTAAAATTCCTCCAAAATTAACATATGATTAAAATTATATTTTTATAGTTGTGTAGGTCACACTATGAGTACGTCTAGAGAATCAATATGGTTCAGTGAGTAATGGTGGATTATTATAGCCATAACTCAATCGAGGAAACATTATAAATGTAATTTTTCATTTGATTAAATATTTTTACAATATAGGTTCAATTAAATGAATTTATTAAAAAATGTTTTTAATTCCATGATCATACTCCAAACATATATGAAAAAGGATGAATAATATAATAATTAGAAATTTGTTTTACCTAAAAAATGATTAATAATATTTGACATTTTATTAGTAATAAAGAATGTGAGAATGATTAAAATTTCAATAATGACTTTTCAATAAAAAACAACATCAGTATTTTTTAATAAATTTTTTGATAGGGGAATAAATTTATATTATTTATTGTAATTTATCTCACTTAAGAATAAGTTCATTATCCTATATAATGGTTCTTGAGAGTGGAATCAATGAGTGGATCTTGAACCAATTTTTGTATACCCACACACACTTTCCTTGAAAGAAAATAAGAATATATGGATATAAAATACCAAATTAGGTTTCTGTTATAAAAATCATATAAGATAAATAGAATGACTAATTAGGTGGGTTCATTCATCAAATATAGATAGAAGAGAAGAAAACATCACGAGTAGCCTATATTTAGACATAGAATTATTTTATAAAAGGAAAAAAATGGTAAATGGATTAAATATTATTAGATCCATTGTGTTATTATATCTATTTAAGATAATATTATAACTAAAGTGGTTATAAACTCAACAGAAGGAATCCATACAGTTGTATGAAAATGTTAATTCAAAAAAATTAAAACAGCATATATCTTCAAAAAACCTGAGAGTAAAGGGTTTGTCAAAAAAATAACCTCACTCATCACCTAATGATAATTAAAGTCCCCTTATCCATATATGCATCAAAAGTTTCAAATAATGTGTAATGAGGTTAATTATTAAGGGGTGAATAAAATCCATGAGGTTGATGTTTTCAAAATGAATATGTGATTAAACTATAGATATATATGTTTAATGTTATAAAAATAAATGTAAAATGTAATTTCAATCATGAAACATAATGCTTTATATTGAAATAACTAATTCAACACAATATAGGATAATTATATGGAATAATGGATGGATTCAATTCCAAAAATGTGGAAATATATTGTATCAAGATAATAAATGATATAGTCTATGATTTCAGAGTCAATCTTGATTTCCTCAAGTGATATTAGATCATTTATTTATTTGAATCATACAAATAATCAATGAATAACATATTTAGTGGAATAAGAATGTAAAAGAATGGATTAAAATTTATTTAATTATTTACATTATCAATTAATTTTAGTTTTTCATCATTATAGGAATCTAATATTTTCAGAAAAAGAATATTTATTCTCAATATGTTACATCTTTAAGTAGACAAACACATTAATAAATATGATTCTAAAATTTATTGTTATTTGGGGGAGAATATATAATGATTTTTATGATTCTTTTGGAAGGAAATGTCAATATGAAATATTAATTAACATGGGGTTATAGTGGAATCAATTGACTCATTTTATGATATATCTCACTTTTTTATTTAATGACTATGAATTTAGTATTTTATGATAATGTAATTGACCTCTCTATTTCAAAATATAGATGGGTGAAAAAGGATTACAAAAATCAACATGTGATATGGAAAAAAAATATTATTAATAAAGTCTCATGTTTCATAAACCAATTTCCATCTGATATTATTTTGAGGATTTTATACTGATCACTATCATGTGGTGAAATTCAGTTAGATGGTTGTACTATGAAAATTATAACTAAATATTTAATAATATATAGATGTTTAAATTCATATTGTATATAGGGAAGATAGGATAAATGATTATTATTATTTTTCTCATTTTCATTCAAATAAATTTTTTATATTTAGGGAAGGAAATTATATTTCATGTGTTATAAAATAAATATTAGGTAGAGGGAATTTAAAAATTAATTTCTGAGTGAGAAGACCATTTTTATTTAATTAGCATAGGTGGAGAAAGAGTATGATTCTAATATTTAAATTTTTTTGAAGGTTTTTTGACTTATAAAGAGAACATATATTTTATGGAATATTTTCAAAAAAATCTATAGGGAAATAATATTTTAGGCAATTATTATGGTGTTAGATATTGTTGATGAAATATTTTGATTTGGTTGGCAGTATAGTAGTTCATAGATAGTGTTTTTGAATGTATAAGGTTTTAAAATACAAGGAGTCTTGGTTGAAATCTATTGAAATAATTAATATATAAGTATTTTATATTCCATAAATGTGTTTGATACTATGAAATACATTGAATTTAATGTTTTTTATGAAATAATTGAATAAGTTTAAATGAAAAAGGTAAAATATTACTATAAAACCACCTGATATACCATGATAATGGTCAGTAATAGCTGATATTGTTTAGGGAGAAATTGAGTGCTAGTGTGGGTCTATAAATGAATGATGAGAATTTGGAGGTGGTTCATTAGAACCATTTTTTAGGGTGGAATAAAATATTGCATTTTTGGTTTGGTGTATCACCAGGAGAGTTCAACGGTTAAGGTTTTGAGCCACTAGGGTAAATATGAAGTGACATCCTATGATTATTTATACTATTAGATAATTTATATGTTTCAAATTTTTACCATTTAGAAAATAGATATATTTTTGAAACAGAAGTTGTCTGTTTTCATCTTTTACATTAAACCAGTGTGTGCATGAGGAATTTATGCCATGATTTTTATTACTTGGAATCCATGAGTAATGAAATAAATATTGGTATCAATGATGGGCTTAATAATTCTTTTTAATGTTTCATAATAAACTTTATTGAATCATAAATACATCATATATCATGAATGAATAGATTATATGAGCGAATACATACACTACAATGTAGTGGTGGTTTGATTGCTATTTAACTATAAAATATTTGGGATTTTTTGTAATCTTTTCTAAAGGATAATGTAGTAAAATATAAATAAAAAAATTTATATGCCATTTTTAAATCTAATAATTTTTTTATATCTTTATATGGGAAATATGGAAGGTGACTATGTTAATTGAAAGAATATTCCCATAACATTAGAAGTGTAAATGATGAATTTTGATGAATTTATCATAAAGTCATAATATTATTGTACAAAAATGGTAGAGTAATAATGTATTTTGTAAGAGAACTAATAAACATCAAATGAGTATGGTGACATTGGAAGACTGCATTATGAGTTTGGTAGGATAATCATAAACATTTGAAGTGTAATCTTGGTTCAGATCAATATTTTCCTCCAGTTATATCTAAGGATTTCAAGCCACAAACACCTACACATGAAAAATATGTTTAGATTTAATGTAAATTAATTTATTACATTAAATGGGATATTTATTAATGTTTTATGAAAATAAAATAATACTTTATGACTATAGGTCACACAAAATGTATATATATGCATAAAAATTAGTTTCTTAAGGTTATTGGGAATATAACATGTTTTATAAATTATAAATTTTTAATGATAATATTCTCAATATTGAATAATGGGAGATGTGCTTCTTTATAGATCTGAATACCATGATATTAATGGATTAAATGTAGTTTGAAATTGTATTTTTTTATGTTATCCTCATAGACTATTTCATATTGAATATATTATAACATTTCATGAAATTAAGTAATATAATGACCTATCATTAAACATTACATAATCTTCAATTATGTAAATAATTCACATTGAGGATCCTTTTAGATTTATAGGTTTGGATAATTATGTTATAACTTATACATAACAACTTTAATATTACTAGTAGACAATTATACTCACTATCTATTTTTCATAAAATAGTATTACAAAATGAAACTTGTCTAGTTCCATGTTTTAGATTGTAGGGTGCTTCCTTGATCCCATCATTGACCGTATTCATCGTTATGTGCTGGGAAAAACATTTCGAAACAAGGGATGTGCATAAAAATCATTGTACTAGATACATAAATAAGGAAGCCAATATTTTTTCAAATCAACATTTAAATAATGAATAATTTATCATAAATTAATATTATTCACCTTAAATATGCATAAAAAACACTTTAGTGAATATAAACTCGTTTCTAACCCTTTTTGTAAACTAAATATTACCATATATCCCATATAAAGAAACATATTACACATAATGGTATCTTCGGACTTGAACATACTTAAATGGAATAATCATATGGTCGAAATCCACAAATATAACTAAATGGAATTGCTATACAGCTAACTTCCATAACCAAAGCATTGGAGGTAATAATGTAACCACCTGTCCTTGGTTTATCATGGAACCAAACATCATCTGGTATATCACATAACAACACTTAATTGGATTATGATGTCACCACCCATCAGATATCCATGTACTATTACATAATCATAGAACATAAAATATTAAAAATATCAACATTTTAGTAGTAACATTTAATTTTCAATCACAAGATATAATTTGAAGATGTTAAAATACTCAATCCATTTCAAAAAAACCATTTTACAAACCAATACACCCAAAATGATAATATGATAATTTTTTCATTTTAAAAACATTAAGGATTATAGAGGAATTCATATAACTATTCTACGGTAAATAGGTCATTGTCGCTACATAAGTTAAAAATATTCCTTTTAATAGTTATTAAAATGTCTTATATAAAAAATATTCCCATTAAGTGAAATTAAAAGTTAAAGGTGTTTATGTACCGTATAAATTAATTTTTTTATAAATAAACATATGAATTAATGAAAGGATATTGAGATGATGTCCCTTACAAAAACTCAGCAGCCTAACAACGTCACATTAAAATTCCAAAAATGAGTTCATGGGAGAGAAAATGGTGTATCATAACTTGAAAATAAATTGTATATAAATAAAGATATATAAGAAAATATCCCAAAATACGAAAATGGAAAATAAAATACATAACCTAAAATAATTATTTGACTAAAAGAGAATGGTGAAAGGTTTTCTTACCCCGAGTCTGCCTTTTATCGTATGATCCTTGTTCACCCTGAATAACAAATGAAGATAATTTATACTTTATTGAAAAAAAACATTCATGTTTATAATACTTTTATATAACTTATTACCTTTCTATAATAGTTAGATAATTATTTTAGTTCATGTTGGACATTTTTTTGATGTTCCGAAATTGAGTCAAAAATGAACTTCTTATAAATAAAAATATTCCAAGTGGTCGAAAGTCCATTATATCTAGAATTATCTCCATAATTATATTCAGAATTTAGATATCATATATATCATATATATTAAGTATATATTTATTTATAATAGTCCATAACATTTGGATATATGAAATTAAATCCACTGTTCATGGAGATAGTAAGTTGTACGTACGCATGAATTCTACTTTTGTTTCTTTTTCATATTAAAAAGAATGAATAATAAATGAAACATAGGTATATTAAAATTAAATTATAATTCTACATTATATATGTTACATAAATTCATTAATTCTTTCATTTAAACACACCATGTATAGCTTGAATGAGTCATATCACTTTGAGGGAGCGGTAGTCCGCACTTCCTCAAATGAAATTATTATATTTATACAACATGAAAAGAATAAAGGAATTTTATAATTAAGTATTGATGAATTATAGAGATAAAATAAATATCATAAATATCATATATGATTTCAGTTATGTCAAAATAGCCACCATGAGGGGTGGTACGGGAAAATCGAACAATCATTGTTTTGGGTGGTGGCAGTTTTCCTTACACCAAACAAATATGTCCGTATCCATTAGATGGAGGTGTGTTTAAGTTTAGTTATAATAATTCTCATAAAAACAACAAAGTAAATTTATTATAATGTGTTTTTATATAAATATTGATTAATAATATCATATGGAGTAGAGAAGAATAATATTTTCAAAAAGGAACATGAGAGAAGACGTTACCTAAAATTGGGTAACATGTTTTGATTGCAACCAAATGGCATTCATGAATTGATAATTCCTAATGGATGGATTCTAAGTGGAATGAGGGTATTTTGAGACCATATTTTATCAGAGTTAGGATTATCCATGGGGCTTTAGAGGTGTGAGTAATCATTAGTGGTGTTGTCCTTTAATTAGAGGGAGGAGGGGCACATTAGGAATGTTGGAATATATTATTTTATAATTAATTTATTTTCAATTTATAATAACACCAAAGTGATATATTTATCAAATAAGATGAGTATGGGTAGAAATCATCTTATAATATGGGTTTTTGGAAAGTTTAGGTAACAATATTTTCCATATCTTTTAGCTTTAACCCTTAGTTAACAAATTTATCTTTTATCATTTCTTCATGTATATTCGTACTATATGGTTAATATAGATACTATAATATGCCAATATAACCTCATGTGGTTCATTAATAAAATTTTAGTCCTGATATAAGTAATGTTTTCAAATTGTATATTTCTAGGACTATTATATCATTTTTTAAACTCTTTTATGACAATTTTCCATAAAATTAATATCATGTCATTTAAAAAATATATAACAACATGATTATTTCAAAATAAATATTAATAAAAATATAATAAATAATATAAATACACAATATTCTGAGATTTCATAAAAATGATTAATATAAAATTATTTTAATCTTTATAATCTCATTTATTTTAATCATTCATTAATAAGGTAATCACTACATCACTATTACGTAATACCTAAATTTATTTATATGATGTCTAAAAATTATAAAAAAAATACCATGATGTATGAAATGATTTTTGTTTTTTAAAAACTATTTATAATCAAATATATCTCATATATAACCCCAAATAAAAATTGGTTTAGTAAAAGATACATGTTTAGGCAATAGTTTCTATAACATTAAATTAAATGTAATTAAATGTCATTTTCAAACAAAAGTGGCACCATGAGGTCCAAAAATCGACCCAAGGGTTCCCATGGTCGAAATAATTTTATATAATAGTATTATTACACGTGTTATTGTAATTTAATATTATTAAAAAATTATTTTTCTCCACTTATTGACTAGATATACCCTTTATCCATGGAATATAAAATATTTATTGAAGATACTATTCATAATGTCTATAAAAATATAACTATTTACAAAATTTGGACCTTATAATTTAAAATATGGAAACAATTTGTCTATGTTCATAACACATACATTGCAAAAATTAATTAGAAATTATTTCCCGTTGTCCAAATAAAAAAGCTCATTTTTAAGAAATAATAACTATCAACGGATTGACATTTGTTTTTATCCAATTTCAATGATTAATTACATTAAATGACCAAAATTTGATTAAATGATAAAAATATATTCTATTTATACGTTTAAACCAATTAAAAAGAAAATATAACTGTATAAATAAATTAGATGATGCGACAATTTTGACTTAAAATGCATTATATTTCATTATTCATTAAAAAATGAACATTAGCAGAAAATTAAGAAAATATCATCCAATGTAAATTTTGATGTTCCAATTATAATGAAATAGTATATATTTTTAAATATAACATATATAAGTGACAAAACTAGATTTAAAAAGGATTCTCCATCATAAGGTTATAAAACTTCCTTTTAAAAAATATTATAGTATTTCACGTTTAACTTTGGATTTAATACTATTTTAATCCTCTAAAATTTATTATATAAATTTTAAGACAATTGTCAAAAATGTGTAATCATAATTTAGTTTCTTCTATTCATTCGCACCAATACAATGACTGTGTATTTTTTATTATTGTACTAATAATATTATTGTATTATTATTAAGTATAAATCAATATTGTGTGAAATGTATGATTTCTGAGAAGCCCGATGTTGTCTGTCGATTCGCTATCATAGAAGGAATTTCATTTAACTAAAAATTAATATCTTATTCCTATGTATTAATATAAATCAAAAATAATTATTCTATAATAACATGGGTCATTACATCCTTCCATAAATTTGGAATTTGAAACCACACAATTCTAAAATTGGGCTTAGAAACATCATTTAAATTCCCACATCCAAAAAAGTCAATAAAACTATTACATTATAATTAATAAAGAGAAGAAAAAATGTCAATCAAGGTAACCCATAATAGGATTCCATGTTGGAAAACATGGAAATTGAAGAGAAACTTACCATTGTGTTCTGATGGAGAGTGATAGAAAATATGATTAGGTGAATGTTAACCATCAAAAAATCACAAACATGTAATGGGTTAAATGGTCTTTGATTCCAAAGTAGGAAAAGTAAAAGGAATATATTATTGTTTTATGTACCTTTTCATAATTTTTATGAATTTATTTTTGATATTGACTAATAAAATAAGGAAACACACTTATCATGTAGACTTTCATCCTTTACAATTTTTCTTCAAAAACCTCATCTTTTCTCCAAACGGTGAGTATTCGTGATGACTTAGTCACATGAAAAACACTAAAATATACAAATATAGAATCAAATAATACATAAATGATGAAATATATATTATCCAAAACCCAAAATTATTTGTATTAGTTAAGATTATCCTCAAAATAAAAATTATTTATAAAAATAAATAATACTCTTTATCTCAAATATTTCACAAACAGTACTGAAAGTTCAACAAATTCCATTGAATACACAATTGTTCATAAAATTATTCAATATAATCCGAACAAAGATTGAAACCCAAAAATTAGAAGAATTTAATCACATTGTCTTCCTTTTATAATATTAACATTTATCTCCAAATAACATCAACTACTCAAAATGTCTCATATTATAGTATAATTATCCTAATCACATATTCTCTATGATAGGTTAATCATTTACATAAATAACTCAAATCACCATTTGTCCAAAATAAAAACATATAATCTACGAAAATATAATTTCAACCATTACTCCAAAAATTAACTCCTATAGTTTTATATTTTCCATAGGCATATAGTGTTCCCCAAAAAATAGAATGTGTTCCAATATAACTTTTGTCACTTAATCGCCAAGTAATTTTTCTATACTAAGAACATCCATTAGATAAAACATAACTTCCAAAAATCAACTTCTTATAGATTTTTAATATCATTTAACTAATAATAGTTAGTCATACTGACTAGGGACATCACTTAGTCTAGTAGTTGGTGATAAATTATAGTCGCACATTGGTTCCGTGTTAAATTATGGAAACGTTTTCCGATGCGGAAGGTATTCACATAGTCTGTGTGTTATCCTTTTTCAAAAACTGTATAATTAAAATTACTTTAAAAATATGAGATAAAATACTTAAAAATATCCATAACATGTTTTATCCTAAAATGTTTTTTCATACATCATATTTTTCATCACAAACACTAATAACCCATAATTTCCTCAGAAACCAAAGATCACAAGAAAACCTACGGTTTTTCATTATGTCAACACAATAAAAGAAAATTATTTATTGAATTACAATATCTCATATTATTCTTCTAGGAATCACGTACTTGAAAACATATTCCAATGTAATACTATTATTAATACATTGAAACATATCATCATCCATGGATCCAACCCAACTCATTAATTCATAGACAACTTAATCATCAAACATTATTCGAGATCCTTTACCCTTGTTTTCCCAGGTTCATCTTTTATACTATTTTCCTACAAATAAAACATGCATAATGTACTAATATTTTAGTAATGTAAAAACATGAGCTAAGTAGTAATCCATACCATTCATAGGTCATTTTCAGTTTCCTCATCATCAATTAGAATGAAATTCGGATTTGGTAAACATATATATATATATATATATATGATCCTTCTAATCCCTTTCCTAAAACATATTTGTAGGACATTTATCTGTATAATGACTATGAGCACCACATTTAAAATATTAAATTTTTCCATCGGAATAATCTTCTATCCCTTTCCAATAGTCAACTGGAAACTTCCTTTTTCCATGAATGGTCATTGCATTATGACCTTCATTACCAAATTTGAAAAATCTTCTCATCCTTTAGAAGAATTTTCCTAAAACATTATTTTCACATCCATTAACTATAGGATCGGTAATATAATTACCTTTATTACTATTACATGAACATCCATTAGGATTAAATTTTCACATATATGATGCCTTATAAAAATCACCATGGATTATGTGGTCACTCTTAACCCCAGATATTTGGATAAAAATTACCACAAGATTTCTCATTAAAGATCCCATTTTATTTATTTTCTCATTTATAAAACCACCATAGTTTCCTTCCTATCCATTATTACTTTGGTTCCTACTAGATCCAACCATTTATTAAGAAAAAAAATTCGGCGTTTTTTATATCAGTAAAATCATCAAATATTATCATATGAGGAGGGAAAACACTATGATATACTTATTCATGTTATCTTAAAATCATTAAATTTATCAATAATAACTAAAAATCTTTCTAATATTCTATCATTTAGAGTTATGTCACTTATGATTAAATAAAATTCTAACCTCTAAAGGTCTCTACACCGACCAATAATACCAACTATAAGGACCATAACTTAAACAGAACATATTATTAAATTAAGATAATAATTCACATTGAGGATATTTTTAGTTTTAGAGCTCTATAGAAATAGGTCATAAATGATATATAACAACTTTAATATTACAAGTAGACACTTCTACTCATTATTCATTTTTTCATAAAGAAAAAACTTATAAAAAAACATTTCCAATTCAATGTTTTAGACAACATGTCTTTTCATGTATCCAATACATGACCCCATTCATCTTTATGTCTTGTGAAAAACATTTCAAAACTTGGTATCAACATAATAATTTAATTAAGGGATACATAAATAATTAAATCTATTTGTTTTTCAAAACAACATATATACCATGAATACTTTATCAGAATGCAATAATTTTCTTCTTAAAAATGTAGCAAAAAAACATCACTAAATAAAAGAAAATTCAATACCCTTTTGATAACTGTAATATTACAGTAAATCCAATATAATAAAACATATAACATATAATTGTAACATGGGACATAAATATACATAATGGGAATAACCATGCTGTCAAATTCCAAAAATATCATTATATGGAATAGTAATATGGCTGACTTCTGAACCCAATGCATTGGAAGTTATAACATTACCACCCATATTTTGTTTATACATGATCCACATATAATTTGGATTATCACATAATCATTCATCATTGGTTTATTACGTAACCACTCATCTAATGTACCAGTATCATTACAGAAACATAACACATAAAATATTACAAATATCAACATTTCAGTAATTATATTTAATTTTTAATCACTACATATCATTTAAAGATATTGAAATAATCAATCCATTTAAAAATACATTTAAATACCCAAACACCCAAAAATTGATTAATGTGTTTCCTTTCCCTTCAAAAAACATTATGGCTTATAGAGGAAGTCACATTACGATTTTGGTGGTCGAGAGGTCATTGTCATTGCATATGATAAAAACATTCTTTTTTTCATTTAATAAAACTATTAATAGAAAAAATATTCCCTTTGAAAGAAATTAGATGTAAAATAGGTCTATACATAGTATTAAATAATGTAATGTATAAATAAATATATGGATCGATGTAATGAGTTTATGGAAAATTCCTTTACAAAAATGAAGCAGCCTATCATCGTCCCATTGAAATTCTGAAAATGTGTTTTTGGGATAGAACATGGTCTCTCATAACATGGAAATAATATTTTTATAAATAAGTATATATAAGAACATATCACAACATGAGAAAATGGAAATTAAAATACATAACATTAAATAAGTCTTGGACTTAAATAGGTTGGTGAAAGGATCCCTTACCTCGAGTCCAATTTACCTTGTATATTCCTTGTTCTTCCTGAATAATAATAATAAGTTAATTTATACATGATTTATAAACTTTTCAAATTTTATTATACCATTTATATCACTTATTACCATTCTATAACTATCTGTTATTTTTTTCTACCCATATCTGTCATTTTTTAATGTTCGGAAATTGAGACAAAATTAGACTTCTTATAATTAAAAATTGTCCATGTAGTCAAAATTCAATGATCACCCTGATTATATTCATGATTTAGATATCATATATATCATATAGAATAATTATATATGTTAAGAATATTCCATATCATTTGGATATAAGAAATGAAATGAAACGTTCATAGAGATGGTAAGCCTTATGTACACATGAACACCACATTCATTTCCTTTTCATATTTAATGTAATGAAAAATAAAACATACATAGAAAAATTATAATTCCATTATAATATATATTTCATATATATGTTATATTTTTATTAATTTCAACCTTTATACATTCCATGTATATCATGAACAAGTCATATCACTTTGAGGGGGCAGTAGTCCGCACTTCTTCAAACAAATTATTGTATATATACATCATGAAAACCATAAAGGTATGTTCTAAATTAGAATTGAATATGAATATACATAATAAAAAAATTATATATATATCATACATAAAATAAATTCCATCATAATGGACACCATGATAGGTGGTAGGAGAAAATTGAACAGTCATTATTTTTTGAGACATCAGTTCGTCATATATAGAAACAATATGTTCATATAACATAGATGGATGTGTGTGTATGTATGTAGTTTGAATACTACTCCAAAAAACAACCTAGTATATTGAGGATCCTTTTTTTATGTAAACAAAAAATAAGAAGGACATAGATATTTTTTAAGGAACAAATAATGTAAAGGAACTTGAGAGAAGAAGTTACCTCAAATTGGGTAACTTCTTTTGATTAGAGCGAAAGGGATTTCTTGAATTGCATTATGCCATGGGGAAGTCTTATAAAAGGAATATAGAGATGTCAGGACCTAGTTGGAGTAGATTTTGGATTAGTAAATGAGATTTATAGGTGTGAGTACTGGTTAGAGATGGTGTCCTTTTATAAGAGGGAGGAGGGGAAATTTAGGAATGTTTGAAAGTATTATTTTTTATAAATTGATATTTGATTTATAATAGCACAGAAGAGATATATTATTAAATATCAAATGATTATGAGACAAAACACTTTCAGCTAATGTGACTTAGAAATTTTTAGGTCATAAAATTAAACATATCTTCTAGCTTTAACCTTTAGTTAACTAATTTAATTTTTACCATGTCTTCTTGTATATTCATACTATGTTGTTAATATAATTAATATAAAATTCCAATTGAACATAAAGAAGATAATTAATAAAATTTTTGACCTTATCTATGTATTATTTCCAAATATTATATTTATAGGACTATTAAATCACTTAATAAAATATTATTTGTTTTAAAGGCACATTTATGTCAATTTATATACTATTCATATCCTGACTTTATAAAAATCCATAAAAACTTGATAATTTTTAAAAACCTTAATTATTTAAAGAATAAAAAGTAATTATCAACCATAAAATTCGTGAATGACATAAAAATATTCAATATAAATATATATTAATATTTATAATCTCATTTCTTGAAATCATTCAATAATAAAGTAATCACTACATCAAAATTACATCATACATAAATTTATTTATATGATATATAAAATTATAATTAAAATATGATATTGTAGGAAATATTTTTAGATTTCAAATGCATATTTATAGTCGAATATATCATTTATATAAGCCCATATAAATATTTGGTTATTAAAATATATATATTTAGGTTATATTTTCCTTAAATTAAATTATAAGTAATGAAATTTCATTTTCATACAAAAGTGGATCCATGGGGTAAAAAAATTGACCCAATGATACCTGTGGTTAGTAATATCTCATCCAATGGGATTTAGAGATGTTTTAGGATAATTTAATATTATTATAATATTATTCTTTACCCTTATTTATGTGACTGACCTTTTAACCATGGTAAAAAAATATTTACTAAAGTTACTATCCATAATGTCTAAAAATAAAAGTTTCCAATTTAATCAAGTTGGAACTCCTGATTGAAAATAAGGAATATATTTTTCCAAATTCAAAACATAGAGGTTTCATAAATATATTTAATTTTATTTCCCATTGTCAAAACCAAAAAGTGAGTTCTTAAGAAATAATAACTATGAAAAAATTGACATTTTTTTATATCCAATATCCAAATAAAATTAATTTCCATGAAGAAAAATTGGATTAAAGGATAAAAGAATAATCCAATTAAACATCAAAATTAATTAAAATTAATATCTAACTACATATTTAAATTATATGAAAAGATATTTTTGACTTAAAATTCTATATTTTACACTATTCAATAAAAATGATCTTTTGCAGAAAAATTCCAAAATTTCATCCAAAGAAATTGTTGATGTTCCCATTATAAAGAAGAATTATATATTTTCAAATATAATATATATTAGTTACAAAAACTATATTTGAATATGTATCCCTATCAAAACATGGTAAAATGTTCTTTTAAAAAACATTACAGTATTTCATGCTTAAAACTAGATTCATTCTTATTTGAAACCAATAAAATTTATTTTGATAAATGTAAAGACATTTAAAAAACATGTGTAATCATATTTTAGTTAGTTCCATTCAACACCACCAATATAATAGCTATGCGTTAACTACCATTATAATAGTTATAATGTTGGATTATTTTTAAATAAATCTCAATGTTTTGTACAACGTATGATTTTAGAGAAACCCATTGTAGCGTGTTGAGTGTTCTCTCTGAAAAATTATTCCCTTTAACATAAAATTAATATATTATTTTTGAGTATGAATATAAATCAAAAATTATTATTCTATAAATGCCTTGTTCGTTACATCCTTCCCCCCTTTTGGAAATTGAGTCCTCTTTAATTACAAATTAGTCTTCAAAACATCATTGAATGTCCCATATCAGAAAAATATTCAATAAAACAATCACATTCATAGATAAAATGAGAAGGATGATAGTCACCCGAGATAACCCATACTAGGTTTCCATGTAGGAAAACATGTGTATGGAAGAGAAACTATCCAACAAGTTCTAATGAAGAGTTATAGAAAACATGATTATGATAAGGTTAACCACTAGAAAATCAAAAACTTGTGAATGGTTAAACGGTCTTTGATTCCACTACTAAAACTTTGGTCTACATCCATGGACCTATAGGAACAGTTTTGTAGTTCTATGGCTATAGATTTTTTATTGCCACGGTTTAATTTAATCTCCATGGCTAAATCATATCACACCCCTTGAGTCGTTTTTCCCAATTTATATCAGGATCCTCCTCCTCCCTCGATCTTCATCCCTTCTCCTCCTCTCCCGGTTTGCACTGCTATCACCACACATCCATCCTTCCCAATGACGTCTCCTCCTCCCTGCAGCCCTCCTCTCCTCCCACGATTCACAGCCCTATCACCGTGTATCCCTCCTCCCATATTGTGTCTCCTCCTCCCTACAACACTCCTCCTCCTCCCCCGATTCGCAGCCTAATCTCCACGCAGCCCTCCTCCCCGACAACGTCACCTCCTCACGACGATCTCCACGACAATCTCATTGTGCATCCCTCTCTCACAGTAGCACCCTCCTCCCTAACGAACTCTCCCACAACGGCGCCCTCCTCTCATGATTCCTCCTCCCCCTTCAGCTCTGACACAACCAACAAACCACCCTTCCGGCTCCGACGCAGCTCCGAAGACTCCCTACCGATGCGGCTCTGGCACTGCTAGCCCACCTCCCAGCCAAAACGACCTTACCACCTCCCTGCGGTCACCTCACCTCCCTTCCGACGCTACTCTATGGCTTCCTTCCAATCTCCTCCTCCAGGTCACCTCCTATGTGTCTATTTGAGGTAGGAATATTCATTTATTACCATTGTTATTGGTTGAGTAGTTAATTATTATTGATGTGGAATCATTGGGGGAGATAAATTATCCTTTTATAGGAGTTACACTCACTTGGTATATTAACTGTGATTAACTTTGAAAATAGTAACCTTAGTTTCTACAACTCTTCTTCACACTGGGTAATCATAAACTTACGAGAAAGGGTATCAATTTTTTTTTCAGGTAACAAGAAGGATATGGATGGTGATACACATTCCCCATTATACTAAGTTGATTTTTATTGAGTTTGAGACAATGGGGTTAAATTTTTGTTTCTCATTTTAATTCTTTTGTTTCAGTCATTTTCTTCCAAAACTATTGTCTTTGTTTATTTATAGTAGTTTGTACATTGCAGTGTGGTGATATAGGTGTATAGTTTTTTATGTCATAGACTCCAAAGGATGATCTCAGATATCTGTACATTGATCCCACATAATTTAGTTTTGGATGATATATTTAATGGGTATTCTGGAAGATAACCATGCACCCAAAAAACCCTCTCACAAATAGTCATACCTTGTATCATTATCTATCATCCGCTACCTACTCTAGCTAATACATCCATTTTATCTCGAATAAATTTATTTCTATCAGGCCTCTACATTTTCTTCCATTTGCTATACACATGGAGGGAATCATTATCATCCCTCATGTATAACTCCCACTAATTAAATTCATTAAAATATATTTCCTCTTTAGTGCTACTGGGTTCTTCATCATCCATCAGATTCAAGTAACACAAGTCAATGGCATACTATTGTACATGGTATCAAGGCAATAGAACATGAAGTTAAATAACTTCATAGTGATATTGAAGTTCATCTAGAGAAATAAAAATCCATTTTGTTATTGCTGGGTGTTTGATGGTAGGAGATACATCATCCCACATAACGATGCTAATAATAAGCTTATTTCCAATCCAGTAAAGGAAAGGGTCAATTTGATGAATATTAAATTAACCAGATGTTTTGAGATGATAAACACTAGTTTGAATAAATGGATCTTTAAGATGAGGATTTTTAGGGACTTATGTTTCGGTATATTGAACATAAATTATTTGGACTACATCTAGAAATTGGTGGATTAATTCATCATGAGCGAGGTGAAACCAATGAAAACACCCCTAGTTGAACATTTATAATTGAGAAAGGAGAATGAACAAATAGAATCCCATAAGAAAATATTGGGTTTATGTGAAGTGTATTTTATATAAATTGAAGTTATCTAGATTCATGGAAATTTCCATCAAAATAGATGAGTCATTTCCTGGTTTTTCTAAGTCATGCTTTGAGAGATATTCTTATACATGAAAAAGAACCACTATATATATATTCATTTTCAATGGAATGGATTAGTGTGAAATATTAAAGATTTAATTTATATTTTCACTCTCAATAATAAAAGTTGATTATATTTCTTTAACATAAGTTAGGAAGGATTTTTTTGTGTCGAAGGGGACATTGAAACATCTGAAAAAGAGGAAATATGATGGGATGTTGTTTTCTGAATCACAAATATTGATTCAATTAGTATCAAATATGATGTTTTAATCTACTATGAATAATGTTTTTAGGAATTATCAATTTATCTATACCTATTTGGAGGATAGAGTACTGGATATATGGAAAGATAGAAGCGACTCAAAATATGGTAGATATACTAAAAAAGGTCATTGTCAAGAATTTTTTGAGGGGTTATTCACCTTACTTTAGCTAGGATAAAAAAATCATCTTGGGGGAACCATACATCTGTTAAGGAAGTTTAAGGAATAGAAATAGGAATATAGAATTTTATGGGGAACTCAATAGTGAATCCCAAAAAAGATTGACAAATTTTGAAGATTGTTAGGTTTCATATATATGTTTGAAAACCATTTTTAGGTTCCAAAACATAGTCAAATAGAAGGATCACTTCTAGAAGTTTTATTTTTGGAAAATTTATTTCAATGATGTAGTAGTAGCTAAAAATTATAGAAGAATATAAGTTACTTTAAATGGATGGTGCATTTAGAAAATGAAAATCATATATTTCCCAACAAATTATTATAATGAAGTAATGTGGGAAATGACAAGGACTTTCATATATTTTCCCTGATTGAATAGTGTGTAAGTTTTTACTCTTGGAATATTTTAGAAAAGATAAAATACTAGTTTATTAATGAGTCAAACACAATGTATTTATCATGATTTTTTATAACGTGAAAAATGTAATAGGTGAATAATTTTAGGTGGTGGGATCCTTTTATGGAATAGAGAGATAGTTGTGAAGCTAAGCGATATAGAGAATTAATCCTCGTAGAGATTAAAGGACATGGCATCTAGTTTCACTAGATGGATTCTACTATAATTATTAACATGGATTATTTAATCAGTCTTAGTAATTTGTAATAATTTTTGATTCCTTGAATAAAAGTAAAATAGAATTCTTCTTGTGGAGTAGGAATCATATATTGACAATGTAAATATATATTTTTCTTTTTTTATTTATTTCATTTTGATAATTATATTTTGATACTCTTTTATGTGTTCCATTGAAGTGTTATTTTCGTTTTAGTGTTATTATTTATGTCCATATCCTCCTTTGTCTATAAAACCATACTATGGGATTGAATAATGATACATTGTTTCTGCCTAAGTAATTTATAGAAGATATCTTCTAGAGGCCTTCCAAAATGTATCCATGATCCCAAAAAATTCCATTCACAACTATATGAATCTTATACCTCTATATACCATCCCCTTCCTCCTTCAGCTTATAAACATATATTTTTTAGCAATATTTTCCTAAAATTCCACTCTATTATCACTTATGCTCTAAACACATGGATAGAATCAATATCAACCCTTGTTTCCAACTCCCATTAATTTGAGTCTTTTATATTTATGGAATTCTTTGGCCGCTCAGGTTGTCTGTCATTCATGAGAAGCACATAGTGAAATCAACTTTTTTACTACTTCTCTCAGAAACTAGGAAGCATAATTTAAAGATTATTTACTTCGCGATGAAACAAAATTTCATCTGAAACAATAAAAATCATTACTATTGAATGAATTTTTTCTATGATTGAATATTCATCATCCTATATATCTATGATGATGATATTATTATTTACAGTCCAATAAAAGATTTTGTTGATGAGATATGGATCGAATTTTTTGTAAGTTTCAAGATGAGGAATCATGTTCCAGCAGAATAGATCCTAGGGATGAGGATTTTGAGGGACTTAAGTTATGCTTATTTGTACCCGACTCAACACGATTACATGTAGAAGGTGGGGATGTTATTCAGAATGAGTGAGGAAAAACTTCTGACTTTTTTTACCATTCCCATTTTTTATTTTGGTTTCCTTCCTACTAATTTCAATCATCCAAGAAGTTGTAATACTGAAACCTACCTTTCCTGATTCCTACCTAAACCATAGAACTTATTACTAGGTATGTTGTGGTTACGTTGTGTTTCTACAAGTTCCTAATATTTTACTTGACTGGGGAAATTTTTTAACCTTATACAGGCTCTAGAAATGCCAAATTAGGCTATTTTGTGCTTCATGTATGATATTCGAACACAACCAAAACAGGACCTGAACTGTGTATGATATTCTACTGATAAAATGTGTGTGTATTGTATTGTATCTTTATATTCTTTTTATTATTCATTATATATTAATGTTTCATGTTTTTTTGTTTCAATTATACAAGGAGATAACAGTATAACACAACACAGACAAATAACCCCTCCAGCGAGCTAAGTTAGGAATTCTCATTTAGTGCCATCTTTTCAAAAAGGTTCATATTTTATTCTAGAATTTAACAGGTTCATATTTTGGTTCTAATTTTTTCATATTTTTTTTCAAACATGTCAATCTTTTATTCCATAATGGTATTCATATTTTTCCTTTCCTAATATATTCTCAGGTTGAAGGGATTACCCATGCCTTGTATCATCAAACAGCTTTGATGGATACTTCCTCTAGGTGTCCGACCAACTTGAAGCTATGGTTGTTCTGAGAAAAAGGGTTTTTATTCTAGGTGATAGAATCAGGAAAGGTATTGTTTTTGAGTAATTATCATCTACAAGGGGATCTATGTGAGTTTCCATTAATATAATATATATATATATATATATATATCAATGTATTAATTTACTAGATGATCATTTCTTCATTTCCTATAGTTTTATCAGGTGGATGGGATTCTCAAAGCCTTTATGTCATCAAACTGCATTGATGGATACATTCTCTTGTTGTCAGGACAGCATGAAGCTATGATTGCACTATGGGAAACGGTTTTTATTCTAGGAGATGGAAACATGAAAGTTATTATTCTTGATGAATTAGAATCTTTTTATATTTGTTAACAATTTATTTGTTTATCTCTACACAATATGATATAGTTTCCTGAAATTCAACTCTTTCTATTGTTCATCCCTTGGATTTCAACAAGGGCATATTTTTGGGACTACTATATTCTCTACAATTTAGCTTAATTTAAATAGAGGTATGTCTCTACAAATAGATAATTATTAATTTTCCTTTTCTATCTCTTTTTTCAGTTGGTGACTTGTTGAATGTCTACGCAAACTAACTGTATTAAAAATATTATTACTATTAAAATATTTTATCTGCCCATAGGTTGTTCCTAATTGATTGCTCATAAAGAAGTTTTTCCTATAATAGAGGATTTGGTTTACATCACAATACAATAATATTAGCAGATTGGGTTTACTACATAGTTCTAAAAAACATCGTATTGTTTCTACTCCCACGACCTATGTGAAAAGTATATTGGGTTTTAACCCCAGTACCATAAACATAGTTTCCTCATTAGATGTAAAAATCATTAAATAATGTATGGGGTAAAATTAGCCAAGTGGAAGGGATGTTGGGATTCAGGTTAGGTTAAATCTCATGTTAACAATGTAAAAAAGGAAACACATGAGGATGAAAACTGCCTTAGTCTATCATTTATATGAACATACACGAGACCAATAAAAAAATTCATAGGAATTAAAGTATTCTTGTAGAACACACATGAGTATTACCTGGAGGCCATGAAACAATATTGGATACCTTTTGAGTAATAGAAATTGGGATCCATGACTTGGATTGTATATTATAAAAAATCTTGTATAGAATAAAACAAGTACCGTGATAGTGGAGTTAGAAATTTGAATCATTTATCACTAATGGATTCTTTGATAGTTGCATTAAATGTATTTACTTCTACTGAAATAAATGGGATAATGGTACCTTGATAAATTTCATATTGTTTTTCAATTACATGTTTCTACATGGACAAGATGATTAAATGATTTTGAAATCTAAGGATAATTTTTTAGAGGTTTTGAGATGAAAAATTACATCAAATTTGAGAAGATATTGTGGACAAGTATTGAAATGGATAATAAGAATGTATATTTATTAATAACCCAGAAGGATCATATCAATAGGATCATCAAAAATTTGGGCCTGAACAGATGAGAAACAATGAGTACCCATCCTTCATGCCACTTCAACTTGACCAAGGCATAAGACCTCACTATTTTAGAACTGTGCAAATACATGGAGAAAGTTCCATATTTCTCATGTGTTGGAATTTTAATGTATTCAATGATATGTACTCAAGAATATATTTTTCTTATAGTGGTATTTGTTACCATATTCATGTAAAACAATGTAATGGGACATTGGGATGTCATTATATAGAAAACCAACTTATTTGTACTTGTCCATTACCAAATTTTTAAGATAAATAACATAATAATATATTCAAGGATCTTAATGTTTAGTATCATAGGAAAATTAGGATTATAAATCTCTTTTACATAATATAAAAACATTATTTAGAAACTGCGAATGGATGGAGGGGGAAGGGGGTGCAGGGTGAGTTGTGCAGGCTAGGGGGATGGGTGGAGGGGGGAAGGGGGTAGGGGGAATGGTATAGGGGGGAAAGGGTCCGGGTGGAGGGGGAAGGGGGAAGGAGTAAAGAGTTAGGGGCCTGGGCAGGGGGGATGGTGCAGTGGGATATGGTGCAGGGGGCAGGGTGTTGTGCAGGCTATGGGCTAGGTGGAGGGGGCAGGGGGGTGCAGTGGGGCTGTGCAGGCTAGGGAACTGGGTGGGGGGGGGGCAGGGGCAGGGGTAGGGTGATGGGGGGCAGGGGTAGGGTGAATGGTGGAGGGGGAAGGGGGCATGGGATAGGGTGAAGGGGGCAGGGGGAAGGGGGTAGCTGGCAGGCGGCCGGGGGGAGGGTGGAGGGGGTAGGGGAATGGTGCAGGTGGGCTTTGTAGGCTAGGGTTTGGGTGGAGGGGCAGGGGGAAGGGGTCAGGGTGCATGGTGCATGGTGGAGGGGTGCATGGGGTCATGATGGAAGGGTGGAGGGTCGGGGGAGTGGAGGGGGCATGGTGTAGGGGGTGTAGGGGAGGGGGGATGTGCAGGCTAGAGGGCTGGGTGGAGGAGGGCAGGGGGAGGGGCAGTGGGTAAGGGTGAAAGGTGCAGGGGTGTAGGGGGGCAGGGGGAAGGGTAGATGGGGCAGGGGGTAGGGGGAGGGGGTTGGGGGAAAGGTGCCGGGGACAGGTCAACAATGTCAATTTTACCATCCATAAGACTAATCTATTTGGGAATGTACACTTAAGGCAATTTACTCTTAATGCGCCCTACTGCTTAAAGGTAACATTTTGGCATGTTCATTTATTTCATATTACCATAATACAATTTTATTGTTGAGAGGTGCATTTTCTCATTATCCATTCATGTGTATGTTCATATTGATATTCCTGATAGATATGTCAATTCCATTATCTGGATTAAAAACATTGATATGCCATATTTCATTATTAGTATTTGTTGTGGTTTGCTATTAAACAGTTCATTCATTACGATTATTTGGATGGTATTAGACCAATAATTCATGGCTTTATCATTTTTTCTTTATGAACCCTTATATACATGACTATGCTTTTGTGTTATATCTCATTAATCATTTGGGTTCAGGTTGATAGTTGTATAGGAACTCTCACTTAAGTAGTCTGACTGATGCTAAGGGGGTGTATACCGAGAAAAACTACTGATAGGTCTTAATGGACATCATATTGACTTCAGTAACAATTTATTTCAAGGTGAAATACAATAAATACTCAATAGAAACAAGATGAGGTGTTTCCTACTCAAATAACCACACCCACAAATGGATTTGGGTTGACCTGCAGGAACTGTCTAGCTGTGGACAGGTTAACAACAAGCCATGTACGGCATTTGAAACCTAAAAATTCTTTTGCCTTTTAATTCCATTAGTTATTTAACTATTTAAAAACATTTTTCTTTTGTTTTCTGGGAAGGAGAAAAGCTGTACAACACCTCAAGAACCAGTTGAAGATCGAATCATACTGTTGTTGGGAGCATAAACAAACATCAATGTTTTTGTTTCTTCTATGTTTTCAATGTATTTTTTTTCTCCATCCTATTTAAATTTTATGTAAGAAATTGGACATTTATTTTGAAGGATTCTGTAAAATACATTTAATTTATGATGGTGCGTATACCTAGTGGGGGAGCAACACATCTTAGTTAGAAATCTCCAAGAGCCGAAGTGGATGGTTTGGTTCCACATTGATGTAGGATCCCATTTCTAGCCTCTTAAATTCATGAATTCTTTAAATTGAATTTATATTCCTTCTTAATTATGCTTAATTAAATTAAATTGAATATCCTGAATAAGTGTTATTTAATATAATTGTTTCATTTGATAAATAAAAACATGTTTTATAATAAAACCCCTCCAACAGTGGTGCTCTGTCAACAAAAATTAATAGCAATAGTTATGTTGATCTAGTTACATAAATTATCTCATTTGAATTGTGATGAATGAGTTTTAGAATAAATGTTAAATATAATTAAATGAATTTTGTGACAATGAAATTCCATGATTTTATTATAAAACACATCCAATGGAGCTACGTTGTCTTCTAAACCTAAGAGTAGTGATAGTTATTTGTATCATGTTTAGATTTTTTTTAATTCTTTCATATGCCCCTTGTTGGTGATTGTTTTGTGGAAATATTGTTTTTGTTTTAATTGAATAATATAAATTGGCTTATCATACTCATTTAAAAAAAATGGCATTGCCCGAGTAGGCATATGCCTTGACCATGACACTTTCCTTTTCACGCTTTGAATATTATAAATAAAATTTCCATGTTTAGAAAAAGTGAATGAATTTGTAAATGGTTTGTGTAGGATATGTGATTCCTTTACATTGTATTGTTTCCCTTTAGACGTTGCATCATTGTGCCCCTCACTACCACCATCTCTAACAAACCCTTGTTATAACATATTAAATGCTCTAGGGTGAAACCCCATGAAGGTACGCAGTAATAGTATTCCATGAGTCTTGTGATCATTGTTGAGACTGACTAATCACAATTTCTGTCGGTAGGGTGACGATCGGAATATTGCCCCACCTCCTCCCGCTACCTTCACTCTGGGCTGGAAGATACTGCCCCACAGATGTCGCTGGACCGGGCCAACATGTCGCGGTCATGCCACTGTCACGTCGTGGTCACGCCGCGGTCATGCCGCAGTCACACTGTGATTTGTCCCTGCTCTAGGATGTCACCCTGTAGCAGTTAATAGGGATAGTATTCCATGAGTCTTGGGATCAATGTTGAGATTGACTAAACACAATTTATGTTGATGGTGAGACGGATGGAATGATTCCCCACCTCCTCCCACTCCCTCCGCTCCTCCTCCCACTCTCTTCGCTCCGGGATAAAATATGCTACCCTGTGGATGTCGCTGGACTGGTCCAACATGCCGCGGTTACGACACGGTATTTCCATGATTTGGTCCTAATCAAGGATGACACCCTACGGTGGTTTTCTGTGATAGTATTACTTGAGTATTGTGATCAATGTTGAGACTGACAAATGACAATTTCTACGGGTGGGGCGACGACCTGAATGTCTCCCCACATCCTCCTGCTCCCTTTTCTCTTAGCGGGAAGATGTTGCCCCGTAGATGTCGCTGGACCGGTCCAACACCCCGTGGTCACGCTGTGGTCCGGTCGCGGACATTCCACAATCACACTGCGGTCACGCCGCGGTCACGCTGTGGTCACGCCGCAGTCACGCTACGGCCACACCCCAGTCATGCCATGGTCACACCGTGATTTGGCCCTACTCCAGGATAACACCCTGTGGCGGTTTGCAGTGATAGTATTCCATGAGTCTTGTGATCAATGTTGAGACTGACTAACCACAATTTCTATTGGTGGGGCGATGACTGGAATTTTTCCCCACCTACTCCCGCTCCATTTGCTCCAGGATGGAAGATGATGCCCCACGAATGTTGTTGGACCATGAAAACATGCCGTGGTCACGCCGCAGTCACGCAGCGGTCACGCCGCGGTCACTCCGCGGTCACACCACAGTCACGTAGCGGTCATGTCGCGATCATTCCGTGTTAATGCTATGATTTGGCCCTACTCTAGGATGAAACCCCTCAGTGGTTTGTTGTGATAGTATTTCATGAGTATTGTGATCAATGTTGAGATTGACTAATCACAATTTATGTCGGCGGGGCGACGACCGGAATGTTGCCCCATCTCCTCCTTCTCCCTTCACTCTATGTCGGATGATACTACCCCACATATGTCAATGGACCGGTCCAACACGCCGCGATCACGCCATAAACATACTGCATTAATGTCCTGATTTGGCCCTACTCCAGGATGACACCCCACGGTGGTTCGCAGTGATAGTATTCTATGAGTCTTGTGATCAATGTTGGGTTGATTAATAATAATTTCTACTGGCGGAGAGACGACCAGAATGTTGCACCGCCACCTCCTGCTCCCTTCGCTCCTAGTCGGAAGATGCAGCCTCATAGATGTCGTTGAACCGGGCCCACACGCCACGGTCGGGCCGTGGTAATTCCGTGATTTGGCCCTCCTCCAAGATGTCACCCCACAACGATTTGCAGGGATAGTATTCCATGTGTCTTGTGATAAATTTTGACATTGACTAATCACAATTTCTGATGGCGGGGTGACGTCTGAAATGTTTCCCCTCCTCCTCCTACTCCCTTCACTCCTGG
The DNA here is from genome assembly GCA_963277665.1 of Viscum album. Taxonomy (NCBI): domain Eukaryota; kingdom Viridiplantae; phylum Streptophyta; class Magnoliopsida; order Santalales; family Viscaceae; genus Viscum; species Viscum album. Next base: position 2,061,331,493 of record OY728126.1, on the reverse strand, counting down.
CCAGAAGATGATACCCCGTGGATGTCGTTGGACCGGGCCAACACCCTGCGGTCATGCCGCAGTCACGCCGCGGCTATTCCGTGATTTGGCCTTGCTCCAGCCACATCTAGCCCATAACATCCCCCTTAAACCTTTATTTCAGCCCTCTACTAGCAGCATTCTAGCCCACAACAGCCCCACCTACCACCATTGAACCAACCTATACCATCCCCCCTAGCACCTTCATCCATCCCCCTTCCACCAGCATTCCAACCCCATTCATCCTGCATTCGAGCCTACTCCAGCCCCCAAACACCTGCAATCCAGCCCGCACTAGCCATAACACAAGCAACCACCCCCATCCTCCTACAAAACAGTCATGCAAGCCCCCTTCCACATGAAAAACTGCCCCAACCACCAGTTCTAGTCCTCAACAACCCCCTACCTCCAATTTCATGGTGGGAATATCCAATGTTTTTATAGTAATTTCAAAAAGTATTCTCAGTGGATATATTTTCCCCAAAATCCATGGACACATGTAAATAAATTGAAAATCATGGGTTAGGGTTTAGTTGTTTTTTGGGCCTGGTATTTTGACATCTATCCCTCACATTTGGTTATAAATAGCCAACTTTTGTTCCCATTAAAGGTAAATTGAGAATTTTGAGATTTTCTAAATTTATAATGTATGTGTTTCTTGTGTTCGTAGTTGAATTTATTTAAGGATTATCAAAGGAGTGATCATCCTTTTTGGTGCTATATAATTAGAGTTTTAAAGAGAATGTATCCTTGAGGTCCTAATTGATTATCCCCCTTCGCCTTTAATTTCATTTTCACTCCATTTAATTTCCATTTTTACAACTTCCAACACTTGTGTTTCCACATTTCATCTAATGAATAGCCCATATATATATATATATATTGTATCATATCAATAGCACACTATAAACCCACCAAATAGCATAAACCCCTGCATATGCACCACTTAAAAACTAGTAGAATGAATCACAGAATCTCTCAAGCCCAAAACCAACAAGCACTCTTAGGAGATATATAACTAAGGAATCATGGTGGCTAAAGGAGAAATATAAAAACCCAAAAAGATGTAGTCACAAATGATAGAAGCCAAAAACATAGACACATTCGTGAAATCACACACAACCACCCACACTCACACTCCCACCCACCCACCCACCCACACAAATGTTTCCAAAATCCATCACCCATCCAAAAGTCTAGCTTAATCCAAAGAAATAGAACCACTGAACCCCCAGCCCTACAACCAACATTAACCAACCAGAACAACATCCCTATCCAAACATATCCTAGAGTGAAAGACCTCTTGAAAACCATGCCAACTAATGGCCAATACATCAACACATACTTGCACAAGAACCCTAATCCACACCAGATCCAACCACAATATGAACCTATAGTAGTGACAACACCCAAAAAATTAGCTAGAATCCAAATCATCCCTAGACCACAATCTGGCCCCATCCCTCGCCATCTGAACACATTGTATCAAATTGGACCACCCCACCATAAGAAAGTCAAAAAAACTAGAAGTCAACTAGTACCATCCATCTGAAGTGCACCACATCACCCTTGCCTAACCCATCATACAACCTAATGAATCCCCAAGCAGTCCCTGATCCAAATGTGATCTAATAACCACCATGAATCTAACACCTCTAGACACACCAAGTAGTCAACATGCACCCACCCTGGAAAGAGAATGATAGATCTACCAGAAACATGCCAGCCAACCAACAACATCCATCATCTCAAGGGAATTTTTGAACATTGACCATAGAAATCCCAACACCATCAACAACTAGAATAAATTCCATTTTTTGTTTAAGAACATAAAATTTCTTACAATCTTCCAATAATCTCTTATAAAATTTTAATATTACCCATTAAGTCTGAAGATCCCTTTAATCTCCTTAAAATATATCGGTGCTTTCCACTCCACCACTTCCTCTGGATTCTTACGATCGATGGAAACACCTTTTATAGAAAAAATATTCAAAAAATACTCACCTATTAATTATACAAAATTACTCTTTTTAGAATGTAAGGCATTATTTATCATTAGTTTTAAAATCTATTAAAACATTTCATGGTGCTCCTCCCATCCACTATTATAGAGTAATATATCACAAAAAACTAAAAATATCACCACATTACCTGAAATACGTTGGCCATTTTTCTTTGAAGGTTTTTTGTGAATTCATCAAACCAAATGTCATATATATATATATTCATTGTTCCCCTTGTAAGTCTTGAACACTGTTTTTCCATTGTCCCCCTCCCTCATTTGTACCTGGTGGAAACCTAAATTTGAATCCAACATGGTAAAATAAGTCACTTCATGTATCCCATCTATTAATTCCACAATTACAAGAATAAGATTATTGTTAGGAAAATTAGTTTTTTAAGGCATTATAGTCAATACACATTCACCACTCCCTATATTTCATTTTAACCACTATTTTCATGATCAAATAAGGTATGTGACTATGTATGATAAATCATAATTATAGTAGTTCTAATAATTGATTCTCTATTTCAGTCTTCATATGGTAAGAATGTTTGTATGGTTTGATATTCACTAGTTCATCCCCTATTTTTATCTTAATGGTTTAGTCAGTTTCTTTAAAAGGAGGCATCCTTCCTAGAGATTCAAACACAATGCTAGTATTGGAATGTGACTACTGGTGGGTAATGTTGTAATTAGACATCAATGGTAAATGTATTGTTAAATAAATTGGGGGTCAGGGAAATTGGGGATGGGTATTCAATTATTTATTAATTCTTGGCATGTTATATGGATTGTAGAGCCATCTTCTCCCTAGAGGTAAGTCTGTATAATTATTTTTCATTCTATACTACATTGAACTAGTCATAAGAGAGAAAAACTCTAATACTATTTATGTCTACCTATTGGAAACACCTATCAACCTGGTCCATTCATTGAGAGAAATACCTATTATATGTTGACACTACACTTCTTCAGATAGAAAATGTAAGGAAGACAGTGGCTTCAAATTCAAATTTGATATGAATATTCACAAATAAGGAAAATAGACACAAGATGGGGAATCCGAGCACAATCCAAATAAAATTACACAAACCCACATCCTCAAGACCCACCCCAAACTATATCCACCACGCTAGACAATCGAGAGAACCATAATCCTACAATAGTAATCCAAAACAAACGAGAAAAACCAGAAAGCCAACCCCTATGCACCAATAAAATTCACCAACCAGAGTAGAAATCACAAACCAACCAACACCATACACCATGTAAGTGTATATTGTATTACACCATATAGAAAAATCCAAATAGAAACACCCCAGCTAAAACCCATCTTCAAAGTTTCTAAAATTCTAAACAGCAACACGAAACTCACAACCCCACATCCTAAATCCTCCCTAAGAAATATATAAACCCACTATGAGAATCTATGTAAGTATCTATTGGATAAACCCAGCATCTCCTAGCCTCATCCTTAAGAAGAATCCAAATTAACCTGCATACCACTAAATATGAACATACACCCCTCCACCTGAGTAGCCCCTCTCCACCCAACCTAAAACTAGGAATAACCATAACACACACTTATACACCTCCATATAACTAGCCACACAACAGGGGGTGGCTGCTGTCTAGGGGGTGCAGGTGGGAGGGATGTGTGGGATTGGGGTCTACTGTCCAGGGGTGTCTGGGGGGGGAATCTGTTTAGGGTGGTCCAACAGGGGGGCAGCTGTTGAGGAGGGTCCAGCTGGGGGGGGGGGGGGTTCTGTCAAGGGGGGTTCAACAAGGAGGCTAGTGTCCAGGGGGTCCAGTAGGGGGTTTCTGTCCAGGGGGGCCAGTAGTGTGGGGGGGGTGTTGTCCAGGGGGTCCAGGGGGCAGCTGTTTAGGGGGTCCCACAGGGGTGGTTCTATCCAGGGGGTTCAGCAGGGGGATATTGTCCGAGGGGCTGCTGTCTGGGGGGTCCAGCAGGGGGCTACTGTTAAGGGGGGTTCAGTAGTGGGAGGGGGGATTCTATCTAGGGGGTCTAGCAGGGGGATGCAGTATTCTTTTTTGTTGATTTATATTCTTTTTGAATATTCAAATATGTTTTTTACCATAATTTTATCGAATGAGAACTACTATGTTCTACCTTGTGTTGTAGGTACATTTGAGCTGGTTCTAGACATCTTTGATAGAATATATTTTTGGGAGACTCATGTACATGCAATTATGTTTTTTTATATTTGGATTTGATTAATTTTTATTATATATGTAGATTTCGTGTATAGTTTAATTTGGACTGGACTGATAGGGGGCAGGGGGAAACTGGCAGGGGGAGGGGACTGGCAGGGGGTGCGTGTGGGGGCTGGTAGGGGGTGAATGTGGGGGCTGGCAGGGGAAGTTGGGAGGGGAAATTGGAATGGTGGGGGTGGTGGAAGGACGGGGGGGTGTCTAGGTTGTGGGGGGGGGGGGTGTTAAGGGGTCTGTCTAGGAGGGTGGGGGTGTGGCTGTCCAGGGGAGTAGAGGTCTGGGCTGTCCAGGCGGATCTTTCCAAGGTCTTCGGGGGTGTCCATGGTCAGGGGGTATGGGGTGGTGTCCAGGTTCTAGGGGTGGGGTTACAGGGTCTTTCTAGTATGGGGGGGATATCCAGGGGCAGCTATTCAGGGGTGTCCAGCAGGGGGGTGGGTTCTGTCCAGAGGGGATCAGTAGGGGGAGCTGCTGTCTAGGGGGGTCCAACAGGGGATGCTATTGTCTAGGGGGGTCCAACAGTGGGGTGGGGGGAGGCTTCTTTCCAAGGGCCTCCACTGGGTGGGCTACACTATTCTTGTTTGTTGAGTTATATTCCTTATAAATATTCTATGATGTTTTGTTTTACCATAATTTTAGGGTATGAGCACTACTATGTACTACCTTATGATGTCGGTACATTTGTGCTATTTCCAGACTTCATTGATAGTTTTTTTATAGGGAGACTCATTTAATTGAAGTTATGTGTTTTATTATATGTGGATTTGTTTAATAATTATTATGTACATAGATTTTGTGTATAATTTAATTTTGAGGGGACTGACACAGGGGTAGGGTGGAAACTTGCAGGCAGAGGGGACTGGCAGGGGGTGCAAGTGGGGGATGTTAGGGGTGTAAGTGGGTGCTTTCAGGGGAAGGGGGAGGGGAAACAGGCAGGGTGGGGGGGGGGGGGGGGGCAGGATTGGGGGTGTCCAGGTTCTGGGGGGGGTGTTCTAAGGTCTGTCCAGGAGGGTGGGGGTGGCTGTCTAGGGGAGTGGAGGTGTGGGCATTCCAGGGGGATCAGTCCAGGGTATTGGGGGTGTCCCTAGTCTGGGGGTATGGGGTGGTGTTGAGGATTGGGGGGGGGGGGGGGTCCATGGTCTGTCCAGGAGGATGGGGGTGGTTGTCTAGGGGAGTGGAGGTCTGGACTATCCAGGGGGATATGTCCAGGGTCTGGGGGTGTCCATCGGCTGTCTGGGGGGGTGTCCAGGGTCTCTTCGGGGGTGTCCAGGGTCTGTCTGAGGGGTGCCTAGGGTCTGTCTGTGGGTGTCTAGGGGGTGTATGGGGGTGTCTAGGGTCTGTCGAGGGGGTTTCATGGGTCTGTTAGGGGGGGTGTCCAAGGTCTGTCTAGAGGGGGGCTTTGCAGGGGGGCTATCCAGGGGGCATGTCCAGGGGGAGGGGCTGTCTAGGGGAGGGGTGGTTTATGTATGGTGGGGGTGTCCAGTGTCCAAGAGGGAGGGGTCTCCAGGGGGTGGGCCATTGCAGGGGGGGGCTATGCAGGGGTTCGGGCTATTTCTATAGTTTTTCAGACGCTATATCCACAGTTTCTAACCTTGTCTATAGGTCTATTTACATGGTTAAAAACCTTGGCTATAAGTCTAATGCCACAGTTTTTAACCATGGTAATAAATGGTGTCCCTCTTATAGTTGAGCCACAACTTTAAAATGTGGTTGTAGCGGTATTACCACGGTTCGAAACGTGGTTGTATTCCTAGAGCCGTGGTTTGAACCGTGGCTCTAGCGCTATAGCCAGGGTTCCAAACCGTGGCTGTAATTATAAGCCAATATCCATGCCAAACATAGCCACAGTTCCACAAACTGTGGCTATTACTTATATCCATGGTTCCTCAAATTGTGGCTATTTCTTATAGCCACGATTTGATAACCGATAGACATGGTTTAAAATTGCGGCTATAGCCAGAATTTCCAATTGTGTTCCCTAGTTGGAAAGATAAACAGACAATGTATTTGCTTTAATTTCCTTTTCATAATATTAAGGATTTTATTTCTTAATTTCACTAAGAACATAAGGGAAGATAAATACATTTCATGTAGACTTTCATCCTATCCAAAACATCTACCTCAAAACCATCTTTTATCCAAACAACGAGTATTCTAGATGACTTGGTCACATCAAAAGTGCTATAATCAACATCTCAAGAATCACATAATCCAAAAAAATATGAACTATATATTAAGAAAAACTAAAATCATTAGTATGAGATCAGATAATCCCCAAAAGGATAATCTTATGTAAAAATAAATACAACTCTTAATCTACAAAATTTAACTAATAGAAACCAAAGATCAACAAAGACCATTCAATACACAGATATCTTTAAAATCCATCAATATAATCAAAACTAATATTGAAAACCCAAAACCTAGAAAAATTTTATTACGTTGTCTTCCATGGTAAATTGAAACATTTGTCTCTAAATAAAATCAACTAATATTAAAGTCTCATAATGTTTTGTAATTAAACTAATAACATATTCAGTATGACATGTAAATCACTTCCATAAATAAACTAAATCACTACATTTACACAATTAAAATGTATATGCATCCCAAATAAAATTTAAAAAATTACTCCACAAATAAAATCCCATAGTATTCTATTTTCATTAGGCATATAGTGTTCCAGATAAGAGATAACATCTTCCAAAATAAAATTTATCTCTTATTCACCAAATAATTTTTCGGTACTTCGGATAAACCTTTGATAAATAATAGGTTCTCAAAATAAACTAATTATTGATCCATAAAATAATTTAACTAAAATGAATTTATCCTACAAACTAGGGACTTCATTTAGTCCAGTGGTAAGAAATAAATCGTAGCCGCACTTTGGTTGTGGGGTTTAGTTCATGCCGCTTTGTATGATGTGACGTGTTGTCATAAGGTCTGCATGTTGTCAACTTTCAAAAACAAAATAATTTTAATAACACTAAAAAATGAGATAAAATATAAAAAAATATCCATAACATGTTTTAACATAAAAGGTTATTTCATACCTCTCAGTTTTCATCCAAAAACATAATAACCCATAATTTGCATAAAAAACATCACATAAACCCCAATGGTTATCCATTATGTCCACATACGAAAAGATAATTCTTTCTTCAATAAAATTATCACATACCAAGATTCAGGGTTACCCATAATAGAAAAATAATTCCAATTTAATTATATCATTAATATATTTAAGCATATCATCATCCATAGATCTGACATATCTCTTAAATTCCTATATATCTTAATCACCGAACATTCTTCATGAACCTTTATACATGTTTTTCCATATTATTCTTTTATACTAATTTCCTACCATAAAAATCATGCATAATGTCTTAATATTTCATTAATATCATAATAAGATCTAAAAAATAATCCATACCTTTCATAGAAAATTTTTAGTTTCCTCATCTTCAATTAGAATAGAATTATGAGTTGATAAAGATATATTTGTATGATTATGCTAATACCATTTCGTAACCATCATCATAGGACATATATTTGTATAATTAACAAGCAAACCATATTTAAAACATTCAAATGATCCTTCAAAAAGAAATTCATTACCTTTCCTCAAGTCAACTGGACACTTCCTTTTTAAATGGAATGTTATTGATTTATGACAGTCAATACCACATCTAAGACATCTTCTCATCCCTTTCATGAATTTTCCTATGTGTTTTTTCCACATCCATGACACATAATTTTTTTTAATAAACATACCATTTTTATTATTACATCAACATCCATGGGGATTCATTTCTCGTATATATGATGAATTAAAATAACCATTAAGGTTAAAGTGGTCAATAATGACTCAAGATAGTTGGTTAAGAGTATCCACACGTGTTCTTATTACAGCTCTTATTTCATTTGATTTCTTTTTTAGAAAAACACCATAGTTACTTTCAGATCCGTTTTAATTTGGTTCCTACTAGATCGAACCATTTAATTAAACCAAAAATGATAGTCTAAGTATATTAGAGAAATCATCATATATTATCTTATAAATAGGGTAAACACTAAGATATACTTATTCATGTTGTCTAAAAAACATTTTATTTATCTAAAATACCTATGAAATATTCTAATATTCTAAAAATTATAGTTATGTCACTTGTGTTTAAATAACACCGTAACCTCTAAAGGTATCTAAAACGACATCTGATACCAAATATAAGGACATGTACTTAAACATAAAATAATCTATAAATAAGTTAATAATTCAAATTGAGGATCTTTTTAGGAATACAGATTTAGTGAATGTGGTCGTAACTTATACATAACAACTTGAATATTATAAGTAGATATTTCTTCCCACAATCAATTTTTTCATAAAACAAAAAATCTCGAAGAATGAAACATGTCTATTTCCATGTTTTAGGCTACAATTGTTTTCTATGATCCCGTCTTTTAATATATTAGTCATTATGTCCTATAAAAAACACTACAAAACATGGGATGAGCATAAGAAATATCATTATGGGATGAATAAAAAAGAAAAACTGGTAGTTTTTTGAAATAACAAGTAAACCATGAATACTTTTTCATAATGTAATACTTTTCACCGTAAAGAATAAGACAACACAACCCATTAAAAATAATCTCAATGCTGACTTTTTTGTAACCAAAATATTACGATAAATTATATATAAATGATCATATAACATTTAAAGGTAACATGGGACATAAACATATTTATATGGGAAAACAATATGGTTGATTTCCACAAATATCACCAAATTATATAGCCATATGGCCGACTTCAATAACCAATGCATTGGAGGTCATATTGTAACTACCCATCCATGGTTTTCCATGAAACCACATGAATTTGGTTTATCACATAACCACCCATCATTAGTTTATCACATAATCTCCCGTTAATTGTCCATGTACCATTATACAATCAAAACACATAAAATATTTCAAATATCCACATTTTAGTAATAATATTTAATTTTCCATCCCAAGGTATCATTTAAATATATTTATATACTCAATCCATTTCAAAACCCATTTTATATTCCAAAATATCCAAAAAAATAGAACAAGTAATTTCTTTTACTGTTAAAAACATTAAGTCTTATAGATGAATCCAAATAATGATTACGACAGTAGAGAGGTCATTACTGCTGGATACGTTAAAAATATTACGTTTTATATTTAGTATAACAATTTAGAGAAAATATAATACCTTTGATTTAAATTTTAAGTAAAGGGGGTTTACACACCATATAAAATAATGTCATGTTTAAATCAATATATTCCTCAATGAAAGGATATTGAGACTAAGTGCCTTGTAAAAATTCAGTAGCCTAATGACATCACATAAAAATTCAGAAAATGAGTTGATGGTAGGGAAGAGGGTATCTAATCACAAGGAAATAAAATGTACATAAATAAGGATATGTAAGAAAATATCCCAACATATGGAAATGGAAATTAAAAAATGTAACATAAAATAATACTTTGACTAAAAGAGGTGGGTGAAATGTTCCCTTACCTCAAGTATGACATGAATCATATGTTATTTGTTCTTCTTGAATAATAAAATTATTTTATGTTTTTCTTAATTCATAAACATTTTCATGTTTTTATTCCTTTTATATCACTTATTATCATGCTATAATTATTACCTAATTATTTGAGTTTATATCGTACATTTTTCGATGTTCGCAACATGAGTCAAAATTGCACTTGGTATAATAACAAATTGAGCATGTGGTCAAATTTCCATTATCTCCATGATGATATTTTTAATATAGATATCATATAAAATATATTTTTTTTATATATTTATTTAGTATAGTCCATATCATTTTCATATAAGAAATTAAATACAACATTCATTTAGACTATAAGTCCTACGTATGCATGAACACTACATTCATTTATTTTTTTATTTAATGGAATGAATACAAAATGATACACAAGTATATTATAATTAAAATATAATATTTATGTTATATATGTTAGATAATTTCATTAATTATATCCTTTATATGTTCCATTTATAGTTTGAATTAGGCATATCACTTGGAGGGGGTGGTAGTCCGCACATCCTAAAATGAAAATATCATATTTATACCACATGGAAAGCATAATGTAATATTATAAATGAGAATTACATAAGAATAAGATAAAATAAATATTATATTTATCATATATTATTTTATTTCCATCATAATTTACCACATGATAGGTGGTATGGGAAATCGAACAATCGTCGTTTCATGAGGCAACTGTTCACCATACACAGAAATAATATGTTTGTATCCCTCAGATAGAAGAGTCTGTATGTGATGTTTTAATCCATCTCATAAAAATATATTGTATATTGGGGATAAATTTTATCTATAAATAAATTTTGTAAATCATAGGGTGTGGAGAAGGAAAAAAATATGAAAAGAAACTTCAGAGAAGACATTACCTCAAATTGGGTAATTAATTTTTATTTGACCCAAAGGGATTTAATGATTTTTCTTATTCATTAGGGAAGTCTTATAAGAGCAATGGAGGGATTTTGGGATATTATTATAGCATATTTTGGATGAGCCAAGTGGTTTGAGAGGTTTGAGTAATGGTTAGAGTTGGTGTCCTTTTATAAAAGGGATTAGGGGCACTTTAAGAATGTATAAATGTATTATTTTATTAGTTATTGGTTTTAGAATTTTAGTAAGAAAAAAGTAATATATATCAAATATCTGATTATGGTGTGTCAAGATAACCTCAGCTAATGTGTTTTAGAAATTTTTATTTTATCAACGTAACCTTACCTTCTTGCTTTAACCCTTAGATAACTAATTCAACTTTTATTGTGTCTTCTTGTATATTAATACTATATGGTTAATATAGTTACTATAAAATGAAAATAGAACATAAAGTGGTTCTCTAATAACATTTTGTACCTTATATATTTCATTTTTCCGATACAAATATTTTTTGGACTGCTATATCATTTAAAAAAATATTATTTCCTTTAAAAACTCATTTAAGTAAATTTATATACAATTAATATCATGACATAAAAAATAGATAAGAAATTTATTCTTTCAAAAAACAATAATTAAATAAAATATTAAAAGTAATAATCATACATCAATTTATTTGATGACATTAAAAGTTTCAAAAAAACTTATTTTAATATTTATAATATCATTTATTTAAATAATTCATTTATAATGTAATCACCATATCACCATTATGTCAAGCTTAAATTTTTTATTTGATGTATACATATATAAATAAAATGACATGATGTTGGAAATATATTAAGATTTATAATAAATTTTTATAGTTGAAGAGATCACTTATATAACCCCATATAAAAATTGGTTTAGTAAAAGATACATGTTTTGGTTATATTTTCCTTAACATTAAATTAAAATTAATTAAATTCAATTTTCACACAAAATGGGATCCATGGGGTTATAAAATCAACCAAAGGATTCATGTGGTCAGAAATATCCCATACAAGAGTATTAGGCTACGTGTTAGGGTAATTTATTATTATTATAATATTAATTGATTAACTATATTTACCAGATCTACAATTTAACCAGGATAGATAAAATACTTTCTGATGTTACTAATCTTAATTTAAAAAAGTAAAAGTTAATTATTAATACAATTTGGAATTCTTGATTCCAACTATAGAATCCCATTTCCCAAATTCAGAATACACGATGTTTTCAATATTAAGATAAAATTAATTCCTCTTGTCAAAACCAAAAAAACATGTTTTTATTAAATAATAACTATCCAAAGATAGGCTATTGTTTATGCCTAATTTCATAGATAAACTACATCCAATGACTAAAATTGTATTAAATGATAAAAATGTATTCTAATTACAATTTCAAGAAAATTATAATGACAATCACACTATATAAATGAATTAGATGAAAGGACAATTTTGACACAAAATTCAGTATTTTTCACTATTAATTAAAAAATCATCTTTAGATGAAAAATACCAAAATTTCATCCAAAGTAAATTATGATTATTTTTTTCTAAAGAAGAATATTATTTTTTGAAATATAACATATATAAGTGAAAAAACTATATTTAAAAATGGATCACCATCAAAAGGATGTAAAACCACATTTTAAAGAATATTGGAGTATTTCATTCTTAAAATCAGATTCATTCATATTTTAATCCTTTAAAATTAATTATAAAAGTGTAAAAAGGTATGAAAAACATGTGTAATAAGGATTTAGTTAATTATGTTCATTACATCAAATACAACAACTATAAGTTAACTTCCATAATAATAATAATATTAATGTCTAAGTTTTTAGTATATCTCCATGTTGTGTGCAATGTATGATTTTAGAGAAGCCCCTTGTTTCATTTTGAGTACGCTATCAAAAAAATCAACCCCTTTAACATAAAATTAATATATTATTTATAAGTATTAATAGAAATAAAAATGTATTGTTATAAAAATACCTAGGTTGTTAAATCCTTCCTCCTTTTAGAAATTTTGTCCTTCAAATTGTTAAATTGGTCTTGGAAACATCATTGGAATTCCCACAACGACATTAGAGCCAATAAATATATATCATAAATAGAAATAATGAGAAGTAAAAAATGTAACTCAAGATAACCCATACTAGGATTACATCTAAGAAAACATGGATATAGAATAGAAACTAACTTTTATGTTCTGAGGGAGAGTGATAGAAAACATGATTAGGATAATGTTAACCATAAGAAAATCACAAACACATGAAGAGTAAAACAGTCTTCCTTCCCCCAATAAAAACATAAATGGGAAACGTTTTTTATGTTAATTTTCATAATGTTGAGGAATTTATTTATGATCCGGACATAGAACATAAGGATACATACTTACTTGTCATGTAAACATTCATCCTTTAAAAACATTCTACCATAAACACATATTTTCTCGAAATAATGAGTGTTCAAGATTTCACGGTCACATCAATAGTTATATAATTAACTTCTAGAGAATCACATAATCCAAAAAATATAAACTATATATTATCCAATACCATAATTTTGTTTATGAGACTAGATAATCTCAAAAATTATAACCATTTATAAAAATAAATATTACTGTCATTCACCAAAATTTAACAAACTGTACCCAGAGTTCAACAAGGACCATTCAATACACAATTGTCCTTAAAATTAATCAATATAATACAAACTAAGATTGAAACCCAAAACATAAATTAACTTAATCACATAGTATTCCATATTAAATTATAACATTTATCTCCAAATAACATCAACTACTCCGAAATTCTCATGTTGATGTGTAATTAACCTAATCACATATTCTCTATGATAGGTTACTCATTTCCATAAATAACAAAAAAACTCCACATTTCCAATTAAAATACCTAGATTATTCCAAATTATAATTTCAACCATTACTACCCAAAATAAATCTCATAGTATTCTATTTTCCTTCGGCATATAGTGTTCCCCAAAAGACATAATGTATTACAAAATAACATTTATCAATTAATGACCAAATCATTTTCATATACTAAGGATATCCATTTGATAAAAGAGAAATTTTCCACAAATCAACTAATTATTGATCCATCAAATCATTTAAATAAAAATAATTAGTCTTACTAACAAGGGACTTCGCGTAGTCCAGTGGTACGTGATAAATCCTAGTAAATCTTTGGTAGATGGTTGAAATTCATCATCATTGTCTAACGTAGTGGGTTGTTAGACAGTCTGTGTGTTATCCGTTTAATTTTTTTTTAATTCTAATAACATTAACAAAATGAGGTAAAATCCTTTTAAATATTTGTGACAAGTTTTAACCTCAATGGTTATTTCATTCCTCTCAATTCGCATCCCAAAAACTAATATCCCATAATTACCTAAAAAACAAAAGATCACATGAACCCCCATGGTTATCCATTAGGTCCACATAAGATAAGATAATTCTTCATTGAATAATAGTATCACATAACAAGATTCTGGGTTACACATACATGAAAATCTATTCCAACATAATCATATCAATAATACTTTTAAACATATCCTCATCCATAGATCCATCATAAATCATCAATTCATAGACAATTTAATCATTGTTAATTCTTAATGACACCTTATCCATGATTTTTAATATTTTTCTTTTATACTCCATTATTAAAAAACAAAATCAGGCATAATTTCTAAAGATTAAAATAATTTCAAAACATGAGCTATGAAATAATTTATCCCTTTCATAGGTCATTTTTAGTTTCTGCATCATCAGTTGGAATGGCATTAGGAGTTGGTAAACATATATTTGTATGATCCATATTATCCCATTCAAGAACCATCTCCATAGGACATATATTTGTCTAATGACCATGATCACCACATTTAAAACATTAAATTGTTCCATAAAAAAGATCTTCATTCCCTTTCTTGGAGTCAACTAGACACTTGCTTTTTCAATAGAAGTATATTACTTTATGACTTTCAATACCACATTTGAAACATCTTCTCATCACTTTGATTCATTTTACAAAGTGTTTCATTCCACACCATTGAGAGATAGGTTTTTGAATATACATACCTTTATTATTTTTACCTGAACAAACATTGCGTTTCATTTCATTCATAAATTATACCTTAGAAAATTTAACAATGTTCTAGTGGTCAATCATGAATCTAGATATTTGGATAAGAATAACCACAAAAGTTTTCCTTACAACTCCCATTTCATTTATTTGGACACTCGGAAAACCACCACAGTTTTCTTCACATCAATTTTTACCATGGTCCCCGCTAGATCCAGCCATTTACTAAAACCAAAAATGTTAGTGTGAGTATATCAGTAAAATCATCATATACACTCTTATTAAGAGGGTAAACACTAAGATATAAACATTCATTATATCTTAAACTCATTCAATTTATCTAAAATAACTATTACACATTCTAATATTCTAACCATTGTGGTTATATCAGTTATTTTAAAATAACCACCTAACAACTAATGGTATGTAAACTGACCTATGATACCAACTATAAGGACTGGAATTAATAATTACATAATTCTGAAGTATGTTAATAGTTTATATTGAGGATCATTTTAGGTTTATAAATTTAGAGAATTATGTTATTACATATACATTACAAATTGAATATTACAAGTAGATATTTCAACTGACTATCAATTTTTTCATTAAACAGAGACTCTTAAAAATGTAACATGTTCAGTTCCATGTTTTGGATAGCATGAATTTTCTTCAATCCCATCCTTGACCCTATTCATCATTATGTCCTATGAAAATAATTTAAAGACATGGGATGAGAATAATAATCTTATTATGTGATTGATAAATAAGGAAAACTAGTAGTTTTTCAAAACAAAATGATTGAAAATGAATACTTTATTATAATGTAATAAATTTCACCTTAATGAAGTAACAAAAAAACTTCACTGAATATAAGCTCATTTCATACAATTATTGTAAAAAAAATATTACCATACATCACATACAAATAAATATATAACATATAAATTTCACTTGGGACATAAATATACATAAATGGAATAACCATACGATTGACTTACAAAAATATCACTTAATGGTAGAACCATACAGTGTACATCCATACCAAATTCATTAGAGGTTATAATGTAACAACCCGTCCTTGGTTTATCACAGAACCACACATAATTTGGTTTTTAACATAACCACCCATCATTGGGTTTTCACATAACCACCCATCAAATGTACAAGTACCATTACATAATTATAATACATAAAATATTGAAAATATCTTTATTTTAGTAAAAACATTCCATTTGCTATCAGAAGACATCATTTCAAGATACAGAAGTACACAATACATTTCAAAAACCATTTTAAATAGAAAACAACCAAAAATTGAATAAGGGATTTCTTTTATTTTTAAAGTCATTAAGGCTTATAGTGGGAGCCAAATAACAATTATAATGGCGGAGAGGTTATTGTCGATGCTTACGTTAAAAACATTTTTTTGTCCATAAGAAAAATGCTTCAGATAAAAAATATTCCCTTTGAGTGAAATTAAAAATCAATGGGGTGTATAAAAAATATAAAAAAATGTCATGTATAAATCAATATATTTGTAAATGAATGGAGATTGAGATGAATTCCCTTATGAAAATTATGCAGCCTAATGACGTCACTTTAAAAATCATAAAATGAGTTAATGGGAGATAATATGGTATCTTACCACAAGAAAAAAATGAAGAAATAAGGATATATAAGAACATATCACAACATAAGAAATTCGAAATTGAAAGACATATCTTAAAAGAAGTCATTGACTAAAAAGTGGAGGGTGAATGGTCTGATCTGGTTTGGTTATCAGTCTTCTTCTGCACTCCCTCCTTTCCAGATCTCTTGATCTGGTTCCCATGCATTGTAGTTGATTTTTTCGGCTTTAGTAGATGTGGATGGGTTTCCCTTCATCTCCAAGTTTCTTGATGGTGGTTCGATTTGGGTTTTCCGGGAGCTGGGATCTTGGATGGTGACGTCTTCAGATGTTATTTGTTCAAGATTATGCGGTCTTCCTCAGCTTGGATCATGAGGAGGTCTTCTCTGGTTTGATGGAGGTGGCATGACATGGGGTGGTTGCAGGAATTTTCATGACAGATTTGGGATGTGTTTTCTCTATTCATACTCTTTAAAAATCCCATTTATGCTTCTGCTGGATCAGACTGTCATTGGGATGAAATTTTCTGGTGTGAGCCTACTGTTGGTCTTGTTGCATTTGGATGGCGTATTCTATTTTGCAGATTGCGCCAGGTGGGAGTCCTTGATGGAGGGATGGGTGTCTTTACCTCCATCAGTCAGTCGTCGGTTCTTTTGGATGGATGGGTACTGTGAATGATCATGCTTGGTGGTCTCTGAGGGATGTTGTGGCGCATCAGGTTGATGGTATAGTGAGGTTATCATCTGCATCGTCGGGGGGCGGCTCGAAAGAGTGATAGGTATGCAGTCACCTATCAGCGAGTCCTCCTCTCATATTTCAGTATGAGTTGGAGGAGTTCTCTACTTTAGATGTGTTTCCAGCACGACACAGTCATTACAGAGGGGGTTTCCCTTCATGTTGGTGGATTCTGCTGCTGCATTTTCGATTAGGGGGTGGGGGGTGATGAGACCTTCTAGCTTGTTCTTGCTTTTATTTTTGTCTCCTTTTGAATTTTGGATCCTTGTTGGCTTTGTGGCCAGTTCTTCATGATGTTTTTTCATCTATCATTGTATTGGTTTCCTCCTTCTTCCCATCAAAAGGATATTTTTTTCTTGTTCAATAAATAGGGGCTTGTCCCCTTTACCTTTAAAAAAATTTAGATATTTTGTTGATGTTCGTAACATGAGTGAAAAATGAACTAGTTATAATTACAAATTATCCATGTGTTCAGAATTCCATTATCACTAGAATGATATACATGATTTATATATAATATATGTCATATAAATTCAGTATATATATGTATGTATAATATTCTATATAATTTTGATACATGAAATGAAATGCACTGTTCATGGAGACGGTAAGTCGTACGTACGCATGAACGCTACTTCTATTTACATTTCATATTTAATGAAATGAAAACTAAATGATTCGTAGGTATAAAATAATTAATATATAATTACTATGTTATATATGTTACATAAATTGATTAATTTCATCCTTTATATGCTTCATGTATAGAATGAACGCTTCATATCACTTTGAGGGGGCGGTAGTCTTCACTTCCTTAAAATAAATTATAGTATTTATAAAACATGAAAAGAAAAAAGGTATGTTCTTAATGGGAAATATAGTATCATAGAGAAAAAAATAATTAGAATAAATATCATATATAATTTTAGAGCAATCATAATGGCCACCATGAATGGAGGTAGGGGAAAATTGAACCATCTTCGTTTTGTGAGGCTGTAGTTCACCGTACACAGAAAAAATATGTTCATGTCCATTAGATGGATGCATGTGTATGTGTAAGTTTAATAATTTTCATAAAAACAGCCTAGTATATTTAGTATACTATTTTTTTGTCATATAAATGAAGAATAATAAGATCATATATAGTGGGGAAGTAAAAAACAATGAAAAGGAACTTGAGAGAAGGCCTTACCTCTGGTTTGGAAACTTCTTTGGATTTGAACCAAAGGGAGTTCTTGAATTTTCATAATCCTAGATAAAGAATTATAGGAGAGTGAGAGTTATTTTGGAGCTTATTGGAGAAAATTTTTGATGATCTGATATGTTTGATATGTGTGAGGGGTGGTTAGAGTTGGTGCCCTTTTATAAGTTGGACGAGCAGAACATTAAAAATGTTTGAATGTATTATTTTATTATTAATTGATTTTTGAATTCTAATAACACCATATTGATATATTTCCAATATAAGAATAGGTTAGGTCTAAATCCTCTCATCCAATAGGTTTTAGCCATTTTTTTGTCTAAAATTAACCATATATTTTAGCATTAACCCTTAGTTACATAATTTTACTTTTACAATGTCTTCTTGTATATTCATACTATTGGTTAAAATAGTTACCATCAAATTCCAATATAACCTCAAGTTGTTCCTTAAGGAAATTTTTTTATCATTATTTAATCCATCTGGCCAAATATTGCATTTTAGGGCTAGTATGTATTTTAATAAAATATTATTTTTTTTAAAACGCATTTATATCAATTTTTATACTATTCATATCATGAATTTAAAAAAAATCCATAACAACTTTGATTATTTTGAAAAACCTTCTTTAATTTAAAACTAAAAAGTAATAATCATCAATAAAATTATAGGATGACCGAAAAAGTTTCAAAATTAATTTATTTTAATATTTATAATCTCATTTATTTAAATATTTCATTAATAAGGTAATCACTACATCACCATTATGTCATACATAAATTTAATTATCTAATGACTAAAAATTATATATAAAATACCATGATATATGAAATTTTTTTTTATAATTACTATTTATAGTATATGATTTCACTTATATAACAAAAAATAAAAATTGGATTAGTAAAAGATACATGTTTCGGTTATATTTTCCTTAACATTAAATTTATCGTAATTAAATGTCATTTTCACACACAAGTGGATCCATGGGGTCCTAAAATCGACTAAATGATGTCCATGGTCTATAATATCTCATACAATATAATTAAGAGTCAATTTATGCTACTTTTATAATTTTATAATATTATTTTCCCTTATATAAAACATTTTACCTTTGACCATGGTAAATAAAATATTTACTGATGTTACTTTTCATAATGTATGAAAATAAATGTTATCTATTAACAAAATATGGAATAAAAATTTTTAAATATGGAATATATCATACCTAATTCAAAACATTATATTTTTAGAAATTAATTTAAAATTAATTATCGTTGTCAAAACAAAAACAAATATTTTTAAGAACTAAATCCTATCAAAAGATGGACATCTATTTCTGTCCAATTTTATAATTAAATAACATACAATGACAAAAATAGTATTAAATGATAAAAATATAATCTAATTATACATTAAAAACAATTAAAATGATAGTCTAACTATATAAATATATTAGTTGAAAAGACAGTTTGACTTAAAATGCAGTATTTTTCACTATTCATTAAAAAATGAACTTTAACAGAAAAATACAAAAATTTCCTCCAAAGTAAATTTTTATGTTCCAATTCTATATAAGAATTTTATTATTTTTAATATAACACATAAAAAGGACATAAAATTGTTTTGAAAAATGGTTCTCTATCAAAATGTGGTAAATAACCTTTTAAAGAATATTATACTATTTAATGCTTAAAATAGGATTCATTCTTATTTTAAGACAATAATATTTATTGGATAAATGTATAGACATTTAACTAAAATTTATAATCATATTTTATATAGTTCTGTTAATTAACACCAATACAATGACTATGCGTTAACTGCCATAATAATAATAATAATATTCTATTATTTTTTAGTATAACTCAATGTTTTATGCAATGTAAGATTTTAGAGAAGCTCCTTGTTGTGTATTGAGTACACTTTATGAAAAGGAATACCATTTAACCTAAAATTTATATCTCATTCATAATTACTAATTGAATCCAAAAAGTATTATTCTTTAAATACCTGGGACATTATAATTAGAGTGAAGTACAAGATAGATTTAAGAAAGATCAAATGAATGAAATGCCAAAATTGAGATTACAAGAAAACATTCACATACAAAATATAATGATATCACATCATGTGATGATTTTATGATTATATATGTACTAGGAAATATAATGGAGGAAACTTAAGAGAGATATATATTATTCTATGGAATATCTATAAAAGAGAGATGATGATTCCACTCTCATTTGATTGTATATATATATTGATGAAATATAAGATGAAAATGGTATTCTCATAAATTCATCAATATAAGGGGAGAAAAAATACATATAATTGAATATTTGGTTTATAAGAAGAATATAATTGAGGATCCAGGCTACAGAATAGTTCCCTTTACATATTCTATGATGCGTGAAAAAATGGATAAATCTATATGGAATATTGGTAACCACTTCATTAATTTTGAATTTGATGAATAAAACTAAAATATAATTCAATTGTTGAATTAATCTAATTCAGAGAAGATTTATTTTTATTATAATTAAGAAATATTTTTGAACCACACTTTGATTCATTGATATTAAAATAATTTGAAGAAGGATACTATAGAAAAAAATTGATTTAATAGAACCGCATTCTACAGTAAAATATGAATGATGTTAGTTAATAATGTAAAAACCATAAATAGACAAACAAAACTACAGACTATTAATATCCTCAAATAATGTCGTGATTAGAGGGGGAGAAGAGGAAGTATCCATAGGATTAGTAGTGTTCTCTTATTTAATAGTTAAAACACATATAATTCTTATAGTTACATTATTTCACATTGAATCATCGCCATGGTTTCCTATTTGAATAATCCCATGTTATTGAACAATATAAAACCATAACATCCTTTGAATAATTTAATTTCATAAATATTATGGTATCATTATATAATATAGGGTGAAAAATGAATTATGTAGTGTGTTTAATATAGTACATCCTTTCAAGGGAACCATATCATAATTAAAAATGGGGAAAAAATAAATGTTTAGATGTAAACTGTAACAATAGGTTTCTTGATCATTGATTAATTAGGACATTTATTTTATAAGGAATGTATGATGTTCTATTTCACTTTTTTTATAAATAATCATGTCATATTATTATGTATATAACAATTTGAAATTAAATCACCTTCCACTCATAATTTGCAAATGTGTATGTTTATTTGTATATTTTTCAGAATTCGTTGGTGGTACCTCTTGATACACAAATGGGGTGGAAGCATATCTCAAAGAAAATTTCAATACCTCAAAATTTATATATCACTTTAATTTTATATGAGGATTCATTTGATATTTTTAGCTTCATAGTATATAAAGAATCATTTAAGAATAGAAAAATAATAATAAAATAATGATCTCATCAAGGATATTTATATATAATTAGTCTTAATGCCAAATAAAATGTTATGTTAGTCAAAAATATTTCCAAAATTATTTTTTATGGGCTATAGGCCAATTCGTTATATCCTTACATTCCATAGAGTGATATATTTGGCCACCAAATTCAATCTCCTATATTAATAAATGACAAATGTTATTATATCATATCATAGAGAAGAATTTATAAAATAAATATTTTAAATAACTACTCAGACAATGTTTTATTCTTTTTTAAGGATGATATACCGTAATCATATTAGACCATCCAATGAAAAAAAATAAGAATGATATATTAATTTTGCCAAGAGACCCTATTGATTGGAGAAATAATTAAAAAAGAATGAAATATGTTTCTACAGGTTGGATATTCCATTTAAGGATAAGAATTTTATATTATAAATGTTTTTTCGGGACTTTAATTAATTTTCCCACTCATGTTACAGTTTATTCATAGGTTGTAATGTTGCTACTTAAACTGTAGAAGGTCCTAATTATGCCTTAATTTCATTCCATTTTAATTTGTGTGATGGAAACATGTGATTTGGATTCTAAAAAAATGATTGACATGAAACACAATTTTGTTATAGGTTAAATGAATAATATCTTGTTGAACAAAAGGTTTGTTTTAAATCATATTTATGATCATATTGTGGCTTAGAAAAATGACTCAAATCATTCCTATTGGCAAAGCCACTACATTTCCTTGAGTTTGATTAATCAATGGGTGAATTGTTTTAGTATAAAAAAATTGAATTATTTCTAAATATGTCTATAAATATGATAAATCAGGAGACTCTTTAGATACATTGATAATTATATGGGAAATTTATCGATATCTAGCCAAATAATATCCACAATGGGTTTGGGTAAATTAAATCAAGTATATGTATTGTTGATTTTTGTATTATATATTATGATTATAACTTATCGTATTTGAATCCTATCTAGAGACCTCAAAAATCAATTTTATCATTTATATCAATTATATATCATGTCTTCAGTTATATAATTATTCCAATAAAACCAAAATGGTTTTTTGAAAAGAAATGCGGGATGTGGGTATCATGATTCTTGATTTTGAAGAGCTGATTGTAGCGGTAAAATCATTAAATCAATAAATTATTCTCATTTATAATGTGTTATGAAAGGTTTTATTAATTAAAAAAGAAACAAAAGAACTACTCCCACATGGGTAATAATAATATTACTAAAGGATTTTATTCTAATGGAAGACGGTGGTGGGTTTTTTCATCATTGTTTCTTATGAACTCACAATGGTTGAGTGGTTGAGAGGAAGACCTCATCAAACCCTATTGTGTTGGATTATTACCAAATTTTGGAATCTCATATAGATTTAATTATTTTTTAATGATCCTTCTGAAATCCCAATATGCGAACTCTTTCACATATTCTACAAATAAGTTATTAGAATTTGTTGAGGTTAATGTGTTTACATATTAGAGGAATCCCACTTGTTTTAAAATCAATATCTATATCAATGATTTTATAGAAATGAAACACCTTCTATATATTTGAGGTTCCGCATCATGGTATTATAGTTACTAAAAAAATTATTTAGAGGTAACTATTATTAAAATTTCACCTATTAATATGGTCTAGAGTTTGTCAATATCTAGGGTGGCGAGATATGATTGTTGGGTTTGGATCATTTTCATGAAAAAAAATTCATACAAATCACGGTGAAAGGAATCTGAATCCATGTTGATAGGTTTCATATAATAGGACATGTCAAATATTTTTATGTCTTGTAAAAAGTAATGATCCATGATTTTAAATGTTTTTGGTATGGATGACTAGATAAACTATTCAGCATATTTTATAGTGTGGGACTTATAGATTATGAAATTTTATATAATTGATTTTTATTCAGAATGGATAATAGATCTGCCATGGTATGTGAGGACTTATTGGGAATATGGTTCACATTATCCATATATAGTAGTCACAGAGGAGAAATGTGACCCTCTAGGTGGATGTATTATGTTATAGACAATATGGCCTAATGAGGCTAGAAATTAATGATTAATGTTTTTTGATTGGAAACACATTGAGTGGTCCAAAATATCACATAAACACTATTAATAAATCCAATGATGTTTGAGATGCATTTTTAAGAACATTTGACTAGACTTCACTACGAGTTTTTGTATCATGTTAAGAGTATCTTTTTTTAGTTTAACACCATATGACTAGAATATTATCCATACACTTTAACATTATATTGTGAGGACCCCAGTTTTTTAAAACATGAAAAATAAAGAACTATCATTAATTACAAAATTCGACATACATATTTAATAATGGTAGTGGATGTGAGAAGGTCAAAGGGAATGACCATTACTTATGCCACTATTGGGGCTTATACGTCCACTATATATTTTTTATTTGACCGGAAAAAGAATAGATAATACACAATTCAAAAAATATATAGGATATATACTTGCATAATGTGGATTGGAAGAATATATATAAGAATTATACCAATATTTGTTTCTACTCTCCTCATGAAAAATCAGGTCCTCAGTATGATCCTAGGATGATCGAGATCAGATCATGATCATTCTTATTTTGCAATATGTTATGGGAAATTATTATTTTCACTCATAAGTTTCGGAGCCACATAATAAAGGGAATTTAGGATTTCAATACCCCATGGGTTTGTATATTTTGTAGAAGACATAAGGGAGGGAAATTTTATAAATGGAATGAAATATTATAACAGTATAATTATATTTTTCATACACTGATCAATACACTAAGATCCAATAAATGAGGGCTCGATAATTGAATTTTAAGATGATAATTCTTTATAAAGGACTGATCTCCCATTAATACTAGGATGTTCCTTAATCTATCATACAATAACAAAATAAGATTGTTTTCCATTGTAATGGGTTACAAGAATCAATCCTCCAAATAAATATATGGTGATTGAATAGGCTTTTTCAACGTATTTATTTGTTTAGTGGATGATAGTTTTAGCTAAGTGATGCTAAAAAAGTGATTTTTAATTCACTAGATGATTATCTAGAAATGTTTAATGATGTCACCATGTTTATACTAAAGAGTAGTGATGGTAATTTTACTTAGGTGAGGATTAGAAGATGTTATGGGGCTTATCCTAGATGATTATATGGAGACAGGATTTCACATGCTTTAGCACCTTATAGAAGCATTACTCTAGTTATAGGGAGCCTCCAATTCTATATTGTAATGAGTTGCACAAAATATGTATAATTATGTAACGATATTTTTTCCAATGATATGTTAATAAGTATTGTGTGGTTATTTATAATCGTCCTTAGTACATTAGGCCTTTTCGGAATATTGATACCCAATCATTTTCTAAATTTCCATCATTTTATGAATCATATAATCTATATAGGTGTTTTCATTACATGGGTGAGAAAATATAAAAACAAATATTTGGTCACCACATTTTCATCAAATGGTAAAAATAAGGATCCAAAGAGAACTAATTATAGGAATATTTGGGACTCTAGATTAGGGGGTATTCTATGCTAGGGGTTCACATGTGTGTGAATTACATGATAGTGCTCTATGCATAGGTGGTGTGTGAAAGTGTAGAATGGTGTTAGGGTGTTCTAGGATGGTCATTCATATGGACTCTCACTTGGAGGGATTATGATATAATGATTGAGAACTAGGTTGAATTGAATAAAATGATAAAGGAGTTTGATTCATGATTTGAGCATGAACTTTAGATAAAAATATAATCAACTTTTAAAGAAAATAAACATGGTTCTATAGGTTCTTTTTGGCTTCCAAATAAGTCAAACAGAATCTTATGAAGTAAAATAATTACCCAAATATGTTGTATCCATCCTTGATAGGTATTTTTAAACACCAAATGGAGTCCATAGTAATCTCTATAAATTTTTCATTACATAAAATTTTGTAAACAATGGGTCAAGTCTATATCCTACTATTTTGGGGACTATATCTCCACAAAATCACTTTATTCGATGATTTTTTTAAGAATATCCACCATTAGTGTGTGAAACATATTATGGAACATGAATATTGAATTTGATAATCTCTTTGGAATTTAAATACTTTTAATTTCAATATGAACTCTTATAATTTATGTGTTGATAATATCATATATTATGATATAATGTGTATGAAGTGCATTTTATAGTTCCAAAAAATGAATCGTATGGAGTTTAGTTAATTAATAATGAAATGTTTAAAATTATATTGTAATAAATGGTAGTTTTTATCTTTTAAATTTTACTACATTAACTCCTTAAATAATGATACCCTATGAAATATTTGTTGAAAAAATTAAAATTACATGAATCCATTTTTACATTGAATTTGAAATGATCAATTTTCCATCTGGTTCTTGAACATTTTTATAGAAATTAAATCTGCCTAGATGTGGTTCATTATATGGTATTGAAATTATTAAAATGATTATAAGACTAATTTTTTCCATTTAGGTAAAATTACATCCTCTTAGGTGTGTCTCAAAGATATATTTATGCATATATACCATCAACGTAACCCCATAATTATTTTATTTAGAGAAGTATTTACTCTAGTTCATTTCTCAAGGAGGAGTATAGACATAGATACCATAAATTTAGCACCATATTTGTCCTATTTAAATGAATGATCTTACACAATGAGATGATGATAATTTAGGTTGGCTCGATAATAAGGATTTCAAATTTTAAAATGTTTAGAATATTGGTATGTGATGTCTTTATGAAATTCATTTGGATGCCTCGGCCAGATATCCCAAAAATGAAAGAAATGATCAATTCATTAAATTTTTCTTTTCCATTGTTTATTTATGGTGACATCATGCCTTTGGATATGACTATATTTTGTGATATATAAGAAATTATTAATTTATTTTATCACCCTATTATTATTCTATGAATCACACTATAGAGGCCTAGTGTGTAAGAACATGGAATTTTCATTTATTCCATTTACATGATTTCAACCTCATGGTTGTTTTATTTTAACATAATATTCCCAATTATTCATAAATATGTTTAGATGAATGTCCAAAATATGGAGACTATAATTTTTTATTGGTTTCTATTTATGGTTTTCCGACTATGTGATTTCAATAACATTCCATATGCAGTATTATGTATAGATTATTGAACTTATTTAGATGTTTTGTATGGCATAATAATTTAAAGATAGGGGAAGATTATTATGGTTCATAATGGGTGGAAAAAAAATTATATTGTTTCAGGTCTTGTATCAATGAAAAAATATGTAGGACTGTCCCATTTGAATGTGAATCGAAATACCCAACATGAATTTAATTCATAATATTTAAATAAAAATTAGAAAAGTGGGACTTGATTTATAGTCATGAAGCATAGACAATCATGTTGTGTGATTTAGTTATAAAGAATAAGGAAAAATTAGTGGTTGGATTATGATATGTTAAACTAACCCTTTAATATTAGTCTTGATACAAACATGTGAAATATTGAATATACTGAATCCACTACAATATTTTTATTACATATTGAATAACTAATATCTTATAGAATTTTAATTAGGTGTGATGAAGTAATAAAAGTATATGGTTATGAGCAAAGATCGTGATATAAATACGTGTTACATTTCATTAGTATCCGAGTGTATGGAAATTAGGTGATTCTCTTATTTAGGGTGATGTTTCTCCCTATAGATAAGTCGTATCATGAGAAAGTATGAAGTTCCTTATTAGGTGAATTGTATATATAGTCATGTATAGTTTCATTTGAATTCAAAAGTAATCAATATTGATAGACGATGAATGGTTTATGAACATTCAATCATGTGTGAAATGAACTAGGTCTAGTAAAGGAAGGATTATTTATGAAATGTATTTTGAAAATAAATTATTTTCCAATTTGAATCAATATTATTCTATTCATGAATGGACAGGATATTTCCCATATCTTAATTTTTCCAAATCCAATGATTCTGGTTAGTATTGATCATCTTTTATTAGGGTTGTACAATGGTTCCTATGTGATTTTTTCCTTCCTGTTTTTAATTATGATTTAACATTTACCTAGAACATAAAAAAATAGTGTAGGGAGTGAATTCATGACTTTTAATCAGGAATCCAGTTATGGTTTTTCATCCTATAGTATTTTATTTTTTTAACTAATGTTGGAGGTCTTGTGGTACATTCTTTAAAAGTTTTTATAGTTTATGGACATATATTTTTGAACATGAAATTCTGTTTTTAAGTTAATGTATATTAAACAACATGTCATTTAGGAAAACATATTTCCCAAGGGCTAGGAAAATAAAACAAATCTTATTGGATAGCATAATGATAGTTTGAATTATCCAATATACATGGTTTACATAATTGAATTTATGGTTCTTGGAACAAAATTGGTTGATACAATCCATTTATTAGAAAATGGTATTTTTGAATTAGTGTCAATAGAGGACACAATGAAAAAGTATTATATCTCAAAGAAAAGTTTAAAACATTATACTTTCATGATTAATGGACATCATTAATGATAATGACTACCTAAATAGTTTCCATAGGCTATGTATTTTCCCACACAATTTTAAAAAGGAGGTGTGATGTTGTAAATTGATACATAAGAATCGTCAATAAAGATTTGAGAGATGAATCAGGAATGAAAGGGATGACTGTTAAATGTATTCAAAATTAAGGGTTTGTAATGATATATTTAATTAGTGTTAAAACAAGAGTACCTTCACCTTCAAGATAAATTTTATTTTATAGGTTCTATTACAAGTGTATATGTTGAACTATATCAAGGGCATTATATTCATTGTAAAAAATAATTGTTTCAAAGATTTTAATGTAAATTTTATTGATAACTATGTGTGGATTATAATAATGAAAGATTATCTTTTATTTTATTGTGGTTTAGGAAAATGAAGCATTCAGAAATCATGAAAGATGTATTTCATGATTGATTTTTCCATTAATAAATATATATTATTTCCTTAAAACCTGTGTAATTTAATTAAAACGTATGCCTATGAATGGAATATATGGTTTATTTGTTGACTTTATTTTATTGGAATCAACCCATTTAAGTCGATTATATTTTTGGAGAGGAATATAATGTTTGGATACAAAAATGAGGAAGGGTCATTTTATCTTGATATTGTTTTATAGAAAAATCAGACACCAAGAAAATTTACATTGACTTTCCCCTCACATAGGGAGACTCAGCCACAAATAGAAATCCTCACTAGATAATTTATGATCTTGAATGGTACAAAATGTACCAAATGATTTAATGATGTATGAAATGGAATCAAATTGAATTAAATTAAATCGGGAAATTATATCACATAAATGGTCTATGGATATATCATTAATGTTTGGATGAATGATTGTTTATGTTCCCCCCATTTTGTCTATAGGTTCAAAATTTAATATACACTAGAAAATAAATTTTTTTAGGAGGGTATTTTTTGTTTATTGAACCTATGGTTCGTCTCTAGATATAATATTTATGTGACACTATTAATAATTTTGGAGGAAAAATCAATCCACACATTTTTCATGTGATCCCACCCAACATTATTCCATTGAAAATACATGAGACACATCAGTGTGATTATATTAGTTGGGTATTCAAACACAACATAGATCAAATATAATTTTAATGACCCAAATATATCATACATATTAAGGAATAATCGTTACATAACATAACAATATTTTGTATAACAATATGGGTCCAATGACATTGGAAACATAGATTGATAAAAAACATGTCCATAAGTAAACTATATCACATCCCACGATGTTAAGCATAACTATCACCCT
Source organism: Viscum album (assembly GCA_963277665.1). Taxonomy (NCBI): domain Eukaryota; kingdom Viridiplantae; phylum Streptophyta; class Magnoliopsida; order Santalales; family Viscaceae; genus Viscum; species Viscum album. The sequence goes on along the minus strand of OY728126.1, from coordinate 2,061,301,781 downwards.
TATATATAAATATCATGAATAATTACATTATTTAATAACAAGGAAAATGTGACAATATAAAGGATGAGATTAGATTCTAACTATGGGTAATCTAAGGATATATCAACATAACAAGATCATAATATTGGTTTAATATGAGAATATCACTTGAAAAATGTTCCATGTATATCATAGATCATAAACCTGATTCATTGAATTTTTAATGGTATTTTTGAAGACATAAATCATAAATTAATTAAAATCATGATTAATTAGATTATAAAAAGGGAACAATGTATATATTTTTGGAATAAATATATTAAACCAAACCCATATGCCAATGATATAAAAAAATACAGTCATAACAAATAACACATTGGATAACTGGCCATGTAATATATTAAAGCATAAGATAAGATCAATTGTACACTCTTTTTTGGTCTTGGGATAACATCCTCTATACCTCATCTTTTGGTCTTTGAAAAACCTCCCATATACCCCCATTATAAGTATTGGGATGACATTTGATGTACCCTATATGATCATAGATCATTAATCATTAGAAAATGCATTATAGATGTATATATGTCACATATGGAACAAAAAACACACATTAGTATTCCAAAAGACCATAAAACATTAATCCAATTAGCACCCATGAAAATAAATTGTTTTCATAATCATTTCAAATATAATAAAACATTTTATGAAATGGGTGTGATAAATAATTCGTCATTTCATAATAAAAGAACCCATGGAATAAGACTCATTTTCAGGAAAATAATTTCATCATAATCATAAATTATCTTAAGTATAAATAATGATGGTAAAATTGGATCATATAACTTGTAAATATCTTATATTATCAAAGGATGTCATCGTGTATAGAAAATTAGTTTGAAAGATCACATGGAACATTTTTCTTATGGAAAATAAAATTTTGTGTTTGAAAATTACATTTTTATAACTGAATGATCAAAAAATATTTTTGAAATCATTTTAATAGATAACAACCATTGAAACTTATGAAATAATATTTAAATAATTGGGTGGTCTTGATGGATAGAAATTACGTTCATTTTATACAAGTTTTAACTAATATTCAATTTATATTTTAAGTTAAATAAAATATTCCCTTATTTGGAAAATGAAATGATATTTTAAACCCATTTTTTATATTTCAAAAGATTTAAAAAATACGTTAACAAAAAATCATATAATAATAAATTTATTATTTAAAAAATTATAAAACATGGTTGTGATTTAAATTCAATTTTTACTAAAGAGAGAATTCATGTTTATTTTCATATACTCATTCTATACGAATATTCATTACATACTGAATGGAAAATTAAAATAAAACAAGTAAATTATAAAATCAAGTATGTGGGAAGAAGCAATATATATTTATTGATTCTTGAACAATAATATTTCACCATCATAAGTATAATCAAAAACATCCTTGATGAGCAATGATATTGTATCATAAAACCATTACCACATTAGTATTGTTAGAATAGTAATCCCCAAGAAATAATTAACCTTAGATTGATATTTATATCTCATTACTATAATTGGAGGGAAGTCTAAATATATTCATGTAATGTATACACAACACATAAAATAAACATGTGGTGAATATGGTATGTGTCCGGCAAAAATAATGGTGAGACAAAAAATCTATTACATTTTGTGTCTACTTCGTTCATACAGTTCTGAACATACTATATAATTAATATATGTTTATTATACATCTATATTTGAATATTTATTATAAATATGTCATATATTATTTAAATATGACCATGTATTAAACGTTTAATCAACAATTCCATGTTAAAATATTATTCCATAAAAAATACATTTCTTTTTTTATTTGTTTTGGTTTAGTATTTTCAGTACATTTAAATTGATCATGGTTGTATCATCTATAAAATATTTTCATTGATATATTTAATTCATGTATTCATTATATATATTTATTTATAGCAATCCATTATTTCATGAGTTATAAAATGTAATATAATATATTTGGAGATAGTTGATTATACGTACATAAGAACATTGTTACAATTTTCTCTTTTGAAGGATTTAAATAATATTTAATTTTAATACAAATTAATATAATTAATTTTATTTAATATATATCATATATATTTATTTTATATATCCTTCTTAATATCTAGTTAAAAATACAATGATATAAAATCACATCACTTTACGGAGCTGTTATTCCACACATACACACCTGAAAAGTTATCATTTCCCATAGGACTATATGGTATGAATGAATATTTGATAAAATAAATTCTGACTTATAACAATGTCATCAATATAATATACAAATATTAAATAAATTATTATCTCCAATTGTGAGATTAAGGGAGAGAAACAAAATTATTTGGGTTCGTGAGGCGGTACTATAAAGTTCTCAAGATCGATGATTTTGTTTCCCTCTTACTGATGTTGAGATAAATTCAATTCATTACATTAAAGTAAATAAATATAATTATTTATTAGATGAGTCTTCACTTGTATAAAAAAAATTATTTTAATTTTAATATTTAAATGCTGAAAAATATTAAAAAACATAGTTATATTCTATATCCCTTTTTTAGGGAACTCCATTAGGTTTACACATAAATCCTTATTATGGGGGTACCATTATCAAAATAAGTACCTTTGGAGGTGGTTGGGGTAGTATTTAATTATTTTTTAATGGACTTGGATGAATCAAATGGTTTTGTAGGTGGGTATTAGAGAGGAGAGTTTGTTCCCTTTCATAACTGGGGTAGATGACACACATGGAAATTTTTGAAATGGAAAAGTTATACCCACATATTAAAAATACCACAAGGAACAAAAGTATAACATTATTGAGGATTTGATTATAAATCGTGTAAATACTCTATCCAATGGGAGTTTTACAAGTTTATAGTTAATTCTACCCCAATAATCATAATTTACCCCCAGTAAAATAGTTGTAGCTTTAACTGTGGTAATTATATTTTTTTATTTGAACTACTTATTTTGAAAAACACTTATGTTGAAGATATTATATAATATATATTATTATGAATAAATTTGTAGATTAAAAATTTAAAAATTCCATTCCATTAGGTGAAAAATATTAGTATTAAATTATACTTGTATATGTGATGAAAAAAGTGGTTTCCAAAAGAGATATATTTCATGATTATTGAATATTTAAATATAAAATTTCTATATGAAATTTATTCCAATTACAACAATAAGATTAATATATATAATAGAACAAATTTTTATTTTAAAACAATATTAAAAATGTATCATGTATTTGATAAAATATATAGGTATTTTTTAATATAAAACAATATTTTTACTATTCATTAAATAAATAATCTTATTTGAAAATTATAAAAAATTAAATCATAGATAATTTTTACTTGATGATTTAAAAAATGATGTTTTTCAAAATACATTTTATAAAATTGATAAAATTACTATTATAACATGTTCACAAAAATAAAAGAATTTTTTTTAGAAAATATTATTTTCCAAACAAATAATAACTTTACTGAAAATTAATTAATTTTTATCAGTGTGATAAATTATATAAATTGATTAATTCAGTTTAGAATTATTATTATTTCATTCTTCTAGGTTTATAGGCTTGGTTATAGTAGTCATTTGTAAATTGAAATTCTAACTGCATTTTTTTGTTTGTTAAAATATGGAATTTCATATAATGAAAGATATAGAAGATATTAAATTTATTTAAATATAAAAATATAAAATATTTTATTTTTTACATTCACATAACCCTTAAATTAATTTAACCCTAAAAATTCATAACACTAATAGATAAAAATAGAGAATACCTCTACCTCATTATGCCATAATGATTCTATATATATTCATCAAATTGTTGGTTCCACCATAAAACATTTAAGATTTGAGTGGTCTTGTTTTTTGGAACTTTATCTCTGAGATATATTATATATATAATTTTTTCATTATAGGAAAAATTATATTCTAATTGTATGAAACCTAAGTTAATTTCATGTGATCGCTATAGTATGTACATCATTCGGAGAGATACAAGGATCATATTGTGGAATCGGGAGTGGTTTTTAGACTTGTTAAGAGATAAGAAACCATCCATAACAGATCATGTCTCACAAAAGAACAAATATACCAAGGGACAAGCTTTACATTATTTTTAAACCTCAATAAATTATTATTGGAATAAATACATTGTAAAACCTTCTCACAAACCATAAATTATAGGTTACACATGTAATTTTCAACATAGTGTTTTCCAACACTAAGCGGCCTTGATGTGTTTCTCAAAGGACATATCCTTAAATTCAATTTAATTAGTTATAATTTGTCCTAACATCATTATTTCATTAAATAGTCCACTTTATATTGGAGTTGTAAATTTTTTCCTTAGAAGGCTTCATAAGGGTATTTTTTAATTCTTGAGTGAATGAAATTGTTGTATGAAACCTCAAACATATGAACATGTTGATCACAAAAACCATTAAAATCCATAAATTATGATCTCAAATGTTTGTCTTGGGTTTTATTTTTTCTCTAAAATGAATCTCTATATTTTGGTGATAAAATATGGTTAACCTCAACTCTATATCATGAACATCATGAATAAATCTTGAAATCATTGAGGTAGTCCTCATATCATGAAAAAATACAAGGGAATGTGGTACTCCATTCAGACATACAAATTCTTTATTGCAAATCATGGATATCTAATCCAGACGAAAATAGTCTCTAATATAGATTATTTTTATTGAAATTGTAATTCAATTACTATAACCAAAATATCATCCCATTAGATGTTTTGGGGAGTCTGATGAAAAAAATATAAAGTAATCTTTTCCCATTTCCATTCTGGTATAGGTAATGTTTTTAACATTTACTTATACTTTTATCTCTCATCCTTAACTGGTTGAAATTTCAATCACAGAGAATCATACATATATATATATATATATCTCTTATTTTTTTTCCACTAAAAACAATCTTTATTGTTGGGTAGTGGTAAGAGTTAAACCTATGTCACCCTTATTTTATGTGTTATTCCCCAATGGCCTTTCCTGATATCATGGACTTTTTTTTGTAAAATATAGGTTTTTCTTTTTTCCAATACAATACTAATATAATTCATATAAAATTATTATATTGAAATATCCCATAACTAAATCAAAATAAATTATAAAATAACCATAAAGGATACTAATACCATTAATTTTACAACCATAAAATGTAAAAGAATTCCTCATAAATTAAATTTTTCATTAAAATAAATAATACCCAAAGGGTATCATTTCGACAATTGTTTTCCAAAATATCATTATTCTTTTTACAAACCCATCCCATAAAACCCAAAAATGTGGTTTAAGACTTTTATCTTATTATCAACCTTATACTCATAAACACATGATGGAACCCACGACTATTATGTTAGTCAAATATGGAGACATACATGATTCAAAAAGAAAATTCTCTCTTTATTCAGTAAATATTCTCTAATGAAATAATAAATACATTTACATTCGATTTTTCAGTTCATCATTTCCTCGATAAGTGATTTTATAAAAATTCAAGAATATCAAATGTGATTTTTTTATTTAGTAATGTTTATCAAGAGTGATAATAAATGTTTATAATCATACCAAGTTACCCAAAACTGTTAACTGTAATGTTTTTCGAAGGGACCTACATATAAGTCATACAAGAAATTCTCAAATACGGAGTGGATGATAAGTGTTCCCTAGTTATTGTCATTCACATCAAATATTGTGATTTCATAATCATTTCATTTTTAAATTTCCATTACTGGCTGTTGAGTCTTATTATCCTCATTATCCCATATAATGGGTAAATAATTCTAATAATGATCATACTCCTTGAATTTGATACACTAGATTTGAGAGATGCATTTTTAGATATATCTCTCCATTCATATAATTTTATATATTTTAAACATGATATAATCGTATATTCACTTAATGGACATCATTTATACATGTAAATAATTATTAATATCCAATGGAAATTTTTTCTTTGTTTTCTTCCAAACATCATGAATGATGGGAAACTCGTATTTTTTTCTAAATGGATCATCAATTTTTCATCAATTGACATCTTAATATTCTTTTCAAACCATGAGAAAAATGGGTAATCACAATATCAATTTCTTCCTACATAGAATATAAATTTATTTATTTATAACTATGGAATTACCTTAAGGACAACGTCATTCAATGAAATGGTGATATGTGATTGGAAAATAATTCTACATGACTTCTAGGACAAATGATATTACTAGAAGTGAACCTCTCAAGTCTTCTAAAAACTATCTCCTACATTAAAACATAGTTATAATTATTATACATTATCTTAATAAATTAGTTCTCTATTTTCACAAAAATAATAAACCAAAATTAGTTATTGAGAAATAATATACTGAACTCATCCCACTCCATGGATTCAATTTATTATTGTAGAATCTTATTATATATAAGAGTCTACCATTGATACAATTCTCTTTCTAAATGATAGAAATCCATTTTTTTTCAAGATCCACGCACTGGAGAATGGAAGATATTTTTTCAATGTTACTGATTCATTACACAGAAACTAGTGGGTTGGTAAAACCATTAAAATAGGGTGGGTTATGGCTAATAGAGAACTAAAAAATGTCGTTCCTCTTTTTTATAGTTTTAATTTGTTTGGATTCAAAGACTAATATTGTTTTTGGAGAATTTAAATAATAGTTTTTAATAAACTGCAATGAAATTTGATTTAACACGAGAAAAGTAATTTTAGTGTCAATTAAATCTTTATTAGAATGGTTCTGGTGGGTTATATCCATTAACTAAAAATTCATAATTATGTGTGTACCAAAAATCATAGCATGAAATAATATAATCATGAAAACTAACATATATGATATCTGAATTGTGAAAAATTAAATTCAATCGATGAAACAATAAGTTTTAACTACGTTATTCATGGTAATTATGAAAATCCATGAAAAATATTTGTAATGGGATTATGAATATCCAATGAATATAACCTAAAAATATCAAACAAGGGAAAAAACATGGTATGTACTCTTGAACTAGTTTCTGATCAATTGCATCTCTCCGAACCCTTCTTTATGTTATTACCCAAGCATTAAATTATTCCAAAGATACATCAAAACATAATATATTTGAAAATAATTTAATTTTGTATAATCAAATCACCATATATTTCAATAAATTTTAAAAAAATTTCATATATATTGCATTATCATTTGAATTTTCTAAAGACATATCCTTTGACATGTCCCAAGGGATCATAGTTAAATTTTCTCATCATAGTATCTACTTCATTACTAAAACATTTTATGATACCAGCGCTAATGACCTATACTTTTCCTACATAGATATCAAATCATAATGAATGAATATTCATTAAAATCAAATTGATCTACTATATAATAATATGGGACTAGTTACATTGGAAACATAGATACATAAACAAATGGTACGATATCGACATCCTCTCGCACATATATTATCATAATTACAACCCTTCTAAGACATATCATACATAATATCTTGTGTAATGATCCGGGGAAAGGAAAAATACAAAAGGGTATCTAGTACAATCACAAAGCTCCAGAAAGGTTGATATGAACATACCTTGATCGTAAGTTAATGAGAACATGAAAATAACATTTCAAAACTATACCATTCATATTTTATATCATAAAATTTACTCATGGAATAAGTCATAGAATATCATATGACATGAATCATAATGAAATCAAAGAATAATATCCATGAGATCATATCATCGTCATAATATATAGTTTTTTCATAAATAAAATCATATAAAACATTATTTCATGTCTATCCACAAGGACATTTATAACATGTTACTATTGGGATAACCAAAGGATTACCTAATTCTATATTGGTAGAACCACATGTGTACCATCAATTTTGATATTCAGATAACCTCATGTGTGAAAAAATTTTCATTCATGGAAAAACTAACAATGTATCCTATTTTTTGGGCATGGGATAACAACCCATGTGAACTCTTTTTTGGGATTGGAATATCAAATCAGGTACCCACCGAGTTAACATAAAATTAATCATTACCCAATGAATTTTAATAATAAATAACTCCAAAAAATCTCATAATCCATGTATTTTTATTAAAAAAATGTCATATATCATTCATCATATAGAAACACATGAATATAAATTGGTTTTATAAACATCACCTCAGAGAATAATCAATAGAAAAGAAACGTGATGTTAAAACATATCATCACTTATTCATAACTAAACATATGGAAAAAGAATAGGTTTTTAGAAAATTATACCATTATAATAATAAAAAATATAGAGATATAATAATGATGTTATTGTTGGGTAAAATTCCATGTAAATATTAAGTAACATCAAAGGAATTCATCTTATATTGAATGTGATTTTGAAAGATCAGATGGAACATTTATTGAGGAAAATTAACTATTACATTTGAAAATTAAATTTTAAAAAATAAATGGGAATAAAAAATCTTGAAAAAAAAATTCATTGAAAATATATTTCAAAACATATATAAGAATGTTTAAAACATTGGGTGGTCTAGGTGGTGGAAAATTCTATTCATGTCAAACATGTTAAAACAATTATTCGAGTAACAGTTATGGTAATTGGAAAAGGGTCTTTTTTATTAAATTTATGGATGAATGATTTAAAAAAATAATTAGAGGTTACAAGAGGGTAAAAATTTATTCATGTCATAAATTTATAATAGTATAGAATTTAATTAAAACATTTTTAGAAATCATGGATGTGTAATGAAGTATATTTTAAATCGAAGTGTTAAATTAAGTAAGTTTTTCCTAAAAACATATTTTTGAATATTGAGTACATAAAATAGGTAAATGGGGTGAAAAAATGTAACTTATAAAAACAAAAATATGAGAATAAAATAAAAAAAATCTTTATTGACTATAATATTTCATTATGAGTAGAAAAATCCAAAAAATCCCATCAAACACTGAGATCGTATCATAAATTGTTTTCCACATTGAGAATGTTTGATCCATTTAAAAATTGAAATAATAAACCATATATGGATATTTATTACATTATAATCATGATATTATTCACAAAAGTCATTAATTTTCTGTACATAAAAAAATATAAAAGTGATGAATATTCTATTTGTCCAAAAGAAATAAATGTGTGATGAAAAATTCATTACCATAGAGACATTATCATTTTAATTATTTTATATTGTAAGAATATAGATGTGATATTTTAAATAATTCACTATAATAATTTAATTATTATCGTATATAAATATTATATAATAAATTGTCTCCATTTTTTAGAGGTTATGATGGAAAACTAATTACATCAGTTCACATGGCTGTAGTCCTCCTTTTATAAGATTGACTTTTTTAACTCACAGTAGATTCAATAAGAGACAAATGTGAGAAATGAAATTAACTTAATAATATCTCAATATATTACATATACATATATTATTTCATCACCATTGTGGAATAATATTTTAAGGAGTAAGATGAAAAAAGAAAATGAAGATGCTTCGTTAAGGATTATACCTCTTCTTTAATTATCAACATTAAGATTTACACCTAATTACATCATAAATGGTTTTAATAATAAATATAAGGCTTTTAAAAATTCATGAGGGATGTATTTATTGTATTTTGATTACTATTGACTGAACCAAATTGTTTTGGATATGTGTAGGCTAGAATAGTCAGGGCTACCCTTTTATAAGTGGGAGAGATGATACACAAAAAAATATTTTAAAAGGAAATGGTGTAAAAAAATTTTAAACATGGAAAAGGTATAAAAATATATCATTAAATAAATATTTTTGATATATAGTCTACATAATCTCATTAAATTGGATTTTAAAAAACTTCTATATCATTTTTCTCCTTGTCTTTTTAGTTTAATCCCCCTACAGTATAGTTTTAACCAACACTGTGATAATTAATTTTTAAAATATTTTATATTCATTTTAGGCCAAAATTAAGATGAACATATTATATAATATGTGTTATTATAATGAAAAATAAGGAATCCATTTTCATAAATACCATTTACATAATTTGAAAAACATAATTTAAAATTAATCCATTAAACATGAAAAATATTCAATTTTTATTTATAAAATTTTTTAATAGCTATAGATTGATTTAATTCAATAATTTACTAATAAATTCACTAAAATTAACTAAATATGGGTAATAATTCTATAATTGAAACAATTTCACATTTTAAACCATATTAAGATAAAATTGATCTTTTTAATTATCTAAAATAATATGTTGTTTTTCATCAAAATATATATATTATATTATTAATAAAAAAATTCATCTACTTATATAATAATCATAAATTAACACAAGTATTTTTTAACCAGTAAATTTTGAAAATTAGTTTTATTTATTTATTTATTGTTTAAAAAAATTAAATTTACATTATTTATTTTTCCCAAAAATAAGTAGAATCATTTTTTGAGAAAATATAATTTTTAAAAAATGATATTACTGTAATTAAATACATTTTTATCAATATGATTTATTTATATTGAGAAATTATAGTTAATTTGTAGAATTTATTTATTCTAATTCATGATTTCTTGTTTAAAATCATTATTTTAGTGGGTATTTCTAAATAATAATATTTATATTATATAGTATTTTTTTTAAACTCAGTGTTTCTCGTAAGCACAGATTAAGAGGAATTAAATTTATTCGAAACATATTTTATCTTATTTTCAGGTGATAAAATATTACGATTACAATATATGTTTTTAAAATAGTATTCAAGAGAAACATAGTCATTGATTGTGAAATTTCCCCGATAGAACTAGTTTGTGTGTAGGGAAAATATTTTTTTTATTCAAGGATAGGCCAAGGATAAATAATATTAGTGTCACAAATTATCATGAAGTAATAAATAATAATTCAATTTAAATTATAATGAAATATGGTCCTTTTTATATAGATATATCATATAGAATGAAATGGGAATAGGCATACATTGATACATAGAATATTGTGAAGTAAGGACTCATAAACATATTTTGATATTATGTTGGTATATTAATTTGTAAAACATATATCACGAAAAAAATAATTATCATGAATGGAAGAGCATTGTTCCATTCATCTTTGTCCAGGGATCTTGTAGATATAAAAAATTGGGTGATCGTAAATTAATTTCCTGCTCCCATCAGTCATTATTAGAGTGTAAAATATGACGCTACAATTGATTCACAAGAAATGTATTTGGTTTCATTATGGGGTGTTTTTCAATAAATAAAATAATATTATTCATACATTATTCATTTTATGTGTTACAGTTTACCATCAAATAAAGGGGAACTTTATGAGGTAGTTTAACCTATTATAGTGATGATGGTAATATTGTTTTATAATATTGTGTGGTGAAAGTGTTTTCAGGAATCATTACATCTTATTACCTAGAAAAATAAAATATATTTTAATTTCATATGTTCTATATAATATAATATATTGTTTAAAGGCATACAGTGATGTTTTATGTTTTTTAGTTTAGTACAATGCAGATGAAATGATCATGATAAGAAGTTTAAGGTCATGTGATATAGAACTCTGTATAATGTTTTCATAATTATGAAAATTATTTCAGGAGAAACTATTCATTGGTGGATAATATGACGAGTTTCCTTCTATAGAAATGAAAAAGTATATTTTTATGGAGTAAAACATGTGTATTATGTTAGGTCTCACCTTCAATGGTTATAATTTCAGAGTAGTTGATCAAGTGGTCATCAGAGTTATCAATACCAATACCATCTTCCTGTGGAGGAACAAATTATGTTGACCTTTCTTATTGAAACCACATGCATACTGATTTTTTTGATCTAACATGTTTTTTATATTGTGGAATCTCTTCTAATCTTGTTTTTGAATAAATCCAACTTTGTTTGATATTATTAATTATCATATATATAGTTATATATGGTTTTTTGAAGTGATCATAGATGGACCTCAATGGGTAATACTTCCTCTATCCATTGCACGTGTAATTATTGTTTCACCTTCTTTATAGTACGAGTCATTCTGATATAAGAGTGAAAATCATAGAGAATTTTATTTGGTTATGTAATTTAGTATTTATCCATCGTATTTTAGATTATATTATATACATTAATTTAAATATTCTCAATATATCTATTTTTCATTACATGATAATTAGAAAAGTGGTTAGACGAAATTACATATTGTTTGTACATCCTTTTAAACATGGAGGATTATATATTGGTGACAACATATATCAATATCTTATAATGGACACCAAATTCTTTATTTATGTTTTTTCTCACAATGTACAAGATTTACTTTTAACCAAACTCATTTAGGTACATAAAATCATCCAACATGGAGATTAAAGTAGTCCTATTGAGGATGTACTAGATTTTTTTAATATATATATTGATACTTCTCAATTAAATCCACTACACCATTGGATTAAAACTTAAAGCATTAGTGAATATATATAAATTTCTAGGTTTGAAACATGAACTTGGAATGTATTTGGAAGGTTTGAAATTTTATGGTGAATTACATGTAATCATATGTTGTTAATGAAAACATTCCCAATCCTTCTAATATAATTATAGAGAATGGTTCATATTTGATTATAACCACAATAACATGCATGGTCTTATTACAAAAAGGTGACAGTCTCTCCACATTCAATGATTCAGAGGAGGACTCCATTGATGCCTCAATTATTAGGTATTTTTATAGAATTTACACCGTCAAAATGTGGTCAATTTATATTCCAAAAAAAAATCAATTCTTATTTTCTAAAAATGATATATTAATTCCACTATATAGGTAGTAAAACATGGTGTATATCCCTCTCATATTAGTTTTAGAAAAGGAGGATATCTACTCATCCTATTTAGAGGAGATGTTGATCTCAATGATATATTCTTTATCATTTATAGTGAATGAGGATACTACCATTTGGTGTAATATTATAATTAGTATTTCTTCCTGGCCTAGATCTATCTAAGATGTGGAAACAATTTCCAAATCACCCATAGAGAAAATTTGTGAATGTAGAACAAGAGACAATGTCTGCCCAGATGGGAATTATTCAAACAACTCTCACACAAAATCAAACATTCAAAAAATTTCTATATTATCATATAATATTAACTATTATTATACCTAAAAAATGACTCTTAATATCCAATAATAATTACATTGAAACAAGTATATGATGAGTAATTTCTTGACCTACAATGATAGATTACTACATTACCTCAATTTTGTTGTAGAATTATGATAAGAGGAATGAAAACAAAAATATTTATTTTGATGGGTAAATTTGTATGATTCCAAAATCAACCCTATTGATCATTTGGTTCAAAATTATCATTCATTTTGAGATTTTGGAGGCATAATCATAGTTAATTGTGTGGTTTTGGTCAGTTTTTTAATTGGTGCATACATATTGATGAGGATATATAATTTCTATTGTTTTCACTAATGTGATTGGATGAACCATAGGGAACTGAATGCAACACACCATTTCAATTCCTTTTCAATAATAATTATGTATAACAAAATTATAGAATGACCGCACTATACTAGTACTACCTTTGACATTGGATTGTTGAGTGTGTACTTGGGAAATTCAAGGCATGTGAACAAATAGTCCTCTTGATTCTGATGGAAATGCCTATAATATTTTATAACAAAGAGCAATTCAGTCACAACCCATCCTCGGGGCCCGTGCTGTGATTATCCCAAGTCCACCTTCCATAGGCCAGAGGCTTGCGACAAGCACCAAAGGGGTGAATCCCGATTAAAGGGAAGGCATTTCCTTTATATGAGAAAACAAACACCACAGAGTACAGAAACTGAAGTAAACACTAAGTAAACTAAGTACGAAGGTAAGTGCTAGAAAATAAATGGGCCAGAATACAAACCCAACTGAAAGTAATGTACAACTGAAATGAAAGTACATCAGAAGAAAAGTAAAGCAGCAACACTGAGCTGTCCTCTTGAAATCTCACCTAAAGGGTGGGTACAGATAGTCTCCACAGCTCCTCAGGTTCAGCCGTCCGCTCCGTGTACATCCCGTCCAGTGATCCACCTCCAGGTACTGTCCATCTCCATGAGCCTCCACCTCGATCAGCGATGTCTGTTGTCTACATCCAACACAACGTTGTTTGGGAATAGCCCATGAAGGGGTGAGTATACAATACTCAGAAGGGACCCCGAGACTCCCGAAGGTCTCCCAGAATCCACAAAGGATAAACCACAAAAGAAAGATAAAAACACGAAGTATCAACCAACTCTAATTAGATATATGCCTATACATATACCTAAGTCATCAATTCCAGTTCTCCTCCAACTCACGAGCCCATGTTCAACCCATTCCACACCGGAAAGTACAACCCAATCCACACAGGAATGCACAACCCAATCCACACAGGATAGCAAGTCAATCATATCGAAGATAATGATCGAAAGTCAAGACTTATCTCACACAGGTATACTACTCACGAAGAGAGGATGAGATTATTGATGTAGCCTCCAAATCATCTCCTCTACCAAACTCACGTAGGATCCATATATAGATGTCGTCGCTGCCGGACCCACGTAGGATCCAAGTAGAGTAACCATCACTGCCGAACCCACATGGGATCCAAGTACAGTAACCATCACTGCCGAAACCATGTAGTATCCAATTACAATCATCATCTCTGCTGAAACCACGGAGGATCCAAGTACAGTGGTCCTTGCTACTGATCCCACGTAGGATCCATGTACAATCACCATCGTCGTCGCAGTCGCAGCCAGCTCTAGGGTTCCCGCATACAGCATGCTCGACTCCGGGAGGGTCCGTTCCATGAGCCAAGGGGTCGATAGATCAACTGTTATGATGTTCGGAGTTCATCTATCCCAATTTTCCTTCTCGTCAATAGGAACTCAATGCGACAGACGACGCTTCAATCGAACACCCTTTCGGACAGTTATTGGATTTTTTATCTCAGGGGCTCGGATGGGTATTAAGCTAAAACCAACCCGAATGTACTCTAACTACATCCAAACCTCGAGTGTTGTTTTCCAAAAGAACCTTCTCACTAATAGGAATAAAACGAAGTCGACAGCACGTCAATCAGACGTCCGGAGCTCATGTTATGAGCGTTTCTGCTCCAAGGGCCTTGTTGGTTTTGTGTTCGAACCAAACCAGCCATACCCAAAGTTTACCGAAACCTTGAGTGTAATATACCTAAATGACCATCTCAATACAAGGATCCCAATTAAACTGACGGTTATTCGAGCGGAGTTTCATAGCCTATGTTATGGGCGTTAGAACGGATCTGTCCGAAAATATGGGGTTTGGGCCCGATCCGACCAGGACCAATACCCCCTTGGTCGGCCCGAACCGGTTCTACCTGACACGGGTCCTGGTCCAGGTCTGGCCTAGTTGGGTGTGGTGTGTCCTGGCCCGCGCAGCTCGGTCTGGCTTGGTGTGGCCAGGCCCATAGCCAGGCGCGACTCGGTCCACCGTGGGGCCCATCCATGCGGCCATGGTTAGAGCTGGTCGCGGGGTGTGAAGGGGGGCACCACCCCCTTGGAACGGAACGGCGGACCCATTGGGGTCCACCCTGCTTGCTGGCTGGGGGTTTCAACCCTCGGTTTTCTTGGGTAACGGTCGGCCATTATTGCCAGCCGGTTGAGCCACGCGGGACTCGCAGGGGTCCCGCTTCCAGGGTGTGCCGACTGCCTGTCGAGCCCGGCCACCTCCTACTGAAACACCGCGGCCGTAGGCCGCAGTTTCCATCTGTCCAGAGCGGTGAGATGGCACAGCGCCCCTCCGACATGTCCCGTTCCGGCTGCGGCCCCTTGGTGCTCCGGCGTGGTGTGACGTCGCTGCGGCCCACTCTTGACTGCAGCCTCGTTCGGCCGCACCTGCGCGGTGTGACGGTGCTGTGCACCATTGCCACGGCCCGCCTCGGTTGCGGTCCTTTCTTGTTCCCGTGCGGTGCACTAGCACTGCACCGCCACTGTCTCAAGCTTCAATGATTAACAATAATAGAAGGGGAGGAGAATCTGCCATTTTTGTGCGGTCTGACCTCCTCCCGTTATGTTGATAACAAGTGGCCAAAAGAATGAGTATTCTCAATGTCAAAACAAAGATCAATTTTAATTAAATAAAATTGAAAATAACCCTTACCTCAGCACAAGTAGTCGAACGATGAGCGTCGTGGAAAACTGTGTCGTGGGGTGAGGTTCCATAAACATCAACAGAGAGCATCCGAGGTGGAAGTGGCATCTACCTTCATTATTTGAGGAGGGAAGATTATATGGCATGACGTTGTTGGCGAGTTTCTGTGTCGGTGCCTCCTCCTTTTTCATTCAGGAAGAAGAGGACGGAAGAAAACGGGTCTCTGAGTCGATGATCCTTGACGATGTGTTGTCGTTCTTCGTTGATGATGAAGTTCATCATTAGAATAGAGCTCTCCCCAAATTCTCACACAACAAGCCAACCCCATAAAAAAAGACTCCTCTTATTTTATTATTTCAAGCCATGCAATTCAAATTACAAAAATTCAAAATTGAACTCACTTAATTAATTAAACCATCAGTTGTCTAGTTAATTAAGTGATATGTAGGAAAAATTAATATGGAAGAGGAGAAGCCACATAATTAAATACAAGGGAGGTTTAAAAGGATTTTAAGGGGTTAAGTGGAATGTGAAAATATAGGGGCTCGTGTGGGCCCCACCTCACCATCATCCTCTCAAGAGTAGTTAGTAACTAGTGGGTCCCACCCCAACTCCCATACATAGGATATATACACATAGTAAAAGAAATTAAATTGTAACACAATTTTATTTTTACTTTTTATTTAATCCACATTTTTTAACAACTCCTCCCGAGCATACTCTACTTTGGGAATGGTCCTCTAAAGCATTTACCAGCGCTGCGGTTCCATCGGTGCCCTCAGATTTCAATTCCGAGAACTGGTTCAAAAGATAGAAAATCCCGCTTGTTCGTTCACTGAACGTGCCCGAGCTAAACTACAGAAATTGATTTCGGGCACTCCAGGACTCAGAATCAGGTGTTGTCAGAAACTTTGTACACGTAAAATCTCAATGAATTTAAGACAAAATATTCCTTGAAATTTAAGGGTCATTACATTACTCCCACATCAGGGCTTTACATCCCCGTAAAGCAACATCATAAACTACAGAAACAAAAGAGGGTACTGTGCACGCATCTGAGCCTCCCGCTCCCATGTGCTCTCCTAGAGGTTCCCATGCTGCCACCTAATGTGATATAGTTGAATCGACCATCCACGTAGGACCTGCTACTATCGTTCCTCGATCTCCATCGGAACCTCCATAAAAGTTTCCCTATTATCGATTTCCGGCTCCCTGTGATCAATGATATGTGTCGGGTCGTGCACGTATCTCCTCGGTTGAGATATGTTGAAGACGTTGTGCACCCAGTGCAACTGAGGTGGAAGAGCTAGGTGATAAGACACCTCACCTATCCTACTAAGAACCTAGAATGGTCCGATGAAACGTGAAGATAACTTGCCACCCCGGCCAAATCTCCGTAATCCACATCGATGTGAGACCCATAAGAAAACGTGGTCACCATCCTCAAACTATTGTGGTCTCTACCTCCTATCAGCATAGGACTTCTGTTGGTTCTGGGTAGTCTTCATCCGCTCCTGGATGATCTGTACCTTCTCCATCGTTGCTTGGACCATCTCTATTCTTACAAGTGCTAGATCCTCAAGGTCTGTCCAGCACAGAGGTGATCTGCATGGTCAGCCGTAAAATGCCTATTATGGTGCCATCCCAATGGTGGAGTGGTAACTGTTGTTGTACGCAAACTCCGCCATGGGTAGGTGACCCTCCCAACTGCGACCAATGTCAAGGACACATGCACGGAGCATTTCTTCGAGAGTCTGAATGGTCCTTTCCGTCTGACCATCCATATGTGGGTGAAAGGCGGTGATCAGGTGTAGCTACATCCCAAAATTTCTACTGAGCCCTGCTCTCTAATGGGTAAGAAGTGAGATGACTTGGTGAGTTCGTCTACGATCACCCAAATGGAGTTGTTTCCTTTGGAAGTACGTGAATGTCTTGTCACGAAATCTATAGATATCCCGTCCCACTTCCACTCTGGGACCACCAAGGGTTGTACCAAGCCTGCTGGTACCTGGTGCTCTGCTTTCACCTGCTGGCAGGTGAGGCATCGTGAAATGAACTCGGACACATCCTTCTTCATACCTGGACACCGGTGCGGTTGTCTGAGATCCTGGTACATCTTCGCTACTCCTGGATGTACTGCTAATTGGGAAGTGTGAAACCCTCTCATCACCTCCTCCTATAATTCAATTGGTACCATGGTACGTCCTCTGAAAAGTATGATGTGCTCTCCTCCTATAGAAAATCCATCAGGTGCCTGTCCTGTGGAAATCTATGCATGTCACGTCTCACAGTCAAGAGCCCCATGTTGTGCCTCACTGACCCGCTGATGTAGTGGAGGATTGATTGAGAGTGACTAAAGAAAGGTTGTGTCATCTCTTTCTTCGAAGGATTTCTGCAATGCGTCTAGCTTCTATGTTTCCTCTCAAGTAGCTGGATGCCCAACCACCTATTGAGAGCATCAGATACTACATTCCCCTTCTAATGAGTATAGATTATCTCAATGTAATAGTCCTGGAGGAACATGAGCCATCACCGTTGTCTCCGGTTCAGGTCCTTCTACGAGAAGATCTACCTAAGACTCTGGTGGTCAGATAAATACTATAAAGCACTCGACCATCTGATAGTGATGTCAATCTTCAAGGCGAAGAACACAACTGCTAACTCCATGTCATGGTTAGGTTAGTTCTTCACATGCTACCTCAACTGTTGTGATCCATAGGCGATCACTTCCCACTCCTGCATCAGGACACACCCGAGTTCGGTCCCTGATGCATCAAAGTAAACTAAGTACCCTACTCCCCCTTCTAGTATCCTCAATATGGGTGCACTAGTCCATATCTATATCAGCTCCTGGAAGCTCTGCTGATATCTGTTTGACCATACGAAGGGTTGCCCCTTCATCGTTAATGTTCTGCAAAGCTGAAAAGATTTCTCCTTTGCCAAAAAGAGAAATCTGGTCTCATCCCCTGGATGAACCACGTTCCATGCCTAATACAGTCAATCCTGAAATGAAAAGTTTTAATTTATGCCTTGGATGAAGTCGTAAGGCCTCGACACTGCTACCAAGCGATCCAACCGTTACTCTCACCTCCAAGAGTTGAGTCACACTTTCGGCATCAGTGTCTGGTCACTGGGTCTCCTCTAGTAAGAATCTCGTATGTGAGGGTCAAGTCAGTGGTTTTTAACCGAAACCTCTTAGTATTATCATACAAAAGACAAGAAACCAAACATCACTATTTCACGCGTCTTTTACTACTACAACTCAAAGTACAAAGTCACAAAGAAACACAAACAATGATGTCATGAAAGATAGAATCATTATGGACAAAGGCCTCCATGCCTATAGCAAGTTCTGATCTTGTCTACCCGCTTCGGGAGCTCCATGATCATAAGCGTCATCTTCCTGAAGTTGCGCTCTCCGCTGTCCACAAGTTCCCTATAGTCGGGGTGGACCTCCTGATGGTGGTGGTGGTAGATCCTCGAAACATCGTCGGCCACCTATTGCTTAGCTAGCCCCTCTGCCATGTCTGCCTGCTCCTGGTGGACGACCAAGGTTGAACCACTGCCACTTCCTAGGAGGTCCCACTACGGTCTGCTGCTCATCTACAGGGAGGGTCGGGCAGTCACGATCCATGTGGCCCTGCCCACTACATATATAGCATTGCCTGCCTCTCGTTTGACTGGCTCTGCTATGTGTTCCCCACACCTCCAAACCAGTATCCTAAGGTCTCCCACCTGATGGTCTGGTCTGGTTGGACCCCTCTGACATTCGTCGACTTCCAACTGCAGATGACTCGCCTACGTGCCGCCCAACGGTATCTCTCGCTACTGGTGTAGGCTCAGCAATAAAGATCTCTACAAGAAGGGCTCACTCCAGTACTCCTACCTACATCAGAATGTGGAGGGAGATCATTGAAGCCCTGATCTCAATCCTCAGTCCCTGCTCGATGGTCCGGGCCCGAAAGAATGAGTCTCGTACCATGTCTGTGGAGTAGCATGAGAGGTCAATTAATCTCACCGAGTACAAGGCTACTGACATGCTTCCCTGCCAAAGCTGTAGTAACTCCTGGATGCGCACCGCACGGAGGTTGGCTGGAACAAACTCCGAGTGAAAGAGGTTATTGAAGTCCATCCAAAGTAGAGATGTCTCGTCGTGCACCTGGAGCATCAATCTCTACCATCTACCTCTTGCCACGTTCAAGAGACTTCCTGCAAAGATCACCATGAGGTCTGATGGTGTCCCCACTAATATGAACACTAGGACAACAACGTCCATCCAATTCTCTGCTTCCTGAGGGTCAGTCTCCCCATGGAACCTGGGCGGTCTCTAATGCTGGAATTCGTGTAGTGCACTTAGGCGATGTGCACCCTCAGCTACTGGGGCTAGTGGCATCAACGGCTCGACGGGTAGAGGTAACGTCGGTGCCTCCGCTGTAATGGGGCCCTACACTAAGGGCTCATCACTCGGTGGGCTGCCATCACGCCCAAAATTTGGAACCCTAGATGGCTGCCTTCGTGGGGCCATCCTGAAAAGAAACTGGCGTTCCACAATCAAATAGTATACCTGGCGATCTGACACAAAGTAATCACAAAGAAAACATTTGAAACACACTTGCAATCAGTGTTTTCGAGCACTAAGTCGGAAATCAGAAGTCAGGGTCCTGGTGTATAGATACGTCGGTTGCCACACCAATACTAGACTCCCTGGATTGATAACCACACTCAATACCCTTAACACTATTTCTTCACATAGAATCAATTATCAGAGTCCTGTGTTCTACGGTAGAACCAAACATCTCTGATACCAATTTGTCACGACCCGTCCTCGGGGCCCGTGTCGTGACTACCCCAAGCCCACCTCCAATAGGCCAGGGGCGGTCGACTAGAACCAAAGGCATGAATCCCGATAAAAGGGAAGGAATTTCCTTTATATATGAAAAAAACCCATAGAGAACACAAGCTGAAGAAAACACTATGTTAACTGAGTACGAAAGTAAGTGCTTGAAAGTAAATGGTCCAGAATACAAACCCAACTGAAAGTAAAGTAAAACTGAAAAGAATGCATAGTAGTAGAAATGTAAAGTAGAAACATCGATCTACCCTCTGGAAATTCCACATGAAGGGTGGGTAAATATAGTCTCTACAGCACCTCGGGTTCAGTCGTCCACTCTGTGTACGTCCCATCCAGTGATCCACCTCCATGTACGGTCCAGCTCCATGAGCTTCAACCTCGATTAGCACTGTCCATCATCTTTATCCAACACAACATAGTGCAGGCATAGCCTATGTATGGGTGAGTATACGATACTCAGTAGGGACCCAGAGAGCCCTGAAGGTCTCCCAGAATCCACAAAGGATAAACCACAAAAGATTGATAAAAACACAAAGTATTAACCAACTCTACTTAGATATATTCCCATACATATACCTAAGCCATAAATTCCAATTATGCTCCAACTCACAATCCCATGTTCAACCCAGTCCACACAGGAAAGTACAACCCAATCCACATAGGAAAGCACAACCCAATCCACACAGGATAGCAAGTCAATCATATCGATGATAATGATTGAAAGTCAAGACTCAACTCACAGAAGTATACTACTCATGACGAGAGGCTGAGATGATTGATGTATCCTCTAAATCATCTCCTCTTCCGAACCTACATAGGATCCATGTATAGATATGGTCGCTGCCAGACCCACGTAGGATCCATTTACAGTAACCATCGCTGTCGAACCCACGTAGGATCCAAGTATAGTAACCATCACTGCCGAACCCACGTAGGATCAATGTATAGTTGTTATCACTGCGAAAACTCTAGAGGATCCATGTACAATCGTACTTGATGCCGAACCCACGTAGGATCCATGTAAAGTCGCCATCATCATCACTATCGCAACTGGCTCTAGGGTTCCCGCACACAGCATGCTCGATTTCGGGAGGGTCCGATACACAAGCCAAGGTGGTGATACAGAAACTATCACGAAGTCTGATTTTGATCTATCACAAAGTCCTGTCACATCAATAGAAACTCAACATGATAGACGGCGCTTCAATCAGACGCCTGGTCTGAGAGTTATTAGATTTTTTGTCTCTGGGGCCCAGTTGGGTTTTAAGCTAAAACCAACCCGACCATACTCTAGCTGCGTCCAAACCTCGAGTGGAGTATGCCAAATGAACTGTCTCACTACGAGGAATACAACGAAGTCGACGTCACGTCAATCGAACATCCGGAGCTCACGTTATAAGTATTTCTGCTCCGTGGGGGTTGGTTTCGTGTTCGACCCAACCAGACCGTACCCAAAGTTCACCAAAACCTTGAGTGTTATATTCTGAAACGACCCTCTCGATACACAGATCCCTACACATCTAATGGTGTGTCGATCGGAGGTCGGTTTCCCACATTATGGGCGTTTGAATGGATCTGTTCGTCAATAGGGGGTTTGGGCCCGGTCAGACCCGGGTCCGGCCAAGTTGGGCACGACACAACCCACGACGGGGCGTGGCCCGTCGGCCTGCCACGGGGTGTGGCCATGTGGCCCGGCTCATAGCTTGCCGCGGGGTGCGAAGAGGGGCGCCGCCCCCTTGGAACCAAACTGAGGACCCAGTGGGGTCCACCGTGCTTGCTGGCCTGGGGTTTCAACCTCTAGTTTTCCTGGGTAACGACCGACCATTATGGCCAGCCGGTTGAGCCACACGGGACCCACATGGGTCCCGCCTCCAGGGTGTGATGGCATCCGGTCAAACCTGGCTGCATCCTACTGAATGCTGCAGCTTCCATCCGTCCGACACGGTCGGACGGTGCCGCGCCCCTCCAATGTGGCCCGCTCTGGCCGCGACCCCTTGGAGCTCCGGCGTGACGCAATGGCGTCGCGCCGCTCCGTCGTGACCCACTCTTGGTCGTGGCCTCCTTCGGCCACACTGGCGTGGCATGACAGCGCCTCACACCATTGCCGCGTCCCACCTTGGTTGTGGAAATTTTTTGTTCCTGCGCGGTGCAATGGCACCGCGTCGCCATTATCTCAGGATTCCACAATTAACAACAAGAAAATGGAGGATAATCAGCCATGTTTTTGCGGTCCGACATCCTCCCGTTATATTGATAACAAGTGGCCAAAAGAATGAGTATTCTCAACGACAAACCAAAGCACAATTTTATTTAAATAAAATTGATCTTAACCCCTAACTCAAGAGAAGTAGTCGAAAGATGAGCGTCGCGAAAAATGGTGTCGCGGGGGGGAGGT
Source organism: Viscum album (assembly GCA_963277665.1). Classification (NCBI taxonomy): domain Eukaryota; kingdom Viridiplantae; phylum Streptophyta; class Magnoliopsida; order Santalales; family Viscaceae; genus Viscum; species Viscum album. Next base: position 2,061,278,260 of record OY728126.1, on the reverse strand, counting down.
TCTGTAAACATCGATAGAGAGAGTCTGAGGAGGAAATGGCGTCTCCCTTCCTTTTTCGTGGAGGGAAGATTATAGGGTATGACGTCATTGGTGAGTTTCTGCATCGGTGCCTCCTCCTTTTTCATGGAGGAAGAAGAGGACGGGAGAAACCGGGTTGCCGAGTCGATGATCCTTGACGAAGTGTTGGCGTTCGTCGTTGAGGATGAAGTTCTTCAAGAGAATAGAGCTCTCCCCAAATTCTCACTCAACAAACCAACCCAAAAAAATAAGACTCCTCTTATTTTATTATTTCAAGCCATTCAATTCAAATTAAAAAAATCAAAATTGAATTTACTTAATTAATTAAACCATGAGTTTTCTAATTAATTAAGAGATATGTTTGAAAAATGAAAGTGGAAGAGGAGAAGCCACAAAATTAAATACTACGGAGGTTTAAAGGGACATTAAGGGGTTATGGGGAATGTGAAGAGATGGGGGATTCTGTGGGCCCCACCTCACCTTTATTCTCTCAAGAGTAGTTAGTAACTAGTGGGTCCCCACCATTTCCCATACATATGATATAACCACATAGTAAAAGAAATATAATTGTAACACAATATTATTTTTACTTTTTGTTTAATCTACATTATTTAACAAATCCTCCCATGTATACACACCTTCTGAAAAGGTCCTCTTAATAAATTACCGGCGCTGCGGTTCCATCAGTACCCTCAGATTTAAATTCTGAGCACCGGTTCAAATGGTAGAAAATCTCGCTTGTTCGTTCACTGAATGTACCTGAGCTAATCATCGGAAATAGATTCCAGGCACTCCGGGCCTCGGAATCTAGTGCCGTCAGAAACTACATACTCGTAAAATCACAATGAATTTAAGAAAAAAAGTTCCTTGAAATTTACGGGTCTTTAAAAATTAAATGAAATTATTAATCATTTTTTCATATCAGGTCATGGTGTCAATAATTATTCTATAGAGATAGTATATCCTATATTATTTTCCTACATCCTAATTTTGTGGTAATAAAATTGAGAAACCAATCATGTCTCCCCGCATATTAAATGAGTGAATTATTATCTATTAGTGGAATCAACATTGTTGGGGTCAAGATGTATTTCTTGATATTTTCAAAAAAAAAATCTGGAAATCATCATACCACTAGAAGGTAACTCCCATCTACATAAACATGGTGAAGGGTAAGCAACTATCTATAAAGTTTTTCTTGAAGAACCCAATATAAGCAATAGATCATTCAAATTTTATTAACTCTATGCTGTTTTGTGGATATGGGATGTTATGAATCACATTCATCTTCAATTTTTATTCTATCATTGCTTGATGGATTCCCATAAATTTATGCAACATTATCAAGGTAACCCAAAAAGTAAATTTAAATAGCTTAGTATTTGTGCTATGTTTTTATAACATGTTTAAATCTATCTATAGATTGATAATATGAGTACAATACTATTTGGATTTTACCACCAAGTAATATTTATAAAATTATGAGGTATTTCATAGGAATCATATAAAAATATAGTGCATACCATAATGATACTTTTCACCAAAGGTCTTCAAATCGGAGGCATTACTCAATATAAGAACACTCGTTGGGGTTTTATGAAAAAATCAGTCTCTTCATCTCCAACATGTATCGAAAATTTTTTATTTCTTAAATATTCATCCATAAATAGTGGGGTATTATATCTAGTATTTTCATTGATCATATGATCTATAAGTTGGACTGGGAAATCATTCTTTAGTAAATACACTTTATGATATCAGAAATCAATAAAGGCCTTGATTTAATCATTCTTCATCAAGACTGTGAAAATAGTGAAAATATATTATAGCTAATTTACATCTAAAAGTAAATAATCTTTTATAATCTTGTTTACCAATCTGTCAACTTTGGTAGCTTAAGTGAGATATAGTCTCCTTGAACCATTGTTCAAACTCTGATGATCCTTGGGTAGGACCAACTGATGAGTGGCTACACTCATAAAGTGATTATAAAATTTTATATAAACATCGGTCAAAAAATTAGTGTGCTACATTATAATGGATACGTATGAATAATACTATTTTGGATACATGGATTTGGTAATATGGGTAAGATGTGAGTCATACTTGGTTCCCAAGTTCACTTGTCAGAGATCAATAATTCTGGTAGATACACATTAATCAAATGTTATATGGGATTATTGATGTTATTTTTCATCATCTTATTTCACATTAATATGAGTTACTATTTATAATGAAGGAATGATTTATTTAATGAGTTTCGATGAAGGTTGATTTCGGTCCTTCGTAATTGATTTGGATGAGTCTCTGAGTTTGTATATGAAATATTTACGAGCCTTATGATCCGAGTTACACATGGAATGATCTCATACATCCCCAAGTAAAATATTCATGAATTATTTATTAAATGAAGGTAACATTTGGGGGAATAAATGGAATAAGATATCTTTTTCTATTTTAAATGATGTGGATATGTCTTCAAACTCTTAATGATCTACTTTAAGGTAATTATTAATGATTATATTCAGGATATTCTCCCATTGTTTTAAACAATAACCTCTGATTGTATATTTGAATGAAATCCATCATTTAGAAGATTTATTTGAGGAAATTTTATTCCAGGAATGTGAATAGGGGTAATTATCAAATCCAAATATTGATTTAGAGGTCTTATTAGATTATACAGAAAATAAAAGATTACTTCCTTTCAGAGAGTCATCATTATTTTCAGGGTAAGATCCATCTCCTATATGGATATATTTAGTGACTATTAAAAAAACTGATAATGGGATAAAATGCCCCCATGTCATATTTATATAACATACCTCATGGTTATAGGTTAATTTTATCAAAGGGCCTTGGTTGTGTAGTATGATTCATGGTCAGAAATTTCCTTTAATATATAAATTTGGTAATGATAATCATTTTCATTGGTATATAATTTATATCTTATTTTATGGAGGAACCATCACTAAGGGGTCGATTTATTTCCATAATTTTAAATGTTTATGGTTATATAATCTATCCTTCTATTTTGGATATATATAAAATGATGAAAACGAAAATCTAGTGGTCATGACATAATCGAGTTAATAATACATACATAATCACCATAGAGTACAAGAAAGGGGTTAACATGGTACATCTCCAAACAATTTTTAGTAGTGAATCCCAAGTCGTTATTAGTAATGGGTTATTTTTCATTTATATTATGGATCCCAACACCAATTTATAATGAATATCAGGATTCTAAATGAGAATTATCATTGTACAATATCTATGTAATTCAATCAAAAGAGTTTTGAAACACTTGTTATAATACGGAATATCTTAGGGAAACTATGACCCTTGTTTCCCATATTCAGATGTTTCATTCTTAAATTGGTACTAGATATATGAAATTTTAACATAACGTATCATATAATTCATTTGTTTTGGAAAACATGATACAAAAATAAATATCATAATCAAAGTGTTTTTAAAAAACATAGTATTTTTTGGAATTTAATTATTTTCATTATAATATAACTACATATTAATCATTGTATACTTCCTGGTATCATAGTGATAAAAATCTAAAAATTGTGTGAGATAAATTCTCCGCAATGTTATGCATATAGTGGAAGATAATAAGTCATGAATTTTATGTGATAAATAATTTATAAGAACATAATTTCATATAAATAAACACATTTCATAAAACAAGTACATTGATGTTATAACTTATCCAAATTTCACATCTAAATCAATAACTAGTTTCATAATTATGGAATTCATAATAAAGAATATTTACAAATAATATGTAGTCCTTGTGAAAAAACATATTAACTATTTTGTTAAGGCCTTAGAAAAATAAATAATCTAGTTTCTTTCATGCCTCTTTCAGATTAATATAGTGGATATGTAATTCTTGTCCTCACCCACCACAGAATATGTATAATATATTCATCACAAGAATAAACAACAAAACATTATCAACATGCCTTAAAAATGAATAACTGTAGATTTTGGACGAACCAAAAACAAAATATCAATACATTCAACATTAAAAATGTTCATTAAAAATATAGATAATTATGGGGGATTGTATCATTATATATATAATATAAATAAGATCTAACAAAGGATATTTAAATGTAATAAAATATGTTTAAATGGTCAATTAGAAAATCTCATGTGGAGAATACAATTTTCACATTGAAATAATATATTTAAAATAAAACTTTCATATAAATGGAGGTATTTTATATGAAAAACTATTTAAACGTGAAAAGGAATGATCATTTCATTTAATGGTCAGTATAAAGGGATATTTCATTCAATTAGTATAAGCTAAAACAAAACATTTGGTTCAAACATTTTTAAAATGTTTAAAAAATACATTATTTAAAATATTATAGGAATATTCCTCCTAAATTTTATTAAAAAGTAAAATTAGGGTATAAACATGTTTAATAAATAATTAGATAATTTTAAAATCATAATTATTTAAATTTAAATTATTTTACGGACTTAGAATGGAAATATTCTTGACAGATTAGAAAATTCATGGTCTTATTTCTATAAAAACAATATTTGGGTATCTCGAATAGTTAAAGAGTGGAAAATAAAAGGATAAGGATTTATTTATAAAAGTAATAATTTTAGAAGAAAACATATTTATTTTATCATAAAATTATCAAATATTAATTCTATTTGATACATAAAGAAAAACATTTCAAAATAATAATGAGATTATGAATTAAAACCTTAAAATTATTTTGATTTTCATCATGTGTTTCTAATACTAATTTATAATGTATATATATTTATTATAAATATATTATAGAACCATAATAATATAAATAAATCCTTCAATTATTTTATTATAATAAATTATCACCCATTTATTGATGATTCTTTGGTAAAATCAATGTTCCATGAAATGAATATTACATTTTTCATGACTATTTTGGTTAAGTAGTCCCGATTCATGTATATTGATCATGGTTATACAAAACCTGTAATTTTAATAATAATATAAGTATCATATATATTGATTATATATATATTTATAACCATCCATACACTTTTAGATATAGAAAAATGTATTACATTGTTCCCAGAGATTGTAGGTTGTATATATACAAGAATGTTGTTTTCATTCATCGATAGATTGAAAAAATGGAAGGTAAAGAGTAATTTTTCATTATATAAACATTTTTATATCATATATATCATATATACTTATTAAATATATTTTTTCAAAATCCTTCTCAAAAAATGAATAAGGAATCACATCGCTTTGTAGAGGTGGTAATTCACATGTACACATGAGTAACATTATCATTTTTATTAGATTTGATCGGAAGAAGGTATATTTAATATTATAATTAAAAGTATATATTTATATAAAAAATATCTTATATACATATATATTAAATTAATAATATTATCTACCAGTGAGAAGTTTTAAATTAAATAGAATTTTTTTTGTTTGTGAGGTAGTAGTCTGCTATACACATGATCGCCAGTTTTCATTTCAATTTAATGGAATAGGAGATATAGATAGGTAATTATATTAACATAATAAAATATCAATGTATTTAATACATTTTTTATTATTTAATAATATTTGAAGAATATTTCATAGTTTTAAAATAATAAATAAATAGTAAATTAATTTTTAAGAACTATTCATCATCTTCAGAAGTCTTATTAAATTTATACTTGAGGCCTTATGAGGGTTATTTTATGATTAACCAAGGAACTCTAAAAATTTTAATTGGATTCAATAAAATGAATTGGGTATTTTTGGGATGAACCAAAATTCTCTAGAAGTGTGTATAGGAAGGACTGGTGACATCCTTTTATATGTTTGGGAGATAACACACTTTAAATTCATCAAAAAAATACACTTATTTATATTTTCATCATAAAAAATGCTTTCCAAAATATATCATTTTAGAATTTAAGACATTATAGGATAGAAATATATCCATATAATAAATTTATATTAGTTTTAGGTCATTTTAACCTGTATTTCTTTTCATTATCCCCATGAAAACTTGTTTTATCCTTATTTATAGAGACATATTTGTACCTTTATTTACTATTAATTATGGAAAAAATTAAGTTGAACATAAAAAAATTATTAATTATATTGATTAAAAATATAGAATGAATTTTTTTAAATTCAATTCATTGAATTGGATAATTTAATTTAAAATCTAACCGACACACACAATGAAAATAAATTTTCCAAAGAAGAAGTTTTCATACATAATAAATATTTTTATTTCAAAATTCCATATGAAATTGATTCCCATGAAATGATTTTGATTCATAATAATAATATATTAATAATTTTAATTTTAAAACCATTGAAAAAAATATGAATCAATAAATTTATTTATCAAAAAAATAAATTTTTAAAAATATCAATATTTTTCACTATTATTTATAAAATTAGTATTTTGGGAACACTATAAAAAACTCAAACTAAGAATATTTATATCTTTATATTTTAAAAATAAAGAAAATTTTTTCGAAGGAAATATATAATATATGAATCAGTGAAATATATTATTTTCTCAAAAATGAAATAAAAAATTACAAGTAAAATTTAACTTTTTAATACATATAATTACTTTACAAAAAATATATTTTCTTTCTCTAAATTCATCATAATGTTTTTAAAATAATATAATATTCATATTGATACTAATAATTAAAACATATTTTATAATAGTATATTATATTATGGTACATTAATACTTAGAGTTGTGTGTATCATAAACTATCGAATATATTATATTTATTTTAAAATATATATATCACAAAAATTCAGCATGTTTCATTATTCTTACGTTAAAATGATTCTTTCACAATAAATTATATCTATTTAATAAAAAATTATGAAATATCTATTTTATTACATCCATATGTTCTTAAGTATCTCATTAAACATTATGATTTCTCTAGGGAGCTTTATCTAGTTGAGTAGTCGTGTTCTATATAACTTTATCCCTATGTTCTGAAATTTTAATGTGTGTTCCTCATAAGAATGATAAAACCCCCATTTTATGATTTATGTGATTAGTAAATGAGACAGATCATATATGTACTTCATTAGGTTAGATACATGGAACACATCACTAACTGGATATAGTTTTTATGGATATTCTAAGAAATAATATATCATATACACTCAATCAAAAATCATAAATGGGAGAAAATATATTAGGTTGTATTTAACATTATTCTCAAACATCATACTCTTCATAAATGGATATATTCATTGATAAACCTTCCCACTAAATTCAAACTCCATATCTCATTAATAATTTTTAGTATTACATTTTTTTGACATTAAGTAGTCAGGATGTCTGGTTGAATGATTATGACTTTATCCTCCATTTCCTTAACTGACTCACTTCCTAATATATTTTTAAAATATATATATATAGTTGATTTTTACACTTAATTATATATAGTAATTAATAAAAATGAACATTAATTATCATGTGAAACTTATAACTATAATAAAACATTACAAGAGGGATGTGTTGATCCCAACTACCTTTGAAATCATTTGAAAATAGTCTATACATATCTTCTACGGGTTGAGTGGTTGTCACAATTTGACAGTTTTTTTTCAATATGATATTCCATACTAAAAGTCAAATATTTATACATAATATACTCAATAAATATATAGAACTTCATTATATTCCTCAGATCTCAACAAAATAGAATATAATGTGTCACTCTATCAATCCTTACCACTTTGTCAATGTATATTTTGGTAATATTGTCAGATGAAAAATATTATCTTATATAAATGAGTTGTGGTGTATTTTTAGGTATATTGACTACATCATTAATAGAATTATATACTTTATATTTTTTCGGGATTCTGATGATAAAATCTACGGTGTTGTTTTCCCATTTCAATTATGGTATGGGAAATGGAAAAACATCAACTTATAATTATTTATATTTTCAATAACATTCAAGAATCCCATTTACTGAGACACATACTTAAATAATATATCTCTTCATCCATGCGCACCATAAATACTATTTTAGATATCTAAATATCATAGTAATTTGGGGATTAATAGAGAACGATGAACCATGACTCTCATCAAACAACTCCATATTCAAATCTGATGTGGATGGAACACATACAATATTTAGAGAACATATACTTCCATCATAATAATGGTTGAATTTAGGAATATTTCATAACATATTTCATAGATTTATATATTTCTTAAACTATACTTTATTCATTACATAAATAGATTATTGAACAAATATTTGATCAAAATATGGATTTTCCACTTCATTTTACATTTTAATATTCACCATTTGAAAATAAATAAATTTTGGATATTTTTTATCCTCATTAATAAAATTCTAGCATGATTATTTAAACTTAGGGATTATTCCTCATTATTATCTTTTCCAAGGTGATAATGTATTAATCAATCATAATATTTAATCTTCTTGAACCATCTTATATTGTATAGATGTAATTCTTTCTATGTAAACATTAAAATCCTGATTTTATGATAAGAATATATAAAAAACATTTCACCATATATATAATGACTATAGATATTAAATTTAGAAGCTAGTTCTCCAAAGTCTAGGTCACGAGTTTTGTAATTTGTATCATGAATTTTTAATTAATGTGAGGAATATGCTACCACCAAGGAATTTTTAATGGGGAAACATATCATTTCATTCATTGATTCATCATAGAAGAGCATAAACCTTTCTCAATTACAAGGTCCTATATTTATAAAATAACTAACCAATCCTATAATTAGTTATTTGAAACAATCTTCATATTCATCAATCAAAAAACACATAAACCCCTTTTTGAGTCATTTTTATTATACGATTAGATATTCATAGTAAATCACTCAAAAATAATAAGTAGTATCATGGAATCTAAAGAGAAGTAAATATTTTTATTTCCTTCATTGTTCTAGGACATTTCTCAATATCTTCCATCATTTGAGGTTCAACTAATATACCCTCCCATGAGATTATTTGAGCAAAAAATGACTCTTTTTAATGTTTAACTCATAGAACATGGAATGTATGATGTTATACAAAATAAATAATGTAAAAGTGTAAAAAAATTTGGTATCGGTATATATGAAATATTTTGTAGATATATTTTTACCCAAAAAATTTGTTATAATAATAATTAAGCCTAAATTTATTGTGTTATCATTTGGAATATTATACTATATAATATATTATTAACATAATACTTATGGATACCATGATTGGTTTTTGAGATTATGTATTTTTATAAATTAAAAATCTAATACACATATTTATTGGTTTTAATTATGGAATTGCAAGATCATTATGATTATTTTGGGAGACATTTCTAGTAATATAAGACATAAGATTATTATGAGTTTTAGAGAAAAAGTTTTTTGAATAAGAATAACTTTACATTTTGAGTATACATGTTTAATGGTACATATAACTATTAAGAGTAATATTATCATTGATTTTCTAGTAATAAAAGTAAATTATGATTATAATATTTTGTGGTAAATTTTAGTCAAATAGAAAATCCTTGTGTATAAAAATTGATTTTTTGTAAAATGTTTTTTTATGTTAATGATATTTTTCTTGAAAAGTTATAGAATTTATATTAATTTAGTATTGAAAATATAAATAACCCCACAGTGGGTAAAAACTTTTCCCATTGCAAACGAACACAGGTTTGGAACCTACAACCATAGATAAGTAATGGTGAAATACCTACCACTGGCCTATATGATATATTATTTATACGTTTTTTTAACTCAATTAGTTTTATGGGTAAATATTACATTTTTCATATCATTTAATTTTTTTATTTTGATGTGATTGAATATATTTTTTGAGATATTTTATATGGTTAGGATACAAATTTAACCAATGGGTTTATTATAATAAATTTATTTGGAAAATTGTTTTTTCGGTTTTAGAGATATTAGCATAAGGGTTTTAGGGGTAAATAATTTTGGAATGATTTAAAATTGACATGAGAACATTATATTGAGTTTTACATATTATTTAATTATATTAGTTATATTTTGTTTAACATTTATGTGTTTGGTAAATATTTCGAGACATATGGAATAATATGTCACTCCTTTATGGATCTTATTTCCCATAAAAATTTAAATTTATAGCATCAGTCATAAAAATATCAATTCGTCTTGTATATTCATTTCCTTGAGAATGAAATGATGTATAATTTATTGATATAAACATATGTACTAAATTATTCTTATGAAAAAAAATATTTCATGTAAATTTATTTTATGGTGTTATTTTCTGTGAGAGTTAAAGGATCCTTAAACATTATGAAAATGATCATGAAATGAAAATTTTATTAATTTAACATTATTCCCATTTAATCAATTTCCTTCTTTACATTTCATCATTTTATGGTTTTTGTTCACAAAAACTCTCTTGGTAATTCACTTTAATATGATCATTTATCTATATAATTCTTTATAGTTAATTACACTTTTATTCCATGTATATATTTTAATATTATATTAATTTTTTCTTACATGGAATCCTAATTAATGTTTACATTATGAATGTCATACTTCTATTTCTCTCATGTCATGATGATATTATATTTACCCTTTTTTGGGTGTGGGATTCTAATAAAAGAATTTGTAGATTGAAATTTTTTTGTTCATGTTGAAATTGAGTGGATAAAATTTATTGATGCTATGGAGAATGTAACACCATGAAATTTTAAAAGAATAATTTTTTTAATTGCCTATATGACTTGCAACCCCAAGCCAAATCTAAACAGGATTTGTTTTATTTAAATATAACCATTATACCATAGCCATTAAAATAGAGGGTATTAATTTTTGTAAATTAGTTTTGGTAGTTATATTGTTTAGAAATGTATTAAATAAATTATGCCTTTATCAATTTATTAGAAAAAAAATAAAAAACCTTTAAATGTGAAAGAAATATTTTATTAAATAAACTATTTTTATAAAGGTACTAAATTTTTTAATAAAAAAAGTAAATTGGATACTATTTCTGAATGATTTTATGAAAATTTATATATTATATATTTAATAATTTCCATATCAACCATATAAATAATTTTAATCATTTTATAAGAATAAAGCTACTTTTTTTGTTTAAAACTGTATTTTTCTAAAGATCCATCTCATCACGTTATACATTTATTATTTATTATATAATATTTTTTACAAAATTAAAAAATTATATTTGATAACATTAATATTATTATATAAATGGGTATAAATAATTTATAATGGAGATATTTTTTGATAATTTTTTAAAATGATTATTTTTTTAATATATAATGAAACATACAGGTTTAATTTAAAACTACATTTTCTTTTAAATAATATACAAGTTACATTTTGTTTCAAAATTATATAAGAGAATAATTAGTTAAATTATATTATTATTAATATAATTTAAATCATTAAAAAAAATTATTTTGAGTTTTTATTTAAAAATATTTTTTCCCTTCGAGAATGTTTTCAATGGGAAAATATTTTGTCATCTGGCTTGCAAGATTTAATTTAAATTATATTTTAAAATTTATAAAATTTTAATTTTAATAAATTGATTAATTTTTTATTATTATAACTACTATTTTATAATAATTTCATCAAAATATTTTTTATAATTAAGAGTAAATACATAAAATATTAATTACACTGGTTATGGTACAATTAAATGTACCAGGGGTTAAAATAATATAATATGGATCAAAATGATGTAAAAAAATATGTAGATCATATTTTCAAGATATAGTTTGAAATTATATAATATATTTTATGATAATGAACTACATTGGATCCTTATGGAATTTGAAAGCACATATATAATTTATTCTTTTAAAAAATTCAATCTGCGTCATCTCCCTAACTTATAAATGGTTTCCCACTCTCCTATCATTTTTACACTTACAAAGAAAATTTTTGTAATAAACATACCCAAATACCTACCTTATATCCTTATTCACAAACTATAGAAATTTTTTGTATCAAAAAATAAATATTTTATATCATCAAATATAATTCGAAATATGTTATTTGAAGAAGAGGTGTTGCTCGAAACAATGCATTTTCATTTCTTTTATTCATATATCACTTTAAAATAACCATCAACTATGATAAAATAATAAATACTATCTATAATTTAAGGAGATGTTATTTTTATAGTTTAATAACCAATATAATTTTTATTTTCCATCAAATGTGAAACAGAGCAATCAATTATGTGTGTGGGGGACAGTAGCCTCCCGAACCAATGTTACTTGTTTTCCACCAATTCCACTCATGGGTGGATATAATAATTAATTTAAAGTATATATTTGATATTTATGGGACTATAATAATTTTATAATTATAATATCACATATTCCTTTTTACCTTCTAATCTGTGGTAAAACATAGCGTCACTCGTGTGTACGAGTGTACTACCACCTCCATGACGTGATGTTACAAGTTATTTAATTTAATTTTTCATGGATCATATTAAGGATATATTTAATTAATATATAATATTTTAATGATATAAAAATGTATCGGTAAATTTGAATTTATAAATATTTTCATTCAATGCTTCTGTCAAAAAATGAAAACAGTGTTATTACGAACATATGATCTTCCTTCTCCCTGTATGGACTAACACAATTTTTTTATCTCTGACTGTTATGGACAATTATAAATTCATATATAATTAATATATTTGATATTTGTTTATTTCCACAATTATGTAGATTATTTAAACATGATCAATTTACGTGGAATGAAACAAAGAAACCAAAACATTCAAGAAAAATGAAATAGTAAGGACCTAAAATTGTGTTTTAAAAAAAGAATCATTAGTAAATGGATGATAAAAAATTATATGTAAATAATATATGGTATTATATATGTTATTATTTTCTATAATATATTTTTTAAAATCATTATTTATTATATAGTTTCATCCTATTTATACAAGGGATGTCAGACCTAAGGTAATGATTTATCATCGCTCATTTACTTCAATGAGACATATTCCATATTCAACACATATTTATTTTCTATGGAGACTGTGCTTCCCAATGGATATATTATATATTTAATACATATATCTTCCCATTATTAATATTTCAAGTGATTTCCTTTTAATCTAGGGGTTAATATCCAAATGTTAAAAATGTGGTAACTGTTTATTTCACCATCTAATAATTATTTTGGATTATTAAGTTGATGTATCCCATAAGATAAATGTTAGATATTTCTACCAAAAACCTAATATATTTCTTATCATGAGGTAATTCTTTAACATTTCATATAATATTAACATTTTCCTCTCATTTGTAATCAAAATGATTGAGATTTTTTTTAAAAAAGTTAACATTATTAATCTCTTCTATCTGAAAAAATTTTAATTCAATATTAGTATTTAATAAAAATATTAACAAATTTTTAATCATTAAACATATAATTCAATATATATATTTATAAGCATTCCTTATATATTAAAAATTTTATTTAATGAAATGATTTTTTATTATCTGAACAAGTTTCATTTAGACTTTTTAAAACAGTGTGAAAATGAATGTTTTTTACCTTTATGAAATGTATATAATTACCCTCATTCTAGAACAATAATTTTTATGAATATTCCCCTATATGATTATAAGGTAATATATAAATAATTTTTTCCCTAATAATTATATAATTTATTGTTTTCTAAATCGACTTTCAAAGTGCAATGCGGTTTTTCTTCAAGAATATTTTGTGAATTTTAAATTTTTATTATATTTATAAATGGAAAGTTGTTATTTTAATAAGATCCATTGTGGATTTGTCGTAATTATTACATAATAATTTTTAATTTGGATAGTTTATCATCATTTTTACCGGGAAGTCCTATTTTGAAACTAATGTATCTCGCAAATCGGATGGATTAGGATTATGTTTATTGATTTGGAAAAGTATTAATTTTCATAGACATTTTGTCACATATGAATGATTATAAGGATTATAATTATTTAATAGATAAATTATTAACAATATTTATACTAGTTATTTAATATTTATTTCTTCATTGTTTTTTTCTCTCTTATTTCATATGAGGACTGCATTGGACATCGAATATAATGGGTGGGGCCTGCTATAACCCCTTCAAGAATCGTTTGGGATCATGAGACAACTATCATGGTTATTTGGAAAACCATTTACCCATTTATGTATGGTGTCTTGGAAGAAGTCCTAAATTTTATTTTTATGATGTCTCAAATTATGAATCCAAACATTATGAGATTAGTTACTAATGTTAAATTTACTAATCAATTAATTTTAATATCCAGTGGAATGTTCGGATCTCATTTGAATAATTATATTTCAATATTTTTCATCATTTTATTCATGTCATATTATATTTTATTTCTATTCTATTTATTAAATTGAATGTGTTTTAGATATTTACCATTCCATATTAATTACACCTTATTTATTCGTGGTTTCTTCCCTTGAATGAATACCATTATTTGTCATAAGATATATACACTTTCATATATTTCTTTTCCCTAGAATCAGAGGTAGTTTATTGTGATTCATATTCATGTATATGCTAAAGTTAATAATGGTTCTCTAAAAGAAAAAATTGTGTTGTATTTTATGTTTTCAAATGTAAGGTGAATGTCAAGGATGTATCTAGTATTCTAGTACTACAAAACTATTAATTTTATTAGGATGATATTGCTTGTATCTGGAAACAATGTAGTAAAGTGACCACTAAAAATGGGCTTGAAGGGTCGGGGTCATTATAGTTGGTTTCAAATAATGTTTAGTAGAAATCACTGGTGGTATTTTTAGGAAAACATGTATTAGAGAATGGAACCCTTTGACAATCTATAAATGTAATTCTAAGAATATGATAACATCATAAAGTCTATTAATGTTAATAATTATATGGATTTCCTATTATTACATCCTTATGTGGATAATACATGTGGAAGTGGCTTTAGATTAAATTATTAAATGGTTTATGAAAATTATAACTCTCTCACACATGGTTTTACGCTCGTAGAGGATATTCAATTGATAAATCAAAATTTTCCCATAAACCACCAAAAATAATTTTAGCTGGTGTTGATCATGTATTCACTATATTAATTATAATGTGTCATATATTAAAAATAAGGTGTATTGATTTATAAATTCTACAAATAAATTTTTATAATTAAGATAATTGTTTCTAACAATATGCTTTTTAATTTCAGTCAATGGTTAGAACTAGTAGGAACAATTTTATTACCAATTTTGTTGTAAAATATGGTGATTCAATGAAAAAAAGATAATTTTAATGATATAAAAGATATATTGATTATTCCTAACAATTATCCCAATATAGGATTAACAACCAATACCACAACAAACTCTTGGACTCATATATGGATTTAATGAAGGAGTTATCTAAGAGATTGGGTGTTGGATATAATGAAAAAAGAATTATTAAATTCCATCCCGCTAGAAAGTGGAAAAATAAAAATAGGTTAATTTCTTAAAATAATAGAAAATCGTTTAATTTTTGAAAATTAAAGGAATTTAGCAGTTAATTTTAAGGAAAAGTGAGGAGTTCAAAAGGGAAAAATAATATTTCATCATAGATATACATTTATTGTATATTATCATAAATGTGGAAAAACTAGTCAATATTATAGTCAATGCCATTATTTAATGGATAAATCATATACCAAGGAATAAATATTTTTATAAAAATCATTTATGTGAAACTATTGAATTATTTATGTATTGGAATCCATGAATTAAATTATTGAAATATTTTTATTAAAGGTAACTTGGCTTTAATAATCATGAATCTACTTTGGAATGAGTTAAATTTTCAAAGAGTATATATCTACATCAAAGATAATCATATGATTTAGGTATACCATCATGGGATAATCATTTTATGTTTAATAATAAGTGAATATTCATAGATACCCATTTTTAGGTTTTATGTGATATATGTATAGGATGATTACCAGCATTTTGGTTGACATTTTTTGTAATATAACCCATGCGATTAATATGAGTTTATTTAAAAATTTATTTAAGGAATAATTATTTTACATTATGTTTATATAGTTGAAATATATTAATACACATTATGGTTAATATTTTCATTAAGGTTTTTGAAATAGTAATCAATTAATATTATCATATTTTTAGGAAAATGAGGTATATAGTAAATATTTACGGCAAATACTTGAATTTGTTAGTAATTTTTTTTAGGTTATTTACCATATTTTTTGGATTTTTTTGGAATTGTTTTACAATTGTGTTAGAAATATGACAACATCAATTTTGGGTGACTACCCATCGCATTTGACAAGGCCACATAGGATAAACCAACAACCAAAGAGTGTTAGTGGAGAAGTTCTTACCCATTACCTACACAATTCACTAGTTAATATGTAATTGATTATAATAAAATATTTTAATAGTTAAATATTATTTTGATCAGGTATTTTTTAAATTATAATAATTTTTAAGTTATTAATTATATTTTATGATACATATTATTCAGATGAGATGCATAAGTAACCATTATGTTTTAAATAAATAATTATTTTTGAGGAATGATATATTTTTTGGAGATATAAGCTATAGTATTTTGTGATAAATACATATTGAATGGATTATGTTTAACATTGGGTGTTACTGTTGATTTGTTTATATTTAGGTATTATATTGAATAATATTTTATAATTTTTTTGGTTTTGGTAAATTTTTAGAGTCATGTAGAAGGACCTTTCACAATTTTATAGAACAAATATTATGTAAAAAAATTTAGTCCTTAATTATTAAAACAAAAAAATGTTGTTTATTCATTTCATAGGGAATTAAATGAATTAAAAATTGAGTGATGAAAAAACTAATGATTAAATTATTCATACGGAATAAAATTATATCATGTAAGTAAATTTTTTATAGTTCTATTTCATGATATAAAAATGATCTGTAAGAATTTTCATAAGGATATTGAAATCAATAATTTATATATTTACCTTCATTTATGGTGTATCAATGACCTTGTTCACCATTAAATAGTTTCTGGTTAATTTGAATCTAATATTATTGTAATCAATGATATCTGTCACACCTCATATTCATTATCAATTTTCTTTATTATCATTATATTTATTTCCAAATTTTTTTATCAATTATAATCATGGTTATATGAAATTTTTGTTCCCTTTTATACTTACCTTTCACTCCTATAAAAAAAGATGTTTTATTATACCCTATGTTGATGTGGGATTTTAAAAAAGGTATTTTTATATATATAACCCTTTTGTGCACATGTTAATATTTCAAATATAATATTTATTAGAGAATGGGAGAATATAACCCAAGAGAGATTAAAAAAATAAAAACATTGTGATAGATAGTGTATTTGACATCGAAAATTGAGCAGAAATGTCATTCAAAATATAGTATTAATATATAACTATTATAAGGAATTATTTAATTTTAATTTATGAATAGTAATATCTATGTTTTAAAATTAATATTGTTTATAAATGTATTAAATAAATTAATTCATGATACACTAACTAGAAATGAAAATGAATATCATTTTAATGAAAAAGTATTATTTCTCTAGAAATTGTTATAATGGGTATTCTATGTTTTTAACTTAACATGTTCAATTAGTCAGTATTAGTGAATGATTTTAAATTCATTTATATGTTATATTTTTAATAAAAATCTAATCCCTTATGTAATATTTTTTCAATGAATAGAATAAGAAACTCAAATTGGGGACTTAAAAAATGTATTTTCTTAAAAATGGGTTAGTAACATTTTCAAAACTTATTTTTAAAAAACAATTTTTACCACTTTTATAAATTTTAGAGGAAGAAGTTAAATTCATTTTCAATGATATAATGTAATAATTATCTTAATGTTAATTTTTTAGAATTTTCTTAAAAGTTAATTATTTTTTGATAAATAAAGAATAATTTCTGTTTTTATTAAAATATTCATTTTTGAATGAAGAATTTACAATTCAAAATTTATATTAAAATCGTTTAAAATAATAATAATTTCAATTTTGTTTTTATTAATTTAATATATTACATTAGAAATAATTTAATTTATAATATTTATTTAAATACATTTTATACTAAAGAAAATATTTTGTTGGAAAATCTTTTTTCACTCATTTTATTATTTAATATTAAATTATATTCTACAACTTAAGAGATTTAATTTTATCAACTTATATTCCCTATTTTTAATGATAAAAATTAATATTAATTAATATGATATCATGTAATTTATTAAAAATGTATATAATGTTTTTTAAAATTAATTTCCATTCTTATGTGAAAAATATATTTATATGCATTAAAATATAAATATGACAGTTATAACGAACCAAAAACTATACTAATTAATATTAAATGTACATATTTCAACATTATATCATTCTTGGTTCAATAAATATCAAATTGTTTCCTTATTTCACTCGAAAATTGTGGGTATAATTTATTATTTAAAAACATCCATGTGTTCCCTCTACATCTCATGTATATAGGAACCTCATCTTACCTCTCCTTTACAGTTGAAAAAACATATGTTTCATAAAATTACATTCCTATTTATCTCCTCACTTACCAACCCCAAAAATATATTCCTCTCATTTATTATAATATTAATCATGGATGGATTTAGGTATACCCCTAAAGAGGTTTCTCAATGAAGAGGTATCTTTCTTAGACATGATTTTTAATTTTATATGATCTTTTAACTCCTTTAAATATACATAAAATATGATAATATATAAATAAAATAATATATCATATATATATATCATTATGTTAATGTAATAACCTCTATACATATCATATTCCATAAAATAGGTAATGAAACCATCGATCGTGTGTACGGTGGACTTCCACCTCGCAAACCAATGCAGTTTTTTTCCATCACTACCTCGGACATGCAGATATAATGAAGTATTTAATGTATAAATAAGATACATATTTAATAACTGTACTTTTTAATTTTTATTTTAATATCTAACTTCTTACCTTCAATCCAATGAAAAATATTATCGTCGCTTGTTCGTATAAGTTATCTACCACCTCCTTGAAATGATGTAACATGATTATAATTTTAATTTATAATAGATGGTAGTAAGGGTAAATTATTGAAAATATGTGATATATATCATATTAAAATTATTCTAAAAAGGTCAATTCATATTTAAGTTTATTTCATTTAATCTGTATAAAATGAAAGTAGCATTCATGCATGCGTACTGCATACCAAATTTTTGAACAATATAACTAATTTTTCTATCTCTAACATTTTTGGAAAATTATAAATATTTAAATAGGTAATATATTTTATATTGATAACATAGTAAAATTTAATTATATTAAAATACTATAATAAAATTACAAGATACAAAACTACCCAACCAAATAATCCATGATAAATGAAGTAGTTATCACTTAGAATACCTTTTTAATAAGGAATTGTTAATGAACATGTGATCAATAATAATAATTAAATAATATATGTTTTGATATAAATATATATATCAATATGGATCTGTAATAGATATATATTAAATAAATTTTGTTTTATAAATGAGGCTTGGACACATACATAGTAATTCAGACATATGGTAAGAGATTCTCATCTCACATTTATCTCTATGAAACATTATCCATATTCACCAAATTTTTCATTTATGTTCGGTATATTCAACTCTTATAAGAAGTTATAACATTGATATAATTAAATTACCTTATTATGTTTCATTTTATTTTATTGATTTCTGGTGGTTATGATCCAAAATTTACTAATGTTTTAAGTGTTTATTTCTCAATTTCAACATTATTTACGATTATTTTTATAAAATTTTCTACTAGGGAATTTTTTTAATAATATTATATTAAACCAATATTTTTATTCTATAATAACAATAAATCAAATTTTAATGTAATTGTACAATTTAAAACTCCATGGAACTGAAAAATATATGTGAAATTGTTTTAAGAAAATATTTCTTCATTTCTCTCTACGTTTCGAAAGCGTTCTTCATCCATATTCATGTTATATATATATATTCAATAATGTTATTAAAATAATCCATAATGTTGAATTAATATTTATTTACCCAATTTGAATATTTCTAAAGGATTTTAATGAATTTTTTTTATAAATAATTAATTTATATCCATTTTACAATGGTGTAAAAATAATGTCTTATTTAAATTATTCAAAATGCATTGAATTTCCTTCATTCATGAAATAATTTTTTTACATTCCTTTTCATGTTTACAATTTTATTTTTTAATAAAATATATTTTCTAATAATCTGATATTTAAAAAAAACTATTTTCAATGCGGAAAGGTCATTTTCCTCAATTATGTTTTAATGACATTTTTTGGTATTTCTATTAATTAATAAACAAATACATTATTATTTGTATTATTTAATAGGGATATATTGTAATTATACAATCCATATTATTTCATTGGATTTTTTATTTTCATTTTCAATAGGATGTACTATTTAGACACCAATAACCATAGTACTATAGATGACTTTGATTCTGATCATGAACTGGGGAATATATATAAACTTTTCTACCTTTTTTACAATCAAGATGTTTTTGGTATATATATTTATGATTTTGTTAAATTATTTATGTATTATATTATTTTTTTTCAATATGAATATATACACTAATAAGGTTTCTCACAACTCATATAAGGAAACATTTTTCTTTGTATGTGATGGGTGCTTACCAGTAATTTACTCAATGTATTGGTATGTATAATTAGAATGTAGGACTCCTCATGTGTTAATCGTGTTTTAATGATCACAAACATCATTACTATAAATTAATATTGATCTTCAGTGCACATTTTTCTATTTCTCTTCAAACTCAACAATAGGTGCATATCATGTTTTTATAATAACAAATCTTATGGATGATAATTACTCCTTACAAGTCCAATACATGATCACAATTCTCTCAAATATTATCTCTAATGATTAACCTTAACCCATATTCTGCATATCACTGTCTTAGTCCAAATATAGATATTCGTCTAAGTATGCAGACACCGTGAAGGACTCACCGTGACCAGACACTGTGAAGGACTCACCGTGTCCCAGACACCGTGAAGGACTTACCATGACCCAGACACAGTGAAGGACTCACCGTGACCCAGACACCGTGAAGGACTCACCGTGACCCAGACACCGTGAAGGACTCACCGTGACCAGGCACTGTGACCAGACACCGTGACCAGACACCGTGACCAGACACCATGACCACTCACTGTGACCAGACACTTTGATCAGACACCGTGAAGAAGACAATATTTCCATGATGATTGTGACACCGTTTCTGAAGCTTTTGTCAATATTATTTTAAATAATTCTAACGGTCATATTTGATGTTTTTAATGCAATTGATGTTATTTAATGTTAGCTGTTGGCATGACAGGAAACCGTATCTCGTACCTATGAAAAGGGAATCATTTCTACGGCAGAACTCGTGGAATATAAGAAATACTGAGATGCAGTACACATGTAAGAAAAAAAATAAGCAACAACAAAACAAGAAGAAAAGATGTGTGCAAGTGTGAAGATACAAGACGAAGAACTTCTGTGCACTCAAGTGCACTGTTCTGAACAAGAAAGAGATTTCAAGACCCTCAAAGAACTCTCATGAATGCAATCCAACACCACTGAAGAACACACGACAAATCAAGAGATCATTCTCACTCCTATAGAACACAAGCTGAACTATGACACTCTGTTTTTCAACAGAAAAACCAGAGAAGGACTCCGAAGCATTCCTGCTGAATCCAAAGAGTCCAGAGCAACATTGATAATCATTAGAGCTTTTCTAAACTCTCATATATCTTCTCTACATGATTTATTTATTAACTTTCGAGCAGTGTGGTGTACATTGTATATCTTTACACACACTGTCTCCTGCACTGAACTAGAGGATATCAAAATCCTCACTTAAATTCCCTTAACCTTTGTTTACCCATGTCAACTGTGTAAGAGGTCCTTGTGTGACTTGGTCATTGTTTTGTTTCCCATAAAGAACAGTGGTAGAGGTCCCTGCGTGGCCTTGAAAGTTTTTTAAAACTGTTGTTAACCCCGATCCATGGTGTGGATCAAATTTATATATTTGAGAGGACTAAGTCTCGGCTTGAGACTGAACCTATTGTTATATCTGTTGTGCATATTTTATTTAAGTTTAATGTATAAGACATATATCATATTTATTCCGCTGCTATTACTTTGAAATACAAAATTATTTTGAAGCTACTTTGATAGTTAAATTAGAATGTGTTTACACTTTTTGTAAATCAGTAGATTAGTTTCAAAAGTTAGATTGATCTTGTGGTTAAACTAACTGAGACCTAATCAATCTTTGAGAAGCTAAGTGAACATTTACAATCTGTATAAATTCACTATAGTTTAACTTATTTTATAAATCGGGGGATTTTATCTAGACAATATTTTAACAGAAATTATAATTGGAACTCAATTCACCCCCCTCTTGAGTGTCCACTCCGACCAACATTTGGTATCAAAGGCTTAGTTTTTTTGTTCAATGTTTTTTGAAATACTCTATTTTTCAACTGTGATTTTAGTTTCATCTTTAGAGATCTTAAATTTCTATTAGTTCTAATTTTTAATCTCATTAAATTATCTTTCTAAAATATAGTTATGGATAATAGACTAGAGGGTGCTGCTACTAACAGGCCACCTTTCTTAAATGGTACCAACTATGCTCAGTGGAAACTTAAAATGAAAATTCATTTAAAAAGCATAGGTTTTGATATTTAGATTACCATAGAATCAGAATATAAACTTCCCACAACTTCTAGATCCACTTGGGATGAACCTACAAAGACTGCTTACAATAATAATTGTAAATCCATGAATGCCATGTACTGTGCTTTAGGAGATGAAGAGTTTAACAGAATTTCTTCTTGTAAAACTGCTTTTGGAATTTGGGACACCTTGGGTGTTTCTCATGAAGGAACAAACAATGATAAAGAAATGAGATTAAATACTTATACTATTAAATATGATAATTTTATAATGAAAACTGATGAACCTATTTCTGACATGTATCTCAGGTTTAATGAGATAGTAAATACAATGAATTCACTTCGAAAAGTTGTTCCAGCAAAGGAACAAATTATGATAATCTTAAGATGTTTACCAGACCAATGGAGAGGCACATCTGTTTCAATCAGAGAGTCATGTGACATTGCTGCTCTACCTATCAAAGAACTCATTGGTAAGCTAATGATGTATGAGGAAGAACTCAAGGTGAATAAAGAGGAAGATGAGACCCTAAAAGGAAATCAGTGGCTTTCAAGACTACTGCTTCAAAGAGAAAGGACAAAGATAAAGCTCAACTACCTACTGACAGTTCAACCAGTGAAAATTCAGACTCTGATAGTGATGCTGAAATGGCTCAGATAGCTAGAAGGTTTAAGAAATTTTATAGGAAGAAGAAATTATTCAACAAATCAAATTAAAAAGGGAAGTATGACAATAAGGGACATTGGAAGAAGGATTGGAAAAATCCAGATAAAAGTGATGAAGTTTTCTGTTATGACTGAAAAGGAAAAGGACATATTAAAGCAGACTGCCCAAATCTCAAATTCAAGAAGAAATATGATTACAAGGAAAGTATGTACAAAAAGGCTATGAAGGATACTTGGAGTTCTTATGAGGATTTCTCCAGTGAATCTGAAGATTCTGAGACTAAAACCAGTAATAAGGAAAACATGTGCTTCATGAAAAACACATCTGAGGTAACCCTAGATACTCCTGCTTTAAATTCTTGTTATTCTAAGGATAGTGCAGAATCTGATTCTGATTCAGAAAACATGAATAGTGAAGAATTGTTTGAATATTGTAATATAGTGGATGTGACATTCAATGAACTTAAGGATAAATACAAATCATTAAAGAAACAACATGCTCTCACTACTACTTGTAAAACTAAACTTACTATTGAAAAAGAGAAAAATACTCAAATGTTAAAATAGAACAATGAACTAAAAATTTCTAATGAGCAACTCAGAAAAGATTTAGAGAAATTCACTAATGGAATTGATACACTAACTCAAATTCTAGGAAAGAACGTTGCACCAAAAGACACTACTAGAATAGGCTACAAACCTGGATAGAGATAGTTTACTAAGAATATATTTATTCCTAAATCTGGATAGAATTCTGGAAATTCTAGTTCTGGACATTTATATGCTTCAACTAGTTATATTCATAGTTATGGATCTAATAAGGTTTATCATTCAAAGTTTTTGATTCTACAAATTTCATTAGACCCATATGAAAAATTTGGGTACCAAAAGCATTGATTGCTAACCTGTCTGGACCCAACAAGATCTAGGTACCAAAATAATTTCCTATCTAAATCTGTTTTGTAGGAAACCTACTTAAAGAGATCCTGTAGGAAGACCTGATACATGGACCGTGGATGTTCAAGACATATGTCTAGAAACTTCTCATGCTTTAAAAGCTTAGACATAATTGATGTAGGTTGTGTCACCTTTGGTGATAATTCTAAAGGGAAAATCATCAGATTATGCCAGATTGGTAACACTGACTCAGTATTAATTTCGAAAGTTTTATTTGTTGATGGACTTAAATATAATCTGTTAAGTATTTATCAGTTATGTGATGATCGTTTTAATGTTAAATTTGAAAATGTTTCTGGCAATGTTTTTAATCCTAAAAATGCATTAGTATTTTCTGCCCTGTGGAATGAAAATGTTTATGCTGTTGATTTAAATTCTTTAGCAATGAAAAATATTACTTATTTAAATGCTTTTCATAAAGTGTATTGGATTTGGAACAGAATATTAGGAAAATGCAATGTACATTCACTTGGAAAACTTTCTAGGAAGAACTTAGTTAGAGACCTACCAAAACTTGAATTCCCATCAGATAAAGTTTTTAATCCCTGTCAAAAAGGAAAGCAACTTAAAGTTTATTTCAAATCAAAGAAATAAGTTACAACTTCTCAACCTCTCGATTTGGTTTACATGGATTTGTTTGGACCATCTAGATTTTCTAGCTTAAAGGGGAAGTACTATGTCTATATACTTGTAGACGACTTTTCTAGATATACTTGGGTATATTTTATAGCTCACAAAAGTGAATCTTGTTCTTACTTTGTTAAATACTCCAAATCTTTAGAAAATCTTAGTGGACTTAAGATTAAAACTCTAAGAAGTGATCATGGCTGTGAGTTTGAGAATCAAGAACTTGAATCCTATTGCTCACACAATGGCTATAGTAACAATTTCTTTGCCCCTAGGACACCTCAACAAAATGGTGTAGTAGAAAGAAGGAATAGAACCCTGCAAGAAATTTCTAGAACTATACTTAATGAGTACGACCTACCTGTTTATTTTTGGACTAAAGTTGTAAATACAACTTGTTATATTATCAATAGAGTCTTAATCAGACTTGTTCTTAAGAGGACCCCTTATGAGTTGTGGAACCATAGTAAACCTAAGGTTAACTACTTCAAATCCTTTGGCTGCAAAGTCTTTATTCTTACTACCAAAGATAATCTTGAAATGTTTTCATCCAAGTGTGATGAAGGAATTTTCCTAGGTTATTCTATCTCTAGAAAAGCCTATAGAGTTTTCAATAAGAGAACCAGGTGTGTGGAAGAATCTGTTCACATCAAGTTTGATGAAACTAATCCACATGAGCCTAAAATCTCTCTTGAAAATCTTGAATAAGAATTATCTATTCTGGACATTAATGAAAAATCAAATGAACCTGCTATAAAGACAACCAGTTCTGGAAATTTTCCAGAACCTGGTTCTGTTGATTCCCAACCTTTTGATGAACCTGAAAATTATAGTCCTATCTTTTCTAGATCAACTAGAATTATAAATAATCATACTTTAGATGCTATTGTAGGAAATATTGATAGAGGGACACAAACTAGAGCTTTTCTTAGAAATTAGGTTGAACATCAAGCCTTCTTTCCACAGCTTGAACCTAAAACCATTGATAATGCTATTAATGATGAATTTTGGGTAATGGCTATGCAAGAAAAACTAAATCAATTTGAAAGAAATAAAGTTTGGAATCTTGTTGAAATACCTAAGGACACTTTCACAATAGGCACAAAATGGGTGTTTAGAAATAAAGTAGATGAATCCGGAAACATAGTTAGAAATAAAGCTAGACTAGTTGCACAAGGCTATAGTCAAGAATAAGGTATTTACTAGGAGGATACTTTTTCTCCAGTAATCAGATTAGAAGGTTGTCGAAAAACCACCTGGTTTTTCAAACCCTCTTTTTCCAAATCATATTTTCAAACTATAAAAAGCTTTATATGGTTTAAAGCAAGCTCCAAGAGCTTAATATGATAGATTAAGCACTTTTCGAATTTCTAAAGGTTTTACAAAAGGAATAGCTGATCCTACTCTGTTTATAAAATGAATTTATAAAGATGTTTTAGTTGTAAAAATTTATGTAGATGATATTATTTTTGGATCTTCAAAAACTACATTATGTACTGGTTTTTCTAAAATGATGCAAAATAAATATGAAATGAGTTTAATGGGTGAACATAAATTCTTTCTTGGTTTTCAAATCTTTAAAAAAGATGATGGAATTATTTTAACTCTATGTAAATATACTAGAGATCATTTAAAACGTTTTGGATTGGATAGCACAAAAAGTAGTGACACTCCCATGAGTACCATCTATAAGTTGGATCTTGATGAAAATGGTAAATATGTTGATCAAACCACTTATAGAGGAATGATTAGAAGTCTACTCTACCTGACTGCTAGTTGTCCTGATATTATGTTTAGTGTGTGTATGTGTGCTCATTTTCATGAAAACCCTAAGGAGTCACATTTAAATGCTGTATAGAGAATTTTCAAATACCTCAAGCATATTCCCAATTTAAGACAGTTCTATCCCAATGGACAATCATTTGAATTAGTTAGTTATTCTGATGCTGAATTTTATGGATGTAAGCTAGATAGAAAAAGAACCTCTTGAACATGTCATCTTTTAGGCAAGCCACTAGTATCATGGTGTAGTAAGAAACAAAATTCTGTTTCATTATCAACTGCAGAAGTTGAATACATAGCTGCTGGAAGTTGTTGTGCTGAAATTTTGTGGATGAAACACACATTACTAGACTATGGATATCAATTCAGACAGATCTCAATAAATTCTGACAACACAAGTGCTTTTAATATTTCTAAGAATCATGTTTCTCATTCTAGGACAAAACATATTGATATAAGACATCACTTTTTGAGGGATCATTATAAAAAAGTTGATATCACTTTGGAATTCATTGGTACTGAATATCAACTTGCTGATATATTCACTAAACCATTAAATTCTGAAAGATTAGACTTCATCATACATGATCTTGGTATGATTTATCCTAAATGAATATCTTACTGATCTTAATGTTTAATACGTTACTGTACTTTACTTTACGGTTTCAAGCATACAATTTCTAAGTTACTATTTTATGCTCACGGTCTGAAGACTCACTATCTCACCGTGATGACTATAAACTGTCTCATCGTGATGACTAGTTTTCTGTCTCACCGTGATAATTATGTTTATTTTTATTTTTTTAACCCGTATCGTAGTAATTTTTATTTCACCAATATTTTATTTCATGGGTTTGTGTTTTTATGACGTTTGACATTCCCAAATGATAAAACTTAAAGGTTTCATTTGATTCCTTACCCGAATTCTCTCATGAACCTTCTCTTCTCTCTCGCCCGAACCTTTAGTGAATGCCAAGGATGAAGTGTCCATCTTCACCCTCATCGGAGAAGGACTGCTTTATGAAACAAAAGAGGATACCGAGGATAACACCCGAAGGACCTCTAAACCCAAACCTAGTAAGCCGTACCCCTGTACCTGAAAAAGAGGTTTTCCTTGAATGGTTTCTGTCTATATGATCGTTAGTTTTGAAAGTTTTAAAAGAATAAAGAAGGCTTGAATGGTTCATTGGACAGAATAGAATGATTTACCCGAGGCTTGTATCTCAATTCTATCAGTATGTGATATTCTCTTTTGAGTTTGGAGAAAGCTTTTTGGTGACCAACTAGATCGATGGTCGGAAGTGCTCTTTCTCTTCAAGGTTGTGGATTGCATGCCTAAGAATTCCACATGAAGGAGTGTGTGAAGATTACCAGAGATACCCTCCTCCAACAACTGACATCATTGACCTGGAAACCGCATTGGAAAATCTAACTGGAAATGGAACCAAGCGAAGGGCCATAGCTGCTAAACTAGATGGGGAGACAAGACTTCTGTTCAATTTTGTTCAGAATTTGGTTATGTAACACCTCGAGATTTTATGAAAAATATTCTTTTAATTTCATTAATGTCTTGCGTTGTATTCTACACCAAGATTACCTTGCGCTATACGCAACACCGTATTAGCTTGTAGTATACGCAACACTATTCTTGGACCGTGTTACACACAATTTTGATAATAGTTATTCTACCCAACATTGAGTATATATATATATATATATTAAATGTATAAATGAAATATGGTTGGATTCTATTATACGAAACAACGAAGGATTCTTTCACAACACGCAACCCTGACTTGGCTTGCATTACACGCAATCACGACCTTCCTCGATAGCGTGTGTTGTACGCAATATCGGGTTTTAATAAACAATGTTATATTATTATAATATTGTCATGAACTAGCCGTTATGAATAGTATTAACTAAAGTTTGAATTTTATAACATTATTATTCATCTTACACATTTCTAGAACATGGTATAAGAATAAAATAAATTTTTCGGGTAAAATAAGTATTTTTCAAAAAATGCAGTTTTACCGCCTTTTGATGGCGCACCCACTTTAAATATAGTTTTTGACATGTTTATATGTTCAATTTGACAAAATAATATTCTTCTTTTGAATCAGGATGTAAAAATTTACATTAGATAAAGTTTTGATATTTTTCCGACAACTTTCATATTTTAATGAATAGTAAAAACATGCTATATTTTAATTAAAAACAACTTTTTTCATCGTAATATCTTATGTGGATAAATTATAATATTGAATGGTTTTAAAGTATAAATAGAATATATTTTTACCATTTAGTATAATGTATGTCATTAGCATTGATTTTACCTTGAATTCGTAGGTTAAATCAATTCAATCTTTTGCAATGTTTTAAACAAAAACCCGTTTTTATTCGACAACGGGATTAATTATAATTTAATTTCTGCAACTTCTGTGTATGGAATTTTAAAAAATGGATTCCATATTTGGAATCAGTGGGTCCAAATTATGTTAATAGGCTACTTTTTATTTTTGGAAATTATGAATAGTAACTACGGTAAATTTTATTTACCATAGTGAAAGGTAAATCAGGTAATTAAGGGTAAATATAATATTTTATAATTACCCTAACAAATTTCAAAATCCTATTGGATGACTAAAATTAGACCCATATCACCTAAGGGTCGGATTAGATTCATTTAATTAAATTTTGTCAATGAAAATAATTTAATTATTATTAAAACCAAAGAATGTGACAACATGTCACTTTCTTAATTCTTATAAGTATAATAATTTTAATCTAGTGATAAACATCATGGAACTTCGAACATGAATAGTCTCCAGAAAGATAATACAATTATCTACATCATAGAAATTTATTTATAATTTTTAGGGATTAAATAAGTATCATTTATTATGACACATAGATGATGCAGTAATTGTCTTTTTAATGAAATATTGACATAATTGATGTTATAAATGCCCAAATAAATGTAATTTGAGACTTTTTATGACTTAAACTAATTTTATAGGTTAATATCACATGTTATTGTTAATTTAAATAACTTGGTTCGAACTTATCATTCTGTTATGACTTTCACAAAAATCATATATCAAATAGTGTCAAAATTGACACAAAATAGTTTTTAAATAAAATATTATATTATTAATGGTTATTTTATTCCTAAAAATCTAAGATTCGGCCAAATTACTTAGATAAGGATATATTTATTAATAATATACAATTTGGGGTTAGTTTTGCATGTTATAGTAAGTTTACTAACCATATAGTGAAAGAAAACAAAAATACACGGTAAAAGTAAAATTATTTAACTTAGGGTTAAATCTAATTGATAAGGTTAAAATAATACCCTAAACTTGTCTAAATCCTATTGGTTGATAGGATTTCGACCCAACCCCACTTTAGATTCGAAATAAGACCCTTTGGAACCATTATAAACCGATTTTGACATTAATATAAAATAATATTTTGAGGTATTCCTAAGGTGCCCCTCTCCTCCCTTATAAAAGGACACCTCCTCCCCCTCCTCCTCACACCAATTTGAGCACTCAAGCTCGGCCAACCCCTAACAAAATCTCTTATCCACTTCCCTAGAAACATCCTACAGGTTCTGGTCTTCCTCAAAGACCAATTTTAGTTCCCTAAGAGGAGGTCTCCAAAAGGCGCTTCAAAGAAGAGGTAATTACCGTTACCAATTCTTTCATCTTTATTTCTTCTTCCACTTTTTCTTCTTAGGTTGTTTCATTATGAAGTAATAACATCAGTATCACTCATATACTGATATGTTATTTTAAGTATGAAACAACCCTATTTCACCATCTATCCATCCTACGGAAAAAGAAATCACCGCGCGTGCGTACGTACGGAATACCGTCTCCACGCCGTGGTGTAATATATTTTCCACCACCACCTTACATGGATGGGTATAATGGTGTAAAGAATAACTATACATAGTTATTACAACATCATATTGATTCTGATATATTTTATAATCCACTCCAATTCAATTCAATATTTATAGAAATGATATAATCGCTCGTGCGTACGTACGGACTACCGTCTCCACGACGCGATGAGATTCATTCTCCATGTTAACCATTTAAGAATGATTATAAAGTATATATAAGAAATAATAATGAAATATATGACATTATAAAGCTACTGGATTTATGTATATATATACATATGTATGTCATCTACTTACTTCCATTTCAAGACAATAAGGAAAGGAAAACAGCGTTCATGCGTACGTACGGACTACCGTCTCCATGAACGGTGTTTTTCATTTCATTTATCTATCTATTATATATATATATATATATACTGAATATATATGATATATAAATCATATATTATATTCTGGAAGTAAGTAAATCATGATATAAGTAATAATAATGTCAAGAACAACAAGTCAAAACACCTACGATAAATGAAACGATTTTACCCAAAACGCTTCTTTAACATGGAATTTACAAAAGAACGGATAATATAAAGTCATAAGTGAACCAGATATGATATCATAACAATGAATATGATTCTGTAATAAGTCAATGACGTTATTTAAATCATTATACAGGAGGTTCGGACACTTACAAAGCAAGTCGGACCTAAGGTAAGGGAAATATCACAATCTCATTCTTATCCGAGATTGTTTATTCGTAAGTATTTACTGGGGTGTATTTTATCATCCACATCCATGTTCCCTCAATATGTAATATTATTTCCTTCCTTATACAATATTTTATATCCAATTTTACCCTTCGTTAAGTTTTTTTAAAAGATATGAAAGGAATCTTTTGTCGTTTTTCGTACGAGGTACTTTTTGACTTTTCCGACAAAAGTACGAGAAGAATGTTTTTTTTAACTTATACGGCACGAACGGATTTTTACGGTTTTATAAAGCCTTATTTTCATGAAGCCTTCTCCAAAATATTTCATGACTATTTTCAATAAAATCTCTTTCTTTTAAAATTGCATGACGTTTTGTGAAAAGAAATTGATTTTGAAGAAGAAAAGGATATTTTCCTCAAGAATTCATTTCAAGTATTTTATCAAAATTATTTCCATCTAAGATAACATAGGGTTCTGTTTCAATCCCTATTATTACATTGATTTGGTTATGTTGTGATGGAATTATTTTTATGAATTCCTTTATCTTATATGAATTGTTTTATGATGTCATGTTGTTTAAGAATCCCATTTTTATTACATGGGTTATGCAATGATGTATGATTTATGATTTGGTGGCACACATAAGAAAGGATTCATTAAGAGATGGGTGGGACCTATATCTCCCTCCAACGCATTGGGTAAAGATTTTATATCTCATGAGATAGACATGGCTGGAATGGTAGGTTATACCGGTTCAGTGAAACAGGACTGAAACGAGGATTACTCGATTCAAAAAGGGACTTTGTCCACTAAGATAGTCTTGGCAATGAGTCTTGACTAACAAGAAATGATTCTCTATGATTATGTGTGTATGCCACAAAGTTTAATGTTTTAAGTTATGATTATTGGGATTACATTTCACTTCTATGATTTATCCCATGTTATGAAATTATGATCTCTTTTGCAGGTTAAGATTTCCAAAAGCTATGTTCTTATGTATATGATGTGATTGATATTTCTTTTGTTTACCCTTACTGAGCATTTGAGCTCACCCTTTTATGTTTTCTTTTCCCCAGGATATAAAGAAAGGTTTTAGGTAAAAAAAAGGGATGACCTTTATGGGAGATATTGAAGAACTTTCACCACGATTAGAAGATTACGTTCCGAGTTTCCAAAGACACTAAACTATTACGATCCTTTAGTGTGTGTTTTTGTTATGTATTAAGAATTCTGCAAATGTAATGTAATGTCCATGTACGTCAGGATACGGGTCTCTACAGTTGGTATCAAAGGAAAGGTTTAGTCAACCTTTGGAAACTAGGACGCGAAAACGTTAGTAAGATCCCTAGAGATATTTCTAAGGTATGTCTAGGGATGCCCCTAAGAATAAGTATACGTATAGGATATAGTTCTAGAACTATGGTAATGATATTAGATTAAACCAAAGATGATAGATATTTAAGTTACTCTCCCTTTATTACGATTTTTGCATCTAACACTATTCTGTTTGGGTTTTAGAAAATGGCTGGAAACAAGATGATTCACAATAATGGAGGATATGATGGACAATGGAATGATATTCTTCATGAGCAACCAAATGAAATGGGATTTGGATGTCCAAACATCATTATTATGCCGAATGAGCAATCTCATAATATGATCAATAAAGTAAAATTTGGTAAGTTTCCTGACTCGGCTAATAAGAGAAAGATTGAGTTTCATGATGATCATAGAGGAAAGAAAGTTCAATTCCCCCTATGTAAATCATGTGGGAAGAGGCATCAAGGAGAATGTTTCAAGGGAACTGGAAGATGCTTTGGGTGTGGAAAAGAAGGACACAAAGCAAGTAAGTGCAAAGGAAAAGGGTCGGTTAACACCATGGATGAGGATAATGGTATTGCTACGACATCAAAAATGGTTAAGTGTTTTAAATGTGGAATGTATGGGCATTATGAAAATAAATGCCCTAAGGGAAAGACTCATGAAGAGAATCAGTATGGTCATATGGGTAGTATTTTTGTGGATGATGATGAAGAGACTACAAATGATATGTGAGATGAAAGAATTTTTGAAGCTCGGTCAATGGTTTGAGAATGTAGTGGAATGATTACATGTTTATCATGTGTAATTTTGGAATAAAGAGACATCCATGGATTGTTACACTGTTGTCTTTCCTTGTGTTTTGAAAGTGTATGATTAATGTTACCAGTATCCATGAAAGGTGATTCAGATATTTTTGGAATGTAGATGATATGCGCATAATGAAGGGATAAGGAGAAAATTAAATGTTTGATAGTATTCATGAGCTCATGATTGATATAAGGACTAAGTGATATCATGGTTTGAGTATATTGAATTTTGAGGATTTCGGTATGTGAAAAGTGTTAACTTTTAACTGCATTCAAGTTTTCACTAAGGTTCAATGGGTATTCAAGAGAGTACAAGATTAAGGCCTTTGAATGTTTGGAATGTGACCAACAAGATATATCTTATGATATATGGGGATCAACGATGGTATTAAATCTCTGGTAATCATTTTCACTATGTTATGAGAATGGACTGCAGTATTATGGATAAGCCTAAATATTGGAATGGATTATGTTGGACATAAGTTAGTAGGATAGAAGTTTTTTTCGATATTATTGATGGGATGTTATAGTATTATAGTTTTAGAAAAAGGACAACCTACTGGACGGGCGACAGCCCATCGCTTCGGACAAGGCTGTGGGAATCGAACCCACAACTGAAGTGCGACTGGCCTTTATCGCCTACCACTGACCTACAGGAAGTCCTTGTTTAGTAGAAACTAGTTTTATTATATTAAGCAGTATGATATATGAAGTATAAGTCCATTTTAGGAACCATATATGATTAATCTCACTATAGATCGATTTATGCATATAATTTTTGCTAACCTTTTGTTTGAGACAGATGGAATGACCCGTCGTTCTATCACATAATCTGCTAACACTTCACGAATAACAAATTCAACTTCATTTATTTAAGAGATGAAGTGGAAATTGTTCAAGGCACGAACAACAGTGAGATTGTACCAAAATAAAGTAAGTATTTATTCTAATTCAAATTTTCAACTTTAGGGAAATGATCTTGAAAACCAAAAATGTTGTCCTAGTGATCTTATACCTGAGGAATCAGATGGTACCTTATATCATCACAAATCTATGGATTTGTAATTACTGGCTTTTCCATAGCCATGTTCTCTACCACTCTCCATCAGAACATGATGGTTAGATTTCTCTTCCATATCCATATTTTCACCTATGTGGATACCTAGTGATTAGTTTATTTGGGTAATCGTTACATCTCATACTTTAGTATTTAAAGCCAAGTTTTGGTATTCCTTTTTACGATGTGGGTTTCTATCAAAGAAACTTTCAAATAGTAAACCATTTATAACCCCGACGAATTTCGAGGGCGAAATTCATTTTAAGGGGGGTAGAATGTAACACCTCGAGATTTTATGAAAAATATTCTTTTAATTTCATTAATGTCTTGCGTTGTATTCTACACCAATATTACCTTGCGCTATACGCAACACCGTATTAGCTTGTAGTATACGCAACACTATTCTTGGACCGTGTTACACACAATTTTGATAATAGTTATTCTACCCAACATTGAGTATATATATATATATATATATATATTAAATGAATAAATGAAATATGGTTGGATTCTATTATACGAAACAACGAAGGATTCTTTCACAACACGCAACCCTGACTTGGCTTGCATTACACGCAATCACGACCTTCCTCGATAGCGTGTGTTGTACGCAATACCGGGTTTTAATAAACAATGTTATATTATTATAATATTGTCATGAACTAGACGTTATGAATAGTATTAACTAAAATTTGAATTTTATAACATTATTATTCATCTTACACATTTCTAGAACATGGTATAAGAACAAAATAAATTTTTCGGGTAAAATAAGTATTTTTCAAACAATGCAGTTTTACCGCCTTTTGATGGCGCACCCACATTAAATATAGTTTTTGACATGTTTATATGTTCAATTTGACAAAATAATATTCTTCTTTTGAATCAGGATGTAAAAATTTACATTAGATAATGTTTTGATATTTTTCCGACAACTTTCATATTTTAATGAATAGTAAAAACACGCTATATTTTAATTAAAAACAACTTTTTTCATCGTAATATCTTATGTGGATAAATTATAATATTGAATGGTTTTAAAGTATAAATAGAATATATTTTTACCATTTAATATAATGTATGTCATTAGCATTGATTTTACCTTGAATTTGTAGGTTAAATCAATTCAATCTTTTGCAATGTTTTAAACAAAAACCCGTTTTTATTCGACAACGGGATTAATTATAATTTAATTTCTGCAACTTCTGTGTATGGAATTTTAAAAAATGGATTCCATATTTGGAATCAGTGGGTCCAAATTATGTTAATAGGCTACTTTTTAT
The DNA here is from genome assembly GCA_963277665.1 of Viscum album. NCBI lineage: Eukaryota > Viridiplantae > Streptophyta > Magnoliopsida > Santalales > Viscaceae > Viscum > Viscum album. Next base: position 2,061,242,211 of record OY728126.1, on the reverse strand, counting down.
TTTTGGAAATTATGAATAGTAACTACGGTAAATTTTATTTACCATAGTGAAAGGTAAATCAGGTAATTAAGGGTAAATATAATATTTTAAAATTACCCTAACAAATTTCAAAATCCTATTGGATGACTAAAAGTAGACCCATATCACCTAAGGGTCGGATTAGATTCATTTAATTAAATTTTGTCAATGAAAATAATTTAATTATTATTAAAACCAAAGAATGTGACAACATGTCACTTTCTTAATTCTTATAAGTATAATAATTTTAATCTAGTGATAAAATTCATGGAACATCGAACATGAATAGTCTCCAGAAAGATAATACAATTATCTACATCATAGGAATTTATTTATAATTTTTAGGGATTAAATAAGTATCATTTATTATGACACATAGATGATGCAGTAATTGTCTTATTAATGAAATATTGACATAATTGATGTTATAAATGCCCAAATAAATGTAATTTGAGACTTTTTATGACTTAAACTAATTTTATAGGTTAATATCACATGTTATTGTTAATTTAAATAACTTGGTTCGAACTTATCATTCTGTTATGACTTTCACAAAAATCATATATCAAATAGTGTCAAAATTGACACAAAATAGTTTTTAAATAAAATATTATATTATTAATTGTTATTTTGTTCCTAAAAATATAAGATTCGGCCAAATGACTTAGATAAGGATATATTTATTAATAATATACAATTTGGGGTTCGTTTGGCATTTTATAGTAAGTTTATTAACCATATAGTGAAAGAAAACAAAAATACACGGTAAAAGTAAAATTATTTAACTTAGGGTTAAATCTAATTGATAAGGTTAAAATAATACCCTAAACTTGTCTAAATCCTATTGGTTGATAGGATTTCGACCCAACCCCACTTTATATTCGAAATAAGACCCTTTGGAACCATTATAAACCGATTTTGACATTAATATAAAATAATATTTTGAGGTATTCCTAAGGTGCCCCTCTCCTCCCTTATAAAAGGACACCTCCTCCCCCTCCTCCTCACACCAATTTGAGCACTCATGCTCGGCCAACCCCTGCCAAAATCTCTTATCCACTTCCCTAGAAGCATCCTAGAGGTTCTGGTCTTCCTCAAAGACCAATTTTAGTTCCCTAAGAGGAGGTCTCCAAAAGGCGCTTCAAAGAAGTGGTAATTACCGTTACCAATTCTTTCATCTTTATTTCTTCTTCCACTTTTTCTTCTTAGGTTGTTTCATTATGAAGTAATAACATCAGTATCACTCATATACTGATATGTTATTTTAAGTATGAAACAACCCTATTTCACCATCTATCCATCCTACGGAAAAAGAAATCACCGCGCGTGCGTACGTACGGAATACCGCCTCCACGCCGTGGTGTAATATATTTTCCACCACCACCTTACATGGATGGGTATAATGGTGTAAAGAATAACTATACATAGTTATTACAACATCATATTGATTCTGATATATTTTATAATCCACTCCAATTCAATTCAATATTTATAGAAATGATATAATCGCTCGTGCGTACGTACGGACTACCGTCTCCACGACGCGATGAGATTCATTCTCCATGTTAACCATTTAAGAATGATTATAAAGTATATATAAGAAATAATAATGAAATATATGACATTATAAAGCTACTGGATTTATGTATATATATACATATGTATGTCATCTACTTACTTCCATTTCAAGACAATAAGGAAAGGAAAACAGCGTTCATGCGTACGTACGGACTACCGTCTCCATGAACGGTGTTTTTCATTTCATTTATCTATCTATTATATATATATATATACTGAATATATATGATATATAAATCATATTTTATATTCTGGAAGTAAGTAAATCATGATATAAGTAATAATAATGTCAAGAACAACAAGTCAAAACACCTACGATAAATGAAACGATTTTACCCAAAACGCTTCTTTAACATGGAATTTACAAAAGAACGGATAATATAAAGTCATTAGTGAACCATATATGATATCATAACAATGAATATGATTCTGTAATAAGTCAATGACATTATTTAAATCATTATACAGGAGGTTCGGACACTTACAAAGCAAGTCGGACCTAAGGTAAGGGAAATATCACAATCTCATTCTTATCCGAGATTGTTTATTCGTAAGTATTTACTAGGGTGTATTTTATCATCCACATCCATGTTCCCTCAATATGTAATATTATTTCCTTCCTTATACAATATTTTATATCCAATTTTACCCATAGGTAAGTTTTTTTAAAAGATATGAAAGGAATCTTTTGTCGTTTTTCGTACGAGGTACTTTTTGACTTTTCCGACAAAAGTACGAGAAGAATGTTTTTTTAACTTATACGGCACGAACAGATTTTTACTGTTTTATAAAGCCTTATTTTCATGAAGCCTTCTCCAAAATATTTCATGACTATTTTCAATAAAATCTCTTTCTTTTAAAATTGCATGACGTTTTGTGAAAAGAAATTGATTTTGAAGAAGAAAAGGATATTTTCCTCAAGAATTCATTTCAAGTATTTTATCAAAATTATTTCCATATAAGATAACATAGGGTTCTGTTTCTATCCCTATTATTACATTGATTTGGTTATGTTGTGATGGAATTATTTTTATGAATTCCTTTATCTTATATGAATTGTTTTATGATGTCATGTTGTTTAAGAATCCCATTTTTATTACATGGGTTATGCAATGATGTATGATTTATGATTTGGTGGCACACATAAGAAAGGATTCATTAAGAGATGGGTGGGAACTATATCTCCCTCCAATGCATTGGGTAAAGATTTTATATCTCATGTGATAGACATGGCTGGAATGGTAGGTTATACCGGTTCAGTGAAACAGGACTGAAACGAGGATTACTCGATTCAGAAAGGGACTTTGTCCACTAAGATAGTCTTGGCAATGAGTCTTGACTAACAAGAAATGATCCTCTATGATTATGTGTGTATGCCACAAAGTTTCATGTTTTAAGTTATGATTATTGGGATTACATTTCACTTCTATGATTTATCCCATGTTATGAAATTATGATCTTTTTTGCAGGTTAGGATTTCCAAAAGCTATGTTCTTATGTATATGATGTGATTGATATTTCTTTTGTTTACCCTTACTGAGCATTTGAGCTCACCCTTTTATGTTTTCTTTTCCCCAGGATATAAAGAAAGGTTTTAGGTAAAAAAAAGGGATGACCTTTATGGGAGATATTGAAGAACTTTCACCACGATTAGAAGATTACGTTCCGAGATTCCAAAGACACTAAACTATTACGATCCTTTAGTGTGTGTTTTTGTTATGTATTAAGTATTCTGCAAATGTAATGTAATGTCCATGTACGTCAGGATACGGGTCTCTACAGGTTAGTCCATGAAAAGGTGATTTTGCTGTGATGAAGTATCAGGATGTGTTCCTGATTCACGTGTTGAAGAATGGCCATAAGATCAATCTGTGTAAGTATGTTATCAAACATATCTGTGAGCTGATCATAGTAAAATCCAAATCCACCACCCTGTTTTATTCAAGGATGATTTCAGCCATGTTAGTTTCAAAAGGGATGGTTGGACCGAACGAAGAAAAATTGGAGGACCTTGATTTCTTCCTATCCATTCCTATCATCAGAAGGATGAAGATTAGCTGGAATCCTTGGAAAAAGAAATGGGTTGAGGATAGTGATCAACTGTATAAAATTTTTAATCATGTTGACTATCGAAGAAGGCCTAAGAACCTATCTGATCCTGGTTGGGAACCAGATGAAGTGGCTGAGTATTCAGAAGAAGAATAACAAGAATAATTAACAGCTAAAGTTCCACCTAGAGAAGAATCTATAATAACTCCAATGGAAACAGTTCATGTTGAAGAGGAAAGGGTTGTTGTCCCTGCTGAAATACCTCAAGGAGAGGAAGATTTTGTTGAAAAGGAAAGAAATAATGACCCTTCAGTTGTTCTTCATGAGGAAGATGCTCATCCCAATGCTGCAAGGAAATTGGTTTTTCCTGGTTCAGGACAGCAGACAACATTTGAGGCAGATTTTGTTGAAGAGACTCTATCTGTTTAGAAAGAAGCAAGTCTGGAAGCTTATCTAATGGAACAATCGGTTCCTGAGATTATTCCATCTGTTGAAGAAAGAATGGAAATTTCCTTTCAGCTGGCAAGGCAAGAGTTTTCTGAAGAGATTATGGATGATCCTGTGGATCTTGTCCATGTTCCTAAACCTCAAGAATCTGAAAGGGAAGCACAAGTTGAGGGGGAGGAAACTCAAAATCTTGATATTATGGAATCTGGATATGGTGAAGCTTCTCAACCTTATGTAACTTACTCTTTTCACTCTCGATATTATTTCCCAATATTTTATGATGTGAATGAGTCACAACAATTGACTGCAATTAGAATGGATCTTTCTTCTCTATTTCAACTGACGTCCTTAGCTCTTTCAGAACCAGAACTAGATCCCCAACCTCAATCTAGATCAGAATCTGAGTCTGATGATGACTCTGACCCTCAACCAGAATATGAACCTCTACCTTTACCTGCATCCTCACCTGAGCTTCACTCCTTTGTAACCAAAGATGATCTGATAGTTTTTGGCGAGCCTTTTCTAGCATGATTTGAGAAAATTGTATCCTCTCAACCTCGCCCAGTGACTCAATTAAGTCAAGAAGATGCATCAATTCTCTTGGAAAATATTATCTTGCATATTCAACCAAGTATGATCTGAGAAATTCAAGAAGTCAGAATAGAGAATAAGCTACTGAGTGCTGATGTTGAAAATCGGAAAATTCAGGTAGCATTTCTGCAGAATGAGTTATCTTTGAGATCAGTGCCTACTCCTGTTTCTTCCCCAACACCTGCTGATGTTTCTCATGAGTTTTCTTATTCCCTCCGTGCTAGGGATATTGTGTCTCAAGATCATTCATACCTACAATATTTTGATGAAAAGATTGGGAAAAGGCACCCCATGATGCTAGAATGCATTAGAGAGCTTGTGGAAACTCTGAATAAGTTTACGGATGAATACACTAGATGTCTGCAAAAAGTTATGAAACAGCTCAATGTTCTAACCGAAGCTGTCAAGGCTTCACCTGCTTCTGGTCAAACCTCCAAACCTTCATTGGATGATTCTCTGCTGAGATCCATAATTAAGGAAGAATTTTAGAATTCCTTCAGGGGCTTGGATCTATCTTCTTTGTCAGAAGTGATTAAGAACCGTGATAGAGCATTGGACTTGGTTAGGATTCATTCTAAGATAGCCAATGATACTCAACAAGAGATCTCCAAGAAAATAGAATTGTATCTTTCCCGGATTTTCTCTAAAAGTGATATGATAGATCACTTTAGATATCTTGTGGAAAATCTGAGAATCCCTCCGGTGAATCAAGATTTTAAAGCTCAATTTCAGAAGCATTCAAAGTTCACCAGATTGTTGGACAGATTTCTGCAGAATAAGGATGATTTTGAAAAGGATATGCAGTATGGTGGTGAAATCATTACTTATTTCATAAATCTTTTGAAGTCGTATCTTCATGTGCAGAGTACTGCTATAGTTTCTCTAGCTGCTGCACCCCTTAGACCTGGACTACATGCCTTAGCCTCAACTGGCATGACAGTTAGACAAGCCCTTTCTCAGATCCGGCCAGTCATTCTTGACCAACATAAGACTAGATCTTCTCCTGATCCTACTTTGGCACCATCTAGTTTTGAAGGTCTACCCTTACCCTCTTTGTCTACCACATCTATGCCTTCTTCTAATTCAGCATCATCTCCTGCTGCTGATAAAGGAAAGGAAAAAATGGATCCCTAAATAGTCTAGTGAATGTTTTTCTTTTTGATGGGATGTCATTTCTTGTTTACAGTTTGTACTTCTCCTGTACTTTGTATTCTGTACCCTTTGTTTAATGACAACTGCCGAGTTTCATTTCCTTCTCTCTAATTTTAGATAATCCCAAAAGTGCGAGAAAAACTATAGGTATCGGTTCTATAATAGTATAAATGGGGGAGAAAAACTACAAGTATCTGTTCTATAATGTTTTTTCTATGCTAGTATCTATAATATTACATGTCTTTTATATTCTACCTATATTTGATTTGTGATCATCAAAAATGGGGATATTGTTGGACTCATCATGTGTTAGTCATGTTTTAATGATCAAAAATCACATTACTGTTAATTAATCTTGATCTTCATTATGCATCATGATAATGCTCTTCAAACTCAACAATAGGTGCATATCATGTTTTTATAATAACAAATAATATGGATTTTAATTACTCTTTACAAGTCCTATGCATGATCACAATTCTCTCATATATTATCTCTAAGGATTAACCTTAACCCATATTCAGCATATCAATGTCTTTGTCCAAATACAGATATTCGTCTAAGTATGCAGACACCGTGAAGGACTCACCGTGACCAGACACCGTGAAGGACTCACCGTGACCCAGACACCATGAAGGACTCACTGTGACCCAGACACCGTGAAGGATTCACCATGACCCAGACACCGTGAAGGACACACCGTGACCGAGACACTGTGAAGGACTCACCGTGACCAGACATTGTGACTAGAAACCGTGACCAGACACCGTGACCACTCACTGTGACCAGCCACCGTGATCAGACACCGTGAAGAAGAAACTGTTTCCATGATCACTGTGACACCGTTTCTTAATCTTTTGTCTATATTATTTTAAATAATGCTAACAGTCATATTTTGTTGTTTTTAATGCAATTAATGTTATTTAATGTTAGTTGTTGTCATGACAGGAAACCAAATCTCGTACCTATGAAAAGGGAATAATTCCTACTGCCAGAACTTGTGGAATATAAGAGATATTGAGATGTAGTACACGTGTAAGAAAGAAAATAAGAAACAACAAAACAAGAAGAAAAGTCGTGTGCAAGTGTGAAGATACAAGACGAAGAACTTACGTATACTCAAGTGAACTGTGCTGAATAAGAAGGAGATTGCACGACCCTCCAATAACTCTCATGAATGCAATCCAACACCACTGAAGAACACATAACGAATCAAGAGATCATTATCACTCATGTAGAACTCTAGATGAACTACGACACTCTGTTTTTCAACAAAAAAAACAGAGAAGGACTCCGAAGCATTATTGCTGAATCCAATGAGTCCAGAGCTACATTGATAATCACTAGAGGTTTTCTAAACTCTCATTTATCTTCTCTACGTGATTTATTTATTAACTTTAAAGTAGTGGGGTGTACTCTATATATAATTACACACACTATCTCATACACTAAACTGGAGGATATCAAAATCCTCACTTAAATTATCTTAACCTTTGTTTACCCACATCAACCGTCGAAGTGGTCCTTGTGTGACCTGGTCTTTGTTTTGTTTCCCACAAAGAACAGTGGTAGAGGTCCCTGCGTGGCCTGGACAGTTTTGTAAAACTGTTGATAACCCTGATCCAGGGTGTGGGTAAAATTTATATATTTGAGAGGACTAAGTCTCATCTTGAGACTAAACCTCTTGTTATATCTGTTGTGCATCTTTAATGTAAGTTTAATGTATACGACATATATCATATTTATTTTGCTGCTATTACTTTGAAATAAAAAATTATTTTGAAGCTACATTGATATTTAAATTAGCAAGTGTTTGCACTTATTGTAAATCAGTAGATTTGTTTCAAAAGTTAGTTTGATCTTGTGGTTAAACTAACTGAGACCTAATCAATATTTGAGAATCTAAGTGAACATTTACAATATGTATAAATTCACTACAGTTTATCTTATTTTATACATCGGGGTATTTTAACTAGACAATATTTTAACAGAAATTTTAATTGGAACTCAATTCACCCCCTCTTGAGTGTCCACTATAACCAACATAGACCAACATGCATGGGTATATGGTTGACGAATTTCTAATTTCTATAATATCACAATATATAAACCCTTGATGGTATGTTTGTGGTTTTTATCATTATTCATTCCCTCATTATGATATAAATTATTAATTTCATTATGATTTTTCATATAGTTATAATATTGATGGATAAGTTTCAAGATGATGTGATTTTTTATACCTAATTATATTGATTATAATTTATTATTGATATCATATTCTCTATGTTCATGTAATTTATTAAATATAATGTATAAAATCCTAAAAAATTCACTCCTATATCCTGTGCTAGAATACATACCTCTACATTTTCAACTATGATGCTACTATTTGAGACCAATTTTTTTCCTTCAAAAAACACAAATGAAAATGAAAATATTAAATCACATATATTATCAATGACCATTTTGGTTTACAATTTTATATAATTATGATAAATCATATATATATATACTACCCAGTTCATCAAATTATCATTTACCCAATATAAAAGAAAATTTCTTTTTTCACATTAGGTTATCAATATCATCCTTGGGATATTATTTATAGTGAAAAATAATTCTAACTCATTATTTATAACCTAGGAAAAATAAAACATAATTAGAATGAGCTCAAATACATAGTAAGGGATAACATAATCATTATCAATTTTAGGACATCTGTGGGAATAATAGATTATAATGGCATGATGAAAATATCATAGTACATGTGAGAATCATAAGAAGATTCATACATATCAATACCTTGGTCATAAAATATGAAAACTTGTAAGAGGAATGAGTCATTAGAGTCAACATCCGTTATCCTTTTTATGTCAATATTGATCATGATAAACATTTTAAAACCATATCAAGCATAAAGAAAAATATATGTAACTTGGGGAATGATTTTCATATAAATATTATATTCATTCATAGAAATGTAATAATTATACAATCTAATTATAGAACTAATGAATTATAGGGATATCATGGATCCTATAATCCATTGTTTATCATGAAAAACCATGGCATTGGTTTATAATGTATCCTCACTTCTTATATCTATATACCATTACAAATTCCAAACACATAAATGCTATAATTTATTCGCATGTTCAAGGGAACAAAAATTATACTTTTTATAACATTATTAAACCTTCATAAAAAATGTTTTTTATTACATCCTCATAGAAACATCGTTAACCCATGGAAAAGTAATGGGTTCCATAATTATCTCAGTAGATAAAACATAGTCTATCCATGAAATAATTATGATGGTATCAAAACAAAATATCCCTAGTGGAGGATAATTTTAATAACGGGATATTGACATTGCTGAATGGAAACACCATTAAATGATAATTAAAAATAGTATTTCGGAAAATATCCTTATTGAAAACACTTTTTTTATACCCAAATTATTTTGAATGTCATTTTATTCGATAACATACTTGGGAAAAATAATATACTTTTCAAAAAATAATATGAAATGTTTTTTAAAATAAAAAAATTATAATAATTTCTCATGAAAATTTTGTTAAAATATCTTTTATATCATTTTCAAAATGTTTTTAGAAAAAAACATTTTCAAGGAACATAGATTTCTAATAGAAGAGAGAGATTAAGTCATATATAATTAAACAAATTCTCTAAAATTTTATGTATCAATGTGTGGAAAAAAATTTAACATTAATTTTACGTATAATGAATAACCATATTAAGAGAGAGGTAATTATAATTATAATAATTCAAATTAAGATACTTAATTATACATAATATCTATTAATGATTCGAATGTAACAAAATACACTTACACATTTTGTAACACTAAACCAAAATCCCTATGAAGTAGTAACATTAAATTATAAATATTTTATCATGAAAAATATTTATATTCATGATATATCATGTCAAATAGGAATTATATATAAACCATATAAAATAAGAATGGTGCATAACATAACAAACATCACAAATAAAGAAAATTGTTAAAAAATTCCCTTACGGCATTAGTAACATTGAAACCATAAGCACTAAAAATGTGAGATCCTAAAATTGATATTTTAATAAATGTAAATTTAATGACATGAATAATAAAACACATTAATGAAACATATTTACACCACATACAGAATTATGTGGTGAATATGGCATGTAACTGAAAGAAACATAAGTGAATGTGAAAAAACCCTTACGTTGAGACAGATTCGTTATGCATGTCCTTTATCATCCTGAATAATAATCATATGATAATTATTTAATTTCTTGGAATCAATTTCTAGGTTTATTTTCACTTTTTTTAAATTATAATAAATTATATATATTTACTTAATCAATTATGTTTACATTAGATTGTTTGACCAAATTTGGATTGTGCGTCAAAATCAAATTTCTTAAACTTATTATGGTCAATGAGATCATTATATAAATATCTACATAATAATTATCATGGAATAATTTTAATATTTATACATTAATTATACATTTAAAGCCAATAATAAAATATTTTTATGAAAAATGACTCAATGTCATGATCATGGACAATGTAGGCATTTCGTCCACATCAGTAACATTTCCATTTTCAATGATCATTACAGCATGAAGTACGTACTTTTTTTCATTATAAATATATAATTATATATTAAATAAAATTATATTTCATTTAAATTCTTTTATATAAAATTATTTTTCTGTAAATGGAATCACATCATTTTAAGGATTCGGACGTACACAAGTCCACAAATGATGTAAACAATTTTACAGTGTGTTAAATGGTTAGAAGGAAATGATTTATTATATTTATAGAAATATTATTATGTTATGAATATAATATTTATTTCATGTTTATAATATATAATTATTATATTTAGCTTTATTACCTTCAATGTTACATGTGAGTGAATAATGATTTGCATCGCTTTGTGCAGTGGTAGTCTGTCATTTACAAAAGTGTTGAGAAAATATTCATTACGAAATTTTATTTAAAAAGATTATATATGATATAATTATTCCAAATGTATTAATATATTATAGATATCATCAATGTTATATATAAATTTTATTTCCCTCAAAATTCCCATCCATGAGTTGTTGTATCAGTAAAACAAATGATGTTGTTTCGCAAAGTAATATCCCACTGTACAAAAGAAAGATTATTTTATAACCCATTATATGCATCTTTGTGTCGGTGTAGCTCATAATCATAAGAAGAAAATATATAATTATATTTTTTATACTAGTTTTAATATATAATAATTTTATAAGAATAATTTATTTAGGTGGAGAAGGAAATAAAGCCCAAATTCATATTGTCGAACGTTACCTCTTTTCAGGGAAACTCCATTTGGTTTTTAGAAATAGACATCCATGATTTCATTTATGCCCAAATTTATGAATATTTAAATAGTGGATAGAATTATTTAATTCATTTGGGTAGATATTTTATAATACAAATGGATTTATAGGTATTAAAAATGTCTGAGAGTGAATTCAATTTTATAATTGAGGAGTGAAATTCTTGTAAATACAAAAAAGAAATCACTAATACACTAGTGTAAAAAAAAATTACATCAGTTATTTTTTATTTTTTATGTAGGTTTATAGATGAATTTATTAATGTCAACATTATAAATATTATTGTTTATGTCAGTTATTTTAAAACTGACATAAAAAACATAAATCTGAAGTATTTTTCAAATCTATTCTTAAATAAATGATGTGAAAAATGCTTCAGAGTCATGATTTCTTACATCATTTATTTAAAATAAGATGTGACATATAGTTTATTAATGTGGTTATTTTATATCCATCATAATAAATCATGACTCTGAAGCATTTTTCACATCGATGTACCATAATCGACGTGATAAATGATATATGAAGTCGGTTATTAGATAACCGACATTAAAACCATTCCCCATGAATTTATTATGTCAGTTATTAAATAATTGGAAGAAAAAAATTACCTAGGCATTTATTACGTTTTTTCTTTCATAATTTAAATATAAAAAAATTAATAGAATCGTGAAACCATTACGATGATCTTCTAAGGTAGACCTGAAATAAGCAGAAACCAGACTGAAACAAGACTAGAATCCATACATGAAAAACATTATAAGTAGAAAAATATAATAAGAACCAAAAAAATAAACATTCACATTTATAACAATTAAAACATTAAATTTAATCTAAAAAATATTAAATCCAACCAAAAAAACTACCAAATATACAATTAAAATTACAATATTTAAAATTATAGTTTACCCTACAATTAAACTAAAATCCAATTAATCCTATAAATTTATTTGACCATTCCTCATGTAAGTGTTTAAACTCATGAGGACTATAGGTTTGATGGTCGTCAAATATCTAAAAATTGAAAGGTAATTAGTTAACATATATAATAAATAAATAAAATGAAATATTATAGAAATGTTTATAAGGAAATCTTACCACGAAAAACATCATATGATTTCCAGTTGTAATTATTTAATTACATAAATTATAACATATAATATCCACATTTAATGACAACTTATTTTTTTGGATATTTCAATTTAAACAAGTTTCAATTGAAAATATCATATTTATATAATACATCGAAAAGTAGAAATTATAAATTCATATTTTTCTTTTACGTTTTTATATTAGATCTTGGATATCCTTCTCTTTGTTGTTTATCGATAGTAGGCCCATATCATATTAGAAAATAATCTGAATGGGAAAAATTAAAAATTCATAATAATATAAACAACTATAATATAATTGAAACTTATTTTTCCAATATAATATTATAACTTCTCCACACATCGCTAAGGATGGAGCATACCCAACAAAGTTCTTTCTCCCAAAGACAAAAATAGCTAACAAATAATGTTCACTGATATAAAAGAAAAATTATGGAAAATGGTTTTTATGTAAAAAATATAATGAACCATTTTCCAGATAAATGATTCATAACTCTCATAAAAAGAAATCATACAAAACTTCATGATTATATTTTGTTCAAATCGTTCAGCAATATAAAGTGTTCATTATTTCTCATCCAATTCATGTGGTTCTGGGGAAATCATATATCTGTACCTGAATCTATATACATATGTATTCTCATTCTTCTCAAATGTTTTATATTGATAACTAACACAAAACAAGAATATGTATACATTTTTAATAAATTTAAAGTTGGGGAAGGTGTTAAAACATACATGGAATAAATCTACACCACAGTGATGCCCAACATATCTCAAGTAACAAGATAAATTATATAATTATTCACAATCCTCCCATTTATCATATTTCTAGAAACCTGAGCTTCCTTAGGAAAATAATAAAGATCCACCAAAAATTCAGAATATCATGACAATCTCTTAAGACGACAGAAATATGTATTTTTTTTTGTAGAATTTTTTCTTTTTTCTTGTCTATATAATATTTATTTACCAGTGAGTTATTTCTATAAATAAATAAATAAATATACTAAATTTCCAATTTTAACTCAACATTAATAATAAAATAATATAAAAGATATAACATTAATTCCTCTATGGTAATGAGTCGTAGAAGTCTGGATGGCCAAAAAAAAATCGTGGTCAATACTATGACTAACTATCATCACCTCATATGTAGGTAATGGTTCTCGAGATGATCTATCTATGATATACTCTACAGTGACCCTATTAAGGTCCACCTCTAACTATTTCTGATTAACTGTATCTCCTATACAATATTCCATCCCATGGGCAAATATGTGATGGTGACGATCCTCAACATACAACATACAATATGTAAGAAGTTGTGATGTAATATTAGGATAAAAATGGTTTCTACGGGCTATAGTGGAGGATAAATAATGGGGTCTAGAGGTAGGGGAGTGGGATCAGATGGTATAGAAAAAGGATTAATATTGGGGTCTGTAGGGGGAGGTGGAGGAGTGGCAGCTGCTGTCTGAAATTGTCTTTGTGTGTCTACAATCATTGATTGTACCAATCCTCTAATCTTTTCCTCCATAATCACATTAATATTACGAACTTCATTCTCAAAAGATCACAATTTTCTATAAATGACCTAATTGGAAGAATTTAAATAATGTGGAAACACTATTCATACTAATACATGAGTCAGGTATCCTCATACACGACCAGGGTGCTCAGGCTTTCCCAATGTTGCAGATAAAATATTATGCCTCCCAATAGCTATAAAAAACCCCTATTTTCTTTTATCATATCATTTAAAATTCTCTATTATTTTGAAATATATTTCCCCCTTTTACCCATCTGAGCTCTCTTCCATTTTTCATGTCTGGAGGGAGGGGATGGAGGGGAAACCTCCGGAGATCATGAAGACTGAGTTTTATGTTTTTGAAATTTTAACGCCATCATTTGTTCTTCAAATAAAACATACCCTCCCTAAGATAAACTATGAGGGTATAAATTTTTATATTGGATCTCATAATGACATTCCCTTGTTTGTTGTAAATTTATAATAAGAAATAATTATCATAACATTTATAAGATAATTTATATAAGAAATAAAATAAAATTTTACATGTCCCTCCCAAAAAATGATTCTTTTCATCTACTTTCAAGAAATTGTTTCCATGTTCCTTCTTATATGAAAGGATATATATGATATGGATTCTCAAGTTTCCTTTGAACAAAAATGAACTCATATTTGACGGTTGATTTGAAATCCCTCTATCTCCTAGCATCCATCGATAAAAATATACTTCTAACTCTTCCAGTGTCAAGTATATCAAATATAATCTGATAAAGAATAAGGAAAACATATTATACTATAATCATTTTAAGATTAGTGAAACTATATAAAAATATCTGAATAAAATTTTCTCCCAGAACAAAGATATTGTCTCTTTTTCCACACATTTCCAATCATTATAAAAATTGATTACTTCTCTTTTTTACCCTGAGTTGATACAAAACTCATAAAATATTTTTCATTTTGACCACTAGGAATATCATTCTAATCAATATAAATAAGTATCCCCTAGTCCTATCAATGGGAAATTGATTATTTTGAAAAATGTGTCATTCTAGGTTTACAAACTCCTCAACTCTTATTTTTAATTATGTGAGCACATGAGGAAGACTGGGGAACATAAAATGGAGCATGTCAATGTTCCTCTCTGAAGTTATGATCATTATTCTCATCTACGTAATCCTATGATTGATCAAATGATTGATATGTCATTATCCTTCAAATCAAAAATTCAATCATTATTTCAAAAATAAACAAATTTAAATATTACAAAAGTAATTTATATATAAAATAAAAAAATTAACTATGTTACATAATAGTAAACATGATAAATGTTTTAAGCATGTTAAACCATTGTAAATATTCTAAACATAGTAAACATGGTAGTTTAATTTCCATTCAACAAAATCAATAAATTTACAAGTTATGTAAAGGTAAACTATGGTAAACTATAGTAATCATG
Organism: Viscum album; assembly: GCA_963277665.1. NCBI lineage: Eukaryota > Viridiplantae > Streptophyta > Magnoliopsida > Santalales > Viscaceae > Viscum > Viscum album. The sequence goes on along the minus strand of OY728126.1, from coordinate 2,061,226,877 downwards.
GTAAACATTGTAAACATGGTAAACATGGTAAACATGTTCAACATGGTAAACATAGTAAACATGATCAACATGGTAAACATGGTAAACATGGAAATGTAATTATCATTGAAAAATATATTTATAAGTTATGTAATGCTAAACATGATAAAATAAACTAAAAAAATCTGAAATAAACAATCATTTCAACTTATTTGTTTTAATATGTGTTTTAATAATGAAAAAATAACAATATATACCATTTTATGAAATTTATAAAATTAAAAAAGAAAGAAACATATGTAACATGTAATATTAATAATGTAAAATTGGTTTTGTTCCCAAATGCCTTCATCGTGATCATTACATGTGGCACAAACAATGTCTTCAACATTATCATCATTATTTTCATCTTATTTTTTCATGGATGTTGGGATCTCACATAAATCAAAATATTCTTCTAGTTGATCCTCCAAAAATTATTGTTTTTTTGGGAAATAATAGACCACTACATATCTAATTGATCAAAAACATAGAAAATCTATTTTTCATGTGATTCGATCATAAAAGAATCTACCTTGTCTTCCAATCTATTCAGATTAACAACTGTCATTCAAAATTCATAATGTCAGACACTATTGTTACCGATAAACCATATGCTGTAAAAAATTGGAACAATATTTTTAATGTAATCATCCTCCCATATTTCTTCAATGATTCCATCATAAGATCTTGATACAGAAATTGGGTTTTTCCTGTAAAACTCAAAAAATGCATTTCCTCTGAAAACACAAATACACCACTATTATTAAATTCATTTTTGTTAACCTATGATTTCATATGAAATGTATAGTAATTAATTCCATACAGGAACCATGTCATCACATTTAAACATGGTCTACCCACTAACCATTTTAATGCCTCTAATACATCTAATCTATAAAGAACGTATTTTTTAAACCATCAAAAATTTATTTTTTTGTGCTCATTCACAATACATATTTCTTTATTCATTTGATGAAATTATTTCAACTCATTAATATGCAATGTGATATATTATTGAGCATCATCTATGTTATTCATGAAGTATAAATTTACATTCTTCATCTCTTTAGCTGACAATGATTTGACTTTCAATATATGAATCCCCTTTCTCTCATTAATAACTCATTTCTGGCGAGATGGAGGCAAACCTATTTTCTCCTCCATAGAAAAGTACCTCGTAAAAATATCCTTAACCTCTATAAAAATATAATTTTCAATAATGTAAGTTGTAGGTCGATATGTATTCTTAACATACCCATTAAATATTTTTATATACAATTGAAAATGATACATTTAATGAAGACATAATGGTCAAAAACGGTTTATTTGTTGAACTGGATGAACCATTTAATGTTCCATTATATCAAATAAAGATAGAGGAAAATATATTTTCAATTGAAAAATCATATAAATTTCATCCTCTTCAAAAAAATTCAAATCATTCACATCATTCACTTTATTATAAATTGAAATGAAAAAATTAAAATCCTTTATTATTGTCTTTCTGACATGGATGGGAAATATTCCATGCATTTGAACTGGTAGATGTGGGTGCATCATGATGTAAAATCATGAAATTCTATACCTATCAACTTCAAATCCTTCAAATATATTGAATTTTTTAAATTATAAGAACATTCTTGAGGCACTTTCATATCATGAAAACACTAACAAAAGATAATTTTCCCTCTCTTAGATAATATATGACAACCTGAGGAGATGAAATGTTTATCTTCCATCAAGAGTGGGAGACAAATCCATCCTTATTCCCATTAATTGTAAGTATAATCTTTCATTCAACCAATATTTAGTGTTTCATTTTATATCTAACAATTTTCAGATCAAACATTCGCATATATTCTTCTCCACTTGCATGTCATAAATATTATGTTTCACTTCATGATATCTCCAATATGGTAGCTCAAAAAACATTGACCCATTCTTCCATATATGTCTATCATTACTAGATTTATGTTTATTTCCAAGGTCACATCTTGGTTTTGATCCCTCTCAAAATACACATCAAGGAATAAAGGTTTTGGAGCATTATCAAATTCCTGTAATAATTTGAATGAATTTTTCAGTCTTCTATAATATTGATTCATAATAGAAAACATTTTATGACCCATTTGTACTATATTCCCCTTGATACATTTGATAATATGATGTCTGTTGTTCTCAAATTGGGCATGATTTATTCCCCATAAAACTGTATCCAAAAAAATTTCCATAAGCTGGGAATTCATTTATTTTGAACATAAGCATTGCATGTAGTTGAATATATTTTATTTTATAATAATCATACACCGTAATACCATCCTACCATGAAATATTAAATTCATTAATAAATAGGGACAAGAAAAACTCATTACCATTTCCAGGTTTCATTGGACCAGAGATCATTATTATCCACATGACTTATTTGATCTTTATAAAAACTTCAAGAGAGAGGTTGTAAATGAATAATAAAATAGGATATGAACTATTGGAGCTATTGTGTCTTCTATATGGATTCATTCAATATATGCACAACCCAATTCTGAGACTTCTAATTTCATTTCTGAATGTTGGATACTGCTCATCAATTTTCTTCCATTTTGGACAATCAGCTGGATGACATATTTTTCCATCACATATCCACTCATCAGCAAGCCATATTAACCATTTTTCATAATTTGAATTAGAAAATAAACGTTTAAAATGATGAATTATAGGAAGATACCAAAATACCTTGGTAGGGATCTCTATAACCTCTACATTAGGCTGTTTTTTCCGACTTAAACCATGATGTCCCACATTTAGGACACTCTAACCGAAATTGAAATTCCCTTCTATATATCATACAGTCATTTGGACATGAATGAATTTTCTTGTATCCCAATCCCATTGGGGATAATATTTTCTTGGCCTTATAGTGGGAATCTGGATGATCATTTTCTTTTAGAAGAATGTATTTCAACAATTTTAATAGCTCTATAAAACTTCTATCACTCCAACCATGTTTCTCCATCAGGTTAATCAATCTTAACACCCATGATAAAACAATAATATTCGTACAACCAGGATATAATCGGTTTTCAACATCACCATATAGACGTGCAATTGTCACATCTATCTCATTTTGTTATACTGTAATATCAAAAATCATTTCTTGAATTCCATTAGAGTTACCATCTTCCAATTTAACATCATTAGTAGATCCGACATTCTGTCCAGTGTCACCATGTAAAATCAAAGTCCTGTAACTCAGATTAAAACCATGAAAAATTAGGTTAATATTGGTCTCTATAATTTTCAACTTCTTCATTTTCAAACATTTCAGGCTTGAAAAAAATGTTCGTTCTTGGTATATTTCGTTTAGAAAATTCTAAAAAGGCATCAACACCTTCCTTATATTCCTTATTCATTCTATGTGCCATTATCCAACGTCTACTCATTATTACCTATAACAAATATCAAAATTATACATATTGTTAAGATAAACCAATTTTATATTTATATGAAAAATATAAAAATATTAATGTAATTTTATTTTGAAATATAAAACCAATTTATGCATATTTTAAAAAGATATGCATGGAAATAATTTTAAAATGACAATATAGTTAAATATAATGGATTAATATTAATATAAAAAATGAACTAATTTGAATGTAAATCACTTTTGAAAAAACAAATTTTAATATATGTGTCATTAATATGGGATTATGGAATATTAAAAGGAATTATTCAACTCAATGCCTATCAATATAGAATTGTGATTCATCTCATAGAAAATGGTATAATGAAATTATTATATGATGATGATAAAAACCCATGAAAAGGTTGTCAAAGGGTGTGAAAGGAAAAGTGTAATTTAGAATTTAAATCTTAAATAAATAAGAACCTTCATTCCCAAGATGATGTTATCTCCAAATAAGATTAAATAGAGGAATTTTAAAACTATATTCATTGGGTAATAATTTATTACATCCATCATAAAGAAAAAATCCCTCATGAAATTAATTATGAAATCATTGATGTTGATGGAATAGTAATCCTTATTGTTAAATTATAATAATTTGTTGAATAGATAAATGTTTTGATGGATAATATGAAAATAATTTTAGGATTACAAATCTCTCCAATATAGATCAGTATATAATATTATAAATTCATCTTGGATTCATTCTTTTTATGGTACAAAAAGAATAGTCCATAGTGCAACTGGATACCAAATTCATCCTTACAGAAACATTATATATGATGTATAACAATTAAAATATGTATCAATTCACCATATAGAAACAAATAAATGAGTATTCAATTGTTAACATCTCTAGTGATCTTTCAATGAGCTTCCCCAATACGAATCCTTTCATGTACAATAAGGAAATAACCATGTAAATCATCATATACACATTAATGAGGAACATAAAATCACCTAACCCATTCATTCGATGATATTATGACCTCTTATCTATAGAAAATACATTATTGAAGTCTTTCATTTATTTAAACTCGTATTCAACATGTAAATAGATATATAAAATAGTCTAGTATAGAATGGGATATCATTATTAGAGAAATATATACTTATCCTTATCATTGAAGGACTACCCACACAAGCAATATTTACAATCATTCACCTTCAATTTTTTTTTCTACAATAATTCCTCGAGAAAACAGGAGATAGATACATTTCTAAATGTAACACCCCATGATTCAACTGTACGGTTCTCTTTTCATAATGCAATAGCTTGTGTTATACGCTATATCGAGTACTATCACACCACGACCAATCTAACTAGCTGTTTAAAACACAATTATGAATTGTAAAAGATAATATTTGAAATTTTATGAATTATTTTTAAAAAAATGATAATTATTTATTGATTTATAATATCAAAATTATCATATGGTGAATTTTTGGTATTTTTCTAAAAACTCTCAATTTATGATGAATAGTGGAAAACACTGCATTTGTACATAAAATCGACTTTTTATTTTAAATAATTAGTTATTTTATTTTAATTTATTTTAATTATAAATAGATTTATCATACCTACATAATTTTAATTTCATTTTTTGAGTCATTTTATAATAAAATTAGATGTATAAAATTTTATTTAACTTTTTATCTTCTTTTAAACACCTTCTAGGATCATTTGAAAAATTGCATAAAACATAATTTTACCGCTTATATGAATTAAATTTCAAAAATCCAAGATACAAAGTAGACATGAATAAGTAAAATGAGGTTCAATAGGATAAAAATTATTTTTGGCAAATAGTAACTATAGAATTTTATTTAATAAGGTTAAAAATAAATAGGGTAATGAAACTTAAAATTTATTTTATAATTACCCTAACACTTTTCTTAATTCTATTGGATATGTTTTTTTCTACCAAACTCATCCTTAGGAATAATATATGATCCTCTTTGTTCTGCTTGGTTTACATTAATAAATTTATTATTATTTTATTTAACGGAGAGCTAAAAGTGTTAAATTCATATTTTAATAACTAAACGATTTTTATTATAGCATTATATGTAATATAAATTTGACTATAAATATTAATTGGATAGATAAAAATATTTTTATCATCATGGTATTTTATTTATAATTTATAGACATTATATAAATAAATTTATTTTTGACAGAATGATGATGGTGTAATTACCTTTTTAGTTTTTATATTAAAATAATTGATACTATAAATATTAAAATAATTATAAATTGATAATTTTGATGAATTACAGAAAAATTCTAGGTTTATAAGACATTTTAGGGTTGATTACATAAATTTATTTTTCTAACGGATAAATTTGTTATGACTTAAAAAAATTGAATAATAAAGAGTGTCGAAAGTGACATAAATGTGTTTTTAAAACAAATATTATTTCATTAAATGATATAATATTTCTAAAAGTCTAAGGCTCGAACAACGGAATTATATAAGGTTATATATTTTAATAATGAACCTCTTGGGGTTTACTTTTATTTTTATAGTAATTTTATTAACAATTTATTATAATAATACAAGAAGACATAGTCAAAGTTAAACTATTTAACTAATTGTTATATCAAAAAGATATGTTTAATTTGGTGACTTAAACTTGTATAAAACCTAGTGGTTGAGAGTTTTTCAACACAAACCCAACTTTTCCTTGAAATAATTCCTTTTGTAACAATTATAAACCAAATGTTATTTTATAATAAATAAATTTTTCTATCTCTTCCTAAAGTGCCCCTCACCTCTCTTATAAAAGGGAACATCCCCTTATAGTAATTTCACATCTCCAAATCTATTTTTCTTAGACAAACAATGATTAAATATCATCCAACTTACAATAAATTCTAAATATATTGCTTAATGTGATTAGAATTCCAACCTAAGGAATCCTTTTGATCAAAACAAAAGGAAGCACCGGAAGAAGTGGTAATAATTTCATCCCCTATTTCATAGTTCCTTTCTTCATCAAATTTCACTTCCATTGTTGTATCCATACAAAATTAATAAATCCTGAATCTATTACATAATATGATGTATTTATTAATATGGTACAACCATATTCATTATTCATTCCATCGTAGGATTGACAAAGTCACCATATGTGTGTACATATAACTTATCATCTCCAAATCATGGTGTCCTTTCTTATTCAACACTTCATTATTTGGATGGGTATAATAATGAGAATAATTTATTTTAATAATAAATATAACACGTTAATTATTCTGTGTATATGATTTACCATCCAATTACATATGATTTGACTATCAATAAAATGATATTATCGCTCGTGCGTACGCACAAATTACCATCTCCACGAACGTGATGAGATTCATTCCCCATCGTAACCATTAAAGAACAATTTTATTTTTATGTTTAAAAATAATTTTTAAGAACCTAATATCATTTGGGAAATGAATCCAATACATCATATCCATAAAAATCTTGAGTTATGTAACAAAACATATAAAAGAAAACTAATTAGTTTACACATAAAATAGTGATACTACGGAAATATTATTAATAAAACTATATTTGAATATCATATATGATATCATATTTATTTTCGTGGTCCTCTTATAATTTTATAACAATGATTTAACTATTACAAAAGAGGTTAATGTACGCTCTACCAAGGAAAATCACAATTTAAGGGATAATTTTACAATATCATTATTTATCCAAGGTTGTTTATACATAAAGTCTCTACATGGACATATTTATTATCCACCTATATGATTATAAAAAATTTATTTCAAAACGTTTTTACTATCATTTAGAATATGGATTATAGTAATTTATACCTTTTTTGAATTATTATAAAAATAATTAGAAGGAATCATTTGGTCATTTTGCTGACAAGGTATATTATAAACATTACGACAAATTAAGGTAAGAATGTTTCTTCCTTACATGGAGGGTGAAAATTTTCCCCCATATTATAAAACCTTATATTCTTCACATACAAACTTATAAGATTTTTTTCTAAATAAATTCTTTCTTTTATAATTACGTGTCTTTTGAATGATTTCAAAATAAAATGAGATATTAATCTCAAATGGTTTTGATTTCATCTATGTCATCATCCTTTGATGGATTTTAAACTTATTCGATGTTGATTTATTATAATAAAATATTCCATAATGTATTCAAGGATTTGTGATATGTTTAACTATGGGTATTTTATTTTCATACCACTCAAGGTTTATAGTTAATGTATTAATGTTTTGTTTCTGGTTTTCATAAGAAATTTTATGTCATGTTTCAATATTTTCATATGAGAAATGCATTAAACTTAGTATGTGACGGGTAGAGCCCACTATAGTTCCTCGATGCATCGGTATGTCTCATGAGACAAACTAGTGTCTTGGAATAAGGCCTAATTTTTTTTATATTTTGAAGTCTTCGAATGTTGGCTCGACTATGTGGTTATGATTTTCGGCATTATGCATCCATCATTTTGAAATTAGATATTGATATTACATGTAATTATTCAACTAGTATAATATCCTTGTGAATGAGTAAATGGAATTATTTGATATATTATTCCATATTATGTTGAAATTTATGTTTAAAAGGCTTATTTTTTGGTCATATACATTGCCTTAAATTATTATACTTATTTCGGATTATTTCTAATATATTTTTATCCTTACTGAGCATCTGAGATCACCCCTTTCTTTTGTTTTCTTTTTCCCAGGATGTGAAAAAAGTTTATTATGATTGACCTGCTGGGATAGGATAAGGGATATGTGTGTGTTCAAAGGGGGCATAATTCTATTATTTTTTAAAGAATGATGTAATTTAATACTTTTTTATTTATCTCTTTCATCCAATGATACTATAATATTCATTCTTTTGAGACATGATCTCTTATTATCAATCCAATGTTATTTAATAATGCACTGAATCTAGGTAACATGGGTAGGGGTGTTTCATTTAGTATCAGAGGATGTTTAGTACAATACATGGAATCTTGATTTAGAAAAACATTGACTAGAAAACATATCAATATGATTGACTATGAGGATTATTATATAAGAACTTCCAATAATTTTGGTAATTTAGATATTTTTTGAATTTTCCACAAAATACATCCATGTCTGGATATGAGTAGGTAGAGGTGGCTCTGGAAGAGTTGTATCTAGCGGTAAAAAATTAAAACACAAATTTGATCTGGACTCGAACAGGAACCAGTGAATGATTGCGGTCCTTACTGCACTCTTGGTTACGACACTCTTGGGGGATATTCATAAGATTATTCATATTTTATATAAAAGCCATTATGAACGATTTAGGAGTAAATAATTCCTCAAAGAATATATTTTTTTTATTATGTATTATATTCATAAATTTTTCAATTTTTTAGGTATTTTAAATGTTTTGAATTGTACATTGTGATTCACAAATTAATAAAATGTATTCCATTGTTTAGAAATGGAGGCTAGTGATGCAACTAGTGCTGAAAAACATATATCCATACTAGGAATACTCACTCTGCTTATGAATAATAGCCTTACCTGTATGGAGCACCCTGATCCTCCATGTGGAGGATTAATTTTAGACTAATTTATGAGGAAATAACCACCAACATTAAATAGGACTACATATCCATTTGTAGCTGAACAATGGATATGTTCCTTAGGGAAAATATTTCATGCTTGGGGGAGTAGTGCAAGGGAAAAGTTATCATGGATTTATATCACCTCACAGGAGATGAATATCAATGGTGGTCATTAATTCAAAACACAAAAGAGGATGAAGTAGTATCAAATATGGAATGTATGGTGTTTACTGGTCTTTTCGTAGAAAAATAATTTCATTGTGAACATCAGGGTGATATGGAATGTCAATTTCAGAGTTTGACGAAAAGGATGATGAGAATGTCCCAAATTATAAGGCTATCTTTACAAGTCATCAAGGGATGTTGTTTATTATATATGTAACCCATGTAGTAAAATTTATCAATTCATATATGAGTTAATACCATTTCTCTATTGAGAATTATTCTCACAATCCTTCTCATCGTACAAAGATATAGTATCATGTGTTATCAAGACAGAAACTGAATTCTCTATGTATTTTGACTTTAAAGAAAAGAATGAGAAGAATAGATTTGAAGAAAACTATGGATATAGTAATAAGGGGAATAAGGGAAATATTTAATTTCCACCCTGGAGTAAATGTCGAAAGAAACACCCAGGTACTTGCCTAAAGGGGATGAGAGTTTGTTATATGTGTTGTGAAAAAGGCCACCATGCTTGTGATTTCAAGGGGAAGAAAGAGGCTATCAATGTTTAATTATATATTTGTACAGATATAGGGAACTATGAAAATTAATGTCCAAAGCGTCAAGGAAACCTATCTCAGAAAAGACCAAGCGAGCAAGGATAAGCTTAACCGATCACTACACCCGAGAGTGAAGCATTGAATGACCTGGTGGCGGGTACTTTAGTTGTTTCCTCAAAATTTGGAAATGCATTATTTGATTCTATATCATCTCATTCTTTCATATCTTCCTAGTTTTCTATGAAAATTAGATATTTTCAATTTGATTTAACAATGGAGTTATCATTAAAAACTCTTAATTGATGTATCATTGCAACAAAGATTTGTCAATCAGTTACCATTTTGGAATACAAACAGGCTCTATCTAGTGATATTATTTTCATTACCATGACTGAATTTCAAATAATCCATGATATGTATTTTATTTCAGACAATGATGTCAAATTTTATTATTAGAAGAACGATGATACAATTTTTTATGTTTATAAAGAATACCTTATCTTTAGAGTAGAAACATTACCATCTGATTCTCATCTTGATCCACCCCTAGTAGCTCTAATAAATTCAATTATTGTTGTGAAAGGAGGTGAAATAACTATGGGGGAGGAGTGTAGTGGTCAAATAGAGAACGTATATATTGTCTAAGAATATGCTTATGTGTTTCAAAGGATTTACTTGGACATCCTCCAGACAGAGAAATTGAATTTTCCATTTTTTTAAATTCATGGTTCAAGGCCCATATTGAATACCTATTATAGAATAAACAATATGGAATTAGTGGAACAAAATAAACAGCTAGAGGATTTGAGTAATAAATGATATGTTTTCCCTGGTGTTTCTCCCTAGGTAGACCATGTTCTTTTTTTAAGAAGAATGATGGATCTATTAGGTTGTGCATTGAATTTAGGGAGATCAATGCTATAACAATATTGAAAATGTATATCCTAACTAAAATTAATTATTTATTCAATCAAATTCATGGAGAAAATTATTTTTCAATGATTAAACATTGATCTAGATATCATCATTCATGCTTGATGAAATATTACATTCTTAAGACAACATTACGAACCAGGTGTGGGCATTGTGAGTTTACAATAATGCCTTTTGGACTGACTAATACACCCTATATCTTGATAGATTGAATAAATAGTTTTTTCAAGGAATATCTTGATGATAGTGTAATGGTATTTATTGATGATATCTTTGTATACTCCAAAATCCACAAAGATCATGAAAAAAACTTGTGCACTATTTTAAAGACTATTGGATGAAATGAATTATATAGGAAGTTTAGAAAGTGTGAATTCTGAAATCAGGAGATTTTTTTCATTGACATATTGAATCTATGGATGGAATATATTTTGATCATTCTAAGATAAAGGAAATCCATTAATGGCTAGCACCGACGAGTACCTGTGTTTCATCCAGAATTCTTCCTAATTGTAAAACCCATTATCCAAGCTCACAAATAAAGGGATTTTTTGGAAAAAACCAGTGTAATGAATGATTTGAAGTACTGAAGATAATATTAGTGAATGCTCTTATCTTGACTCTAACGTCTAGGAATTATGGGTTTATATTTATAATGCTTCTTCAAAGAAAGGACATGGTTTTGTCCTTATGTAGATTGATAGTGTTATTTCATATGCATCACAGTAGCTAAAAATTCATGGAAAAAACAATCATACTCATGATCTTGAGTTATCATCTACAATCATTTCTCTAAAGATATGGAGACACTATCCCTGTGGTAAAAATGTGACATATAAACCAATCACAATAGTTTGACGTATATTTTCTCACATAAAGAACTCAACATGGGGAAAAGGTGATGTCTTGAACTATGCGAGGATTATGATTCCATTATCACTACCAACCAGGGATGAAAAATATATTGAAATTTGATTTGAGTAGAAAGGATTCATGGGTCTTTAACATGATGAGTTTTGAAAGGGATCATATGTGCATATATCTAGTATAGATGGATAAGGTAATATTCATAGAAGGTGAAAAAACAATTGTTCTTCAAATGGCTGCAATACCAACATTAATAGAAAGGGTAAAATGTTCTTTGACTGAAGATGAGGTGTCACTACTGGAAATATGATATTTCCTAATGCTTCTATACAAACAGTTTGTAAAAACCATTGGTATTGGTTCCCTTTCCCAACTGTTTGGCCAAAACATTCGGAAATTCCACTTTGAGGTCACTTGTCCAAACGGTTTGCCAAAACTGTTGGGAAAGGGTATGGATTTCCCGATGTTTTGGCCAAATCATTGAGAGAAGTCCACTTTTTGGCCACTTTTCCCAATGGTTTGGCCAAACCCTTGGGAAAGGGTATGGAATTCCCAACGGTTTGGCCAAACCGTTGGGAAAAGTATACATTGATGCCACTTTCCCATTGGTTTGGCCAAACCGTTGGGAAAGGGTGGGTACCTATCCCAATGATTTGGCCAAACCATTGGGATAGGTCCCCCATATACCAACGTTGCTCCCAAAATCAAAGGACATATCCCAATGGTTCCCAAAACCATTGGTATAGACTGATCTGAAGGGTTTTGACAACCGTTGGTATAGGTCCATTGATTTTTTATCGAATATTCTAACCGAGAACATTATATAAATCAAAATATAAAATAATTATGATAATACATACATATATATATATATATATATGAATTTATGTTCACAAAATTCATGATACATTAGTGGTTAGGTCGTTAAATGATAAACTAGAGGTCCTGGGATCAAATACCACCAAATGTTTTTTTGAAATACATATACCAACGGTTTTATGGATCCATTGGTATAGATTTTCATATTACATATACCAACAATTTTCAAAACCGTTGGTATAGGTCTATACCAAAGGTTTTCCAAAAACCGTTGGTATAGACCTATCCCCATGACTTACTTTCCAATGGTCCTCCAAACCGTTGGTATAGGCTATACCAAAGGTTTGGAGGCCTATACCAATGGTTCTAAACCGTTGGTATAGGTTATTTTTCCAGTAGTGTGTTTAAAAAAAATTAATGTTTGGAATAATAAGATATTTATCCACCTCATATATTAAGATGGAATTTAGAAAATTAGAAAGAGGCATTGTGTTCCCAATATACCTGATCTAAAAAAGGGAATGGCTGGATGATGCTCATAACTCCAATTTCATTATACACATGGGTAGCACTACAACGTATAGTTATTTGAAAGAATATTTTTGTGGGACAACATTAAGATTGATATTTCTGATTATGTGTCAATATGTATGGCTTTTCAATAGTTGAAGGCTAGAAGTCAATATTATGGAGGAGTCATGAAAACTCTTCCCATACCTGAGTAGAAATGGGTTGATATTATGATGGAATTTGACATAGGGATACCAAAGTCTCATAGAATGAATGATGAAATATGGGTCATTGTTGATCATCATACCATGTAAACAAATTTTCTTTCAATTAGAGATGATTTACAACATGAATGTTTAGCAGACTGTATATTAATGATGTTGTAAAACATCATGGAGTACCCCTATAGATCATTTTTAATCATTATCCTTGTTTCGCATTAAGATTCTAGAAATGTATTCACAAATACCTAGACACTGAACATTGTTTGTGCACTGCCTATCACCCACAAACTGATAGACAATCCAAATGGTCTATTCAAACCATAAAAGACATGTTGATATCTTTCTCACTTAACTTTCAACGTATGTGGGATCAGTATTTACCTATATAAGAATTTTCTAATAATAATAGCTTCCATTCAAGTTTTCAGATGGTACCATATGAAGCGTTATATAGAAAGAGATATTGCAAAAAAAATTGTTGGGATGATATTTTTGAATGAGGACTGGTAGTCCCATAAATTTTTGAGGAATAAATGGAAAAGGGGAAGATTATCCAAACCCACATCAAAGTAGCTCAATGTAAGAAAAAGGTCTATGTCAACAAACGAATAGTGGATTTGGAATTTCAATTAGGAGATCATGTTTTCAAGAAGGTATCTCTATGGAAAAGTGTTATACAATTCGCTATGAAGGGAAAATTACACCCCAGGTACATCGGTCCTTTCCAAATTCTAGAATGAATTGGAGTTGTAGATTACCTTTCGGCAGTGCCACAAAGTCTCTCCAATGATCATGATGTGTTCAATGTATCACTGTTGAGAAAATACATGCCTAACCCAACTCATGTACTCACCTATGATGAAATAGAACTAGAACCTGATATGTCTTATTGTAAAGGGTCTTTCATGATTCATGATACTAGATAACAAGTGTTCTGAACCCGGAAGACTCTTCTTGTAAATGTTCTGTGGAGAAACAATAACATAGAAGAGGTAATGAGGGAACCTGAGGAACCTATAATGAAGAACCTCTGAAAACTTTTTATGCAAAAATATTCTAAAAATTTAGAGAACAAAACTATTTGAAGGATGAAAAAATGTAACACCTCAAGCATTCACGATACGCTTCTTTTTGAATAATGTAGTACCTTACGTTGTACGCAACTTTGAGTTCTATCACACCATGGTCAATCAAACTGACTATTTAAAAAGAAGTTATGAATTTTAATACACACTTTTTAAAATAGTATAAATTTTATTTTTAAATATGAACTTCATTTTTTGATTTGGAATATCAGAATAATATTTGGGTGAATTTTTGATATTTTTCAGAAAACATTAAATTTTTTTATTAATAATAAAAAACAGAACATCATTTTTTTAAAAGAGGTTTTTATTTCCGTAATTATTTTTTATTGAAATTTTTTTAAGGAAACGATAGATACATATTACCTATATATGTTCAATGTAATTCATTAGAATCATATTATAATAAAATTATATGTATAAAATTTATTGAACTTTTTAACGTGTTTTACCAACCTTCTATGCACATTTGGAAATTTTCCTAAAACATAATTTTACCTCTTCTGTAAATTGAATTTCAAAATTCTGAGAGACATGGTTGACATCAGTAAGTAAAATGTGGATTAATAGTTTTATATTTTTTTTTGAGAATAATAACTGTTGAATTGTATTTACCACGGTTAAAAGTAAATAGGGTAAATGAAGGAAAAAATGAAATTACAATTAACATAACACATGTCCTAATTCTATTGGATAAGTTTTTTTCAATCAAAACGATTTTTAGGAATAAAATGTTATCCATTATTATCCACTTCAATTAGATTTAGTCATTTATTATTATTTTATTAAAAGAAGAGTTAAAAGTGTTAAATTAAAATTTTAATAAATAAACAATTATTAATATGAGGTAATACACAAGATAAATTTGACTTTAAATGTTTATTTTAAATCTATAAATACATCCTACATCATGGTATTTTTTTTATTATTTTTCGACTTGAAATAATTAAATGTATTTTTGACACAATGAGGATGAAGTAATTAACTTATTAATGATAGATTATAAAAATTGATATTATAAATATTAAAATAAATGTAAATTTAGAATTTTGAATCATTCCTAAAATTTTATAGGTTAATATGACATGTTAGGGTTGATTAATAAAATTTGAAGTGATAAAGTTTTTAAGACTATCCAAAATAAGAAAATACTCAATAGTGTCAAAATTGACATAAATGAGTACATAAAACAAATACTATTTTATTAAATGATATAATATTACTAAAAAAATAAGGATTAACCAAAGTAATTACATAAGGTTATATATCTCAATAATGAACCACATGGGGTTCTCTTGGCTTTTATTGTATGTTTATTAACAATTTATTATAACAATACGAGAAGACATTATAAAAGTTAATCTATTTAACTAAGGGTTAAATGAAAAAGAAAAGTTTAATATGTTGACCTAACTTGTTTAAAACCTATTGGTTGGGTGGTTTTTGAACAATACACACCTTATCCTTGAAATAAATATTCCTAGAGCCGTTATAAATTGAATATTATTAAATAACAAATTAATATTTCCAGATCTTCCTAAAGTGCCCCTCACCTATCTTATAAAAGGGTACTTGTCCATATATTAATTTCACACCACCAAAACAATTTATCTTGGGAAAAAACTACTCAAATACCCTCCCAAAAACCCTAACATCAACCTAGAGTCCTTAATTTGTTTATAATTCCAACCTAAATATCCATTTTGATCAAATCAATAGGAAGCACCCAAAGAAGTGATAATAATTTCTTCACTTCTTTCAAATTTATTTTCTTCTTAAACTTTCTATTTAATTATTGTTTCCATACCAAAATAACAACTAAAGTACCTTTTACATTATATGATGTTATTATAAATATAGTACATCCATATTCATTACTATATCCATCCTATGAATGAAAAAGTCACCATATGTGTGTACGTACAACTTATCATCTCAATGTCGTGGTGTAGTTTGTTATTCAACACTTCATTATTTGGATGGGTATCATAATGATAATAATTTATGTATATAATAAATGTAACATGTTAATTATTCTGTATATATTTTACATGCAATCTAGTTACATAATACTTGACCTTTAACAGAATGATATTGTCTCTCTTGTGTGGTTATGGATTACCATCTCCACGAACGCGAGGAGATTCATTCCCCATCGCAACCATTCAATAATAATATTAATTTTATGATTAAAATAAATGTTTAAAAACATAATATCATTCATGATATGAATAAAAAACATCCCATACAAAAACAAACATAACTTACATATCAAAAAATATAAAGGAAAATGTATCATTTAACACCCGAAACAATGATACTACTGAAATATTATTAACAAAGATATATTAGAAGATAATATATTAGAACATATTTATGTATGAGGTTTGGTTATAATTTAATTACAATGATTTTAATGTTATACATTATATTAATGTACACTCAAATAAGGAAAAGTAAAAGGTAAGGGTTAATTTTATAATCTCTTTATTTATCTGAGGTTGTTTATACGTAAGTATCTACTGGGACTTCTTTATCATCCACATCTATGTTTCATAAAAATGTATTTCAACACATTTTCACTATTTCCTATAATATTGGTTAAAGTAATTTATACCCCTATTTGAATATTTTTAAATTTTTTAAAAGGAATATTTCTGTCGTTTTCCAAACAAGTTACTTTGTGACCTTTTCAACAAATTAAGTCTTTTTTTACTTATATGGGGGTGTGCATCTTTTTTCGTCGGTTATAACACCGTCGAAGCATCCATTAAAATCTTATAAAAAAATTCAAAATAAATTTTATCCTTTATAATTACGTGACATTTAAATGATATCAAAATAAAATGAGATATTTGTCTCAAATAGTTTGGATTTCATCTACGTCAATAACCTTTGATGGATTTTACACTAGTTTGTAGTCAATTTATTGTGATACAATCTTCCATAATTTATTGAAGGTTTTGTGAAATGTTTGACTCTGGATAAGTTATTTTTATACCATTTGTTTTTTATGGTTAAATTATTAATATTTTTTATGCTAGTTTTAATATGATTGTTTATGTTATGTTTCAATCATTTCAGTTAAGGATTGCATTAGACTTAGAAAGTAATGGGTGGAGCCCGCTATAGCTCCTCGATGCATCAGTAGGTATCATAAGAAAAACTAGTGTCTTGGAACAAGGCCTCAAAAAGTATTATTTGTATTCTGGGCCCGAGGCTTTGTCTATGTGGTTGTGATGTCTGAAATTATGCATTCCATCATTATAAAATTAGCTATTGATATTACATGTGGTTACTCTACTAGTAGAATATCTATTTGAATAAGAAAGAGTAATTATTTGATTTAACTTTTACAAATTATAATTATATTTATGTTTAAATGAAATTTGTTTTAGTGTTATAAATTACATTAAATGATTATGATTATTTATGATAGTTTCTGGTATATTTTTATCTTTACTGAGCATTTGAGCTCCCCCCTTTCTGATGTATTCTTTTTTCCCAAGATGTGAAGAATTATATTATGATTGACCTACATGGGATAGGATAAGGGATATGAGTGTGTACAAAGGGGACACAATGCTATTGTTTTTCTAATTATATGATGTCATGTAAAACTTATGTATGGATCTAGTACATCAAAAGCTACTAATCTAATCAGTATTTAGAGACCCGATCTCTTGTGATCATGCCAATGTAATGTAATAATGAACTGAATCAGGGTATCTAGGGTCAGGTCATTACATTAAATATGATGACTATATTCATCTCAATATATCTTGTTTGCAACCATGGTAATTTTCAACGAGAAAGGTAGATTAAGTTAGTGTATATACAAACAATAAATAATGAGTTTTATCATATAAGGAAAAATAAAATATAAGACATAAAAGGGATTTTAATTTGATTATATTACCGAAATTAATAATTTAAGAATGATATGATTATTTATGGTAAAAATTAATTTAAAAACATTTTGTCTTGTACATTTTTTTGCACAACATCCATGATAAATATTTCATGGTAGCACACACATGGAAGTACATGCCCACACACATGATAAAACCCACATGGTAGCAACAAAAATTGTTGAACTTGCATGATATCACTTCCATGGTTTATATTATTATAAAATAACTAAGAATTTTAAAAAATTACACTATGAAATGTACCATGATAGAGGAACAATGATAGAAAAATTATTTCTCAAAACATAAATTTAGGCCATCATGAAAAATAACGTGTGAAACTGAGGCGTAAGAGGCTTACTTGAGTGTTTTTAGTTGACCTAATAGATCCAGTTATAAGAAATATGATAAATGATGTTGCAAAAAATGTGTTTTTAGGACACAGAATCAAGAATATTTTCAAGGTTTTCAGTTTGTGGGATATGAGTTGCAGGTCACCCAATTAATGAAAACTAAAAGATAGAATAAGGGACCAGATAAATCATTTAAAAGATTTATCACTTTTCCAATTTAATAACCAATGTGATAAACTATTTTTTTTGTTTATCACAACGATTACTAAACTACCGACATAGAAAAGATGCTTTATTATATCATTTATTTTATAATCTATGTGATAAAGCACTGAGAGTAGATCATTGACATCGGTTTTAAAATAAATGATGAGATAAATAAAGTATTAGTATGGTTTACATCTGTTACAAAATTACTGGAATTATAAAAAGATTCCCTACAATTATTATGTTAGTGAATAAGTAAGTAATGCGATAATCCAAATTTTATGGCTTGGCACATCAGTTTTATATAACCTATGTAAAAAATGAAAATGTGTTAAATGTTTTCACTACTAGTGTAAGATGTATACCTTAAATTATGTTCAAAAAATAATTATACCATTTAGTTAGTAGATATAATATTTTATAAATATTACCATTAATTGGTTTTTTACATGTTTATATGTCTTTTATTTACATAAGATTAATATTTAACTACAACATATTCCATTATTTTCCTTATCTACTAAAATTAATTTTATTTCATTACTATTTGTTTTATGAAAAAATAATTTTAACATAATAATGATTATTAATTACTGTGATTAAAAATATTTATTCCATTTTTAAAAATTAAGAACTCATTATTTTTGGAATTTAATTTATGATTTTTCTCATAGACATGATGAGAAAGCGGGGTTTGGAAGTGATAATTTTACAAATTTTGAAAAGTTTATATATCCAAAATCAATATAAAAATGATTTAAATTAACTAAATTATATTAATATATTTATAGATTAACAATTTAGAATTGAAATCCAATTTCAAATATAATTTATCATTTTAAATTATTTACACAAAAATAATTTTTCAATTAAAATTAATTACTTTTATCTATTCATAATAAACATCTTATAAAAATAACGAAAAATGACACTCAAAGGAAAATTTACAAATATATTTCAAATCATATTATTATTATTTTAAATAGAATTTATAAAGAATAAAATAATTAGTGTTATAATAAAAATTATTTAAAAAACAGGCAGAATGAATATTTATAAAAATACATCTTGTTATGAATAAATTTATATGATAAATTATTTTATTCATATAAAACAAATTGGATGAATTGAAATAATCCAGAATGAATATATGACAAAAAATTCCTCTATGCCAATTAAATACTGTTCATTGTATTAATTTATTAATAAAAAATTCATTTATGAGCACTTAAAAATTTACTTTATAATTAATTTATATTTATTTTCATTTGTAATTAATTTTTAGCCAGATATTTCATATGATAAACACGTTTAAAAAATATTCTCATAATTCTGTTAACATTATTAATTATCATTATTCCATTGTCTAGGATATATCTATCATGTTAAATAACAATATTAACAGTATATTGTTGTGAAGTAAAACTCCATCTTCTGTGTAACACAAGTCATCAAAAATAAATTTTGTTACCTAAGACATAAGATAATATTGGAGTTATGTGTGATTAATGACAAACTATTTATTTCATGTAATAATGGTTATCAATAAAATTTAATTAATTTTAAATTATATATTTTCTAAAATTTTGGGTTGTTACGTTCTACCCCACATAAAATGAATTCTTCCCTAGAAATTCATTTGGTTCTAAAATAATCAACATCTTTATAATTCATTTATTAAAACCCCGAACATATAACTAAAATAGTGAAAAAACCCAATAAAAATGGAAAGTGGGAAACATTAATGATAGTTTTCATTATACATAACTATAATTCGTTATAGTGAGAACATTGGTGAGAAATTAAAAGATGTATTGGGAAGGGAAAACTAATTCCCATGAACTAAAAGTGAGTGATAGAGAACAAGTCCAAGAGGAACATAATGAAAACAACATAACCCATATAGTTGTTTAAAATATCATTTTACAATAAAAAAATATATTAATAGGATAAAATTTCAATTTCAAGACGCTTTTTCAAATGTTGATGTATTCATTCACCGTCATGACTGAAAATGTAATGATTATACTTACATGAAAGGTAAAATTTAACCCTTCAAAAAAATTACACAATAATTCTAATTTTTCACCATTTTTTGAGTATTCAAGATTTATTATTTTTTTCATAAATCACAAAAATAATATTTCAAATATAACGTAATCATAAATGGAATAACTAGGTATTACTTTGTATTTAGATATTATCCAAAAATATGTTTAACACATGGTAAAGTAATTACCAAAATAAAAAAACACCATTCATTACTCTCCAAAATTATATATTAATACCCAAATCACTAACCATATCATTCCATAATAAATTATTTATAAAATAATTCAATGAACTCCAAAATAAGTTAAAAATATTATGATTATATTGAATTCATCATATAATCATCGAAGATAAATCAACTGATATTCCCCAAATTTTTTTAGAAGGAAGATTCGGGCAGATCCCTCTTATTAAAATAAAAAAGATGTATAGGAAGGAGATGGAAGGGTTCATACAAGAATAATTCCATCATCCCTAAATAAACAAGAAAACATCACAAGTCATACTCCAAATGACACACATCATCATAATCCTCATACCAATCAGAGTCATCAAAGGGACCATGAGACCTGGTGACCATAGTGTGTGTGAGATAGGAATAGTCTTTCCACCGTATCTCTTTCCTATGAGAAATAGGTTGAAGGCCTTCACCATCCACAAAAACACCTTTCCCTTTGGATACTACCTGACTATAAGATGGGTTTTTGGGTAATAATCCTCAATGCCCTACCACCTTCCAGGGATCCCATTGGTTTCCCTTAATTTATGGATTTCCTCCGGAATCCTTGAGATGTTACCATCACACAGATTTTGTTTCCCTTCAATTGCCTGATCTTTTTTTGTGTCGAAGGAACAAGATGGACCTCATCCGTTTAGATATTTGTGTCCATATCCCCTAACCTATGAGTCTCTTGCGTCAACTCATTGGTCACACCATATCTAGTCCACACATCTCCTTTTTCAAGAGTGGGTTCTATGGCACCAATTGGGTATGCCTTATTTTGTGACAACTGCATCCTCAATTTATTTCTATAAGAAGGTTTAGGGTGACCTTTGTAGGAGTAAAATGAGGAAACCACAAACTTGTGGCATTTATCCTTTACAAGACCAATAATTTGGAACACTGGGAAAAACTTAGGAAGCCATTCATATTCCACCTTTAGTGAAATATCATCATCATGTGCTGATAAAACAAAATTATTGATCAAGCTAGTGCTTAAATCATCCATGACCAGAACACTAACATAATGACCAAATCTGATATTCTTAGTATTCTTATCTATCTTGATTGGGATCCCCATAGCAGATGCAATATCAAATAAGATTTTAGGATGCCATAATATCCAATTAAGGCCAATAATCTTGATCCAGTCTTTAGCTTTTGTGTTTTCAATAGTGAAAGGATTAAAGGGAAAATCCCACTCTTGAAATCATAACATACCTGGCCTTAAGGAGATTGAGCCAATACCCCAAGCCCTTAGATTTAGCTCCTCTGATGTAAATGTGATATGATAATAATCCCATCCTAAGGTATTGCACCTCCAGCTAGAAAACCCCCATACAGAGGTCAACTTCGAAACTAAATCAATAAGCTTACAAGGATTTCCTTCAGCGGGAAGAACAATCCTAGCAATTTTGGAGTGGTCACTAATTTTGAAGCTGTCAAGAATTACTTCTCTACTAGTGGTCTTGCGAGCAGTTTCACCATTCTTAACCATTCTTTCCAGAGCAATATCATTAACTTGTGATAAAATATATTTTACTCGGATAAAATTTATTGGCCTCCAGATGTGGGTGCTCTACTACTACCCTATCCTTCCAAGCCACCAATAACGAAGGCCGCACATTTCCCAAAATAGGAGTAGGCACATCCACTTCCATCGAGCCATGGATCTAGCCCGATCTAGTGGGTTTAAACTCTGGCATAATGGAACCTCCTACACTAGGCATCACCCCCTTACTTCGGGCATCTTTTCTGCCCTCACGATTCATCATCGTAGCACTCGACGATGTCCCGCCACTTGCATCATCTGCAATAGTAACTTCTGCTCCAACATCACAAGATGGAACAGCCACCACGCCACCCACGACACCCACATCGGTGACCATCGACGCATTAACACCATCATCTGAATCCGGAAGCACCACCATGAGTTTTGATTCACCCAAACTGACACCGCTCAAACCACCCCTCGATGCAGCATGTATGTTGACGTCGAACAGACCCTGAGGAAGAAGGTATGCACCTGACAGCGCCGCAATCACCATGCCAAACACTAGTTTCACCAAAACATTGAGAGAGAAAGCCTTGCCTCTCTCATCCCGCCTCAACTGATATTCCAAAAATAAAATCTTATATGTTTCTAAAATGAACATAATCGTGACATGTGAATACTTCATTCTAAATAGAACATCTTGTAGGCCATTGGTCATTGTAAAACCCATATCATCCTTCGGTTAAGGATTCAATCCCCACTGCCTTTTTAGATGTGACGGGTTCTCACCCAATATATTGTTTTTTCTTTATTAAATATGATAAATGATTCCTCCATAATAAAAAATTTATTTTTATCTTAGGTTTTTCATCTCCCTCAAATGAATAAAATTATTATCCTAAAATTTCATTAAAAACTATATTAATTAATCGCATAAAACATCAATAGGTTTTTAAGACATCAATATTATAAAAAATATTAATCATATAGAACTATGTATTTATCCATAACACTTAAAATAAAATAACATGAAACAATCCTAATGTTAAAGTTAAACTAAACATACCATTGAGACAATCTATAATAGTCTAAAACCTATAATCCTAGATCCTATGTTGAAATTCATTACATTACCTTTCTAAATATGATACTGATATTTTTGACCCAAATTCATTCGTACAAACCCTACGACATCAAAATGAAAAATGATCACTTACATTAATGATGAACTTTTATTTTTAGTGTTTATGAGAATTTTGAAATTGAATATATAAACAAAACCCATGTCATCAAATGAATATTTCTCTCATTTAACACAGATTTATTATTTCACATTACGACATCAACGTCATACTTGTGAAAACCGTTATTTGCATAAAATTTTCAAAAAAACATTATTACTTGGGGAAAATAAAATATATGAATGGTGAGATCAAAAGATCATAAGGAGTAAACATAAGAATTAACAATTCAATTTCATCAGTGGGAATAAGAGTGCATAACAGTATCATTATATAATCAAAGAACATGAAATAAATCATAAAAGAACTCATACCAAGAAATAAATAGATAATAAAATATGAAAACCTAGAATATGAAACATTCATTGAAATAAATAATCATGTCAATTTGATATCAATCAACATATGAAACAATATAAACCCATAGAATGCATATAAAAGAAACGTACCAAAATTGAGATTTCATTTGAATTCACTATTTTTATCACTATTATAAATGCAATAAATATAATTTTAATTATTTAAAATGTGCATTGGAGATCTATCATATTACCACTAATCCTTGGTTTATCATGTAACCACCTATCATTGGTTTAGAACATACCCACTCGTCAAACATACATGTACCACAATGAAATCATAATGGATAAAAGATTTAATTTTATCAAAATATCATAGGAACTACCATTATCTCATTAATAACATGATTAACCAATGAAAAATAAATGTGTTCTATAATGATCTCATTGAAACATGGGTTTCCCATGGAAATTAAATGGGTTCCACAATAATCTCTGTGAACAGATTTTAATTCTTCCAAAAATGCATGGGTATAGTATTTATATAAAATATCTATATTGGAAGATAAGTAACAACAATTTTTTATAACATTTATTAAGATAAATAAAATTACAGAATAAAGAGGAAAATTATAGAGGAAAATATCCTTCTCATTTTGGAAAACACTATTTGAAAAATAAAACATTTTGAGAGTACTTTTTATTAAAAACAACATTAGAATCACGTAAAGAATGTTTTTAAAATCATATTAAAGACATTCTAGAAAATATAAAAATTAAAAATAATTTTACTTGAAAAAAACATTAAAATATTATTTTAAAAATTTTAAATCATTTAATGAAAACATTTTTTTTGAATTATCATAGATTTCAGAATAAAGAGAGAAATAAAGTTGAATTTTATTAAAAAAACAATATAAATGATTTTTATGATCAATAGATTGGAATAAATTATAAAATTTAATTTTATGTATCATGGATAAAATTATTATAAGATAATTCATGATAATTATAATAATCCTACATTTATGCCTTACTCATACAAAATCCTCATAAATAATGAGATTATAAAAAAGGATTCTTACAAATTTTGTAACATTGAATTATAATCCCCTTGAATGAATATAATTAAATGGAACATAAAATATCAATGAAAATAATTACATTGTTGACAAATAATTTCAAATGGGTAGTTAATATACACCTTTAAAAATAATATAGGTTTGTAACATAAAAAACAACACAAAGAGACAAATTGCGATAAAAATAACTTACCTCCTTCGTAATATTGAAAACATAAACCCTATAAAATATATATCCTCTAATGAATATGTAAATCCACATAAAAGTTAGGTCAATAATCATATAATACATATTTGGGTAGTATATACATTGAAATTTTTTTTGGTGAATATGGAATTTAACTCTTTGAAATAAATGTGATATGAGAAAAAAATCATTCTATAAGTTTGATTCATTATTATTTTCCATTATATTACTAAATAAGAAACTTATTTTAAATATTTATATTCCCATATAAATGTTTATTATTATTTTTATTTAACTTATAAAATAGTTTTATGTAATTTTGTAATAAATTATGTTTACAAAAGATGTTTGATCATATTTGTCTTATTTTTAAAAAATACCTTTGGTAGTTTGACTATGTTTAACACTAAAAGATTTCATAGTACGTTATTTCTTCAAAGTAATCATATAACATTCACTACATGCAACCCCGAGTTCTAGCACACCATGACTTACCAAAAAAGCCGTTCAGAATAGGTTATGAATAGTATTAAATGAATTTTTAACATTATATATTCCTTATAATTTTAGAATCCATATTATGAGTTTCTTGGACATAATGTAAGAACAAATACATTTTTCCAGATAAAAATAGTATTTTTAAAAAAATTGCAATTTTACCACCTTTTAATGGAGAAGTCATTCTAAATCAAAAATTTTAATAAATATATATTAAATTTGAAAAATTAAACATTTTCTTTATAATTAGGACCTAAAATATTATTTTCAATAATGATTTGGTGTTTTTCTGATAACTTTCATATTTGGGTGAATAGTGAAAAATACTATATTTTAACTGAAATCAACTTTTTTAATCAAAATAATTTATATTGTTAAATTAAACATTTTATTGGTATGGAAGTATAAATAGATTATATTTTTACCATTTAATGCAATGATCGTCATTGTAAGTAATTTCACTTTAAAATTGGACATAAACAAGTGTCAAACTTTGGATAGTTATTATTTCTTTAAAATACGCCTTTTGGTTTTAATAGCAGGAATTATTTTAAAAATACTAAATGAAAATTTTATGTTTTTAATTTGGTAAAATAGTCTTCATTTTTGGATTCAGAAAATTGAAATTATCTTATGGTTAGATTTTGGTACATTTTTTGATTACTTTCATGTTTTGATGAATAGTGAAAATTCCTAAATTTTAATTTACAACTCATTTTAAATCGAATTAAATAGTAGTGATAAATTATGAATTTTAGTGATTTTATAGTATAATTTAATTATAATTTTACCACTTAATAGAATTTTGGTCATTGTAAATAATTTAATATTTAAACTAGACATAAGAAGGTGTCAATCTTTTGATAGTTATTTTTTGTTAAAAATACGAGTTTTGTTTTGACAATGGGAATTAATTTTAAATTAATTTCCAACAATTATGTGTTTTGAATTTAGAGAAATGGATTCCATATTTAGAATAAGGAGGTCCAAATTTGTGTAAATAGTTGACTTTTATTTTTTGACCTTTTGAATAATTACTTCGGTAAATATTTTATTTACCAAAGTTAAAGGGTAAATCCAGAAAATAACGGTAAAAAATAATATTATAATAATAATAAATTACACTAAAACGTGTCTTAACTCTATTGGTTGATACATTTACGACCATGGGCATCTATGGGTCGATTTTGGGACCCCATGGATCCACTTTTAAGTGAAAATGACACTTTATATTAATTAAGTTAAAGTAAATAAAAAATGACATAAGCCAGTATCTTTTAGAAAAAAATATTTTACATAGGTTTATATGATTTATATTTTCAAATATAAAAATTCATTAAAAATTTAAAAATATTTCCAACATAATGGTATTTTATTTATAATTTATATACATTGAATAATTAAATTTATTAATGACACAATAATGATGAAATATTTTCCTTATTAATGAAAGAATCAAATAATTAATATTACAAATGTTTAAATAAATATAATTTGAATGTTTTGATGACATACACAATTTTAATTGGTTAATATTAAATTTTAGGATTTCTTAAATCAAATTTATTCTAATTAATAAAGTTGTTTAGACTTTAAAAAAAATCAATTATTGAATATTGCCAAAATTGATATAAATGAGTTTTTAAAACAAATATTATATTAATAATTGATATTCTATTTATAAAATTGTAAGGATCGGGAAAAAGACTAATATAATGGTAGGTATAATATTTATGGACCACTTTGGTGTTTCTTGGATGTATATAGTTATATTATTATCTATATAATATAAAAATACAAATTGACCTGGTAAATGTCAAGCTAATTATCTATGCGTTAAAACTACAAGATAAGGTTAATAAAGTGACCCAAACCAGTCTAAAATATATTTGTTGAATATATTTCTACCCATACCCACCTTAGGCTTTTAATAATTTACATTGTAGCCATTAGAAACCAAATATGAATTTATTATAAATTAATATTTTAAGTATTTCCTAAAGAGCCCCTCCCCCCCTTATAAAAGGACACCACTTATAACCAATTCTTCATATCATCTAAGCCTTTTGGTTTGGCCAAACTCTGAAAAAATACCCCCTAAAATATCCTCCCTTAATCTTAGAGGCCTTACTTTAGTCCAAAATCTAACCTATGTATCCCTTTTGATCAAATCAAAAGAAAGAACCCGAAGAAGAGGTAATGTTTTTCACCACCCTCTTTCAAGTTCCTTTCTTCTTCAACTTGTTCATTCTTGGTTTTTCCCATTCTAAAATAATAACTCCATTATCTTCTATATACAATGATGTTATTATAAAAATGGTACAACCATATTCAGTATCCTATCCATCCTTTGAATGACATGTCACCATACGTGCGTATGTACGGCCTACCATCTCCACGTCGTGGTGTAATTTTTTTTCAATACATTATTATTTTGATGGGTATATTAATAATGTTAAATTCATATAAATAATAAATATAACATGATAATGATTCTATATATATGATATACTATCCAAATATATATTATTTTAATATCAAAATAATGATATTTTCGCTCGTGAATACGTACGGACTACCATCTACACTAACGCGATGAGATTCATTCCCCATCATATCTATTCAAAAATAATCTTCATTTGATGATTAAAAATAATTTTAAGGACTTAATACAATTCTGGATATGAAAATGATACAACATATGTATAACAAACATGTCTTATGTAACAAAACATATAATATAAAACAAGTAAGTTAACACTCAAAATGACGATAATACAAAGATATTATTAACAAAGAAATGTTAAAAGATCATATATGATATCATATTAATGTATATGATTCTTGTATAATTTAATAACAATTATTTCACAATTATATAGGAGTTTAAACTACCCTCAACCATGAAAAAGTAATAGGAAAGTGTTTATTTAACAATCACTTCATTATCTGAGGTTATTTATACATAATTATATATTGGGGCCTCTTTATCATCCACATCTATGTTTATTAAAAATGTATTTAAAAACATTCTTAATATTTTACAAAATATGGGTTAAAGTCATTTATATTATTTTATGAATTTCTATAAGATGTTTATAAAGGAATCTGTAAAGACCCGAAGCTTATCGAACATGGACATTACATTACTTTTGCCGAATACTTAGTACATAACAAAAACACACACACAAGGATCGTAATAGTTTAGTGTCTTTGGAAACTCGGAATGTAATCTTCTAATCGTGGTGAAAGATCTTCAATATCTCCCATAAAGATCTTCCCTTTTTTTACCTAAAACCTTTCTTTATATCCTGAGGAAAAGAAAACATAAAAGGGTGAGCTCAAATGCTCAGTAAGGGTAAGAAAAAGAAAAATAAATCACATCATATTCATAAGAACATAACTTTTGGAAATCTTAACCTGCAAAAGAGAGCATAATTTCATATCATGGGATAAATCAAAGTAGTGAAATGAAATCCCAATAAGCATAACTTAAAAGATGAAACATTGTGGCATACACACATAATCATAGAGAATCATTTCTTGTTAGTCAAGACTCATTTCCAAGACAATCTTAGTGGACAAAGTCCCTTTCTGAACCGAGTCACCCTCGTTTCAGTCCTGTTTCACTGAACCGGTATAACCTACCATTCCAGCCATGTCTATCTCATGACATATAAAATCTTTAACCAATGCATTGGTGGGAGATATAGGTCCCACCCATCTTATAATTAATCCTTTCTTATGTGTGCCACATAATCATAAATCATACATCATCGCATAACACATGTAATAAAAATGGGATTCTTGAAACATCATGACATCATAAAACAAATCATATAAGGTAAATGACTTCATAAAAATAATTTCCTCAAAAAATAATCAAATAAATGTAATAATAGTGATAAAAACAGAACCCTATATTATCTTAGATGGAAAATAATTTTGATAAAACATTTGAACTCCATTCTTGAGGAAAATATCCATTCTACTTCAAAAACACTTTTCTTTTCTTAACATGTCATACAATTAAAAACTAAAAGAAGTTGATTAAAAATAAACTTGAAAACTTATAAAGGATGATTCTTGGAAATAATGTTTTAAAAATCCATTCTTGCCGTATAAGTTAAAAAACATCTTCGTACTTTTGTCGGAAAAGTCAAAAAGTACATCGTACGAAAAACGACAAAAGATTCCTTTCATACATATTACTAAAAACTCACCGAAGGGTAAAAATGGATTTAAAAAATTGTAGGTGGATGGAAATAATATTACATATTGATGAAACATGGATGTGGATGATAAAATACACCCCAGTAAATACTTGCGAATAAACAATTTCGGATAAAATGAGATTATGATATTTCCCTTACCTTAGGTCTGATTTGCTTCGTAAGTGTCCGAACCTCCTGTATAATGATTTAAATAATGTCATTGACTTATTAACGAATCATATTCATTGTTATGATATCATATATGGTTCACTTATGACATTATATTACCCGTTCTTTTGTAAATTCCATGTTAAATAGCATTTTGGGTAAAATTGTTTCATTTGTCATCCGTGTTTTGACTTGTAATTATTCATATGATTACTTAGATCATGATTACATAATTCCAGAATATAAAACATGATTTATATATATATAAATATTCATAATATAAATATATATAATAAATCAGTAAATGGAAAGAAATACACCGTTCATGGAGACGGTAGTCCGTACGTAAGCATGAACGCTGTTTTCGTTTCCTTGTTGAATTGAATGGAATTAAGTAGATGACATACTTATAAATATAAATAAATACAGTATCATTATAATGTAATATATTTCATTAGTACTTATTATATATACTTTATAATCATTCATGAATGGTTAATCATTGAGAATGAATCTCATCGCGTCGTGGAGACGGTAGTCCGTACGTACGCACGAGAGATGATATTGCTCCCATGGTCGTGGAATTGTGTTGAAGTGTTTGTATACTATTTCAGTATCAATATAACTTTATAATATTCATATATAGTTACTCATTACACCATTATACCCATCCAATTAAGGTGGTGGCGGAAAATATATTACACCACGGCGTGGAGACGGTATTCCGTACGTACGCACGCGCGGTGATTTCCTTTTTCCGTAGGACGGATAAAAGGTTAATTATAGTTGTTTCATATTTATAATAACATATAAGTATATAATAAATACTAGTGTTATTACTTTATCATGAAACAACTAAAGAAGAAGAAGTTGAAGAAGAAAGAAGTTGAAAAGATCGGTAATGGATATTACCTCTTCTTTAGAACGCCTCTTTGAATCCTCCACTTAGGAAACTAAGATTGGTCTTTGAAGAAGACCAGGACCTCTAGGATTAATCTATGGAAGTGGAGAAGGGATTTTGGCAGGGTTTGGCCGAGCATGAGTGCTCAAATTGGTGTGAGGAGGAGGGGAAGGAGGTTCCCTTTTATAAGGGAGGAGAGGGGCACCATAGGAATATCTCAAAATATTATTTTATATTAAATTCAAAGTCGGTTTATAATGGTTCCAAAGGGTCTTATTTAGAAGATAATGTGGGGATGGGTCTAAATCCTCTCATCCAATAGGATTTAGACAAGTTTAGGTTATTATTTTAACCTTATTATATAGATTTAACTCTAAGTTAAATAATTTAACTTTTACCGTGTCTTTTTGTTTTCTTACACTATATGGTTAATAAACGTACCATAACAAGCCAAACGAACCCCAAGTTGTTTATTATTAATAAATATATCTTTATCTAAGTCATTGGACCGAACATTAGATTTTTAGGAATTAAATAACAATTGTTAATATAAAATTTGTTTTAAAAACTAATTTGTGTCAATTTTGACACTATTTGGTACATGATTTTTATGAAATTCATAAAAGAATGATACGTTCGTACCAAGTTACTTAAATCAACAATAACATGTCATATTAACCTATAAAATTAGTTTAAGTCATAAAAAGTCTCAAATTACATTTATTTGGGCATTTATAACATCAAATATGTTAATTTTTCTTAAAAAGGTAATTACTGTATCATTGTTGTGTCATAAATAAATTAATTATTTAAAGTCTAAAAATTACAAGTAAAATAACATTATGTAGAAAATAGTCTTATCTTTCTAATGAATATTTATAGTCGAATTTATCTTATGTATAACCCCATATTAAAAATGTTTTAGTAAATAAACATTGATTTTAACTCTTTTAACTCTTCTTTGAATTAAATAATAATAAATGTCCTAATCTAATCCAAGTGGGCCTAAATGATAATATTTTACACTTAAGGTTGTGTTTGGTAGAGATACACTTTTCCAATAGGATTAGGACATGTGTTAGGGTAATATTAATATCATTGTTACCCTTAATTACCCTATTTACTTTTAACAGTGGTAAATAAAAGTAAAAAGTTACTATTCACCAAAAATTATTTTCATCTCATTGAACCACATTTTACTTACTGACATCAACCATGTCTCTCGGATTTTTGAAATTCCATTCACCGAAGCGGTAAAATTAAGTTTTATGAAAAATTCTGTTTTTTAACTACCACTTAGTAGTTTCACTATTCATCAAAAATTGATGTTTTTCAGAACAATGCCAAAATTTCATCCTAAGCTATATTTCATATTCTGAATTCAAAAATGAAGTCTATTTTACCAAATTCATAACATAGAAGTTGCATTAATTAATTTTATAATTAAATCCTGCTGTTAAAACAAATAGCGTGTTTTTAAGAAACAATATCTATCAAAAGATTGACACTTGTTTATGTCTGGTTTAAATGTGAAATTACATCCAATGACCAACATTATATTAAATTGTAAAAATATATTCTAAATATACTTTAAAACCACTCAAATTAATAATTTATCACTATTAATTATTTTTATTAAAAAAGTTGTTTTTAATTATAATTTAGTAATTTTCACTATTCATCAGAATATGAAAGTTATCCGAAAATTACCAAAATTTCACCCTAAGCTAATTTCGATATTCCGAATCCAAAAATGAAGCCCATGTTGAGTGCTAAAATTTCTAAAATTTTAAAAAAGTGGTTATTACTATTCATAACAGCTATTTTTAATAATATTTTAATAGCATATCGTTGTTTAGTGAAACTCGGTATTGCGTACTACACACGCTATCGAGGAAGGTCGTGATTGCGTGTAATGCAAGGCAAGTCAAGGGTGTGTGTTGTGAAAGCTCCTTTTGGTGTAGCGTACAACACAAGACATTAATAAAATTAAAAAGAATATTTTTCATAAAATCTCGGGCTGTTACAGAATCTTTTCATCATTTTCCAAACAAGGACTTGTTTATCCTTTTCGACCAAATTAAGGTAAGAATGTCTATTTTTAACTTATACGGAGGGTGCGTCTATTTTCTACCGTAATAAACTCGTCGAAGCTTCCCATAAAATATTATATATTCTTTTTGAAAGTAAATGTTTAATTTTATAAGTATGTGACATTGAAATGGTTTCAAAATAGACAGAGATATTTCTCTAAAAAGCATTTTGATTTCATCTATGTCAACAACCTATGATGGAATATAAGTTTATTTGGAGTTGATTTATTATGATACAAAACAGCCATATTGTATTGAAGGTTTTGTCATATGGTTGATTGTGGATGTGCTATTTTTATACCATTTATGGTTTATGGGTAATGTATTGACATTTCATTTACTAGTTTTAATACGAATTTTTATGACATGTTTAAAACTTTTCATATGAGAAATGTATTAGACTTAATAAGTAATGGGTGGAGCCTGCTATAGCTCCTCAATGCATCAGTTGGTCTCATGAGACAACTATATGTGGAAATTGTTGAGGCCCTTTCCAAATTTGATTTATAGTTTTGGGTGAGGCCTTAATCATTTTTAGACGTCTTGGATGAGGCCTAGAAAAAATGTTTCATAATGTAGGACATTATACATTCCCTCATTATGGAAAAAATATTGATGGTTCATGTGGTCATTCGACTAGTAGAATACAAATGATTATGTTTTATTATGGCATTATTAACTTAGCTCATATTCTTGACATAAATGTATTCTTTTTTATAATTGGTATAGTCATGTGGTTTCAATTATTTACCATGCTTAATATTTATGTCCTTTTCCACTGTATTACATACCCTTATTGAGGGTTTGAGCTCACCCCTTTCTTATTTTCATTTTCCCAATATTTGAAGAATTTAGTTATGAGTGACCTCCATGCATAAACTTGGAGGCTTGGATGATTCTAATGAAATATATTTGTGTTGTATTTCACTTCAAGCATTAAATTTGAACTTATATATGAATCTTGTTTCCAATAATACTAAACTGATCGGTCTTTCGAGACATGATTTCCTTGTTATCATTCCAATGTTATGTAATAATGAACCAAATCTGGTAAACTAGGGTTGGGCTGTTACAGTTGGTATCATAGGAAGTTTAGTACAAACCATGGAAACTAGATTTTGATAAACTCTGATTAGAGAACATAGACCAAAGATAGATTTTGAGGATTAGTATAGATGAACTTCCTTGAATTTTCGTATTGTTGAGATTTTGTGAGTTTTCAGAGCAATAAATCCCTGTCTGGATATGATTAGTTAGAGGAGGCTCTGGCACAGATGTACCTAGGGGTAAAACTCGAAAACACCGCTTTGATCTAGACTCGAATGGGAACTGGTGCATGACAACATGCCTTGCTGCACGCTTGGTTACGACACTCCCGAGGGATATTCTTAGGGTAATTCTCATTTTCATTACAAACCATAATGATGGGCTTATGAGTATATACTTAATCAAAGAAAAAAAATTATGATTACGGATTATATCCATAAACTGTTAAATTTATGTTAGTTATTTTACAAGTTTGGAATTATTCATTGCAATTCATAAACTGACGTAGTTTATGCTATTGAATAGGAATGGTACCCAATAGAAAGAATGTGAACTCCCACAATACGTATGATCCAAATAGTATGAAGGATTTCATATTTCATGGTATTAAGCCAACATTTAGAAGTGAAATAGTCTCCCATGTATTGTTAACATATGAAGAAATAGTATCATGTGTTAATAAGATAAGTAATCAATTCTCTGAGTCTTATGGCTTTGAAGGGAAGCGAGAGTAGATGAATATGGAAGAGAGAATTATAGATAAAGGGAAGAGGGAATAGAAAAATTTTCCCATATGTGATAACTGTTGGAAGAAACACCCTGGAACCTGCTTGAAAGAAATGAGAGTTTGTTATAAGTGTGGAAAAAAAGGTAACCATGTACATGACTCCATGGGTAAGAAAAAGTTTTCAAATGTACAAGGCTTCATCTGCAAAGAGTTGGGACACTATTCGAACCAATATCAAAATCACAAGAGTATGCCCCAAATGATGCTATTGGATAATAATCAAGTTATGATACTACCACAGATGAGGAGGAATGATTAGAGTTCTTTTGTTGTTATTAGAGAATTATGTTATTTTAGTGTTGCATCAACAATGTACTGGTTATAATAATTATGTTCTATATAAGGATTATACTGTAGTACTATTTCATTAAGGACTTGAGATTGTGTGGAACAAAGAAAGGTGACCCAATAGCAGGTTAAATTTTTTGAAAATATATGGCTGAGAGAAAGATAAACCATATTATGGTTCTGATTCTGAGGTAGTGATTTTGGAATAATAAATGATTGATTAGGATAAATTATATTGGATATTCTTGACTACCTTGAAACTGATTAATGATTTGTATATTCCATCATTATTGGAGTTTACACCATTTTTGGATAGAAGGAGTATATCAAGTATTCTATAAGTAATAAAGGATTATGAATGTAATCAATAAGTTTTTATGGTATTTCATGATGTTGCAGTGTTTTAAAAGAATACATGATGAAGGTTTACACATGCTATTATGTGGAAAAAAGGATCTTGATTGTGTTCACATACCTTATAAATTTTGGACTGTGAGTTTGGACAGAAGTATTTTTGGATAATTCTAGTTTGAGATTATTGTTGGATTTCTATAAAAAGGACAACCCGTTGGTCAGGCGGAAACCCATCATGTCCAGAAAGGCCACAAGACCTGAACCCACAACCGAAGGGCGACAAGGGTATATCACCTACCACTGAACCATGTAATGCCCTCGATTGAATAATGTACTTTTTTAATGGTTCTGCTAGATGAATTATAAATTCATATTTTTTTACCCCTATACGAAAAGAATAAATAGATTATTATTTTTATGTTCTATTATCTTTTAGATTGAAAGATGATTTTGTGGTAGAACTTAGTTAATGTGCGGGACTCTACTTGTCAAGTATATATTTTTCATCTTCTCTTATTCAATGAAAAATTTAATTCTTATACATTAGAGAAGGGATCTTAAAACAAAAAATATGTTATCCTAATACACTATGTTATATTGAAGCGATGGTATTTTAAATCATCAAAGATTGATGAATTTAAGGGCCTCAATTTTACACTTGTTCGTGGATGATGACCTCAATCACTACCTATAAATATTTACGTTCTTCCTCCAATTATATGTCTCTTATTTCCACCAATGTTCT
Source organism: Viscum album (assembly GCA_963277665.1). Taxonomy (NCBI): domain Eukaryota; kingdom Viridiplantae; phylum Streptophyta; class Magnoliopsida; order Santalales; family Viscaceae; genus Viscum; species Viscum album. The sequence goes on along the minus strand of OY728126.1, from coordinate 2,061,190,490 downwards.
TCTAATCGAGATCATAATTTGGTGGTGACCCTTTCATTTCCCTTTCCTCTTATTAAGACTAAATTTTATTAACCTAATTTCTATTGTGGGTTTTCCCAAAGGTATTTTCTATTTTCAACATTTTATTTTCAAAAAATTATTTCAAATTGTGAGGAAGCAATTTATTGAAGGAGTAAAGAATGTATCACCCCAAGATTTCAAAGTAAGTTATTTTTTCGACGTAATTAAATAACATTCACTACACGCAACACCTAGTTCTAGAGCACCATGACTAACCAAACAAGCTGTTCAAAAGCAGTTATGAATAGTATAACCTGAATTTTGAACATTATATAATCATTATAATTTTTTAATCCATAATATGAGTTTCCTAGCCATAATGTAAGGACAAATAATTTTTTTTCAGATAAAAGAAGTATTTTTCAAAAAATGCAATTTTACCGCCTTTTAATGGAGAAGCCTTTTTAAATCCAATAATAGAAAATTTTATATATTCAATTTTAAAAAATAAACTTTTTATTTATAATCGGGAAATAAGAATTTAGTTTCAATAATTCTTTGTTGTTTTTCTGATGACATTCATTTTTGGTTGAATAGTGTAAAATACTATATTTTATCTAAAAACAACTTTTATAATCAAAATAATTTATATTGTTAAATTATAAATTTTAATGGTATGGAAGTATAAATAGATTATATTTTTACCATTTAATCCAATGAAGGTCATTGTACATAACTTATCTTTTAAATTGGACATAAACAAGTGTAAAACTTTTGATAGTTATGATTTCTTAAAAATACGCCTTTTTGTTTTAATAGAAGGAATTATTTTTAAAATAACAAATGAATCATTTATGTTTTGATTTTTCTTAAAATAGACTTCATTTTTGGATTCAGAAAATCGAAATTAGCTTAGGGTGAAATTTTGGTACTTTTCAAATAACTTTCATATTTTGATGAATCGTGAAAATTACTAAATTTTAATTCAAAACATCTTTTTTAATCGAAATACTTAGTATTGATAAGTTACGAATATTAGTGATTTTATAGTATATTTTGATTATAATTTTACCATTTAATCCAATTTTTGTCATTGGACATAATTTCATATTTAAACTGGACATAAAAAGGTGTCAATCTTTTGATAGTTATTTTTTGTTAAAAACACTCTTTTTGTTTCGACAACGGGAATTAATTTTAAATTAATTTCTGAAAATTATGTGTTTTGAATTTATAAAAATTGATTCCATATTTAGAATAATGAGTTTAAAATTGTGTAAATAGGTAAATTTTATTTTTAGACATTTTGAATAATTACTTCGGAAAATATTTTATTTACCATGGTCAGAGGGTAAATTCAGTAAATAAGGGTAAAAATAATAATATTATTATAAGAAATTACCTTAAAACGTGTCCTAACCCTATTGGTTGATAATGTTTCGACCATGGGCATCATTTGGTCGATTTTGGGACCCCATGGATCCACTAGTATGTGATAATGACACATTATATTAATTAAGTTAAAGTAAATTCAAAAATGACATAAGCATATATCTTTTAGAAAAACAATTTTTACATAGGGTTATATGACTTATATTTTCTTCTATAAAAATTATTTAGAAATTTAAATATATTTCTTACCTAATGGTATTTTATTTATAATTTTTATATATTGAATAATTAAATTTATTAATGACACAATAATGATGTAGTATTTTCCTTATTAATGAAAGAATCAAATAATTAGTATTATAAATGTTAAAATAAATATAATTTGAAAGTTTTGATGACATACACGAATTTTATTGGTTAATTTTACATGTTATTATTTCTTAAATGAATTATATTCTAATTAATAATGTTTTTATGACTTTAATAAAAATCAATTATTCAATAATGCCAAAATTGACATAAATTAGTTTTTAAAACAAATATTATACTAATAATTGATATTATATTCCTAAAATTCAAAGGATCGGCCAAAGGACAAATATAATGGTAATTGTATTATTTTTGGACCACTTTGGGGTAGATTTGATGTATATAGTAATATTATTAACTATATAATATAAAAATACAAAGTGACATGGAAAATGTCAAACTAATTAACTAAAAGTTAAAACTAAAAGATACAGATAATATAGTGACTCAAACATGTCTAAAATCTATTGGTTTAATATATTTCGACAAATCCTCACCTTATACTTTGAATAATCCACATTGGAGCCATTAGAAACCGAACATGAATTTATTATAAATTACTACTTTATGTTTTTTCTTAAGAGCCCCTCCTCCCCCTTGTAAAATGACACCACTTCTAACCAATTCCACAAACCGTCAAAGCCTTTTGGTTTATCCAAACACTACAAAAATACCCTCTCAACAATCCTCACTTAATCCTATTGTCATTCCTTCAGTCCGAAATCCATCCTAAGTATCCCTTTTGACCAAATCAAAAGAAAGAACCTGAAGAAGATGTAAGGTTTTTCACCACCCCTTTTCAAGTTCCTTTCTTCTTCAATTTCTTCTTTTTTGGATGATTCCATTCTAAAATAATAACTCAATTATCTTCTATATACTACAATTTTATTATAAAAATGGTACAACCATATTCATTATTCTATTCATCCTTTTAATGACATGTCACCATACGTGCGAACGTAAGACCTACCGTCTCCACGTCATGGTGTAATTGTTATTAAATACATTATTATTTGGATGGGTATAATAATGATGTGTAATTCATGTAAATAATTAATATAACATGATAATGATTCTATATATAAGATATCACATCGAATTATATATTATTTTAATATCAAAATAATGATATTGTCTCTTGTGCGTACGTACGGACTACCGTCTCCACGAACGTGGTGAGATTATTTCTCCATCATATCCATTCAAGACTAATTTTAATTTGATGATTAAAAATAATGTTTAAGGGATTAATATCATTCTGGATATTAATAAGATACAACATAACCATAACAAACATGACTTATGTAACAAAACATATAATATAAAACGAGTAAGTTAACACCCGAAACGACGACAATTCTAAGATATTATTAACAAATAAATGTTACAAGATCATATATGATATATTATTAATGTATATGATTCTTGTATAATTTAATAACGATTATTTCAACATTATATAGGAGGTTAACCTACCCTCATCCAAGGAAAAGTACAAGTAAGGTTTTATTTAACAATCACATCATTATTTGAGGTTGTTTATACATAATTATATACCGGGACCTCTATATCATCCACATCCATGATTCTTAAAAATGAATTTAAAAACATTATTAATATTTTACAGAATATGGGTTAATGTCTTTTATAATCTTGTTTGAATTTTTATAATGTGTTTATAAAGGAATCTCTCCATCGTTTTCCAAACAAGGTCTTATTTATCCTTTTCGACAAAATTGAGGTAAGAATGACTTGTTTTAACTTGTACAGAGAGTGTGGCTATTTTCTACCATAATAAACTCGTCGAAGCTTCCCATACAAGATTATAAGAATATTTTGAAAGTAAATGTTTAATTTTATAATTATGTGACTTTGAAATGATTTCAAAATAGAAAGAGATATTTATCTAAAAAAAGTTTTGATTTCATCTATGTCAACATCTTTTGATGGATTTTATTATTATTTGGAGTTGATTTATTATGATACTAAACTTCTATATTTTATTAATGGTTTTGTTATATGTTTGATTGTTGATGTACTATTTTTATACCATTCATGGTTTATGGGCATATTATTGACATTTAATTTTCTAGTTTTAATACGAATGTTTATGATATGTTTAAAACTTTTCATATGAGAAATGTATTAGATTTAGTAAGTAACAGGTGGATCCCGCTATAGCTCCTCAATGCATCAGTAGGTCTCATGAGACAACATGATGTGAAAATGGGAGAGGCCCTTTCCCAAATTGATTTATGGTTTTGGATAAGGCCTTAATCATTTTTAGACGTCTTGGCTGAGGCCTTGAAAAAATGTTTCGAAATGTCCGACATTATACATTCCCTCATTATGGAAATAATATTGATGGTTCATGTGGTCATTAAACTAGTATAATACCCATGATTATGTTTTATTATGACATTATTTAATTATCTCATATTCTTTCAATGAATTTATTATTTTTTATTATTGGTAAAGGCATGTGGTTTCAATTATTTACCCTGCTTAATATTTATGTCATTTTCCGCTATATTACTTACCCTTACTGAGGTTTTGAGTTCAACACTTTCTTATGTTTCATTTTCCCAATATAAGATGAAGTTAGTTATGAGGGACCTTTAGGCATAAACTCAGAGGCTTGGATGATTCTAATGTAATATATTTGTGTTGTATTTCTCTTCAAGCTATAATATTGTACTTTTGTATGAATCTTGTTTCCAATAATTCTAAACTGATCGGTTTTTCGAGACATGATTTCCTTATGATCATGCCAATGTTATGTAATAATTCACCAAATCTGGTAAACTAGGGTTGGGGCATTATAGTTTGTATCAGAGGAAGTTTAGTACAAACCATGGAAACTAGATTTTGATAAACTCTAATTAGATAACACAGCCATAAGATATACATTGATGATTAGTAGAAAATAACTTCCTATAATTTTGGTATTGTTGAGATTTTGTGAGTTTTCTGAGCAATACATCCCTGTCTAGATACGAGCAGGTAGAGGCGGTTCTGGCACAGATGTACCTTGAGGTAAAGCCTGAAAACACCTCTTTGAGCTAGACTCGAACGTGAACTGGTGCATGATAATGGACCCTGCTGCACTCTTGGGTGCGACACTCCCAGGGTATACACTTAGGATAATTCTCATTTTCATTACAAACCATTATGAAGGGCTTATGAGTATATACTTACTCAAAGAAAAAAAATTATGATTATGGATTATATCCATAAACTGTTCAATTTATGTTAGGTATTTTACATGTTTGGAATTATTCATTGCAATTCATAAACTGACCTAGTTTATGTTATTGTATAGGAATAGCGCCCAGTAGAAGGATGTGAACTCCAACAATACGTATGATCCAAAGTGTATGAAGGATCACATATTTCATGGTATTAAGCCAACATTTAGAAGGGAAATAGTCTCCCATTTATTCTCAACATATGAAGAAATAGTATAATGTGTTATTAAGATAAGTAATCAATTATCTAAGTATTATGGCTTTGAAGGGAATCTAGAGAAGAAAATGATGGAAGAGAGAATGATGGATAAAGGGAAGAGGGAAAAGAATAATTTTCTGATATGTGATAGTTATGAGAAGAAACACCCTGGAACTTGCTTGAAAGGAATGGGAGTTTGTTATAAGTGTGGGGAAAAATGACACCTTGTACGTGACTACAAGGGTAAGAAAAAGGTTTCAAATGTACAATGCTTCATCTTCAAGGAGTTGGGACACTACATGAACCAATGTCAAAATAATCAGAGTATTCCCAAAATGATGCTATTGGATAATAATCATGTTATGATACTACCACAGATTATGAGGAATGATTCGAGTTCATATTTTTTTATTAGATAATTATGTCATTTTAGTGTGGTATCAATAATATACGGGTTATAATAATTATGGATAATGTAGGATTCTACTACAGTACTATTTCATTAAGGACTTAAAATTGTTTGGAACAATTAAAAGTGACTCAATAGAAGGTCAAATTTTTGGAAAATATATGGTTGAGAGAAAGATAAATCAGATTATTGTTCTGATATAGAGGAAGTGATTTTGGAATTATAAATGATTGATTCAGATAAATTGTATTCAATATTGACTACCTTGAAACTGATTAATGAATTGTATATTCCATCATTATTGGAGTTTACATAATTTTTGGATAGAATAATTATATCTAGTATTCTATAAGAAATAATGGATCATGAATGTAATCAATAAGGTTTTATGGTTTTTCTGGATGTTTCACCTTTTTAAAAGAATACATGATGATGGTGTTCACATACTATTATGTGGAAAAAAGTATCTTCATTGTGTTTACCTACCTTATAAATTTTGGACTCTGAATTTGGACAGAGGTATTTTAGATAATTCTAGTTTGATATTATTTTTGGATTTCCATAAAAAGGACAACCCGGTGGTCAGGCGGAAACCCATCGTGTCCGGCAAGGCCGCAAGATATGGACCCACTATCGAAAGGTGACAAGGGGGTATCACCTACCACTAACCCACATGATGTCCTGGATTGAATAATGTAGTTATTTTAATGGTTCTTCTAGATGAATTATAAATTAATTTTTTTAACCCTATATGAATAGAATAAATAGATTATTATTTTTTTGTTCTATTATCTTTTAGAGTGAAAGATGAGTTTGTGGTAGAACATAGTCAAAGTATGGGAGTCTACTTTTCAAGTATATATTTTTATTCTTCTCTTATTCAATGAAGAAATTAAATCTTATACATTAGTGTAGGGATATTAAAACAAAATTGTGTTATCCTAATACTATATGTTTTGTTGAACCGATGGTATTTTAAATCATCATAGATTGATGAATTTAGGGTCCTTAATTTTACACTTGTTTGTGATTGATGACCTCAATCACTACCTATAAATATTTAAGTTCTTCCTCCAATTATATGTCTCTAATTTCCACCAATGTTCCCCTAGTTGAGATCATAATATGGTGCTGACCCTTTCATTTCCCTTTTCCTCTTCTTAAGACTAAATTTTATTAACCTAATTTCCAATGTTGGTTTTCCCAAAGGTATGTTCTATTTTAAACCTTTTAATTTTGAAAAATAATTTCAAATTGTGAGGATGAAATTTATTGAAGGAATAAAGAATATATCACCCCACGATTTCATAGTACGTTATTTTTTCAATGTAATTAAATAACTTTCACTACACGCAACACCGAGTTCTACCGCACCAGGACTTACCAAACAAGCTGTTCAAAGGAGGTTATGAATAGTATTAACTGAATTTTGAACATTATATAATCCTTACAATTATAGAATCCATATTATGAGTTTCTTATACATAAAGTAAGAACAAATAATATTTTTTTTCAGATTAAAGAATTTTTTTTTAAAAAATGCAATTCTACCACCTTTTAATGGAAAAGACATTTTAAATCCAATATTTGAAAATTTTATATATTAAATTTGACAAAATAAACTCTTTCTTTATAATCGTGAAATAATTATTTAGTTTCAATAATGTTTTGGTGTTTTTCTGATATCATTCATTTTTGGTGAATAGTGGAAAATATTATATCTTAACTGAAAACAACTTTTTAAATCAAAATAATTTATATTGATAAATTATACATTTTAATGGTATGGAATTATAAATAGATAATTTTTTTACCATTTAATCCAATGATGGTCATTGTACATAATTTCACTTTGAAATTGGACATAAAAAAGTGTCAATCTTTTGACAGTTATTATTTCTTAAAAATACACCATTTAGTTTTAATAGTGGGAGTTAATTTTAAATTAATAATTGAAACTTTTATGTTTTGAATATGGTAAAATATACTTCATTTTTGAATTCAGAATATTTAAATTATCTTATAGAGAAATTTTGGTACTTTTTTGATAACTTTCATATTTTCATTAATAGTGAAAATTACTAAATTTTAATTAAAAACAACATTTTTAATCGAAATAATTTATAGTGACAAATTGTGAATTTGAGTGATTTTAATGTATAATTAGATTTTAATTTTACCATTAATCCAATTTTGTTCATTGGACATAATTTCATATATAAACTGGACATAAGAAAGTGTCAATCTATTGATAGTTATTATTTGTTAAAAACAAACTTTTTGTTTCGACAATGGGAATATATTAAAAATTAATTTCTGACAATTATGTGTTTTAAATTTAGAATAATGGATTCCATATTTATAATTAGGATTCCAAATTGTGTAAATCGGTAACTTTTATTTTTAGACATTTTGAATAATTACTTCGATAAATATTGATTTATCATGGTTAAAGGGTAAATCCGGTAAATAAGGGTAAGAGATAATATTATTATTATAATAAAATACCCTAAAATGTGTCCTAACACTATTGGATGATAAATTTATGCCATTCCATCTTTGGGTCGGTTTTGGGACCCCATGGATCGACATATAATTGATAATGACAATTTATATTAATTAAGTTAAATGTAAATACAAAAAAAACAGAAGCATATATCTTTTAGAAAAACAAAATTTTACATAAGGTTTTATATGTTATATTTTCTACTATAAAGATTCATTAGAAATTTAAAATGATTTTCTACATAATGGTATTTTATTTATAATTTTTAGATATTGAATAATTAAATTTATTTATGACATAATAATGATGCAGTATTTTCCTTGTTAAAGAAAGAATCAAATTGTTAGTTTTATAAATGATAAAATAAATATAATTTGAAAGTTTTTATGAAATAAAAGAATTTTATTGGTTAATATTGCATTTCCTGATTGCTTAAATTAATTTTATTCTAATTAATAAAGTTGTTAAGACTTTTAAAAAATCAATTATTTAATAGTGTCAAAATTGACATAAAACAGTTATTAAGACAAAAATTATATTAGTAATTGATATTATATTCTTAAAATTAGAAGGTTTTGCCTAAGGACTTATATAATGTTGGGTGTATTATTAATGTACCACTTTCGGGTCTCTATGATGTATATAGTATGTTTATTAACTATATAATATAAAAATACAATGTGACATGGTAAATGTCAAGCTAATTAACTAAGAGTTTAGACTAAAAGATAAGGTTTATACAGTGACCGAAACCTGTCTAAAATCTATTAATTGAAATTATTTTGACCCATCCTCACCATATACTTCTAATAATCCTATTTTTATCAATTATAAACCGATGATGAATTTATTATAAAATAACACTTTAGTTTTTCCTAAAGAGCTCATCCTCACCCTTAAAAAAGGACACCACTTCTATCCAATTATTCGTACCTTAAAAGCCTGTTGGCTCTACCAAACACTTCCCAAATACCCTATAAACTATCCTCCCTTAATCCTAGAGGCCTTAATTTAGTCAGAAAGCCAATTTATGGATCCATTTTGATCAAATCAAATGGTAGAACCCGAAGAAGATGTAATGATTTTCACCACCCTTTTTCGAGTTCCTTTCTTCTTCATCTTCTTCATTCTTTGTTGTTTTCATTATAAAATAATAAATCTAGTATATTATATATAATTTGATGTTATTATAAATATTTTACAACCATATTCATTATTTTATCCATCCATGGAATGACATGTCACCATAGTTGAGTACGTACGGCCTACCGTCTCCACGTCATGTTGTAATTGTTATTCAATACATTATTATTTGTATGGGTATAATAATGATGTATAATTCATGTAAATAATAAATATAACTTGATATTGATTATTTATATATGATATTCCATACAATTATTTATTATTTTAATATTAAAATAATGATATTGTCTCTCGTGCGTACGGACGGACTACCGTCTCCATAAACGCAATGAGATTAATTCCCCATCGTATCTATTCAAGAATAATTTTCATTTTATTATTATAAATAATTTTTAAGGACATGATATAATTCTGGATATGAATAATATACAACCTATAAATAACAAAAAAGGCTTATGTAAGAATACATATAAAGGAAAATGAGTAAGTTAACACCAGAAATGACGACAGTACTAAGATGTTATTAATAAAGCAATGTCAACAAACTATATATGATATCATATTAATGTATATGATTCTTGTATAATTTAATAAAAATTATATCACCATTATACAGGAGTTTAACCTACACTCAATGAAGGAAAATTACAAGGTAAGGGTTTATTTCAAATTCTTTTCATTATCTGAGGTTGTTTATACATAATTATCTACTAGGAACTCTTTATCATCCACATCCATGTTTCTTAAAAATGTATTTAAAAACATTATTACTGTTTTATAGAATATTGGTCAATGTCATTTATACCTTTGTTTGGCTTTTTATAATATGTTTATAAAGGAATCCTTCCGTCAATTTCCAAACATGGTCCTTTTTAAACTTTTCGACAAAATTTATCTAAGAATGTCTTTGTTTAACTTATACGGCGGGTGCAACTATTTTCTACCGTTATAAACTCGTTGAAGCTTCCCATAAAAGATTATAAGAATATTTTCAAAGCAAATGTTTTATTTTATAATTATTTGACTTTTAAATAATTTAAAAATAGGAAGAGATATAGCCCTAAATAGAGTTCTGATTTCATCAATGTCTACATCCTTTGATGGATTTTAAGATTATATGGAGTAGATTTATTATGATAGAAAATTTCGATATTGTATTGATGGATTTGTGATATGTTTGATTGTGTATGTGCTATTTTTATACCATTCATGGTTTATTGGTAAAGTAATGACATTTCATATGATAGTTTTAATATGAATGTTTATGATATGTTTAAAACATTTCATATGAGAAATGTATTGGACTTAATAAGTGAAGGGTGGTGCCCACTATAGCTCCTTGACGCATCAGTAGGTCTCATGAGACAACTAGATGTGGAATTGGCTGAGACCCTTTACAAATTTGATTTATGGTTTTTGTCAAGGACTTAATCATTTTTAGACATCTTGGTCGAGGCCTTGACATATTGTTTCAGAATATCTGACATTATACATTCCATAATTTTGGAAATAATATTGATGGTTCATGTGGTCATTCGACTAGTAGAATACCCATGATTATGTTTTATTATGGCATTATTTACTCATCTCATATTATTTCCATAAATATATTATTGTATATTATTGGTAAAGGCAAGTGGTATCAATTATTTACCATGATTAATATTAATGTAATTTTCTGCAGTATTAATTACCCTTACTGAGTGTTTGAGCTCACCTCTTTCTTATGTTTCATTTTCCCAGGATATGAAGAAGATAGTTATGAGTGACCTGTAGGCATAATCTAGGAGGCCTGGATGTTTCTAATGAAATAAATTTTTGTTGAATGTCTCTTCCTAATGTAAATTTGAACTTATGTATAAATATTGTTTCCAATAATACTAAACTGATCGGTCTTTCGAGACATAATTTCCTTGTGATTAGGCCAATGTTATGTAATAATACACCAACTCTAGGTAAATAGGTTCAGGGCGTTACACTTTGGTTAATGATATAATTATATAAATATATAAAAAATAAATTTAATTACATATTTCTCATATATAATATTAAATTATACTTTTAGGACCAATAAAAATATAAAGTTATGAAAAATGAACCAACGTTACAATCATGGAGAAGGTAGTTCGTACATACACGTGAGTAACATTTCCATTTTTTGATTATCAATATGGAAATATGGGATGTCACATTTTATATATACAAAAAATATTATTTCATAATTTATATTACATTTAATTTTATATACTTATATATATCATTAATGTGATGTAAACGGAATCAAATCCCTTTGAGGAGGTTTTAATCCACACATCTACGAATGACATCACCACTTGTTCAGTAAGTGAAATGGTAAGAATGAAATGATATATTATATATATAGAAAAATAAGTATGTAAATAATGTCATAATTATGTACTTTATATCATTTAAATTCATTATAATTAACCCTATTACCTTCCATGTAATACATTATTGAAAAATTTCATCCCATTTCTTTGTAAAGCGATAATCCAGATTACACATAAGCATCGTAATATTGTCCATTAAAAATTGGAATATAATAAGGGTTAATATTATTTAATGACACTTGAATTTACTATGTTGTAAATATCACAAAAAATTTATATAAAAAATGTTGTAATAATTATTCCCAATAAGGATAGGTTGTATTGGAGAAACAAATGATGTCGTTTCGCAAGGTAGTAGTCAACAGTACACACAAATGATGATTTTTTAAAACATTTTATGATAGTGTGTATCAGTTTAGGTCATAACCCTTACATTAAAACTTATTTTTATATTTATGATACATATTATACTATATAATAACGCTATAAGATGATTTTAATGATGAGGATAAGGAAATTATACAGAAATTCATATTGATGAACATTACCTCTTCTGTGGGAATGTTTTTTTTCGAATTACAAAAATGTCATCCTTGGATTTACATATACCAAAACATAGTCATATGGGATGATATAACACAATGTTGGTGTTTGATAGTGTTAATTTAGGATTATAAAAATTATCTTATAGGGTTATATAGTTGGGTAAAGTGAATTACCTTTTATAATGGAGGAGGAGTTTCATTCTTAAAAATACCAATAAAACAAAAAAAATTGTGATGTCACCCTTACATAATTATATGAAAATATTAAATTATTTTTGTTAAAATAGGGTAAATTGTTTATATATATCTATTAATAATTTTTTAAGTTCCTAGGTCATTCGAGAATATAATATTAATGATTAACCATTATGTAAACTCGTTTTTACATTAATCATTGTAAATTATTTTAATTACAGTCACAAATTTTTTTCTAAAAACAAATTTACCTTACTAAACAATAGAGATTATTGGGATTCAAATAATTGAATCCACATTTATAAATTCAACTTAAACAAATTGAATAATTTAATTTAAAATTACTTTGAAAGACGTGATAAGAAAGTAGGGTTTTAAAGTGAAAACATTCAAAAGTTTTAAATGTTTTTATATCCAAATTCACCATATACATTATTCAAATAAACTAAATTGAATTAACAGATTTATAATAGAACTATTTTAACATTAAAATATTTTTTAAATACAACATATAATTATATATTATATTCATGGAACTGTAGTTTTAAATAAAAATGCAGTATTTTATCTGTACAACAAAAAAGTGAAAATTCTCATCAAAATATCAAGAATTCTATATAAGGTAATTTTGATATTATTTCAACACTGAAGTTTTTTAAAAAAAATAAAATTTATAAATTTTTCAGTATTCAAAAATAATGTCCTCCATTTAAAGGGTAAATAATAACCATTTAGAAAAATATACCATTTTATGCTTTAAAATTGTATTTTAACTTTTTTCAATATAAAACTTATTTGATAAATTAAAAAATATATTTTATTTAAAATTTAAAATATAAATATTACTCAATTTATTCATAAGTGTTGATGAATATAATTTATTATCCTAAATAAACTTTGAGTGAATAAAATCATTTCATTTTTAATCAATTATTTTTTTCATTTCTAATTAATTGGTAACCAAATTATATATATTTAATTAATAAAATTTAACCCACTGATTTTATAACTATCATGTAAAATTATAGTATTAGTTGTACATTTTATCCTGATAAAAAATCATCATTTTTTTAATATAGATAATCTATGAAACTAGATATTTTGAGAAATGTGAGATAAAAAAGGTGTTCTAGGTGATTTAAGATAAACTATGCATTTCGTGAAACAAAATATGAAATTTTATTTTAACTAATTTTAATGAATATATTCTTTAGAATAATAGGATGTAAGAGAATTAAATCAGTTATTTAAATTTTAATGTTGGTTATACCTTATGTATTTACGATATATTTTGGGGTATGCATACCCCTACTAAGATGTAGAATTCACCCCTTTATTTTCCTTCCATTCTCAATAATTCTATGAAATTTATTATGATTTATATTTTGGAATGCACTAAGGTAAATAATGGTTCTCTAAAATAAAATACTAGTGTGTATCTTGATTTTTCAATTTTAATGTGAAATTAATGTCTGAATATTGCTTTCCATTACTAATAAATTGTTCATCCCTTTGCGATGTGATCACATGTATATAGAATCAATTTAATTGTGTAACCAATAACTTTTTGGAATTATGGTATGTGTATTTACATGGTTACCCCCATGTTATCAATCGTTTGTTAGAATATTTCATTGTGAAATTTCTATGTGTCATAGGAATCTAATCAATGTGATCATTTGTTTTTATTAATGGTTATTTATCAGTGATAGAATACTTATATATAAAGGTTTCACTATATTTATCTAATTTCTAATAAACCATATTTATGTATATTTCACTTATTTTTGAAGCCACATAGGAGTATGCACGATTTTTTATCACCATCCAGAAAGGACGTTTTTTGTTTATTTGTGTAAAGCCCACTAAAGTGACATCATACATAAAATTATGATAGGAATCAGAACTGTTGTTGTTTTCTGAAAATTAATGGGGAATTTTGTACCTTTTATGTTCATGTGACATGTACAAATCCTTGTATTTTATCATCTTTCAAGAAGTATGAAAAAATAAATTATTCCTAGTAATTGTTGATATGGGACTTATTCATGGATGATACTTTTTTATCATTAAGTGGCTTGGAAAGGAATATATCCATACCAGATTTTTTGTTATCTCGTTTACAATATAGAAATTGTTAGTGATGTATTGATTTCCCCTAAAATGAATATAGACCTCCATGTAGTGGAATGATGTTTTACGAAATATGGAACAATGTGGAAAGAAGATGAAATTTTTTATGATGTATTTTAACATTAGAGAGTAATCCTTTATATAACATAAAATAATGAATCATGGACCATTTATTTTGGGAGTAAATTATTATGTTAATGTTACTGGAGAGTATATTTTTTTCTTAGGTCATGCAATGAGGAAATATTTATTTATTTTAATGTCATGCATATAGTACATTATCCATATAGTTTAACGATATTCAAAAAGGTTGTTCATTTAATTAAAGAAGTTATAATTGGAAATAGATAAAATATAAAACATTTGAATATTTGTATTACCACTTTGGAGAGTTATATGGTGGTTTTGGTTAATTGTTTCATCAATATGGAATATAGATCCACCGTAGGGATGTAATTTGAAAGTATAATTTCAGGATTATATGCCTTTTAGGCCAACATAGGGGCCTACCCCTAGTCCAAGGACTAGAAGTGAAAATTTTGGGCCAATTAAAGAAAATTATTATCACATGGGGTGACCACATGAATCTTGCAGGAGCTAGGTATGATTATGAAAATATCAAGATCATACCTAAGTTGATGCATGTCCTGACAAAATTCTTCAAGAAAAAAAATATTTGAACCACCATTATCAAAGGAATGTAGGATAAAAAACACCTCATGGACTCTATATATGGTTTGAGACATATAAGAGAAACCTTTTTATTAATAGAATTTAGGATTCAAATAATATTATGTTGGTCTGCATACCAGAATTTGATACATTTTGTGTCCTTAAATGTATCCTTGATAATTTGATGTCCAAATAGAATATTTCAATGAAGGAAATCTATAGCCTGAATTTTTGAATTATAATGATTCTTATAGTGATCCATGATTCTCATGCATGTATATTTATTTTTGCGATGAATATTATTTCCATTATACAAACAGATGACCAATGACCATTATAGTATAATGAAATTGGAAACATCGAACACAATATTCTAATCTGGTCAAAGATCATAAATGTTCCCCATGATGATATTACCATTTAGTTCACTTTATAAACATACCCTACATAAATTTATTCTTCAATACTAGGATAATGTAAATATATGAAGGGTGAGATTTGATGTTTAGTATGGTTAAAAATAAGAGATATAAGAAAGTTTTATTATGAATGAATATGAGAATAATGCATGTATGTGATAATCTAAAAAAACATAGGATGTTCATACCAAACATTTAATAGATCCGAAACATGATTTATATCATAATGATTTTCATTTAATAAGGCATGAATCATAAAGGAATCAAGGAAAATGTTCCATGAGAAAATTACACCAGCATAAAACATAGACTTGTAGCATTCACATTATCATATAACATTGTTAACATGTAAAAATAGATACATTTTCACTCATTATGATTAGGACATGAAATCAATCCCTCACATAATCTTATCAACATGAGAACAGGTCCAAGAAAAACATTAAAGACATGAAATACAGGTCCATGCATAAAATTTGTTTCATATAATCAAGTTCTTTCATAACATTATAAACATTTAATTAGGTTTAAAAATAATTTATGGATCTTGAATATAGGTCCACAAATAACATCATAATAATAACAGATATCTCACAAGTCCATGATAACGGACAAAGTCCCATACAGAACCAATTTCAACATCCATTCTACTATTGTCTATCTATTGAGATATAAATCATTACCCAAAATTTCAATATATTATATCCCATGTTATGAAATGGTTTTCACACACATTTCATAATATGATAACCTCTGGATAAGAAAAAAATTTCATAATAATTTAATGAATTCACCATATCATAACTCATGAAAAAAGTGGGTTAAATAAAAAATATATTATGGCATAATTTAATAGAAAAAATGAGGATTTCGTATATAAATAAACATAAACCCTTAAATGATATAATAAAAATGGTATTCGAAGTCCACCTCCCCAAAAAATCA
The DNA here is from genome assembly GCA_963277665.1 of Viscum album. Classification (NCBI taxonomy): domain Eukaryota; kingdom Viridiplantae; phylum Streptophyta; class Magnoliopsida; order Santalales; family Viscaceae; genus Viscum; species Viscum album. The sequence goes on along the minus strand of OY728126.1, from coordinate 2,061,174,021 downwards.
ATGTTACATAAAAATTTCATATTTGAGAGAAAATTATTTATAATGATAAATCAGCATGGAATTTTCTTGATGAAGATAAATATTATATAAAATTCATATTCAAAAAATAAAAATTAACAATACATTTTTTAAATACATTTCATTGCAAGTAAAAGTTTAAAATCATAATGGATGATATACAAAAATCAATGAAATCTTTTCATGAAGAAAATATACTTTTGTTTTTTCAAAATTCATTTTAAAAAAATAATAAAAATTGAAAATATTTTTAGTAGAAAATTGCAATTAAAGAGTATAAATTATGTGTAAAATAATGTGATTTTTATAACGATGGTATATTTATTAAATCTAAAATATAATAAAACAAATATTCCAATATCATTTTATATAAAATTCAAACCATAAATTTTTAAAAAATGACTTGATGATTAATTCCATAATTTTTTTATATGGTAAAATATTCTTTAAATTATCTTTTCAGAATCATATGATAATAAGATAACTTTTTAATTTTCTTACAAGTCATTGTGTTATAAGAAAAAATATTTCTATTCGAAGAGAGAAATAATTTCAGGTTTTCATAAAGTCATTTTCTCAATAATCATAAGTATAAAATATAGAAAATTGTAATATTACATGAAAATTCCATGAATAACAAAAGAAAAATAAATTTTATGATAAATAATATGTGGTATATCATTAAATTTCAACTATAGATATATAATATCAAACAATCCTGATAAATGATGATATTTTAGTATACAATCTTAACCGCTTTGGAAATAATGAATTATAAACCCTATAAAAGAATAAAATCATTAAATTATCATGAGGACAAAAATTTTAAGATATTCTATGGGAATGGTTTTTTATATAAACCATGTGAATGAATAGATTTTCATAACACAGTATAAATATTAAATAAGGATAATAGAGAAAAAAATATCATACCACATTGGTATTTTCTGATCCATAAACCACATGAATGAGATATCCTCAAATAGAACAAACCCTTTTTATTTTTTGGAAGGAGTTTTTCTGCTATTAAGAAAAGTAGCATCATCAATATCCTTTGAATCAAAGAAGGATCATTCCATTTTACCTATCTGGGTGTTCCAATATTATGGAAAAGGCCTAAATCCATGTATTTCAATGCTATTTTTGACCAAATTATCAACCAGCTGGCCTCATAGAAAGTAAAAAACCTCACCATGGCTATTAGGATCTGTCTAGGGAAATATACCATTGCCTCTAAATTGGTTTACTCACTGATGATATATAAATGTAATATCTGTCTCTATAAGAAAATTAATGTTTACTTCAAAAACATATTTGGACTGGAATTTTTATTGAAAAGAATGTTGTTATCATACCCTGGTCTACGTATTGAAAACCTCTTAATAGGGTTGGTTTTAGAAACAGTAATCTAATGTTCCATAATGAGGCCCTTCTGGATAGTCTCACATGGATATTGATTAATAATAATTCTGAATTATCGACCGTTTATAGAAATATATTCCTATAGATGTTAAAAAAGGGAAACTTGAGATATTATAAATCATCGATCTGGACATCCATTTGAATTTCTATTGCCAGCATCATGGATAACTCTAGATGGATGGTTAGTGTGGATTCCTCTATGAATTTATGGCTTAATAACTAGTCTGGAATCCCCCCATGTCCTTATAACCCTCTATTTCCCTCACGAAAATACCAACCTCACCATAAAGGAGGTTCTTTAATCTCATAACATCAATCTCCCTGAAACCATCATGAATGTTGTTGGAAAATACCCATCCTCTATCCATGATGAATTTATTCTTTGGGATTAATCCAATAATGGTATTTTTGATTCCAAATGTTTTTACAACCATAATTTTACAAATTTAGATCATAGTTTTTTTGGAATTAAACTCTTCGAAAAACCCTAGTTTAAAACCTCAAGACTTAACCTTTTTGGGGTATTCCTCATAATCGTATCCCTATTGAAGTTTTTCTTCATTGTTTTGGTATCCAACTCAGCTCTAAATTTAGTTTCATTCATCAACATAGAGAAGATGCTAACAACCAATTTTTGTATGGTGTTATGGCTTCAGAACTTTAGAACTATATTACTAACATGTTAGACTGATGCTGAATATTCTATTACTAAATTTTGTAGCAATTAAAATTTACCATGGAGCTTGATTCTTCACAAAATATCAATAATTTCTTCTTTTTCGTAGTATCTAAACGTCTCCACGTGATCTGGTATGACTGAAATGTAATTATCCACCATAACTGCTCATTCAATTTAAATACAGGCTGAACATGAATTCGCATCACTATCATGGAAGAAGCCTTACTTCTGAAAGATAATTGTGACAACTCTATTGGATACTTTGTGATCCTTCATTGTCTTAGGATCAAAGGTCTCTATAGACACCCAAGGCAGTCATTTGATGTGTTCTGAAAATCCTTGATTTTATGGTGGATGAAAATTAATGTTGATGGAGGTTCCAAAGGAAATCTGGGACCTATGAGATATGGTTAAATATTCTGAGACATTCGGGGAAAATTTCATGGTTGTTTTTTGGAATTTGTTTGTACCGCCTCTTCCCTAGAAGCAGAAATGATGGATGTGATTCAAGCTGTTTACATTTTAAAGAAAATGTGTTGGAACAACATATCGATAGAGAGTGATTATAACACTATTTTGCAAGCTATTTGTAATGGGGTGGTTCACCTTTCATGGGAGCTTACCACGTGTTGGATGAGTTTTATTGATTTTCTATTAGAGATCAGATACATTATACCCCATGCTGATCATTAGGTGAACATGGTTGCAGATGGTCTTGCCAATAATGGAATCAATCAGAGAATTACGTGGAGAGATGATATTCCAGTTGATCTTCTCCCTCTTTATGAAAAATGTTGTAATAAGATCCTATCTATTTGACTCTTGTAGTTACTTTCTTGCTTTTCAAATAATTGTGACTTGGTCTTTGACCGAGTCATTACCTTAAAAAATTGTTTTCATGAATATGGAATGGGTTTTTATATATATATCACTAAATTCATATTAGGATGGATTTCATTCCATATAATGTATTCTAGGACGAAATTTTTTATGATGGGATCTTATTTGGGTAGGGTTTGGAATAACTAAATATGATTGAATGTGAAAATTAGAGAGGGGAGGGGATCACCTTTTATAATATCTGCAGAAGAAAAACATGATATTTTTGTGAAGAAATAATTTATCCCTTATTTATTAAATAGAAATTTTTTTGTATTAGGCCATTATCAATAATTAGAGGTTTAAGGGTCAAAATAAGACCATAAAATAGTTTTTACAAATGTCTATAGGTCATTTTTACCATTTTAGTTTTTGTTTAACCCCCGGGTGGTAACATTTTTACCTTAAGCACGGTAATTAATTTTTTATGAGTTCGCTACTCCTTTTCATAAAAAATTATATTGAAAATATTCCAAATTAAAAATTATTATTATTAAATTAATGTAATCAATTATTCTGAATTCCATTCACATAATTGGAAAATTTTAATATAAAATTAATCCAACATACATGATAATAAAGTGGGTTTTTAATGAGATAATGGTCAAATGTGTGAAATATTTAAAGACCAAATTTCATTATGAAATTTATTAAAATGAAATAAATTTGATTAACTGATTTATATAAAACTATTTCTTTATTATAACCTATTTAAAATATAATTTAATAGTCCAAATAAATTAAATAATGATGATGTTTTAGGTTAAAATTTAGTATTTTCATTCATTATTAAAAATTGAAATATTTCAAAAAAATGATGAAATATTATCCATATATTAATTTTAAATTATGAGTTATAAAAATATTTTTAAAAAATTACTATCCTATGCTAGTAAAAAATTAATTTTATTACAATTGCGAACAAAGGTGACCAAACCATTTTTAGAAAAATCCTTTTCTTAAGAAAAAATCGATTTTGATGCAATTTCATGTTTAGAAACATATAAGATGAATGTTTAATTTCGTTATTGAATATATAATTTATTAATTTCATGAAAATCACTAATAAAGAGTGATTTTTTAAATTTAATAATACATAAGACACTTTTTTGAGAACTATTTTTTTAGAGAATGAATCCATTCTATTTTCAAATGGATTTTATTTTCATTTCAAAACTAATTTCACCAATGAATTAATTTTATAAACAAGTATAAACCATATTTTTATAAGTTACATAATCATATTCATAATAAATACTCTAATATCTATATTAAAATTATTATAATGACATTAAAATAATATGATATGTTTTAATTAAAATCTGTGTTATGTGTAACTCAAGCTAAGCGTAATGTTGCAGTTTAAGAAAAATATCAAAACAATTAAATTAACATGAAAAAATAAAAAATCATAGGGTGTTAAATTATACCCCATTAAAATAAATTTCCCCACTGAAATTCAAACCATCCATAAAAAGGTATACATTTTAAATCCCATTTCATACAAGTTATTAAATAATCATTTAAAAAAGGAATGTTGGAATCATAATAGTTACCCAATGTAACTGATGACTAGGTTACCACATAAGAGAACACATGTGGTATGAGAATGTATTTATGTGGAAGAAAAGTGTTAATAATTATAGATAGATATAATGATCAAAGATCTCATGAAAATTGGTGATCATGATATTGCTATTGACCATAAGAACAAAAACCTACGAAGTTAAAAAAAATGACATTAATATACTAAAAATGATAATAAAAGGACATAATATTATTTCAATATCCATTTCATAACCATTAATATTTTTTATGATAATAAATACTTATTATATTTCATTCAACTTCATAACAACAATATCACCATTTTTTCATGACTTTATCAACATCCACTTCATATCATACTCCATGAAATAAAGTTGAATTTTCAATTCCTAAAGCATATATAGATCATATGATCTATAAAGAATTATAATTTAATCCTTCTATCTTTAGTTGAAAAAAAATGGTTTGTATCAGTTAAACAATATGAATTAATATTAACATGTAGAAATAATTTTTTTATCTACAACTTAATAAAATGTTCAAAAAAAAAACATTTCTTAAATAGTTAATCTTATGAATCATTCAAATGATTAAAATCCAAAACAAGGTAAATAAGTAGATTTTTTTTTCAAAAATAGATTATATTGATCCCCTATATAACTTTATGTAACTCTTGATTGTGACATACCAAACATTTGAATAGCATTATAATGTATTCTCCTGAAACATTTGAGTAACCTGAATTCCTATAAAACGATATTAAAAACATACATTTGTAATGTCCTATATTTTCTAAAAGGTATGAATAATAATTTTTTCAGAGTAAAATTACAATGTTTGGACCCTGTTATATTACCCAATAGATTTTTTGAGGTTACAAAGGGGTCCTGGTATTATTCAAAGCATGGTTCATCAAATTTTATTGAAATATGAGAGGAAACATTAGTAGAAGAAATTGGGCCACCCATCTTAAACTATTTCCCCGAAAGAGGTGTGTCATTTCAAAGAGGATTAGTAAGAGGCATTGTTTACTGAAATATCAAGGTAATTTAGAATTTACATAAATTATTTATAGGTAGGGTGATAGTGGGATGATTCATGGATTGTGAACAATTATGAAAAATGTGTGCCTAACCCTTTGGGGGTATCTACTTAGACAAATCATGGATCATGATTGGAACACTATTATTTCTGAATTGAAGTAAAGCCATGTGACCCAGGGTTAGATGGTGATTTTAATGGTTTTACCTTAATGAACATAACATATTAACTTATGTGTCTCCCTTCTCATTACTAGTGTGTAGACCCTAATTCACCTCCTAAGGTCCCTCCCTCAAGCATCTTTTAGATACCCTGATAACTCCTATATTAGGACTCTGTTTTATCTACCATAGATCATATATGATCTATATTAGTAAGAAATTTAATATATAAACATTCCTTTATCATTGATAACCTATTTTCTAGTTGTTTGATCATTATTCTTTTTTCATTATATGTACTTCAAATCTATAGATATATTTTTAGGAGGAATCATCAATGAACCAAAGGTAAGAGGTCTAGAGGTTGTTCCTAAAATGTTTAATTATTCATAGCTTTATCGTTGTTTGACATGTATTCCATTAACTTATGTTTCCCTTAAATGAATTCTTCCATTCTAAATTAATGTATGCATTTAGTTATACTCTTGTGGACCCTTGCTATGTGGTTCGAGAATGTCTACCTAAAACATGGTCATCCATTCATGTGTTCCAAATTTAATTACACATCCAAATAAATTTTTTTAAATAACCAAACACCTCCAAAGTGTCGATCTTGGAATGGATATGAATGTATGCCCCATTTATATATTTATTCAATGGATCAAAACACCATATAATTTTTTTCTTGGACATAAATTCCTTTTTATTTCTTAATTAATTAAATATATTTATTCTAATGAATGATAACATCTGGAAAGGCCACTCCAAATGTTGCATGATTTTATTTGAATGGATTACCTAAATTTGGACACACATTGTTATGTCAGGTATTTATTATTATTATACATAAGAGGTGACCCCTTGTTTATTATTATTATTGTTATTATGAGTATTCTAGGTTTATGGGTTGTTGAATTATGGTTACGGGACTTTTTCAGCATGATGTTTCATGGAACCTTAAATTTTAAGTTGATAATGATGTCAGACATAGTTATACTATTAATTTGGTGATAAGAATGATGTGCCACATTAGTTTGAATTAGGTGTTGAGAATGAAATATCACACCATAATTCCTTTACTTGTTTTATGGGAATGACATTCTACATTCTGAGGGATTAAAACTACATGATGGAGAGGACCTTCATTGATATTGTAGTTTTGGGCATCTCTGTGGGTGATTCTGGTCTAGGAAATATCTCACTGATTCTGATGGAGTATAGAGGTGTGGAGTACTTGGTCATAGATCTTTTTGTTGTGGTTTGATAAAAGTATATTTGGGATGCTACTGAATTTCATAATTGCTCCTTGTTGGATTGTTTTGGGAAAATTATTCCCTCATTGGAGATGTTCATGTTGTTTTTGGACACTTGTGGTCTCCAACATCAAGAGAGAGTTTCTGAACATTCCATCTTTTTGTTTTTCATTAAACATTTCAGCAAGGATGACTCCATGCATGCTTGGGTGGGGGAGGAAGTATGTTGTGTTTACCTTTGTTTCACTTCATCTTTCTAGTATTGGGAGTGTCACTATGTCAATGAGTATTGATGGGAGACTCTATGGACTATACATCAGGGTCACCCCCTTCAATTTCATAATCCATCAATATTTGCGTTATTGGGTGACTCATTGGGGTGTTTTTTGTTCTTGGATACATACAAAGATGTGCTACTGGACATGACCAATCCTCATATTTGTTTTCTTATAAATTCAACAATGAATATCCCACCACGACTGCTCATCAAGTCTACTGAGGGGATTATGTTGTGGTAATGGTTCGTGTTCTATGATCTGCCCATATTTTGTATGATTTTATTATTTTAAGTCCCTTCTATAAGAAGTTTTTAGATAGTTTAATCTGAAAACGTGAAGACATGGGATCTCATAGGTTCATGGATCTCCTATATATCCATAATCGTTTGAGGATGGGGTGAATTCTCATTGTAAGATGGAATTATAGGGAGTTGATGGGGCATAAAAACCTACCCAAGATCGACTGTTTTCCTCCTCAGCTGAGGTGGAAAAATTCAATGGCACGATGTCAATTATTTAAAATTTGATTCATGTTATACATATAGTGGAAAATTTTATCACCATTTTAGAGGGTTCTCAGGTGGAAGAATTTATGTCGATGGATAATGTGTTCTCCACGATGTAACCATTGAAAAAAATTCTTCTCAACAGCATCCTTGAAAGCTAGTTTGATAGAGTTAATTCTAACAAAGATGGCTCCATTCTTCTCTAGAAAAAGGGACAAACATATTGCATGTGTTGTTTCGAGCATCCCAAGGTTGTCATGAACAACATCGTTTGGTACTCAAATGTCTTCCATTATTTGTCTAGAATACATAAAAATTCCATTTTTGTCCATGGTGGGAGGTTCCAATGTTCCATACGATATCCCTTCATGTTGCGATTTTCCAAGATGGTTATATATTCAATGTCCATGGATGAGTGATTCAAAACATTTTTTGTCTTGATAAAATGTAACAATGGTTTTAGTGTCATGAACTCCATCTGTTAATGATTTCATTGATTATATGGAATGCTCGTGGTCTGAGAGTACATGGGAAATGACCCTTCTTGGCTTTTGAGTCCTAGAGAATTAGTGCATCATTGTCTGTCATTCATAAAACTAAACAAAATATCAGTAGAATCAATTACATGACTAAAAATATGGGGTTTGTTTATTCTTTTCGTGGTCATCCTATGAATAAACACATTTTCATTATTTGGAAAAATAACCGTCAAGTGGATTTGATTCCTGCAATGAGCTAGTGTATTACATTGAAGGTTAGGATCAATGGAAATGAAATTTGGTTCTATTTAATTTAATGTAGTAATGATATACAGGATAGAAGGGACTTATGTGACTGGGTTGTTACCTTTAATCCTACGGGTTTACCTCATTTTATCAGTGGGGACTAGAATATGATTTTTGATATCTTGGAAAAGAGGGGTTGGTCTAGGATATTTATAAATGGAATGATTGATTTAAGAAATCTAATATCCAGTATGAGCCTACCTGATATCATCTTTAGTGGGTGCAATTATACATGGTGTAATAATCTCAAATGGGCTAGACATATTTGGAGGGGCCTGGATATATTCTTATCAAACTTTTTGGGGTAAGAATCCTTTATTCGTGATTCTATTTTTCATTTATCCCAAGAACTGTCTAATCATTACTCACAACTGATAGAGATTAATCAATATTTCTAGGAAAATAATCATTTAATGTATTAATTTTACTACAACCACTTGATTGGTTTCATTAAAATTATTACGAATTATTGCGAATAAAAGATATTTTGGAGCGTTTAGGTATGGCACTCTGGGCTGTTAACACATCTCAAGGATGATATCTCTCATTGGTTTAGTAGTAACCCAATTGATGATAAATCAGTGGAATCTCTCATGGTGTAAATTTTTAGATTGAAGGATTATCTACAACAAGTATTGAATGATGGAACCCTCTTTGTATTATGTTACAAGCGGGGTTTTGGCTGAGAGGTTAAAAAGATTAAAAGGAGCTACAACAAACGTTCCAGGGTCAGATGGATCAAGGAGGGTGACCGTAATTCTTCATTCTTACATGTGTGATTGAACAAGAATCAAAATATGAGAATAAATTTTAAAGAAGAGGATGGATTGAAACCTTATGATGTTTACATTTTAGGAAGGTTGGATTTGAATCACTTCGAACGTTTTCTTACAGGTGTTAATTTGGAGAATTCCGCGAACATGGTCTCTGTGGATGTGCATAAGTTATTCATGGGTTGTATTAATATAAGGATTGATATGGAACATAATGAACCTATTCTATAAATATTTGATGATGATGATGTTTGGAGAACTGTAAGCAATATGTTCCAGGCCAGTGCTCCTCGCCTGGATGGTTTCCCAGGGGCCATCTTTGTGGTGGTGTGGGATTTCGTGGGCCTCCATGTGAAAGATGTTGTAAAATACTTTTTTCAGAGAAGAACCATTAAAAAGATCACATTCTCTTATAGAGTGATCCTTTTACAAATGATCAATTACCCTTCCTCCAATAATCATTATAGATCCATTTTTCTATGTAATTTTCCTACAAAATTTTGGCATGCTTAAATGCAAGGAGGATGGACAAGCTGACCCTGAAAGTTATCTATCAAGAGAAAAATGTCTTTATCAAAGGTATATGTATTCAATGAGTGATTGGAATAGATAAATAACTTATGGAATATGTTAATAAATGTTTGATCGGGTTCATCCATATCATTTTTGTGGACATGGATAAAGCATATGATAAGCTATATTGGTGATTTTTTATTTGGGTCATGAGGAATATTGGCTTCCATGAATGGGTTTTGTAACATCTTATTCAATTGTTATTCATCACCCTAGATAAAAATATCTATCATGGGTAATGGATTTGGATTATTAAGAACTATGCAGGGAGGTAGGCACGGGAAACCACTATCACCCATTGTTTTTATAATTTCCTAGAAGGCACTCTCACAGAATCTACATAGAGGCATATAGGAAAGGAGGATATGTCCATACCCCTCCCAAAAATTAGATAGTTCATTTTATCATATTATGATTGATGATGATATAATTAAATTCTATAATGGTGGGTGATATTTTGATAACACATTTATGGAAATTAGGGCAGTTTATGGTATTTATAGAAACCAGCAAGTCAATATTAATAAGAGAAATATTTTTATCTAAAATAAAAGATCATGAATGTGGGTTTGAAACATCTAGGAAATTCTTGGAATTGAGGGAATATTATTATCAATCTCTTACCACGGGGATCCTGTTAATAATGGTTTTGTTGAAAAGGTATTATTTTATGATATCATCAACCTAATGCTTAGGAGGGTCCTTAGATTGAAAAAGCATATTTTTATCCTTTGGCGGGAGTGTTTCTATGATCAAAAATGGTTTATACTCAATTTCGATGCATTTATTATCCATCATAACTACACCCAAGGGGGTTTTATCTAAAATTGAGAATATTATGAACTGATTACAATGGGATTTAAATTATATAAGAAGGTCGCATTGGGCCTCATGGAGCTCTCTGGATAAACCCATTGAGGAGAGAGGACTTAGTCTCAGAGTTGTGTCATTAACAATGTAGTCTATACCAGACCATCTAAAATGGAATATATTTCCATGTATTCCCTTTAATATAGGTTCATATGAACCAAATATGGATTGCATTGGGAGGAGTGGGAAATACAAAAAACTATCCATTTTGGAGAAAATCTTTGTATTTCATCGTGATATCCTATTGGACGTGACTTGTTCGGTGGTGGGGATATACAATATTATATTGTTGATGAATAATTATGTCGGTGAAAGGATTTTTTACCATACTATCCAGTGGATGATATTGCGGTTAAGGATCCTAGTCTCTACTCTAGTCTTTTGGATTCTACTCTGAGTAAGGAGATATTTCCACCATCAAAGAGTTCATGTTAAACAAAAAGGATGATAGTCACTGCTTTATAGGTTATGCATTTGGTAATTTCAGGGGACACAACTACATGATACTTCTTCAAACATGGGGGAGGACCATGATGATTGGTTCATCCATCTATGATGGAAAAAGGTTCCCACGAAGATGAACATCCTAGTTTGGTGGGCGCAGAATCCGTCAATCCTAATAGAGAATAATATTTCAAGGAAGGGAATTTATATATCCTCTCGATGATTTTGATGTACTCATCCAATTCCCGAGTCGGTCTTCCACCTATTTATTAAGAGTTAATGGTCCACCAACCTTTGGTCGAATATGAGATAGTGGGGACATCTCAATACACCATGCACTTCCATACAGGACTCTATCTCTAGTTAGTTTGTGGGATCAGAAAATATTAAGATGAAACCCAAGATTCATGGAATAATTTTAATTTATATCTTATGGACATTATAAGAGGAAAAGAATATGGAAAAGATAGGGTTGCATCCTTCGGTATTATTTCTACATGTTAGATTGACTTAATTGCAAAATGAATTGGGTTCAGTGGTTAAAGGCAGACAGATATCTCATAACCATTGTAGGTTTCTTAACATGCCAATGGTTATGAATAGTTCCCATGTGTATTGTACCAAATAGATGCCACCACTGAATGGATACAACATTAATGTGGATGGCTCATATATGAAAGTACAAATTCATGGGGTAAGTCTTCAGCGTGATGTTCATGGTTCGGAGTTGTTTGTTTTCAGCAGCTTTTATGGCTCGGGGATCTCATTGGGTGCATAATTGAATGAATTACTCACTGGTGTCAAGATTTTCCAGAACCTTGTGGTGATTTTATCATAGGTGGAGTTATATTCAGAGATAATTTTCAAAGAATTACATGTATAGGTGGATCCTACTTGGCACATTATTTATCCTGTTTGATGATTCTATTTGGAACTTAGACATGGAATCTCTATTCATCACTTCCCAATGTAGGAAAACATCACCACAGATGCCTTTTGTATGGGAAGTAGTCTAGAGGATTCATTTGTTGTGTATTCTAGTTTTGGATCTCTCCCTCATGAATGTTGTAATTTTGTTCATATGGATTCCCTTGGACTAAATTACATTAGATCATTGTGATTGTTCGTTATTTTTATGGGATTTTAAGCCCATATTTGAATAAAAATAAATCAATTTTAGATCGACATTCCATGTTCCACCATATTGGGTTTTAGGAATGATGAGTCACCCCACCATATCTAGTCTTAGGCATGGTGTCTCTAATTCATATGACATCTAGTATTTCTACCCATTGTTGGATCATATACCTCGTTTGACTAGTTATAGAAGCCATAGTTACACCTCCAGTCTAGCCATCACAATGTATCCATGTATATATATACTTTTGACCACACATTCAATGTAAATATAGGTTTATGAAGTATATAACTATATATATATATATTATTGCATCCATATATATAGTTCTCGGATAATATATTTTTCAGGTTTTGTCAATGCTGGAAGAGTCTTCTAGGTGTCCTAATAGAATGTTAGCTAACTGCTATTTATTTATTCGCCATTATATATATTTAATTTAAAAAAAATTATTATTCAAATTTTTAAAATCTAGATTATTTTTAGACACCATTGATTGTGGACTAATGTGTGTAGCTCATAATGTACTCAGGTCAAATTTGGTACCCAAGTACACTTAATGTCTGCAGGTGAGGATATGGGTAAGCACCCTACTACTTATACATTATCTGTATTACTTATATATTGAACAATGAGAGAAAAGGACTTAGCATATTATCATGATTATAGTGATGTAGTATTTTACCCCTTGTGTATTTTTATAGAATTATGTATATGTGTTTCCCCTATTTATGTTTTTTGTAAATTTTCATGCCATGACATCATTGTATATAACGCAACATTTGGATTTTGATTATGATTATATTTTTTCTATTTATAATACTATAATTCAGAACTGTATTTTTTATGTTGTTCCTCTCTAATAAGAGGGTATATAATCCACATTATATCACCATAGATGTAAACTTCTATTTGTAATCCTCTTGTATATGGGAAGGTGCAATTGAGACCATGTGACCATGTGACTCCAAGCACCAGTTATGTTAATCCAATGTCAAAACATTTAAATGTGGCATAATAGGTGTTTCATTGATTATTTTATTATATTTTGTGTTATATACATGAAACTAAGATGAAATTGAAATTTTTAATGATCATGTTCATTGGAGTAGCTAACCCATGTACATCAAAAACCAAAATTACCTGGGATGGGTTATTGATTTTAATATTGGTCAACTATTATAGTTCTTTATATTTGACAGTAGGGTGATGGACATGTTTCTTGTGTTATTAATATTGATATTATTATTAATTAGGATTTTCTCTTTATCATACTAGGTTATGTAATCATCATCTCATGTATCATCATTTGAAAATTATATTTAAAATGTCATGTATCAATTCATTCCATGTCTACTTTATGGAAGAATTTTTCTAATGATTATTGTTGGTGCCTTTATAATTATATATTCAAATGATAGAACATTTATTATAAGGAGAATATAATTATACTAATTAATGTTTTTAACTCAATATAAATACTATTTTTCTATATATAATGTTGATGATGCTTTAATTTTTCCATTATTTCATTATTTGATTTCTGGACCTACTCATTCTAGACCATGATATATATATTATGTATGAATGGTTATAATATAAAATGAGATAAATATCATAAATTGAAAACATTACCAAAAAAGGATGATGACGATTGTAATGTAAAGGGAATTTTCGTAAAGAACTTGAAATTAAAATCTATTAATAGAACCTATATTGACTGACATGATAAATAAAATCAAAATAGTCCTTATTACCGGGTAGAAGAGAGTTTCTATTACATTAGTATGGCATGTTAATGTATTTCCTCTTTACCATGTCCTAGAATATTTAGAGGGAATATAGGTGAAATATCTTATATATGAATGTTTTTTCCTTCCTATTTTTCAACTTATAAAATTTTCAATGAATAATTTCTCTTATAATTCAGGATTTTAGAATTATTGATGATTACATTCAAAAAATCATCATGCCATACGCTGGGAAGGATCTATTGTACATGCATTAGAGCTAGTAGTAAATGATATTTCAGTGATTCCTCATATAATTCAACATAGGGAACTACCTTATATTCTTGTTATAAGAAATAATTACATGTTTAGAGAATGATTTTTCTATATGATAATTTATATGAACGGTTTTCCTCATCCTACCAAGATAATGGTAGAGTTCATTAGAGAATTTAGTAGTAGATGCTTCACAAATTTTGTGGGGATGGCAAACAAAATGCTACTGAGTCATGGATTAAAGGTATTCTCTCTATATTAGACCAATAAAAATGACACTAGATAAGGGTTGAATGATTATAGAATATAATATTAGTGGTTCTGACAAGAAATGGTTGTATGTTATTACCGATGTAGTCTAACTTCATGGTATGTTGTGGGAAGATGTCTCGAAAATATTCAAATATTACATCTCTACATAGAAATTTAGGGCTAACTAAGCTAGAGTGTTTATGAACCTATAAATGGGATCCATGTATTTCCTGGAGTATTTTCATCGTCTTACAGAGATACAATGTTTCACCTCTATATTAATGTGTATGGATCTAGTCATTCTGAGGAAATTTGAGGAAGGGTTAGTATCTTGCATATGATCATAGATCTATTTTTTTCAGTAGATGAATATTTATGTGATCAGTATCATGGATCCTATTACTAAGAAATATTACAAAGAATCCAATGGTGTGATCTATGGTGGTTAAATAGATACATATGTTTTTGTTTCTATTGGTGGATGGAAATATATCTTTAATATTTCAAGTAGGGGTATAATCCGTCAGAAAAATTATAATGATAGATTCAAAATATTTCTACAGAGTAGGAATTTAGAAAATGAAAAACCCAAGTGTATGCGAGATATAGTGGAATTTAGAATCTATGGTTATATGGAGAAATTCAGTACATATGTATGACCTTTCTGTTAGTTCCTAGAGAGTGGGGATCTACACCTATACCACATTCTAAAGTTTTGAAAGTATAATCTCGTTAGACATGCAGTTTTAAAACCACAAACCAATTTGGAAAATGTGGTGGCTGAAAAGGATTTAACGAGACTCATGATTTTTAGATCTAGTAGACTAGGCATACTCATGGTAGTCAGGTTGTGACTCAATGTCATGGTACGATACAGTAACATGAATTAAAACATATTTCGAATGTTTAGAACACCATCTTTTCTAATGTTCGAGTTACAATTATAGTATCCTCTACTATAGGATATTCATTATTCAACATAGGTGTATCACACTATTTTAAATCAAAGTAATTCATTGAGAGTATGGGCCTTGAGATTGAATTCTACTATGGAATCATGAAACTCAATACACTGTTTGGTGTATGCTCAATGATAGATTTCTGATGTAAAGATTTTCCACTTATGTTAGGAAGATATCTTCCTGTATTAATTCATTTAATTCCCAACATGATAGGGTTTTTCAATCATTAGGATGGACTAGTCTGTACATATTAAGACCATATTGACTACTATCGCTATAGGGTGAATTTTATATCCATTGAGTTTTTAATAATAATATATATATGAGAATGAGATGTTCTTGAATCATGAGCTGGACATGAGAATCATGGGATGGGTAGAGTGAAATTCAAAATATCTAGTCTCTTGGTGGAACATTATGGTTTATGAAACATTGTTTTCCCTCCAGTAGTTGATTGATTTAGGTATTTCATCCCCCAAAATTCATTGGTGGGATATCACTGTTGAGATATGAATAATTCCCCGTTTTCTAGTTCGAGTAACATCACCAGTGTCTATTCATCCATACAGTATAGAACCTAGATAAAATCTAGATCTCATAAAAAAAATTAGAAAATGGAGAGTAATGGTTTTAATACCCCAACACTTCTCCATGGGGTTCCTCAGTCCCTTTTTCCAAGAAGGTGGATTGTAACCTAATTACCTAGTCAGATTTCCATCTTTTGAACTAGATCACTATAACAAAATTATACCCACTACCTCAAACAGAATACCTATTAGACAAGCACTGATGACTAAGCATGTTATCAAAGAATTATTCAAGGTTTCCTATCATCATGTTCTTGTTATGTCATTAGAAATACCTCACCAAATATTCTAGAGTATGTACAGTCTTCATGAGTATCTTGCGATGGAAATCATTCTAAGAAATTTTCCAACTACATTCATGTCTCTAATAGATGATGTTTTACACCCATATGTGGATTCATTTGTTTTAGTATTCATGGGAAAAATTATATTATTTCCATTCTCAACACGACCATGCCAGAAAAAATTAGATTATATTGAAATCACCATGGAAGCATCAAAATTATGAAAGGATTATAAAATTCCACTTTTGGATTGTTAATGTCCACTTATTGGGGAATATCATCTAAAATTATGGATTATCAATAGACATAGACAAAGTGAGACAATTAATGTCAAAATAGTTTCACAAGAACGTCATTGATATACAGAGTTTCTTAGGGAAAGTAGTGTATTAGTAACACTTAATTATATATATATATATAATATTTTAGAGCTCTTACTAGCTTGAATAAAGAGAGTGTTAATTTATTATAGTTAGAAGATTTTGAAGAATCCATTTAAATGAAGGATGATCAATTCATCATGTTTGGTTCCCATTAGTTTGTGCTTCATGATAGGAATTACTTGATGCATGACCTCAAGAAACTTTCTTATTCATGATCTATGTTCTTCGTGACACTAATGACATGGATTTAATTTTGTGATGTTCATTGACCAAAATACCATTATGTATATCTTAACACTTCACGATTAGAATTTCCAACAATGTAGATGGGTTGAGTACCAACAATCCATTAATTTTTAGATTTCATACATGCCTAGAAGAATCACGTCAATATACGATTCTCTAATCTATAAGACTCATACACATGTGGTTTAAGAGGCTAGTGGTGATTGGAGATCATGGTCTTGTTTTAAAAGATTCAAGTAGATGTTTTGGAAGATCATTGATAGGTTATCCTATCATATTTTATTTTGACCTCTACCCTTCTGGAATGGGTGAGAATGAGGAAACCTTAAATTAACTAGGGAATATTTCTTCTGGAAGGTATCCTAGATGAATATTGATATTCTGTTAGGTTTGTGGATGAGGCTAAGACCTTATAATTACATTGGCATCATTGGGTCCCAACTAACATCCAATATGAGATAATGCTGCACATTCGTGCCTTAGTTTGGGTGGTTCATACTTATTTCATGAATATTTATCGAGACATACATCACCAATATTTTTTGTATTCTATGACATGGGATATATCTTGTTTTACCACATGGTCTTCAACCCGTAACCAGATGAAGGTGGAAAATTAGTTGCTAGATGGACCTTTACAGCCATTATCCATTCATAAGTTGAAGTGGGATAATGTTTCCATGGAATTTTTGATGGGTTTACCTATATCTATTTATTGAATAAATACAGTTTGGGTAATGATTGTTCATTTAGAAATGGTAAAAAAATTCATACTTGTTTGAGACGCCATTATGGTTGACAGGATAGGATGGATATACATTATCGAGGTCATACATCTTCATTGAGATCCCTGATCTATCATATAAAAAAGGGAATATTGATTCATGACTCCATTATGGAAGTTTTTAATAAGGTCTGGGGTATATAGGTTCTTCCAAGAATGAACAATCACCATCATAATGTTGAATTTACAGAGCATATAATTCAGGTATTAGTGTAAATTCTCCATGAATTTTTCCCAACCTTAATTAATTATTGGAGAAATGAATACCCCCTGATGAGTTATCGTACAATTATATATTCTTTTATACCATTCAAAAGGATCCTTATGAATCCATATATGGTAGGGCATGTTGATCTCCTCTGTAATGGTTAAATGTAGGGGAGTTATCTTTTCATAGACAATGTCTCATCCAGGATACATCAAAGTAGGTTGAGTTCTTCGGCTTACACATATTAACAACACAGTAAATACATCATTCATGTTCAAATAGACATTAAAAACATATATATTTAGAGTATGGGGATCAGGGATTCATCCATGTTTCTCTGAGTTTGGTCTATTAAAGAATTCATAGGCAGGGTAAATGTTATCATCAATTCATTGGTCCCTTTAAGGGTTGGAAATGAATCATTCCAGTGGCTTACAGGATAGAACTTCCTTGAATGTATCAATCTATTCATGATTTATTTTATATTTCTCACCTTCAATAGTATTATCCAAACCCATCACATATTCTACATCCTAATGAGATTGAGTTTGATATGGGATCTTACTTTGATGTGTATCTAGTGTACATCATTGATTAGAATGTGAAGACCACCTACGGAAGGCCTACTACACTCGTATGGGTGTTATAGAGTCATGACCATCTACGTAATGATACATGGGAATGGAAATATAATATTCAAGATTAGTGGATAGTTCAATTCTTTGATGATAACTCTTTACCCTTAGAAAACCAACTCGTGGATGAGTTTATTTAAGTAGGGGAGGTATAAATGATCATGATTTTCTAAATAGTTTATATCAACTGTATTTATCTTCACATTTAATGTTTTTAACCATTATAATCATAACATATGGATTCACTAATGATAAATGGATGTTTGTGGATATTTTGGATCTTAGAAACCAACATTTTAGAGAAATAGACTGGGCTGCATCATTTGACATGTGCATCCCCACCACATCATTTCCCGTAACCAAGCGGGACATTTCAAATGGAATATGGGAGCTACAAGATTATTTGAAACCATGAGGGATGGGGCACATATTACTTTATAACTACATAGGTATGTTGTTAGTGTATTCATGCATGACCTGTCCAAGGTTATGAAAACTATGTTCCAAACATTGTAGGTTCCCTCCTTAGATAGTTATTAGAGAATAGTTCGAAGATGGTTTGTATAATAGTATTCTTAAACCATGATACCCACGGTTTGAGGAGGGTTATAGGTTTTACCTTAACGGTCATAAAATTATAAACCATAATCATTCCTTCTCATTTTCAGCATGCAACCCCTCCATCTTCTTCTTGTGGCTCTCCCTAAATCCTTTTATAGGTACTCTAATAACTCTTGGATCCATAATCCATTTCACCCACAATCATTTACATTGAATCTGTACCATTATGATATCAAATTCTCATGAATCATTTATTTATTTCTCATCCCATATCTTATCCTATTTTGGTGTGGCCCCATTAACCCTATTTTTAGGTGTAGAGATATTCTTCTGTTTTCATCATATCTAATGGAAATATAAAATTGATATGGGACGATGATTCATCCATGGTCCTGAGGTATGTGGAATATATATTTTCCTTCAATTTTGTGATATTTTCACAACCCCACAATTGGGTTTCACACTATCCTTTTCCTTGTGTTTCCCTTAAAAGTGTTCGTCCTTTCTGTATTAATATTTTCATGTTTTTATACTCTAATGGACCCTTGTTATGTGTTTAGAGGATTGATTCATCAATAGTGGCCACACAATTGGGTGTTCTAAATGAAATTAACCCTTCATATCAAATTTTTTAATCGACCTATCATTTCAAAAGTGTTTGTCTTGTCATGGAAATAAAAAAGCACCTCTTTGATATAATTTTTCAATGGACTAGAATAACATCAAACTTTTCTTCTTGAAAATGAATTTAATTACTTATATATTAATTGAATTGATTAATTTGAATGAATTATATTGGGTGGAATGGCCACACTAACTAATTCGTGATTTAATATATATGTATTATAAAAACTATGATTCAATTTGTGGCATCGGGGATTGATGATTATGATTCATAAGAGTTGACCTATAAGTTATTATTATTTTTCAGAGTATTCCAGGATTATGGAATGTAGAATGATGGTCAATGTTATTTTTGTTTTAGAAGTTCCACATTCCTTAAATCAGTTAATTCTTATGATGTTTCACACCATTAAACCATTACATGGGTGATGGGAATGATCTTCCACATTATTCTATATTTGGTGTTTATCATGTCATATCAATCCTTTACACATTTATATGGGTGACGGGCATGGTTTTTATTGTCCTTCCATATCAGGTGATCGTTATGAAAACTCAACCCACCATCTTATGTGACAGGCATGGTATCCCATATTCATATAAGATTCAGGTCTTGTATCCTTTTCTTTGTCCTATTGCTCCTTAGAATAGTTAGGTATTCTATAGTTACCCCCTTATCAAGATGTAACTTAGTATCCATATATATTTTTAATTTTTTCCACACATACTTACAACATAATCATGTATGTAGTATATATATATATAAGGTATATATTTAGAAACTCTGATCAAATATATTTTTTCTTATGTCGAAGTAGGTAGAGTCCTCTAGGATCCATAATGGATCACGAGTAGACTAATATGTATTTCTTCATCATTTTTTGTATTTTCTTTACTTGTAAATAATTATTACTGTGAACATTTGTTGGATTATTTAATGAGTGGTAGCCTAATGAGATTATCACACACCCTACATATGCCCAATTTGGTTCCCAACTAGACTGCATTTCTATAGGTATGGAAAAGGTAAATCACCCAGCTAAATATGTTGGATGTATTTTACATATTTATTGGTGCATGAAAATAGAGGACCAAAAATTCTAATTATGATAGTGGATAATTATTTTGATAATTTTTTATTTTAGTATATATGATTATATATGTCGGTATCATGATTCTATTTCTATATATCATCATGCTATGACATCATTATACTTGAATCAACCATTTCCTTTTGAATAATATAATAGTTTTTTTGGTTATTCACTCATCTGATGCTCATTATTATAGTGATCCCACTTTGACACTCTGATATGATTGTATAGTCTTCCCACTGTACTAGCACATTCCCCCACAACTAGTCAGAGGAATCGTTATTATAGGGTAGAGTTCCTTACACCATGAGATCCATCAGATGAGGGAAGATATTAAGAATATCCTTGGAACATATATTAAAAAATGATTCTTCATTCATTAAAAAGAAAACAAAATTATTTGAGATAATACTTTAACCCGAAAAGGTTATAAACACCATCTATGATAGAAAATACCACATTGTTGAAAAATAATTAATACTTTTCACTGAATTAGTATCATCAAATTTACCTTATCATTATCCAATATATCCTTATCCATACTAAACAGCATTTTAACAACATGATCAATATTTTAAGGTTTATCTTCCCCTGATCATATTTTTTCTATAAAATATAAAATTTCAATTAAATCAATTTTAATTTTCAAGTTCATCTTTCAAATTAATTTTTTCATCCCTAGAACAAAACTTATACTGAAAAATTTATGTATATTTTATAATTCTTGAATAAAAATTAAAAAATACATCAATCATAGAACTTCAATCTCAAACTTTTAACTAAGATTAATTCTTTTATTTCATGATACCATTTTCCTTTCATATTTAATTCTTATTATCCTCATCATCAAATGAATATACATTAAATTGAAACCCTTTATGGTTATATTCGTGATATTTCTCATTAAAATATCGATTTTCATAAATCCGAAATTCCATACTCGTGAAATTTGGAGTGACGGTGGTGAATTAGGTAGATTCTTATTCACATCTATTGTGTTAAATAAACCATTAATCAAATTTCCATATTCACGGGATTATTGACTAGACATTATTCATTTAAATCACCTCCCTGTTACATTCAAGAAATCTCATGGATGCTTTATCACACACTACTAGAATATAGTAATCTAAAACATCATTCTTACATGTTCTCCAATGCCAAAAATCTCAGTGATTCTATTAATATTTTCTATGCTGAGTCTAAGAGTCGGATACGCTAAATATTCTTAATCATGTTTTTTGATGGGTGATTTGGAATAAAAAGAATATACTTCACTCCATTCATCATCCCATTTGGATATTCATTACAAAATTTTCATCATATTCATTATAACACAATTTCATCAGGTTTCCTCCATTGACTAAAATAATAACACTATTTGAGAAACACTATTTATAAAGAAACCCCGTATAATCATAAAAATCACATATGGGATGTCTAAATCATGAAACCATCTTTATTTATTGAAACTATAGATTATCTATGGTTATTCACAGTTATCACTTATTTGAAATTTTCAATATGGTATCTAAAGAGTTTTTCAATTCCGAAAGATTATCCCGAGTCACTATAAACCCAGTTGTGCAACATGGTCCATTTTTTAGAACTAGTTCTTAATTGAGTATAGATCAATATGTTATTTTAATTTTGATTAACCATAGGTAATATTTTTGTAGATCCACCTCAACTTACAGTATCTATATAGGGATTGAATTTCCTAGAAACCACTAAGTATATTATTTACTAAAATTCAGGGAAATTTTCTTTTAATTTGGATCATACTAAGCCTTATCCTTAGATACATCCCTATAAATATCATTATATGGGTTCTTAATAAATTCTTTTAATCCTAGTTTGTAATGGTTAACTAAAGATGAAATCTTATAATAACAATAGAGACTCTTGATTCTCATACCTGGATATTACAGCCTTTTATATGAATATTCAGTAAATTTTACAAAAAAAATACTAAGGAGCATAATAGTTTAGTTCAGTTGTAATATTATAACTAAATTCTCTAATATAGTGAACAATCATCCCTATTTCTCACATATATCTTCATATTTAATAATCCTAATAGATATACCCTATATAAAAAATTTCATGATAACCAGAGGAAATTAAAATAAAATAATGGTTGTTCATAGACACTCGATAAGTGTCAAAATAAAAGTTATAAATCAATGATAATATAATAGAATAATAAAATAATAAGATTATTTAATAATGAAAAAAAACATATGATATTAACATCCAATGTGTCATAGATCATAAACATGGGTAATTAAATAAGGATTGGCATTTTATAAGACATGAATCATATGGGAATCAAATAACATTAGCATTGAGCGGATAACATTGGAATGAACCCTATATTTTTGCATGGAAATTATCTTATAACATCATAAACATGTATATATAGTTAATGGTTAACTAGTTATGTTATGTAAATGGAATAAATCCCTCACATAAAATAATGGACATGCAACTAGGTCAATGAATAACATTATGATCACGAATGAAAGGTCGCCACATTTAATTGTAAACATGGAATCCGATTCATGAATAAAATTTTGAAGATGAAATTGGATTCACAAATAACATTATTAACATGAAATAGAGGTCCATGAAATACATAATAACAATGAAGGTTCACTCCCAATACCATCTTAGAAGAACAATATTGTTACAAAAATGGATTCACACTTCATTCTAGTCCTTTATATCTCAGGAGATATAAATCATTACCCAATGCTTTGGAGGAATATTTAGGTACCACAAATCATGTAATGAGAATCATGTGTATGTGTTACAAAAGATTATAAAACATTCATCATATCATAACCAATGAAAAGAAATGTCTTTTATAAAATAATTATTATATGATAACATACATATAAGAATCATCTTTCATAATCATTTCATCATTTCATACGAGAATTTCCCATTGAAAAAGAATTGGGATTCATAAGAGTTTTACCATGGTATATCCCATGAATGAAAAAAGTAGTTTAATCACGTCATTATAATCATAATCCATTAAAATATTGAATAACAATGGTATCATTGGTTTAATTCCACATGAAATAATATGTTCAACAAATGGATGTCAAATAAGATGAAGAATTATTTTGAAAGATAAATCACAAAGAATGTTTCTTAAGGAATATAAAATTTATTCTTAAATTAGTTTTTAAATCTAGAAACCCATAAATGAATTTTGGAAACACATTTCATTGATATTAAACTGTTAAACTTATAAAGAATGTTTTAAAAATTCATATAAATCATTTCTTACAAGATACCATTTCCACATTGAAAGAAACTTCTAGAAAATAAATATTTTTGAAAAACATCTTCTATGAAAATATACGAGAAACCATATAATTGAATATTTGATAAAAAATATTTTTCATGTGGATGAGATGCCTCTTTCATGTTGTACTAAATAAAACAATGATTACATTAACACTTTCACTAAAAAAACAAGATTCCTTTGTAAAAACAACATGAGTTTTCTTTTTTTTATAGTTATTAAAATGATAATAATGTTAAAAAAAGTCTTTAAACAATCATTGTATAATAATAAAAAATTATTTGATATTTTTTAGAAAATATTTATAGCACCATATGATTTTATAAACAATTTTTTGCAATAAAATATTTTTTATTTTTAGGATTTAAATACACAATAAACTAATAAAAACATTATTTATATTATACACCAAGTTAAATTTGTGATACACCCAACACCAACATGGTTTGGGTTACATGAAACACTATGTTTCTATGAAAATTCATTTTATTATTATAATTATTTAAATTAGATAGTTTTAACATAATTTAAAAACATAGTAAGATGAATAGTAATAACTAATTTTTAAAAATTACTTTAAAATATTTTATATAGATAAATCATATTGATTGTAAGACATACACATTTTATTAATGTCTTCATATGATTGAAGATAATATTATCTTAATAGAACTGGTTTTTATTTCCTTTCTGACCAATAATAAAATAAATTCTAGAAAATATTGATAATTGATGTTTATAAGAAAAATTATATTTTAATTCATTATTTTAAAATTATCTTAGATGGATTTTATTTTATTTTTCTAAGAAACAATATTTTGTTTTGAATAGTGTTAAATACTTCATTTTAATTCTAAACTGGTTTTTCATTAAATTTATTGATATAGTAAGATTGTATTTTAATATGTTTTTAATGTTTAATTAAATTAATTATACACCAATTAATCCAATTTAGTTGATAGGAACATGTAGCGTACGCAACCCAATTACCCAGAGTCGGTGCATTGTTACATAACATTGGCATTATAGAAGGAATCATGTCTCAAATGACTGATCAGTTTAGTAACCATTGAAATATTATATACAAACATAAGTTTTACATTACATTATGAAATGGAAAACAACATCATTGTGTCTCTTTTTTAACACAATCAGCTCCGTTAGACTATCCCGGAAGTTTAGTCATGATATTATTATGCGTATCCTAGGAAAAAAATAAAACATAGAAAAGGTTTAGATTCGGTTCTCTGTAAGGATTACAATATAGAGAAAACATTCATAAATAAGAATAAACATTTTAGGCAATGTATAAGAATAAAATAGAAGAACCTTAAACATAAATTTCATCATAATATGGATATGATAACTCCAATAATTACATTTACATATTAACATGGATATTCTACTATTTACATAATTAAATGTAGTATCAATAGCCCATTTCATAATGATGGAATGAATAATGATGGACATCATAACCACATAGTCAAGGCCTCATAGCAAGACTACAAATAAGAATTTGTCAAGGCCCAATGCCATGAAACTAGTTTACCTCATTAGACCTACCATGTCATTGAGGAGCTATAGAATGCTCCACTCATCAATTACTTTGTCCTATGCATTCTTCATATGAAAATATTAAAACATAATATTACCATTCGTATTAAAACTAGCATATAAATGTCAATATTTTAACAAAAAACAATGAATGGTATAAAAATAGAACATCCAAGGGAAAAATGAATTATTATATAAAATATGGAAGATTGTATTATTATAAATCAACCTCAATCATGAATAATGAAGGATATTTACATAGATGAAAATAATCAATAAAACCATTTTAGAGAAATATCTATTTTTTAAAAACATTTAAAAGTACCAATATTTAACACAAAACAGTTCAAAATATATTATTGAATCAAAGTGTCCCATACCAATTTGAAACATTTAAATGGAATTTTAATTTTAAAACCATCATGTCCATATAAATAAATCCTTAACACCATTTTTAAAACATGGACATTAATGAGTAATGTTTAAAAAAATAAATCTTTAAAAAATATAAAATGCTATTTTAGATATAGTTCCTTAACAAATGACAAACGCTTGAATATAAATAATTTAGGTAATAAAAACCCTATAATATCATGAGAAAAAAGGGATTTATGATATATTATGTCGACATACTATATATACTACATATTAATGTGAATTGGCATATAATCACAATGAAGCCTTAATGGAATGTAAATTGAGATGAAATCCCTTATAAAGATTATATCCTTAGGATAAGTATAAATTAATGACATAAGTATGTGTGTAAAATATAAATAAACTCAATATTGTTGGATATTCTGTGTTAATCAAAAAGAGTACATTCACATGTATTCTTCTAAAAATAACCTTAATGACTTGGATGTTTAAATCAATGAATGGAAATTTAGCTAAGCTTGCTCTTATCAAGTGCATATCGATGACGTGAGAATTTATCAATAGAGTGATTATGTGCTTCAAAAGTATATCCACCTAATGGGGAGAGGAAATTAATACATAAATATTTAAATAGTGATTTCACACATAATCTTCGAGTAAAATAATCAATGATGTTTCCGTAAAACCTGATGAGATGATATTGAAATTAGAAGTTCCATTTTTGATTTGGAAACATATGAAAAATAAACCCCATGAATTAAAGATCATACAAGTAAGTTGAAAATACCCATTAATTAATGTACATTACACAATTAATATTATCATGTGTGGTACATACACCACCCAAAAATAACTATTGACAAATATAACAAGAATCTCATGGGATTAAAAAGTGAAATGAAAACCCATTACCTGGTAATTTTTTCATGACTGAGGGTATGTAATCCTCTTGAATAATAGTTAAATAATTGTTATTATATTTTTAAATAATCACATACATAAATATGATATCATATTTTATCTTTTAATATTTATTTGTTAATAATATTTTGGTATTATCATTGTTTCAGGTGTTAACTGATTTGATTTCCATTATATGATTGGTTACGTAAGACATTTATTTATGGATAGTATGTATTTGATTCATATTCATAATGATATTAAGTTGTTAGACATTATTTTTAATCATTAAATGAAAATTATTCTTGAATTATTATGATGGAGAATGAATCTCATCGTGTTCGTGGAGATGATAATCTATATGTATGGACGAGCAACAATATCATTCTATTGATGGTGAAATCATATGTAATTGGATGTTATATAATATATACAGTGTCATTAACATGTTATATTTATTATTTACATCAGTTATACTCATTATTATACCCAACAAAATTATTAAGTGTTTGAATAACAAACTACACAACGACGTGGAGACAGTAAGCCTTACGTACGAACGTATGGTGTGTTTTCATTAATATGATGGATATAATTATGAATATGGTTGTACCATATTTATAATAAAATCATATTATTTTTGAGGTACCAGAGTTATTATTATGGTATGGAAAAAATCAAGAAAGAGGTAGTGGAAAAACAGAACATTGAAAGAGGTGGTGAAACAATTACCTCTTCTTCGGATGATTCCCTTTAAGTTTATCAAAAGGGATACTTAGTTAGCTTTCTGATCAATGTAAGGAATATAGTTCTATGTGTGGGTAGTTTGGAGGTTATTTGAGAAGGGTTTGGCCAAGCCAAAATACATTTGAGGTTTGATTTTGAGAGAAGTGTATGTACCCATTTATAAGAGAGGTGAGGGCCACATTAGGAAAAGCGTGAAATATTATTTTCTTATATAGCCATATTCTTTTTATAATTTCTCCAAAATTATTTATTTCAAGGTTAATGTGGGGATAAGTCGAAAAAATCTCAACCAATAGGTTTTATATTGTTTTAGGTCACCATATTAACCTTATATTTTATGTTTAACTTTTAGTTAAATAGTTTAACTTTACCAATGTATTCATGTATTATTATAATAATTGGTTAATAAACATACTATAAAACACCAAGAGAACCCCAATTGGTTTATTATTGATATATATATCATATATAAGTTCTTTGGATGACCCTTATATTTTTAGGAACAAAATATCAATTAATAATATTGTATTTGTTTTAAAAACCCATTTATGTCAATTTTGACACTATTTGGTATTTTGTATTATGTGATAGTCATAAAAAAATTATCACTTCAAAAAAAATTATTTAATCAACCCTAACATGTTATATTAACCTATAAAATTTTCCAAATTAATCATAAATCTCATTTTAAATTCATTTGGATATTTATAATATCAATTATTTTAATTGGTCATTAATAAGGTAATTACTGCATCATCATTGTGTCATAAATAAATTTAATTATTTAATGCCTAAAAATTAAAAGTAAAATACTATAATGTAGGAAATTGTTTTTTCTTTGTATTTAATATTTAAAGTCTTATTTTTCTTAGGTATATCCCTATATTAAAAATGGCTTATTTATTAAACATTGAATTTAACACTTTTAACTCTTCTATATATAATTTAATAATAAATGTCCTAATCTAATACTAGAGGACCAAAAGGATCATATTTTAATGAAATGGTTGATTTTGGTTAATATAAACATATCCAATTGTATTAAAACATGTGTTAGTGTAATTATAATATCATTCATTACCTTTAATTACCTTTTTTAAATTTAACTATGGAAAATAAAAGTCAAAAGTTACTATTCAACAAAAATAATTTTCATCTTAATGAACCATATTTTACATACTGATATCAATAATGTGTCTCGGTTTTTTGAAATTAAACTCACATAAGTGGTAAAATTATGTTTTATGCAAAATTGCAAGTGCACCTCGAAGGTTGGTAAAAAACCATAAAATTTTCAATAAACTTTTATAAATCTAATTTAATTATAAAATGAATACAACGAATTAAATTGAACATATATAGGTATTTTGTATCTACTATGACCTAAAATAAATTTTATAAAAAAAATAATTATAAAAATATAAATTAGGTTTTAAACAATAACGCAGTGTCTTTAACTATTCATCAAAAATTGAATGTTTTCAGAAAAATTTGAAAAAATACACTGAAGCTAATTTTGATATTCCAAATCCAAAATTGAATTCCATTTTGTAAAATAAAATTTATAAAATTTAAAAAAGTGTTTATTACTGTTCATAACAGCTCATTTGATTGGTTGTCATGTGTTGGAACTCAATGTTGCATACAGAGCAAGCTATTTCCTTACATTAAATAAAATAGCGTACTATGAAATATTGGAATGTTACATTCTTCCCCCCTTTTGGAAATTTTTTCACCAAAATTTTAAAACTGGGCTTGGGTACATCATTTGAGAGTCTCATATTGGAAAAAAAGTCAATAAAACTGACACTTTAAATGAAAGAAAGAGAAGTACAACGGGTACCTGAGATAACCCATACTACGATCACATGTAGGTAAACATGGATATGGAAGACAAACTATGTGTAATGTTCTGATGGAGAGTGCGAGAAAACATGATCATGAGAAATTTAAATGCAATAAACCACAAACTTGTGATGGGTTAGAGAATCATTAGTTTCTAAATATGAAATGTAAACATACAATGTTTTCGGTTTTAAGATCATGTTTATAATAGAGAGGAATTTATTTATGATAATTACTAAGAACGTAAGGATATATATTTACATTACAAGTAGAATTTCTTCCTTCAATAAATTTCTTCTAGAAACACGTATTTTCTCCAAATGTTTACTATTCAAGAAGACTTGGTCACACATAAAGTGCTTGAATAATCTTATATAAAATAACATAATCCACAAAATTTGAACTATATATTTCGGTTTTCTATAGAAAATATATAAAACTAGAAGTGTTAGTACAATATTAGATGATCACCAAAAAAGGATAATTCATTAGAGAAAGAAATATTACTCTTAATCTCCAAAATTAAACAAACAATACCCAAAGATCAACAAAAACCATTTAATAAAGAATATCCTTAAAATTCTTCAACATTATTTAAACAAAGTTTGAAACCCAAAATTCATAAGGATTTGGTTACATATTCTTCAACGAAAAATCTTAACATTTATCTCCAAATAACATTGACAACTCTTAAATTCACATACATAAAAGTAATTAACCTAATCACTTATTCCATATTATAGGTTAATCATTTCCATAAATAACCCAAATAACTATATTTTCACAATAAAAACAAAGATAAAAATACACCATTACTCGTCATATAATATCTCATAATATTTTATTTTTCATAGACAGATAGTATTCTCAGAAGAGCGGACGTCTTCTAAAATAACAACTATCACTTAATCACCAAATAATTTTCCTATACTATTGATATCCATTTGATAAATCATAAATTCCCTAAATCAACATATTCTTGATTCATAAAATAATTTTAATAAAAACAATAATTCATATTAATTAGGGACTTCACGTAGTCCGGTGGTAGGTGGAAAATCCCAGTCAAACAGTGGTTGTGGGTTCGATTCCCACTGCTTTGTCCGACGTGACTAGTTATCACATGGTCTATGTGTTGCCCTTTTTTCAAATACTATATAATTTTATAACATTCCCAAAAATGAGAAAAAATCCTCAACAATAATCATTAATATTTTAAACAAAAAATTTTTCACATACCTCACATTTTTATCCCAAAAGAAAGAACATGTAATAGCCTCAATTGAAAGATCATATAATCCCAAATGGTTTTTTATAATTAAATCCACAAAATAAAAGATAATCAACCTTCAATTATAATTTTAACAAAACAGACAACATGGTTACACATACAAGAGAAAAGTCTTCCAATGGAATCTCATAAACAAAGATCATTAATATTTATTTTCATTTCTCCATCTATTTATTACTGCATAGGTTCTTCCATGACCTAGAGGTGATCCTATAGAATAGGGCATTGACTTGGGTAATTCCATGATACCCTATATTTACAGAAAATTACTGTAATTGGATTTTTAAGATCATTTTTATTTTCTTTCATAAAACTCTTCATTTTTATTTAGCAATTATTCACATTTTGTCCTTATTTCCCACATATAAATAATTTAATTGTCCCATTGAGACACATTCCAAGGTCTCTCCTTCCACATTTCCAGCATGATATAAATTGGGATGTATTTTCTCCATGGACTCCACTATTAGTGCTCTTATTATTCTATGTCATTCCCTTGTTTATTGAGTTTGGAAGTTGGTTAATGTATATATTTTTTATCATTTTTTTGGATAAATGATTCTAAATTAAGAAAATATATTTTATGTATATCAACATTACATTTTGTTATTCATGTCCACCACCATAACCTCCTTGTACATCATTTTCAATGTTATTATAAAATCATTGGAATATAGCTATTGACTAATTCCATAAAGTATAGTGTGAGTCACAGAATCATTTAGAGAATATCATGACACCTTATTTTCAATCTAAATTCCCTTAGTATTAACTAAGAATATTTATTCCCATCTTAAATCAAAATCCTTCAAATTAGTAATATGAAAAATTTATGTATCCTATTCATATCTATCCAGAGTGTCATAACCAAGATTGCACCAAGGCTCGTTGTCATATACTAGGATACCCCTGGTCATGCCCAAAACTCCTTGTCGGAGGTTTCACTCCTAGGTAAACTTGTGCCAGTGTTACCTCTATATACTCGTATCTAGACAGGGATGTATTTCTTGGAATACTCAAAAAATATCTACACTACCAAACTTTATGATGTTATTATATAGTAATCCTCAATGTATTTCTTAGGTTAATGTTCTCTAATTGAGGTTTTTCTAAGTCTATCTTCCAAGATTTGTATTAATCTTTTCTTTTATACCAAATATAACTCCCTCACCACAGTTACCTAGAGTCAGTTCATTATTACATAACATTGGCATGATACAAGGAATCATGTCCTAAAATACTGATCAGTTTAGTAGCCTTGGAAGTACTAGATACAAACATAAGTTTTACATTGCATTATAAAATGAAAAAAAAACATTGTGTCTCATTTTGATACAATCATCGTCCTTAGACTATCCCTTCAAGTTATTCATAATTTACATCTTCGCATCCTGGGAAAAAATCAAACATAGAAAGTGGTGTGTTTAGGTGCTCAGTAAGGTTAACAAAATAGCAGAAACATTCATAAATAAAAATTATAATTTTAGGTGATGTATAAGACTAAATTGCAATCCTTTTAATTATAAATATCTACATAATATGGAAAAGATAAATCAAATAATTCCATTTATTTGTGGACATGATATACTACTAGTCAAATAATCACATTAAATATCAATAAAAAATTTCATAATGATGGAATACATAATGTCAGACATCATAACAACAGAGTCAAGGCCTCGTGGCAAGACTACAAATAATATTTTGTCAAGGACTTATTCAAATACACTTGTTTGTTTCCAGAGACCTACTTATGCATAGAGGGTCTATAGAGGGCTCCACCTGTCACTTAATAATTCCAATAAATTCCTCATATGAAATGGTGGGACCAAAATAAAATAATTCGTATTAAAACTAGCATACAAATTTTAAATATTTTAACCACAACCCAAGAATGGATTTAAAATATTACATCCATGGTCGATCATAACTTTTTCAATACATTTTAAATAATGAAGTATAATAAATCAACATCAATCAAGATTAATGAAATATATTGACATAGATGAAATTAATCAGTAAAACTATTTGAGAGAAATATCCTTTTTAAAAACATTTAATGTATCATTAATTATCAACAAAACAGTTTAAAATACATTTTTGAATAAAATTGTCTCATACCACTTTGAATCATTTAAATTTAATTTAAATTTTTAAAAATTCATGTTCATATAAATAAATCCATAAAACTATTTTTAAAACAAGGACATTTGTTAGAAAAATTTAGAATAATAAATCATTAAAACATTTCATATGATATTTTAGTTTCAGTTCCTAATCAAATGAGAGACGCATGAATAAAAATAATTTTTGTAATAAAATCAATATAACATCATCAGAATAAAGGGATTCATGATATAATATTTCAATGTTTAATATAAACACCAAATTAAAGTGAATTGGTTCATAACAACAATGAAGTCTCAATGTAATGTAAATTGAGATGAAATCGCTTATAAAGACTATATCCTTAGGTTAGGGATATATCAATGAAATAATTATGTGTGAAAAATATAAATAAACTAAATATGATTGGTTATTTTGTTGAAATCAATCAGAGTATATTAACACTTATTATTGTACAAACAACACCAATGAATTGGTTATTTAACTCAATGAATAGAAATTGAGTTATGATTACTCTTATCAAGTTCATATCGATAACTATTAAATTTATCAATGGATTGATTATTTGTGTCAAAAGTATATCCACACAAAGGTGAGTGGGAATAACTATATTAATAAATAAATATTGATTTCTTATTTATTCTTGGAGGAAAATAATCAATGATGTTTTCATAAAACCCAATGATTGGAAATTCAAATTAGAAATTCCATTTCTGATTTGGTAACTTACGAAACATAAAACCAATGAAAGAAGGGTCGTATAATGAAGTTTTTAATATACATTAATTAATTTATATTACACAAATAATATATTCATGGGTAGTACATACACCACATGCAAATAAATAGTGAAAAACACATCATTAATCTCATGGGAATGAAAAGTGAGATAAAATCCATTTACCTTGAATTTGTCTTGATCTAGCGTATGTTAACCTATTATATAATAGTTAAATAATTATTATTAAATTATAAAAGAACCACATATATAAATATGATATCATTTATGATCTTTTAATATTTCTTTGTTAATAATATTTCAGTAGTACCATTATTTCGGGTGTTAACTGATTCATTTTTCTTTATATTCATGGTTATGTAAGGCATTTTGGTTATGGATAGACTGTATTTGTTCATATAAAGAATGATATTAAGTTTTTAAATATTATTTTTAATCATAAAATCATAACTATTCTTGTATAATTACGATAGTTAATGAATCTCATCGCGTTCTTGAAGATGGTAATCAGTACGTACACACGAGCTAGAGTATCATTCTATTGATGGTGAAATTGTATGTAATTGGATGGTATATCATATATAAAAAATCATTAACTTGTTATACTTATTATTTAAATCATTTTTACTCGTTATTATACCATCCGAATAATGAATTGAATGGATAAAAAACTACACTACGATGTGGAGACTGTAAGTCGTACGTATGCATGTATGGTGACTTGTCAATCATTGGATGGATAGAATAATGAATATGGATATACCTTATTTATATTAACAACAATGTATTTATAAGGTACTGGAGTTATTATTTTGGTATGGAAACCAGAAAGAAAGAGGATGTTGAAGAAAAAAAGAACATTGGAAGATGTGGTGAAATTATTACCTCTTCTTCTGAGGTTTCATTTTGAGTAGATCAAAAGAGATCCATAAATGGATTTCTGATCAAAGTAATGACTATAAGTTCATTTGAGGTTAGTTGGGAGGATATTTTATCATGGTTTTACTGAGTCAAAAAGGATTTGGAGGTGTTATTTTGAGAGAATGGGAAGTACCCTTTTATAAGTGAGGTGATAGTCACTTTAGGAAATGCTTGAAATATTATTTTATTATACAGTCATATTTTTTTTATAATGGCTTCAAAATGATTTATTTATAAGATTTGGTGGGGATGGGTCGAAAAAATTTCAATCAATAGGTTTTAGACTGGTTTAGGTCTCCATATTATCCATATCATTTTTATTTAACACATAGTTAAATAGATCAACTTTTACCATGTATTCTAGAATTGTTATAATAAATGGTTAATAATCATACTATAAAATGCCAAGAAAACCCAAATTAGTTTAGTATTGTTATATCTAAATTTATCTAAGTCATTTGGCCAATCCATAGATTTTTAGGAACATTATATGAATTAATATTATAATATTTTTTTAAATACTCAC
This sequence comes from Viscum album, assembly GCA_963277665.1. Taxonomy (NCBI): domain Eukaryota; kingdom Viridiplantae; phylum Streptophyta; class Magnoliopsida; order Santalales; family Viscaceae; genus Viscum; species Viscum album. The sequence goes on along the minus strand of OY728126.1, from coordinate 2,061,138,677 downwards.
TTATGTCAATTTTGACACTATTTGATGTTTTGTTTTACGTTAAATTCAAAACATTATAACATAAAAAAATATTTAATCAATCCTAAAACTTTATATTAACCTTGAAAATTAGTTTAATTCGTCCAAAGTCTCTATTTAAATTTATTTGAATATTTATAATATAATTTATTTTAATGATTTGTTAATAAGGTAATTACCGCATCATCATCATATCATAAATAAATTTTATTATTTAATTTCTAAAAATTATAATTAAAATACCATTATGTAGGAAACAGCTTTTTATTTATAATGAATATTTACAGTCAAATTTATCTTTTGTATAACACTATATGAAAAATTGTTTATTTATTAATATTTGAATGTAACACTTCTAACTCTTCATTAAATAAAATAATAACAAATTTACTAATATAATCCATGTGGGGAAAAAGGATCATATATTCATTCATATGGATTATTTTGGTTTATATACACTTATCCAATAAAATTAGGACATGTTTTAGGTAATTATAATATCATTTTCTTACTATTAATCACACTATTTACTTTTAACCGTGACAAATAAAAGTCAAATCCTAGTATTCACAAAAAAAATATTTTTATCTTATTGAATCACATTTTACAAACTGATGTCAATCATGTCTCTAAGATTTTTGAAATTCAATTCATAGAAGAGGAAAAATTACATTTTATACAAATTTTTAAATGAGGCTAGAAGGTTGGTTAATGATTTTAAAAAATTCAATAAGATTTTATAAAACTAATTTAAATAAAAAAACAACTCCAATTAATTATATTGAAAATATATAGGAATTATTTATATATTTTTACCTAATATAAGTTTAATTAAATTATATAATTATTTAAATAAAAATTTGGTTTTAAACAATAACATAATGACATTCACAATTCATAAAAAATTGAATGTTTTCAGAAAAATTCCCAAATTTCACCCGAAACTAATTTTCATATTTCAAAACCAAAAATGAAGGCCATTTCAAAAAATAAAATTTATAACATTTCATAATGTTTGTATAACTATTCATAATGGCTAGCTTGATTAGTCGTGGTGTGTTAGAACTCGAAGTTATGTACACCGCAAGCCATTGCATTGCATTGAAGAAAGTTACTTACTAAGAAATATTACAGTGTTACAGAACCAATTTCAAATATAAATTAGACATCAAAATATTTAATACATTTAATCATTTTTTCTACAAAACCTATTCTCATTACCCACCAAAAGGATTATATTTAAATTAATTTCTACCAAATCTGGGATTTGAATTTGGAAAATTGGATTACATATTTGTAATAATAACAATTTATAATTTATAATAATATAAACATATTTTTCAATGAATCATATAAGTTAAAGTGATTGAAATTAAATACATCAATTCAAAAAAAAAATTATTGAAATCAATTAAACCATAAGCATAAGGCCAAAAATGATTTGTACACTTTTAAAAAATCCATTGGAGGGACATATTTGGACCATTAAACCTTTATGTATATATGAGGATCCATTTTAACCCTTTAGTGAAAAGTAAAATTTGGGGAGAACTCAATCATTTTCCAATATATTTAATGTTTCCTTTTCCCCACATCTAAATGAAATCCTCTCTGGCCCCTCTATTTGAACCTATAAATCCATTTTTTCTAGTCCGAACCGTGAATAAATATCCCCCCAACATTTCTAAATTGATCTAGGAATACTAAATTTTGTAATTAATTTGTCCAATGAATCCCTTTGGTGAAAACCAAAAGGAGTTATCCAAAGAAGAAGTAACATCTTTCCTCATGATCATCTGTTTTAATTTCATTCTCCACCAATATGATTTTCATATTAAATTATAATATAATAACCATAGTATCAAAAAAATAATAATATGTTATTATTATTATTTTTCTAGCTAAACATGTGCCCACATCCATCTAAAGGGTAATAAACATTACCATTTTTTGTACAACGAATTGTCGCCTAATGAAATGATATAGTTTCTTTTTTCTTTACAACCTATCATGGTTGGGAATTATGAAATAATGTATATTTTAAAATGATATATAGGATATATAGGATATTTATTAATTGTTTATTATTAGTAAATTTTTATATAACATAAACCATTATTGATTCCATTTTTATGTAAAAATTATAATTTTTTTTTGGTAAAGTGTGGACTACTGCCTCCTCAATGTTGTGTGACATGTTCACACTCAAAATGAAATTCATTATGGATTGTATTATTGAATATATATGATATATATGAAATAAAAATTCCACTAGAATTTGTTTAAATATATATATGTTTTATTTAATTTCATTCATTTAATACAATTAGAAAAGTGAATCAACGTTCATGCGTACGTATGACATACCGTCTCCCTAAACGATGTACCTCATTTTATATTTTTATATTACATATATTATTATAAAAAGACATGTAATGAGTATAAATTATATTCATATAGTTTTTTAAATTATATATATCATTATATATGTATGAAGGCCATGTATATAACAAATTAAGATACATACAAAAAACAAATCAGATATTACCTGATACGTGAATAAAACATGGATATTTTAACAAATGTGTAAATAAATGAAATATATAGTAATATATGTAATAATATTTTTATGTGTCATAATTATAATAAAATTACATTTATTATACATTAGTTTTTATGGAGTATGATGATACTTAAGGCATATGGTATTATAATTGCTTCTCAATTTTTATTTCTGTAAGATACATGTAATATTCTCCACTTGACACTTTTGTGTGGTGTATATAAAACCTATGATTGTATTTTATGATTAATTTACTATAATTCAGTTGTATTTACAAAACCATTTTATGATATTAATTTAAATGGTTTTATGTTTATAAAGTGACAAAATTTTTAAAGTAGTTTTGTCATACTTTTTCTACTTTGAGACAAATGCCCTAAATTAAAAAAACCATGTTTTAAAAAATATTCTCAAAAATGTTTTCAAAAATGTTTCCAATTTTTTTTAAATGAAATTTTATGGTCAATTTCAATGAATATTTATTTTAAATTATTTTATGGTTTTCAAAATTTCATTATAATTTTCGAATCTAATTTCAATTAAAATTGGATTTGAAAATGTTTTAATTTTTAATAAGCGTTTTTCAAAACATAAAGGATACTTTCCCCAAGAAATGCTTTTAAAAGTTTATAACAAAATAATTTCTATCTAAGATAACATCCACTAGTGTAATTAATTCTTTAATGGGAAAATAATCTAGATTATCCATTCATTTTTTCTCTGAATGGATAATGATTTGATTGAATGATTTTTATGAAACATGTTCATATTCTACGAGTTATTTTCATAGGAAACCCACATTATTTTATGGGTAATTCATGCAAGAAATGAATATGAAAAATATATTTTTCTATATTTTATAATATTATTTCATATATATCACACCCATTTCAACTCATGAGTTATGATGTGACTGTTTATGATTATGTGGCACATGTATGTATGATTTTATTATGAGATTTATGGTACCTATGTCTCTCTATAATTCATTGGTTAATGATTCCTATCTCCAGAGATAGTGATGCTATTTATGTCAACTAGATTGATAAACAGTGGAATATGGGAAACCAAATAAACTATGATAATACGGGGAAATCCAATTCACTATTAGATGATGGGGAAACCTGATACACAATAGAAAGATTGAGGAACCCTATCCATTATGTGAATATAGGGAATCCTGATCCCTTAAAAGGAAAGTATGTTTAATGGTGATGGTGGTATTTCTATCCCATTTGGTGTATACCCCATGAAAATTCATGTTATGTTTTTTCAATTGACATCTAATTATAGGGAATAATATTACATGTTTATGTGTCTAGGAAAATTCAATTTCTTATTTTGATGTTTTTCTATCAGATATTATTTTTCTGGCTTAGTTTTGATTCAATACATATGGACATCAAATCATTATTCCTTGATTCATGATTATGATATTTGATATGAATGGTATGATATTCTAATGTCATGATCACATTCTAATACCCTGATTATAATGTTTGTTCTTATATATCCCTTTTTTAACCATACTGAGAATTTGAGAAAAACCCTTTTTTATGTTTTCATTCCCTAGGTTGTGAAGATATAAATTAGTGTGATGTTTCTATGAAGGTTTATAGTTATGAAGAACCTAGTGGGACATAATTTAGCTCACTTATTTACCAGTATTTAAGATTCCATGTTTCTAAAGGAACTAAACCAACATTGTATTTGGGCATCTTTTTCAACAATGATATAAGATTTCTGTAAAGAATGTTGCAATGATAATATCTGAATAGTGAGGGTATCTATAGCTGGTATTAGATAAAAAGGATATCCAAGAATGTTAAACTAGGATGATAAAATATTAATTATATCTCAATGTACTTTTTTAAGGATAATTCTAATGTTAAGTAAATGTTTAACAAAATTTCCTTAATTTTTTTAAAGGATAATGCAATTGGTTTCCTATAAATACATCCTTATTGGGATTATACAAGTAAATGATGTCAGAGAACATATTTATATAGGATTAAAAACTCGGACATGTTGAGTCTGTCAAAACTCAATTATAACCTACTACATGGAGACAAACCTTATTATTTTTCTAATTCGACACTTTTGGGGCTTATACATTATGAATTAAAAAATCTTATCCAACCATCAGAAAAGATTTAAAAATTAATTTTCTATTAATATACTAATATAAAACTATTTATCCATACATTATCTATGGTTTCATACTTTAGACACCCTAAATATAGGTTTTTATGATAATGTGGTTCATAAAAATGATAATTATTTCTTGATCTATGATTTTCTATTTATTCAATTTTTGGAACCTAAATAAAGCACATCAATGGTGACTATGATGGAAAATGAAAATGTTATTCTAATGATAATACCAATTCTACAAGATATTTAATTGGAAATATCCTTGTAATTCTCACACAACATTCTCTATCTCTGAATCATGATGAGCATCCAAACTAGAAAAAGAGGTTACAAAAGTCTATTGAGTGCTCCCTAAATAAATATCCACCTTCCTTTAGAAGATATTATGATTTACTTGTAGATGAACACTGGGGAATTTCCAATGAAAATATATTCTCCATTATCCATTGTTCATATCATTAGAAAGAAATTCAAGCCATTTATCGATTAGAAGGTGAGGAAGACCAATGGTGGACTCTAATCATGAATATGAGAAAGGAATATGAAATTGACGCCATGTTTTGGGTCATGTTCAATAACCTATTATTCAATAATTACACAACTACTATTCAGTATACATATATAGAATAATATTTTCCTGGGTTGAAGAAAAATTATTATGAATATGGTGGTACCAACAAGGATACTTTCACAACCCATAAAGTTACGCTTCTGGTTTTGTCCTCCCACCCGAATGTAATGTTGATATGTTCATAATTCGTTCAATTACAAGTCCCCTATTGGAGTTATGGACAAAAATATTTAGTATCTAGGAATATTTTTTTTGATTTGATATCATATTTGAAACATATATTGCAATAATGTATCAATATCATTATTTTAATAATATAATGAATTTGGAGATAAAAGGAAAATCTAAAAACCATATAGGGGTGAAGATGAGCCATCTTATATTCTCTAAGAGTGGATGGAATGGGCGAATTATCTTATGTGGTCTGTTAATATTTTGTATACCTAAGAGAACGTAATCATGAAATTTATTTCATCACTTATTAGAAAAAGATAGCGAATTATATCAGTAGATGAAACAATACAAAAAATATATCTAACACACTTCATTTATTCATGTCTATGGTGGATGTTCATTATTCTAACAAGTGTTCAAACCCAGGGGTCATTAATGATAAATGATGTCAACAACCGAAAAAAAATCAGGTAATCTCATGTGATCCATATTTCTAATGAGGGGTGCGATAAAGACCTTGCAAAAAGTACAATTAACATTCTCTCTAAAACTACTAATTAATTTTTTTTTATTCTTGATTTACCAACTCATTAATATCAAAATAATTTTCTATGGGTATAAATATTTTACCCAAACTTTCATATGTGTAATTAGTGGTGAAAACACTCAAGGGTATGGTGATTGTATCTCATGTCTACGATTCTCTCTAGTTAACATTTTTGGGAATGTACTTCTTTAAAATCTTATCAGTCTTCCACTAGTTGAATTTAATGTCATCTTATGTGGGGACTGTATTTCATTGCATAAATTTCACATCCATTACCGATGTAATGAAATAAATTTGAAATTTCAAACCTTTCTATGATAATATCTTAATTTGAAAATAAGAATAAAAATCCTATGGATATTACATCCAATATATGGGAAGTAATTCTTATTTTAAAATAGGGTTTGTCTCAAATTGTTTGGGGAAACTCGACATCTATGATATTACTATTGGACATGAATTTTTATATGTGTCCATAGAATTTTTTCATTTTCATACAAAAAATATTTGAATATGAGTTATTGAGAGAATTCGTTAATAGAATCCATAATGAATGTTCCCAATTGAGTTTCTACAATTAAAGAAGAGAGTCCATGAAAACATTGTTTAGGGATTCATACTGCTAAGCGTGTCACTTTCAGATTCACCTATTCTCATCATGAAAAAAATACGGATCACTAAGACACTTAATTTATTATGAGGAGTTGAATTAGATCATGGTGAGGAAAAAGTATCCTCATTCTTATATTGATGACTTGTTTGAACAACTCTATAGAGATCAATATTTTTCCAAGATTACTATTCATTCTTGATATCAACAATTGAGGATCAATAAGATGGATATACTAATGAAAACATTTTGAACAAGGTATGAATAGTATGAATATATATATATATATATATGAATTTTTTTATTAATTACCCTATTATATTTATGGATTTGATGAATATAGTCATTATAGATTACCTCAATCAATTAGTGGTATTATTTATAGTTGATATTATTATATATCACAAGAGAATGTAAGATAATTAAGAACACAAGATAATTTAACTAAATACACAATAGAAAGAGGTAATGTATGAAAATTTAAAAACGTTTTAATTTTGGATGAAAATGAATTCATTTTTGGGTCACATTGTATCAAAAGATGGTATAATAATACATCCATAAATGAAAGAGGCTATTGAATGTTGACATATACCATCCATGGTGACTAAGATCCATAGTTTTCTTGGATTAACATGATATTATCAATGAATTTAGGATAATTTCTCATGACTATCGACACCTAAGAACATTTTAACCCAATAGGGTGTCGTGTTCCCATGGACATGTGAATGTGATGAAAATTTCAAGAAACTAATGAAATGGATGGTTATCAAACCTATGGTTACATTACCCTATTGTGAAGAAGGGTTTTTATCTATATTGATACATATAATAATGTATTGAGTTATGTTTTGATTAATAATAACATGGTTATCGATTATTCCTAAGGACAATTCATGAACCAAGAGTTAGAATACATATATCATGATTTGGATTTAGTAGCGATAACATTTTCATTAAAGATTCAGAGGTATTTTAGGTGTGGTAAAAAGGGAGATATAAATTCACTGATCCAAAAATTTGATGAAATTTATTCACATAGAATGATTTGAACATGAGACATATAATAATGTTAGATCTAATAATGGTATATGATTACACAATACACTACCACACCGGGAAATCGAATAATGTGGTCAACACCTCGAGTCAATTGGATCATGATTGGTTATCCATGATAAAGATTAAATAACATGCAATATTTCTGAATTTTAAAATGAGGGATCAAGAAATCCTAATGAAAGGGGAAAATATTTCCATTTTCAACAGAATGTTTAACCCTCTATCCATTTGATTATTAATGATGAAAAAAGGAATATGGAGAGCTGAAAAATAATGTTATTAATGTTCCAATGTTTAAACTTGAAAAAGATTAAATTATATGGTTCAGGCTCCTTGTATGTGTTACTTCTATAACAGATTTGATATTGGAGGTTTTAGAGGAAGTTTAAAGTTCTTCATTTTATGTTTATCCTATAAGATAGATGATGCATAGAGATTTTAAGGGACATTTTTTGTGATGTAATGAAAAGAGATATCACAGAGTTTGTATTTCAGAGCTTCGTATTCCAGTAAGTTAATATAAAAATAGAAAATTCTACGATGACGTTGCATCCATTACCCATACTATAATGTAAATGAGAAAATCACTATTGATTTTATTATTAGACTCCCCAAAACCAATAATGGTTTTAATGCTATACGTGTTATAGTTGATATCAGTACTACGTAATCACAAATAATTTATATTAGAGATGACATCTCTTTGGATTATCATTCTAAGATATAAATTCATGATGTGGTAAGGTTCCATATTGTAGCACATTCCATTGAATGAATTTGGGATCCCATTGTTACCTATAAGTTATACTAAATTCATTACCCAACCACTTTGTGATGAACCGAATTTTAATTAATGGAAATTCCATTGTTGTACTTATTTCATATAATATATACCCTAAAAATAAAATTGAGAATAGAATAAAAAATTTTACAAATGGAGAATGAATGAAATAAGATGTATTTCAACAAATTAAGGAACCTATACTGATAGAATAATTACATAACCATTGGAATAGAAATTTTACTATTGAAAATAGTAAATCTTCCAATAGAATAGTATCATCACCTATATAATTTTCATTAAAATTTGGGTATCTTATTAGTGAAAATATGATATATTTATATCTTGGTAAAAGAAAATATTTATTTTTGAAATGAAAAATTAAGTGTTGGTAGTTTTTTAATGATTAAATGTTTATTTACTAAATTAAATTAATATAATGCATGAAAAGATAAATTGATTTCCAAATATATATTCAGAAATTATAATTTTATTTTCTTATTATTATATGATAATTTCATGATACCATAAGTAATTTTTCAATGTGTCATAAAATTTGATAAAATTTTTTATTTAAAATATCTGGAATAAATGATGTTGTTATTAGAATACTAAATTTATCATATACATGACGTTATTTCCATAAAATGGAGTTCATTTTTTTATTCTAAAAACTGATATATTGCTAGTGTGGGTTTTTGGGATTTATTTTAAATATTTTTATTTTTCATTAAAAATAGAATACGTTAATTTACTATATTTAACAGATACATTTATTTTTGAGTAATAAATGATGTATCGATAAAGTATGACCACAATATGAACTATACATAATTAATAAATATATTTATTGATAAGGTTCAAATTGTTCATGTTCTTAAGCATAAATAATAAACTAATGAATAAAATATTCAAAAAACACCCCTCTTCTCTATTAAATATAGCACCCCTTCTTATCACACCGGAAAATCCTTGATGGTTGTCCAATTTCATCAAAATAATTTATCCAGTCTCTTATTCTATGTGAATCATCATTTTTCCTCAACAAAATTGAAGAACCAATCTCTCTAAGGAAGTTGTTGAGGATAATAATTCATGAGGTAAATTCTATTTATTTTAATTTAATTTATTAATTATTTAATTATCATATTGTTTTTAAATATTCTATCATCTAATCGGAATGATAAGTCTAGTATATTATTAAAAATATAATTTTATTATGTTAATGGAATAATTAATCATCAATCATTTTATCCTCTACCATTTATTCTATAAATGGAAATGTCATCTGTTACGTGTTATTTTATCACCTTCAAGGATGACATGTTTTAATTTTATTTTACCTATTTCATGAATGGTCATAAAACCATTATTATGGTTGATACAGATTTCAAAATATAATTTATAACCTTTTTAGGTTCTATAACTAACTTACGTACCTAATATTAAATTATAAAACCAAAGGAATTGGTTTAGACCAAAAACGGTGGAATTAATATATACAATTATCGTAAACAATTTATCTAATGAATTACTCTCATATCTAAAATATATATATATATATATATATTATGAATTAATCTTTTTGAAGTTAACTAATAACAAATAATGTCTATTCTGGATAATTACCAACATTTTACATGATCTTGAATAACATTATATAAGTTAAATGATCATGAAAATCAAAAAAATGTACAATCTCGAACAATTAAATTGAACTCTATAACTCATAAAATTGGCCACAATCTAAATTAAAAAATTAATAATCAAATACATGTATAATTTATTATGGGTCTATTAATTATGGACTCTAATTTAATTATATAGAATATTAATGTGTAGAATACAGTCATACATAATATAAGGGGATTGAAATACCCAATTTACATTATTTTGGTTATTCCCCATTCATTCTAAATTTTAGTGTGGATATTAATTTAATATTCCTCAGATATAATATAATTTTCATATACTTTTCTTTTTTAGGTATTCAATATTTCAATTCAACTTTATGGACGATTAAAATATTGTTCCAAAATAACTCATCATTTTAAAAACCCATATTTTCATCCCTTTATATTATTTCTTCTTAAATCAATATTGATGATTCTTATAGTTACTATATTGTTCCTATTTTCATTGTGAAACCACATGGGTTATTAGTGAATTTATTATTTATTTAGTTTTCATGAAACCCATTTACTTTCCATGGTTTTGTTAGGACCAAGCTGATAAGGTAGATGATCATATTCAAGAAGTGTCATTTTTTCTCAAGGATGATTAAGAAGAAAAGAAATAAACTATCTTTTTATTTGGGGGAAATCCAGATGAGTATTTTATTAAATGAAATTGGAGTTATATTGGTTAAGAAATTCCATCATATTGAGGATTTTTTTGATGGAAAGGGTTCATCGAAATTAATTCTAGTTTAGAAAAGAAGTGAATATCATAATGAGGTGATGCATTAGAGTCTTCCAGAATCAAATATAAATGTGACAATGCCTTCTTGATCATATAGTTCTCATGAATCACAAATTTGATATAAGAATTGTGATTCAGGTCTGATGAAATAAAGGTTGAGAAAAAAACTCTGCCAATAATATGTATTCTAATTGTAATCATGCAATTCCTTTTCAGACTGAGAAGTTATAAAATATGTTGTTTGTGATGCTAAAATACTTTTTTTATAAGTTATATGATGTTTCATCTGATATTTAATGTATTATATATCATTAAGGAAGACATTATCCTTTTTTAATTTTTGACGATGTTGAATGCTAGAGAAAATGATTCTTTCCTTTCTCAAGATCATCATATTGATCATTGTGAATAGAGATTTTTAAGAATGGTGAGGATGATATTCATAATGAAGGATATATTTTTACATTAGAAAAAAATTCAAATGATTTTCATCACTAAAAAATGATGTTTATGAGAATCGTATTCAAAAATAAAAGAAGTCACTAATAATAATATATCTGATTCATTATGTTTTCATATGCATCAAAAGAATAATTTTTTTTAAGGAAAATACATCAGTATTATATTCAAATGAGAAAGATGTTGTCGAAGTAGAAGCTAATAAATGATGGCCCATCAAACTCTGTATTCTACTTTTATCATCAATGTTATATTATTTTTCATTTTGAGTTTTTGGGACTAATGAAAATTAAAAAAATTATGTGCATTACAATATAAGAATAAATTTTGATATTTTTCAAAAATGTTGTAAACTATTTAAAATGGGATGAATTACCTTTTTTTTTTAAATTTATTAGGATAATTTTAATAAGAAAAATCTATTTGTTTAAATTTTTTAAATTTAATGTAGAAGATCATTATCTTAAAAGTGATTTAGAATAAGAGTAATGTTTCTAAATAAATTATGAATCAGAGTTGATGTAATTAGAAAAAGAAAAATATGTGGTGGCTAATATGAAGAAAATATGTAGAGAATTTTAAAAAATACAGTTATCCATTTAAAATAGAGTTAATTACCTTCTTTTCATTTAATGTATTCAAGAGAAAGGATAATAACAATCTATTGTTTTACATTTTCATTCATCGTAATTAGCCAAATAATAATGAAAATGGTGGATATAAATAAAAATGATGTTTTTAAAGAATGTATAAAATAGAGAAGTAGTTTTTAGGGGATTTGATATGGTTCAACATGTGTTGTCATGACCTGTCCTTGGGGCCGGTGTCGTGACTACCCCACGCCTACCTTCTATAGGCCATGGGCTGGCGACTAGCACCAAAGGCGTAAATCTAGGTAAATGGGAAGGCATTGCCTATATAAAAGTAAAAAAACACAACAGAGTATGCATGTGAAGTAAGAACTAAGTAAAACTAGGTAAAAAGTAAGTGTTGAAAAGTAAATGGGCTAGTATACAAACCCAACTGAAAGTATAGCAAAAATTAAAGGAAAGTACAACAATAATAAAGTAAAACCTCAACACCGAATCATCCTCCAGAAAACCCACCAGAAGGGTGGGTACAGATAGTCTCCTCGGCTCCTCGGGTCTGGTTGTCCGCTCCGTGTATGTCAGGCCAAGTGGTCCACCTCCGTGTACGGTCCAACTCCACAACCCTCCACCTCGATCAGTGTTTTCTGTCGTCTACATCTAACACATCATACTGCGGGCATACCCCGTGAAGTGTTGAGTATACAATACTCAGTAGAGACCCCGAGACCCCCGAAGGTCTCTCCGAATCCACGAAGTATAAACCACAATGGAAAGATAAAAAACGAATTATCAACCAACTCTATATAGGTATATTCCCATACCTATACCTAAGTTATCAAATCCAGTTCGGCTCAAACTCATGAGCCCAAGTACAACCCCCTCCACAGAAGAAATCACAACCTAGTCCACACAGAAAAGTAAGTCAATCACACTGATGATAATGATTGAAAATCAATACTCATCTCACATAGGTATACTACAAACGAATAGGGGTTGAGATGATTAGATGTAGCCTTTGAATCATCTCCTCTCCAAACCCAATTAGGATCCAAGTACAGAAGTCGTCGCTGCCAACCCCACGTAGGATCTGTAAAGACCCGTAAATTTCAAGGATTTTTTTATCATAATTTCATTGGGACTTTATGAGTACACAATTTCTAATGGCACCTAATTCTGAAACCTGGTGTTCCCGGAATCATTTTCTGAAATTCAGCTCGTGTACGTTCAGTGAATGAACGAGCGGGTTTTTCCAATCTTTTGAACCGTTTCTCAGAACTGAAATCTGAGGGCACTGATGAACTCGCAGTGCCACTATTCTCTTAAGAGGACCATTACCGGAGGTTCGTTTTCTTGGGAGGAGTTATAAAAATATTTTTATTAAATGATAGGTAAAATAAATTTGTGTACAATGTTTTTTATCCATGGTAGGTAAATTCTCTAATGGGAAGTTGATGGTGGGGCCCACGACGACCCATAATCCCATGTGTGGTTATGAGGGAGGTGGGGCCCACACGATCCCCCACCTTTTCACATTCCTTAACTCCATAACTCCCCCATTATTTTTTTAACCCCCCTTTAATGTGAAACCAGTCACCTCCTATCTCCATCATAAACATTAGCCAACCCATTAATTTAATGTATTCAATCACATAAATTAATTTGAATAAGTGTTTTGAATGTTTGAATTGCATGGAAAACATAATAAAATAAGGGGGAGGCCTTATTTTATTAGGGTTTCTAGTTGTGTGAGGATATTGGGTGGGGGAGAGCTCTTGTCCCATGGATGAACTTTATCCTCTTCGGCGAAGAACATACACACTTCAACGATGAATGCGATTTCAATGAGGGAGAGCATCGACTCAGCGACTATGTTTCTTCCGTCATCTTCTTCCTCTACGACCAAGGAGGAGGCACCAACGTGGAAACATTCCATCGACATCGCCTTTCAATCTTCTCTCTGTATCAAAGGAAGGAGACATTGTTTCCTCCTCGGACATTCTTCGTCAACGTATACGGAGCTTCACCCCGTGACGCCATTTTCCATGACGATATTTGTTCGACAACTTGTGTCAAGGTAGGGGTGTTTTTTGAATTGTAAAATATTGGTTTTCCTTCCATTTTAATGTTTCACTCTAAACCATTTGCTATCAAACTAATGCGGAAGGAACCGGACCGAACTAACATGGTCTGATTCCTCCGCTATTCTTCTTGTATGGTGTTCTCTAACCGTTCTTGAGAGGTGAATCAAGGAATGTTTTTGGAGGCAATTGGAGGCCCCAAAACATCAGAAACGGCCCTAGAACATCAGGACAACCTAAGAATGGGAGTTTTGTAGTAAACGGACCATCGGAACAAAGGATGGATTCCTCGGGTGGCATGATGGCCAGAGGCGTCATTTCTGGAAAATTCTAGAATACACAGTGTGCCCTTCCAAAGCATAGGCCGTGTAGTGCAAGTGATCAGCAGAAGAAGTAACAGATATCCGAAGAAGTGACACACGACGTGTGAAACTGGTCACATGGCGTGTACTGTCCACACAGTTTGACAGAGTAGACTTCGATGGGCATGGCATGTATTCAAGTGAAATACATGGACATGAAAAGAAATACACAGCCATGAGGCACGGTGTGTATTATCTTCATTGAACGGAAGAATCAGCTTTGTGAGGCATGGCGTGTAATTTTGGAGACACATGGACACGAGCAAAACTACACGGCCAAGAGGCCCGTCAAGTACTGCATTCACATCGGTAGAAGAGGCATCGTGATGACTCAACGTGTATTCCGGGAATACAAAGACATGGGGTGAAGTACATTGGCAGGTACTACACCACACATCTAGGCATGGACAGCGTACACAGAGCTGACCCCAGAAGTTTGGACAAGACGTGTAACCATACCACACGTCGTGTACTTACTTTTTACACGAACAACCCTTTGACACGAGCTGTGGTACACGGACAGTACCTGTGGACTGAAGACAAAGTGTGTAACCATACCACACTCCGTGAACTTACTTTTTACATGACTAGCCCCATGACATGGTCCATTTCACATGGGTAGTACATGGTGTCTTATGACATAGAGAGTATTGATTACCAACACACTGTGTACTTTGGAAAATGTCTTTGTTGTCTTGTTCTACGTAACTCTGGCACATTTTGCTTGGTTTTCCACTATGATGTGGGACAGAACGTTGGGATACATCATATTTGGTCTTTGTGTATCCACCCCTTTGACTCGATTAGTGGACCCTCCTGGAATCGAGTATGATGTGTCCGGGAATCCTAGAGCTGGCTGCGACTGCGATGACTACCGTGATGGGATCCTCCATGGGTTCGATGATGATGATGATTGTACTTGGATCCTACATTGGTTCAGGAGCGATGATGACTGTACTTAGATCCTACATGTGTTCGACAGCGATGGTTAGTATACTAGGATCCTACGTGGGATCGACATCGATGACTTCTGTACTTGGATATTACGTGGGTTTGGTAGGGGAGATGATTCAGATGCTACATCGATCATCTCCATCTCTCTTTGTGAGTAGTATACCTGTCTGAGCAGAGTCTTGACATTCAATCATTATCTTCGATATGATTGACTTTCTATCCTTTGTGTATTGTGTTGTGATTTCCTATGTGGATTGGGTTGTACCTTCCTGTGTAGACTGGGTAGAACATGGGCTCGTGAGTTAGAGATGAACTGGAATTGATTAATTATGTATATGTATTGGCATATACCTATGTAGTTTTGGTTGATACTTCATGATTGTATATTTCTCTTTTGTTTTATCCGTTGTGGATTCTGGGAGACCTTCGGGAGTCTCAAGGTCCCTACTATGTATTGAATACTCACCCCTACACGGGCTATGCTCGTACTTCGTTGTGTTGGTTGCAGACGACAGACAATTCTTATCGTGGTTGAGGCTTGTGGAGCGAAATGGAACTGGGAGGTGGAGTATCAGGCGGGACGTACATGGAGCGGACGGACGGACCCAAGGAGTCGACGAGACTATCTATACCCACCCATCAGGATGTAATTCCAGAGGACGACATGGTGGTTGTTTATTTACTTTACTACTTCTATTCTTTCCATTCAGTTGTACTATACTTTCAGTTGGGTTTGTATTTTGGCCATTTACTTTTCAGCACTTACATTTGTACTCAGTTTACTTAGTGTTTACTTCAGCTTGCATACTTTATGGTGTTTTTTTTCTTATATAAAGATAATTACTTCCCTTTTATCTGGATTTACGCCTTTGGTGCTAGTCACCAGCCCCTGGCCTATGGAAGGCGGGCATAGGGTAGTCACGACACGTGCCCTGAGGATAGGTCGTGACAAATTGGTATTAGAGGGGTTGGTTCTATAGCAGAACTCAGGACTCTGATAATATCTTTGGTGTGAACTAATAGTGTTTAGGGTATTGAGTGTAGTTATCAGTCTAGGGAGTCTATTGTTTGTGCGATTGCCGACATATCCATACACTATGATCCTGAATTCTAATTTCTAACTCAATGCACAAAAACATTGATTGCATGTGTGTTTCAACAGATTTCTTTTTGATTACTTTGTCTCAGCTCACCAGGTATACGATATTAACCGTGGCACACCTATTTCTTTCAGGATGGCCCCAGGACGGTATCTAGCTAGGGTTCTGAGTTTTGTGCATGACGGCAGCCCACCGAGTGACGAGGCATCGGTGCAGGGCCCCATTACAGCGGAGGCACCTACAGTACCTCAACCCGCTGAGCCACTGATGCCACCATCCCTAGTAGCTGAGAGTGTACGTCGCCTGAGTGCACTACACGAGTTTCTGCGTTAGAGAAAGCCGAGGTTATGTGGGGAGACGGACTCTCAGGCAGCCGGGGATTGGCTGGAGGCTATTTCTTGAGTCTTGAGATTGATAGGGACACCAGAAGACCTCATGGTTATCCTTGCGGCGAGTATCCTGCATGAGGTAGTAGGTAGATGGTGGATCCTAATGGTCTAGGTGTATGACGAGGCATCTCTCTTTTGGTCGAACTTTGAGAGCATTTTCCGTTCGGAGTTCGTCCCAGCCAGCATCTATGCGGTGCACATCCTGGAGTTACTACAGCTGTGTCAGGGCAGCATGACAGTAGCCCAGTACTTGGTGATATTTACGGATCTCTCGCGCTACTCCATGGAAATTGTACGGGACCCATTATTCTGGGCCCGGTCCTTCGAGCATGGACTATGGTATGAGATCAAGGCATCGATGATCTCCCGTATTATTCTGATGGAGGAAGGAGTAATGGAGCTATCCCTTATTGTGGAAAGCTTCCTTGCCGAGCCTACGCCAGCAATGAGGATTACTATAGGGTGACACGTAGCGGACTCTTCTGCAGCTCGAAGTAGACATACGTCGTAGAGGTCTAAACGGACCAGAAAATCAGGTGGGTGACCTCATGATACTGGCTCGGAGGTGTGGGCCACACACAGCAGATACAGTCATATGAAAGGCAGACAGTGAAATGCATGCGGCGGACAGGGCCACATGTCTCTGGACTGTCCGACCCACCATGCAGAGGAGCTGCAGACGGTTGAGGGACCACTGAGGCAGAGGTAGAGGTTCGACTGTGGCGGTCCGTAGGGGTAAGGTGGACGAGGCAGAAGAGCTGGCCGATCAGCGGGTGGTGGGCGACACTTCGAGGCTCTAGCACCACCACCACCACCAGGAGGTCCACCCCGACCACAGGGAGCTGGCGGACAGAGGTAGTCTCACCTTTAGGCAGAGGGGTCCTATGACCACGGCACACCTGATATGATTAGAGGTACTATCTGTGTTTACTCCACCCTTGCTTCAGTTATTATAGACACATGAGCAAGTCATTATTTCATTACCGCTGCCGTTGTTCGGAGCTCGGAGATTCCGACCGAGCCGTTGGCTCGATCCTTACGGCTAGAGACTCCTATGGGAGCAGACTCTACGATTACGCATTGGTGATGACAGTGTGAGCTTACTCTAGGAGGTGATAGCTTTGGCTGGGATCTTCTTGTAGCTGCATCGTTACCTTACAACGTCTTCATGGGGTTGGATTCGTTATCTACGATCCATGCTAAGATCGACTGTATTAGGCACAAGGTGCGATGTGTTTTCACTAATGAGAGCAGGTTCACCTTCACCAGCGAGAAAAAGCCTTTGCAGTGCAGGATGGACTCACACAGAGGAGAGGATATTTGATCACTCATTAGTAGGCTTGTCTCATCCTAGGAGCAGTTGACATGCAGAGTCCGAGTTTTCCTGTTGTTGTGGATCAGTATGCAGACTTTTTTCCGGATGACGTTCCCAGACTATCTCCTCGTAGAGAGGTAGACTTCAATATTGACCTGTACCCAGGGACAACCCTGATATCTACTACAACATTTCGGATGTCTCTTTCTGAGCTTCAAGAGATACGGGTACAGTTGGAGGACATGCAGGGAAAGGGATTCATTCGACCCAGTGTTTCTCCCTGGGCTTCCCTGATTTTGATCGCCAAAAAGGCAGATGGGAGCTTGCGACTGGGTGTCGATTACTGTCTCTTGAACCAGGTGACCAAGATGAATAAGTATCAACTTCTGAGGATTGAAGACCTCTTGGATCAGCATAATGGATCATGATGGTTCATGAAGATAGACCTCAGGTCAGGCTATCATCATCTCAGAGTTCGAGATGAGGATGTTCAGAAGACGTCCTTCAGGTGTCGGTATGGCCACTATGAGTTCTTGGTTATGCCTTTCGGCATAACCAACGCTCCAGAAGTGTTCATGAGTCTCATGAACATGATCATCCAGCCTTACCTCGATCGATTTTTCATAGTCTTCATCGGCGAAATATTGATTTACTTGACTACGGAGGATGAGCACGCCGACCACTTGCGGGTAGTACTAGACACACTCCAAGAGCACCAACATTATGGTAAGCTCTTAAAGTGTCAGTTTTGGATTCGAGAGGTCCACTTCTTGGGACACATCATCTTTGTGGTGGGATTTGTGAGGGATCCTGCGATGATCGAAGCAGTGCTTGCTTGGGAGCCACCTAGGAGCGTGACAGAGGTGCGAAGTTTCCTAGGATTGGATCGGTACTATCAGAGATTTGTGCCAGACTTCTCCAGAGTTGCATCACCACCCTCAACTTTGATGAATAATGGGAAACCCTTCATGTGGTCGGATAGATGTAATCAATGATTCTAGGAGCTGAGACAGAGAATGACGAGTGCACCCAAATTGAGGCTACCAGAGGAGGGCGTAGGGTATGATGTTTACAGCGATGCATCAGGGACCAGACTCGGGTGTGTTCTGATGTAGGAGCGGGTAGTGATCTCCTATGGATCATGAAAGTTGAGGCAGCATGAGCATAACTACGCTACTCATTACTAGGAGTTAGTAGTAGTGGTCTTTGCCTTGAAGATGTGGCTGCACTATCTGATGTGCGAGTGTTTTATAGTTTACTCTAACCACCAGATTCTCGGGTACATATTATCGCAGAAGGACCTGATCCTGAGAAAGTGGCGATGGCTCGAGTTCCTCCAGGACTATGACTTTGAGATATTCTATACTCCTGGGAAGGGGAACATAGTAGTTGATTCTCTCAGTAAGAGGATGGGCATCCAGCTACGTTGAGAGGCGACATAGTAGCTAGATGCGTTGCATATATCCTTCATTGATAGAGATGTGGTATCCTATCTACAGTCGCTCATAGTAACTCCACCACTTCTTCAGCGTGTCAGAGTGGCACAGCGTGGGGATGTTGACTGAGAGATGCGACGTTCACAGGTATCCTCAAGACATGCACATGATGGATTTTCTGAAGTAGGAGAGCACATCATCCTTTTCAGAGGACGTATCATGGTACCAGTTTCATTACAGGAGGAGGTGCTAAGAGAGTTTCACACTTCTCCTTTAGTGGTATAATAATGAGTAGCAAAGATGTACCAGGATCATAGACGGCAGAACTGGTGGCCATGCGTGAAGAAGGTTGTGGCAGAGTTCATTTCACGATCCCTCCTGCCAGTAGGTGAAGGCGGAGCACCAGGTATGATCATGCTTGGTATAGCCCATGGATGTTCCAGAGTGGAAGTGGGATAGGATATCCATGGATTTTGTGACTGTGCATACACGTACTACCAGAGATCACAAATCAATTTGGTCAATTGTCGACCGACTCAACAAGTTGCCCCACTTCATACCAATCAGACAGTAGGGCTCATTAGAGAGCTTGAGACGCCTCTACGTTTAAGAGATCGTATGGCTTCATGGTTTTCCATAGAATATCGTCTCTGATCGAGATGATCTCTATACATCCTGGCTTTGTAAGGGGCTGCAAGAAGCATTTGGGATGCAGCAACGCCTGAGCACCTCCTTTCTCCCAATGATGGATGGTCAGACAGAGAGGACCACTCAGACTCTCGAGTACATACTCTGTGAATGTGTCCTCGAATTTCGTCACAACTGGGAGGATCGTCTTCCTTTATTGGAGTTTTCGTACAAAAACAACTACAACTCCCCCATCGGGATTGAACCATATGAGACATTGTACGGACGACATCGCATATCACCTCTATGATGGACAGACCCTGGGGAGTCAGCACATGTAGGACCAGAGATGGTCAAGGACATGACAGAGAAGGTATAGGTCATCCAAGAGTGGATGAGGACTGATCAGAGCTGACAGAAGTCATATACTAATAGGAGGCGGAGACCACTAGAGTTCAATTATGGTGACCATGTTTTCTTGCAGGTCTCACCTCGATGTGGATTACGAAGATTTGTTCGAGGTGACAAGTTATCTTCATTCTTCATCGGACCATTCCTGGTTCTCAGCAAGATAGTCAAGGTGGATTATTTCTTGGCTCTTCTACCTCAGTTGCACCAGGTGTACGACGTCTTCCACGTATCTTAGCTGAGGATATACGTGCACGACCTGACGCATATCATTGATCATGGGGGGCAGGAAATCGATGATGGGGAGACTTTTTCGGAGGTCGCGGTGGAGATTTAGGATCGATAGAAGTGGGTCATACGTGGATGGTGGATTCCTCTAGTGCGCATCAGGTGGCAGCACGAGAACCTCTATGAGAGGAAATTGGAGTGGCAGGCTCAGATGCATGCTTAGTAGTTTCATTTCTTCCCCTAATTTGTGATTTATCATTACAGGGACGTACAGCCCTGAGGTAAGAGTAGTGTAAAGACCCGTAAATTTCAAGGAAATTTTTTTCTTAATTTCTTTGACATTTTACGAGTATGAAGATTCTAACGGAACCTGACTCTGAGGCCCGGTGTGCCCGGAATCATTTTCTGAAGATTATCTTGGGTACATTCAGTGAACGAACGAGTGGGTTTTTCTAATATTTTGAACCGGTGCTCAGAATTGAAATCTGATGGAACCATTGAACTTGCAGCGCCGGTATTTTCTTAAGAGGAAATTTATTGAAGGTGCGTTTTCTTGTAAGGAGTTATAAAAAAGTTGTGGATTAAATGATAAGTAAAATAAAATTCTGTACAATGTTATTTTATCCATGGAAGTTAAATTCTATCATGGGAAGTTGATGGTGGGGCCCATGACCACCCAACTTCCCATGTGTGGTTATGAGGGAGGTGGGGACCACATGATCCATCCACCTCTTCACATTCATTAACTCCATTAAACCTCCTTTATTTTGTTATGTACCCTTTATTGTGAAACCACTCACCTCCTCCTCTCTCCCTAATAAACACTTACCAAACAATTAATTTAATGAATTCAATCACATAAATTAATTTGATTAAGTGTTTTTAATGTTTGAATTGCATGGAAAACAAAATAAAATATGGGGGAGGCCTTATTTTATTAGGTTGGCTAGTTGTGTGATGATATTGGGTGATGGAGAGAACGTGTCCCTTGGAAGAGCTTTATCTTCTTCGGCGAAGAACATCCCCACATCAAAGAAGAACGCTATTTCACCGAGGGATAGCATCGACTCGGCGTCTTGGTTTCTTCCATCATCTTCTTCCTCTATGACCAAGGAGGAGGCACCAATGCGGAAACTCACCATCGACGTCTCCTTTGAATCTTCTCTCCGCGTCAATGGATGTAGACGTCACTTCCTCCTCAGACGTTCTCCATCGACATATACAGAGCATCACCCTACGACACTGTTTTCCACGATGATCATCATTTGAAAACATGTGTCGATTTAGGGGTGGGTTTTGAATTAATAAATATTTGTTTTCCTTCCATGTTGATGTTTCACTCTAAACCTTTTTCTATCAAACTAATGCAAAAGAAATAGGACCAAACTAACACGGTTTGATTCCTCCACCGTTCTGGTTGTATGGTGTTCTCAAACTGTTCTTGATCAGTGAATCAAGGCAAGATTTCAGAGGCGATCAGAGGCCTGAAAACATCGGAAATGGACTATGAACATCGGGATGACCTAATAACGGGAATTTTGTAACAAACGGATCATCAGAACAATGGATGGACACCTTGGGAGGTGTACTGGCCAGAGGCGTCATTTCAGGAAAATTCCAGAATACACAGCATGTACTTCCAAAGCACATCCCGTGTAGTGAAAGCGATCAGTGGAAGAGGTAACGAACATTATAAGAAGTGACACACTGAGTGTGACACCGATCACATGTCGTGTGATGTCCACACAGTTTGACAGAGGAGACTTTGATGGAAATGGTGTTTATTCAAGAGAAATTCATGGGCACGGACAGAAATACACGGCCACGAGGCACGACCTTCATTATCATCATTGAATGGTAGAAGAGGCTTCACGAGGCTTGGTGCGTAATTTTGGAGACACACAGACACGGGCCGAACCACACGACCAAGAGGCACGGCTTGTACTACCTTCACTTCAGCAGAAGCGACTTTGTGAATACTTGACGTGTATTCTGATAATACATGAACATGAGGTGAAGTTCATGGGCATGTACTCCACCACATGGCCAGGAATTTACAGCATAAACGGAGCTGACCCTAGAAGTTTGGACATGGCGTGCAACCATACCACATGTCGTGTACTTACTTTTTACACGAACATCCCTTTGACACGAGATGTGGTACACGGACAGTACTCGTGGACTGTAGACATGATGTGTAACCATACCACACGCCATGTACTTCCTTTTTACACGACTTGCCCCATTACAAGGGCCATTTCACATGGGCAGTACCCGGTGTCTGATGACACAGAAAGTATTGATTACCTACATGGCATGTACTTTGGAAAATGGCTTGGTCGTCTTGTTCTCTGTGACTCGGGCATTTTTTGCTTGTTTTTCCCCTATGACGTGGGAAGGAATGTTGGGATACATCATCTAATGTCTTCGTGATTGTTGATGAGTCCACCCTTTTGACTCGAGGTGCGGACCCTCCTAGAATTGAATATAATGTGTACAGGAACAATAGAGCTGGCTACGACTGCGACGACTACCGTGCTGGGATCCTCCATGGGTTCGACGACGATGATGACTGTACTTTGATCTTATGTGGGTTCAGCAGCGATGATGACTATACTTGTATCCTACGTGGGTTCGACAACGATGGTTATAATACTATGATCATACGTGGGTTTGTCAGCGATGACTTCTATTCTTGGATCCTACGTGGGTTCGACAGGGGAGATGATTCAAAGGCTACATCTATCATGTCCACCCCTCTTCGTGAGTAATATACCTATGTGAGATGAGTCTTGACTATCAATCATTATCTTTGATATGATTGACTTTCTATCCTGTATGGATTGTGTTGTGCTTCCCTGGGTGGATTGGGTTGAACCTTCCTATGTGGACTGGGTTGAACATGGGCTCGTGAGTTGGAGCCGAACTGGAATTGATGACATATGTATATGTATGGTCATGTACCTAAGTAGAGTTGGTTGATACTTTGTGATTGTATCTTTCCTTTGTGATTTATCCTTTGTGTATTCTAGGAGACCTTCGAGAATCTTGGGGTCCCTACTATGTATCGTATACTCACCCATGCACGTTCTATGCCCGCACTACATTGTGTAGGTTGCAGACGACAGATAGTGTTGATCGTGGTTGAGTATTGTGGAGCGGAACGACACCCAGAGGTGGACTATCAGGCGGGACATACATGGAGAGGACGAACGGACCTGAGGAGATGATGAGACTATTTGTACCCAAACATCAGGTGGGAATTCTGGAGAATGACTTGGTGGTTGCTGATTTACATTACTACTAATGTTCTTTCCATTGATTTGAACTGTACATTCAGTTGGGTTTGTATTCTTGTCCATTTAATTTTCAGCAATTACTTTTTTACTCAGTTTAACTAGTGTTTACTTCAGCTTGCGTACTTCGTGGTCTTTGTTTTCTTATATAAATTCAATTCCATCCCTTTTATTGGCATTTATACCTTTGGTTCTAGTATCCAACCCCTAGCCTATGGAAGGCGGGCTTGGGATAGTCACGACATGGGCCCTGAGGACAGGACGTGACAAGATCCAAGTATAGAAACCATCGCTGTCAATCCCACATAGGATCCATGTACAGTCGTCATCCCTGCCAAAACCATAGAGGATCCATGTAAAATTTTCCTCGCTGCCGAACCCATGTAGTATCCAAGTACAATCGTCTTCATTGTCGAACCCATATATAATACCGACACAGTAGTTGTTGCAGTCGCAGCAAGCTCTAGGGTTCCCGCACATAGCGTACTCGATTCTTGGAGGGTCCACTCCATGAGTAAAAGGAGATCGATACATCAACTGTCACGAAGTCTAGATTATATGTATTCTAAAGGTCCCCCTCATGATAGGGGGGTAAACCAAACAAAAAGTGTCCAAGACACTGAGTATAAGAAAACCAAGCCATTTTCCAAAAGATACATGGAGTGTTAGTATGGTTACATGCGGTGTTTTCAGACCATGGGTACTGCTTGTGTACCACGGCATGTGTCGAAGGGATATTCATGTAAAAATTATGTACACAGTGTGTGGTATGGTTACAGGACATGTCCAAACATCTAGGGTCGGCTCTCTATACGCTGTCCATGTTCTCGTACAGGGCCTAAACCCATGTTCTCGAACCTGTGTAATTGGTACATGGGTTAGCCGTACCACTGGCCATGTCTGGTTGTGTGATAGTGTACATGCTCATGTACCCCACACCATTTTCGGGTATCCCTGGGTTACACACCGAGTCTTCTGAAGCTGTTTCATCCATTCTCTGTAGAGAGTACACGCCATGCCTCTTGGTCGTGTACTTCTGTCTGTGTCCGTGTATTTTCCAAAATACATGTCGAGTCTCGCGTAGCTGCCACCTCCTTGTAGTGTGGAAAGTACACGCCATGTCATAGAGGTCACACGCCGTGTGTTAACCATCTAACGTCTGAAACCCGGGCCACAAAATTCCTGAACTAGATGGCATGTTCTCCAGGAGTAAACGCCGTGTAGTCTGGAATTTTCCAGAAAC
Source organism: Viscum album (assembly GCA_963277665.1). Taxonomy (NCBI): domain Eukaryota; kingdom Viridiplantae; phylum Streptophyta; class Magnoliopsida; order Santalales; family Viscaceae; genus Viscum; species Viscum album. The sequence continues at coordinate 2,061,113,288 of OY728126.1, read as the reverse complement.
GACGCCTCTGGACAACGCGCCTCCCTTGATGTCATATCTTCATTACGATTGTTCATTTATCAGGAAACATCACACTCTAGGATTACTCGTTGTCCTAATTTCGATTCCGGTGTTTTTGGGCTTCTGATAGGCTCTGAAAACACGTTTTGAATTCTCGCTCGAAGAACGGTTATGGAACAGTACATCCCTTTCCGGTCAGAACCGTCACCCGATATTGTCGTTGAAACTCCTCTAGGTTTCCGTGATGTTGAGTCTTCAATTTGGGATTTTTTTTGTTGCTTAAATAACTTGTAATGATCTGTTTTTTGTCACCCATGAAGAAAATGAAGAACCACCAATAATCACAATATTGGCAGAGGATTCAGACCGTGTTAGTCTGGCTCGGTCTCTCTGCATTAGTTCGATAATAGGTGGTTAAATAGAACAACAAAATTAGGAAGGAAGATTCAATCATCGATCAAATCAAAACTCACCCCTACCTCAACAAAACATATCGAATATCGGGTGTCGCGGAAGACGACGTCGTGGGGTGAGGTTCCATAAGCGATGACAGAGTGCGCCCGAGGAGGAAGCGGTGTTTCCCCTTTTGTCACGGAGAGAAGATTATAAGGTGAGTCGTCGTTGGAGAGATCGTACATCTGTGTCTCCTCCCTTGTCGCAGAGGAAGAAGGGGATGGAGAATCCGGGGTCTCCGAGTAGATGTTCTTCATCGGAGAGTTGGCGTTTCTCAACAACGGAGATGAAGCGTTCTTCGAAACACAAGAGCTCTCTCCCCAAAATCTCAACACAACAAGCCAACCAAAAATAAAATAAGGCTTCTCCTTATTTTATTTAATCTTTCCATGCATTTTAAATACAAATTCAAACACTTATTTAATTAATGAAAGAGTTTCAATTAATTAATTAAGGTGTGGGGTGGCATGAATTTAAATGGGGAAGTGGAAAGGTTGCAAAATTTAAAAAGGGAGTTTCCATGTAATTATTATGGGAGTTCAAAGGTGTTTTGGGTTTAGGGAATCTGAAGGGTTGGGGCTCATATGGGCCTCACCTCACAATTATCCTCACATGGGTAGTTAGGAGATTTTGGGTCCCACCCCAACTCCCCCATGTAGGATATAACCACCTTAGATATAAAAATAAAATTTTCCCACAATTTTATTCACTTCTCATTTAATCCAAAAAATTTAACTTCTCCTCTCGTGCAAACGCAACTATTGTGAAGGTCCCCTTCTGCAATTACCGGTGCTGCGAGTTCATCGGTGCCCTCAGATTTCAATTCCGAGAACCGGTTCAAAAGATAGAAAAACATGCTCATTCGTTTACTGAACGTACCCGATATAAACATCGGAAATTGATTATAGGAACATCGGGCATCATAATCAAGTGCTTTCAGAAGCCAAAAACTTGTAAAATTCCAAATAATTTTATAAAAAAAATTCCATGAAATTTTTGGGTCTTTAAAATACTCCCAACTCAGGTCTTTACGTCCCTAAAAAGCTACATCATAAACTAGGGAAACAAATGAGGGTATTGTGCATGCATCTGAGCCTCTTGCACCCATGTGCTCTCCTGGAGGTTCCAGTGCTTCCAACGAATGCACATTAGAGGAATCAACCATCCATTTAGGACTCATTCCTATCTATCCTAGATCTTCATCGGGACCTACGTGAATGTATCCCCATAATCGATGTCCAGCTCCACATTGTTGATGATGTGGGTCAGTTTGTGCACGTATCTCCTCAGCTGAGATACGTGGAAGACGTCGTGCACCTAGTGCAACTGAGGTGGAAGGGCCTGGCGATAAGCCACCTCGCCTACCCTAATAGGAACCTGGAATGATGAAGCACGAATATAACTTTCCGCCCAGGTCAAATCTCTGTAATCCACGTCGAAGTGAGACACGTAAGAAAATGTGGTCGCCATCCTCAAACACCAATGGTCTCTGCATCCAATCAGCATGGGATTTCTGTCTGCTCTATGCAGACCTCATCCTCTCCTGGATGGTCTACACCTTCTCTGCCATAGCCTGAACCATCTCTGTTCTTAATAGTTCTAACTCCCCTGGGACATTCTAGCACAAAGGTGATTTTCATGGTCGGTCGTACAATTCCTCGTACGGTGCCATCCTGATGGTGGAGTGGTAGCTATTATTGTATGCCAACTCTACCAGGGGTTGGTGATATTCCCAGCTACGACCATTGTAGATGACACATGCACGGAGCATGTCCTCATGAGTCTGAATGGTCCTCTCCGTCTGGAAATCTATTTGAGGATGAAATGCGGTTCTCAGGAGTAGTTGCATCCCAAATGCCTTCTACAACCCCTTACAAAGACGGGAATTAAATCGAGCTTCATGATTGGAGACGATAGGTGATGGAACACCATGAATCTGTAAAAATCTCCTAAACGTAGAGGCATCCCATGCTATCCACTGAGCCATTATCTTTTATAGTTAGGAAGTGGGAAGACATGGTGAGTCGGTCGACAATCACCGAGATGGAGTCGTTTCCTCTATAAGTACGTGGAAGCCCCATCACGAAATCCATAGATATCCCATCCCACTTCCACTCTGGAACCTATCTGGCTTGTACTAAGCCTACTGGTACCTGTTGCTCCACCTTCACTTGCTGGCATGTGAGGATTTCTGAAACGAACTATGTCACATCCTTCTTCATACTCGGCCACCAATGCTGTCATCTAAGGTCCTGGTACATCTTCACCACTCATGGATATACCACTATAGGGGAAGTGTTAAACTCCCTCAGAAATTCTTCCTCCAGTGCAACTTGTACCATGGTATGTCCCCTAAAGAGGATGATGTGCTCTACTCCTTCAGAAAATCCATCAGGCGCCTAACCTGTGGAAATCTGATAACGTCACGTCTCACAGTCAATGTCCCCATGTTATGCCTCTCTGACCCACTGATGTAGTGGAGGAGTGACTATGAGGGACTGTAGGAAGGCTACCCCATCTCTATACATGATAGATATCTACAAAGAGGCTAACTTCTCCATCACTTGTCCATGTAACTGAATGCCCGACCTCCTACTGAGAGAATCATCCACAACGTTCCCCTTCCAAAAAGTATAGACAATCTCAATTTCATTGACCTAGTGGAACTAGATCCATTACTTCTATCTCAGGTTCAGGTCCTTCTACGAGAATATATACCTATGACTCTGGTGGTCAGAGTAGACTGTAATGCGCTCACCCATCAGATAGTGCTGCCACATCTTCAAGGTGAAGACCAATGCTATTATCTACAGGTCATGGGTAGCGTAGTTCTTCCCATACTGTCTCAACTGTCATAAACCATAAGTGATCAATACCTGCTCCTGCATCAGGACACACCTAAGTCTGGTCCCTCATGCATCGCAGTAAACTACGTACCCTACGCCCTCCTCCGGCAGCCTCAAGATGGGTGCACTGGTCAATCTTTGTCCCATCTCCGGGAAACTCTACTGACAACTTTCTGACCACAAGAAGGGTTTTTACTTCTTAATCAAAGCTGAAAGCGGTGCTACAACTCTGGAAAAGTCTATAACAAATCTCTGATAGTACCCAGCCAGACCTAGGAAACTATGCACCTCCGTCACAATCCTGGGTGGCTCCCAAGAAATTACTACCTCGATCTTCGCAAGATCCACCATAACCCCCACCTCAGAGATGACGTGCCCAACGAAGTGAACCTATTGAATCTAGAACTTGCACTTTGAGAGATTACCATAATTATGGTGCTCCCGGAGTGTGTCTAGTATAATCTGAAAGTGGTTGACATTCTCCTCTTTTGTATTCGAATAAATCAGTAAGTCATCATTGAAGAATACGACAAAACGATCAAGGTATGGCTGGAAGATCATGTTCATGAGAATCATGAACACTGCTGGTGCATTGTTTATGCCGAAGGGCTTAACCAAGAACTCGTAGTGCCCATACCGACACCGGAACGCCATCTTCTGCTCATCCTTATCTCAAACTCTGAGTTGATGATATCCTGACTTGAGATCTATCTTTGAGAACCATCGTGCTCCCTTGAGCTGATCAAAGAGGTCATCAATCCTCAGGAGTGGGTACATGTTCTTTATGGTTAGCTGATTTAGATGACGGTAGTCGACACATAGTTGAAAGCTACCATCTACCTTCATGGTAAATAAAATCAGAGAATCCCACAGTGAAACACATGGTCGGATGAATTCTTTGCCCTATAAGCCCTCCATCGGTACCCGCAGCTCACGAAGCACAGCAGGAGTCATCCGACATGCTTGTGTAGATATCGGTTTTGTCCCGGGGTACATGTCAATATATAATTCTACCTCTCTACGAGGATTTAGTCCTAGAACGTCATCAGGGAAAACATCCACATACTGATCCACCACAACAAGAAAACTCTGAATCTTTACGTCAACCGCTTTGAGGATGAAACTAGCCTACTAATGTGTGATTGGCTGCCCTCTCCTCTGCGTAAGTCTATCCTAGGCTGCAAAGGATCCCTTCTCGCCGGTGAAGGGGAACCTTCTCCCATCTATGCAAACACACCGCACTTTGCGCCTAATATAGTTGATCTGGGCATGGACATTAGGTAACCAATCCTTACCCAAGATGACGTGGTATGGCATCGACGCCACTACAAGAATATCCTAGCCAAAGCTCTCACCTCCTAGAGTAAGCTCACACAGCCGTCAGCAGTGTGTAATTGTCGAGTATTCTCCCATAGTAGTCTCTAGCTGTAAGGATCAGACCAACGGGTCCGTCAGAATCTCCGAGCTCTGAACAAGAGCAGTGGCAATAAAAGAATGACACGCTCCTGTGTCTATATGAACTACAACAAGGGTTGAGTAAACACAGATAATAGCTCGAATCATCTTAGGTGCGCTATGGTCATAAGTCTCAACTGCCTGGAGTTGAGAATTCCTCTGTCTGCCAGCTCCCTTGGTCGGGGTGGACCTCTTGGTGGTGGTGATGCTAGAGGCTCGAAGTTTGATCCACCACCTGCTACTCGGCCAGCTCTTCTCCCTCATCTGCCTGCTCCTAAGGACCGCCAAGGTCGAACTACTACCTCTGCCTGGGTGGTCCCTCAACTATCTAATGCTCCTCTGCATGGTGGGTCGGGAAGTCACAAGCCATGTGATCATGCCCACCACATGCATAACACTTCCTTCCTCTCATTTGATTGGCTCTCCTGTGTGTTCTTCGTACATCCGAACTAGTATCCTATGGTCACTCACTTGATATACTGGTCTGGTTAGACCTATATGACATCTGTCTACTTCCGGCTGTAGAATAATCCACTAAGTGTCACCCAGCGGTAGGCCTCGCTGCTAGAATAGGCTGAGCAAGAATGATTTCCACAGGAAGGGCTCTCTCCAGTACTCCTGCCTACATCGGAATGCTAATGGAGATCATTGAATTCCTAATCTCATGCTTCAGTCCCTGCTCGATGGTCTGTGTCCGGGAAAATGGGTGTCGTACCATGTTTGTGGAGTAACACGAGAGGTTGGTAAAAATCACCGAGTACTGGGCTACTTTCATGTTGTCATGTCGCAGCTGTAGTAACTCTTGGATGCGCACTGCACGGAGGCTGGCTGGAAAAAACTCCGAGCGGAAGAGGCTCCTGAAGTCTGTCTAAAGTAGTGATGCCTCATCATGCACCTAGAGCCTCAAGCTCTCCCATTGACCTTCTTCTGCATGTAGGAGACTCACCACAAGGATCAAAATAAGGTTGGATAGTGTCCCTACCAATCTGAAGACTCGGACGATAGCCTCCAGCCAATCCTCGGCTGACTGAGGGTCCGTCTCTCCACAGAACCTGGGTGGCCTCTGTCGCTGAAACTCGTGCAACACACTCAAGTGGCGTGCACCATCCGTTTCTCGGGATGGTGTTATTGATGGCCCAGCAGCTAGAGGTACCACTGGTGCCTCTGTTGTAATGGGGCCCTACACAGAGGCCTTGTCACTCGGAGGGCTGCCATCCCGCACATAACTAGAATCCCTAGTTGGTTGCCTTCGTGGGGCCATCCTAAAAATAAACAGGTGTGCCATGGTCAATTATTATACCTGGTGAGCTGACTCAAAGTAATCGCAAAGTAAACTTTTGAAACTCACATGCAATCAGTGTTTTCGAGTACTAAGTCGGAAATCAATGTTCAGGGTCCTGGTGTATAGATATGTCGGCTACTGCACCAACACTGGACTCCCCGGACTGAAAACCACACTCCATAATCTTAACACTATTGCTTCACAGTGATGAAATTATCAGAGTCCTGAGTTCTATGGTAGAACCGACTCCTCTGATACCAATTTGTCATGACCCATCCTCGGGACCCATGTCATGACTACCCCAAGCCCGCCTTACATAGGCCAAGGGGCCGGCGACTAGCACCAAAGGTGTAAACCTCAGTAAAAGGGAAGGCATTGCCTTTATAAAAGTAAACAAACACAATAGAGTACGCAAGTGAAGTATAGACTAAGTAAAACTTGGTAAAAAGTAAGTTCTAAAAAGTAAATGGGCTAGTATACAAACCCAACTGAAAGTACAGTACAACTGAAAGGAATGTTCATCAATAATAATGTAAAACAACAACACCGAGTTATCTTCCAGAAATCCCACCTAAAGGGTGAGTACAGATAGTCTCCTCGGCTCCTCAGGTCTGGCCGTCTGCTCCGTGTATGTCCCACCAAGTGGTCCACATCCGGGTACCGTCCATCTCCACAAGACTCCACCTCGATCAGTGTTGTCTATCGTTTGCATCCAACATAACGTAGTGCGGGCATAGCCCGTGCAAGGGTGAGTATACGAGATTCAGTAGGGACCCTGAGACCCCTGAAGGTCTCTCAAAATCCATGAAGTATAAACCATAAAGGAAATATAAGAACACGAAGTATCAACCAACTCTACTTAGGCATATGCACATACATATATCTAAGTTATCAAATCCAGTTCCGCTCAAACTCACGAGCCCATGTACAACCAAGTCCACATAGGAAATCACAACCCATCCCACACAGGAAAGTAATTCAATCACATCGATGATAATGATTGAAAATCAAGAATCAGCTCACATAGGTATAGTACGCAAGAAGATGAGTGGAGATGATTAGATGTAGTTTAAGAATCATCTCCTCTTCCGATACCATATAGGAGCCAAGTACAGAAGTCATCGATGTTGAGCCCACGTAGGATCCATGTACAGAAACAATCACTGCCGAACCCACATAGGATACAAGTACATTCGTTATCACTACAGAAACCATGGAGGATCAAAGTATAGTCGTCCTCACTTCCTAACCCACGTAGGATCCGAGAACAATCATCTTCATCTTCGAACCCGCAGAGGATCCTAGCATAGTCGTCGTCAAAGTCGCAACCAGCTCTATAGATCCCACACACAGCGTAGTCGATTCCTGGAGGGTCCACTTCACAAGTAAAAGGAGGTTGATACATCAACTATCATGAAGTCTAGATTTGATGTATCCCAATGGTATTCCTCATCATAGGGGGATAAACAAAACAAAACAAGTCCAAGACACTGAGTATAAGATAACCAAGCCATTTTCCAAAAAGTACATGGCATGTTAGTATGGTTACACGCCTTGTCTTCAGACCTTGGGTATTTCCCGTGTACGATGACCCTTGTTGAAGGGCTATTCATGTACAAAGTATGTACACGGCATGTGGTATGGTTACATGCTGTGTCCGAACATCTGGGGTAGGCTCCATGTATGAAGGCAATGTGCCCATAAATGGCCTCTACCCATGTTCTCAAACCCGTGCAATTGGTACACGGGTTAGCCGTACAACTGGCCATATCTGTCTGTTTGATAGTGTACATGCCTCTGTATTCCAAACCATGTCTATGTATCCCCAGGTTACACACCGAGTCTCGCGATGCTTTTTATACAATTCTTCGTAGAGACTAAAAGTCGTTCCTCTTGGCTGTGTACTTCTGTCTGTGTCTGTGTATTTCCCAAAATACATGCCTAGTCTTGTGTAGCTGCCACCTCATTGAAGTGTGTCATGTACACACCGTGTGATAGAGGTCACAAGTCGTGTGTTAACCATCTGATTTATGATACCCGAACCGTATAATGCCCTCATTACATGGAATGTTCTCTAGTAGTAAACAACATGTAGTCTAGAATTTTCCAGAAACGACACCTTTGGCCAGCGTGCCTCACTTGATGTCAGTTCCTCATTTTGATCGTTTCATCATCACAAAAATTCAGATTCTAGGTTTCCCTATTGTCCCAAAGATGATTCTGGCATTTTTGGGCTTTTGATCGGCTCTGAAGACACGTTTTAAAATCTCACTCGAAGAGCGGTCAAGAATCGGTCCATCCCTTTCCAGTCCGAACCGTCAGCCGCTATTGTCGTCGCACCTCTACTAGGTTTCTGTGATGTTGAGTCATCAATTTGGGATCGTTGCATCACATAAAGAACTCTTAACAATCCGTTATTTGTCACCCATGAAGAACTAGAAGAACCGCCAACAATCACAATATTGGCAGAGTATTCGGACCGTGTTAGATTGGTCTGGTCTCTCCGCATTAGTTCGATAGCAGGAGGATAAAGAGAACAAAACAAGAAGGAATGAAGATTTAATCATCAATCTAACCAAAACACACCCCTACCTCAACAAAAGATATCGATTTTTGGGCATCGCGGAAGACGGCATCATGCGGTGAGGTTCCGTAAGCGACGACGGAGTGCACCCAAGGAGGAAGCGGTGTTTCCACTTTTGTGATGGAGAGATGATTATAAGACAAGACTTCATTGGCGAGATCCTACATAGGTGTATCCTCCCTTATCGTAGAGGAAGAAGGGGATGGAGAATACGTGGTCATTGAGTCAATGTTCTTTGTCGAAGAGTTGGCGTTTTTCATTAAAGTAGATGAAGCGTTCTTCGAAACTCAAGAGCTCTCACCCCAAAATATCAACACAACAAGCCAAACAAAAATAATATAAGGCTTGTCCTTATTTTATTTAATCATTCCATGCATTCAAAATACAAATTCAATCACTTCATTAATTAATGAAAGAGTTTGAATTAATTAATTAAGGTGTGTGTTGGCATGAATTTAAATGGGGAAGTAGAAAGGTTACAAAATTTAAAAATGGAGTTTCCATGTAATTATCTTGGGAGTTCAAAGGGGTTATGGAGTTAGGGAATGTGAAGGGTTGGGGCTCGTGTGGTCCCCACCACACAATTATCCTCACATGGGTAGTTAGGAGCTTTTGTGTCCCACCCCAAATCCACCATGTTGGATATAACCACATTAGATATAAAAAGAAAATTTTCCCACAATTTTATTCACTTATCATTTAATCCACAAATTTTAACTTCTCATCCTATGAAAAAGAAACTATGGTAAAGGTCCCCTTAAGCAATTAACAATGTTGCGAGTTCATCGGTGCCCTCGTATTTCAATTCCGAGCACCGGTTCAAAAGATTGAAAACCCGCTTTTTTGATTACTGAACGTACCTGAGATAAACTTTGAAAATTGATTTCGAGCACACCGGGCCTCGGAATCAAGTGATGTCAGAAGCCATAGACTCGTAATATTCCAAATTATTTATGAAAGAAATTTCCATGAAATTTACGGGTCTTTAAAAGTGTTGATATTTATTTAAAAATGAAGACACACAAGAAATTTTGATTATCCTCTATATTTGGAAAATTTCATTGAGTGGGAAATTTATCTGGAATCATTACCAAACTATGTTTAGGCTAGTATAAAAGGAAATGTACTCCATACATAAATAAAATATGTATTGTTCATGAATGGAAGGTAGAAGGAGGAGATAAAATGAAATTAAATAGAGTGGAAGGGGTTTTTGTATTATAATTATTGAGGATGTTGTGCCAAATATAAGAGAAAAGAGAAGAGACAAGATATCAATGTATTCAAATGATCATCATATTCAATGCTGATTATCATAGTCATGTTTTCATAGTATTGAGAAGAATTACTCGATTTTGAAAATATTATTGGGATTTTCGGAAAGAAGTAGTAGTTCAGATTTTTCCACACCATATTCTCCCATAGTTTTATTTTACGTATTAAGAAAATGTATGAGTTGAATCAGACGTGGAATTCAAGCATTGTTTTATAAGAATGTCCAAAAAATATATTTCCTATTTCTGGGTATTAAAGTGAAGATTAATTTTTAATGATCATATTATTGGATGTTTTTCAATAATAAACATCACATGTTTTTTAAAAAACATTATCACATCATTTTGTGGTCCTTGAGGCACACTCGATATTGTATTTATCATAATTCTACATGAGTGTAAGGTTAAATCATAGTCATTTTATTATGCATTGATGATCTTTTTCCAATATTATTTTGTTTTATTATATCATTTCATAACCATAAAATTTATATAATTATTCCTATTGAACAATAAACATTAATTTTTTTTTAATTCCATTGAATATGTGATTTTAATATTTTTAAGGGAATGAAATCATAGATAAGAGGTGAATATTGTTTCATAAATACATAAAAATAAAAGAAAAGATATCAGTGATTCACCATATCCCTCTCTCAGGGATACAATTCATGACTAGTTAATTTCAATTGGTATTACAAATAAGGATATATTAATTTATTTTGAGGTAATATTTTGAAGAGATGTTAATAAAGAATATCAATTGGGCCAATAGTAATGGTATTCTAGTTTTTAATGGTAAGAACTGTCAAATCTACAATGATGGAATACTACTTTATCTCATACATATTAGTTATGGTGTTGTTTAATCAATAATAGATGGGTTTCCCTATTACACTAACATTCCTATAATATAGTTGATAATAAGAATCTTGAAAGTGATGGAAGGGAAAATATAACTTTTCTACCATCGCATTATAAAAATGAATTTCTAATGGTGAAGTGTCTTCCATAGCCCAAGGTATATGGGACAAGTTGAAAAAATATATGAACGAAATACAAATGTTACGTAGAAAAATATAATAATTTTGAGGCTAGATTATGAGGGTTTGAAAATGGGTGAGAATGAATCTATTGGGGAATTCATTCAAAGGGTAAACAATATTTCATTATCAGAAGTCCTGATGAAATGTTGGAGGATTCTACAGTTATTGAAAATATATTAATAATTATTCCCGATAAGTTTGATGCTATAGTTTCTTTATTGGAAGATAGTGATCATGAAACATTATCAAAAGATGATTAGCACAGAATTCCCATAACATATGAAATGAGAAGGTATGAAGCTAGAATGGAAAATAAATTGACATTGGAATTTCTTTCAATGTTGTCAAGAAATAGAATTCAAATAATATTCTTATTAAATAAGAACCCAGAAATTCAAATTTTTAGCATGATGCACATAAAAATATTAATGATATTTTTTCCTTGATTTCTATAAAGATGAGAATAGGTATAGGTAATTACAAATGGAAACTTCCCTTAAAATTCAATTAATGTGGATCCTTTGGAAATATTGTATCTAATTGTCCTAGATGAAAGAAATAAAAAGATATTGATGATGAATAAATATGTCCTAGAACATCATCGTAAAAACAGGGTGATAAAGATACATATTTTTTTAATGGAAGTATAAAATATATTTTAATACAATAGAATAATTTTTTATCTAAAGATGATTAATAATTTGATTATGATGTTGAATTTAACGTCCCTATTTCAGAAGACACCTAGAGGCGCACCGTACCCAGTTGGTCACATGTCCTCAAGTGCATTTCCCAAAACGCCAGAGGCTGCTGGCTAACAGCAAGGGCCTTGGGCGTGATAGGGGAAACTATGCCCTCATTGGCAGAGTACACAACGGATGTAAATAACATGAAATAGTATAAGCAGAAAATATCCTACAATTATTCACAGCGTAAGACTAAAACAATAAACAACTAGAGCACATATGTATATATATAAAAATTTTCACGATACCTATGTCGAGGAAAGTATCCAAACAAGTCATAATGGTGGAAATATAAACATTACCAAAACAAATACAAAATAAAGACAAAAAAACAACTCCTCAGCATCTCAAGCCTCGGCTTGGTCCCATGATCTCCGGATCCAAGGAAATCAAGTACCAGAAGTCGAAGGGTGCTTGCCTTTTTCTATACCTGCACAACATAGTTTTCTTGGGCCCAAAAACATGGCCCAAATAGGGTATGAGACTAAATCCCAGTAGGCAACCACCTGAAGATCTATGCCTAATAGTCAGTTAGTATATGACGGGTAATAGTACTATAGGCAGTAAACAGTAGTAGAAACAATAGGTAGTAATGAGTAAGAGGTATACAGAATGATATACCATAGTTATCAAACCATAGAACGACAACGGAGGTGAAGCAGAAGCTAACACAAGCAAGAAACCCTCTAGGATGTACTCTCTGCCATCCCCTCTAGATCTATCCACGAAGTATAACAACCCTCTGGGTAGTGCACTCAGCCTAACCCCTCTGGTTTGGTCATATAAATTAATAAAACTCACTAGGGAAGCTCACTCGGTCAATTCCCCTTATAGTATAGGGTAGTCAGGGACACTCTGAGGGAGATCACACGGTCTAACCCTCTTGGCCCCATGGTCTACAGACCGTCTGATGAAGCTCACTCGATCAATCCTCCTATATCCTTAGGTATACCATAGACTCTTTGAGGAAGCTCACTGAGTCAATTCCTCCTCTAGCAAGGGAAGGTTTTAATGAAATTCAAACAAGATGAAGACTCTCTAAGAACGCTCACTCGGTTTACCCTCCTGTAGTCTATAATAACTAAGACTCTCTAGGAATCCCACTCGTTTAATCCCCTATATTCTATTATTTCCATGACTCTCTGAGGAAGCTCACTCAGTCAATCACCGTATAGTCTATAATGTTTAAGACTCTCTGGGAAGCTCACTCGTTCTATCCCTTATAGTCTATAGCACCGAGTTCCCACGATCCCATGCCAATCATTGCATATTAATGCTATAAGGCCAGATTACACCTATAGAGCGACTTGGATAACCAAAGTACACCTATAGAGAAACTTGGCTAAACAGTATACATGAAACAAGAATGTTAACAACATCATTCCATCCTATGATCACAAGGCATGGAAACAAGTACAACGGCCAAAGGCTTACAAGACCCATAGGTCGTAACAAGAACATAGCATGGGGAAAACATACAAAAATGACAAATATCCACAAAAATGATCAATTTACCTCTACAAAATAATGTAAGTAAGGCAGGAAAACCCACAAGGGAAAAAAGGTAAACACACAACACCCCGTTCACATGTTTTGGTGGAATTTTCACCTAAAACTCAAATACATCGATAGGTAAGGCACAAACTACCTACCTCTATCCTAGGAGATCAATATACTTGAACCACGAGGCATTATTCTCCACAGAACAGTGTAGATCTACAAAAACTCACAAAACTATCATCCCATGATAACATAAGAAAGCAGAGGAATTGGAAAACAAGGATATAGGAGAAGGAAGAACTCACCGTTGAGGTTCCAATGCAATTAACGGAGTTCAATTCAGAGAACGGATGAAGGCTATGGGATTCGGAGAAGATTCACTACCGTACAACATCTCTCGGTCGAACGTGACCAAGAAAAAGACAATTCTGTCGATCAGGCACGACCCTGGTCTGTTTAATGAAAAAAAAATACACAGCATGTACTTCTTCAGTACACGACGTGTACTCTAATTTTCTGTAATCCACATTATGCAGCCTCCACTTCACCCCTAGACATCGTGTGTGTGGCTCGGACACGGCCCGCACACGGCATGGCGCAATAAGGGAGTACGCGAAGTTTACTCAGAATGTATATGGTGTGTACTTAAAAAAATTCCATAAATTACTTTTTCTCAATAACTCAATGAAAACTAAGGACATACCTGAAAACGAAGATCTGGGTTCTTACAAACTTCCCCCCTTAATGAAATTCGTCCCAGAATTTTCATTGTGAGGCGTATAAGATGGAACCCTGAAGAGCACTGGCCACTGTGTTCGTACATCAGCCTCCCTCTCACAAGTCTTGTCATGTACTCTCCCATGCTTCCATAGAATCCATACCAGGGGAACAGACCAGCCACATAGAACCATTGTATTGTGATCGACAATCCGGATGGGATGCTCCTCATATGATGCGTCTTCTTCAAGCTCAACCTCCTCTGGTTGAAAGACATGAGATGGTTCTGAAATGTATTGTTGGTGCTAAGAAACGTGGAAGACTTCTTGCATATCCCGGTAACTCCGAGGTAACTGCAACTGATAGGAAACTGTCCCAACACTCTCCAACACCTCAAAAGGCCCGAAGTACCATGGTGAAAGCTTACCCTCTCTCTGAATAATCTTATTTCCCAACCTTGGTGTGACTCGCAGGAAATCCTGATCCCTGACCTCGAACTCCAGAGGTCGTCTCCGCTGATCAGCATAAGACTTCTGTCGAGACTGTGATGTAACAATCCTCTTCAAAATCAACTCTATCTACTCTGAGGTCTCCTGAACAAGATGAGGTCCCAGCAAATATTCCTCTCCTACTTCTAGCCAGCATAAGAGTGATCAACATTCCCTACCGTACAAAGCCTCATAAGGAGCCATCTGAATAGTCACATGGAAACTGTTGTTATAGGCAAACTGCACAAGAGGTATATGTTTCTCCCAAGAACCGTCAAAGTCTTGAATTCATGCTCGGAGAATATCCTCATGCACATGGATCGTATGATCGGATTGGACATCTGTCTGTGGATGTGAAAGAGCGCTGTCGTGGGTGCCCTCAAATGATTAGTATGATTTTGGGGTACTTAGGTGCAGCAGAGTGGCTGACCAAGGTCATCTCTCAAAGGAGGAAGTGAATTAAAACAATTTTTAGAGGTATTATAGAAGTAAAATAAAAGAGAATAAAAAAAACTACTTGAAAGGATAAGGGTGGTTGTTTATAGTTTATGAATCTAGAATGAGTTTTCTTGAAGAAGATTGTATTTTTTTGTTTTTAGTTTTGAAATGAAGTTTGATTAAAATGACACAACAAAAAGATGTTTGTTTAGACAATATTTAAAAGACGAAATCGATCTAACTCTACCTCTTCAATCATTTATTAATCATTATCATTTAAATTAATATTCACTTTATTATGATCCCTTAATTTGTTAAATCCCGAACCCTATGAGAATTAACTTTACCATGAAGATTGAAGTGAATTTAACCTTAGGCTAACTTCGGAACATGCAATCACAACACCCTACTTTGATTGATGTTCTAAAATTATCTTATGGTCAGTGGTAAATTAAGTCACATAACCACTCTGTAAATGAGGATTAATTTAGTATATGGATTATATTTGAACTCTACAAATTGATCCCGTGTGGTTTTGAATTACCGGTTAAGGTTGCGCTCTCACAGTTCACACAATTCCTGACCTCGCGTGTTTTGTGTTAAATATTAAATTGCTTGATTAGTTTCATTTAAATTGAAAAATCAATTGACAGATCATAATATGTGAATTACAGTAGCTCATTGATTCAAAATAAATGAATTAAGAATGATATAGGTCGATCGATTACTAAAAAGAACTATTCTTCAATGGGTGGTGTAGTCATCGTGGAAACGTTTTGCATAAGCAACAGATTGAAAGGGTAGAACCCAATCTTGTCTCCACTCTTCATTCCAACCCAATTAAGAATATTAAGAGAAGAAGAAGAGGGATTAACACAGAAGATTATTTGAAGAAAAATTCAAGAAACAATCATGAAAGAAAAGAAATACAAAGAAGAGGTGAGAGAGGAGAGCCTTTTTGGAAGAGAGGTTTGCACAAAGTCTTACTTCTTCCAAGAGTTTTGATGGGATCCCAAGAGACACCCTTTCGGCCACACCTTCCCAAAGCCTCGTCCATCCCTCTCAAAGAGTTAAATCCCCTTTTAAATAGAGTTTGTGAGGGCTAGGGATACATAACTTTTTAAGTGTGAAATGAAAAACTCGGCCAAATATTTTATTCCAGCTTTCACCACCCATTTGACCTCCAAAACGCGTGAATTGACCGGCATTCCAGAAGGATTATTTGTTCCATATCATGTCTCAGAGATTTCCACAAATGTTGGGCTCAATCCAAGCACTTATGTAGAAGATATGGCCCACATACAGAACCCATGTCCAGTTTGCCGAGTCCAGCCCTCCATTAGATTAATGGCTCCTTTACTCCATCCAAAAGCACTCTTCAACTATAGTTTCCTGAATAAAAGTTGTATAAAATGAAGCTAGGAACACTGTTACAAAATTTCAAATTGAAATAATAAACATAAAAATATTTATCTTCGAAATACTACAGTGCACTATTAAGGGTAAAACTGGAATTTTCACCAAATTTTCAAATGAATGATCAAATCCCAAATATTTTATAAATAAACATATTTAACACAATGTGAGGAAATTATTTCATTTATTATCAATAAAATATTCAATAAAATAGTGTTTTATCAACTCCCCTACACTTACCATTTTGCACTCCTGGGCAAAACCTCATGTCAAGTAAACATCAATATCAAATCAAAACCAATTTTAAAACATATATCCTTGAGATCAATAAATTTCCCACCAAGAATCAAAAGATATCATGACTCATTAAAAACATTATTTTAAGTTATCCATTTATATCATTCAATATATTTCCACTTCATTTATCCTCCCATGCACAAAACACTTACCTCGCTTGAATTTCCTCTCATCACTCAAATATCAATTTTTTTTGCAATGTCTTTCTCATCCAAACTCATACAAGGGTCACCATAGGCTTGATAGATTCCTACATCGCTACCCGATGTGAGTTAAGGACATATGTTTATCATGAGTACTTTTTAGGGTTGTTCTGTAGCTTTCGGTTGGTAGGATTAAGATGTGAAAAACTCTAAGGCTGAATGAGGAGGGCTTGACTCTTTTGAAGCAAAATTGCATTAATCTAATTTTCACTTAAATATGGTCTTCTCTTCAATCCCCATAGTATCAATTCAGCTCCATCATCATGAAAATTCAGGAAAGGTTTACACCATTCATCATTTCAGCATAAAAAATGTCAATCTTCTCAAACATGATTTTCTTGAAAGCTCCAGATGAGCAGAACTTTTCACCTCAATTAGAAGCTCTAGAAAAGGCACAACTTCCCATGTCATGAAAGCTCCAGAAAAGGCACATATTTCAATATAATGACTTTCTTTAGCAGCAAACACATCTCTTCAGAATTTAATTTTCCACCCAAAGTATCACAGAATGTGGTGGCAAAACCCAAGACAACTTCCCCCACACTTAAGCTCACCTAGATTATGCAATTTCACTTCAAGAGTTAGTTGGATAGGGAAAATTGGCTTGTAATGTGGCTTAACAAAACATGATGTGCATGGCTTCTAAGGGCTACAAGGATTAAATATTCAAGGTAGGCCATTATAAAAAAGGATTCTTTGAAACAGGGGCTTTAATACCTAACAAATGCCTAAATCATTTAAACATATGTACCTCAAACCCTCAAGTTTTGACAGGAATAGATCAAATTCTGGTTAAATCAAGCATGGTTTGGTTCTCTCAAGAAGTGAGGTGAATGTAATGAATATGAAAATAATGGTTTAGAAGCCTCACAAGAAAGTGATTTCAAATATAAAGACAGTGAGATTGGCATGGGATTCAAAATTCAGCGTACTTTTCATGAAATTACTAAATATTTGAACTTGAAACAAAGTCATTTCAGCATTCATTTAAGCTTAGTTTCAAGGGGTAAATTGTTTCACTTATTGATATGGATTTAAAAATGGTGATGAGAATCATTTCAGCCCAAAAGTTTCAAAAACACATAGAAAATTGTAAAATAAACACACAAATTTTGAAAAACACACAATTATTTTTTTTGGTTTTTTTTGAACAGGAATGCAATTGAAATTACTAAACTAAAAGGTTCCCTCCCCCACACTTAAAATATTGCATTGTCCTCAATGTGACCCTATGATATGACATATGCACATGAAATGTAGAATTTTTAAATAGGACAAATAATATAAAAGTGAAAGGGTTAGGAACAGCTTGATGTGATCAAGTGATGATGTGGTCATGCAGTGTGATAAAATCCACTGCATTAGTAGGATGTCCCTCAATGTATCTCTTCAAACATTTCCCATTGACTGTAAAGCTCCTTCCAGTGTCTTCTTGTGTGATCTCCACTGCACCATAAGGAAAAACATTAGTCACAACATAAGGACCTAACCATCTGGAACGCAACTTATCAGGCATCAGCTTCAGTCCTGAACTGTTGAGAAGGACTTTCTCTCCAACATGAAACTCCCTTTGTTGGATCATTTTTTCATGATCTTCTTTTGATATTTCCTTGTAGAGCCTTGAGTTCTCATATGATGATAATCTAATTTCCTCAAGCTCTTGAATTTACAGCTTCCTATAGATTCTAGTTTGGGCCAAATCCATGTTACATTTCTTTATAGCCCAATAAGCCCGATTCTCGACTTTCATGGGGAGATGACACGCTTTCCCAAAAACAATCCGAAATGGGGACATACCAACGGGGGTCTTGTATGATATCCTATAAGCCCACAATGCAACATCCAGGCGCTTGCTCCAATCCTTCCTATTTGGCTGCACGATTTTCTCCAAGATTTGTTTCAACTCACGATTTGAAACCTCAGCCTGGCCATTTGTTTGGGGGTGGTATGGTGTTGATGTTTTGTGTGTCACCCCATACTTTCGAAGGAGGGAAGAAAAATTCCTATTTCAAAAGTGTGTCCCTTGGTCACTGATGATGGCCTTTGGTACTCCAAACCTGCAGAAAATTTGAGCCTTGACAAAATCCACTACAACATGAGAATCGTCAGTCCTGGTGGCCTTGGCCTCCACCCATTTACTCACATAATCAACAGCAACCAAAATATAAAAAAATACAAATGAACTAGGAAAAGGACCCATAAAATCAATGCCCCATACATCAAAAATCTCACAGAATAGTATGGGTTGTTGGGGCATCTCATGTCTCTTAGAAATGTTCCCAGTGTGTTGGAAACGAGTGCACGACTTACAAAACACATGGGCATCACGGAATAAACTAGGCCAATATAATTCAGAGTCCAAAAATTTCCTAGCTGTCCGTTGGGGTCCAAAGTGTCAACCACATGAAAGTGTAGGACAAAATTGCAAAACAGACTCAAACTCATGATCAGGAAAACACCTCCGAATAACTTGGTCACTACACATGCGCCAGAGGTAAGGATCATCCCACACATAAAACCTAGACTCACTTTTTAATTTTTAGACTTGATGCTTCTTCAAATATGCTGGGATTTCAGAGGAAACAATGTAATTAAATAAATCAGCATACCAAGGATGCGTACCTGAGATGGTATAGAGATTTTCATCAGGGAAAGTGTCCTGAAGTGGTACCTTGTCCAAGGTGTCATCCTCTAGTGTGTGAGTAAGCCTACTCATGGTGTCCGCCACCAAATTCTCTGATCCCTTCTTTTCCTTTATCTCAATATCAAATTCATGAAGAAAGAGCATCCAACGGATAAGTCATGGCTTTGCATCTGGCTTCTTTAGGAGGTACCTCAAAGCTGCATGGTCAGAAAAAAAACTACTTTAGAGCCCCATAAATATGAATGGAATTTATCTAAAGAAAATATGATAGCAAGAAACTCCTTTTCTGTTGTTGTGTAACTTTATTAGGCTGAATCCAGTGTCCTTGATGCATATGCGATCACATGTGAATGCCCCTCCACCCTATGAGATAAGAAAGCTCCAACCGCGAAGTTGGAGGCGTCACACATAAGCACAAAAGGAATCTCCCACCTTGGGGGTTGTATGATAGGTGGAGTGGTCAGATTTTGTTTTAGCTCATCGAATGAATTCCTGCAAGAAACATCAAACACAAAATCAGAATCCTTTTGAAGTAATCTTGACATAGGAAGAGAAATATTACTAAAATCTTTGATGAAGCACCGATAAAATCCTGCATGACCTAGGAAATATCTAACATCACACACACATTAAGGATATGGTAAGGATGAAATAATATCTACCTTTGATCTATCAACCTCTATCCCATGTTATGACACTACATGCCCTAAGACAATGCCATGATCTACCATGAAATGACACTTTTCAAAGTTCAGGACCAGATTCTTCTCAACACAACGATTCAACAACTTTCCCAAACTAATTAGACATTCATCAAATGAAGACCCATACACTATAAAATCATCCATAAATACCTCCATGCAGGTCTCAATAAAATCAGAAAAAATACTCACCATACATCTCTGGAAGGTACCTGGGGCGTTGCAAAGTCCAAATGGCATCCTCCGGTAGGCAAATGTGCCAAAGGGACAGGTGAATGTAGTCTTCAACTGATCCTCCGGAGCTATAAGAACCTAAAAATATACAGAAAATCCATCCAAGAAACAACAGTGTGTTTTCCCAGCTAGTCTCTCGAGCATTTGATCAATAAATGGGAGGGGGAAATGGTCCTTGTGAGTGGTCTGATTTAGTTTCCTATAATCAATACACACATGCCAACTATTTTGTACCCTCATTGGAACTAAATCATCTTTCTCATTTTTAACAACAGTAAAACCAGTTTTCTTAGGCACAACCTGAATTGGACTTACCCACTGTGAATCTGAAATGGGAAAGATTATACCTGCCTCGAGAAATTTGTCCACTTCCTTTTTAACCACTTCCAGGAGGGTGGGATTGAGTCTCCTTTGTTGTTGTCTCACATGTTTAGACCCATCCTCCAAGAGAATCCTATGCATGAAAATGGAGGGGCTAATACCTGATATGTCAGCCAAGGTCCACCAAATCGCCCTAATGTTCTCCCTCAAAATATTCAAAATCTTTTCTTCATGTTCAAAAGGGAGATTGTTAGCAATGATAACAGGTAATCTCCCACCACTCAACAAGTGTGAGTATTTCATATTTGGTGGCAATGTCTTGAGTTCTAATGAAGGAGGGTGTAGTATGGATGGAGACATTGAAGGAACTGAAATATGTGCACAAAGAGCATCAGTATCAGAATAGACATCATCAAAATCATAGAATAAAGCATCAAATCCATCAGCATACTCAACTGCAATTTCATAATTAGAGTGAACATGATCAAAATCAGAATATGAATCCACATCAAAATCAAATCGAAGATAGGATTGTGTATCCGAAACATGTGTGGAAGTGTTCTTAGACATCAAACTCGAACCAATACTCATAATCTACCTAAACATAGGACAATCAAATTCTATGGAGTTTTTATTTGGTGGTTCAAAATGGGAGATAACGAAAGAAAAATGGTCCTCTGAGGGGTACTTCATGGAATCCATAACATTAAATATCACAACTTCATCTCCAAACTCCATGGAAATTGTACCCTTATTGACATTTATGATAGTTTTTTCAGTTTTGAGGAAGGGACTACCTAAGATAATGGGGGAATGAGAACTTACCTGATCATCCTCCATGTTAAGAACATAGAAATCCGCTGGAAAGATCATGAATCTTACCCGGACAAGTACATCCTCATGGACTCCCGCTGGTTATTCCGTAGCACTATTCACCAATTGCACCACTACTCTTGTTGGCTTCAACTCACCAACCTGCAAGGAAGAGAATATAGAGTGAAGCATCACATTTATGGAAGCTCCCAAATCACAATGAGCATCAGAGAAGTGCAACTCCCCTATGGTACATGGGATGGTGAATGTCCCGGGATCCTTGAACTTTTTTGGCACTGCTAGAGTTGGTGTAATGAGTGTCGATACATTCCTTCCAAGGTTGATCCTCTCATTCCCCTTGAGCCCTCTTCGATTGGTGCAGAGTTCTTTTAAGAATTTGGCATACCTTGGGATTTGCTTAATGGATTCAAGTATAGTAATGTTGATCTCCACATGCTTGAATGTTTCCAAAACCTCCTTTTTCATTGCTTCTTCAGCCATCTTCTTGGTTTGAACAACCTTGTTTGAAAAAGGAAGTGGTTTAGGAGGAACATCATCAATATTTTTCTTACCCTTATCTTTCTCCTTGGATTTCTCATCAGTTGGTTTGGAATGTGGCTTCTCTGGAGATGAGGTGAATCCCAATGGAATGGTAGGTATATATGTATCGTTCATTTGCTTCCCACTTCTCAATGTGATGGAACTAACATTCCCCTTTGGATTTGGAGTGGGTTGGGAAGGTAGATTTCCAGAATTCTTACTCACAAGTTCATGGAGGGAGGTGGCAATCTGACTCAATTGAGTCTTCAACTCTCTCAGCTCCGAACCTTGACTCTTCAGCTCATTCTTTTGATTAAGAACAATTTTTTTCAAAAGATCATCAGTGTTAGAGTCTACCTTGTGTTGGATATTCCCTTGTTGCTTACTCGTTGATGTTTGAGCTTCGAATCTCCTTTGGGGTTGTTGGAAACCCTGTTGGTAAGGTGGGGGCTACGGGGAGTTTGGTTGAAAAGGGGTCCTTTGTTGTTGTCCAGAGCCATACCTCATGTCCGGTTGATCTTTCCACACTTGGTTGTATGTTGGAGAAAATGAATCAAACTTATTTTGTGGATATGGTTTTTGTTGCTGCTGAAATGGTCTCCCTGGGAATACTGCTGCGCAATCCTCTGTCTCTTGTAGTTGTGGGCAACAGTCAGTTGGGTGGCTTGTCTCAGTGCAAATGCCACAAGGCCTTGAAGGAGGGGGTAGAGATGTCTTTTGTGCCAAAGCAATTTGCCCCACCATTATTGTCAATTCTTTTAACATGGTATCAATCAAATGACTCTCAAGATAAGAAAGACTTACCTGATGTACTCCCCTGACATGTGGTGTACCTCTATCACCAAATTGTTGGGAGTTTTGGGCCATCATGTCGATCAATGCATGTGCAGCTACTAGTGTCTTGTCCACCAATGCTCCTCTAGCCGCAGCATCTACCATGATTCTCTCCATAGGTGTGAGTCCTTCATAGAAGTACTGGATGAGTAATTGCTCACTAATTTGGTGATGTGGGCAGCTTGCACACAACTTCATTAATCTCTCCCAGTACTCATACATTGACTCCCCTTGGCCTTGCTTGATCCCCGATATCTCCTTTCGAATGGATGTTGTCCTTGATGCTGGAAAAAATCATTACAAGAAAAGAAGTTTCAAATCATTCCATCATGTTACATCTTCAGGTTGCAAATAATACATCCAATCTTTTACAGTTCCATCAAGTGAGAATGGGAATGCTCTTAATTTGATTTGATCTTCAGAAACATTTATTGGTTTTAAAGTTGAGCAAACCACATTAAATTCTTTAAGGTGTTTGTTGGGATCCTCACCAGATAAGCCATGAAACTTTGGAAGAAGGTGAATTAATCCAGATTTCAATTCAAAGTCCGATTCGAGATTTGGGTATGCAATACAATTTGGTTGATAGTTAATATTAGGTGCAGCCAATTCTCGAATGGTTCTATTTAGTTCATTTCCATTATTTCCAGCCATTGGTTCCTATTTTATGTTTGAATTTGAATTGCTTCCAATTTCAATGTTTCCAGAAGAGAGTAATTCACCAACTGGTTTAATATTGAAACTTCCCGTAGATTTAGAATGTCTGATTCGTGCCTTAAGGCTACGTTAAATCTCATGGTCAAGATCTAAGAGATCTTCGGGATTAGTTCGTGTCATAGATTAAATAAAAATGAAAAGAAAGAAAGTGGACCATAGTAAAATAAAAATGAGAAGTTAGAGTTGATGGTCCAAAAAGAAGTAGAAGAAAATAAAAGAAGAAGAAGAAAAATCAGATTGGGTAAAGAAGGAAGAAAGAAGAGAGGAAGAGAATAAAATGTAAAATAAAATAAATACCTCTAATTGGTTGAAATAATTACTTGCCTCCCCGACAACGGCTCCAATTTGAAAGAGTGCTGTCGTGGGAGCCCTCAAATGATTATTATGATTTTGGGGTACTGAGGTGCAGCAGAGTGGCAGACCAAGGTCGTCTCTCAAAGGAGAAAGTGAATTAAAAAATTTTTAGATGTATTCTAGAAGTAAAATAAAAGAGAATAAAAACAATACTTGAAAGGATGGGGGTGGTTGTTTATAGTTTATGAATCTAGAATAAGTTTGCTGGAAGAAGATTGTATTTTTTTGTTTGTTGTTTTCAAATGAAATTTGATTAAAATGACACAACAAAAAGATGTTTGTTTAGACAATATTTAAAAGACGTAATCGATCTAACTCTACCTATTCAATCATTTATTAATAATTATCATTTAAATTAATATTCAATTAATTATGATCTCTTAATTTGTTAATTCCTGAACCCTACGAGAATTAACTTTACCACAAAGATTGAAGTGAATTTAACCTTAGGCTAACTTCGGAACATGAAATCGCAACACCCTGCTTTGATTGATGTTCTAAAATTATATTATGGTCAGTGGTAAATTAAGGCACATAACCACTCTAGAAATGAGGATTAATTGAGTTTAGGGGTTATATTTGAACTATACAAATTGATCCCGTGTGGTTTTTAATTACCGGTTAAGGTTGCGCTCTCACAGTTCACACATTTCCCGAACTCGCGTGTTTTGTGTTAACTATTAAATTGATTTCTTAGTTTCATTTAAATTGAAAAATAAATTAATAGATAATAATATGTGAATTACAGTAGCTCATTGATTCAAAATAAATTAATGAAGAAGGATAGAGGTCGATCGATTACTAAAAAGAACTACTCTTCCACGGGTGGTGTAGTCATCGTGGAGACGTTTTGCATAAGCAACGGATTGAAATGGTAGAACCCAATCTTGTCTCCACTCTTGATTCCAACCCAATTAAGAATATTAAGAGAAGAATAAGAGGAATGAACACATAAGATTATTTGAAGAAAAATTCAAGAAACAAACATGAAAGAAAAGAAATACAAAGAAGAGGTGAGAGAGGAGAGCCTTTTTGGAAGAGAGGTTTGCACAAAAGCTTACTTCTTCCAAGAGTTGTGAGGGGCTCCCAAGAGACACCCTTTCGGCCACAACTTCCTAAAGCCTCGACCATCCCTCTAGAAGAGTTAAAAACCCTTTTAAATAGAGTTTGTGAGGGCTAGGGATACATAACTTTTTAAGTGTGAAATGAAAAACTCGGCCAAATATTTTATTCCAACTTTCACTGCCCATTTGACCTCCAAAACGGGTGAATTGACTGGCCTTCTAGAAGGATGATTTGTTCCAAATCATGTCACCGAGCTTTCCTCAAATTTGGGCTCAATCCAAGCCCTTATGTAGAAGATATGGCCCAAATACAGAATCCATGTCCATTCTGCCGAGTCCAGCCCTCCATTGGATTAATAGCTCATTTACTCCTTCCAAAACCACTCTTTAGCTCTAGTGTCTTGAATGAAAGTTGTATAAAATGAAGTTAGGAACACTTTTACGGAATTTCAAATTCAAATAATTAACAAAAGAATATTTATCTTCGAAATACTACAGTGCACTATTGAGGGTAAAACTGGAATTTTCACCAAATTTTCAAATGAATGATCAAATCCCAAATATTTTATAAATAAACATATTTAACACAATGTGAGGAAGTTATTTCATTTATTATCAAGAAAATATTCAATAAAATAGTGTTTTATCAGGATGGTATGTTGTACTCAACAGTACCTGTGTATCCAAAGCCTTCTGAACTCCCTACCAGAACCGAGAAGTAAAGTCTGCATCCCTGTCTAAAACAATGGATTGTGGAACTCCATGTAGAAGTACAATCTCTTGGATGTACAACCATACCATCTCATCAACACTGATGGTCTCATTTATTGGAAAGAAGTGAGCAACATTTGTAAGTCTATCAACGACAACCCAAACAACATCACTCCCTCGAGGTGACCTCGGTAAGCCGATAAACAAAGTCCATCGTGACCTCGTTCCACTTCCACTCGGGAATGGATAACTACTGTAAAAGCCCTCATGGTCCTTGATGTTCTCTTTTCACCTACTGAAAATTAGAACATATCATGAAAAAACTATAAATATCTCTCTTCATACCTGGCCACCAGTACTATCGGTGTATGTCACGATACATCTTGGTGACGCCCGGATGATCTGCCCAAACTGAGGAATGAAAATCCAGCATCAGCTCATCACGTATGTCTACTGGCACTCAAACGTGTCCTTATAAATTAAAGATCTCATCCTTTCCTAATGTCCACCCAGGAATAGGATCCTCTCCTGAAACACTCTCTTGCAGGACTAGTCCTTCTGAGTCTGATAGTTGCCTCATCCGTACCCGATCAAGAAGTGTAGAGGTAACAGCTACAGAAGATATGAATGTCTGTCCCTATCTATCGTGCAGCTCTATATGTGTCTCAGAGAATAGATTTATAAGTTCCCACTCACTAATGGCCTCATAAACTACCTAAATCTGAGTTTTTTTGCTCAACGCATCAGCCACTATTTTTCCCTTCCCCGGCGTATAGGAGAACTCGAAGTCGAATGGCTGAAGATACTCGAACCACCTAGGCAATCTCAGATTCAGATCACGCTGAGTGAAGATATACTTGAGAATATTTTGGTTGGTGAAAACCACAATGTTCTCCCCCAGAAGGTAGTTTCTTCAACATCGTATGGCATAAACAACTGCTCCCAACTCCATATTGTGCGTCGGATAGTTCCTCTTGTGTGGCCTCAACCACCGAGACCAATAAGCAACGACCCTGTATCCCAGCATAAGAATTGATCCCAGCTTGATACCTGAAGAATCACAGTACATTATATAGCCCTTGCCCAGCTCTGGAAAGACTAGTATCGGTGTTGATGTCAACCTCCTCTTCAGCTCCTGAATGGCTGACTCAAAAGAATCTGACCACAAAAACATCGAACCCTTCTTGGTCAGACCCGTTAGCAGTGCTGCTAGGCATGAAAAGTCCTGTAAGAAATGCATGTAGTATCCAGCCATCCCTAGAAAACTCCTTACCTTAGAGACATTCTTCAGCAACTCCTAGGAAACTACAGATCTCACTTTCTCTAGGTCCACTGATACTCATGTCTCTAATATGAAATGAACCAAGAAGTGAATCTGATCCATCCAAAAGTGGCATTTTGAGAGCATAGAATATAACAGAGTCTCTCATAGTGTACTCCGAACGATCTCAAGATGTGCGGCATGGTCATGACAAGTGTGAGAGTACACCACGATGTCGTCCATGAAAACCACCACGAATAAATCCATGTATGGATGGAACACTCGGTTCATCAGTGCCATAAAAACTGTTGGCGTGTTTGTGAGACCAAACGGCTTGACTATATACTCATATAGACCATACCTGCTCCTAAAGGTTGTAAGAGGTATATCTGATGGTCTAACGTGGAACTGATGATAACCGGACCTCAAATCAATCTTCAAGAACACCCGGGCTCCTTGATGATGATCAAAGAGGTCATTGATCCTTGGCAAGGGATATTGTTTCTTGACCGTCAACTGGTTCAGCTTCCGATAATTCACAAAAAGACGAAGGTTTAATTCAGTCTTCTTCGCAAACAGGAGAGGCGAACCCCAAGGAGAAGTACTGGGTCAGATGAAACCATTTTCCTGTAACTCCTCCAACTGCTTCTTGAGCTCTTACAACTCAGGTGTAGCCATCCTATAAGGAGGAATGGACACTGGTGCCACTCCTGGAAAAAGCTCAACCGATAATTCTACCTCACGTTCCGAAGGAAAACCTGAATAGTCCTCTGGAAAGACATCCATGAAACGATCCACCTCTAGAGGAAAGTCTAAATATGAAGTCCCCTAGTCATCCAGATAGAGACATGAAATATGGGTTGTAACTCCTTTTAGCCCATGATGCTCTAGTCCTTCTCTACCCGCATGTACATATCATTCACCTCTATGAAGGAATGATCCACCATCTGGTGATATGAAAGTCACCCTGTGGGGAAAGAAATCGACGACTGCCTAGAAGGAAACTAACTAGTCCATCACGAGAATGACGTTATATCCCATCATCTCTAGGAAATAGAGGTCCCAAAAGAAAAGACATCATGCATCCTCAAGAGGGAACTCTCTGCACTGAATTATGCTAGATGTACTCATTTCCAACAACATGTCAAGAGCCTACTAGTCGACATACAACATTATACAGAGCCCAAGGCACTCCATAACAGTAACATAGATAAAACTATTCGAAGCACCAGTATCTAAAAGCGCTGAGGATAAAAATGAGGCTACTAAGATCATACCTTGAATTGTAGAGGGGTTAGGATCCTGCTCCTCGTAGGTCTTCTCCACGGTGAAGGTCTGGCCTGTACCGTAGCCCTACACCCCTAGATGAAAAATCTGAGCTGATCCTAGATTGACCACCATGACCGCAACCTCCACCTCGGACTGAACGGCTGGAAGAACTCTAGTTCCTAGATTGATGGGAAACTGGTGAGGCATCTCTTGAATGCAGGGTCATAGAATAACCCCTACCACCAGTTGATGTTGAGAAGATCTTACAAAAGCACTGAAGATGGCCCATCTTTCCGCAAGTTCATCACTCCTCGGAACTCTCTAACACTGAGGCCCCGTATTCCCACTCCTACCGCACTAGTAGCATACAACCTAGCTTCCAGAAGATACATCTAGCCTGCACTGATCCACTTGAGAAGACTCTCTACAACACTTCCTACTATCCGTAGGAGGAAAAACAACTCTATATGTTGAACCACCCTGGCTCACTACTCTAGAATCCCTCAGGTTGTACTCGGTGTTCATCACCTGGTTGAAGATAGAGGATATTGAATTCAACCTGAAGATATTCACATGGGAACGGATCTCCGACCTGAGACCATCCTCGATCTTCCTATTAAGGAACAACTCATCACCTACTGGGATTGGCATGAAACTCTACAGCTCAGTAAAGCAGGAAGATTAATCCATAACAGAAAGAGTACCCTGTTGCAGACTCATAAAATCCCAGGCTTAGTCGGCCCTCAAGGTCTCTGGGTAAAAGTAGTCGTAGAAGGTGTGGCGAAACTCATCCCAAGACATACTCTGCTGGCTCCCTGACTACGAGATCATCTCCCACCACCTCTTGGCGGTGTCTCAGAGCATATAAGTGGCCAGCTTTACGCTTTTCTCGGGGGGTATCTCCAGATGCTCAAATAATGTCAGTGTGTCCTCTAAACACTACTCTAAATCCTGGGGTCCTCCATACCTTAAGAAAGTAGGAGGATGATTCTGCTGAAAGACTCGCGTCAATTCAGCCATCGACGGGGTAGAAGGTGGTGCTCCCTGAAAAGTCTGCATCATCCTCAGGAAATCCTCCCTAAACTGTGCATTTGTGCTGGTGACGGGTATAACTGATGGTGCCAAGGCTAGCATAGCAGGAGGATCTGTAGGAGGTCCCTGGTCGACTGTATCTGGTGTCTGATCACTATCTGGAAACTGGAATACAACCAGAGGACGTCTTGGAGGCATATCTCTGAAAAAATCAAATACACTAATTAGATCGGGATTATCAAAGGCTGAGAACACAAGAGTACAAAAAGGGAACATGTGGAGGAAACATTCAAGTTTACAAAACACGACAAAACAACGTGTATAATAACTACATGGAATGTTCACATAAACCAAGGACATGGGTGTGTACTCCTGCCAACTCTGGTCGTGTAACTCCCATAACTACACGGTTTGTTGTCACCACACACGGTGTGTACTTGGCCACATTTCCCCTACCCGAGTATCTTTACATGGCTAACCCTCATGGTCTTCTTAAACAGAGACTACACTGTGTGATACCTATGGAAACGACATGTAGTGGACATGTTTTCGGTGACCCGTGTTGTTAGTCACATAGTCGGATACATGGATGACCCTTACATGTTGTGTTCCAAACAATCACGCGTGTACATGAGAAGATAACACTGACCAGTGTTGTTCGTGACATGGTCGGGTACCTGAAACAAGACTTCATGGCGTGTTCTTTACCGACATGGCGTATTCTACTCGAGCTTCCCCAGCCCGTGTTGTTCGTGACACAGCCGGGTACACGGCTCTGTACTACATGGTGTGCACCTACCATACACGGCGTGTCCTTAAAGATATTTACTCAACCCCGGGTTCCTGCTCAAATAGTCAGTGACACGGCTGAAACTACATGGCGTGTAGTCTTAAAGTACACACTGTGTATACTGGGTTATTCCGAGAAGTGGCTCAGAAACTGCATTGAAGCCCATAAACATAGAAAACAAGGCATGATGGTGCCAAATTCCGATCCGTGAGGGACCATACTCCCCAAGAATAAATGCTTGGCATCCATTATAGTCATATATAAGAAAAACCAGGTCAATGATTCACCAATTTCTAATTCAAGAGGGCCCATAACACCTCAAGAACCAAATTTTTTTGCTCATTTAAGTAAAGTACAATACAAACAATCTTCTATGAATAGTATAGATTCTATCAGAGAATATATCACAACAGAATGCATAATCTACACAAAGTCTATCACAATATCATGCAATCATTAATGCACCCTAGATGGCATGGAAAGAATGCATGGAATGTGATTTCTAACAAGTGCATATATGATGAATGAGATGGAATACCCACATTTAATTGGGTTGTGACAGAATTAGAACCGTAATAAGAACAACAATAACAACAAAAGTCATGTGAATCACTATAGGTGAAATAATATTAACTGTAAAATCTCAAAACGTGAAAAAACTGCAATAAACAAGGTACTATGGATTTTCCCGGTACATGGGTTAGCTACTCTCGGGCACAGATTATTATCAAGTACTGAATCCTTCATATCCCTGGAAAAAGGATCCAAATAGTAAATCAAGAGAAAAGAATTCATCAGATACCACTTTGTAAGATCCTGGTTTGAGAAGCCACCCAGAGGCGCCTCGTACTAGGTTGGTCACATGGCCTCAAGAGCATTACCCAAAACTCTAGAGGGTGTCGACTAGCAGCGAGGGCCTTGGGGGTGATAGTGGGGAAACTCTGCCCTCATTGGCAGAGTACACAGCAGAAGTAAATAGCGAGCAATAGAGGAAGAAGTAAATATCCAATAATAATAAATAATGGAATACTAAAACAATAAACAGATAGAGCACATATGTATATATATATATAATGGTTCACAATACATATGTATAGGAAATCATCCAAACAAGTCATAATGCTAGAAATACAAACTGTATAAAAAAAGTACAAAAGGACAAAAAAACAACTCCTCAGCATCGCAATCCTCATCTTGGTCCCATGCTGTCCTACTCCAAGGAAATAAAGTACCAGAAATTGAAGGGCGCTTACCCTTGTCTATACCTGCAACATCATAGTCCTCTTGGGCCCAAAAACATGGCCCAAACAAGGTGTGAGACTAAATCCCAGTAGGCAACCACATGAAGATCTATGCCTAATAGTCAGTGGGAATATGATAGGTAATAGAACGATATGTAGTAAACATTAGTTGCAACAGCAGGCTGTAATCAGTAAGTAGTAATCAAGATGATATACCATAGTGATCAAACCCCAAATCAACAACGGATGTGAAGAAATAGCTAACATATGGAGGAAACCCTTTGGTATGTACTAGAAGTCATCCCCTCTGGTCCTATCCAAGAAGTACCACAACCCTCTGGGTAGTGCACTCTGCCTAAACCCTCTGGTTTGGTCCCACAAATTTATAAGACTCTCCGGGGAAGCTCACTCAGTCAATTCCCCTTATAGTCTTGGGTAGTCAGGGCCAATCTAAGGGAGATCACACGGTATAAAACTCTTGGCCCCAAGGTCTAGAGACTCTATGAGGAACCTCAATCGGTCAATCCTCTTATATCCTCAGGTATACCATAGACTCTCTGAGGAATCTCACTCGGCCAATTCCTCCTCTAGCCTGGGGAGGTTTTAAAGAAATTCAAACAAGATGAAGACCCTCTGAGGAAGATCACTCGGTCTACCCTCCTATAGTCTATAATAACTAAGACTCTATCGGATGCTCACATGGTCTACCACCTGTAGTCTATAATGTCCAAGACTCTTTGAGGATGATCACTCGGTCTATCCCCGTATAGTCTATAATTTCTACGGCTCTCTGGGAAGCTCACTCAATATATCCCTTATAGTCTATAACACCGGGTTCTCATGGTCCCATGCTAGTTAGTTCATATTAATTCTATAAGACCTAAGTACACCTATAGAGCTACTTGGCTAATCAAAGTACACCTACAGTGCTACTTGGCTAAATATTCTACAGGCAACAAGCATGTTAACAACATCATCCCGTCCTACGATCACGAGGCATGGAAACAAGTACAACAACCAAAGGCTAACAAGACCCAGAGTTCGTAACAAGAACATATCATTGGAAGAACATCCAAGCATGAAAAATAGCCACACACATGATCAATTTACCTCTATACAAGAATGCAAGAAAGGCAGGAATAACCATAAGGGAAAAAAGGTAAACACGCAACACCCCGTTCATGGGTATTGGTGGAATTTTCACATAAAACTCAAATACATCGAACGGTAAGGCACAAACCACCTATATCGATCCTAGGAGATCGATATACATGAACCACAAGGCTTGATTCTACCCATAATGGAGTATACCTATAAAAACGAACAAAACCCTCAACCGGTGATAACTTAAGAAAGAGGAGGAATTGGAAAACAAGTCTCTAGGAGAAGAAATAACTCACATCTATAGTTCTAATGTAATTGACGGTGGTCGATTTAGAGAATTGATGAAGGCTATGGGATTCATATAAAATTCACGGTCGTATGGCTTCTCTCGGTCAAATGGGACCTAGAAGAAGACGATTCCGTTGAACAGGTGTGGCCCCATTCCATATAATGAAAAAAAACACATGGTGCGTACTTCTTGAGTTCATGGTGTGTACTCTAATTTTCCATACTCCAATTTATGTGGCCTCCAATTAACCCCTACACACCATGTCTGTGGCCTGGACACGGCCAACACACGACCTAGCACAACAAGAGAGTACATGACATATACTCAGAATGTACACGGAATGTACTTCAAAAATTTCTAGAATTTCATTTTTCTCCAAAACTACAGGAAAAATAATGACATACCTGAAAACGAAGATCCATGTTTTTATAGTGAATCTGAAAAATATGTTGGGTATGTTGGTGAGAATAAATTTATATCAATGTATAACTATCAAATGTTCGAATGTTGAAGTTATGAAGAAGAAAAAATAGAATTACAATATCATCTTTAAAAATAATTGAATGAAATCTAGAGAAATATTTGAAGGAAAGAGAATGAAACTGGGAAATTGGAAAATAAATGCTCCTCAATAAACAAAAAATAATTTTTTACTAGTTAGAAATTCATGCCAATGGAGGAACATGAAGATTTTTCAAAATATCTTTATGCAGAAAATAATATTATATAAATTTTTGAAGTGAGGATGAAGGAAAAAAGTGTTAGAACATATTCAAAAAAAGATTATAAATATGATCAGAAAGTTACATGTTTTAAAATAAATATAACAAATATTTATGAATTTTATAATTAAAAAAAATGAGAATCAAAAAAAAGTTATATTCAATGGTTGAGAAGAAATCTAGAGTAGTTTCTAAAAATAAGAAAGTGGGGAACGATAGTTTTGTGGAAAATATTAACAGAATAATCAATTCAAATGTTTCATAAAACCCTATGTATGAAAATTTTTATTTTCATTCTTAATATTTAAATGGATCTATTAATTCATATTTTGACAAGGAATAAATGAAACAAAATATAGAAAAGATGATTTTGATTGATGATTGAAAGCATGTTATTAATGATAAGATGATTTCTGAAAAAAATTCAAAACCCCGACAAGTATAGATGTTTCCAAGGAAAAATATTCTTTTAATGGATACCAATGGTATTATGGTGGATTTGGGAACATAGAAAACATGTTTTGGTTTAACCAGTAACATTACTATTAGTCAAAAAATTACATAAGTAAATGTTTTAGGGGTGTCAATATTTTCAAAGGATGAACTCTAAAAAGGGTCTGTTTAGAAAATTGAAAAGGTTGGAGTAAAAGATAAAAATTGGTTCTCCAATGGCCCAAAGGCCTTCATTTTTTATTGAATTTTGATAATCCACCTTTCAAGGGGTGAGGTGGAAGCCTTACAAGGCCTGTAGGCATAAGTATTACATGGACCATTGGCCTTATAGGAATTCATTTCCTGTAGGCTTCAAACATTACATGCTACCCAGACTCACTGTTTGGAACTTCTCCTCCCCAGAATCTTCATCGTGAAATCAGCTCTCCACCATTACATGGCTGTATTTCTAGGAATTCCCGTGCATGCACAAGATTCTCCTCCCTAATATTTCCTTTTTTGTTACTAGTATAACAAAAATTATTTAACAATTCACAGAAGTTAGAGATGAAGAAATTGAATGCTCTTATTATGGAAACCACCCTAAAAGATACAAAAGGAGAATGAATTTGAGTTATTGATATTTGTTCTTCATTTAATATGATAAGATATTTAATTTTATCATAAAATGTGAAATAATTCAATGAAGGAATAGTGAAATTTGGTAATAAGGAATCCCTATGAATAAAAGGAGTTTTATCATCCATAATTTAAAAAGAAAAGATGAAATCCAAGAATGCTTCGTATGTTGATGGTATGAAACAAAACATTAAAATTATTTCACAATATTTTGATGAATTTAAAAAAGAAATTTTCAGATAATATGGATTTTTTTTAAAAGTGAAGAAGATCGAATGATAGTAACAAGTGGCCAATATATAATAGATAATCTATTAAATTTTTGACAAATTCAAAACTATTCTTACTTGGGTATGGTGGAAGAAAATAAATTATGGCATAAAATTTTGGGACACATGTGTCAAAGAATCATCATCATGTTATTAATGGGTGATAGTGTCTGGGGTATTCTTAATTTTATAATAATGAATATATTTGTGTTATATTATATTATATAATGGAGAAATTACAATTTCAGTGAAAATTAATGTCGATACTAATTCAAAACAACCCATAAAACTTATTCATTGTGGCATATTTGGGACAAAAAAACACTAAAAAATGGTGATAATTTCTTCATTAAATTAATTAATGAATTTACAAACATTACATTAGTTATTTATATGAAACATAAATAAGAATCTATGAAAATGATAAAATGATTCAGGAGGATAACTAATAATGAATGTTAGTATTCCTTAAAGTTGTTTAGAACTGATAATGGTGGTTAGTATATGAATGAATAATTTTAAATTTACTATTATAAGATGATATTATTAATTTTTATATTTCCCCACAAACACCTAAAAAAATGGGGTTTCCGAATTGATGAATATAATTTTCATAGAAATAAGTAGAACTACCTCACTTGCATGTGTTCTTTCTCATTAATATTTGAAGGATTTTGTGAATACAATTGTATATATCAAAAAAATAGGCTTTTTTAAGAAATATTTACATATTAATTCATAAAAAATTATTTATAGAAAAATTAAATGGTTGAAACACATAAGAGTTTTTAGGTGTCCATGCATTATAAATAATTAATGTGTAAATATTGGATTGTTCGACACGCAATAGAAAAATAGAATTTTTATTGGCCTTTCTATAAAAGGAAGATGATAAATATTTTTTCATAATGAAATAGATAGAAATGTTGTTTATTTTGATGTGGAAATTATTGAAAAGACTATAGAAGATAAACAGAATCATGTAGATCCTGATGTTTCGTTGGAAAAGTTAAATTTTCTTAGAAATTCTAATTAGAATATGGAAAATTATAATCCTAATAAAGAAGATGAATCGGGTTCAGCTATATCTAGTGGCAAGGAAGGTACTTGAAAATATCAAACTAGGTTGTGATAGTAAGTGGTAGATCAAAACATTATTGGTGATCACCATTATAAATTTCATACAAGAAGAACATGAAATGCTATACCACATACTTCATTGTATAAAATATTTGAACTTAATGATGTGGAAAAGGAGTTTGAGTATCCATAATTGGTTCTGACCATGAATGAAGAGATGAATTAGATGAAAAAATGGTACATGGGAACTCATACATATACCATGTAAAAAAAATTGTTCTACAAAGTGTGATTTCTGGAACAAACTGTATAAAGAAGCCGAAGTGATAGAAAGAAAACTAGATAAGTGTTAAAGGGTTACTCACAAATTGAAAGT
Source organism: Viscum album (assembly GCA_963277665.1). Taxonomy (NCBI): domain Eukaryota; kingdom Viridiplantae; phylum Streptophyta; class Magnoliopsida; order Santalales; family Viscaceae; genus Viscum; species Viscum album. The sequence continues at coordinate 2,061,077,106 of OY728126.1, read as the reverse complement.
TTTTATTTTGATCAAACATTTTCTCGGGTGAAAAGGATAGAATCAATCATAAATTTCCATTCAATTAATGAAAAATAAAAATTCAAAATCATTCAAAGGGATGTAAAGTCGTCATTTTTGATGGGGGATATTATAGTGGATGATTACATTTAATAAACCTATGGATTTTTTGTTGGTAAAGGAAAAGGTTATGAGTTATGATTGATGAAATCCTTGTATGGGATGAAATATGCTCTGATGGTATGGTATTCTAAAATGTATAGTTGTTTAAGGGAGAAGAGTTTCATGAAAGGAAGATTTGATATAAATATTGACATCCAATAAATTCAAGAGTTTTTCCTCATCCTAATTAATATTGTTAATGAAACTTTCATCACATAGAATAATGAAACATTTTGTAAATGATTTTGTAAAGAAATATTTTTTTTGATATATCAATGCTGTGTGAAATGAAATACATTCATTGGTTATAATGTTTACATAAGAAGATGGACAATTTTATTTATCAAGAAATGTCCGCAAGAAACATCATCAAAATCTCAGTATGGATAATTCAAAACCTCATTCCATGCCTATTTCATAGGGAAGAAAGTTTTCTAATGATTTGCGAAGCAAGGTTGTTGATAAAAAATATTTTCCACAGATGACTGTACACTTTTTACATTTGACTCCCTCAAGACTAAACTTTTTTTATGATGTTACCATTAGTGAAATATTTCTTAGAGCTCTAAATGATTAACATTTATTAGTATGAAAAGTAATTCTCATACACATAAATGGCATATGAAATTTCACAATCAAGTACGACAGCTCAGAATGTATTGATTTGTTTAGGTTCTCAGATGCTAATTGGGCTTAGAATGTTGATGATTGATTATTGACATCAGGGAGAATTTTCATTGTGGGAAGAATTTGTGTTATTTGCCATAAAAATAAGTAAAATTAATAACTCTCAATACATTGAATGATGAGGTTTTTTAGGGCTAATCATGTAGCTACACAAGTTGTGTGGATGAATAATCAGTTTGAAGATTTACTAGTTGAAGTGATGTTACCCTTTCTCTTGGATTCTTATAAACAATCTGAAATTAACACCACAAAGAATCTAATAAAACATTATCATTAAAAATATATTGATATCAAACGTCATTTTATCGATAAGAATGTGGAGAAGAATGAATTAAAGATATAGTGTGTTCCCACATCAGAACAAGTTGCTCAGATTTTGGCAAAATCATTACCGAAGGAGAATTTTTCTAAATTAAGGTTAATCATGGCCATCCAAGATATTTTTCATAAAGGTTGAGGTATGAGTTTTTTCCCATATATCATCATCCATTTCGATAGTGTTCTCTACAGGGAAAATTGTTTTATAAATCTACCATATAAAGAAGTAATTTTAATGAGGGAGTTGTGGGTAAGATCTGTATTCTGCATTTTAAGCGAGTGAACTATTTTAACTATTTGTTGGAGTGGTTGACAGGTTGTGAATTTATCATTGATAGTGTGATAAGTATTATAATTATTTTTTGGAGTTGTTGTTTGTGAACTATTATAATTGTTTATGGTAGTAGAGGGTAAGCTGTGAATTCATCATTGTATGTGTGTGAAGTATTATAACAATTTATTTGAGTGGTTGTAGGAAATTAAATCATTGTATGTGAATTAAATATTATAAATTTTTGTTGGAGTGGATATAGTAAATAAAATTTTGGTTTTCCAAGAATATTATTAAGGTGAGAAATAAAATATTGGAAGATAGAAGAAAATTAAAGATAATGATGTATTCATAATAACTACTTTTGTACAGTATGATTTTTTATCAATAATTATTATTTCTTATAATGAGTAAGTTCATGTGGGTGTAGAATATTTTATAATTGATCCATATCAGTATGTTACCGAGTGCATAGATTTATAAACATTGGTTGAAAAAAAAAATATGTAGGGGATGATTGTTAAGACCAAGCCAATAAGGATGATGATTGTAATCAGGAAATGTATTTTGTTGTAAATAGTGATTAAGAATAAAACTAATTACATCCATTTTTATTTGGTAAAAATATTACGGAAAATCATATTCAATTTTATTTGACTGACAATGGTTTCGAAATGCAACTTTAATGGGATGATTTATTCTAAATGAATTGGTTCAATAGACCCGCCTCAGGTGAATAATTTAAGAGAATATCATAATGAGGTGTTGAATCAGAGACCGCTTGACTCAAATTTTCTTTTGATTATTCTTTTCTAATCATTTTCTTATCATAAATCATAATAATTTTGTAAACAAATTGACGAAACATTGACAAAAGAAAGGGGGAAAATAGTCTAAAATTATTATTCATTTTGATCATAATCATTCCAACCATATTCTGGATGAGAAAAAATAGAATGATGTGGATAGGTAAGTTATAATACATTCCTTTTTCATTCAGGAGATTATGACAGTAATACTAAAATCATCAAAAGTCGGGAAATAAACCATGGTACTTGATGAAATTTTTAATAAGATGATATTTATTAAAGATGAATATTTCTTCTCCGAATATCATTATAATGATCATTATTAATACATATTTGTTTTATGGCTGGGGAGGATGATCATAATGAAATAGGTAGTTTTTTCAGACTAAAATTCAAAATATTTTAATCCTCAAAGAAATAATTTGAAGAGATCGATGTTCATAATTAAAATAATTCAGTGATACTAATCCAATTAATTTAGTGTGTAATTATATTTATAAAAGGTATAATTGATTTTTCCAGAAAATTCATTTGTATCATATTCATAATAGAAAGAAGTTAATGAAGTCCAAGCTATTAAATACAAGCACATCGACTCTATATTCCATCGTAATCATCAAATGAATATTTGTTTTTTGGGAGTTTTTGGGACAAATGACAAAGAAAAGGAAATGTATTTGATGGATAATACAAAAAATAAATTTATCTCTTTTTGAATAATGTATTAAACCATTTAAAATTTGTCGAACTACGTAGTTTTCCATTCCATTTGGAAAAGAGAAAATTTGAAGTAGAATCTGTTTTTTTATATTTTTTTCATAATGAACAAGACCATAAGGAAAATGATCATTCAAAATTGTAATGATGTTTTTAAATAATGTCTGAAATAGAGAAAATTATTTTAGAAGATTTCATAATATTTGAGAAGTGTTTAGACGAGATGATGAAATCATGATACACCTAAAATTTAATGTAACATATAGATTCAAAAAACATAATTTAGTGGGAAAATTTTCAGCAATCCTTCCAAAATGATTTTTCGGGAAATTATAATGGGTAATGTAGTTTGTAATATTTGATAGAAGTAATATTAAAAAACGAATATATATAGTCATGATCTAAATAAATTCTAGAGAGAGGAAGTGGATTATGGATTGTCATTCTTGATGAAGTCTTGGCCGATAGAATATAATGAAGAATAAAAAATATTTAAATGTATTCAGATGGTCATTATATTACAAGATGAATATTATATTATTTATGTCACTGTATTGAGCAGAATTATCAAACTCAAAAAATCATGTTGGGATTTCCAGATTGAAGGAGAAGTCATTCATAGATTTTTCAACCATATTCTGACAGAAATATATTTTCTGAATTTAGAAATGGGACTGGTAGAATCCGAATTGGGAAATAGAAAATGGTTTCATACAAATTTGGAGATAATTTCATACCTTCTTTTGGGAAGGAAAGTAATGATTTTTTGGAAATTTTGTATTTGTAAAAGATGGTGATGAAGACTTTTTTACATGTTTTTTACAGAAAAATTTATTACATCATTTTCTTATATTTGAATCACATGCACTGTTTTATGGATCACTGTGATACATGATTGTAAGGGAATATCTTACTCAACGACTTCAACAAAAAGTATGGGTTTCTCGTGGATTGTGTGGTATCAGTTCATTTCCAAATAATACCAATGACATAAATATTATTATAGAATATTAAACCCCATAAATTTTTGAGTTACAATGGATTTTGTTTTAATTATTTTCATTAAGAAAAAAAATCACTAATTATTGATGAAGGTTATTTCATCAATAAGGAATCAAAAAAAGAAAAGTTTTCACTGATTCACCCCATCCGCCTCTCTGTGTTAAAATTATCTTGACTGGGTAATTAAATGTTTATTTTATGTCTATGATAGATATACATTCATTGTGGCATGCATGATTATGTAAATATTATGATTTGAATGGTGCTCCTAGAATTATAAAACGCATCAATTCATTGAGTAATGTGTTTTATCTCATAGGTAATGTACAAAATTCATGGACAAGAATATATCATTGTTAAAAATTGAGATGATGTTATTATTATCCATATATATTATACAAGAACTTACTTATAGCATTGTCCACAACAATGGGTAGATGTTGAACCCTAAGACATGATGATTCATTTTTAGGAATTTTTATATTCAATACCATTACAAAATGCTTTCCATTAGTATTATAATGATGATCTAATTCTTAATTTATAATGATGATGATTTTTCTCAGCTATGTTATATTGATTCATGTTCTTATATATCATCTTATTCAGATTTATATCACCCGTTTCTTTTTGGTATATCCTTAGGTTACTATATTTACAAATGATTAAATTAGTTCCACTAATAATCAAGGGAGAAATTATTTAAAAAATATTTATGTTTTATTATATAAAATTTATATATGATTCTATTTCTCCAAATACACTAAAACATTGGATCTGGATTTTGTAACTCTATTATATTATATATATTTAAATTAATGTAATAGTAATGTATGAAAAAATAGTGTCTCTATTGTTGGTATCAATGCATGGTTTGGTTAATTGAGGAATTATGAATATCTAAAATTAGTGAAAACCATTAAGTTTGAGGCTAGGTATTGAAAAGAAACCAAGAATCATTATTTTATAAGAATGCTAAACATAGGTATCCCACGAAATAATTATTTATATTTAATTTCACAAACAAATAAATTATTTATTCATGACTTTTTGAATTGGGTATTTTAATCCTATTCTATATAAATGATGAGAATGAAGAGAAACTAGGTCATAAATCCTTGTGAGGGACATCAAAGAGATTGTCTGAATAACATCCCCAATTCCTTGTAAGATAGAGTTCAGAATCTCAAGTGGATTCATACCCATTAGTCTTAGGTTTTGAATAATAACATGAATAATGTGGAACATCCACATACACCAATGATGGTGATACATGATATTGAGCCCTTTATGCTACAACTACCACAAAAATTTAGTTAATATTTTGATCCACCAGTCACATAATAGTGGGTTAACTCAATGGAGAAGATATCTTCTGTTCATCACTATTCATAGATAGAGAGGGTGATAAATGATAGGTGTTGATTAGGAATATGAATCCAATGTGTCAAATTTAAATGATGGAGTGGGGATACTATGTGAAAATATTTAATAATATGTATTTACATTGAACTCTTCATACAATGATAAAGAGATGATTCATAGAATTGATGAAAAAGGAAGGCTAATCTATCATAGATTAAAAATAAAACTTCAAAAGTTATTCATGTTATTCTTTGAGTTTTTTTCAAAGATAATAGAAAAATATATAGATTCAAAATGTTTTAAAAAAACATGTTTGATTGTTTATGGAAATTTTAGAGTTGGGGAGTTATGATGATGATTTCTGGTGTTCAATCAATGTGGTGAAAATGTTTTGAGAATGATCCCATGTCTATGGAGATGAGAAAAAAAATATGAATTTTAATGATGGAGGATGTAATGAAATTTTTTGAATGAAATCTCAACCAAACATATTTAAAAATTGATTGATGAATCATCATGGGAACTACGTCAATGGGACATGTAAATTCTCTATGTGTGGGAGAGATGGTCCAAATTCTCATTAATTTCAAAGAGATTTGAGGAAGCTAGAAAATGTTGTGGAAGAAAGAAAAGAATCACCTATGCTTAAATTATTCAATTGTAGGTACCATGTGAAATATGCAATCCAGTGTAGTAAAACTCAAGTCCTCATGGGTAATCAGTGTCAGAAACACCCAAAATGAAAAAAGAAAGGTAAATATTATATGGTAACTTTTTCTAATGTGGAGCCAAAATTTTTTTTAGTGAAATGTATATTTTTTTTCAGTTGTTAAAAATTAGCATACTATTTGATTATTATTATATGCATTCTATCATGTCATTCAAGTTTATTACAACAACTAAAACTCCCCAAAAAAATATTGAGGTTGTGTTATCTCTGTGAAAATAACCATTGGAAATTATTTCATCCAATATATATAACTCTTCCTCAGTTAATGATTATACACTGAAACTCCCAAAATAAACTTTTTTTCTTCCTTTTGTGGAGTTTGATTCTATGTTGGTCATAAATTAGATACCATTATACAAATTCACCATCAACATTTAAGAAATAGAGATCAATCTTTACATCCCAAGGAATTTGTTAATTTAATATTAGTGTAAGGATGAAGATGATAATACTTAAATATAAAATTCTTAGGTGCATATATTATTTCATGATGAAAAATTATTTATAGATAATATTATTGATATATTGGATAGAATCATGATTGAAAAAAACCCCATTTTTAGGGACTACACTGATGTGTTCGTTGAATAATTTCATGGCATTCCTCATGACCAAGAGGTTTTGTTATATATTGAATTTTTTCCAAGATCTCTCCTGATGTCCAGACTTTGTTTATATGTTCCACCATTAAGTTAAAAAAACTAATGATTAAGTTACAATTGAAAATGGAAAATGGTTTTATATGCAATAGAGCTAAACCATTGGGTTCACCAACCCTCTTTATCGTGAAGAAGGACATATATATGCACCTATACATTTATTATCATGAACTAATCAATGAAATGATAAAGAATAAGAATCCCTTAACATAGATAGAGGACTTGTTTGAACATCTACAATGGGTTAATTATATATCAATGGTGGACCTTCTGTTGGGATATCACCAATTAATGGGGATGAATGAAGATATTCTCAAAAATAACTTTATAATGAGGTATGGACACTATGAGTTTGTAATATAACATTTTATACACACTAAATCATCAAAAATATTCACATACATAATGAATAGATTCATTAAATATTACCTCGAAAGTGATTTGGCAATATTTGTTAATGATATTTTGATACATTCCAAGAGAAAGAGGAACATGGGTATAATTTTAATAATGTGGTGAAGACTTTGCGAAGGGATTGAAATTATGAAAATTTCATCAAATGTAAGTAATAGATGGAGGATTTTTCAATCTTGTGGTATTTTGGTCATTTGAAAAGGAATATATGTGCACCATTTCAAGATGAATCCTATTAGAGAGTGTCCCACACCAACATATGTAATGGGGTTCCGTAGATTCCATGGTGTAACTTGGTATTAATAGAGAATTTTGAATAAATTATCATGATTTTCAATCCCACTAACAAAAATGACTTGGGCGGTACAAAACTAATTCTAAACCAATGAATGTGAAGATTCCATCAAAAGGTTCAAAATTAGCCTTATCACCAAGACTGTATTCTCACATTCAAAAAGTGGGAAACTATTTGTGGTACCAAATGATGAATAAATGAATAGATTAGGATATGTAATGATTTAAAATGATAATTCGATAGAATACTCATTAGGGTAGTTAAAAATTCATGATAAATTCTATCCCATGCAAGATATCGAGTTGGAATATATGATATTAACGTTAAAAATATAGGCATATTATCTCTATGGGGAGAAGTGTTAAGTATATAATAATTATAAGATCTTAAAATATATATTCACACAGAAATAGATTATTATAAAATGGTGAATACAATTTTAGATAATAAAAAATTATTAATTCGCAATCCACTACCATCCAATAATGACAATGAAGTGGCATATTCTCTAAATCGAACGGATCCCACAACATTATCAATAACTAGAACTAATAAGGATCAAAATTATGTAGAATAGAAAAGGATGGACATGGGATTTATAAAGGAAGGAACATCATAAATCCATTACCAACTGATTTCTTAACCGACCAACATGGAGAAAATAAATGATGAACAAAGAAATGATGTGGAAATTTAGATGAAGGTGGAATCCACGAGAAAGGTAAAATCATCAGAGTTCAAAAATTTGGAAGGAATTGTAATATTTCGGGAAACAATATGTGTACCATAAAATAAAAAGATAAATAATGAAATTTTTAATGATTCACATAGCATAACGTTCTATATTCACCAAGGGAGAACAAATATGTATTGATATCTCTCAAGGAACTATTAGTGGGACACTATGTTGAGGGAGATCACTAAATATACTGTGACATTTCTTATAAGACTGCATGTAAATATCGAAAGGAAAAATTATAATGGGATTATTCCATCATTACAAATACCATCCTAGAAATGGGAAGACATCACCATGGACATTGTCAACATAATTTCAGAGATGTCCATAGGAAGAAATGTTATATTGATTGTTATGGAATTTCTCACAATGATTTCTCACATTATCGAAATTTAAAAGGACTTATAATTAAAGAAACATGAAGAGATACATATCATAGAATTTATAAGGCTAAATAGAGTTTCATTACGGATTAGATTTGATTGAGGTTAAAGATTCTTCTTGATGCTCTAGAAAAATCTCCAATATGATCCAATCATTATGTTTAACATCTATAGAACTTATCATCATCCAACAAGTGGAAAATAATATTGGACTATTTAGACACTGGAATACTTATTGAGAGTATGTTTCAGGGACTCAAATGTATGATGGTGAAATCATCTATCATTATCTAAATACTCTTACAACAATAGTTTCCTCTTCATCATCCAATTTTCTCCACAGGAAGACCTTTATTGGAAAAATTTAGAACACCAGCATACTGGGATGAAGTTAGTGAATGTAAACTAAAATGATCTAAAATAGTATAATAAATGGTGGAAAATGTAAAAACCATTAATCATCACATCAAAGCATCCCAATTTAAATAGAAGTGTTTTGTGAACAATTGTCAAGGAGGCCTATAGGGTGAAATTCATAAGGGGGAAGAATGTAATGGACCTTTAACATCCCAGGTAGATAAAGATTATTAAATTTCTCTATTTATAAATATTTTTGAATAAAATGTTAATATTACTTTAAAAGTAATGCTATGTTCGATGGCGTACCTAGTATGCAACAACGCGTTTCATTGAAATCTTGCATTGCACACTAATAATAAAATAATATTAATTTAAATGTTTGTAAACTCCTAACTGTTGTAATGGCAGGAATGAGTAGAACTAATTACAAAATGATTATATATTTTTATTAAATATTTTAACAATTACCCAATAAATGATAGAGGCTTAAAATGTGAAAGAATCCAAATTTAAGCCTAAATATTCTAATATTCATAAAAAGGTTGATTAACCACTTTTTGATGGAAACCCCTTTTTAAATATAATTTTTGTCACCCTTATATGTTATATCTGAAAAAATTAAATCCTTATTTATAATCAAGACATCAAAATTTCCTTTGTATAATTTTTTGGTATTTTCCAATAAAGTTCATTTTTTATGAATAGTGAAAAATGGTGTATTTTAATTCAAAACCACCTTTTTAATCTAATTTATTTATATAGTTATATTTTGTTTTAATGGGTTTCAATGTTTAATTACACTTTATTTTTACCATTTAATCCAATGGTGGTCATTAGAATTAATTTCAATTTGAAATTGGACATAAATAAGTGTCAACCTTTTGATAGTTATTACTTTATAAAAACACGCTATTAGTTTTGACAGTGGGAATTAATTATAAAATTAATTAACACAAATTATATTTTTTTAATTTGGTAAAAGGGACATAATTTTTGAATTTGCAATATCAAATTTACTTTGGATAAATTTTTGACCAATGTTCATGTTTAATTAATAGTGAAACATACTGCATTTTACTTCAAAACTGCTTTTTCATTTAATTTAATTATATAGTTAGAAGGTCTTTTTAATTGGTTTTAAAGTGTAATTGAATTATGTTTTTACCACTTAATACAATTTTGTTCATTGGATGTAATTTCACTTTTCAATTGGAATTAAAAACTGAAGTGCTCAGATCAGTGTGAATCATTGAGAGTGGGAGGGGGTGAATCAGTGATCCCTTAAAACTTTTTACTAATTGATTCTTATCAATTAAACCTCTATGGCTGGATAAAGCCTCGATCCACTCTTCCTGTGTCTCTCAACCTTTCCTCGAATAATGCTGTAAATATAAAGGCACTGGACACAAGGATTTACAAGGTTCGGCACCAAAGGCCTACGTCCTAGCCATGTTGGTTATACTCCCCAACATGGTTTCTCCATTATAACTTGTTATAATTACAATGGTCGATACAACATCCCACTGTATCTCTCCTGACTCCCACAGGAGGGTCATTATACTGCGTCCCACAGTGTTACCAGAGTCCCACTGGCCTGCTCCAGAATCCCACTGAAGACTTCTTCCTCCCTGAGTCTCACAGGGGGCTTCTCCTGGCTCCTCGAGTCACACGAGTAGCTATTCTTCTTGTTCAGCTCTTCAAGTATCTTCAGCATCCTGGGATAAAGACTGCTGGCCTTGCTCTGTACCTCTGATCACTTGTGATGAATAGGTCTTCTCGTCATGCTCGGGCTTTATCACCTTCTTCTAAGGATGACCCAGCCTCTCTCTTCAACTACTGAATACTCAGACAACTGATATCTTTAACATCAGTCTTGTCCAGTCTCAGTTCAGCTCAACTTCACACACTGAGTGCATGGAATCTCTGGTTCCTCATGCACTGACTACATGGCCTCTTAATATTCTTCAAGAACTCTTGTTCTTGGTCTTCTCAAATGCACACAACCTGATTCATCTTTGTTCATGTGTGCACGTGCATGCATGTAAGCATGCACTCCCCTTCTTCTTCTCTTGGTGCAGTAAACCCACAAAGGGTGTAACACTTTTAGCACACACCTTCTTCTTGTCCTTCACACATTTTATTCCTTTTGATTACACACTTAAATGTGTGTTGTACTTTGTGTGAGTGTCTTCTTCTTCTTCTAAGTGTGCACAACCTCTTGGCACAAACTTAGGCTTCGGCCTCCATGTCTCTTAGCACACACTTGTTTCACTTTAGCACACACATGAGTTGGCCTCCTCCTCTTCTTGTTGCACACACACACTTTAGTGTTCTTTTAGTTTGTTCTTCAAAGTGTGCACCCACAAGGGCTATGGCCTCCTCTTGTTCACTTTGCACACAATCCACTAAGGCCTCGGCCTTCCTCTTCACTTGCCACACACAACTTGGTGTAGTTCTTTGTGAAATCCTCGGCCAATTCCTTCTTTGTGCACACACGTAGCCGAAGTCAATTCTACATGTCTTGCACACACAACCCGAACAACAACCAACTGAAGGCATGCAAGGTGCGGCCTCTTCTCCTCTTCTTCAAAGCGCACACGGTACACTTGGGTGCACACACAGCACCCGTAGGTTCTTCTTCTTTCACTTGGCACACAAGCACAAGTGTCTCGGCCTTGGGTTCTTCCTACTTTGCACCCAATGCCCGTAGGGCCTTCTTGCCTTGGCACATAATCCACCTGAACCCTTACTGCCTTCAAAGGAGGCGCGCAAGGTGCAGCTAACTCCTCTGTCTTCACTGTCGCGCAGGTACACAGGGCACAAGAGCCACACAGGGTGCAGGTTCAAGCACCGCCCAACTAACCTCCTGCCACACAGGGGTGCGGGCTTCAACCGTTGGCGCGCAAGATGTTGCGGCCACAGGTCTTCCTGCCGCGAAAGGGGACGGCGCACAGGGGTCCCCCTTCTTCTTCTTTCGTGCAAGTGTGCGCCGAAGGAACTCACGAAGCCAACAGGAGGCTTCGGGCTTCTGCCGCGCAAGTGGTACGCGCAGGGATTCTACTTTGCGAGGCTAAGCGCTCTCACGGGACTCCGGATCTTCAACAAACTTCAGCAAACAAATTCAAGAGCAAGGCCTCTCTTTATATAGGCAGAGGCGTCTAGTTCAATCCGCGTGGATATAAATTCAATCTCCCGAATATCTTGGGTTATCAAGATTTCCAAAATCTTGTTTCTCCTCTGTTTCACGCTGCTTAACTCATTTTTAATTTCCTCTACGTGAATGCGACTTAGAACGCATGCATGACCTTCCTTCGATCCAAAACATGCAAGCATAAACACCCAAACCTCGGCAACTTCATCTTGCCTCGGACGGATACCAAAACACTCCAAACATTGCATGCATGTGTATTTTTAAGCATGGATCGGTTCGTCTTGGCCAGAAGAACCTGAAGGACGCTTTACTTCGATTGGAGGTGGCCAGGAGCTCGAAAACATCTCTCGGGTTGCTCCTGGTTCGACGGAGGCACGCGGGTGGCCTTCGGCTGAGCTCGAGGAAGGAGACGCCTCAGAGCCGTCGGATCAGCCCTTTGGACGGTCGCGATCAGAATGGGCCATGGCGGATTAGATGTGCGGCCGAGATCTGACGCGCGATCAATCGTGCGGCCAGGATCCGCTCCTGGAGATTTTTCCGCGTCCCACATCGAAACGGAGCATGGTTTTTCCGCGGTTTATCACCCAGCTCCTACCGCAACCCCTCGACTAAACCTCCAACCCTCTCAGTGCCGCCCCTCACCGAGTTCTTCTTGCGGGCGCACTCTTGCGCCCACCCCTGCCACTCGGGCGCGCGCTATGCGGCCTCTATGCACACTAACACTCTTGGGGGCACGCTCCTACACCCCTACCGCGCTCCTTCAGGCGTGCCCCAGGCGCCCATGCGGTGTCTTGTGTGCGCCCTGCCGCCCTGGCTTTCCCCACGGGGTTCCCCCATGGGGGTGGTGCCCTAGCACCCATGCCTTGGGGTTTGAACCCTCAAGGTGCCTTGGCTGGCCATATTTCTTTTTGGTAAAGGCATGAATAAACACTTTGTTAAAAAAACAAAGTATCCCATATTTAAAATGCCAAATCCAAGCCACTTCTCCCTTCTTCATTTCTTCTATTCTCCCTTTCTTGTTCATTATAATTCCTCCACAACATATAATCTTCACTTAAAAGGGAATTCCAAAGGTTCTTCATCAACTGACCTCCTGAATCACATAAAATCTCTAATTCTCTTTGTTGATCTAATCAGACATCAAATTGGAACTTCTTAGAATTCACATGCACTAAGTGACAGTGCATGGACTTCATTAATACACTTCATCCACTTAGATATTGTGTATGGATCATCTTCAACTCCTCATGCATTGTCAATACAATGCATGGTCTTCAAACATTGTTGTGACATTGTATCCAGTTGATAAAAGTTCTTGGAACTTTAAGAACAGCTCAACAATCATCTGATTTAATGATGATGCTCCATCATAATCCATTCTTAATGTGGTGTAACTTAGTATCATCTTGATACAAGTATTGAAACATTAAGATCAGTTCTACAATCGTCTGATATTCATAGAGAATGTTTCAACCACAACATCCTATGTCACTTAGTGAATCTCCTAAGTGACATGCCTCTAAGTACCATGTCCATTCTCCTTCATCACCATCACCATCACATCCTTTGTCATTCACATCTTGACATTCCTTGACATCCATTCATTCCATGACAACATCATGCCTCATTGACAACAAATGCAACATAGTGCATTTCAATCTCCCCATTTGTATTTGTTGTCAATACACTACTTCTGCACATATGAATGGGTCAATATGTGTGCCAATATTTCTCCCCCTTATTGGAAATCAAATGCAAAGGTGTGGTGTGGTTCTCTTAAAAAAATCACTTCCTCCCTTTGAAAATAATTGTCTTGAAAATCACAAGAGAGGGATGATGTCACATGTTCACTTGAGCAATGAACCTTTAGTAAATCAGCTCTAAGTCTACTTGGGCTAACCCGGTGTAGAAAACAAGAGTGATATGACCATGGAATTCAAAGTTGTCCATAATTCTCTACCCATGTGAGATCATGCTTAGGGGTTTGAAATTTTTCAGATATAACAATGAATTTGCTAAATCCTGCACATACTTCACAAAACTCATTAGAACATTCAGTGCAAAGATAAAGCTCCCCCTTTCATCCATTTGTCTTCAATCTATACTCCCCCTTAATGGACAAGATAAACTCAATTAAGAAACAAGGGATGAAAGTATGATTGGAATACCTTTACTTTTCTCAAGATGGTAATAATCTAAGAATCCCATCTTCTTCAGATTGGCTCCCCCTCAAGGGGTGCACCCCATTCTGTCCAAACCACTCTCTGGATGAGAATGATCATCATCTTCAATTCCATGAAATGATAGCACATGTAAATACAAGTTGTTAGGGAATAAGATGGAACCTCCTTGGTTCATCAATGTGAACAATAAGGTTGATAATATTTTCTCAACCGAGATGTCCCATTTTCACCATTCTTCACACTTGCGCATTTGATCTTCAATGATGTTTGTGCTGGTGTGGATCTCAATACATCTTCATGTGAAATATTCTTCTTCCCTTTGCCTTAGTAATTGCCAGAACTTCATCTTCAGCTCTTTGTAGATCTTTGGCAAGTTGCAACTGATTTGGCCATATGACTAGTAAGTCACTTGGATGTGTGGCCTCAGTTCTGGATATTCCACATGGTTCCTTCGATGCTTTCAAGCTACCTTTCTTAGGCAACTTGTTTTCAATCAATCCCTTCTGCTTCTTTTGGATTGATCGTCTGTTTGAGTCCAGTCTGCCTCTATTGAATTTCATGGATTCTTTACAAAGATCCATGATATGTCCTTTCTTTCCACAGTAGAAGCATTTTTTGTTGGTGGTCCTTCTGGATGCATCACCCTTCTTGGACTTAGAATCCAAGGAATTCTCTTCCTTTTTCAACATCTTCTTGGGAGCATTGTCACCTTTCTTCTGTTTGCTTCCGAAGGATCCTTTCTGAGCCCGGTTCTGTGATCTTTTCTTCTTTTGAGCTCTGGATACAGTTGGAGATTGACATGTATCTTTTTGACCACTTTTGCAAACATCCCAGATTTTATCAAGAAATCCAAATCTATTTGCAGTAAACAGATGTCTCTGGACCTGTGGATGTTGCTTCTTTTCTTCTGGCTTGCTCCCCCTTGGCATGGGCATCCTTTGTGATTTTACATTCAGTGGATTGTACCAACAATCCTTTTCACAGTTCCCATACTTATTACAACACCAACACTGACCCACAAATCTTGACCTCTTCAGCCCTTCTGATTGTTGGGTACTTTTATTGACTTGCTGTGTTGTTTCAGGAGAGAATTCTTTCTTCACTGTCTTCATCCATACTTGTTTGGATTCATTATTCCATCCTTCACTTTTAGTAGAAACTCTTTTAGAAGCATGAGTAGAAGATGGTATGGATGGTACCTTCTTTTTAGAAGTTGTTGCCCTTTTATTAGAGGATGTATTTCTTTTAGAATCATCCTGCTCAATGCATACTTGAGTAGCAACATTTCTCCATTCAGCTGACTGGGAGGCTTCAGCTTTGGGTGATTGAAGATTTTTCAATATCACCTCCAGTTCAAAACATTTCATATTGAGGGAGTTCTTCTCATCCTCAACCAATATTAGCCTACCTTCCCAATTCTGTTTCAGCTGTTCCATCTGGTCATCATGTACCTTCTTTATTTCATGCAATGAGTTGTCAAGCTCCTTCACCCTTTTGACATTGTCTTCTAGTTGAGCATCTTTGACAACCATTCAAACTCTGTGCAATTTTTCCAGTGCATGGAAAACTTCTTTGACCATTTTCTTAAATAATTCTTTCTCAGAAAGGCTTCTTTGCAATTCTTCACAAGTATCTTCATATCTTTCATGGAAAAGAGAAACTGTTTCATCCTTATCCTTCACCAGCTTTCTGAGAGTGTTGGTTATGCCAACCCTTTTTGCCAACTGATCTTCCATTGCATTGGATTCTTCTTCTAACTGTGATTTTTATTCTTGAAGATCAAGGATGCCTGTAGCTATACACATTTCCACTTCCTTGGGGACTGTCTTCTAAAGATATTCGATTGCATTTTGAAGATCATTCATTATTCCAACTTCATCATAGCTAGGACAGACTTTCTTCATTTTCTTGTCCTGTTTCTTCTTTCTATTTTTCTGAGTCTTGGCAGATATCTCCATTTGAGGCTGGTCACTCATTTCCTCAAATATGAACTTCATAAAGACTCCCTTGGATCATTTAGAGGTAACCTCACTCTGATACCAATTGAAGTGCCCAGATCAGTGTGAATCACTGAGAGGGGGAGGGGGTGAATCGGTGATCCCTTAAAACTTTTTACTAATTGATTCTTATCAATTAAACCTCTATGGATGGTTAAAGCCTCGATCCACTCTTCTTGTGTCTCTCAACCTTTCCTCGAATAATGCTGTAAATATAAAGGCACTGGACACAAGGATTTACAAGGTTCGGAACCAAAGGCCTACGTCCTTGCCATGTTGTTTATACGCCCCAACATGGCTTCTCCATTATAACTTGTTAGAATTACAATGGTCGATACGACATCCCACTGTATCTCTCCTGAGTCCCACAGGAGGGTCTTTATACTGCGTCCCACAGTGTTACAAGAGTCCCACTGGCCTGCTCCAGAATCCCACTGAAAACTTCTTCCACCCTGAGTCTCACAGGGGGCTTCTCCTGGCTTCTTGAGTCACACGAGTAGCTCTTCTTCTTGTTCAGCTCTTCATGTATCTTCAGAAACCTGGGATAAAGACTGCTGGCCATGCTCTGTACCTCTGATCACTTGTGATGAACAGGTCTTCTCGTCTTGCTCAGGCTTTATCACCTTCTTCTAAGGATGACCCGACCTCTCTCTTCAACTACTGAATACTCAGACAACTGATATCTTTAACTTCAGTCTGGTCCAGTCTCAGTTCAGCTCAACTTCATACACTGAGTACATGGAATCTCTAGTTCATCATGCACTGACTGCATGGACTCTTAATATTCTTCAAGAACTCTTATTCTTGGTCTTCTCAAATTCACACAACATGATTCAGCTTTGTTCACGTGTTCACGTGCATGCATGTAAGCATGCACTCCCCTTCTTCTTCTCTTGGTGCAGTAAACCCACAAAGGGTGTAACACTTTTAGCACACACCTTCTTCTTGTCCTTCACACATTTTATTCCTTTTGATTACACACTTAAATGTGTATTTGACTTTGTGTGATTGTCTTCTTCTTCTTCTAAGTGTGCACAACCTCTTTGCACAAACTTAGGCTTCGGCCTCCTTGTCTCTTAGCACACACTTGTTTCACTTTAGCACACACATGAGTTGGCCTTCTCCTCTTCTTGTTGCACACACACACTTTAGTGTTCTTTTAGTTTGTTCTTCAAAGTGTGCACCCACAAGGGCTACGGCCTCCTCTTGTTCACTTTGCACACAAGCCACTAATGCCTCGGCCTTCCTCTTCACTTGCCACACAAAACTTGGTGTAGTTCTTTTTCTAAGCCTCGACCAATTCCTTCTTTGTGCACACACTTAGCCAAAGTCACTTCCACTTGTCTTGCACACACAACCCGAACAACAACCAACTGAAGGCATGAAAGGTGCGGCCTCTTCTCCTCTTCTTCAAAGCGCACAAGGTACACTTGGGTGCACACACAGCACCCGTAGGTTCTTCTTCTTTCACTTGGCACACAAGCACAAGTGTCTCGGCCTTGGGTTATTCCTACTTTGCACCCAATGCCCGTAGGGCCTTCTTGCCTTGGCACATAAACCACCTGAACCCTTTCTGCCTTCAAAGGAGGCGCGCAAGGTGCGGCCAACTCCTCTATATTCACTGTCGTGTAGGTGCACAAGGAACAAGAGCCACACAGGGTGCAGGTTCAAGCACCGCGCAAGTAACCTCCTGCCACGCAGGGGTGCGGGCTTCAACCGTGGGCGCGCAAGATGTTGTGGCCATGGGTCTTCCTGCCGCGCAAGGGGAAGGCGCACAGGGGTCCCCCTTCATCTTCTTTCGCGCAAGTGTGCGCGAAAGGAACTCACGAAGCCAACAGGAGGCTTCGGGCTTCTGCCGCGCAAGTGGTACGCACAGGGCTTCTACTTCGTGAGGCTAAGCGCTCTCACAGGAATCCGGATCTTCAACAAACTTCAGCAAACAAATTCAAGATCAAGGCCACTCTTTATATAGGTAGAGGCGTCTCGTTCAATCCGCGTGGATATAAATTCAAACTCCCGAATATATCGGGATTTCAAGATTTCCAAAATCTTGTTTCTCCTCTGTTTCATGCGGCTTAACTCATTTTTAATTTCCTCTACGTGTATGCGACTTAGAACACATGAACGACCTTCCTTAGATCCAAAACATGCAAGCATAAACACTCAAACCTCAGAAACTTCGTCTTGCCTTGGCCGGATACCAAAACACTCCAAATATTGCATGCAAGTGTATTTTTAAGCATGGATCAGTTCGTCTTGGCCAGAAGATCCTCAAGGATGCTTTACTTCGATCGGAGGTGGCCAGGAGCTCGAAAACATCTCTCGGGTTGCTCCTGTTTCGACGGAGGCACGCGGGTGGCCTTCGGCTGAGCTCGAGGAAGGAGACGCCTCGGAGCCGTCGGATCAGCTCTTTGGATGGCCGCGATCAGAATGGGCCGCGGCGGATTAGATGTGCGGCAGAGATCTGGCGTGCGATCAATCGTGCGGCCAGGATCCGCTCCTGGAGATTTTTCGGCGTCCCACATCGAAACGGAGCGCGGTTTTTCCGTGGTTTATCACCCATCTCCTGCCGCAACCCCTCGATTGGACTTCCAACCCTCTCGGTGCCTCCCCGCACCGAGTTCTTCTTGCGGGCGCGCTCTTGTGCCCACCCCTGCCACTCGGTCGTGCGATATGCGCCCTCAATGCACACAGACACTCTTGGGGGCACGCTCCTATGCCCCTACCGCGCTCCTTCGGGCGTGCCCCAGGCACCCATGCAGTGTCTTGGGTGCGCCCTGCTGCCCTGTCTTTCCCCACGGGGTTCCCCCATGGGCGTGGTGCCCTAGCACCCATGCCTTGGGGTTTTAACCCACAAGGTGCCTTGGCTGGCCATATTTGTTTTTGGCAAAGGCATGAATAAACACTTTGTTAAAAAAACAAAGTATCCCGTATTTAAAATACCAAATTACAAGCCACTTCTCCCTTCTTCATTTCTTCTATTCTCCCTTTCTTGTTCATTAGAATTCCTCCACAACATATAATCTTCACTTAAAAGGGAATTCCAAAGGTTCATCATCAACAGAGCTCCTGAATCACATAAAATCTCCAATTCTCTTTGTTGATCTAATCAGAGATCAAATTGGAACATCTTCTAATTCACATGCACTAAGTGATAGTGCATGGACTTCATTAATCCACTTCATCCACTTAGAGATTGTGGATGGATCATCTTCAACTACTCATGCATTTTCAATACAATGCATGGTCTTCAAACATTGTTGTGACATTGTATCCAGTTGATACAAGTTCTTGGAACTTTAAGAACAGCTCAACAATCATCTGATTTAATGATGATGCTCCATCATCATCCATTATTCAAGTGGTGTAACTTAGTATCATCTTGATACAAGTATTGAAACATTATGATCAGTTCTACAATCGTCTGATATTCATAGAGAATGTTTCAACCACAACATCCTATGTCACTTAGTGAATCTCCTAAGTGACATGCCTCTAAGTACCATGTCCATTCTCCTTCATCACCGTCACCATCACATCCTTTTTCATTCACATATTGACATTCCTTGACATCCATTCATTCCATGAAAACATCATGCCTCATTGACAACAAATGCAACATAGTGCATTTCAAAAACAACTCAATCTTTTGATAAATTTTACTTCTTAAACCACCGTCTTTGGTTGTAACAATGGGAATTATTATTAAATTCCACAATACAATTTCTATGTTTTAAATTTTGTAAAATAGATTCCATATATGGAATTATGAGGTCAAAGTTATGTAATTAATACTCTTCTGTATTTGGACGTTATGAATAGTAATGACGGTAATTATCTTTAATTATAGTGATTAATTAGTAGTCGGGTAGTTAAGGGTAATAAAATAATATCATAATAATATAAAATGACACTAAAATGTATCAAAATCCTCTTTTTTGAGTCATGGCCTACCATGGGAAGATTTTTACCAAACATGAGGGCCCATAGAGTCACATGGGTGTAATAGTGACAGTTATGACATTATTTTTAAAAAAGAAGAGAAATATAACAAAGGATTTTATATCCTAAGTAAAACAATTTTAATTTTGATTAAAGAAATGATATATAAGACTATAAAAAGTAACTGTACAGATGAATTTATTACCTACATCATGGAATTTTTTTTTAATTTTTATACATTAAATAAATAATATTATTTGTGACACCATGATGATGTAGTGATTACTTCATTGATGAAAGATTTAAATAAAATGAAAAGATAAGCTAAAATATAAGACATAAACTTGCTAAAACTTATTTTATGAGTATATTTAGATCCCAAATCACCTTATCCTCAAAATGTTTTATTTTGGGTCCTTTAAAATCATAGAACCATTTTATAATAAAGTAACATTTCTAGACTTCCCAAAAGTTACCCTCCTCCCTCTGATAAAAGGCCCTCACCTCTACCCTCTTAACCACACCTCTCTGGCCCTTTTCTCATCCAAAAATTGATCATATTATCTCTCCACATCCCTCTCTTACTCCTAGAAGCCTCACATTGTGTAGAAGTCTTTCTGAGGAATCCATTGGCTCAAATCAATGAGTTAACCGATTTAGATGTAATGTCTTCTCTTGAGTTTCTTTCATTTATTTTCCTTATTCACACACCACTAACTTCTTATTATTTGACCCCATAAAACACCAAAATCCTAAATATAATATTATGTTGTTATGATATGGATTCTACCTACACTCACACACACTTTCGTCTAATGGATAAAGAACATACTATTTCGGTGGGTGGCGAATTACCGCCTCACAAAACGATGATTGTTCAATATTTTTTTAACACCATTCATGGTAGACATTATGATGTCACTATATCTATGTATGATATATATTATATTTATGTCATTTATATTATTATGAATTTTATATTTAAATCATACCTTTATGCTTTTCTTGTTGTGAAAATGCGATAAAGTCATATGAGGAAGTGTGGACTACCGCCCCCTCAAGTGATGTGACTTGTTCATGAAAAACATGGAATTTATAAAGAATGTAACTAATAAAATTATTTTACCTATATAAAATATATATTATACTAGAATTATTATATATATATATTGCTCATTTAGTTTTAATTCCTCTATTATGACAAAGAAATGAAAGTAGCGTTAATGCGTACGTACGACCTACTGTCTCCCTGAATGGTTCATTTCATTTTTTATCTGAATATGTTATGGAATAGTATAAAATGAATATATACTGGATATATATGATTTTTAAATTATTAATACCATTCTAGAGACGATGTACTTATAATTACATGTGAAATTCTTTTCAAACAAGTTCATTTTTGACTCATGTACCGAACATCGACAAAACATATGATATGAACTCACATAATTATCTAATTTTTATAAAATGATATGAATTGAATAATAAACGTTAAATTAAGTCTTTATGAAATTATAATTTGACCTAGGTTTATTATTCCATAATATAAAGAAATGAACAAGTCAAATCAGACATGACCTAAGGGATTTCCTATCTCACTTTTAATTCCGTGATATTTCCATTATTCACCACTTATTTGTTTCATGTGGTGTATTGTGTACTGCCATTTCATATATATTATCATGATTATATTTATATTCATGGTATTATGTGATTCATTTGGTGTTGATTATCTTTTTTTTTCATATGACTCGATTGATTACAACGAGGTAATGGGTTTTTATCTAACTTTTTATTTCCTTGAGATTCAGGCTACATTTTCCACTATTTACATTTGTGTGGTGTATGTGATTCCCATAATTTTATTATTTGTGAAAAATAATTTAATTTATGGGTATTTACATTTTCATTGTATGATCCTTCTTTCATGGGGTGTATGTTTCGAATATTTCCCAAATCGGTAAGGGAACCTTTCACCCTCTTCTTTTTAAAAGACTTCTTTTTGTTAGGTCTTTTAATTCACATCTTATTATGTTGGTATATGTTCTTATATATACATATTGCTATAGATTTTATGTCCAAGTGATGAGATACCCTTTTTATCTCTCATCAACTCATTTTTTGGAATTTTAAAGAGAGGTTGTTAGGCTGTCAAATTTCCCCAAGGGAACATCTTAAACCAATTTCAATTCTTTGGGTTAAACCTCTACTTCTTGATTAGGTCATGCTATTAATATGTGTGGATGAAATATGATTTTTTTACACTTTATATCCACTTATATTGGGTGTATTTATATTTTTCACACGTAATTATGTATTTGATTACCCTTAATCGTAGGATACTGTCTTTGTACGGGACTTCGTCTCAATCCCTTTTCATTGAGGCGTCTGTTGATTTATACACGACCTTATTTTATATGGTGCATAAAACCCATTTGATATTTCATTTCATTAAATGGAAATATCTCTCTACTAAGAGTTTAAATAAACGATAAAAAGACTGTTTCTATTTTAATGTAAGCATTGACAACGACATTTTCCACTGCCATGAGTATTATTTAATCTATGGATTTCTTAAAAACCAGTAATGTTTTCAACTGAAAAAAATACCATATACTCTTTTTACATATTTTGGTATTGAAAATGGTTTTTAAAATGGATTTATTAATTCAATATCTTAAAATGTTTTATTGTTATTGCAATGTGGGGATGTTATGTTTCCTTTATGCTTAAGTTTTGTTTCATGATTATGTTATGGTCCATATCCATTGTTACGTATACGGGTGTTTCCATGATAAAAATAGGATGGGAGAGCTCGAGATAGCTCTCCACTACATTTGGTAATGTAAAAGAGTTAAACACTAAGGTTTCTTCAAAGATATTTAGGGAATATATTTTGATGGGTATTCCAAATGTAATCTTGAGGGTTACTCCCTACATAAGAATGTTATGAATGACTCAAGTTAACTGTATGTCTTATGATATCTATGAGTTATTCATAAATCTTATCATTTAATGATGTATGTTAAAGTGAATATGTTTTATGAGTAAACGATTATTTCATTGATTCTTATGTATACATGGACTAATGTTTTCTTTCCGTATTTTTATATTCCCTACTAAGCTTTTTATGCCCATCCCTAGTTATTGAAATGTTTTTTTACCGGACCTAATGTGAAATAGTTTCATGTATTGGATCAAGTAAATTTCATGCTATATAAAACATATAACTAGACATGACACATCTGTTCAAAAGTTTCTATTTTGTGAAAAAAAAATGGAAACTGTGTAGATGTGTCTACTTTGTAATCATTGAGATGTAATAGTTATGTCCTAATTCACTAAAACTCTAAACTTGAAAAGATCCTCAATGTGAATTATTCATTTAATTCAAGATTATGTAATGTTTTAAGGCCGAGCCTTTATAGTTGTTATCAAAGGTTGGTTTAGATAACATTAGATGTTAGAGTATTCTTTATGCATAAGTGACACTACCATTTGGTTAGGATTTCAGAAAGAGTCATAGTTTTGTTTAGATAAAGTGAATGAGATTAAGATAACATGTATAAATATATCTTAGTATTATATAATGATTTTACTGATATACTCACACTGGACTTTTTGTTTTTAGTAAATGGATGGATCTAGCAGGCACCAAAGTAATAGTGGATGTTAAGAAACCTGTGACGATTTTATGAATGTGCAACTGAGTGATATGGGAGCTACAATGATAAATCTTATGGTTATTCTCATCCAACTATATGGAGTCGTGATTGACCACCTGAACCTTAGTGATTTTTATAAGAATTCATATTTGTGAGAACGAATCCCTATGGAAGTTCTGGTAATAATCATAAAGGTAAGAATGTTCCGAAACCTATGTGTCAAAGATGTGGAAAGAAACACAGAGTAAAATGTTTCAAAGGGATTGAAAGATTATATAGATGTGGAAGTGAAGGTCATACAGCAAGAACCTGCCATGGAAAAATGAAGTATCTAGTTGACTCTAGGATAGGGAAGGAAGATCTTTCTGAACGAGCAATTGAATGTTTTTAATGTGCTGCGCATGGTCATTATGCAAACACATTTCATATGATAAAGTATTGGGAATGAGATCACCATGACATACAAATATTTTTTTACCAATACCTAATACCATTTCGATTGAGGATGAAGAAACTAAAAATGACTAGTGAAATGTATGGATTATTTCTAAACATATGTTTTCCTCTTATTGAAATATTAGGATATGATTCATGATTTTGTTTTTGGGAAAGAAGTATTTCAGAATAAGGTGGGAAGGAATGGTTATTGGATCTTTAATAATGTTGAATGAGTAAGAAGTCAACATATAATGGATTCTAGTGTTATAGTAGATTTTAGGATGGGGAAATTATTAAATGTACTAAGGCTCTTTTGATCATGGGATTTCATTAGATGACTTCTTATAGTATCTGTAACCTTGATGTTTGATATATGAAAATTTTATTCAAGGAATAAGTAACTTTTATTTTGTGGATATAGTTATAAAGAACTATTTGTGTTTATATGATCCTTGAATTTGAGAGAATTACAAGAAAATACATTTTGGGATGAAAATTGAAAGATATTAGATAACATTTGTGGTAAAAATATGTTATGGTTATTTTTGATGAATTTATCTCTTTTTGTAATTTTATAAAATTATGTAGTTTCTGAAAAGGGACAACACACAAACTGTTTAAAAACCCGTCGCATCGGATGAAGCTGCGAGAATCGAACCCACAACCAATGTACGACTGGTATTTATCGCCTACCACTGGACTACGTGAATTCCCATTTTAGTATGACTAATTATTTTTAGTTAGATGATCTTATGAATCCGGAATAAGTTTATTTAGGGTTAACTATATAAATGATTAACCTAACATGGAGGATATGTGATTAGGATAATTACTTTCCAATATGATCCATTAAGAGTAACTGATGTTATTTGGAGATAAATGTTAAGATTTACCTTGGAAGACTATGTGATTAAATCCTTCAGAGATTGGGTTTCTGTCGTAGTTTGGATTTGGTTGAATAATTTTATGGATATTTGTTAATTGAATGGTCTTTGATGAACTTTGGTTTTTTGTTGGAAAAATTTTGGAGATTAAGGGTAGTTTTTATTTTTGTGAAAGATTATCATTTTGGGGATTATCTGATATTGTACTAATAATTTTGGTTTTGGATAAAGTCTAAAGACATGGAAAATATAGAGTTCATCTTTTGTGGATTAGGTGATTCTCAAGAAGTTGATTATAGCTCTCTTAATCTGGACAAGTCATCCTAAATACTCATCTTTTGGAGAAAATATGAGTTTGTGTAAGAAATCTAGTAAGAGATGAAAGTCTACATGGAAAGTAAGTATGTTTCCTGATGATTTAGTTAATATCATAAATAAATTCCTCAATGAAAAGTAACTTAAAACAAAGATGTTATCTGTAAAATTTTCCTAATCGGGAATCAAATACTGTTTACCCCATCACATGTTTGTAATTTTCTGGTGGTCAAATTTCTCCTAAACATGTTTTCTATCAC
Organism: Viscum album; assembly: GCA_963277665.1. Taxonomy (NCBI): domain Eukaryota; kingdom Viridiplantae; phylum Streptophyta; class Magnoliopsida; order Santalales; family Viscaceae; genus Viscum; species Viscum album. The sequence continues at coordinate 2,061,051,357 of OY728126.1, read as the reverse complement.
TCTCCATCAAATCATGATGGATTTTTATCTCATCCATATCTATGTTTTCATGGAATCCTAGTATCTGTTGTCTCGGGTGACCTTTGTACTTTTCTTTCTTTCTTTTAAAGTGATAGTTTAATTGACTCCTTTTCTGATGTGGGGCTTTCAAGGAAGTTTCTGAGACCAATTTTAAAATTGCGAGGACACAATTCCCAAAAGGGGGGAATAATGTAACATCGCAGGTAAATTATGAATATAACATTTTTATATTTATTAATATTTGTGAATAAAATTATAAAATTAATTTACTGGTAATTCAATGTTCGATGGTGTACCAAATATGCAACAATGAGTTTCATTGAAATCTTACATTGCACACTAATAAAATAATATTATTATATGGAATGGTAGAAAATTCCTAGCCATTGTAATGGTGGGAATGAATATAAATAACTAAAACATGATTATATATGTTTGTAAAATATTTTTACAATTACCCAATAAATGATAGAGGCTTAAAATGTGAATGAATCCAATTTTATGCATAAATATTCTAATGTTCTTTTAATGGTCGATTAACCGCCTTTTGAGGGAAACCCCTTTTGTAAATATACTTTTTGTAACTTTAATATGTTATATTATAAAAAATAAAATCCTTCATTAGAATCAAGACATCAAAATTTACTTTGTTTACATTTTTGGTATTTTTCGGATAAAGAACATTTTTTATGATTAGTGACAAATGTTGTATTTTATTTCAAAATCCTCTTTTTAATATAATTTATTTCTACGGTTATATTATCTTTTTAATATGTTTTAATTTTTAATTATAATAAATTTTTACCATTTAATCCAATGGTGGTCATTGGAAATAATTTCACTTTGAAATTGGAAATAAACAAGTCTCAATCTTTTGAAAGATATTGTTTAATAAAAACACGCTATTTGTTTTGACCGGGGGAATTACTTATAAAATTAATTAATGAAAATTATATGATTTGAATTTGGTAAAATGGGCATAATTTTTGAATTTGGAATATCAAATTTACTTTGGATAAATTTTTGACAAATGTTCATTTTTAATGAATAGTGAAAAATGCTGCATTTAATTCAAAACTGCTTTTTCATCTAATTTAATTATATAGTTATATGTTACTTTTGAAAGGTTTTAAATTATAATTGAATTATTTTTTTATCACTTGATAAAAAAAAATATCATTGGAAGAAATTTCACTTTTCAATTGGATGTAAAAACAAGTCAATATTTTGTTAAATTTTACTACTTAAAAACCCGCCTTTGGTTGTGACAATGAGAATTATTTTTAAATTAATAACTTCAATTTCTATGTTTGAAATTTGGTAAAATGGATTCCATATTTGGAATCAAAATATCTAAGTTATGTAATTAATACACTTTTGTTTTTTATAATTATGAATAGTAACGATGGTAATTATCATTAATTATCGTGATTAATTAGTAATATTGTAGTTAAGTGTATTAAAATAATATCATAATAATATAAAACGACCCATAAAAGCGTCCAAATACTCTTTTTTGAGTCATGGACTACAATGGTATGCTTTTTACTGAACATGAGGGACCATGGAGTCACAAGTGTGTAATAGTCACATTTATGACATTATTTTTAAAAAATAAGAGAAATATAACAAATGTTTGTATATCCTAAGTAAAAAAATTTAATTTTGTATAAATAAATGATCTCTAAGACTATAAATAATAATTTTAAAGTTAAAAATATTTCCTACATCATGGTATTTTTTTATAATTTTTAGTCATTAAGTAAATAAATTTATTTATGACACCATGACGATGAAATGATTACCTCGTTAATGGACGATTTAAATAAAATGAAAAGATAAGGAATTATCTAAGGCATAAAATTGTCTAAAACCTATTGGATGCATAGATTTTTAACCCTTATCACCTTATCCTCGAAATATTGCATTGTGGGACCTTTAAAATCCGAAAACCATTTTATAATAAAGTAACATTTCAAGTCATTCCAAAAGTGACCCACATCCCACTTATAAAAGCCCCCCACCTCTACACCCTTACCCACACATCTCTAGACCATGGCTCATCCAACCACTTCTCATATTATCTCCCCAAATCGATATCATACTCCTAAAAGCCTCACTTTTGGCATAAGTCTTTCCAAAGAAGGCTTTGGTTCAAATAAAAAAGAGTTACCCGATTTAGAGGTAACGTCTTCTCTCGAGTTTCTTTATTTTATTTTCCTACTTCACTCACCACTATCTTCTTATTATTTTACCGCATAATAACACAATTATCCTCAATATACTAGGAATTTTTTATGATATGTATTCTACCTACACTCACACACACCTCAACCTAATGCTTAATGAACACACTGTTTCTGTGGGTTGCGAATTACTGGCTCGTGAAACGATGATTGTTAAATTTTCTTTTAACACATTTCATGGTAGCCATTATGATGTCACTATATTTATATATGATATATATTTCATTTATGTATTATATATTATTTCATATTTTATATTCAAAACATACCATTATGATTTTCATGTTTTGAAATTGTGATAATGTCATGTGAGAAAGTGTGGACTACCGCCCCCTCAAGTGATGGGACTCATTCATTCAAAACATAAAATTTATAAATCATGTAATTAATTATATTATGTTACCTATATGACATATATATTATACTGGAATTATAATATATAATATATATATATATGTCTCATTTAGTTTTAATTCCTTTATTATGACAAAGAAATGAATGTAGCGTTAATGCGTACGTATTACCTACCATCACCATGAACGGTGCATTTCCATTTTTATCTCCAAATGTTATGGGATAGTATTAAAATAATATATACTAGATATATATGATATTTAAATAATTAATTTCATTCTGGAGATGATTCACATAAAACTACATGGGCAATTCTTTTCAAACAAGTGCAATTTTGACCCATGTACCGAACATCGACAAATGTATGATATGAACTCACATAATTAAATAATTATTATAAGATGATATGAATTGAATAATAAACATTAAAGGAAATCCTTAAGATATTATAAATTGACATAAGTTTATTATTCAGGAATATAAATAAACGAACAAGACAAGTCGGACTTGAGGTAAGGGGTTTCTTATGTTACTTTAAATTCCATGAGATTTCCATTGTTCGCCACTTATTAGTTGAATGTGGTGTATTGTGTACTTATATTTCTTATATATTATCATGATTCTATTTATCTTCATTGTATTATGTGAATCATTTGGTTTTGATTATCTTTTGGTCATAAAACTCCATTGATTACAATGAGGTAAGGGGTCTTTATCTCACTTTTTATTTTCGTGAGATTCATTCTACATTTTCCACTATTTACTTTTGTGTGGTGTATGTACTGACAATAAATGTATTATTTGTGTAATATAAATTAATTTATGGTTATTTACATCATCATTTAAATATCATTCTCTCATGGGGTTTACGTTTCGAAAGTTACCCAAATCAGTAAGGGAAGCTTTCACCCTCCTTTTTTTAAAAGACTTTTTTTTGTTAGGGATTTTAATTTACATCTTCTTATGTTGGGTATGTTATTATATATTTTTATTGCTATAAATTTTATGTCAAAGTGATGAGATACCATTTTTGTCTCCCATTAACTCATTTTTCGAATATTAAAGTGACGACATTAGGCTGTAAAATTTCTATAAGGGAACTTTTGAACCCAAATTCAATTCTTTCAGTTAAACCTCCACTTTAGGATTATGTCGTGCTACGAATATGTGTGGATGGCCTATGATTTTTTTACACTTAATATTAACTTATATTGGGTTTATTTATTTTTTTCACACATAATTATGTAATTGATTACCCTTAATCTAAGGATACCGCCTTTGTACATGACTTCATCTCAATATCCTTTCATTGAGGCATCTTTTGATTTCTACAAGTCATTAATTTATACGGTGCATAAACCCCTTTTGACTTTTCATTTCATTCAATGATAATATTTTATCTATGAAGCGTTTTACTAAACGAAAAAAGGAATGTTTTTTTAATGTATGTGATGACAACGACCTTTTCTGCCACCATGAGAATTATTTGATCCCTGTCTTCTTTAATAAGATGTAATGTTTAAAAAAGATAAATAAATACAATATTGTCTTTTTACATATTTTGGAATTGAAAATGGTTTTTAGAATGGATTTATTATTTCAATATCTTAAAATTTTATATTGTTATTGCAATTTGGGGATGTTATCTTTCTTTTATGCATAAGTTATGTGTTATGATTATGTTATGGTTCTTGGATATTGTTACGTATACATGTGGTTCAATGATAAACCAAGGGTAGGTGAGCCTGAGATAGCTCTCCAATTCATTGGGTAACACGAAGAAGTTAAACTCTATGGTTTATCTGATGAGATTTAGGTAATATACTATGATGGGTATTTCAAATATAACCATGAGGGTTACTCCCTACGAAAAAATGTTATGAATGACTCAACTGACATTTATGTATTATGATTTCTTTGGGTTATTCATAAATCATATGATTTCATGAGGTATGTTAAAGTGATTATGATTTATGGGTAAATTATTATTTCATTGATACTTATGTATACATGGAATAATGTTTTCTTTCCATATTTTTATATCCCTTACTGATCTTTTTATGTACATACCATGTTTTTTAAATATTTTTCATAGGAAATAAATTGGAATAAGGTCGAGGATGGGATTAACGAAATGTCATGCTGTCTAAAAATGGAACTAGACATAAATCTTTTGTTCAAGAGTGTTTATTTTGTGAAAAAAATGGAAACTGAATAGAAGTGTCTACTTTATAATCATTGACATGTAATAGTTATGTCCTAATTTTCTAAAACTCTAAACCTGAAAAGATCGTCAATGTGAATTAATGATTTAATTCAAGATTACGTATTGTTTTAAGGCCAGTTCCTTATAGGACCATGATTTTATCAATGGGATTTCCCTTCTTATAAATATGTCATATAGAAGACACCAAATAATACAACCTTTAGGTCATCATGCAATCATTATAAATGATGAATGAAGGAAATACGAGTAATTTATTGAAACTAAAGAACCTATACTGATGGAATAGTAAACTGACCTTTTAAAGTGAAATGTGACCATTAGTAATAGTAAATCGACCGATATAATAGTAACCTAACCTATGAGAGTGTATATAGAAATTTTGAATCATATAAATGAAAATATGATATATTTAATTCTTAGTAGAAGTTAATAAATATTTAAAAATTGACAAATTATGTGTGGGTATTTTTGGAAAGATTAAATGTTCACTGTCATTTTTCCAAACAACATAATGTTTAAATAAAAATTTAATTTTCACAAAATGGATAAATAATTTATTGTTTTGTTATTTTATTATTATATGATAATTTTCTGATACCTTATGTAATTTTTTCAATGTGTCATAAAATAGGTTATAATTTTAAAATAAGTACTTCTCAAATAAATAATAATTTTGTTTTACAAATAAATTTCTAATATTTAGAAAAAAAATTCATAAATTGGAGTCCATTTCTGAATTATAAATGTCAAAAACTGTTAGTCTAAATGTTTTGTATTTGACTAAAATAGTTTCATTTTTAGTGAATACTAAAATATTGAAATTTATGGTTTTTAACAAATACATGAATTATGAATTAATTTATGATTATTGGATGGTGTAAGGATGTAATATTTAACTTTTATTAATTATTTAAATATACAGAGAGGTGTGGTTAAAATAATTCACCATCATTAGCCAAAAAATTAAACTAAAGAATAAAATAATAAAAAACTACCCTCCCCTCGACTATACATACCACGCATCACCACCCCTTCTCCTCAGACATCTAATTCCATGAAACATGAATAATTTCCTCCCAATACACTTTAAAATCACCTCCCCCACATATCATATCCATTTTTTTCAACAAAATAACAAATCCAATCTCTCTAATGAGGTTCTCATTATGGATAATTCAAGAGTTAAAATACTCTTTCGTTTCATTTATTTTATTTTCATTTTAAATTTATTAATTTATTCACTCATTATAATACCCTGAACAAGTAGAATGATAAACATAGTATCATATATTTTCTATAATTTTATTATTTTAATGTAATAATCTATCATAAAACCTATCCTCGACTCCCTTTAATTCAAAAAATGGAAACACCCTCTATGAGGTGTTGTTTTATCACCTTCAAGGATGAAAAGTTTTCATTTTATTTTATAACACCGAATGATAATCATAAATACATTATAATGGTCAATATAAATTTTATATATTATGTTATAATATTTTTATGTTCTATAACTATCTTAAATACATAATATTAAATAACAAAACAAAAGATTTTTGTTGTGATTGAAAACTGCCAAATTAAACTAAACAATTAACATTATCATTTTATCTAATTATTCATCCTTATATCTAATAAAATAATATATAAGTCCAATTAATGATCATTAAGTTCAGTAATGACATATAATATAAAATCTTCATTATTATCCCCATTTTACATGATCTTTCGTACATGTATACAAATGAACTGGTCATGAAAATCATGAAAATGAATCGTTTCGGATGATAAAATTGAATAATATAACTCAAAAAAATTTCCCTAAAATAAAATTATTTTTTTAATTAAATAAATGTATAATAGGTAATTAATTAATTAATTAATTAATATATTTAGAATATATAGGATATTTAATTAAAGATAGAATTTAGTCATAAGGAAATGGAATTCTATAACCCAATTTCATTACATTGGGTTATTCCTCATTCATGGATAATTTTAGTATTTTTTTTGTTTAACTATACCTCAAATGTAATTTCATTTTAATTCCATTTTCATTTGGAAGATATAAATTCATACATTTATATTTTTTTATAGTTGATAATATTTTTTCAAAAATAACCATTTTTTCTAAAGAAACATGTTTTACTTCTCTTGATATTGTTTCTTCTTCACTAAAGATTGATAATTATTATACCAAGTATGTTATTTGATTTTTCATTTAGGAACAACAATGTTTATTTAAGAATTCATTCTTTTAAAATTTTTCATGAAACCCATTTTCTTTTCCAGGGGTTATTTTATCGCTATTATCTATTTGTATTCTATGTGGCATTAATGATTATGTTAATGTTATGATGTGACAGAAGAACCCATAATTATATAATGATCCAATTAATTTGGTTAGGTTATAAATATAATTATATAATTTTCGATATGAATGAACATAAATATATTTTTGATCGAATTGGTGATTAATTTAAGATTATGCATCTATGTTATCTCTAAACAATATTCTAGTTTTATTCCCAACTATGTGTGTTATGTGAACACTAAGACATGATGTTTCATTTTTATTCATTTCCTAATTTAATTCCATTGCCTAATACATGATCTCATGATTATGATCATGATCCCTTGCTTATTTTAGATTGATAACTGTTATTATCAACCATGTTATACTAATTTCTGTTCTTATCTATCCTCTTACAAGGATTTTTGCTCACCCATTTGATATATGACCTTAGGTGATTACCTATAGTATGGAGTACGTGAGGGCTACTATGTATATTGAGTAAAATAAATTAAATAATATATATGTTTTATTATATTATATTCATTTATGGTTTTAATTTTCCCAATAGACTAAACCTATGTATACTAGTTTTTTAGATCTAATATATTTTTTATCTTCAAAATAATATAATATTAATTTAAGAAAAAAAGCCCATTATACACCTGATACAGAATTGAGTTTCAAAACTTATTATCATCATCATATCGATGGTTAGTCTAAATAAAGAATTCAAATACTAGAGGATATGTTATGATTTTATTTATTTGATTTAAAAGGAGGATGGTATGAACACAATCCTCTAGTTTGGTTTTATTACAAAAATATATTTCACTCATGAATCCAGATGTCTCCATATTAATCCGTATTAGGGAATAAATGTAAATATCTAACATGCAGTGATGATGTTGGAGAAATAATGCTATTGGGACAAGAGATAGATAATGAAATAGAATAGAAGGACAAAACCATTCAACAAACATATAAAGGTAGATTAAAAATGGAAGGAAATTTAGTTTGATAACCATCTGTGTGACCTATAATGTGAATTTGGGGAGAAGTTGTTTCAATTATATTCTCCATTGAATAAGGAAGTGAAGTTTTATACGAATGGTAATATAATCATGTGGATTAGTAGTTCCATTGAGATTCATGATCATATCAGAATAGTAGCCTATTACTTGGAACTTCCACCAAATATCACTCAAGTACACGATGTGTTGCATGTTTCCCTATTTAGTAAGTATATAATTGACCATTCACATGTAATGAACTCACAATTAATACCATTGTATTGGGATATTTCCTAGGAGGAACACATAGTTGAAACATAGGATCATACAGAGAATGTTTTAAAAAACCATATGACAAAGATGGTCTGATTTTTATGGAGAAATCACGAGTTTGAGGATGGTCCATGGGTACATTATGACATGATGAGGCATAAGTATTCTCATTTTCTATATCATAATAATAAATTTCAAGGGTGAAATTCATTTTATTGGGAGTAGAATGTAACACCTTGTGTTTTTTTGACCTTTTTTTGAATAAATTAATTTAATTTTAATTTATTAATTTTAGGATAAATGGTGTCAAACATTATTTATTTTCTATACCATATTAGTCTTAGACTGCATGCAACACTAACTAGTCTTGTGTAACATTCAACACTATAGATCTATGAAACATCATTTTTATTATAATTTTTTAAACTGGATAGTTATAGAATTTCTATTACAAATTGTAATATAAATATAATTAACTAAATTTTAAATTTCATTTAAAACTTTTTAATATAAATAAATCATATTTCTAATGAGACATGTAATTTCTGTAAAGTATTTATATGATTAAAAATATTATTTTCTTAAAATAAATTTTTATGTCCTTCTATGAATAGTAAAAAAATATTTCAAAAACATGTATAAATTAATTTTTATTAAATAATCATCATTTTTTAATTCATAATTTCAAAATTATCTTATGGTGAAGCATTGATATTTTTCTGCAAAACATTTTTTTTTGATGAATAGTGAAAATTATGAATTTGAGTTCATAACTGCGTGTCATCTATTGTATTTATATATTTAAATTAGAATATATTTTTTCATAAAAGTGTAATGAGATTTATTTATTCATTAATTAAAAAAAATTATGTCATTATAACCAATTTCAAAATAAAATTGGTTATCTGGATAATGTATATGTCTTTATAGTCCATCGATTGGAGGCTACAATGTCGGACATGGGGCAATGATTTGTTATTTATAGAATGATCGGGAGGACATTCCCTTGTCTAAGTGACACTAGACGATCACCTCATAATCCAACTCATTCCAGGATCAGGTGATACCAGAGCCTCCAACAACCATAAGGTATTGGGATTTCGGCCACATGGCAACAAAAATAGGTCATTCTTTCTTGTTTTGATGGGATTGAATTAACTGTCTCCATCCAATGCTACACTATTATTATGATATCATCATGAATGGACGCTTATGCCGAAGGATAGATGGGATTGGTTCAACAGCCTTCATCGCTATGGTAGCAGTAGCACAGGAGTTCCCCGATGTAGTGTCCACTACCAATCAAGATGGTACCATCCTCCAATTAGGATCTATAGATGCATATAATTCTAATATTTCCGAGTATCCCCCCTATGTAAGTGAAGTAGATGATTTAGAGGATCCCCCCACCATTGAAGAGGGTGTCTCCTCCACAGTTGACAAGTCGGTACAACTAAACCTCGATAGAGAGCCAGTCCTAAAACCAACATTGTTCAGTGCCACCATGCCCCTAAAGGAGAAAAATTAGAACTTATACTTCCTTAAAGAACACTGTGTTGTAATCAACTAGATTTATGTTGAGATTCTAGGACTAGATACTCATGTAGTCATCCACTGCCTCAATTTTCCAAAAAAAAACATCACGAGTTCAAGCATACTCCCAGAAAGACAGACCCTTCTCACAATGCCATGTTCGGGGAAGAATTTGATAAGATCATCAAATCCAATTTCCTTAACGAGGTCTGTTACACCAAGTCGATAGCCAAAATTGTTCTAGTAAAGAATAATAATGGACATATCAGGGGATACGTGAACATCCGGGATCTCAACAGTCACAGTCCGAAGAATCTTTTTCCCCTTCTGGTGATGGAATTGTTGATAAAAGGTATATTTTGGTTCAACTCCCTATACATAATGGATGGGTACTCCAGGTATTACCAGATAAGAATGGCCCTCGAGGATGAGGAGTCTATAGCCTTCAGGGAACCAAAGGTATTTTTTGTTACCAAGTCATTCCCTTCGGTTTAAAAAATTGGGGTGCCAACTATCAGCAGGATATGGATGGCATATTTGAGCTTATCCTCGTAATTTTGGCAGAATGTTATGTAGACGACCTAGTGGTAAAATCTCACCAGCATCAGGACCATCTTAGTTACCATGAGAAAGTGTTCAGATTCCTCGGTTCCTGTCACCTAACGATGAACCAATTAATGTGTGCCTTCGAGATCACTTATCAAAGTTTTCTAGACTTCGTTGTTAGATACAGGGGAATTGAGATCAACCTAGATAAGATGATGGCCATTATCCAGATGTCTCCTATGCACAATATTTGGTAGCTTTGAGGCTTTCAAGGACACATAGACTATATAAGCCAATTCATTGTGAATTTGGCCAGTAAGTGTAAGCCCATTTCTTAGTTCATAAAGTGAAGGATCGTCTGTTTGTGGGACAAAGAGTGTAAAATTTATTTTGAGGAAATCAAGCAGTATCTGTTCTAACCTCTATTCTTAATGCCACCTATCTCTAGAAAGCCTCTATTATTTTATTTTACCACCATAGATCGATCACTCTGTGCCCTTCTCACCTATAAGAATAATAAGGGAATTGAGAATAGCCTATACTACCATAGCTGCATGCTCCTTGATACGGAGACCAGATACTCCCCTTTCTAGAAGAGTTTTCTTGTGCTTGTATTCCCATTACAGATGTTGTGACATTACTTTCATCACCACGAGTTACAGCTGGTGTCATGTGTAGATTCACTAAAATACATCCTAGTCTGCCACATGTTGAAATGTATTTTAGCTAGGTGGGTAGTAATTCTCTAGCAGCTCAATATTAGGATTGTCCCTATGAAAGATATTAAGGGAAAATAATTGGAAGAATTCCATTCTGCTCATCCATCCCCCATAGACCTATCTTTGGAACTTTATATTCATAATGATCCAATCCTCTCGGAAGACCAAGCCATCCATTATTGGAAAATGAACTTCGATGGTGCTTCCCAGAGCCCCATTGGCAGAAGTTTCAATGACCCATGGCTCAAAAGAGTATGTCTGGGTATCGTCTTCATTAACCCAACACATGATATTCTTCAATACTCATTCCTATTGTTAGAATGCTACACCAACAATGAGGTAGAGTATCAGGCTCTCATTATTGGCCAAGAGTTAGCCCTTGAGATAGACGTTCCCCATTTTCATGTGAAAGGGGACTCTAAACTAGTCATCAAGAAGATTAATGGTGAATATATCGTCATTAATCCAGAGAACATTCCATTGATGGAATAGTCTTTCATCTAATGTCCCAATTCCTATCCTCTCTAGAAGTTACTTATGTCCCTCTATCTTAGAAAAATTGAGCAGATGCCCTGGTCAGCCTAGCTGCTTCACTTACAGAACCCATGCGGGATGATCTGATTATCCTTGTGGCACACAAAGAGTCATTTCTCTTGTCACTCCAGGTATCAATGACCTCCTACAGGTAATTCACCTTACCAATGACACCTCCCCATCAATACCCATATGTCCCCTAGATGGAGTGATTGAAGTGATTCCTAATTGTAGAACCTCCATTGTCGAGTACCTCCAAAATGTCAATCTCTCAACTGATTGGGTCGTGTGGGAGAGAATCTGATGTTGTGCATTACAGTTCATTCTCCAGGATATCCCAGGTTCATAGAATATCCTCTAAAAGAACGAGATATAAAGGTTATTCCTCAATTGAATTCAAGAGGCTAAGATCTCCAAAGTCATGAAGGAGGTTAATGCCAGTTCCTGCGGGGCTAATCAAAATACGCCGAAACTATCTCTCCAAATCTAGAGATTGGGGTATTTTGGCCAACCGTGATCCATGACTGCATCGAGTTCACCAAAAGGTTCTATTCATGATAGATTCATTCTAACTTCTTACATTAGGCTCCAGAGTTTCTTCATTCCACCAAGTACGCTTTTCCATTAAATGTAAGGGGAATTGAGGTTGTGGGATCATATCCACTGTCGACATCTCTCTAGTGCATACTAATCCAGACTGCTATAGATTTCATCTCCTTGTAGGTAGAGGAACTTTCACTAAAAGAGTTCAAGTATCGTTCCCTCATTGACTTTGTGAGCTCCAACATCATCTACCAATTCGGAGTCCCCCAAGCTATCATCCCCAACAATAGCACGAAATTCCATGCAGCTTAGCTTTCAAAATTGTATGCTAAATACAACATTCGTTCTAACCATACATCCTTATAACATGCCCAAGACAATGTACATATTGAGGAGTTCAAGAAAACCCTCTCTAAAATTATATGGAAAATGGTTTGTCAGAATAAGAAGAGTTGGCCGAACAAGATCCCTACTGCCCTCTGGGATTATCGGATGATGACTTGTAAATCCACCTATGTTACCCTATATTCCCTGGTGTATGAAATGGAGGTTGTCTTGCCCATAATGATGCATTTTCCCTCACTGCGCACAAATTTCAATGATCAGCAAGTGCCAGATACATTTGCTGAATTCCATCTGGCTAAGTAGGAAGTGGTCAATGAGAACATGCTTCATGCCCAACACAATCTGGAAATGCATCAGATCAAGATAGCTAGAGCTTTCCACAAGAAATTTTTCCTTAACCCTTTCATGCAAGATGACTTGGTATTGGCCTTGAGGGAACCAATGATACCTGGTAGGAAACCATCGATGTTGGAGCCCAAATGAGAAATATCTTTCATCTTTCACAAGGTTTACTCTAATGGAACATACTCACTAGTTATCATTGATGGTGAGATTATAACACCTCCCACCAATGCCATGTTCCACAAGTAATGCATTTCTTGAATTTCCTCTTACAGTTCCACATGAACTTAATCAATACAGTCCTGCATGACCCCAAACTATTTAATGGTCCCACACAACCCTAAACTATATAATGGTCCTACATAACCTAAAACTGTCTGGTCCTATATGACCTTAAACTATCCGATCCAACACAACCATAAACGGTAAAATGTCGCCCATGATATTAAACTGTGTTTCATCCTATTAGATGTTAAACTACACCCTTTCAGAACTATTTTAGGATTGATTCCCATCCTTATGGGATACGTAGGACCGCCTAAGAAATTTCATCTATTGTCCCAACCCCAATCATCAGGACCTCACATTTGGAAGAAATACATGGTGTGGTGCATGCTTTTTCTCCCATTCATGTTGAGTTCATCATGTCCCTACCATGTTACATGATGATGATTATGTGTTTCGAACCAAGTCAATAGATATCATTGGTTGTTATCACCACCCCCATATGCCGCAAACATGGAATGTAGTGGCTCATTCTACCTCTTCGTCTCTACAAACCTCGCTCTACCTTGAACAAGAGTGTAATTCCCATTTTTGGACACTCATGTGATGAGGATAGCGTTGTCCTTCTCCTTTTTTCCCACACTGAGCATATCTCATGTGGGATTATGAGCTATGATGAGGCAATGACCACACAAGAGGTCATATGGCTACAGTTGGTTGGGGAACACACCCTTTGATCCTCCGACCCCTTCGACCCCCAATCCCGAGATCTCATTTGGGAAAGTACGGTGTGGTTTGGACTCATGTCTGTATTCATGTCGGTCTATTTTTCCACGCCACACATATTAACTTGAGACAACCCTCCTTTCATTTATCATTCATCTCATGAGCACTAGCCCCACCACACATCGTGAGCACCATCATTTGTTCATCTATCACCTTCTATATCCAAATGGACCCTTCGATGGCATGTATGCCCAGCCCAAGAGATTTCATACAATTACGGGCTAACATCCTCGGGGATTACATACACCAAATTGATACAAGTCTCATGATGAGAATATGGTCAAAGGCTAATGCTCAATTGTTTTCCCCAAACTCCAGTCACACTAGGTTGGATGTGGTGTTGCGAACATATTCAACAGTTGTCCTTTATCATCATTGCTGCTTTGTGGTATTCCATAGGCATGATGATGCTCCCACTATGTCCAACACATAGGACATTATAGGAGGCATATGTGGTCCAAGCTCTATAACCTTAAACTAAGATCCCCATTGTCCTCACTACAAGATGTTAAACTGGAAGCTAGCTGTGACATTCTATTCGTGGCCCAACCTCACATCCCTTGGCCTTTTTGGGATCCTGGCCCAAGTTTACACTTAGGGTTGTCTGGTGTGGTATGTTGTTATGCCGAGTTACGTGTCGGGATATAAACGTCCCTCGTTGGGGTATCTTACCCTTATTTACATCCTTGCTTCGTGATGATAAACTGCACATAACCCATCTTCCAGAACTATATACATCTTGATTCGCATCCTTATGGGTTATGTATGACTTCCCAAACACCTAGTCTTAGGGTAAAACCTCTTCTCTAAAAAACATCCTAGTAATTTTGGCCTTGTGACCGATATTCTTCCCTGAGAGGGGTATACGGTGGGGTAAGGGATTATGACCCCATTCACATCGTTTTTATAACAACCACACTACACAAGTATCTTTTGTGAGGGTCCTTTTCTCCCTTTACCCACTCTCATCACATTGAGTCTGTTGCTCTTACGTTAGGTTCCTCGACCCTCTTCAGTGACTCATCAATTGGCCCATGAGTACTCTTGTCTAGACCCTGGAGTGTCTGATTCATCCTGGACATCCATTCACCGATTTTTCAGGCTTCTTGTTCCACTAATTTTGGGCTCACATTAACATTAACAACCTAAGGGAACCTCAGATGGAATGGATGCAAGGCTGAAGAGCTCCTCTACCATTACGGGCCTACGACCTCGAGGGCTTCAGACAATAAATCAATACAAGTCCCACATTGAGAATATGGTTATCGGTCGACGCTCATTTCAAGTTCCCATTTCAAGTCACACAAATTGGATACTGTGTTTCAGAAATTTTCAAGAGTTATCCTCCATCATCACGCCAAACCCTTCAAGACATAAATTTTGGTCACACGATTCACATCATTTTCCACCCGATTGTGTCCAAGTGGAATTTCAACCCTCCCAATACTATCCCTCGGTGCACATTTTCACATTAGGTGTAAAAATTTGCAGTAAAGAACCATTTAGGTCTCCAAACAGAATTATCTTTGTTGTGTATTCATTTTATTGTAAAAACCTTTTATAGCATCCCTCCTTTTTATCACATAAACTTTCACTACATTTTACAAAATCGAGGATCTTTAATTTTTAGTGTCATTGAAACCAGGAACTTAAAACATGAAAAAATAAAACATTCTTATTAAACACATGAAAGGCTTCTCCTTATGTTCATCTTAGGTTCATTACTGCGTCTCATAACCTGGAGACATGCATCAAAAGAAAGGGTGAGTAGAAGGCCCAGTAAGGGAAACAAGGGGAAACATTTAACATGTGAACTTGAGATACATCAACAATGTCCTGAAAAAAAAAACGTTAAGTCATGAGAAAGAAATAATGAGGCATATCATAATAAAAATAACATATTTCATAACTAGATTATGTGGCTAAAAAATTTAATATTGAAAATCATTTCCGTTTAGCCATGGACCATCCGCAAGGTGACATTAAAAATTACCAAGGTTATTCACCAAGGCGTCGTTAAAAATGGCCATCTCAAGAGATTAAGTCTTTACCCAATGCATTGGAGTGCTATCAGGGTTCACCCATAATTTGTCTTTATTATCATGTGAGACACATATATCATCATCAATCATTTCATAAAAACCCATATAGAATAAAAGAAATGGGTTTTCATTTTATAATCATAACGTTTTAAAAACTGCTTTAAAGAGATGATATTTATGTCACTTTAAACCCACAGAAAGGGAAAGCGAGTCTCATGTATGTAAATCCCATAATTAAAAATATAAAATTATCATATATATGTGAATACACATTTAGAATAATGATCTTTGAGTATTCACTTAATAATATAAATGAATTTGAAAATAAGAGAGAGACAATTTGAGACAGAAATTCTACAGTATAATGGCTATGTTACGAGGTTTTAGAAAACATTGAAAAGAGAGGGGAAATGGGTAACCCACTCAAAAATGATCCATAAAAAAGTAGGGGGACATAATATAAAGGATTTAAGATCATTTTAATGAAATTTTAAAGATATACCATGTGAAATTAAGAACATGAAAGGAAGACAAAAATAAGATTTCTCTTATGAAAATTCGGCAGCCTAACAGCGTCACTTAAACATAAAAAAACTGAATGGACGAGATCAAATAGGGTCTCTCATCATATGATGATAAAATATCAGTATGATAGATATAGAGATCATACCCCAACATAATATAACGGAACTTTAAAGACTTGAAATGAAAGTAGAACTTTGAAAAATGAGAAAGGTGAACAAATCCCTTAAAAATTCGGTAGCATAATGGCGTCACTTAAAATTCTAAAAAATAAATAGACGAGATAAAATAGGGTCTCTCATCATATGAACATAAAATATCAGTATGATAGATATAGAGATAATAACCCATCATAATAAAAAATAACTTGTAAGACTTGGTATGAAAATAGATCTTGAAAACTAGAAGGGTGAAAGAACCACTTAAAAATTCGGCAGCCTAACAGCGTCACTTAAACTTAAAAAAAAAATCAATTGAAGAGATAAAATAGGGTCTCTAATCATATTAACATAAAATATCAGCATGATAGATATAGATATCTTAACCCAACATAAAAATGAACTTGAAATACTTGACAAGAAAATAGAACTTGAAAATGAGAAGGGTGAAAGAATCCGTTACAAAAATTTCAGTAGCCTAACGGTGCCACTTAAACATTCATAAAACGAAATGATGAGAGTAAGAAGGGATCAATCATCATATGAACATGAAATGGAAGGTAAGAGGAATATAAGATAACATACTTCAACATAAGAACATGGATCATAAAGGAAATGACATAAAAGAGAGTATTTGAAAAGAAAGAGAGAGTTTGTATCCCTTACCTTAAAACGTAACCCTCAAAACTCAATGGTTGGGACCTTGAGGGCTTGGGGGAACCTTGGGAGGACTCTTTTGGAGGTAATGAGACCAGAGATTTTTTTTTTGTTATTTGGGTGTGGAATGTATGAGAGGATTACGTGGTATTTATAGGGAAAGTGAGGGGACACGGCATTAATGGCCAAGGGACACCTCATTGGTGGTTTTGGAACAAACGTGGGCTTTCCTATGGTATTTTCCCATGGTATTGGCCACTTGGGACACCTAATACATTATATTACTATTAATAATTCGACCATATTGATTACATACTTAATACATCATTTAATGATATCATTAAACACCCGTAACTTAAAAACTGTATTTTCACTATTCATCGAAAAATCAACTTTCTCAGAAACATCACAAAATTTCACCTTAACCAATTATTGATGCTCTGATTTCAAAAATGAACTCCATCTTATGAAAATAATTTTCTAAATGTTTTCAATTTAATTTTTAAATAAATACATTGTTCACCGAAAAATCATTTTTTTCAGAAAAATCCCTAAAACTTACCTTAACATAATATTGATGCTCTGAGTTCATAAATGAAATCCATTTTATAAAAATAATTTTCTAAGGATTTTTAATTTAATTTTTAATTAGAAAACACTATTCACTTAGAAAAACTAATACTTGAATAATAATTTATGAAAACGTTATTTAACCATTTTATTGAATCACATTACTTAATCAAGGTGCCTAGATTATATTAATACATTCTTTAAGTGAGATTACTAATCCATTTGGTCACATTACTAATCCTAAGCATAAAATCACTATTCATAATTTACTATTCATCAAAAATTATGTTGATCTTATTAGACTCTAAATTTCGTACTGCACATAATTGTAGAAGACCATTTTTAAAAATCATTACACATTATTAATTATTTAAAGTTTACATAATTTTTTTTAAAATATCTTTTCTCTAAGATTCACAAAAAATATGCATACTATATTTATCCAGACATTTGAAAATTCATAAACTACATCATAAGAAGAAATCACAATTTTTATTTAATACAAATTATTACACAGGGCAGTTACGGTCTCCTTACATAGCCCCTTATCACACCAGCATAGGACCTAAGTGTAAGGTGTTCTAAGGTTAGAGAATCCAAGAGAGGCACGACCAACATCGCACGACTAGTAATTTCTATCAGTTTGTACTTCCCACGAAGGAGATTCCATTCTAGCTTCACACGATGAAGTTCGGCTTGGGTTTGGTTCAGAGCAAATCCCAGTGGTGCTACCTCCTTCCGAAGTTCTGTTAGATGGTCTTCGATCGGTCCAAGACTACTCGGTGAGGCCATAAAATCTTCATTCTATATTAATTAACCAAGATAAATTTTATTTATAGAAATATATCGAAATTTTTTTATTCCAGGGGTCATATTGACCAATGGACATATAACAATAAAAACCCAACAGTCTCATTTTAATTAAACTCATGATATCAAATGAAAGAGTTGTTTTGAGTATAAAAAAATTAAAATAACACAAAAAATTAGGAAACAAGATTTATTCAAAATTTCGGGTCGTTATAATCTTCCCCCCTTAAGAAATTGGTCCTCACAATTTTTAAAATTGGGTTTTGAAATTTCATTGAAAGTCCCACACCAGAAAAAGAGTCTGTAAAACTATTACTTCAAAAGAAAGAAAGGGAAGTACAAAGGTCACCAGAGTTAACCACACTAGGATTCCATGTAGGAAAACATGGAAATAGAGGAAGAAAAAGGCCCAGGTTCTGAGAGAGAGTGATAGAAAACATGATTAAGAGAAAGTTAACCACGAGAAAATCCCAAACTTATGATGTGTGTAAACGGTCTTTGATTACCTAGTAGGAAACGTAAACCAACAAGGTTTTTGTTTTACGTTCCTTTTCATAATTTTGAGGAATTCATTTAATACATAGAAAAGAAACTTAAGGAAATATACCTACCTTCAAGTATAGTTTCATCCTTTATTAAGATTCTACTAAAACTAATCTTTTCTCTAAATGATGAGCATTAAAAAAACACTTCGTCTCATCAAAACACAAGAATCATCTTCTTGAGAGTCATGTAATCCACAAAATATTAACTATCAATTTCTTATATGTGTATACATTATCCCAAAAACTGAAAGGGTAATATAAATCAACTCTTCAAAAAGAAATAATCCCATAAGAAGGGAAACTACATTTATATCTTCAATGTTATATGGTACTACCCAAAGATCATCATAAACCGTTCCATAAATAATCGTCCTTGAAATTCCTCAAAAGAAACTAAACAAATATTGAAACCCAATTATAAGAACAATCTCATAACATAGTCTTCCAAGATAGACATTATCATTCATCTTAAAACAACATCGACCACTCTTATCATATTATAACAGAAGTAACTAACCTAATAACATTTTCCCCAAGACAGGTTAATCATTTCCATATATAACCTAAATTACTATAAGTCTGCCTTAAATTCATTGATTCTTAAAAATAAAATTCAACCTTTACAACTCAATGAAAATACCATAGTAATCTATTTACCTCGATCAAATAGGGTTCCCAAAATAGTGAACGTCTTCCAAAATAATAATAATCTTTTAATCCCCTAATAACCCTTTTTTAAGAAGAACAACTTCACTACATCAATATGTGGTACATAATAATAGATGTATTCCTTAATGATATAAAATAATCTTAGGTAGTGACTTGATGATCTTAGAAAACAGAAAAGATATTCTCATGGAGCATGAACTAAAATACAAGATGACATAGACAATTATTGCGAAGAAGTTAAATGTACTTCATCCATCATGATCCATCTCAGCATAAGACTTTCATTGTTACCTTGTCCTCAAAGATTGTTGATGCTCATCATGCTTCTCACCCATTCCAAGAGATCATTGCCTCGGATAATTTCTAACTTCTCCACATTTACGAAATCGAAATGTATAAGGTACATTAGATCAGATCTTACCTCCATTCATCACATTATCCATTTTTGAATGAAATTGTGTACTTTATAACCTATCTTCGCACACATTAAACATCTATAGGTTCCTTTGTGACATTCTCCTTGGTGCCTCTTCCCACAATTTATGCAAAAAAGAAATTGGGTCTTCATTCCCTTATCAACTTTTTCAGATGAACATCCTTGAGACTTTGCCTTCTTCTTCCTTGATGAATTTGGGCATTCAACTAGGTACCAATTATTAATTGTGATTTTTGATAGCTGGTTTGGAATAATCACAATATGTTCAATTTTATCTTTCGTCATCTCTGTCACATTAATAGGGAAATAGTGACATTTTCTATCACATTGGTTGTTGGGACATGCTATTCCATTTCCCTCCATTAACTAAGAAAATAACTTATAATTAGGGGGCTTAAATACTTAGACAATAATCATGAAAAACTTGTGATCCCCTAGGTACCAATCTAGGTTATCCATGATCATATTTTCTTATGTGAATCTTTATTTTATTTTATCATTGTTCCATTAATAATGGATCATACTAAGCTTATGAATTTACCAAAGCATATCCCTAGGATGTGTTATAACCAGGAGTTCAGTAAGGCCCGTTGTCGTATACCAGTTCCTGTTCGAGTATCGCTCAAATCAGTGTTTTACAGTTTTACCCCTATTTACATCTGTTCTAGAGCCACCTCTACCTGCTCGTATCCAGACAGGGATGTATTTTCTTGGAAATCCCTTACTCAATACTCACCAAAATACTAGGATGATTTCCTATATTTATAATTTTCTATAGGGTTATTCCTAGAGTTTTCATATCCTAATTTTAAAAAATAACTAAATCTGCCTTTGATACCAACTATATCATCCCTCCTTTTTATCACATAAACTTTCATTACATTTTACACAACCGAGGATCTTTAAGGTTTAGTGTCTTGGAAACCATGAACTTAAAACATGAAAACATAAAACATTATTCTTAAAAAATTGGAAGGATTATCCTTATGTTCATCCTAGGTTTATTAATGCATCTCATAACCTAGGGACATATATCAAAATAAAGGGTGAGAATAAGGCCTAGTAAGGGAAACAAGGGCGAACATTTAACATGTGAACATGAGATACATCAACAATGTGATGAAAAACAACAATAAGGATAGAGAAAGAAATCAAGAGGGATATCATAATAAAAATAAAGTATTTCATAACTTGAATATGTGGCTAAAACATTTAATATTGACAATCATTTCTGTTTCACCAAGGTCCATCCCCAAATTGTCATAAAAAATTACCAATGTTATTTATGAGGGCGTTGTTAAAAATGGTCATCTCTAGAGATTAAGTCTTTACCCAATGCATTGGAGCGCTATAAGGGAGACCCATTAATTTTTATTCATTATCATGTGAGGCGCATATATCATCATCAATAATTTCATAAAAAACCCATATAACATAAAATAAATGGGTTTCATTTCATAATCATAACGTTTTAAAAACTACTTTAAAGACACGATCTTTATGTCACTTTAAACCCATGAAAATGGAAAGCGGTTCTCATGTATGTAAATCCCAGAATTTAAAATAGAAAATTTTGGTATATATGTGACTAAAAATTTAGAAGAATGATCTTTGAGTATTCACTTAATAAAATAAATGAATTTCAGAATTAGAGAGAGACATTTTTAGATGGAAATTCTTCAGCAAAACGGCTATGTTACGAGGTTTTAGAATACATTGAAAATAGAGGGGACATGGGTAACCCACTCATAAATGATCCGTAAAATAGTAGGGGGACAGTATATAAAGGATTTAAAAAATTGGTAATGAAATTTGAAAGTTATACCATATGAAAAGAATAAAATGAAATGAAGACAAAAATAAGATTTCTCTTATGAAAATTCGGCATCCTAAAGGCGTCACTTAAACAAAAAAAATTGAATTGACAGGATACAATATTGTATCTTATAATATGAACATAAAATATCAGTATGATAGATATAGAGATAATAACCCAACATAATAAAAAGGAACATAAAATACATGACATGAAAGTTGAACTTTGAAAAATGAGAAAGGTGAACGAATCCCTTAAAAATTCGGCAGCCTAACAGCGTCACTTAAACATCAAAAAAATGAATTGACGAGATAAAATATGATCTATAAACATATGAACTTAAAATATCATTATGATATATATAGATCATACCCCAACATTATAAAAAGGAACTTGAATGACTTGACATGAAAATAGATCCTGAAAATGAGAAGGGTGGAAGAACCACTTAAAAATTCGGCAGCCTAACGACCTCACTTAAACATAAAAAAAATCAATTGAAGAGATAAAATAGGTTCTCGTATCATATGAACATAATAGATAAGTATGAAAGATATATATATCATACCCCAACATATAATGGAACTTGAATGACTTGACAAGAAAATAGAACTTGATAATGAGAAGGGTGAAAGAATCTGTTACAAAGATTTCAGGAGGCTAACGGCGCCACTTAAACATTCATAAATTGAAATGATGAGAGTAAGAGGGGCTCTCTAATCATATGAACATGAAACTAGCAGTAATAGTAATATAAAATAACATCCTCCAACATAAGAACATGTAGCATAAAGGAAATGACTTAAAAGAGAGTATTTGAAATGAAAGAGAGAGTGTGGATCCCTTACCTTAAAACGTAACACTTAAAACAAAAAGGATGGGACCTTGAGGGCTTCTGGGAACCATGGGAGGACTAATTGGGAGGTAATGAAACCAGGGAATAGTTGGGGGAGAGTTGTGAGTCTAATGGATGAGAGGATGCCTTGGTATTTATAGGGAAAGTGAGGGGACAAGGCATTGATGGCCAAGGGACACCTCATTGGTGGTTTTGAAAAAACGATGGGAATTCCCATGGTCTTTTACCATGGTATTGGCCAATTGGGACACATAATACCTTATCTTACTATTAATAACTCTACCATATTGATTACATACTTAATACATCATTTAATGATGTCATTAAACACCCGTAACTTAAAAACTGTATTTTCACTATTCATCGAAAATCCAACTTTCTCAGAAAAATCCCAAAATTTCACCTTAACCAAATATCGATGCTCTGATTTCAAAAATGAACTCCAATTTATAAAAATAACTTTCTAAATATTTTTAATATAATTTTTAAATAAATACACTATTCACCAAAAAATCATTTTTTTTCAGAGAAATCCCGAAAAATTACCTTAACATAATATCGATTTTCTGAGTTCAAAAATGAAATCCATTTTATAAAATTATTTTCTTAAGTATTTTTAATTTAGTTTTTAATAAAAAAATATTATTCACCCAAACAAACTAATACTTGACTAATAATTTATGAAATCATTATTTAACCATTTTATTGAATCACAATACTTAATCAAGGTTCCTAGATTATATTAATAATTTCTCTAAGTGAGATTACTTATCAATTTGGTCACATTACTAATCTTAAGCATAAAATAACTATTCATAATTTACAATTCATTAAAAATTCTGTTGATCTTATTAGACTCTAAATTTTGTACGAAACATTATTGTAGAAGACCATTTTTTGAAAATCATTACACATTATTACTTATTTAAGGTTTACATAAATTTTTTTTAAAATATCCTTTCTCTATGATTCACCAAAAATATGCATAATATATTTATCCGGATATTTGAAAATTCATAATCATCATTATAAGAAGAAGTCAAAATTTTTATTTAAAACAAAAGGATTACACAAGGCAGTTACGGTCTCCTTACATAGCCCCTTATCACACCAGCACATGACCTAAGTGTAAGGTGTTCTATGGTGAGAGAATCTGAGGGAGGATCAGCCATCATTGCACGAGTAGTAATTTCTATCAGTTTGAACAACTCGTGAAGGTGATTCTGTTCTTGCTTCACGCGATGAAATTCGGCTTGGGTTTGGTCTAGAGAAAAGCCTAGTTGTTCTACCTCCTTCTCAAGATCTGTTATATGGGATTCAATCAGTCCAATACTATTGGGTGAGGCCATCGAATCTTCTTTCTATATTAATAAACCAAGATCACTTGTATTTAGAGACAAATTTCGAAATGTTTAGTTTCCAGCCATCATATTGACCAACGATCATATAACTGTCAAAACCCAATAGTCTCATTTTAATTATACTCATGTTATCAAATGAAACAATTTTGTTGAGTATAAAAAAAATAAAATAACACAAAAAATTAGGAAACAAGATTTATTCAAAATTTCGGGTCGTTACACCTCTTCTTCCCTTTATTCCCACACCGAGATTGACTCATGTGGGCTTAGGGATTAGATTGAGGTCCACACTTACATGGAAGGATTCATCTTCTCCAAGAACCAAGAACCAAGACCTTAATGTATGATCTATTTTAGAACTACATACAAATTGATTCCCATTCTAATGGGACATGTAGGAACACCCATACCTCTCGTCTTTGGGTCCGTCTAGAGTTCCACTAATTTATCCCTTCTG
Organism: Viscum album; assembly: GCA_963277665.1. Taxonomy (NCBI): domain Eukaryota; kingdom Viridiplantae; phylum Streptophyta; class Magnoliopsida; order Santalales; family Viscaceae; genus Viscum; species Viscum album. Next base: position 2,061,026,458 of record OY728126.1, on the reverse strand, counting down.
TTATGCTGTTTAGGTCCCAGCTCTTATAGGACTGCGTGCTGTGGAATGTATGGGCTTATGCCTTCATTCACATCGGGTTTACAATTGTCGCAACACATACTCCATTTAATGGATCTAGTCCCCCTACCTCCTATCCGTTGTCCTGCATGATGTTAAACTGCACTTTCTATAACTATGAATGGCATGATTCCTATCCTCATGGGATATATAGGAACAATCAATCATCTCTTCATTGGGTACAGCTCAACTGAGAGGTTGTCTCTCCTACCCCATATTCTGTAACCATTTCTGGGCCCCTCAACATGAGGTTTAAGTGATGGAATTGTGTGTGGTGTGATATGATATTATTTCCTCATTCATGTCTGGTATGATTTATCACATCATGCACATTCCCTGTTGAACCTCATATTTCATGTATATGTCTGAGCTACATAACTTTAAACTATTATACCTAGTACCACATGAAATTAAATTTTTGTGTCTATACTACATGAAGTCGAAGTTCATTTTTGGTCCCATCACATGACCCTTAATGGTGGCATTATCATCATGTCTGCACAATGAAAAAGGTCATAGTATCATGGTTTCATCATTCAAGGTGACATCGTGTTTGGTATCGGTCACACACCATAAAATTTTTCAACACCTACATACGGCTTGATTCTTATGGCGATACCTGGACTTTCCATCCATAGTCCATCGATTCAAAAAAAACATAAATCCATTGTAAACGGAAAACAAGATCTATCAAATTTCGCTTTATATGGTTCAAGGGATAGACCCACACGACCTTCGTATCTCTGGCAGTGGTATCATATTAGGCCATCCCTAGAACTATGTGTGTATTGATTCTCATTCTCATGGGATACATAGGAATGCTCGTTCATTTTTCCTCATGAAAATCCTAACATTTGTTTTCAGTCCCTCGACTAGAAACCTCCCCAATGAACTTATGGTGATCTGGACTCAAGGTCCTCACTCACATCGGAGTTCATAATTACCTCACCAGGTGTCTCACTCATTCCCTACCATCTACGGTTTGACATCTATGACCAGTAACTAAGACCACTTTGCGTCCATTCCGCAAGATGTTAAACCACAAAAAACATTTCATAACTATATACATCATGATTCCCATCCTCATGGGATATATAAGAACAACCAGACATATCTTCCTCGAGTCTACACCCATGAATCTGAAATCATGTTTCCAATATTTCAGCCCCTAGGACTGGCCGCTTTTGGGATCATGTGGTGTGGCGAGTACCTCATGGGCTCTCAATTCAGGTCATGTTTTTCAATAGTCATACTGTGTGCCCCCATGTCTTTTCCCCACATGGTCAGAGTTCTATGAACATTTACTAGGATCTCTCTATGTGAACCACTCGTTGGACTTGGATACTTCACCACCCTACGCCCATTCCATTAAATTAATCTCCTCTTAATAGCCTATAATAAGACCATTAATTTTGGAAGCATGCAACCTAAGGACCCTTGCCCTTGGAGAGTGAGATGAATTCCATTATCTAATACATCTTGATTTTGTACTCGGTTGTGTTGTCACAACTCCCAAAATATGAAATTTTCACAAGGATATTCCCTCGTTCCATTCCCAAATAATTGTGAGCCTGAAATTTGAATCTTTATCCTATTCCATGTTTGAAGGGACCCCCTTTATTTCCTGTTCTCATGCCATAATGGATTACCTACCATCCTGGGCAAACATCTATGAGGACCTCAGACAACATTTATGAAAGGTTTTGTGTTTCGAACATCTTCAGCGGTCGACCCTTATTTGCCATTCCCCATTCCTGGCCAGCATGAAACAAATACTGTGTTTTGAACATGGTCAACAGTTTTCAACAATCATCACAACACCATCATTGTGGTTCAGATCTCAAGCTTCATGATCCACACATTTCTAATTCCTTATATCCATGTTGAATTCCAACATACCTGGCTTTACCACTTCTCACATCTAGGTGCTCCATATGGGTGGATCAACATTATTGGGATGACATTCACCTACCGTCCCATCACCCCTGACATGTTCCTTCTTATTCTAGGGATTTCCCATCAATATTCCTTGTTTTCCCCATCGAGCATGACTCACATGGGATTGGTAGTTCCGGTAGGACGTGTAATGGTGAAACTGTACCACACACACCTTTCTTTGTCCCATGTGACATTAAAATACACTCTCAAGACTATATATGGCACGATTCCCATCCTCATGGGATACGTAGGAACACCCAAACAACTCTTTTTGGGCCCAGCCTAGTTTCCACATTATGTCCCTTAACTTAGGGATTCTCTCGAGAGCGTGTGGTGTGGCATGGGCTCTTATGGTCCTAATTCACATTGGGGTTTGAACAACACCACACATTTCCTTCCTAAGTAGCCATGTCCTCAATGCATGATAGTAAAATGTGGTTCTACCCAGAACAATTTCATGATTCCCTATGTTAATAATGGGATGTGTTAGTTCCATATATCGATAGGATTCTCCCTACCAGCGTCGGTCTCTGACCACATCGTGCTACAAGAACTACGTATGGATTGATTCTCATCATTATGAGATACGTACTTATGCCTATGAATTTCACCTTGGGCCCATCCCTAGGGTCATTAACTCATCTGGACCATCATCCCCGATCTCAGTGTAGGAATTATGACCTTTAAACTATATGTGTCATCCTCACTGTATGACATAAAACTACATGTCATTCTAGGTCTTTACCATATTAGTTCTATTCAGAAGTTGGTCGGATCCCTAATCAAATCAATGCACCACCTAATTCTCATTCAACGCGACGGAATAATTTCAAGAGTGTCAGAATCCATTCAAAAAACCCATCATGCCAGACTCCATGCTCTGCCTTCCCTTTATTCAGACCCTCATCCTAATTTACACCTAATGGGACCCAATTATATTATTGATGCTCAGCCTATGGATCGCCTCCTTTCATGGGACATCATTTTAGAAGACTAATGGAGGACATTTCGAGTCAAGCCCCATGTTTTAAACATGTTCAGTGGTCGTCCCACATTTGATATCCCCATTTAAGGCTAACACAGTAAGGATATTGTGTTTTGAACATGGGCAATAGTTACTCTTCATTGTCACGACACAACTACTTTGTTCCAAATTTTAGGTATCGTGATTCACACATTCAAATCCCCTATATTCAGATTAATTCCAATTCCCCTATTGTTACCCTGCTCATGCACTATCGCACATAAGGAAATCGATGATTCGACTGTTCTGAGAGCTTCATTCTCTAGTCAGACCTCTCCCATTCTTCTCAAAAATCTAGATTGGTTATTCAATCCCTGGATTCATAGATCTTGGTTTTCACTCTTATATTCATGTGGAATTATAAGGTGGCCATCCCTTGTTTCGATCATTGGGCCTGACCCACGTGAGGTTAGGGATTGATTTCTAGATGTTCTATGAATATAATGAAAATTTAGTAAACCAAATGCATAATAGAACTCATCCATGAATCTATAATAAATTATCAAATCATGTAATTGTGTTCAAATGTTTCATGCATCACAAGAACAAAGTATCAACCCCTCACATGGATGGGTTAACCCCATTGAAAGAACATTGCAGCTCAACCCCCTATGGCTCGTGGCATCCAGGATCTATTCCCTCTTGTTCAGTTCCTGCTCCTCCTCAGCAGCAATGGGGTGAAGTTCATCAGCTGTAACATGGAACTCCTCCTCATCGCACTAGAAAATATCCATCTCTATGGAGGATTAATTCATTTCCTTTTCGACCACTTCTAGATGGGACTTTAGCTGTGATATAATCACTAACTATGCATTGAGGAGAGCATAGTGTTCATATTCCTGAACCTTCTACCATTGAATCTCATTTTCATCCACCAATAGCCTCTTGATATTCCACACTTTTATCTAATACCATCCCAACCCATGGTCGTGGTCTTACTTTTGAATCTTATTCTCCATGAGATCTCAGACGTGCATGTGAGGATACTGGCCATCTACTCCCCCAACACACAGTTCATGCAGTCATGAACAAAGTCTCTCCTTCTCATCTATCCTTTGTGTTTGTGGGGTGTCATAGATAAAGTGCATGATTAGCTTCCATGATAAAAAATATACTATCTTTTTATCCTCTACATCAGAGACCATTTCATAACAATCCATGAGGTTGGCATGCTCGTACGCAGGGAATACCCCTAAGAACTCTTTAGCAGGGTCCAGATTTGGTGTCTGATTAGGAATGGCAGGACTGGAGCTATCAAAAAGATCATTATCGTCAAATCCCACTAAAATAATCTCAGCACAACCCTACCAATGGTCCCACCATTGATCTAGATCACCGCATCTTGGTCGATCTAGATATCTGCCTCCATGACCACATGCATTCCCATGGGAAAAGAGCTTCCACGAATACCAACCATCCTCGCAAATGTAGCCCTTGTCCTTTGAAGAACTGTACATAAAAAATGACATGAATGTTAGTTAACAGGGTAATTGGGTTCTAGTCGTGTGTTTTGTAGAGGAGACATATAATGATAGAATTATCGGTCTCGTTCCTGGGTTGTATCTGTGGGAACCCTGAGACGTGGCCTTCCGTATATTGTCATTAGGACTGAAAAATCTGAATGAGCCACCTTAGGTATCCTGGCCCCACTAGACATGGTAATAATTGTATACATGAGCATTGATCCCTAAGGCCCTGCATCTTCATCCACTAAGGGATGAGAATAGGTTTCATGAATGAGGCTCCCCTGTAGTGTCTAAACATTGTTGAGGGGTCCAAAGTAGCATGGAAGACGATCTCTAAGATGGGGCCCGGGATTTTACCGCAATGGACTCTAAAAATTATTCGAAATCTAAACCATGATGACTGAATTCAGCCTCTTCCATGGGGATCCCTCTAATGGCCTCCTCCCCACTAGGAGAATTCATCTGATTCAACTAGTAGAGGGAACTGTTCCATCAAATCAGCACCTGAAAACTGTAGCGGGGTCATTTGATTGAAAAAAACCTTCACCCAATCTGTCATTGGACCTCAAACACCCTAGGAGAGCAAAGAGTCCTCCAACATGGCTAGGTATTTCTCTGCCTCCACCCAGGACACCACAACTCCAGCCTTGATAGGTCATATCCCAAGAAAAACCATCCCGAGATAGTTCTGGTCTTTCCACATCTTGGAGAGGATGAGAAATTGAATATTGACTTCCCTGATGTATCATCCCTCCGAGATGATAGAATTATTCGGCATGACTATGTGGCACAGATGCATCCATGGAGCCTAAGTGGATGTGCTATAAAATTCACTCGCTGGACTCCCCTCTCAATAACTCTATTCTTTTGGGACCACCGGGTCAGCTGCTGTTGCAAGATATGCTACCACTGCCTCCCCCTCAACTCGTTTGGGCCTTGCACCCATGGTATCCCCACCACCATGTGATTTCCTTTCCACCGTATGGCCCTAGCCTTCAGGTTGGGGAGGCATGCCATCACTGTCCCGAACGATCAGTTGCTTCAGCATCTCCATTGGGTTGGTCACCTCCCAAATTTTTTCATAATCATTCACCAACTCGAAGATATCAGGTGGTAGAGGCAGCTCATTCCACATCATCCCATATTCCCATGTGAACATGAGCGACTTCTAACTCATCACACATGGACGTCCCTTATGGTGCATCCCGAAGTAGACATGTGGGGTCAGTCGCTGCATACACTGATATTGTCTTGGGAATCAGTGCAGGGTGTATAGCTCATAGAGGGGATCCCAGTCCACTCATGCCACTATGTCTCCACCTCAATAGGTTAGGAGGTTTGATTAATGCTCTTCTGTTCCCCAACCATTATTAGTGAATATACATGTTGGCAGTGAGAACATGTGAATGTTGAACTCCTCCACCTTCAAGACCCAACTCAGTACCAACTGCACGGTCTTCATGGCTAGAATGCTCCTGAGAAATTCATGATGTATGGGTGGAAGTTAGATTCTGGAGGGGATTTAGGGTTTAGATAATCACAGAACCCCATGACGTGCGCCGCTATCCGCCCATACTGGAGGTGGAATGACCCGCATATCCTCTATGGCCTCTTCCTCTCATTGATATGCGATAACATCTTTTAAAGCATGGCAAGCATGGGGGTCCAGAGGTTGATCCTCCATTCTATCTCCAACATGGATGCCATGATAAATGTGCTTGGTCACATGCCCATGTTCGTATATATCACAGATATGATCCAACTACAGATGGGATCTACAATAAATGTGTCCAACGAGTGTACCATTTTCTTCTTGGTACAGATGATGAATCCCCAGGTCTTCCACTATCAATCCTCCAAGTGTTACCAGTATGAGTGATCCTTTCCTCATTGATCCCCCTTCGAGAAAGTTCAAGGCCTTACTGGAAACTGCCTATCTACCAGGATGTTCATGAACTTCTTGAATGAACACCGAAAACTGACACCCCTCACTACTTCCTTATCCTCTTCTAGAACCACCTCCATAAACTACATCTCTAGTGGCAACATTTTCTCTAGATCTTCCCATGCACCCATAATGAGTAGGAATTCATCAAACATCGCCCCTAGTATTGGGACACCCAATAACTGATGCAATCCCATAAACCGATGCCAACATCCCCATGGTGTATGTGGAAGGTATTGGTCCTCGATGACAACCTGATCGATAACACTACAATTAGCTGCATCGATTGATTGAAATGGAAATAGGAAGCCCAAGATGCCTCATACAAGACCACTCTTCAATGCTCTATCCCGAACTCTTCACACGAGGCACCTACCTAGTAGGCCCATGCCCAGTCATCTGTAAAGTTGTCACTCAGGCATATATCCCACTATCAGACCATACCTTCCTCGGGTTCCTTAGTTTTTCCTTCAGGATCATCTGGTATGGAGGGGGTGGATGTCCCCAACAGCAATTCCTTCATATCAACATTGTTCAACAGATTTTATAGTCAGTCAGTGTTGACAGGAATGAAGTCATCCCGAGCATAATCGTCAGCTGCCCTGTACAACTGGCACGAGCAATAAATGCTCATAAACCTGTAAATTGGCTCGTCCTTACATTTGTTAGGTATAATACATCATCCCTCATCCCAAATGAATAAATATGCATCCTCTTACACAATAGATAATTTCTTTTGGTTACAGAATTCATCTTTTCCCATGGATCACGGTCAGAGTGGCTCTATACTAAATCCTCTAGACCCAAGCTCTTCACCATCTCCTCCCTTCGGGCAACGTCTAGAATGACCCCCCCTGACAACCTCTTAGCGAGAAATTTAGTTTTTATGATTTTGAAACTTTTAACGATGCCCTTTCACAGAGCTCATTCATGGAGAAAGTTCGTAGAGATATATCCCAGAAATGGAATCACAAATCCTTGCATCGACCTTCAGATGCATGTCGCAGAGCACACCATCATGGTGTCAATGTCTCACTATGCACCATGAATAAGAAGTCCAGATTCATCGGAAACAATCACATAGTACATGGAGCTTCACAAATCTAGAGTGAAAAATTGAAGAAAAGAGAATAATGGAATGGTCAAAATAAAGTTTGGATACCCAATTATAGGCGAAGACCCATATGTCTTTGTAGTGCTTCTGACCATGGTGAGATTCGCAACACGCTTGGCCTTCCCATCGTGTCTATGCCTCACGAGCCTCCTTCATGAGTGAGCATCGCAATTGGCAGAGGGATCATGGTGATTACCCACCAAACATTGACCCTTGATTTCGCATCATCTACTAGTCTGATGGGGGGAATTTGTAGGTGAGAAAATTTTGGAAGAAGAAGAACAAATGGAAACCATTAGGCACTTCCTTATGATGCACGTTCATGGTTCCCCACAGCACTGAAGCTGGCGCCAGGCTTCCCCTCTACTAACCTGCCATTGAGCAAGAAGAATAGAGGCTCCATGAACCCATTGGACATTCATGAACCTACCACGGAGCATGGAGGATGGATGATCCATAAACCCATTTGACATTCACGAACCTTCCATGGAGCATGTAGGCTGGAGTCCCCATAGTTAGGATAATATGCTATCTGGCTTCGCGCAGAGTAAGCTATTCTTAACAAAACCTCCTGCCTATAAACAATGAGCTCCCCATGAGCCCAAAGGATGGATCATACAACCATTCTCTTTCATAGATCCCAAATTGAGATGAAATATCAGCTCTGTGAACCATGATCTCTTCATGGTACTTTTGCATTGGAATGTGCTGCCCAATTTGATTAAATTCATCCCCATTTCAAGGAGGGATTCCCTTGGAAGAGACCATGGGCCTTCACAATGAGTGGGTATCCCCAAGGGAACTTGTATTTTCATAGAGCGTGTATGCTACGCAAAGCACCCTCTAGGCATACGTGACCCACGTGTTATGGTAGGGTGATTGTGCTTCACAAATCACATTCCATCACAATGCAATGCTTCAAAAGGCACCCTTTCTTCATGAAGTAATGGTCTATGAGGGCCTTTCCACTTTGTAAAGAACGTTCCATACACACCTATACCCTATGACTAGGATATGACAATTCACATCACGATTCATACCCCTTCGCGAAGCCCCTCCACTATATGAATCACCAGCACCTCACGAGGCTTCTACCTATGAGCCCCTTTTCTCTGAAACTCCTTTTCTCATGTGAAATTCTATGTTTGCATGATGTATATCCAATGTCCCTTAGGTGGTTCATTCGGCAGCTTTTCATCACATCATGCTTCATCACCTAGGAACACAAATGGCTATTGCTTCTTCGCATAGCCACGCTAACATGGACCCCTAAATGGATCACTCCATAACACCCCTTCTCCATGGAATTTATAATGCATTCTCTTCAACAAGTGGCGATAGGTACTAGTTATGTATTTCTTTTGGGGTGTGGAGTAAACCCGCCTCATCCGAGATGGATGTCGTTAAACTACCAAGAACCATCATCTCAACACATGATGTTAAAATGTTACCTCTCCGCATGCATCATACGTGGGGTTACACACCTTGGACATTATGCACACCCTTTGGTCTCCACGAGATTGAAATCATTCCTCACATGGAATGAGATTCTATTTATCAGAGCGGCTTTTGTCCGTAGGGAAAGGGAAACCACCTTGGTGTAAGCCCCTAGATTTTCTTGCAGCAGGTAGAATCCATGTATCTCCTCTCCTACTCGATGCAAAATCCCTCTCCATATGGGTATTTTCACCACCTGAGCCTCCATCCTGGAGTAAGTCTCGATATCTGTCTCTGTGGGCTACGGACCACACGTAAGCCCCAGTTTCCTCCTTGGGCCTGTAACCTCGTGTCAGCCCTTATTCAACTTCCCATGGGCGCACCTTCCACGATTTGATCATCAGTCCTTTTCTTCCTTTTGTTTCTCACACCAAGAATGACTCACATGGTCTTAGAGTAGGCATCAACCCTGACATTCTCTTTGGGTATCCTACTGCGTAAGCCACACACCCATCAAATCTGCCTGGACTTTGTTACTTCCCACGGTAAGGCACATAGGAAGCCTCCATCAGGTTCAAGACCACGAACATTTGGTACTGAATCTATTCATGTCGGTTCACCAAACCCTTCTAAAATACATGTATTTTGATCCTTTCCATGGTAAGGTACATAGGATACCACCGTGAGGATAAAGCCCACCAACTTTTGGAACATAATCTCTTCATGTTGGTTCACCAACCCATTCTGATCTATGTGGACTTTGATCCTTGCCAAGGTACGTTATGTAGGAATCCTCTATGAGGTTAAATCCAACAAACCGTTAGTTCTGACCCCCTTCAAGTCAGTTCTGAATCTATTATAACAACATGGCCTTTGATACTTGTCTCCTAGACAAGGTATGTATGAAGCATATTTGATGTTATACCCCATCCATCATTAATCCATTGAGACCAGATCCAATGGTAAGCGGTTGTGACCCCACCCTGGGGTAATCCGTTGTGACCCCATCCAGCGGTATGCCATTGTGACCCCGTCCAGTGGTTAGCCATTGTGACCACATCCAGCGGTAATTTATTGTGATTCCATCTAACCGTAAGCCATTATGAACCCAATTCAGCGGTAATCCATTGTCAACACAATACCATCCGTAAGCCGCTGTCATCCGTACTGTTGGGACACAGAGCGATGGTCTGTCCCAATGGTGTAAGACCATCCTCAGGCTACAAACAACACGTAATCCCCAGTATATAATCAGGTCCATGTCCTATTCACACACCCTTATTTGATAATACCCATCCAGAACTACATGGACTTTGATTTTCTACCATAGGGATACATATGAGGTCTCTTTCTGACTCAATCCCAATATCACATTCACCCACAAGTTGACTCCATCTCATTCTCCATCCACTTCATTATCCATCCATTATCCATTTTGATTCTTACCCAGGCCACTACATCACGGTGAGATCATGCCAATTCATCTCTTCACTGCTCCTAGTAGTAATCGGGTATCTAACCATGTGTTATCCTAGACATCAGTGTTTCCCCCAGGGGTTTCACCCATCTGATCCACTTGAGTCAGTGTTTTGATCAGTCTGATCCATCTCCACTTGACGTTAATCTCCCATCATACCAGGTGTTAAACATAGGAATATGAGGAAAACCATAGATAAATTCATATGGTATATTATTCCCCGCACTTGACGTGGGATGACTATAGATTCTATGCCCTCGATTAGACATATAACAAGGGGAAGAAACCCAGACACGCTAGTGTTCAAGTGTCCAGACATGCTGGTGATGTGCAACGTGACTACTACCCTGACCAAAGGTTGCTGCTTTGACCAGACCCCTTGGAAGAACATGACATAGGGAGTGCAATCAACCGACATCCATGATGAACTGGAACTGGGAAGAGTTTCACGAACTACATCTTCGTCTATAAAGGGGACCTGGACTAGGTGATGAGTTTTGAGGAGGAATCTATGGAAGGAAGAACAGAAATCTCGTCATCTTGTTTCAATCATGTAGAAGACTTCCCTGGATAAGGGATAGATGCCTCCAGCCTTTGGAAATCGGGAATACGGGGCAATAGTCACGTGTCCTCCACATATGGAGGTGCATGCCCCGACGAAAGCGTTGGTAACAATGTAAATTTGTATAGTCCTTTTTCGATGTTGGATTTCAATAAAATAATTTCAAAAAGTGAATATTTAATTACAAATCATTAATTCCAAATTTTTAGGGCTCAACATCCATGGGGGAAAATGTATTATTCCGTGTTTTTAAAAGGTCAAACTATGTTCGATGGCATAAAGTACAGTTAACACTAAGCGTAAATGGGAAAATAAATATTTATATTATTTAACCGTAATTTATATCCAATAAATTTTTATTAATGAATATTATTAACTAAATTTGGAAAAATAAAATGTCCCTACTCATTACTAATGTATTAATTTAAGATTATTATATTTATCCCATATTTATTGTAAAACCATTTTATTCATCAAATCAATTTTTTGAAGAATGATTCTCATTCATTTGGTTAGTAAAAAAATTACTACTTTATGAAACATTTGTAAAATTTAATTAAATAAATAAATAAAAATTTTGAGAGCATTATATCAAAATTACGGTATAGTGATTTTTTTTGAATTTTATAAAACTTTTGATTATTCAATGAATATTTAAAATTTCTAATTTTAGTTGAATTTCTTTTAATTTTCATGTACTTATAAAATCATATTATATTTTATATGACCTTTTCAATTTGTTTCTATATTTTTAATTGAATTTAATACAATTATTATTTTTGAAATTGACTTTATACATTAATTTGGTAAAAAATATATGTTTAAATGGAAATTCTCTTTAACAAACAAATTTCTATTGGGTTTTGTAGATTATATTTCATAATAAATTCTGAAAAAAAATCGTCAAAAATTGAAAAATGAATTATATATTTGGAATTGGGAATATAAAATTTAGTAAATTGGTCATTTGTATTTTTGGATAATATGAATATCAACCTTAATATTTTTTACCATGGTAAATGGTAAATCTGTGTATTAATTTTAAAACTCAAATAATTAAGAAATAATTTATCCAAAAAACACTTTAAAATTTTATTAGATATGCAATATTCATTCCTAATGATTAATTTTTTGATTATACATCCTTTTTATGGACACATAGTTTAGATTAGGATATTTAAAATATTTTATTTCCAAAACGACAAACATTCCACACACTTGTCTTTTATAAACATAATTTTTTAAATATTGTGTTATCAATATGTTTTTATTGTCAATAATAATTATTCAAAAAAATAATAATTTTAATTATCAACATGATAATTTATATTTAATGTTTAGTGATGAAATAGTAACATTGAATTCTTTCACGACACAAATAAAATAATTATTTAATTAACAAAAAAGTAATAAATAAATTATATTAAAAATATTAAAATAAATAATATATTATATATATTTTTAAATCCCTAATAAATTAAAAGAACACAATGTTTGATAGATTTTGTTTCATAGAACATGAATCTTAAACGAACTCGAAAATATTATTATTTTAACATGCCCATTATAAACTAGCTGTTAAATCCATGGGTGTGAATAATATTTACTATGTAATGAAAAAATATGAATTTCATATTAAATACATATGAAATGAATATATAAATTTTTAAATGTAAATTTATTTTTTAAATATATGCTTACATTAATAAGTAAATTTATTTTTCTTCTTTAAGGAAAAAAGTATAATTAAATTTAGAAACATTGAGAAATTTTATATGACAAAATAAACATCATTTTTGGACATATAATTTCAAAATTATCTTTGGTTATTATTTTACTAGTCTATTTTTAAAATGTGAATTTTTGGTTAATAAGTGAAAATATTTATCTTATGAAATACCATAACACTTATGAGATAATTATTATATGATCATGATTTAAAATTATAAAACATTATTGATGATAAAAATTCATTTATGGATTTACATAATACATAAGGTGATACAATTAGAATTTTATGCAAAAAATTTTGAAAACCATGATTTTAACATTTGGACCTATTTTTATGAGTAATACATGTTACATAATTTGAAATTATTTTTATCACATTTATAAATTTAATCATGTAAAATGTATACCATATTTGTATATAAGAGGTTAATATTAGGTTAATATTTAATTTTCATTTTTAGGATTCAAATGTTTTCCTGGTAAAAGAGATTTACCACTATATAGATTAAATAATGTTGTTTGTTAAAGTAAAAAATGTGAAATATTAAAATTCCTAAAGAATAAAACATAAATGGGAGGATTATGTGTTTATTGAAATTAAAAATACATTATTCCATTAATTAAAATTTAATTTGGTGGAATTCAATCCACCCTAATCTGGTTGGATTTAAATATAAAATAATATTTATATAATCACTTAAAACAACACCTCCCCAATTATAAATTCCAGTAATCACAACCCCTTTTCTAATAAATAGACAATAATATATAAAAATGTATACCAAAACCTATCCTATTCAATCTCTCGAAGAAAAAGTGATTATGCTAGGACAAAATTAATAGTTCCATATTCTATATTTTTTTCAAGGAACTGATATTTAAGATATATCATTATCATAAATCCTCTCTTAGTTTATTTTCTTATTCTACATTCTCCTCATATCACTCATCCATAAAATAATAATAATTATAGAATAATTTATACAATTTGATTTTAAATTTATTTTGTTTTGTTTTCTATCATGCCCTTTTTCTCATTTAATCATATTCATGATATGAATCCATTACCCAAATTACTATCGTTAATGATCAAAATAGCCAATGATTTTGTTTATTTTTCATTAGAGCCGTCAAGGATGGTCATAGAAGTATTATTATGATAATATAATATATTAATATTTATATATTAACCAATTTATTATTTTGGGAATCATATATATAAAAAATATTAAATAAAATTAGACTAGTTCACGATGGTCATAAAAACTACCAAAATAAATAAATCATTTATCATTAACATTTTATCATTTGAATCATCATTGTGTATGAATAAAGAAATATATTGAACCATTGAAACACATATATTTAAATTAATACCATTTCACTTCACTTTTTTTTATCACCATTTGAAATGATCATCTATAATTATACACAACAGATCTGACAATGAGGTCATTAATCGAACGCACCTAAGAAAATAAAAATAATGAAATATTTTTAATGAAAGGGTGATATGATTTTATAAAATTTTCATATAATATGTTATAAATAATAATATTGTTCAATACTAATTTATTGTATTTATTTAATACATGATAAATGTTTTTGTACCATATAAAACTAAATGGAAGCATGAATTAAGGTTTTCATGTCTCACATTTACTTTTTTGAGATATATGTGTTATCGACCAGATATTTATTTTGTGGGGATTATAAAATACATGTTGATATATCATATAATGAATCTAATTATATTAATCATATTAAATGTTTAATTTTATATTTATTTTCTCTATCGGGTATATTATTAGACTGATTATAATTAATAAAGTATTTTTAATTTAATTTCCATACATTAATATAAAATTTTACAATATTGATAATTTCATGATATCATTATGTGTGAAATGTATTTTGATTATTATCTATCACATTTCCACATATTATATGGTTATTTATAGATGATATACATAATGAATTCAGTTTATTAACACTCAATTTAATGATATGATATATTTAAGATACATCTTTTTAAAAAATTACATTTAAAAAATGTTTCTTAAAACACTATATTTCTTCCATTAGCATGATTTCAAAAATTAATTCCAAATATATTTTTATATTTCTCATATGAATTTTGAAATTTCTTTTCTCTCATTTTTTTCCAAAATATTAGGTTCAAAGGTATATTTTTTTTATACATTGTTCACTGATATATTTCTGGAAAAACTATCGAAGGAAATTTTTTGAAAATATAAGGAATTATTAGATTTTATTACATTCATGCCTCCATAATGATTTAAATATTCCTTTAAATTTTTCCATTTTTATTTTAAATGAATATTTTTTCTTTTAAAAATGTATAAACTTTTTAAAATATTGATATTGCATGTGAAAAAGGGTATTTACATCAATTAATATTCAGTGGTCTCTTTTAATGTTTTCCCATCTATGTTAAAAATGTTTGTTGAATCCCATGAATCATTATGTTAAATATAATATGATACCATATTCCATATTTTATTAAATGGTTTATGAATAGTTTTACTGGGTATGTACAATTTTCATACCGTTCACCATAATACTCTCGATAGCTTCTAATTATGTTCACTAACAGTGTAATGCTATTTACATTTCATATTTTATTTATAATAAAAATGCATCTGTTGATTATGATCGACCCCTTTCATATGATAAATTCCTTAATGATAGTTTGTGAATATTGGATCCCAATATATTCTCCTGATTCATCGGTAGGTATAATGAGAAAAACTGGTTTCAGTATTAAAAGATTTATTAGATATTTATGATTGTTCTCTTCGAATAAGCTTTCATAGTATATTTCTGATTTCCAACATCATGAAATCCTTCATCATATGATTTCTAATTTATTTCCATGTGACTATTCTATTATTATAATAGTCATTGTTATGATTTCATTCTCTTGTGATTATATATATTGTATTATTCGAACATTTATTATTCCCACTATATTATACTCAAGATATTTATTAAATAGAATGTGATTTTGTTATTTTCCTTTCCCTAATTATTATTTATTGATTATGATATCTTCCACTATATACATATACTTTCGTAAAACCTAATATCTCCCCTTTCTTATCTTCTATTTTTCCATATTATGTAAAAAAATTTATTATGAATGATTCACATGGTTGGGCTAGGAGAATAATTTTTTTCTCAAAGGACTAACTTTGTTTTATTTTATATTTTCAATTTTAATGAATGGAATAGTGCATAAAGAGATTTTCATGTCGCTTTTTTTGTTTTTCACATCATTTTTTTGGTGACGTGGTTATCAGGGATGTAATAAATATGTTTTTTTCACATCAGTTAGATAAACCCAAAGTTATAAATAATTAGTCTAGTCGTCTTTTCAAATAATTTATTTAATAAATAATGTGAAAAAAATATTCTCTATTGTTAATCACATTAGCATTATTTTTATATTCAATGTGATAAATGGGTATTCACATTTGGTATTAAATAACTAATGTGAATACCATGTGCAACATGTATTTTTCATGATTGTTATCAAATAAACGACATGAAAAACATATTATGCACCATTTATCACATCGGTTATGTTGAATAATCGAAATGGAAAATTGTTTTTCACATTTTTTACCTAATAATTTATGTGAAAAGCATGTTTTTAAGAAAAAGGAACAATGATTCTTCTCCTCCACCAGCAGTATCCAGAAACAGAAAACAAATAGGCAAATTATAGAATAAAAAATAGGAAAAACAATACATAAAATGTATAAAATTAAACACAATATTTACGTTTCAAATATATTAAAAATCACTTCACATTGATTCATCCCCTCCACCAACAACATCAATAAAAATAAAACAGGGGTGTCCTAATATCTGGTAAATTAAAAAATATATTGAACATTAAAATGGACATAAAACCTATCAAAACTATAAAATAATTTTCCAATTTTATTTTTAAATTCCTCAAATCATATTCAGTATATGACCAAAAATCATAAAAAATATAAAAAATTAATATTGAAGTCATTGGAATTAAATTTTCTATAAAACATATTAAATATTACCTTTTACACATGAATCATGAAAAATAAGATCCAAACTCTGTTAAACCATGTTGTCTATGAGCTTCAGAAATGATATTTTATTTCAAAGTAACATTTTAAATTAATATATCCAAAATTATGAAATTATAAATGATAATTCTCTATAGCTTATTCATATTTGATCTTGGTGGTATTGCTGCTATTCATTATTTTTTCTCTCTATAGAAACCTCATACCCTATTTAAAAATAATATGAACACTAATAAATATTCTTCATTATAAAATAGAAAATTATTAAAACAAGAAAAATTATGTATTCAACATATTCTTAATAATATCTCTCATGTTACTATGGATAAACCATATCCAATACAATGTCTTCTCTCTTGGACAAAAAATACCCAACATCTAATGAACACAGATATAAAAGAAAAGTTAATATGCATTATTAATATGTTAAGTTCTATATAAGGATATTTGAGAAAAAAAATATTTCATACCATTCATGATATGAAAACATCCAACACTGAATGATGACATTTTGATGATATCATTTAGCTACATAAACTAATCATTGAACATCAATCAATGTTTGAGCTATTAGAGAAAAAAAATTGTTCGTCCATTAATCAATACTAAACTATCTTTTCATGCTCTGTACAAGTTTTATATAAATACCTAATAAAAATAAGACATTATTAATTTTCAATAATTTAATGGAAGAAAAATATTATTCCACTAACATGGAAAAAAGTGAATCGTATTGATGGACAGTTCTTCTACAGCTACAATCACCATGATATCACTTTTCAAAAGAATCTCATTAATTTCATGTCCAAAAATAGAAATATCAAATGTAATCACATATAATAATAATAATAAAATGGAGTATATAGAAAAATGATCAATACCAGCGGAATATATATCTGATGTCACGACACATTGAATTTATTGTTGTCAATAACTTTTTTCTTGACCATTTAATTATTCATGTTAAAATTAAAGAAATATATATACATTAAAAAGATAACAAAACATTAATGTCAAAATAATATTAAATATAACATATATACATACTTCTTTGGTAATATGTCAAAGTAGTATTGATGGCTAAAATAAAAAATAACAAATATATTCACCAACTATAGTTACATCCATTGTAGGAAATTTTATTTTTGTTGATCTGTCTATAATATACTAAATAGTGACACTATGATTCTCTATCTCAAACTGGTGATGATGAATTTTATAGCAAATATATTATATATTTCCATATGAAAAAATGTGCTGGGGATCATAAATAAATAACTCACAGTAACATGGCAGTTGTTGAAGAGGGGTGTTGGTGTTGATAAGAAAGAGAGGGATCTGAGGGTGGAGGTGGATGAGTTAGATAGGTAGACTAAAACTGTCCTTACTTGTCTGCGAACACTCTATGTACCTAATCGATGATTCTATCCTCCATCATCTCTTGAATATCATGATATTTGGCTTCCAAAGATTCTATTTTTTTATAAACATCATATTTTAAAGAAGCATCAAAAAGTTGGAACACTTTTCATACCGACATAGATGTCGGGTATCCATGTGCATGACTTGGGTGTTTATGATTTGCAAATGATACAACTAAAATATCCTTTATGCCTCAAGAATAAATATAACATGTTTCCTCTTCTCCTTACGATAATATTGAATGGAATATTTGAAAAAATATATAATTAATCACAATATATAGGTGGTTAATTTAAATTCAATAAATAAATAAACATTTCACAATCTTATAAACCAATATTCTAGACTCATCCTTAAGATCTTTTCTGTTTTTTCCATTCGTTCCCTCTTCAATTTTTCATGTCTAGTTCGGGGGAGGAGGGGAAACCTCTATATATCCCGATGAATCTACTATCAACTTTTTAAATGTTTATTTTAGTATGTGTTCATCCAATAAGGCATTCCCTCCCAAAGATAACATATGAGGTTGTAATTTTTTTTCATGAATATTCTAATGAGATCTCCATAGTTACTGTAAATAATGAATTAAAATTAATGAAATAAATAACAATGCCATTAATATAAAAAAGTTACAACAAGGTAACATTGCACTTACCAAAAACTCATCTCATCGTCTACATTGAACAAATTATTTCCATATATCTTCATCTATAAATGGATATATATCATGTGGATTTTCATGTTGTCTAATACCAAAAATGAACTATGATGTGAGGGATGATTTAAAATCCATCCATCTTATAGCCTATAATGACATACATTTCCTCCTGACTCTTCCAGTGTCAGGTATATCATATGTCATCTATTAAAATATGGAAATACATATATTACTATAAACATTAATTCATCATAGGTAAAATAATAAAAAAAGCTTACCAAAATCATCTTCCATAATAGTGATCATGTCATTTTCTCAAAAACATCACCAATCCTTAAAAAATGTACTAGCTTTTCTTTTAGCCTGTATGGATAAAAAATTCTTGAATTTCTTTCATTTGGATCTATTAAAATTTCATTATAATTAATGTCCAATGGTATCCTCTATTCCAGGGTATGAGCAACTACATATTATGGTAAATGTGTTGTTGCATGTTTACCAACCCTAGAACTCTTTTTTCTCTATGTGGAACTAGATGTCTCGGGTAAAGAAGGATAAACTTTCTCATCAAAATGTGTATGTGTATTTTCCTCCCTAGAGGTATAAGTATGATCATATCCCGAAATATGTGGTGGATCAGAGGTTTGATATGTCATCCTAAAAATAAATGAAACATCTATTAGTAAAAAATATAAAAATCCAAAAAAATAAATGAAAATGGAAATATAAAAATAGAAATGATCAAAAAAAGAAAATTAAACAAAATATAATCCATTTTTACTCATAATTTTTATAGTTAACTAAAATGATAACAATACTAATGAGAGAAAAAATGAAATAATTGAATAATAACGAACAATATTAAAGATAATTGAAATGACATAGTAAAAATTCAACATCCTCAAAAATAATTTTAACTAAAAAATAATTCTTTTCTAATAAACTATTATAAAATATTTTTTTTTAAATTTGAAATATAAAATAATTGGTGTTTGGAAAAACAAATTAATATATAGGATACTTAATTTTCAACATGGAAAACTATAAAAAATATACTAATATAAAATAAAAAATTTAACATATCAGTTAAAATAAATATTTTAAAAAATAAACCCAAATTAAAATAAAAATCTTTTGATATTTTTAAAAAGTAAAATTTAATAAAAAAACATGTTACCTGTAATATTTTTAATAAACTTATGTTTTTTCCCAAATTACTTCTTCTTGATTGATCCTTATGGAACAAACCCAGTCTTTTACATGTTCCTCAATATTATTTGTTAATCATTCCATAGATTTGGGACCTCACATTAATCATAAACTTCATCAATTTTATCATCACCAACATACTATTTTTTCTTTGTAAAAAATAGCCCACTACATATTAGGTTGAACAAGAATATTAAAAAAAAAATCATGCTTTCCCATGATGATTTGTTTATTTATGTAATCCAATTTATTTATATTAACAGTTGTCATTCCAAATTCATATTTTTAGACACTATTATTATTGATAAAAAAATTTACACATAAACAATTTAAATTTAATTTTAATGTAATCAACCTCCCATATTTCTTTAATGAATTCACAATATGCGGTTGATGTGGAGATTTTGTTTTTGTCGTTATCACTTCATAAATAAATTTTTTTTTTCGAACAAGGACACACTACTATTTTGAACTGTACATATGTTGTCTTGATCATTTTTATGTATATTATTTCCATTAAGGTCATAAAAAACCATGTTATCAATTTTAATCATGGACGTCCCACTATATATCTCAATGTTTCTAATGTATATGGATTCACGGTCTCTTTAAAACATGACAAAAAAATTTATTATTCTAATCCAAATCTACATACCATTCTTCTCTGGATAACATTGTTTCAACTAATTTATATGAAATGTTAGATATGGTTGAGAATAATATGTGTTAATCAAGTTGTATAATTGTGTATTATTTATATATTCAATTGTCAACGATTTGACATTCAAGACATATATCCCCTTCACCCCAAAATTAACTCGTTCATGAAATGATATAGGCAAATCATTTTGATCCACATTAGAAAAGATGGAGGAAGTTACATTTTAAATTGACAATTTATAGAAACTAGTTATCTATCCAAAATGATCAAAGAATTAAAATAAATCATTTTATTTAAAATTGAATTAAAAAAACAAACACACCTTCATGATTGTCACTCTGACATGGGTGGGAATTATTCCTTTGAATGTAACCAGTAGGAGTTGTCGAATCATGACATAACAACCATGAGAATTCATACCTATCATCTTAAAATCATTTAATGATGAAAAAATCTATAGATTTGAAGAATAACTATGTGGCACATTGATATCATGATGACATTTACAAAATCTAGTTTTCTCCCACTTCAATAAGGTATGACAAGCCAAGGGTAGGAATGATCATTATCCATGAGGTCTGGGAGCCAACTACAAACATATTCCCATTGAGTGTAAATATATTATTCCATTCAACCTATCTTTATTCATTCCTTTAATATCTGACAATATTCCAATGAAACATTCAAAAATATTATCCTCCATGTTCATGACATCAATTTTATGTCTCATATAAATAAATCACTAATATTCTAGCTCAAAAAAAATTATATTTTTATCATTTCCAGATTTATGTGTCTTACTGAATGATAGATCATTGTTTTTCACCTTCTTAAAATACTAATTAGTAGATAATGGTTTTGGATAAATATAAAATTCATTTTAGCTATTGAAATCCATTTTCCGTCTTTTTTAAGAGTTATCCATAGGAAAAAATTGTGGATGACCCATGCATATAAATTTTCCACAATGATTCAATTGACAATATATGATCTACAATTCACAAATTGGACCAGCTTTTCCCCCTTAACACTGTATCGAGACAAATTTCCATTTTTTGGGAAGCCATTTTTAGTAAACATATTCGTTTCAGTGCTTCGAAAATGTTCCATTCTATAAGAATTGTACACCCTTATTCCTTCCTCCAATAATAGTTTCAAATCATCAATAACTGGTGATAAAAAATTATCAGTATCATTTATGGGATATATTGGCCCATTGATCGTTAAACTCAACACTTCATGTTTTCTATTCACACAAAATTGTGGAGATACATTGTAATTTACCAATAAAATATACCATAAACTATGTGTGCTAAAAGGGATTCGATATGGATTTATAACATCTTTGCACAATCCATTTCTGAGATTTATAAAATTATTTAAGAATACAAAAAACTATAGATCAATATTATTCCACGATGGGCAATCATCATGATGACATAATTTTTTGTTACATACCAACCCATCAGAACTCCGTCTTAACCATTATTCATCATATCAATTATAAAAAAACGTCTCAAATGCTGAATTATAGGATTCTAAAAAAAATGATTTTGTAGGGGTCTCTGAAAAAACTAAATCATATTGGGATTATTTTTCCAATATATACAATGATGTCCCTTATTTATGAAACTCTGATAGAAATTCATATTCATTCTTATATAGTGTACAGTCATTTAGACTGGAATTTATTTTCCTGTAATACAATCACATCTAGCATAATTTTTTCTTGTACTTATATTCCCAATATGAAAGATCATTTTCATTAAAAAGAATTTATTTCAATAATTATAGTAGCTCTGTAAAACTCTTATCACAACATCCTTGTTTGGCTGCCAGTTTTATCAATCATAATGCCTTCGAGATAACCGTATATTCTGTACAACCTGGATTTAATGGCTTTTTAGAATCACTATAAAAATGATAATTTTTTTGTTTTTTATCAACTGTATCTACATCAATATCCTGAATCATTCTGTCATGTTTATCATATATGTCATCTTACAAAGCACCATCATCAATTGATCTAAAATTCTTCCTGGTTTCCCCATGCCAAATCCAAGGGTTGTAGCTCAAATTTAAACCATGAAAAGGTAAATGATCTTTAATCTCTCTTCTTTTTAACTTCATCAAATATCATCATTTCAATCATTGACATAAAAACATCTTGTTGTTTGGAAGAATGCGTTTATAAAATTAAAAACAAGAAAATATAACTTCCTCATATCCAACACCAATTTGAGGTGAATTAATCTGACTTTGATTGATAATAAATAAAAAATATCAAAAATAAATATAAAAAACAAAGGATATAATTTATAAAATATATAAATCAGAAATCACATAAAAAATATAGAAAATTAAGAATTTAAAAATTATATTGAAAATTAAAAATTTTGATTACAAAATTCATTCATGTGGAATGAATTACAAAATATATTAATTTAAAAAACGTATTAAGTAAAAAGAACTGAATATAAAATTATGAAATTTCAAAAAAATATATAGAATGAAATACATAAAACAATATCCCAAATATATATATAATGAGAACAACTAATTTATAGTTTATTATTAATTAATTTTTTTCTATATTGTAATTAAGAATATAATGAAATCGTAAATTGAGACATAGTTTAGTAAAATTTCATAGTTAATAAAATCTAGAAGTAATTAACAAATTATAAAATATGAAGAAAAATACACAATCGTAATTACGTTAGACATGCACTGAGAATTTGACATTAACATGTTCCAAAAACCTAAAAATCTAAAATTAGCTACAACATATGATTTTATTATTATGTTAATTTATTATAATCATACATTCATATAATTGAATAAATAAATTAGGAAAATCGAAAATGGAATTATAATTTAAAATATAATTTATATTATACAGATATCCATTCTTAAATTATTTCATATTCTACATGTCATATCAGCTTCTATAATCACTATATTTAGTTATATGCTACCAAGATACCATTCATTACACAAAAAAATATGGAATATTTCATTATGTATCAAGTAGATGGGTTATTGAAACCAATCAAAGACTATAACACATGCATGTTTTTTAATTCCATTTAGTGATAAAAAAAACAATCATATCAAAAAATATATTTTATAGAAGAAACCACTAGAGTGTTTGGTTTTATTATGAATAAAAATGTTCCATGAATGAATATTCATTTTTCTGAGTGACTCTTACATATGGTCTATTGGGAAATCTTACGCATCCCCATAATTTGTCAAATATTAGAAATTGGAACCTATTATTTGATCATTAATAAGGTTTTACCCCTTCAATGAAATGTATTATCAAATTTTATTGTGGCTTCTACATTTCAAATTTAGCATCAAATTTTTAAATTCAATGATCTTCTAGAAGATAATCACATTAAATAAAAAAATCATCATTTTGGTATCATAAAATTCTTAATAAAAGTTTCAATGATTTGAAAAATAATAATGGATACACTAATTAATACCTCATTTAAGTAAAAAATCACTTATTAGGGTTAGTCTTTATTTGAAAAATCTAGATCATTAAAGGTAAAAGATATCATAGGTGGTGGAATCTATGGGAAAGTAGATATAAATATAATATAATTAATAGAATTATACAATGAACAGTTACCAACTATGAGGTTCATGTTCCCCACTAATTAAATAATCCCCTCTATCTTTGAAGGATGTCCAAGTACCCCAAAGTAATATGATGAATCACCAATTAAATGAAACACATTGTATTATATATATCATACATTGAATTTAATAATATAAATCCAAATAAAAAAAATATCATAAAAAAATGCATATTATATTAAAAATTCTAATCATCAAACAGAAAATTAATATAATACAAAATATATTTGAACCTTCATGTGAGAAAAATAGAGTGTATCAGATCTATTAACGAATTCATGATGATGAAGTTAAAAAACCCCAATGCGTGAAGATTGTAATGCGAGAATGAAGAACTCCTAATTGAACAATATTCAGTTAGATATGTGAAGCGAATGAATAACAACAAATAGAAAGATGAAATAGTTTTAGGCTTACATCAGATGAGTAAATTGATGATTAAGAAACCATATGTTACAATTTAGATCCTATGGAAAGATTTAGACCACTAAATTAATGAAACCGGAAATTTAGGGCATCGTCAAGAGTCAAACAAGAGGAGCTTCATGAAACAGGTGGGCTTCATAATGAACCCTTAGAGTGGTACATAAATTTCTAAAAGTTTTTTTAAATTATTAATATTATAACCTATGTGAAAAATGAATTGTAAATATTTTTGGGGTCTGTTATAGTATAAGCGAAGTAGAAATCTACTCTGTCATGTCAGTTAAATTATAAAACTAGTGTGAATGAGTGGAAAAAATGCACATTTTCAAAATAGTTTTTATAAAACTGAGACAAAAAAATTATTACATCCATATATTCATGTTGGTTATAATTAACCAACATTAAAAATGTGTAAAAACGATTTTTCTACAAGTAATGATTATGTTGTGTATATGGTTTTCCAAAACAACTATATTGTTTAGTCATTCGGGAAGTGATTCATTGTATATAATTTTTGTATAATAATGTATCCATCGACTCTTAGATATTGGGGTTATGGTATTTATAGTTCGTTTTAGAGGAAGATTAGTAGAAGTCATACAAACAAGACTTTGTTAAAATATATATTAGAGATAGAAACGCTACAAATGAATTTGGAAATACACCAAATGAAACCAAAATTGTGATTTATAGATTATTTACCCAAAAAACATTAATTTATGTTAAAATTTATTGATATTATGCATTATGATTCATAAGGTAATTATATAATCTAGTTTATGTGATTATTTATAGAGGTATCCCAGAATATGGAATGTGAACCATATAAAGTCACACAATCTATTTATGGATTTCCCCCTAGGAATGATAATACATCTGGTTCTAGAGTTGTGAAAAGGGAGGAAAAAATTATAACTATATTGGGAATACTAACTCATGTTAGGAACAATAACTATTACTATATATAGAGTCAGGATCCACAACATGATGAATGGATTTTATAGTGCTTCATGTGACAACAAACACTATCCTACAAAGGAAATACAAATAAATATGTCTATTAGAAATGGATATCTTTCATAAGAAGATATTAATCACCTTGGGATGAAATAGAAGTGGTAATTTATTCATGGTAATTTATAATATATTTGGCTATTAATATCTGTTGTGGTCATTGATTAAAAATACTAAGGATGTAGAATAAATAAAAAACATTGTATTAAGTTATTTTAATGAACATTTAATGTAATATTATTTGCAATGTGGACATATTGCTGATATGTGGATATAATTTATGAGTATTAGAAAAATGGAAGATAAAGATGATTCTATATATTATTAAAACATTGCAATGTCATAATGTATTTCGACCGACTACATACATGCTCCAAAATATTAATATTGATTATTTTATGTTTTTAAGAGTGTTCTCTTATGGGAACAAGTCTTATAACATTTTATTTCAGAAAAGTATACGGTAACTTTTTCAATAAATGTAAATAATTAATTAATCATTTCTTGTGGTTTTGAGGGAATGAAAAATAAAAATATGATGTAATAGAAATAAACATATAATGGGATTCAACGAAGGTATGGGTTTTCAACATGTGAAAATTGTGGAATGAAATACCTTGGTAGTTTATTGAAGGGAATGTGAGTTTGTTACATGTGTCGAGAGAATGGATAGAAGAATCATGATTCATAATGAAAAAAAAGAATTTTTAAATGTCAAATGTTTTTTCTTAAAGGATATGGGGCACTACACAAACAAATTCCAAAACCATTGAGGGAATATTCATCAGATGAAGATAATAGGTCTAGGTCAAGATTATATTGTTGATATAACCAAAATGGAATGATTATTTTTCATACATTTTGGGATCCATGAAATATTATCCGTAGAAATATTTAAATTTGAATAATGAAAAATATATGGATTTTACTATAGTACTTTTTATTTTAGTTTTGTAAACGTATATTGAATTGTACCAATGACTAGGAATAATGATTTCTTGGAATGTTAATATTTTCCCAAACACATCTTTTTATGTAGGATAACCCTTAAAACGTTCTTGACTTTGAGATAAAGATGCTACAAAGAATATATGATTGATATAGATAATGTATATTTGAAAGTATTGACTACCATTAAGCTGACTAACAATTTATTAACAATGTCATTTATGAAAACATTAATGGCGTTGATATAATTTATTGATTTAAGTAAAATATCCAATAATATATGTTTTAATTAAGAAATAAGGAATAAATAATGTTTTCAATCTAGATTTATGGAAATTTTAGTTACTACAAGGATTCAAGAGAATACATGATGTATGCATTCACATTTTCTGTATGAGATGATTTATTTTTTACTTCAGGGTTTTTCATAGATTAGTGGTGTGTTAATTTTAGAAATTCAGTAACCTTATTTCAGTAGTTTTGGATCTTGATTATTAGGAATGGTAATTTATTTAACCATTTATTAAATGGTTTATGTTTAACTCGCGATGGTTTTTTAAACATTAATGTGTTTATGCCAATCAGATAACTTTTTCCAACCAAATTGGTTTCAGAAAATATTTTGAAATAGAAGAAATAAATTTTTACTCATTATGAAACTTACGATCCATTAAAAATACTTTTTTTTTCTTTTGACATAACAAATTTATTTTTGGATATCTATTTCTTCAATTAAGTGATGATATTACTATATAAATTTTTAGTAGATTACCAAATACTCCCAAAAAGAATAATGAAATAAGGATCATAAGAATTTTTGAATGAAAAATGAAATGTATGAGATCGCCTTTAAATTGAAAACATTTATTCAATTTTGAATATAAATAATATTTTTAGAATTATGTGAGGATTATTTTAATATATTTTTTGATAAATTATAACCTACATGTTGGGAAACTATCTATCACATTTGGAAAGGCCATAACGATTAATCCCACAACTTATCGGAAACAAGGTATCATTTCCTACCACTAACAAACATGATTTTCTCATATGTATAAAATAATTTTCATTATTTCAACTATATAGAAGATAATGGATAAGTTAATATTGGATAACCTAGATGATTACGATAAATAGAATTTTTGGGCGTTTATTTTAGTAATAATTGTTGAATTATTTTTTTGGAGAAAATGACTAGACTATGGTGGAATTTGTTTAATGGGTGATACTCTAACATTCAAGTAAGTATACATCATTATGTGTGTACTCTATGAATTAATGTTATTCCTTGTCTCTAGGAAATGTATTTTGGAACAAAAAAAACATCATTTTATTTTTCTTAATGAGAAATCAATTCAATTTTAACCTCTTAGAGATTTATCATTTTGCGACGGTAAAAATTAAAATAATCATGTTCTAGGTCTCTATATATTAAAATGTGATATTTAGAATACATCTATATGTCAATGTTTTCAATTCCCACCAATTTTCTCTTATATAGAAACCTATATTTTTTGGAATATTAAATTTTAGATTCAATATTATTTTGAGCACATTTTATTAACCCCTCAAATGATGTGGATTTCCAACATTTTTTTTAAATATCTACCTTTTTTATAGAGATGAAATTTCAAAATTGAAAAAATTGATTTCTTGAAGGAGGATAGAATGTAAAACCATCATATTTTAAAAGAAAAAATTGTTGGATAGATTGCATTTCCTTAAACAAAAATGATTAAATAAACTCTAAAGTATATTAATTTTACTTGACTTTTATAAATATTCTATTAAATTGGGACTTTTGAATAAGATTTACTTTATTAATAAATAAATAAGATGCTAATATTCAATAAATTGGAAATTAAAATATAATTTTAGTTAATTAATTTTATTCTTAAAATAAATATTATCTCCAAAAATATATTTTTGTTGAATTACACGAAAAAATTATATATTTAGTTTTTGTCACATTTTCAAAATTAATTATAAAATATAAAATTCATTTTTTAACATAGAATTTGAAATCATTTTTATGGTAATTTATTTGATTTTCTAAAAATATTTATTTGTGTTAAAATGTGAAAATAATATTTTTAACAAAAACCCTAAATTTATGAAAAAATTATTTTATGGTAATGATTTAAAATTTATTAACCCTTATAATGGATTAAAATTTACATATGGTATGACGTAATACATAAGTTGATACATTCTGAAACGCATTTTAATTTTTTTTAAACAACAATTTTAAATGTAAAAAATGATTTTATTAGTTATACACATAACATAGTTTGAATAGATTTTTTCCAATTTTTTATATTTAATAAATTAAAATGGATTTATTATTTGTTATTAGGAGTTCTGAATTTTTATAGGGTTATTTTTGTTTTAGGTATTTAAATGTTACTACATAAAAATGATTTTCTATAATATATGAAAAATAATTTAGGAGGATAAATTAAAATGGAAAAACCATAAAATACACTAAAAATATAACATTAAAAGTTTTTTTATTTTATTCATTGAATTTAAAAA
Source organism: Viscum album (assembly GCA_963277665.1). Classification (NCBI taxonomy): domain Eukaryota; kingdom Viridiplantae; phylum Streptophyta; class Magnoliopsida; order Santalales; family Viscaceae; genus Viscum; species Viscum album. The sequence continues at coordinate 2,060,997,086 of OY728126.1, read as the reverse complement.
TTATTCTCAATAATAATTATCAATATAATTCTTTTCAATTAGTTTTAATGAAATTTGGTTGGCTTGAAATATAAAATAATCATATTTTAATCACATAATCCCACCTCTACTCATGTATAAATACCTTCCCTAACCACCCCATTTCTCCTCAATATTATTTATAATACTAAAATAATAGAAAATAACTATCATCCCCACTCTCCCCATGTTCATGTTCCTCTGTTCTCACCCAAATACTAATTCCTCATTCCATAAGGGTCCTTCAATGAGGTGATAATCAGGAGGTAAATTTCTCAAACAACAAATCATTATTTATTATCTTATTCTTCCTTTTACTAAACTCATCCATCCATAAAATAATAATATCTGAAATATAATTTATATAATTTAATATTATATTTATAAAGTAATATTTCTTACCTACCCCTTTTACCATCTCACATTTTTAAATAAAATGAAACCATTTTCCAAATTATGGCTCTTGAACATCAGCAGGGTTAATTATTTTTGTATTTTTTCCATTAACACGGTCACGAATAGTCATATAAGTTTTTTTCTAGTTAAATTAGAATAAAATTAGAATATTATAACATATTTCCTGTTTTCAAATTAATATATATAAAAAATATTAAATGAAGCAAAACTAGTTTGTGTTGGTCAAAAAACCCAAAAAAATAAACTAACCATTTATCATTAACATTTTTATTAAATGAATCAACCTCAAATCCAAATTAATAAAATATATTTTGGGACATTTAATCATTTATATTTTAGTTAATACAATTTTTTGACATTTTCTTTTTCACAATTTGAAAAGAATATACATATTTATACCCAAGTGAATGGATGATGTAACCATGAAATAAACAAACCAAAAATATTGAAAATAACACAATATTACTCATGAATGGGTGGTAGTATGTTATAAATGGATCATATAACTTAATTTAAATATCAATATGTTTTGGAAGAAATTTAATAACATTGAATAAACCATTATATGTGTTATAGATTATGAAAAACTAAATTGATTTGTGAGGTAAGGGTTTCTCATCTCTATTTTACTTCCATAAGATATATTCCTTATTCTACATGTATTTCTACTATTCTATGTATATTGTTCCATTTCATAGATCATAAAATGAATATCATTATATCTATGGTACTAAATATTTCATCAGAAATTTTTTTATGTAATGGGGAATATAATTCAACTTATTACAATTTGATAGGTATTGTAACATCCCAAGTAATGAATAATAGATATTTTTATTTATGTCTATTAATGATTAAGATAGTTTTATAGAGGCTTAAAATGAAAATAAATACAATCTTATGCAGAGAATACACTAATATTCTTAAAAGATTGTTTTAGTGCCTTTTGATGGCAAACCATTTTTGAATCTATCTTTTGAAAATTTCATAAACTATGTTTGTGAAAATAAACTTATTCTTTATGATTGGGACATCAAAATTTACCTTGTGTGAATTTTTGGTATTTTTCTGACAATGTTCATTTTTTAATGAATAGTGAAGAATACTGCATTTTAAATCAAAACTGCTTTTTAATCTAATTTATTTATATGATTATATTATCTTTTGAATTGGTTTTGAAGTGAAATTAGAATATATTTTTACCATTTAATCCAATGGTGGTCATTGGAATCAATTTCACTTTTAAATAGGACTTAAACTGGTGTCAATCTTTTGATACTTATTGTTTCATAAAAACACGCTATTTGCTCTAACAGCGGGAAATAATTATTAAATTAATTAATGTGACTTATATGTTTTGAATTTTGTAAAATAGATTTCATTTTTGAATTCGTAATATCAAATATAGCTTAGGGTGAATTTTTGGTAATTTTCTGAAAAACTCCAATTTTTTATGAATAGTGAAACCACTAAGTGGTACTTATAAAGACTGATTTTCCGTTTAAATGAAATTTTTCCATCATTTTGTTTTGAATTTCAAAAATCCGACATACATGGTTGTCATTAAGAAGTAAAATGTGGTTCAATGAGATTATAATAATTTTTTGGTGAATAGTAACTTATTAAGTTCTTAATCGCGATTAGTGGTAATTAGGGTAGTTTAAGGTATAAATAATGCTTTAATAATATGAAATGACCTAGACACATGTACTAACCTTATTGGTTGTGTCATGGCCGACCAAGAAAAGCCATGGGTCAACTTGGGGACCCCATGGATCCACTTTTGTTGGGAAATGACAAAAATAACTTTTTATTTAATGTAAAAGTAAAATGACACAAACATAAAAGGTTTTACGAAAACAATTTTTACATGGGGTTATAAAGATCAGATTTTTGATTATAAATAGAAATTGGAAAGAGAAAAAGATTTCCTACATCATATTATTTTTTTATAATTTTTCGACATTAAATAAATAAAATTATTTATGACATAATAATGATGCAGCGATGACATCATTATTTGACGATTTAAATAAAATGGAAATATAATGTAACATCTATGAACTACACATGTCCAAAACCAATTGTATGAGTGGATTTCGAACCCTTATCACCTTATCCACGAATTATATCAATGTGGGACCTTTTAAAACCGAAACACATTTTCAAATAAAGTAATATTTCTTTACTTTCCAAAAGTGCCCCTCCTCTCCTCTTATAAAAGGCCCCCACCTCTACCTCATTTCACACACTCCTCAAGCCATTGGCTCGGCCAAACCCTTCCCATTTACTCTCTCCACATCCCTCTTCTCATCCTAGAGGATTCCCATTGGGTATAATCCTTTCAAAGGAAGACTTTAGGCTCAAATCAAACGGAGTTACACTTTTAAAGGTAATTCATTATCTCATGTTCATTTGTTTCATTTTGCTTCTCCAACCCCCTAAACTCTTTTTATCTACTTCTTTTGTAACAACACCAGTATCTTAAATATACTAGGATGTTGTTATAAGATTTATTTTAGATACACACTCACACAACTACATCAAATGGTTAATGAACATACAGTTTCCGTGGATGGAAAAATTCTGCCTCCCGAAACGATGATTGTTCAATACTCATTTAACACCTTCAAAGGTGGCCATTATGATGTCACTACTTTTATATGATATATGATATCTTTATGTTTTCCTTAAGCTTATGTTTTTTTCATTTTGGGCATACCTTTATGGTTTCCATTATGGGTAAACACGATATCTTCATTTTAGGAAGTGCAGACTACCGCCCCCTGAAAGTGATTTGATTCGTTAATACCATATGTGGGATGTGTAAAGGATAAAGTTAATGATATTATATATTTTATTATACTAGAATTATAATATAATCTTATATCATTATGATTCCATTCCAGAAAATACGAAATAGAAATGGAAGTAGCGTTCATGCGTACATACGGCTTACCGTCTCCATGAGCGGTGCATTTCATTTCTTACCTCTAAATGTGATGTAATATAATAAATACAAGTATATGATGAATATATATGATATATATGTTATCCAAATCATTAATATCATTCTGGATATAACTAACCTTTGACCAAATTAACAACATGTAAGTGTAAGAACTCTATTTTTGACTTAAGAACCAAATACCGAAAAAATGAACATTATTAACATAAATGATTACATGATGTTCATAACAGGGTAAAAAAAGGAATAATGAACATGAAAAAGGTTCATAATCATGTAGAGATTAACTCAAGTTTTTTATTCAGGAGATTAATGAACGGTCGGGTCAAGTCGGATACGAGGTATGGGACTTCGTCTCAATCTCCTTTCATTGAGGCATATTTTATTTTATACACAACTTTCTTTTATACGGTGTATAAACCCACTTGAATTTTCCGTTTATTCAAAAGGAATCTTTTTATACGAAGCGTTTACTAAAAGACAAAAGGGAATGTTTTTGTCTTACGTATGCGGCGACAACGACTTCTCCACCGTCGTGACCATTATTTGAGTTTCAGCTTCCTCTACAAGCCATACCATTTTCTTTAAACGAAAAATAAATACCATGATTTACTTTGGTATTGAAAATGGTTTTCATAATGTTTTTATTATATCAATGTGTTGTATTGATATCTCTTGATTGAAATGTGGAAATGTTATGTTTCTTTTATGCATGTTTTACGTGATACGATTATGTTATGGTTCTTGGGCATTATTATGATGACGGGTGGTTCTGTGATAAACTAAGGGCGGGTGATCCTGATATAGCTCTCCAATGCATTGGGTAACATGAAGGAGTGAAACGTTAAGGTTTCTCCGAAGAGATTTTAGGGAATATTCTGTGATGGGTATTCCAAACGTAACCAAGAGGGTTACTCCCTATGTAAGAATGTTATGAATGCCTCAAGTTACATTTATGTATTATGATTTCTATGATTTATTCATGATTTTATGAGGTATGTTAAAGTGCCTATGTTTTATGGGTAATGTATGATTTCATTCTTATGTATATATGAACTCATGTTTCCATCCCATGTTTTTATAACCCATACTGAGTTTTTTATGCTCATCCCATGTTTTTTTGAAATGTTTTTCATAGGTCAAGGGAAAGGTACATGATATGATGATAGTGTCAAGGAAGTGTCAAGAAATAATCCATGTTTTATTTTAAATATGTTTCCTTTGATGGTAATGAAGACTACTATCTTTATGTAACCACTTTGTTTATATGTGGAATGTAATGCATGTTTTAAGTTCTAATTCTCTAAAACTCTAAACTTGAAAATATCCTCAATGTGTAATCTTTTAGTAACTCAAGATTTAAGTAAGGATTAAGGCTGGAGCCTTATAGTTTGTATCAAAGGTCGGTTTAGATAACTTTACAAGTTAGAATTCTATTAAATGATTATCCAAAAATATTTTTTTCGAAATGATATAGCATTTAAAGATTACCATGTTGCTTCATCTAAGACATGTTTGTTCAGAATGGTTTTCCGCAGAGGAAATAGGGAAGCAGTGCTAGGAAGGCATACAGAAAGAAAATAACCTTCCGAATCAGCATCCAGAAATGGTCGGCATTGGAACTGAACAGTTTGTTGCAGTAATGGTGTAGTTGACTCAAGCGATAAATGGTGGTGGTATCCATGCACGAGATCAGCCAGATCAACCGCAGAGGAACATGTCAGTGGTGGAACATTTCATGAGGCAACATCCACCATCATTCAGAGGATCATCTGACCATGTGCTAGCTGAAGGGTGGATTAAAGCACTGGAAAAGATTTTTGATGTCATGGGGTGTTCAGACAATCAAAAGGTTAGTCTTGCTATTTACCGTTTGGAGGGTGAAGCAGATTACTGGTGGTCTATGGTTAAAAATATCAGGGACGCCGATGAGATTTATGCTCTTGACTAGGATGAATTCAAAGGTATGTTTCTTGAGAATTATTTTCCTAAGGCTGTTTGACATAGGATGGAAAAGCAATTCTTGGAATTGAGGCAAGAGGAAGACTCAGTGGCTGCCTATGAAGAAAGGTTCACTCGAATGGCAAGGTATGCTCCAAATTTTATTCGAGACCATGATAGTAAAATAAATCGTTTTTACTCAGGATTAAAGCCAAAATACCGAAGGACATTAGCTTCTCGTGAGTTTAAAAGTTATGAAAAGCTTGTTTGATGTGTTGAGAAGGTGGAAATGGAGTTTTCCGATGACCAATTTTTCTATAACAACCAGCAGAAGAAGAGACCAAGGTGGCAGGAGAAAGGTAAGAATTCTTCAAAAAAGTCTGATGGTAAGAGAACTAAGTTTCCAGTTTGTGATAAATGTGGAAAAAGGCATGCTGGGGAATGTCTTCTGAATTCTGGGAAGTTCTACCGATGTGGTAAGATGGGACATAAGGCTCGTGATTGCACTGAAAAGGATCAAGGTGAAGGTAAGAACAAATTCGATTTACAGTTAGTGAAATGTTATAAGTGCAATGAGATGGGTCACTATGCAAACAAGTGTCCGACAAAGATCTTGAGTGATGGGAAGAAGTTAGACTACAAGAAGAAATGGGTGGTGAAATCCTTTGCAACTACTTCAGCAGATGTCAGGCCATCAAATGAAGTTGTATCAGGTACTTTGTTTGTTTTTTCAGATTGTGCGAGTGTGTTGTTTGATTCGGGGTCTACACATTCTTTCATCTCTGAAAACTTTTCGCGTAAAATGGGAATACCATCTCAAGAAATGACTCCTGAACTTTTGGTAAAAACACCTGGGGGAAATGTTGAGGCAAAAAGAATTTATAAGAATCGTCCTATCCTTATCTGTGGAAAGAACCTACTTGAAAACCTTATTGTTCTACCTCTAGTAGAGTTTGATGTTATCCTGGGTATGGATTGGATCTCTATCTACCATGCTAAGATTGACTGTAGAGCTAAAGAAGTTTCTTTTTAGAAAGACTTTCAGTTTGTTTACAAGAATGAACCCTTACTTTTGATAACATATCAAGAGGCCGAGAAACTTGTAAAAGATGGAAATGAATGTTACCTTGCACACATCGTTGAAAATAAAGGAACTGTTCAGATTAATGATGTGCCAGTGGTAAATGAGTATCCTAATGTTTTTCATGATGAGTTTCCTGGAGTAATACCAGATCGGAAAGTTGAGTTTACAGTTGACTTAGTTCCTGATGCTAAGCAAATTTCAAAACCCCCTTATCGAATGGCACAAATTGAACTTTTAGAGTTGAAGGAGCAATTGCAAGATTTATTAGAGAAAGGTTTCATTAGACCTAGCACATCACCATGGGGTGCTCCTGTTTTATTTGTTAAAAAGAAAGATGGTTCTATGAGACTTTGCATTGATTATAGAGCCTTGAATAATATCACTGTTTAGAACAAATATCCTTTGCCTCATATCGATGATTTGTTTGATCAGCTCCAGGGAGCTCAATTTTTTTCAAAGATTGACCTGAGATCGGGGTACCATCAGCTGATGGTAATGGAGGCAGATATTCGGAAGACCGCGTTCCGTACGAGATATGGCCATTATGAATTTTTAGTAATGCCTTTTGGGATAACCAATGCACCTACTGTATTCATGGACTTAAAGAACAGAATTTTCCATGAGTTCTTGGATATGTTTGTGGTGGTTTTCATTAATGATATTTTGGTGTTTTCTAAAAGTAAAGAGGATCATGAAAGACATTTAAGGGTTATCTTGCAAACCTTAAAAGAAAAGAAACTGTATGGGAAATTCAGCAAGTGTGAGTTTTGGTTGCAACAAATTTCTTTCCTTGGTCACATTGTTTCTAAAGATGGAATAACTGTTGATCCTGTAAAAACAAAAGTTGTGGATGAATGGCCAAGACCCACAAATGTTACTGAGATTCGTAGCTTCCTTGGTTTGGCGGGCTATTACCGAAGGTTTGTTAGAAATTTTTCATGATTATCTAGTCCAATGACTAAGCTAACTCGGAAGGGTGTTAAGTTTATCTGGACAAAAGAATGTGATGATTGTTTTCAGGAATTGAAAAGAAGATTGGTGAATGCTCTAGTTTTGGAACTGCCTTCCAGGAATGGTGAGTTTGTTATATACAGTGATGCTTCATTGAAAGGACTTGGTTGCGTCCTAATGCAGAATGATCAGGTAATTGCTTATGCTTCACGACAGTTGAAAACTCATGAGGTAAATTACCCTACACATGATTTGGAATTAGCTGCTGTTGTTTTTTCTTTAAAAATTTGGAGGCATCATTTGTATGGAGTAAAGTGTGAAATATATACCGATCACAAAAGTTTAAAGTATATATTCATTCAGAAAGAATTGAACATGAGACAAAAGAGATGGATAGAATTAATCAAGGACTATGATTGTAAATTCATTACCATCTGGGAAAAGCAAATAAAGTGGATGATGCTTTGAGTCGAAAAAGTAATGCTTCATTAACAATGTTGTGTTTGGAACGTGATCCTTTGATTAAGGATTTGATGAACTTTTGCATAGAAGTTTTTGGTGCAGGAAGTCCTTCTATTTTGTTTCAGGTATCAGTGAGATCACCTCTATCAGATAGAATCAAGCAAGCACAGAAGCAATACAGTGAGTTGCAGAAAAAGGTAGAGCTGGTTCAGAAAGGTAAGTTGCCTGAATTCATCATTGATAATGATTGTGTTTTGAGATTTGGAAAGACATTGTGTGTGCCTTGTGATTCACAGTTGAAGAGAGAGTTGTTATGTGAAGCTCATAGTTCTCCGTTTTCAGTTCATCCGGGCAGTACTAAGATGTATAGAGATCTGCGGGAGTATTACTGGTGGGATGGAATGAAAAGAGATATTGCTGATTTTACTGTGAAGTGTTTGACATGTCAACAGGTTAAAGCAGAGCGGAAGTTACCGAAAGGGATGCTTCAGCCTTTACCAGTGCCAGAGTGGAAATGGGAGAATATATCCATGGACTTTGTTGTTGGATTACCAAAGACATCTCAAGGTAATAATGCAATCTGGGTTATTGTTGATCGCTTGATCAAATCTTCTCATTTCCTTGCTATACGAGATACTTTCTCTCTTGATCAACTTTCCTGTTTGTATCTTAAAGAGATAGTCAGGTTACATGGAGTTCCTCTCTCCATTGTATCGGATCGTGATCCCAGGTTTACTTCTAACTTTTGGAAAGGCCTTCAGAAGTCGTTGGGTACTGAATTAAATTTTAGTACAGCTTTTCATCCTCAATAAGATGGGCAGTCAGAACGAACAATTCAGACATTGGAGGATATGCTACGAGCTTGTTCTTTGGATTATCAGGGAAGTTGGGACCAACATCTTTCTTTGGTTGAATTTTCATATAATAACTGTTTTCATTCCAGTATACATATGACACCATTTCAGGCATTATATGGGAAGCCGTGTCGAACTCCAGCTTTCTGGGATGAAGTGGGTGAAAGGAAGTTGATGGGACCAGAATTGGTAGAAGAGATGGCAGGAAATGTTTAGCTGATTCAGAAACACATGAGAACAGCTCAGAGCAGGCAAAAGAGTTATGCGGATAACCGGAGGAAGGATCTATCTTTCGAGGTAGGTGATCATGTTTTTCTCAAGGTTTCTCCTTGGAAAAGTGTGATGAGATTTGGTTAGAAAGGAAAGATGAGTCCATGGTTTATTGGACCATAAGAAATTCTGGAGAGAGTTGGATCAGTTGCATACCGGGTGGCTTTACCTCCGAGTTTATCTCAGGTACACAATGTTTTTCATGTTTCAATGTTGAGGAAGTATATGCAAGATCCATCTCATGTTTTGAGTCCAGAGGTAGTTCAGCTGGAAGAGAAACTATCTTATGAGGAACAACCGGTCCAGATTCTTGACCACATGGAGAAAGTGTTACGGAATAAGGTGATTCACCAGGTAAAGGTTTTGTGCAAAAACCACATGATTGAAGAGGAAACATGGGAATCTGAAAATGCAATGAGGGATAAGTACCCCCATTTATTCGATAAGTAAATAAATTGCGGGGATGCAATTTTCTAAAGGGGGGAAGGATGTAACATCCCAAGTAATGAATAATAGATATATTTATCTATGTCTATTAATGATTAAGATAGTTTTATAGAGGCTTAAAATGAAAATAAATACAATCTTATGCAGGGAATACACTAATATTCTTAAAAGATTGTTTTACTGCCTTTTGATGGAAAACCATTTTTGAATCTACCTATTGACAATTTTATAAACTATGTTTGTCAAAATAAACTTATTCTTTATTATTGTGACATTAAAATTTACCTTGTGTGAATTTTTGGTATTTTTCTGACAATGTTCATTTTTTAATGAATAGTGAAGAATACTGCATTTTAAATCAAAACTGATTTTTAATCTAATTTATTTATATGATTATATTATCTTTTGAATTGGTTTTGAAGTGAAATTAGAATATATTTTTACCATTTAATCCAATGGTGGTCATTGGAATCAATTTCACTTTGAAATTGGACTTAAACTGGTGTCAGTCTTTTGATACTTATTGTTTCATAAAAACACGCTATTTGCTCTGACAGCGGGAATTAATTATTAAATTAATTAATGTGACTTATATGTTTTGAATCTTTTAAAATAGATTTCATTTTTGAATTCGTAATATCAAATATATCTTAGGATGAATTTTTGGTAATTTTCTGAAAAACTCCAATTTTTTATGAATAGTGAAACCACTAAGTGGTACTTATAAAGACTGATTTTCCGTTTAAATGAAATTTTTCCATCATTGTGTTTTGAATTTCGAAAATCCGACATACATGGTTTTCATTAAGAAGTAAAATATGGTTCAATGATATTATAATAATTTTTTGGTGAATAATAACTTATTAAGTTCTTAATCGCGATTAGTGGTAATTAGGGTAGTTTAAGGTATAAATAATGTTTTAATAATATGCAATGACCTAGACACATTACCTAACATTATTGGTTGTGTCATGGACGACCAGGACAAGCCATGGGTGAACTTGGGGACCCCATGGATCCACTTTTGTTGGGAAATGACAAAAATAACTTTTTATTTAATGTAAAAGTAAAAATGACACAAACATAAAATGTTTTACGAAAACAATTTTTACATGGGGTTATAAAGATCATATTTTTGATTATAAATAGTCACTGGAATGATAAAAAGATTTCCTACATCATAGTATTTTTTTTATAATTTTTCGACATTAAATAAATAAAATTATTTATGACATAATAATGATGCAGTGATGACATCATTATTTGACGATTTAAATAAAATGGAAATATAATGTAAAATATATGAACTACACATGTCCAAAACCAATTGTATGAGTGGATTTCGAACCCTTATCACCTTATCCACGAATTATATCAATGTGGGTTCTTTTAAAACCGAAACACATTTTCAAATAAAGTAATATTTCTTTACTTTCCAAAAGTGCCCCTCCTCTCCTCTTATAAAAGGCCCCCAACTCTACCTCATTTCACACACTCCTCAAGCCATTGGCTCGGCCAAACCCTGCCCATTTACTCTCTCCACATCCCTCTCCTCATCCTAGAGGATTCTCTTTGGGAATAATCCTTTCAATGGAAGCCTTTAGGCTCAAATCAAAAGAAGTTACACTTTTAAAGGTAATTCATTATCTCATGTTCATTTGTTTCATTTTTCTTCTCCAACCCCATAAACTCATTTTATTTACTTCTTTTGTAACAACACCAGTATCTTCAATATACTAGGATGTTTTTATAAGATTTATTTGAGCTACACTCTCACACAACTACATCAAATGGTTAAAGAACATACGGTTTCCGTGGATGGTGAAATTCTGCCTCCCGAAACGATGATTGTTCAATACTCATTTAACACCTTCAAAGGTGGCCATTATGATGTCACTATTTTTATATGATATATGATAATTTTATTTTTTCCTTAATCTTCTGTTTTTTTCATTTTGGGCATACCTTTATGGTTTCCATTATGGGTAAACACAATATCTTCATTTTAGGAAGTGCGGACTACTGCCCCCTGAAAGTGATTTGATTCGTTAATACCATATGTGGGATGTGTAAAGGATAAAGTTAATGATATTATATATGTTATTATACTGGAATTATAATATACTCTTATATCATTATGATTCCATTCCAGAAAATACTAAATAGAAATGGAAGTAGCGTTCATGCGTACGTACGGCTTACCGTCTCCATGAACGGTGCATTTCATTTCTTACCTCTTAATGTGATGTAATATTATAAATACATGTATATGATGAATATATATGATATATATGTTATAAAAATCATTAATATAATTCTGGATATAACTAACCTTTGACCAAATTAACAACATGTAAGTGTAAGAAGTCTATTTTTGACTTATGAACCAAATACCGACAAAATGAACATTATTAACTTAAATGATTACATGATGTTCATAACATGGTAAAAAAAGGAATAATGAACTTGAAAAAGGTTCATAATCATTTAGAGATTAACTCAAGTTTATTATTCAGGATATTAAAGAATGGTCGGGTCAAGTCAGATACGAGGTATGGGACTTCGTCTCAATCTCCTTTCATTGAGGCATATTTTATTTTATACACAACTTTCTTTTATACGGTGTATAAACCCGTTTGACTTTTCCGTTTATTCAAAAGGAATATTTTTATACGAAGCGTTTACTAAACGACAAAAGGGAATGTTTTTGTCGTACGTATGCGGCGACAACGACTTCTCCGCCGTCGTGACCATTATTTGAGTTTCGGCTTCCTCTACAAGCCATACCCTTTTCTTTAAACGAAAAATAAATACCATGATTTACTTTGGTATGAAATTGGTTTTCATAATGTTTTTATTATATCAATGTGTTGTATTGATATCTCGTGATTGAAATGTGGAAATGTTATGTTTCCTTTATGCATGTTTTACGTGATACGATTATGTTATGGTTCTTGGGCATTATTATGAAGACGGGTGGTTCCGTGATAAACTAAGGGCGGGTGAGCCCGATATAGCTCTCCAATGCATTGGGTAACACGAAGGAGTGAAACGTTAAGGTTTCTACGAAGATATTTTAGGGAATATACTGTGATGGGTATTCCAAACGTAACCAAGAGGGTTACTCCCTACGTAAGAATGTTATGAATGCCTCAAGTTACCTTTATGTCTTATGATTTCTAAGATTTATTCATGATTTTATGAGGTATGTTAAAGTGCCTATGTTTTATGGGTAAAGTATGATTTCATTCTTATGTATATATGAACTCATGTTTCCTTTCCATGTTTTTATAACCCATACTGAGCTTTTTATGCTCATCCCAAGTTTTTTTGAAATGTTTTTCCCTAGTCAAGGGAAAGGTACATGATATGATGATAGTGTCAAGGAAGTGTCAAGAAATAATCAATGTTTTATTTTAAATATGTTTCCTTTGATAGGAATGAAGAATACTATCTTTATGTGACCACTTTGTTTATATGTGGAATGTAATGCGTGTTTTAAGATCTAATTCTCTAAAACTCTAAACCTAAAAAGATCCTCAATGTGTAATCTTGTAATAACTCAAGATTTAAGTAAGGTTTGAGGCTGGGGCCTTATAGGTATTTCATAACTCAATTTCCATTCATTTGGATAAACTTCTTCTTTATAGGTTATTTCATGCTATGATTATGTTTTAGGTTACTTTATATTTATTATTTCTCATTTACAGTTCATTTATTTTTTTATAGTTGATACACATAATAAAAAATTAGTATTAACAATAACATTAATGATATGGTATTTTTATTAAACTGCCTTCAAAATAATTATCTATTTAATATTTTTATTAAAAAACATTTTTATTTCAAGTCCCTCTTTTATAAAACCCTTCCCAAATTATTTTTTACTATTATGCATTTATTTTTATTAAATTTTTTTATTTATTTACATTTTATAAAATGTTTTTAATATTGTATTGTTTCCATTTCTAAATTATATTCATGTCTACATTTCCAATAAAAATATAGATGTAATGTTTTATTAACTTATATAGTATTAGTTCATTTTCCAAAAATCGCAGTTCTGTATTGATTTAAATATTAATTTTCATGTCTATATATTTATTCTCAAATATTTTTTCGATTTTTTTATTTTCACATTGTTTCAAAAATAACTGATATTGAATGTGAAATGTGTATTTTCCACAAAACATTACAATGATCTCATTTAATGTATTTTTATACATATGAACATCCTTTGTTAGAACTAGATATTTCACTGAGTTTGATATCCTTTGATGGCATCTTCAATATTTTATTTAATAGATTATGAACATTTTGACTGCTGATGTACTATTTTGATACCATTAATCATATTAATATCGTTGGATTGTGATTGTGTTTACTAATTCAGGAATGTGATTTATATTTAGTAAGATAGTTTAAAAATAAATAAAAATATTTATATTATTTCATCAATTTTAAATAAAGAATGAATTAGAAATATTATGTGACATATAGTTCCTACTATTTCCCCTTGATTAATAAGTATGTCTCATGAGACAAACTAGTTTGGGTATTCGATGATATCATAGAAATTGATGTACGGTTTCCAGGTCGAAGACATGAATATATATTTATGATCTCCCAAATTATTAATTACTTAATTATGATATCATTAATTTATTTCCATGTGATTACTAAATTATAAGTATATATAGGGTTATGTTTTGTAATTCGTGTGATTGTTTATATTGCATTATTTGGTATTTTTTTTTATTTCATCAGTATAATGATAACATGGAAATAAATAACTAATCTCATAATTATGGGATGACTAATTCGATAGATCATAAATACACTACCATGTCATAGTTTATGACATAATTCTTAAATAGATAATATTATATCCAATACCCAAAATAGTTTTTCTTAGGAGACACACTGATGCACCAAGAGGCTAAAACAACACCCACCTTTTATTTAATATGTAAAATTCATCCTATATAACATTAGCCATGAGTAGATTAATTTATTAATTATATTTCATATTCATCATTTATTAAACATTCCTTATTTTTTTACTTATGAATTCATACATTGTATGCATACCATTACATAGCATCTAAGCTCACCCCATTTATGTGATTTATTTTTCCCCAGGTTTCCAGTATGTTTATTATGATTTCTTGTTATGGTTCTTCTAGAATAATAATAGTTTTATAAAAGTATTAACTATGTTGAATATTATAATTTAAATTTTAATATATGATTCATTTATATATATATATTTCAGAAACTACTAAAATGTTATATCCTTTAGGATGAGATTTCTTGAATATGAAGACAATATAATAATTCTACCACTAGCTCTGCGATACTAGGGCCAGGGTAGATAGATAGTGAATATAATACATTAATTTTATAGATTAGTTATATATGTTATTGATATATTAATGGATTTATGAAGTTATATTGTTCCATTAATATTATTTAAATTTTAAAGAAATGAATAATGTGAAAATTGAAATTAATGATATGATATTTTATTAAAAGCTATAAATTTTCTATAAATATTATATTTCTAATAATATTTTAGGATAAGGTTGAAAATATAAACAATGATTATATTAGGTGTATTTTTTAATTTTATTATAAAAATATTGACCCTAAATGTGTAAAAAATATATTTCGTCATGGTAAGATTTAAAAGTATTATGTAATGGTTACAAATGTAGAGTTATGGTATGAATGTTATCTAAATATTTTTTAAAATTATTCAATGAAATGCTTTCAACCCATCCTCAAATTACCTTGAAATAAGTCACTTTAGAGATAATTTAAAATGAAAATTAATTTATATTAATTTATATGTTGGATAACTTTCAAGAGTTATCCTACACTCTCATGTATTTTGGAAAATCATCATCATATTTCAACAATATTGAAGACCCTTTTTGTTCAACAAACCTCTTTTGAAATTATTTTCTATAATCTCTACCCGAATTATAGAGGCCTTAGATTACTCAAAACAAAAACCGTAGTAGTATTAAGGTGTTTTTAAATGTGTATTTCCTAGAAATAGGAATATAAAGGGCATACATAGATAATTAAATTAGTGGTAAGGGAATTATTAAGTAAATTTACTTAAATTGTGTTAAAAATATAATTCATTGATTATTACTTTAGAATATTATGTGTGAAATTAATTATAATTATGTTATGTTGTATTTACCCTTGTTTAATTTTGATTAATAACTTATACACAAAATCAATTATTTTTATTAATGGTTATTTCAATGATATGATATTTAAAAGGGATTATTCAACTAAAAACCCCCAATTTATATTTTTTAAATATTTATTTTCATAAAATTTATCTTTAATGTTAATTTTTTAAATTATATTAATTAATGTATTCATATGTATATGGAAGTTTTAAATAGTTATTTTTTAAATTACTCTCATTTTTCAGAAAAATAATATCTTAATGTTTTATTTAATGGGATTTCATTAAAAATCCCAATTATGTATTTATTTTTATAAAAGTAAACAGGAATGTTCTTTTAACATATATTACATGAGTTTAATTTCCATATTTCATGATTCCTTGATTTACTATGCTTCATTTAAATGATTAACTAATTACATACAATGAATTTTTTTTCTGTTTCATCTGTGTAATTTTCATTTAAAATAAGTTATTTCTTAATGAATGAATTTATGATAATGAATTAATATCTTATTTTTATTTTATAATTCGTTCAGTGCTATTTTAGAATAATATTTATTTATAATCTAATGATGGGTGGGTCCATGATAATCTTCCAATTAATTTTGTATTTTGGAAGTTAACCATGAAGGTAATTCCAAGTATAACTATTATAGTTAAATCAAAATATAACTGTGAGAGTGATTTTAGGATATTCATGATGATTACATCATATATTCTCCATGGGGGTCACATAATTAATATGTATTATTCGAAAATGATTCACAAATTTTCCAATATGATTGTTTATTCTTTTTATGTTTTTACATAAATCTCATGTTCTCACAAGATATGATATTGGGTTCTTTTATGAGGGATTGTATTTGATTAATTAGTATATTATTTTGAATTTTTTGTTCAGGTGTTTATAATGTTATGAATTAAACCATTATGGGTTTTATTTTCCCTTTAAATGTTATTAGGAAATGTTTTTTGAATAGCATTGTCCATAAAAAGTGATTGATTGGGTATATAAATGAATAAATTGAAACGAATATACATTTTGAAGAATAAAATTATTTATAGTTATTTATGGACTAATTATTTCATTATCACCTTTTAAGTCCTATTGTGGGGTTTTTGAGCTCATCCAAGTTTATAAAATATTTTTAACATGGCTTATGGGAGATTATGGACAATGATAAGGACATAAAGAAATCATTGATGACTTATGATAAAATAAAAAATTTTTTATTATAAAAGGGGTTCCTTTTGTGGATAAATTGATATTATATAAAGGATTCCTCTTTTAATATAGGTGTTTAGTGTATAAGTTTTTTTCCAAATTATCTAAAAATCCATGTCTAAATGATTTTTGGAGAAAAAAATTATTTTTAGTTTTAACATAACTAAAAAATGTATTGTATAAGGATGGTTACATAATGTATTGGAGTGTTTTTTCGATGGCAAGGGCTTAAATAAAAAATTTAGTTTTAAACATATAGTGAAACATGAAATCTTTTAATGGAATATTAATATTTGGGGACCTATATTGTAAAGGATTAATGTATACATATTTATTCTACTGAGGTATTAATGGCATAAAATTTATATTCCAATAGAATATAATTCTCAAAAAGAATAAGGTTGCCTATTGTAAAGAACACACAATCCTACCTATTATGAGTACTAATGATAGGAAACTGAGGAGAGTCTCAATATCCCACATGGGAATGGTAGTTTTTAATGTACATATGGATACATATGCAATAACACCCAAACAATGTGTAGGGTTATTTATGAGTGATGAGATGATTTCATTCAGGAACTATTGTTCACATCCACTAAAAACTAAATATAGGGCCTCCCCATATTCTTTATATTATTTATTAGGAGTAAGTCATGCAAAAATTATATTAAAATACATTATGTAGTAGAAGAACCCATTTTACATCAGTTTCCATATCAAAAATATTTTTATATAGGCATTTCCAATATATATCATAGTATGAATGTTTTGTAATAATAGTGGATAATGAAATATGAGTGAAAATAGTTACTAACTTAGGATGATAGAGAAATTTAAAGGTAAATTTCATGATCCAGAAACATTGGAGTATAATCATAAATAAAAGTATTCCTTATATGTAGAATCTACCAAGAAGGCCTATTTTTTAGATTATTCCATATGATTTCCTCTTATAAACACTCAATATAGATATACCTACAACCTGATGAATCTCTATGAAGCCCCACAACATATTCTATCTTCTTCTTATCTACTATGTGATTCCACCACTTTTATATTCTCTGTATATGAAAAAATATCCACAAAAACCAACCATGTGGATCGATCCACCTAATATCAAAATCACATTATTGATCCCACAATATTTTCCTAACATGAAGACTATCCTCTTTTGGGGTATCGTAGGCAATCCTTCTTCCAATTACCAATAATAAATTTTTTAATTAGTTTCTTATATCTAATCCTTGAAAAAAGGTAGGTACATATATGTTACTTATCATTCTAGCTATTAGGATTGTAACTATAAGTAAAATTTATCAAACAACCTTCTTAAACTCTTTTATCCAATGAGAAGATACTTATAAGGCCAACTGAATACCTCCTCCACAACCATGAGATATACATGATCACTGAATGTACAATAGTGTTAAAAAATATCAATCATGTATTCCCATGATTAACTAACACTACCACATATACCTATAACATAACTAGGACCTCAAAGGATTTAAAAATTTGAACTCTTATGAAACTGATGGTCTCTACTATGGGAGAATTAGTAAATTCACTCCTTGCTCATATGTTTGACTTGGTTGACCCATGTCCAGGCCCTATCAACATGGGATCTTGTTGGGAATCATGGTCAAATCAACGATCCAAGAGAATTGGGGATTCTTTTGAAAAGGTAAACCCCATTCATGTTCCTATTAAATATTTCAACACCATGATTCAATAACAATCATGAAACATATATTCATCAAAAGCAAACATTTTTGTTTAATCCCTACATATTATTTCATAGATCTAAATAAGAACTTGTACATACTTATAGATGTATATATTGATCAAGTCCTTGTCATGTGATGCCTCCCCAATCCCATCAATAATTCATTCTCACGTCCATTGCCTATAACATTGTAATCCCTAACCAGTCTTCAACATCATGCCATAGACCCCATGATTCCAATTGTGCCTCCCCATCCATCATCTAATAAGATATCAGAAAAATAATATTTTCATAAATCATTATATAATCCCCAATAAATCATTCCAAAATTAGTGGAGTCATCAATATGATTAGTTAGTGAGAAGAGTAAGGGAAGCCCCAATGCATAAGACGCACTTAATCAATTATTGTATCCTCCATCACAACATAGATATCCAGAATATAGTATGATAAAATATATAATAAGTCCATAACAATATGAGGTTAGAATATATGAAAAAATAAATTTAAATTGAAATTAAATTATGAAGCAACATCTATGTTTAATGGTATCACCCTTTTCACATGAAAATAAATTGCCTGGTGTGGTCCCCCCACGTAACATTAAACTATAAAACATGAACAAGAGGGGATTTAATTCCTATTAACCAAGATATATAAGATACCTATACAATGTCCAAAACCAATATGATTAATCTTATAGATGTATCCTCATGGGTCCATATTCCTCATAATGTCACACATATCCTTCATTTCCTGTATATACTCCCCATGGGACCATATGTTCCTTCATTAGAGAAATAATCACTATTAAATCACCTTCCTGGGGTGATATTATATATGAAATCACATCCTACCTTCCTTAGGAGAAAATAGTTCCTATTATCATGGATGTTGTTCAACTTGTGTTATATTCCCCCTAAACTCTCCTCATTAAGGAAAATTCGTAATGACGCCATATCTATCATGGTGATCCATATCACTGCATGGAAACCCACCAAACATGTATCATGTTAATATTCTCAACTCTTGAAAATCATCTTCATAGTCACATATTCCATTTATGTCAATATAATAATATCTTCTAATAAAAATGTTTCATGGATATCATTTCTATAAACCATTATTAAAATAATACACTCCACATGGAACAAAAATATTTAGAATATGCTTTTTTCAAAACCCTTATAGAACACTATGTGGTCCTCATTGCAAAATTATAAAAGGTATAATGAATCCCATTAAATAGAATTAAACTATGTGGATTTTAATTCGTTTCATTAGGATGTGGATGAATCCTTTCTTATAGTCCTTCTCCTAAGATCATGAATATTCACCACCTCTATGGCTTTAAATAAACTAAACAATTCCAACGTACATGTATTTAAAAAAAATCACTATTTAAAAAATGAAATAAGTACATGGTTATATATATATTGATGATACCATCAATGCAACACCACTAATAAATAAAAATTTACAAATTATCTAAAACCAATAGTACATCTAGATGGTTATATCATGAAATTATTTTCATCTATCGTTGAAATGGGGCCAACATATCCCACATTGGGATTTGAAAATTATTGAAAATTATATTTTAAATATATAAAAGGGCCCCACATAAGAAAAATTTTCCTCAAAAAATGGGGTGGATGAGAAAAAACACCCATTATTTCTATTGTCACGCCTTCCAGGGTGTTTCTAGAAAATTCCCAGTGGTTTCATTCCTTATGAATATTAGTGAACCCTAAAATATACTTTTATGTCCTAATAGTGTTAGTAATTCCATAAAAGATGGTTAATCCATAATTCAAATTTCAATATAAAAAAATATCTAATTAATATATGGAATCAATAAATTTTATGCCAAATTCTCTTCAAAAAATGTTTAATCCAATGATAAACCTAAAACCATGAAAGAGATTTGTATATGGTTCAATAAGTTATCATAATATATTAATCAGTTTTATTATTTATTATTTTCAGTACTCAAAGAAACGCCCTTGAAAAATTTTCCTTCAATCTAAAATTAATGGAATTATACAAGTGAATAAAAAATTCCACATTTTTCTCCAATGTTATATCCCCAATGAGAAAAAATATTGCATACCCTATGCAGTTTCATCAACAACAGGATATTAATTTTTGTAATAGGAGTACCATTTCCATGATATTAACCCCATCATAGAAGAGGGATGCGACTTCCATGTAGAGAATAACCAATTTTGTATCACCCCACCAACAAACGAATATTGTGAAAGGGGATTTATTGTCACCAATTTCAACATCCATCCAAATTTTAATCCTATCACTAGAGTGGAGTAATGATTAAACCTATTTTATTAAAGAGACAAAGGAATTAGTAACCAAAGACGTTTCATTTATATAGGATAAATATAGGAGGGCCCAAACTATTAGCGACCACCACTATGAACACCTAATAGTATCACATCCTCCAATATATATTAGGGAGGCTACTTGGGGAATGAAAACCCTGGACATATAGACCCAAGCCTCCAGAAGAATGTACAGGAGGGTTAAGAAAATGCAGCAGCACTATGAAGAGGCATATATCCATATTCCCAATGAATACTATCATCAACACACAATAACTATGATTAATGAAAAGGATTTTACTTATTAACATTAATTTAAATCTCATCATCATATCTTGATAGTAATTGGATATCGCAGTAGACTCATAATCACACTCTCTGCAAGAAAAAAGCCTATTTTCTAACTCCTACTGCTGAAGATATAAAACTTATCATTGAGGTGATAGGAGGTTAGTATTAAATCACAACACATTCTTATATATATTTTAGCAATTCTTGTCCAAAATAGTAGTATAGGACCACCATCGACATATCCTTGAAGCCAGAAGATGAACGATCCATATTATTTCCCCCACAAATATACATTCTCATCAATATAAATTAGGTTCTCTCTTGGATTGGATAATATTATCTCATGGATTTAAAAATAACAATACTATATTCAAATGATAAATAAAAAATAATATCAATCATATATTCCCATTCTTACTAGAGTTCTATAGTAAACTTTTTTTCCAACTCCATGTTACAATCACATCCATGAAAATACATCAAACATTGATTGAAATATTTTAAAAATAAATTTATTGTAGTATTCTATCTATGATCTCACCAAATGGGATCAAAACACACTATTAAAATAACATAAAATAATAATTATATTCTTATCCATGTTTATGGACTCTATCAAAATATCCCAGTGGCACCCAATTAGAGGATATCTTATATCTGTTCCCTCATGCATATGTCATTTTTGTATGTACTATATGTAAAAAAAGAATATGAAGGGATGATATTTCTATGTCTAAAAATACATTTTATGTATTTTAACATATCCCTACAATTACCCAATAATCCCATTAGCATATTCAAATGATAAAAAAATAGGTCACCTTGGATGTTTTTGAGTCAAGTGTTTTGTTTTCTTTACAACATGGTTCATGTCAATGATAAGGTTCTATCATGGGTTATCCACTCAAAAATATAAAGATGATATCATCAATTCCTTCCTCAAAATAAAAAAATATACATATCTCAAACTTATTCAGTGATAATATTCTTGGGGAACATCACTATATTTTTTTATATTCCTTGTAATTTTTTGTTTGGTGCCCATATGGTGAAGGCATAAATGATCTCACAGTTTATCCTCATTAATGAATGATAAAAAATTCTAGAGGCCCTCCCCAGGGTACGAACCATGAAGTTCCAACCAGGGGAAATATAATGGTCAATAATAGTGAAATTATTATTGTTGAAAACTATATAAACCATCATTGAGGTTTTAAGATTAGTTAAAAATATTTTCATCCCCTTTTGGAGAATTTTTTATAATTTCCTCAAATCGAGAGGCACTCAAGTGATTGAGTCCATCTACCCCAAGTGACTTCTCTCTATGACATTAAATCTCATAAAATCCAAATGATAGTCCTTGAATGAAACATATTGTAAATAATATTATTATAACTTATACTTTTATAGAATGAATTAAATTCTATATAAAACCCACATTAAGGGATCTAGGAAATGATGGCACTAATCAAATCATGTGTAGGAATATATTCCAGATGTTGAGTTTAATTATAGAGTTAACATGAATTAACTAGTAAAATAAAATATTTTGGCGATATTCAATACTATATCCTCCATTTGTAATAAAAAAACATTAAATTAGTGATGTTTTTTACGAAACATTCATAAAATATTTGCTAATTTAGTGAACCCTTTCTTGAAATATCATTAATTACTGAAAATTTTATTAAAACCTCATTAAATTTGTTTTTTTATAGAAACATTACAAATTTAGAAACATTTTCATGGAAATTTCACAACATTAGTGATTTGTTCAAGGAAATGATACTAGTATAACAACTTTTTCAAGGAAGAATTTCAATTTTAGTGATGTATTTTAAGGAATCATTTCCAAAAAAAATATTATTAAAAAGATCATCTTCACATATTGATTTGAACATATATCTAGGTATATATATATGTTATTTAATATAAAATCATACAAATATATATAAACAAACATATAATATATATATATATATAAACACACACATGCACATAAATATATAAATATCCAGGATAGGGAATGATTAAGAGGTCTTGTAGTCTAGTTTATTGTGGAATGCACGGTGATGAATCCCAAGTAATATGGTAGTCCTATCATTCCCTATAGTGGGGATTACAGTTTGAGTTTCCTTGGCATGGATGCCTTCTTGACATATTGTATTGTATTCCTGATATCTATTGATTTTCAAAATGAAATCACATGATTTTATGATTGACCTGTCATGGGTTATTTGTACATATCATGTTGTATCATGGACATGTCCAAAAAAATTATAGTATCTAATTGGTTTGTCCGAGGTACATCACAAAATCAGGATGGAATGTTTGAAGGCCATCACATGACTAAGGATGACATGAGTAGAGGACCTCGTTGGACATAGATGACAAGTCATGGTTTCATCATGAAATCAGGTTGGCATTCGTGGAAGGATTCATGAGATCATTCAATATTTTTCTGAGGACCTCATGAGATCTTGAGTGGCATTCTTAGAAGGTATCTTGATATCTAGATTAATTTTACATATAATGTCACGTGATCCAGTAGAATTTTCATATTTTCATTGTGGGATCTATATTAATTCTATAGAGGGTTACAAGATATCCATTTTACGTTCAATTGTATCATCACGATACCCAACTGAAATGCACTAAGGTCGTCGTATTATTTGGGCCAAATGTCTTGGTGTCAACGCAAGGTATGGATAGTGAGATCAAAGGTGTTTGGGAGACATAGGGTTATACTCTGAGGGTATTAAAATCATTATTCTTCATGTATATATGACATTCCATGATCCAAATTATCTATTGAGGGAGTGTCACATGATCTGACTGACACGTCCTGGTGCTATCAAATGACCTTTTGGGTTCATGTAAAATGCATAATAATAAACTTTTATCTTCCTCAAATAACTCTCCCATCCATTTAGTCTTATTTATTTCCTGTTATTACACATGTTGATTTAATTTTTTTAGATTTAACTTGTTTAGATCTCCTATGAATCAATAGACATGCATGATATTCTCTACAAAAATCGGTCGATATTCAATAAGTCTTTTGTAGGATCTCAATTGATCAGTCAAGGTGCATATTCATGTCTCCTGATTCTTTTAGTCATTCCATAAATCTACATCAGAAATAATACATTGAAATAATTAGATAGGTTGTTCAGGGATGTCCACTATAATCTCTAGGTTCACTAGTGTTTTGATACAAGGATGCATTTTTCTGAGGTGGGAGGACTTTATACGCCTCCCACCATAGTTATACTTCACTTTATGGGTTACATATTTTTCTGATTTGGGGTGATTTTGGTTAACAATTTAACGGTATGTGCTTTGTGAGATCTGGTCATAGGTTGTCCTAGGGGAAATGCATGATTTTAAGCGATTGTAAGACCACTTGAACAGTGACCCATTTATTGGCTTGTGTCCAATCAAAGGGGTCTTTTAGAATCATTTAGACCTCCGAAGGAAATTTTATAAGCTCAGGATGGCATGTTTAGGGACCTTCATGGTATCATAAAACATACTCAATGTCTCTCAAATGATATGATATGACCTGTTTAGGGTCCTTCATGTTAAATAGTTTTCCTACCAAGGGACCATCGTTATATATTGGTTTAATTTCATGGGGCTTCACAATACAATTATAACATGTGAAGGGGTCTTTTGGGGTTATTTTTGCTACTCTAAGGGGCCTCGAGAAACAAATAGTGATCACATAGGGTGTATAAATATATTCTCAAATAATTATTGTACCTTTCTATTACAACAATCTAATGTCATTTCACTTTTTTTATTTCCTTTTCCATTTTAAAATGTATTGTTATTTCATATGATTGTATGTTTTTTAAAATAAAATCACTCTCCCCAACAGTGATGCATCAAGTATCTTAAAAAGGGTCTTATGGTGATTCATGATAATTTGGTATGAATAACCCTTATATTTTTCAATGGTGCCATAGGTGAAGTGCATGACCAAATTGACATTACCAAATCCCTCCATGTGATTAGGTAAACATGCTAGTGGGTTCTTGAATGACATGGATGTCATGTATCTAAGATTTTTGTGGTGTCTTTTGAACTGCATGGTAATGATTTATGAAGTTTTTACACCATGAAATGATTAATATTTCTTCATATTTTTATCTATATTCTAAAAATCTTTTTTGGATGGTTTCTCAAGGCCCTACTAGTTGACCAGTCGTATTCCTCAGAGGATCTCATCTAGTTATTTCCACATGATCATTGTGTGTCTTGACAGCATCTACAAAAATAAGGAGTGATTTTTAGTGGTAATACATATGATCTTACAAGAAAATATGTGATGAACATGACCTTCTAAAAGTCACGTGATTGTGTTACTTGTTACATGTTACATAATCTGTTTGTATTGGTTACCTTTTAGTACTGTGTTTTATTGAAAAAATAATTCCCATGTCTTCGGTGTTTATTCTCTTCTGGATTTTGTAATTCTTATTAAACAGGGATCAACCCACATATATATAATATTTGAAAAGATGATTTTTTATCTTTATTTTCCAGATCTTCCTTGTATGGTTTCTCAAGGCCCTATTGGTTGACTAGTAGCATTCCTCAAGATGATCCCATCTGTTTGTTTCCGCATGATCATTGTGGGTCTCGGGAGCATATACAAAAATAATGGGGGATTTTCTATGGCAATACATATGATCTTACAAGAAAATATCGATGAACATGACCTTCCAAAAGTCATGTGATTGTGTGACTTGTTACATGTTACATAATCTTTGTGTATTGGATACCTTTTACACCATTGTTTTAATGAAAAAATAATTCCCATGTCTTGGGTAATTATTCTCTTTTGGATTTTCTAATTCTTATTGGTTAAATTTTAGTACTTTATTTTATTCTAATAATTTTAACAATTATTCTTATGTATGAAAATGATATAGAAGGACCCCAAATAATTTTATTATATTGATATGAGTAAATATTAAAAGAGGATGTATAGTTTATTTGAAAATGTAAAAATTAAACAAAATAGATATATCTAAACATTTAAGTGATAGAAATAAATTAATATAGATTATCATAACATAATATTTAATATAAAGAAAAATTGAACAATTCTATATAATAGTGGTCAATAATAATAAACATTGGGATCCACACATCTCCTCAACTCAATATCAATGGGTGGTTTTACTTGAAATTATTTTTTTCAATGTGTTTAGAAAGAAACCAAGTCTTCCATTCAATTAAGCCATTGTAAAAATATAATTATTTATAAATTTTAATACATTTGTTCATTATTTCAATAAAGAATCACAATTTGCATTAGATTTTAGCAGTTCTGGCCTGAAATATTTTTCCTTTTTGTGTTTGTTGTTAGAAAATGAACCTCAAAAACATTTAAGGGTACTTTGAACCAATCCCCTCACACACAATGGACAATGCTACCCAATCTCCATAAACTATGGTTGTGAGAACAATTCCCCATTACACTCAATGAGATTGATATCTGAAAAAAAGAAGAAAGGGGATAATCTCTTTACGAAATCCCTATGAAGAACACACTAAATACTCATGTTTGGATTATATTGGAAAGAGTGGGTGGAGGAGATAAAAGAGTATAAGACAACTTGAGAATAATGAAAATGGATCATAATGAACTCTAAAATTAAATTCATGTAAACCATGTCCATCCAAGGATCCTTTGTGGTGTATTAAAACCCAATAATGTCTTTGGTATAATTATAGACATGTTAGTTGTAAAATAGATCCATTGGGAGTTAAATTAACACACTAGGGTACACTAAAAAGCATGAATTTTCTATTTCCCTTGATTACACTAGATAAAATATGGGGGTTAAGTTTAAACTTGTGGAACCTAGATAGGAAAAGGATTCGTTCCTTATCCCACTTACTATCAAGTGTGGGTTATCAACTAGCTAGTATAACATGTATAGAATTGATATTCCTTCTAGATCCCAATAACCACCCACTACAGCCCACATGTTAGCCATTTGGTACCCAATATGGGAGGACTGTAACATGTTCCCCCACAAATTCACTAGTCCGACAATTTAATAGAATAGTTATTCCAAAATGAAAAAAAATATAAGTGCAGAATATTGTGAAATGAAATGGTTATAATAATATTTTGTGTTAATTTTTATTAGAACCACCTAATAGGGTGAGGTACAAAATTCTCCCCCATTATCCTGGAGACAAAATAAAATATAATTATTTAATATCATAACATTCATTATGAAATTTTCATTACTATAACAAAAATAAATTTTTTATTTCCAAATGAAATATAACTAAACATTATTAATACATAAAAAAATATTTTTGAATTTAAATTCATCAATTATTTAAAAACATTATTCTTTTAGAAAATAAATTTCAAAATATATCCAACATTGTGATTATCGAAAATAAAAAAACACCAAATTTTAAAATTTCGAAAATATATCATTTTGAAAAAAATTTATATTTTAAAAAAATTGAAACATGTTATGATTTCATGGAAAAATATTCTGGTTTCCCGCATATAACCAATATAAATATCCCTTTGATGTCAAAACTTTCTCTCCATTGAAATAAATGAAACCTAAACAATTAAAATAAATTAAATTTAAAAATAATATTATTATTTATAAACATTTGAAAATGTATATATTGAGACAGGAATATAACATCAATTTTGATTTTATTATATTTTCCACATAAATTAATTTAATTCAAGGTATTATAGAATTACATAATTAAATTAATCATATTATCATCTATATTAATAATCTTAAATCCCATAAACTTGGGTTAAAAATATCATTTCAATGAATTCGTAATATGACGATCTCAAATTATAAGAATGAAAAGTGGAAATAATAATTTTCAAAATCCATAATGTTCATTCATGAGGACTATTAACTAAAAATGAGTTGGAAGTCTTTTTAAATGTCAAGATTCCATAATATGTTTTTTATAAAAATGTATTATCCATATATTAATACATACAAACAGTCATTAAAATTTAAGAGAGAATATACATATGATGATGATTTAAATTTGATATATTTGAAATCATATTATATATAAGGATTTATAGAAGAATAATCTCTCTCTAAGAATCAAATATGATTTATAAATGGATTTTGTTCCCCCAAAAGTTTATCATTAGAACAACTATATTCCTTCATCTACATCAAATTATGTTCAAGGTGATAAATTGCTTAAAGAAATGATATTTAGATTCCAATAAATTTATTTTCTAAAATATAATTTCAAATTTTAATATGATTATGTCCAGGAAAAATGATTTCAAGAACTATAAAACACACTCACATTCCCTTTTAAATAATATTTTTAAATCTTGTATAGAATAAAATATATTATATCATTCTTCATTTTGTTGAAAAATTATTATTTCTTATTTAGGGAAATTTTATATTATGAAATTTTAGTTTCATATCCCCCTCCACAAAAAATTAACACAATGAGGGGAGATATATGATGACTGCCCTTGTCATACCTCCAGTAGGGCTTGGGGTGGTGTCTAACACCATGGGTATAATAATCATTCATATGGGAGGAATTAACCGCTAAGAGAGACATGAAGAAGACAGAGATAATAAATATACAACAACTCATACATACTTATACTAATATATAATAAATAAATAGTGATGAAAATGAAAAATAACATATTACTAAAACAACCTAGAAGAAAAACACAACTAATCCAAAGGTAATGATGGAAGAGACAACAAAACCCAAACAACTCATACTAAACCATGAGCTAGTAATATACATCCTGATCAGCATCCCGCTCCTACTGAACTAAAAATAATTATATATTCCTAGGGTGAGCATAACAGTATACTTGATAGGATCCTCCCCATAGCCTGTCATGAACAAGATTAATAAATTATGATAATTCAAAATAAAAAAACTTGAAACTTAATCTTCACCAAAATTGGAATACTAATATACAATAATCACTATGTCTAAAACTCACTAATTATTTTATGAAAGAAAACATATAACGAAGTAATAAACCGTCAAGGGTACCTAGCACCCACTTCCCCAATTTATTTCTACTCTATTCCGACATTACACATTATGAGCCATATCTCTCCAAAATTAATGCATCATAATGACACTAGGGTAAGGAATCACTACATGCACATCATGATACACATTACCAAACCATCCCATATCACATATTCACATATAGTAACCATATAGTTTCCCAAAGACACATCGTCATGTATGATGTATATCTAACATTGAATATTTTACCAAAGGAAATTACATCACATACACTGAGTATGTACCTTAATCCATCACAACCTATAAATTTCATACATGTAATAATAATTTGGTTATTATATCAAATAATGCATCTGTGAAAAATAACCCGAATCTATCCCTTCTCTATATAAACATTTATGGGAAAACTACTTGTTTAGAATAATATCACAAGTAACTACCAATTAAAGAGTGTTGGATTAGAGTGGGTTTCATCCATCAATACTTCCAGAAATATGTTGGGGGAAACACCCTACCGTAGACTATTCGGTGACACCTTCCCTAACTGACATGGGTGGGGTAGCATATGTAATCAAGGAATATACAAGATATAATTTAGCTAAAACCCACACAATTTGAATAACCTAGTCTTATAATAATATATAGTTAGCATTGATCAAACACTATGATGAATCAAATAAGACAAGATATCCTATAAGCACACAAGCATATAAAACAGATACATTAATTACATCATTCATTTTTAAGAATTTATATAGGCTAATTAATTCATTTTCCATTTATTAACCTTTTTTTACATTCATTAAATTTATTTAATCATACAAATGGTTCATTATGAATGGTAATAATAGAAACCAAGTCCATGGTTTATCGAGATTAACTACTTTTAAGAAATTTCATTCAATCAAAAACTAACCTCGTGTGTTATGAATTAATTATTCAATATTATTATTATTCCATATCCAGGTAGTCTAGGAAATCCATCCTAAGATACCAACAAGAGGAAAAATAAAACCAACAACCTCTAATGGACTCATGTAGTGGGAAATACAATGTATAAAAAAAAATAATCTAGGCCATATACCATTAAATATATTCCAAAGATCATACAATATCTCAGCATCTCATGAATAGGTATGACTATCATGAACATATTCCATCACATATAGTACCATCCACCAAACCAAAATTCATATAATAATTCATATCTCTACCACAGGTATTAACTACTACCACATCAAATGCTCCTCCATACCAATATATCATATCATTCATCCCCAGCTCAAACATACTAGGTTCACATATCATCCTTCCCTCCCCACCCTTGTTATATATCTCATGCTCAACCAGACTAGAGACAAGACAACAAGAACATATCCAAAACACATCACAAAAAATAGCATGACAAAAAAACCAGAAATACCATGAGGGATACTAGGACATAAAACTAAGGCATTCAACATTCTCCTAAAAATGATATCTCACTGCCCCAAAACATTGCACTCAGCCTTCTAATCTAAATATGAAACTCATGGACTATAAAATTATTTACAAAACAAGAAATTTTTATTACATATTGAATTAACTAATTTATTATAAATAGGTTCCAAATATGAGAATCCTATCTCAACGATCTATAATAGGATATAAATGAGAAAACATGCTATTAGCATTTATTCTGGATTTAAATTTTTTTGGAGATGTTCTATTATAAACTAACAAAACATTTTAATTATTATCAACAAGATTTAACATGCCCTAATTATTTATAAATCCCATTATAAACATGGAATATCATGTTTAAATTTAACATGATAATTGCATCAATTATATTATCCTCAACTTACATCAACCGCTGGATAACCAAAATATTTCTTCTTTAATTACTCTTAAGAAACTTAATTATCAATAAACACCATATTTACATTAATTATAAATTTATACATTCTAATTCTAGAATTACATTACACTAAAAATTTATATATCAAAGGTATCACAGTATCTTGAAAAAAGAAAGGGAAATAGATATCACAGTATAAAGTAAAAACATCGGTAGCATATGATCGCTATCCATTTTCTTTAATCTAATTAAATAATTATTAAGTAGTTTTAATTTTAATCCAAAGAGATAAATAATGATCAATTTGTGTGTTCATGTAAATAAAATAATGGAATTAAAAAATTCTGTACCTCAAAATCCATCAATATTCTTCCCATGAGAATTGAACACGTTGAAAATGTTTGGCCACCAATCCTGTAAGAACTGCATCAATCTGAGGAAACCGTGACACAAATACACCAAAAACCAAGAGAAACCCCATAAAAACATTTAATGGAAAAATAAATATAATATAGAGATGATACGAGCAGAAAAATGATCAAATGACTAGATTCTATTATAAAATTAAGGGATAACAAACCTTTGATCAACACAGATCACCACAGATTGATGAGAGGAGCACAACAATTGATTCCTATGAAGTGATATCAAATCACCAAGGGTGGGGGATTCGGGTCTCCTTGAATAAGAGATGGAGTTTGTAAAACTATTGGAGTTGGATAAGACTTGATTATATGAAACATTTAAATATTCAATTGACATGGAATTTATAGGGTGTCTAAAGCATTTAATAATTTTGTAAATTATGGACATCGATTTTCTCCAAAAATGCATCACTTTATATTATTTAAACATGATTTTTTACCTTTCATGTAGGATATGATGAATCATATTTAACAATTCTTGACACTCACTTACACTTTGTGTGATGATTCCATGAAATGTAATCTCCTTGTTCAATCATTTTTTGTAGGAACCAACTTCTGAGTACATCATGTACTTATTTAAGCACCAAGAGCCTTAGAATCACACAACTGTTCAGTACACATGGATACAAGACCATACATTAGATATATATGAAACAATTATCATCCACGAGATTAAAAAAACAGACAAAAATTGTAAAAAGGGTTTGTCTATACAACCACCCCCAATATACAACTCAAATATTTCCATATCCTAGGATGTCAACAACATCATTAGAGGAACGATAGAAAAACAATGCAACCACCACAACATGATCCTAAAAACCATCATAGTTAAAAAATTATTAAAATATATTTAGAATATAATAATCATCAAGATTATACTATATCATAAAAAAAGAATTTATACATCTACAAAAAAACTACATTATAAGCGAGAAGAATAAAAAAATATACTTAGGGTACTAAACACGCATCAAGGACTGAAATTCCTAGGAATAAACCTCCGTAACAATATTTTTTCATATGAAACAATCCATGGGAAATGAAAAGTCACAAAAAAAATTTATCTGGGTAGTCCTTGATCTCCATAGGCTACTCCTCGTGGTTTGCGTCATCATCATCATTGATCTTTTCCCTAATAAATAACTTTAGATTCATAATAAAGATAATAAAATATCTATGATAAATGAAATATATTTTGTATCCTTATCTTATATAAAGATTTTCTATATGATATTTCATGGACAAAAAATAATCCTCTACCTCGAAAGTCCCAACAAAATAGGGAGAAAGCCTTCCCCCATTTCTGAATCGTTGCATCCCATGATGAGGTGTCGTTTTTAAGAAACCATTATATCAAATATTGATCTCAAAAAATTTCCTCATATGATCAAAATAGAATTTAGGATGATCATATGCTAATTTTATCCTCTCATGAATTACATAAACTAACTTTTTTGTATTTTGTGCGAGTTCTGGCACATGAATTTATGCCTCTTCAAACCCAGTCCAGCACAAAAGAGAATGAGAAGGTCATCAATGAAATGATTAAAAATGGGACATACTAATGGTGGAATATAAAATATTATTGTAATAAAACTTGAACGAGGGAATGTTCCCCATCCAAAAACATCCAAAATCAGGGAAACATCTGACAAAAATGTCTTCAAGTGTTTGGATAGTCCACTCTGTCTAACCTTCCATCTGCAGATAAAAAGAAGGAATATGGTATAACTAAGAACCAAAATAATTTTCGAGACCTCATCAAACACTGGGGGTAAAATGAGGATCTCAATCCTAAATGAACTTATTAGGACTCCATGGAGTAACACTACCATCTCTAGATACATAATTAACAAAACCTCCACCAGTCTCTAGCCCCTGATCATTATAAGGTGTAATAATTTAATAAAATGATCCACAATCACCCATATAGAATCATAGAATCCATCAGATCAAGGAATACCAATAATTTATTCCATCGATATTCCCTCACACTTACACTAGGTAACATCTGATGGTTTGAGAAATCCATTAAGAACATAGTTCTAAAAAATGACCCTCTATCAGTCCAAAAATATTCAACCATTCTACGGAACTATAGGCTTCAATGTAGGCCACATAAAATGACCTATTAATGTTTTTTATACCTCTATCACACTAAGATATACTGAAAAATGTGAACTATATAACTCTTGAAGAATCCTATCATGTTTTTCCAAAGGAATTAGGAACATTCCCAAGAACAACACCATGTGTTGTCCATCCTCAAACCAACTATCATGGGAATCACTAAAAGAGACAATCACTCTACACCAACACATAATAATATATCATAAAATTTTCATCCACCTACTTCCCCAATGATTACAATGATTTTATTTGTAAAATAAAAAAGCCACCCCCACCTCTCCCATGTCATGATGAATTGTTGGGAGCTTATTTATCACACTCCAAGGAACATAAAATCCATGCATGGAATCAATACAAAACTTTTACTCATAAAATAGACCAAAAAATTCATGTATCATAGTGTATACCAAAAATAATATTTAGTCTTGATTGAATTACATATATTGGTGCTGAAAATAATTCAAATCATGTAGTGAGAATAAATTACTCATGCAATTTTGGTCATTAGAAACTACAAAACACTCACCGATGAGATAATATTTCCATAACATAAAATCAAACACCACTACCTTCAACTAAAAGTAATGGGTGGAATAGTTATTCTCATGGGAATTCAACATAAATGATTTATAAAAAATAAATTATACTCACTACATCATAATAAATCTTAATCCTACATTTGAAGCATCACAGAAAACATCAAACTGATCTCCTTCTACTAAAAACCAATATACTGGAGCACTAAAAAACATCACATTAAGATACTCAAAAGCTTTATAAAATAGGACAATCCATACAAACACCTCATAATATGTTATCAATGCTTCCATAGGTGTCCCCACTCAATATAAATCTTCAATGAACCTTTCGTAATATTAACAGAGACCAAAGAATCTCCATACCACTTTCACTATCTTAGGGGTGTACATTAAAAAATAACCTCTATATTTTAAGGATCCATAGATACTCCATAGTGGGATACCACATGCCTAATTAAATGGACTTCATCAACCTAGAACTCACAATTTTATAACTTCCTTAATAGAATCTCAAAACAATAAAGCCCCAAAAATTTCACACAGATTCTCTGCAAGATCTTCCTCCGATGTAGATTAAAAACATATGTCGTCAATGAAAACCACCAAAAGAATATCCAAAAAATTCCAAAATACTATGTTCATCAACCCCATGTACACATTTAGATAATTCCTTACACTAAATGATATCATGACGAACACATAACACATGTGATGATAACATAATATTTGTCTTCAAAATATCCTCATCCTTCACCTGATATATTATGATATATTTACCATAAATTGATCAATGATAACAAACAATCTCTCATCATCAAATCGAATTAATCTTCAACCCATGGAAGAAGATATTGGGTTTCCACAGATACATAATTAATGTGATGATAATTGATATAAATCTACAACCTTATATTTTCCTTCTTCATAAAAGAACTTCTGCACCTCATGTTGACACACTCCAATGATAAAACCATTCTTCAACAGATCATCAAGACGTACCTGTATTCCTCACGAATTGGATGACATAATACTCTATGTTGATATCAAGATAGGAGACACTTATTTCTGTAGATGGATCCCAAACTCGGTCACTTTTTGAGGGGTTAATTCTAAAACCACTTCATGAAATGCATTAGGGAACTCTTCTACAACC
Organism: Viscum album; assembly: GCA_963277665.1. NCBI lineage: Eukaryota > Viridiplantae > Streptophyta > Magnoliopsida > Santalales > Viscaceae > Viscum > Viscum album. The sequence goes on along the minus strand of OY728126.1, from coordinate 2,060,961,737 downwards.
CTAGGAAACACTGAAAATGAAAACGTGTATGAGATCAATATCATATAAACCCTAAATTATGAAAAAGATAAAACATATCTCTAACTCATATGAGGTTCTAAATCACCAAAACCACCACTGGATCTCAATCAGTGTCAAAGAACAAATCCTACCTCCTACAATAATCCATCATAGCCTACACCAAATACAACTAATCCATCTGGAGTTAAATTTTATATGGTTCAGTCAATAAAATTTTGTTCTCTCCCAAAGATAGGTACCTCCCCTAGACTATCTCATAGCCTACATAAATCATACAAGTAAGTTATCCTCAAACTAGTGTAGTCAACACGAAGGTAATTGGAAGCCTTTTTACCTATTGTCCATAAGAATGGAAAAGGGTACATAATATAAAGGATTGTGGTACTCCGAAATCCAACAATCCATAAAAAGATGTAGAAAACAAGAAAATGGTACCTCAAATAACATTTATCTCACACAACACTATAATTATAAAGCCTAATTCTATAAAAATACATACTATACGACCTCTCTGACCCTGTTTATGACCACATCCATAGACACACTCATCTATAAAAGAACAATGAGAATATTAGAGTTGTCCTCTACATGATCCATCTACGTTCTACATATCCCAAACAAGAGGACCTTCATTATTTTGCCTCATTTGAAACTGCTTCAATATAAGAACATGAAATGAAACACCTAGAATACTCTGATTAAAAATAAATACTGGGAAAACTTTCCCCTAATGACTTCATCCTCCATATGAGATGATATGTGTCTAATCCCATATCATCTTTTTGTGAGATAAAACTGCTAGATAAATAAGATGATACGTGAAGTGACCTACCCCCTAGATTGCCAAAAAACCATATATCCTGACAACTAGGAATGTTTGACCATAGATCTACTTTATGAGTAATCATGATGACTCCCCTCTCAATATTGCCTAGTTCTACTAGCTCCCATTCTATATATTATTTTATCACTATCTTTTCAAGATATTTCTTGAAAAAAATTGTGGGGAGATGGAACCACTTCTCTAAATAAAAATCCTCCTCAAAATTTATCTCCCTGACCTCCTCATCTAGAAAGAGGTCTAATATATATCCCATAAGGTCCCTAAAAAGAATCCTGAACTCCCACTCACAGGAGATGTGATATTTGGTACCCTAGAACAAATATAATTATATAATAAGAAAACCTATAGTTAATTCTATGAAAATTAAAAATCTTATTATCACATAATGATTATTATTATATATATCATAGTATGTGATAATGTCATAAGAGTAGCGTTTGTACTCAAATGACATAGTAGTTCCTTATTATGCTAAGAACTCAAAATTGCTTTGACATTATTCATAATATATGTTCTACATCAAGATGAAGTCATTTTAGGGACATAAGTTATATAGTCTATCATTGGTGGAGACTCATAGGACATTTAGGATCCTTTCCATGGTGAATGCCTTTTTTGTAACCATTATAGTTTATTATAAGAATGAAACCCATCATTTGGAAATCCACATTTATATGTTTATTGGATTTTTCTAACTGTGTACATTTGTATTGATAGTTATAAATTCAGTTTATTACTGATGAGTACTACAAGAATCTTACATTATGATTTTATGAAAACCATGATGAAATATATATTTTGTGAGGTAGGATATGTTGGGGGTTTCACGAGTAATATTTCATTATTGAATAGTGTAAGAATGAAATTTCACCGTCTCTTTTTTAATAGAAGATGATATATTAGAACACTCGATGGAAATGATAAAGACTAATAAAATATATGGACATGATGTTCTATAGGAAAGATCAATTTTTAAGAATTCCATGAAAGGACCATTTATAAAATAGGTTTATAGAACCATAATAAAACATGCGGGATAAAAGAAACCATTTTAAAATGATTATATTACTTAGTAATCGTACGTAACAGGTACTATATCATTGTGGCATTAAATTCTTCTCTATGGGTCCCTTGGAATGTTTCCAAATTATCTCCATATACTATAGGCTACGTCACGTTCTACAACTAATTAGGGGGACTATAGTGTGACACATTAAGTGTTTCCATAATCCCAGTAAAAAATATTTAATTTTATTCTTTTTAACAATTTAAATAAATATTATTACATAATATGGTTTATTAATTATTCATGTATGCATGCTCATTTATATTTTGTCAATAGTTATTTGAGAGAATGTTATGTGAGCATAATATTCAAAAAAATATTTACATTCTATTTTTTAATATAATATTTATCTATAATTTATAGAAAAAATAAATGATATATTTATTAAATAAATTTTCATTAGGAAAGGCTTGATAAATATTATGGAGGAATTAAAGACCTAGTTTTTAGGTATAGTGAGAAATAATATATATTTAATATTATTTTATTAAATAATATTTAATTTATTTCACAAGTAAATAGAATGTAAATTGAATAACGATAATATTATTATTTTGGACATGGGTTTTTTCAATGGATTAAATAAATATTAAAAGGCACTTCATAAAATAATTATTATAAAACACAATTATCATTTAAATAAAATTATATTATTTTTATATGATCTAGGTAATTTTTAATATGAAAAATGATAACTGTATATAATCCTCTCAATCCATAGAGGGATCCCTCTCAATGAACGCTTCCAATAATAGAGAAAATCATCATTCACCTCCCACTCTTATATCATGATAGATCAAGATTAATTCATTGGATTTGATTCTTATAAAAATCAACAGAAGGTGACATAAGTGATAGGATATTCCATGCCATAATCTGCAGATTCATATAGTGACATTTGGATATTTTTGGAACCTATGTGGATCAACACTTGAGGTAATTTTTTCTTGATTCCTATAGTATGATGACTATTCAAAACATTTTCATTTTCAAATCCATCAACAGAGAAATGGTTAAAGCACTGTAATTAATTATTAGATTAAATTAACTATAAATAATATTGTTTTATCCTATACTTTGTTTTAGTAATTTCTAATTTTTCTATTTTCATTGATTCAGTTCTATTGATCATTAATTTTATTTTTTTTATAAATCTCATATTGATCATCGATCATGAAATAAATAAATGATGGGATCAACTTGTCAGATGATTCCATATTGTCCAAAACCTACAAGTGGTATCAGAGAGGTCACTTAATTATTTATAATTATTTAATGTTCATTGATTAATTTACCAATTTGTGATTTATTTTTCTATTTTTTTTAATCAATAATTAACCCAAATTGTGACATCTATTTATTCTTATTTCATTTATCATTGATTTAATAAAAATGTTCTATTGAAAGACAATAATAAAATAAAACAGATCATCTAGAGATGCCATAGATTAATGTAGGATAAAATAATAGTTCACACCATCTAATCAGATTTACACATAGAATACATGTTTTCAATTCACCTGTAATTAATTGATAATTATTTCAAATTGTATTCATTGAATAAACATTGTGAATATAATTTCATTACCACGTGTTGAGAAGGATATCCTTAGGAATGGTCTTCCAGAGTATATGTCATATAGCCCACCTATATAGCACTTAGTTTGTTATGTCATTGAAGGGATGTGTGTTTTTATACACCACATACCTGACTAGTGACTACGTATTCATATACCACATGCCATGTAGAACTTATACATGTTGGGAAATATGATTTTTTAGAGGCTTGAATGAAACACTGAGTCCCAAGTCTTTGCATCAGATAGCTGGTGAGAGACATTAATTCCATGTGGATCACATATACATGTTGTGTACTTATACCAATTTCTGAATATTTAAAATTAATTTACTATACTATGTAAAAATAATCTCTAATTTCTTGTGTGTGGTCATTATGTTAATTAGACACATAATGGGAAGCGTTTTAATATATATATATATATATATGTGTGTTTAATTAATTTCAATATAATGATCGTATTTTCAAATCATGTGGAAGTCATATGAATGATATTACTATATGTTCATTAATTAATAACATGTTACAAAAGTAATGTAATTTGTGTAATAAATAAGTTGATAGTACACGTCATAAAAGTACATGATAAGTTCTGTATTCCATATGTCACAATAGTATGCAATATAAAGTTATAATACATATTGTGTATTTTTTTCGGGGTATTAAACATGTTTCCTCCATGGTTCATTTATATATCTCATTTATTTTAAATAAAATTTTTGAAATAATTCTAAATTATGACGGATGAAAATATCGAGGAAATTTGGGTGAGAATTAAGTAAAAATAATTGACTAATTATTAAACACAATAAATTGGTTCAAGAAAAGTTTTTCATAAATAATAGAAATTAAAAAATAAGTTTCTGTTTTAACAAATGAAAAATTTATTTTGTTCATGTTGACAGTCCCCATTATAGAACATCCCATTGAATGTGATTGGTTTCAATTAATTTATTATTAAATTAAATTGTTTGTATGTATGAATTCTCTCCTCTATTTATTTTAGGGTCTTTGTACTAATAGTTTATTTTTTGTAAACCATTTTCCCCTAAGCTTCTAATGGGTAAATAATATATAACTGATGGAGCTCCAAATCTAGTAGAGGTCAATCAAGTATGGATCCAATAAGAAACCAATCCATGTGAGACACATAGGTCTATAGGTGGAATGTTATTACATAACCCATAAATTGTTCAAGGTGTTTTTCCCATTGCCCAACAATTATTTATTCAATGACCATATAAATTAACAATTAATAAACGATCAAGATCATACCCAATTATTATTTTATTTCATTCAGGTTTCATGGATATCTAAATATGGATGTTTTAATGAAATCACATGATTCCATGAATTAATAAGAACACAAGATGTAACGAAATTAAATTATTGTTGGAATAAATATTATTAATGACATAGACAATCACGTTATAAAATACCCTTAATATTAAAAATATTTTGATAAAGATAATTATTGGAAATTTATTAATAAATGATTAAATCAAACAATTATATATATATTTAATATTTCATCCAACTACTTCAGCTAAAATTGAGCCATAGTTCAAAGTGATATACCTACCAATGTTGGGGTTCGTTTATGTATTAGGGAATTCTATAATTAATATTTATGTTGAAATCACATATATCACATCAACTGATAATACCAATGATGAAAATAGTGTATCTGAGAGGAATTTTTTAAGGAAATATAATTTAAGGATATCTGTATATGGGATTCTATTCAACAGATCAATATACTATGAGTTAATGTAGTTGGAAATTTAAATTCCTACCTGAATCCATTCGATTTGTTTGACCAAAAATATTATGGGTAATGATAATGGAAACATAGATCAATGGAACTAGAATTTCTACAAAATATGATATTAGAAAAACAAATGCGGAGGGATATTTGTTTTCAATAAAAGAGGGAGATATTAATAAATAATATATTTATATATGTTTCTTAATTTTATCAAATAAATCACTGAATCGCTATGCATAATAATTGTAGAAATATAAAAAAACAGAATCAAAAAAATCCATGAATCCCATAATTTATAATGATAATCTTATCAATGGAAATATTTTCATAGAGTGGAAAAAAACCAACCTATTATCCTTCTCCATGAATGGAAATTCTAGGGGCCGAAAGAAATGATTACTAATGCAATGGGAAATGTGGTTTGGGACAAAGAGTTTTCTCTCTATGAAAATCATTTGAATTATGCTACATATGTTCAATATTTATTTATATCATCCATAACCAATGTTCTTTTGTAACAACAAGAGTATATTGATACATATAGCATGTTATATAACTTATTGGATCTCTATCAATTGATGGCGAGACAATACAGATATGAGATTTCTAACAATTGTTTACAACTAAGCATGGAGAGTCAGTGCCATTTGGGTCTAATAATATCATGATTATTGGATTAATTGAGTTCTTTGACATTATAACGATTAAATTATTGGATAAGTTGAGTATAGATACCATACCTTCATCACTTACAAGGACCTTATATTTTTTGATAGTTAATTAATATATAAAAAGAATGAGATTATTCTTTCATAACTTAATACATTGATTATCCAAGTGGATAAGAACATGGGGTGTGATAAACCAGTGTTTCTTATAGTGAATTAGAAATGGATGAAAATGGAGAAGGGTCCCAAGACTCATAACATGTTTTAATCATGTGATCGACATCCATCCATGAAGATTAATATGAAGGGAAGGGAAAGAAAAAAAGGGACATTATGTTTTTCATGTGTCATGCATGGCCACTTGAAGAGGAACCGAACCTAGAATATTCGTGATGATAAAGGTGTTTTCATTTACAAGATTAATATTAAAATATATTCAAAATTGGTATTATATACATCTTATAGTTCTAACATATATATCCAAATGAATGAATCATGTAAATTAGGAAATATTTCTTCAAGAGAGGTGGATTTGGGCGATGTTAATGTTAAGAGACAATCGACTCTAGAAACTAGTGACTAACACCTTTTGTTTCAAATAAAAATGATTTTGGTTTTAAATGACTGTTATTATGTTCCAACAGTTACCACGAAAATTATTTTTTAATGATGCTTAGATGAAGATGGTTTTATTTTCAGGTTCGGAAATAAATGACTTTTCTTTTATAAAGATAAAAACATTTATTGTATGAATCCTTTAAATAATAGTATTTATTAATTAAATTATGAAAATATAGTATTAGTAATAGATAACACTCCATGTTCACAAGAATCACATAACACCCATTTATTGAATCACAATACTTTTCATGTAAATAAGAATCCTTGAATAAAACGTAGTCAAAATGGTTATTTAGATGTGTCCGAGAAAAAACAACTAGAGACATTTCATGCTTATTTTTAATATAGAATGACCAAACATCCATTTAGTGGTTAATTTTAATGGTACATTTATCATCAAGAATTATTACACACTGATGTGCGGTATCAATTTCTAGTAGAATCTATTGCTAGGTATTCTTAAATCCTAACTTTTATTAATTATTTTAGTGTATATGGTTTTATATAAAATATGAAGTATAAGTATATAATCTTATATAAATTCATGGACTTCAGTAATGGTGTAAATAAACCACATGGAAGGATGATAAATTATCTTTTACCTTATCTTTGTGGTGAATATCTAATCAAAGAGTATATTGACATTATATGGATGTTTTTTATTCTATCACAACTTGCTTCACCTTATACACTATAGTGGAATGGGTTTAGTGAAAGTAGGAACTGTACCTTTTTAGACAAATAAATGTAGATAATGATTAATCCCTATATTTCATTATTATTTTGGGGATATGAATTATAAATTTCAAAATATACATTGAACCGAGTACCAACTAAAGAGGAAAATGGAATTACCTTAGAGTTATAAAGTTAAATGTTATTTCAATTCTTTTATAGAATTGTTTGGGGTTTTGAGTCATTTGTTATAGCCTTATCTGGGAAAAAACTAAAACCCCAGGGTACAAAGTGTATCATTATAGTGAATCCTAAGGAAACAAAGGGATACATCCATTCAACCCCTAAGATAAGAAATTGTATATCGCTAGAAAATCCATATTTCATGAGAGGGATCACATCCTGAAAAATCATATTTACATAAGGATTGAATTTGATGATGTTTATTCTCTATATAAACAAGTTTTTTCACTAGAACATGTTTCACAGGTCCCCATGGAAAATGTAGTTCATGAAACACACTTACTTCATAGGATCACAAGAGAGGTAAGAGAACCATAGAGATATGATTTTCTTGTCATAAAATATTTTGAATTATTATTTACATAAAATGAAGAACAGGTACCCTACAATGAGTATGTAGATAGCTCAGATACTGCAAGATGATAAGAATCCCTGAATTCTAAAGTGGAATCCATGTATCTGAAAATAAAGTTTTTTTGGCCGATGCCGAAGTTGATGTAAATTCCATAGGATGGAAATTATAATTCATGAAAAAAATGAAATGAATGTTAAAATAAAAACATATAATGCTTGATTATGGGCTAATGGGTTTGAAAAACATATGGGAACTAACTAATATGAAAACTTTTCACTATTTTCCATGTAAAATTCGATAAAAATCATACGTGTTATAACATATTTTTTTGACTATGTGATTTCTGACATTGATTTCAAAAGTACATTCCAAAATTTGAACCACCAAGAACATTTCTATATTACACAACCATAAGGTTTTGTGACTAAATGTGATGCTAAAAATAATTGAAATTTGTAGTGATCCATTTCTGGATTTATGAAACCATCTAGTTCATTGAACATTCGATTTGATGAAGCTATAAAAGAACTTGATTTCATTAATAACGAATAAGATATAGATGTTTACAATAGGTTAAGTGTAAATGCATTCATTTTCTTGGATTTATATGTTGATGAATTATTATTTATTAGAACTGACATAGCAGCCTTATATTAATTTAAGGACTTGTTAAATAAATGTTTCTATAGAGAGGAATTTAGTGAAGCTTCCTATAATCTATGAATCTATATCATTCATCAGAGATCCAAGAGGCTTCTCGAACTAAGTAAAAGTAAACATATTGACCAGATACTAAAGAGATCAGTATATAATTTCAATGAGGGGATTAGTGCTAGTTTCATATAGTTTACATCATTCATTAAAAATGTATCATCATACACATCATGGGAACGATAAAATGAGTATTATTGTATGAACTTTAGAGATATGATCTATCATGTATGCCATTTTATGTACTAGTCTTGATGATTCTTATTCATTATGAATGGTATGAAGATTTCAATCTGATCGAGGAGAAAAAAATTGGTATGATGTTAAGGCTCTCTTTACATATCTATGAAGATATCTGTATATGATCCCAGTGAGTGGATGAAATGAAGATATAGTCATCATGGGTCATAGTGATGCTTGTTCTGACAAATATCATAATCTTATAAATTCATATTTTGGATTTTCGTTCAATAACAATAGAGGAGATATGAGCTGGATGATTTCAATGTAGTCATTATTCAATAATTATTAAGTGTAGATTGAATATACAGTTGCTTCAGATGCAGCCATGGAGGTGTTTAGATATGAATCTTTCTCTATGTTATGGATGTGGTACCTATTTGTAATATCCCTATGACATTGTATTGTGATAATACTACAGTGGTGGATCTTAAAAAATATAAAAGGTAACACCAACAAACAAAGAATATACTATAAAATAATAACCTCTTGAAGGATTTTTATTAGAGGGGAGAAGCTATAGTATATAGAGTACTCATAGTAGAAAATGTGGTGAATCCTTTGACTAAGGGAATATATTATTAGATATATGAGTATCATTTGAGTGCTTGAAATATGAAGGTTGATAGATGTTCGTTTTATTAGAAGTGGGATTTTTATGATGTTGGTTCCCTATAACCAATAGTTGTGTAATTTATTATAAGTTGCATTCATATTTTTTTATTAAGAAATGATTTATCATGTCCTGATTTTTCTGGTGTTTAAGATAGTATGCCATAATGTCCAAAGAGAATTTTTCACAATAAAATTTCATAGAGGTTCCCCGATATGATGAAAACCCCAAAGAGTTATGAAACTATTCCTAAATATATGATCTCTAGATGGTTGATATCATTTTAGGGACACAATTGATACATGATGGCTGGTGTGGAGGCTTATATCACATTGACGCACCGTCTAATGGGGTATACCCTAGGTAATATCAATTGAGGGATTTTATGAGAACAAGGCATTCTAGTAGGAAATCAACATTTCTATATTAATTGGATGTACAAATCTTATGAGATGTGTATTTATCGTTATTATTTTATATTATTATTGATGAAAATTATAATTCTCATACTTTGATGTATTGAAAAAACCTGCGATGAAATTTTTTTGCAGTGAATTAGGATATGTTGTGTGTATAATGATTAATATTGACCTAATGAATAATGAAGGAAATGGTTTTAACTTCCAATACTTAAAAGAAGATGATATATGAGGCCCATTTATAGAAATTATATATCACAAATAATCCATAAACATGGTGTTCTATTGTAAAGTTAACTTTATGAGAAGTCAAAGAAATAGACATCTAGCACACAAACTGACAACATCAACATGAAACCTAATTGATTATAGTTATCACAACAAAGGGATTATATTACATAATTAGAGACAGTATTAGGTATTATGTTTATGTGTATTTAACATATTTCATTATGGATTGCTTTTCATTTTTGAGATTTTATCATTGGATGTTAGGCTAATTCACGTAATGCCACTGAGAAAGTGTCCTAGAGGGTAACACACTATGTGTATCCCAATTATCTGTTAAATATTATATCATTTTTCATTAGTTAAAATGTTTAATTAATATTATTCTCAAATTTGGTTTAATAATTTTTATTTTATGATTGATCTCTTATATTCATTCACCACTTAATTGGGAGAATACAATGTGAGGGGAAATTTAAATAAATATTAATTTTATATTTTGTGAATATAATATATATATTAATATGATTGTGAATAATGAAATGATATTTATTTATTATATTAGCAGTCATTATTAATTTCCTAATAAATATTATGTAGGAATGGTGGAGCAGGTTTTTGTGTCTGGTGATAAATAATATATATTGAATATTATTTGACTAAATATTATTTAATTTAATTTTCATGTTAAGCTTGTGTGAAGGAAAGAATAAATTTATCATTATTTTCGATATAATGTTCTGTAAGGGATTAAAAAATATTAAATTGAAATTTTGAAGGAAAAAATATATATAACCCATCCGTATTTAAACCCAAAAATATTATTCTTCAAAAGAACTATTTAATTTTTTATGTTCACAATGAAAACAGGAGAGAATCATATCAATAATGTAAGCCCTCCCACCCCATGAATGGATATAGATATCCATCGACCTCTCACTCTCAATTATATAGAGATCAAGGAGAATGCTTTTGATGTGATTCTTCTGGTGATCAAAGGAGGATAATCAAATAAAATGGATCATCCATGCTTAAAAATGTTGATTCCAACATGGATGTTCAGATATTTTTGAAAAACATGTAGATTATCTCTAATGGAGACCTTCTCATGATTTTTTCTATGAAATAACTATATAATGCATATCTATTGTCTGATCCGTAAAGGAAGAATGAATTCAAAAATGGTAATTATTTAATTGGTTAAATTAATTATAAATAATTGGTGATGATCTAGAAAATGACTCTAGTTTTAAATCCATTATCTATTTTTATGGATTAAATTCCATTGATCAAAATGTTCATTATCAACTTAATCTCAGATTTATCATTGATCATGACAAAAAAATGTTGTTCATGAACCATCACATGATTTCGCTGCACCTAGAACCTAAATGTGCTCCCCAACAGAAGGTTATACAAATCCGAGAGATTGTCCACCTTTTTGGTCGAATAAAGAAAATATGCTTTGAAATTGTCTCAATACTTTCCCATGAGACTAACTACTCCTCATATTCTCTGAAAAATAAGAACCACCACATTCTCACTACTCCACACATCAACTTCACTACCATAGAAACCCAATATTCCTACCATGAATGGATCAAACAATAAGATACCTCTAAAACTTTAAACTAGTCTTTTATGACTTAATTTTAAATGGATCCCCCATATATATGCAGGATCAAGTGATTAAAATCTATCTTTATCCTTATCTATGTGGAATATTCATCGACCTCTACCTTGTGGCGCTCTTCTGGAACATCTTATCGAACATCTTCAGTGTGAACCTGATGAGGACATCAAACAAGATCCATACATTCCTAAAGAACAAAATATTAGATATCCTAAACCATAAGTAATAAATAACTAAAATTTATAAATTCATTATTTAAATTATATTGTTTACGGTATTAATATATTCCTTGATCTACACATTTTGAACATCGGTGAATAAAATAGTGATTCATGGTCATTTACTTGTTCTCTACCCTAAATCTGGTATCACATTGTTCAGTAGGATTATAAAACATATAGGATCATGAATAATACCACATGGGGACATAAATTACTATGTATCTACTAGTCCCCATAGTTTACATAACCTACTAAACTATGTTGGGATTAATTTCCAACCAACCCAAACATAATCACCATGACTTACTTCAACCTCCATGCAATCCCATATATCTAAACCATTGATAGCACTCTGTTACAACACCCACCCCAAAAATATACTACAATATGGGGAGAGATATTGTGGCTACCAATTCCATCCTATTGTAGTCCATAGGTTGGCGACTAGAACCAATGGTATAATAAACATTCATTTGAGAGGAATTACCCTCAATGAGAAAAAAGTATAATTGAGAGATAAGAATGAAACAACACCCAAAACCATTTCAATATATATATATATTAAATATCAAGTGAAGACATGAAATATAATACTATACAAAAATAACTAAATGGAAAACTAAAATTTCCCAAAGGTACTGAGGGAATCAACCATGAAGCCCAAAAAACGCTTTCTAAAACATGAGCATGAAATATATAGACCAATCAACAACCAAGTCTATCTGGGCTGAAAAAAATATATATAATTATGGTGAGAATAAAAATATGATCAGTATGATCATCTGTAGAGCCTCATATGTAAAATATAAGGAAATCATGTTAAATCAAAGTGCACAATTGTGAACCTAACTCATCAACTAAACAAGTTTACTAAGTTACTGTACTGAAAATGGATATCGCTCACCAATTATCATATAAAAGTGAGCATATAATATAGTAATAAAACCTCATGATCATCCTGATCCTGTTTCCCCACTAGTATTCTCTATGACCCAACATCACACATCTTCTTCCATCTCTCACCAAATGTAAGCCAACAAAAAGACACCTGTGAAATGCATCATAACATGCATGGTGTGCATCACAAAACCATACTATACCATATCACATATCCATATATAATAACCACGTAGATTCTAGAATCAATCATATCTTGTATGATATATATCAAACATTGGGTATTATACCTCAAGATATTACAACCCATAGAACTATTTATTACCAAAATCCATCAGATCCAATACACATCGTAACTATAATAATAATTTGGATACATTATCTTGTAATACATGTGTGTGAAACAGCCATAATCCATCATATCCCTCTACACAATTATATCAGAAAAAATTCTGTTGTGCATGCCAGTACAAATAAATACATGGAGCATAGAGTGGGGTCAAAGGAGGTAGCCATCCAACCATCCTCCCAAAGGGATTTTGGAGAAAAACACCTCCTACGTTCACTAGAATTATGTTTTTTTTTAAAAATGGGATGGGTTATATATAAAATCAGAATATATAATTGATATATATTTCTCAAAAACATTCTATTTGCATAATCTAGTCCATGACGCAACAACATCTGACATTTTTTAGACTCCCAGTTTTTATTATTAAGAGTTGATATCCTATAAAAATAAAAGAATGTAAAACAAATAAATTACTTACTTCAAAAAAAATTAAGCATGTAATTCGTTTAGTTAATTCATTATTTATTCATTTTCCATTAACATTTTTCCTTATTAATTTCATTTCATTAATCATCAAAACTAATTCCATACCCTACAAGAATAATCCAAACCTTGATAATGGTTTATCAAGATTAACATCATTTAAGCATTTTCATTCCATCATCAACCATCTCTATGGGTAACGAATTAATTATTAATTATTATAATTAATCAATATCATGTTAATCTATGAAAGACATCAAAAAAGTTACCAAAAGTAGGAGACATGCAACCAAGAACTTCTAGTAGCCTTAATAGTGGGGAAAGTAATGAAGATAGATAAATAAATCATCTATTAAACATTAAATCGATTGAAAAATACATACAATCTCTTAGTATCCCATCTCTAGGTAATCAAATATCTAACCCATTCGATCACCTCTTGTTCCATTCACGATACTCACAATAAATACCAATGCATTTCACTATACAAATGGTAAATTTCATAGTTATTATCTCTTCCCCCTTCCCAGATATCACATCATCCATCATAGGTACAACCATAGTAGGCTCACATCACTTCCAGGCATCCCCTCCCATATCATCAGTCATAGGAGAAGCTGTATAAAGATCATGTCACAAGTCTTTTATCTTGAGGAAATCACTAAAATATATGGAATGAACAAACAAGAATAACCATAATGGTATCTAATACCTCAATATAAGGCATTTATCCTCTTAATGTAAATGAGATCTCATGGATCAAAAACATTACACGTAGCCATATCAACCAAACAAGAAACTTCGGACCTAGAAAAAATCAATATCACACAGCTAAATCTTATTCAATATAAAATTTACTGATCTATTATTCACATGTTAAAATAATGGGAAACATAAGGAATCAAGCTATAATAATCTATCAATGGATAAACATGCTCTTAGAATTTCATCTAGTAATAATAATCCTCGATAACTACCTTTCCAAATTAACATTAATTTTTAGTTCTTATCAACATGCATTAATATCAACACATTATTTATCAACTCCATTATTCACATGGAAGATGATATTTAAATTTTATATGTTCTTTATGTTAATTCTATAATAATTAAATTACATTAACCACAAGATTATAAACATGCCACTTAATTAATTATTATTAATCCAATTAATTATCAATTAAATTTGGATTTACATTCACTATCAATTTAATCATGTTAATATATGCATAAAAACATTATAATAAAGATTAATGCATAGATATGTTAAAATGTATAAAAATAAGTTGAAAATAGTATAAAGAAACAACAATGAAAATATATGATTGCTATAAATTTTTTTAATCCAGTTCAATAATTATTTGTTTATTTCCATCTTCATCCAAAGGTATCAATAATTTTCAATTTATGAATTTGTTAATATAAAATAGTAGAATCAGAAAATCTCATACCTCAGAAGTAGTCAAAATGTTTCTGCTAAGAATAGAACACATTCCAAATCTCTGATAATCTATCTCATAAGAATTGTATACATCTAACAATGATGAGTGGAAACTACACCAACAACAACCAATAGATTCTCCATTAGAAAAATGGGAGAGAGATGTCCATAGAACGGTGAGAAGATACATGAAGAAATGAGATAAATTCAAGATAAACCTCTTGAAAATAAATTAATAATGCATCCTAGATCAACACATATTAGCATAGATCAATGAAGAAATGCCAAGGATTGACTACCATCAATGAGATTATAAAATACCATTTGAGGGAGCCATTGGATTCCGAGAATGAAAGAGGGACGTGTTTCATTTGAAGGGGTTGCAGAAAACAATATCTTATGAAACATCTGAATATGTTCTATACAAAGAACTTATATAGCATGTAATCAATTTCCATATCATGTAAATGTCTGATGTTAGTTCTTATAGAAAATATGTCACCTTTTATTATATAACCATTATTTATTACACATCATAAATCATCCCATTAACCATCCTTAGAATGACATGAACATCTCTCACATGACTTGAAATTATTACATGGTGCATAATATCCAAATTCCACCATTTTTAGTAGCCAAAAAATCCATTATACATCCAGGCCTATTCTAATCACCACCTTCTTAAAAACACAAAAATGGTTAGTATATACATATCTATTACATGATATTTAAGATCCCTTTCTATTTATTTATACAATAAACATACTGAGGATCAATATGACATGTTAATCGAGACATCATCTAACAAAAGATAAAACATTCCAAATCACATTAATTATTGAAAAATTAAATCAATAAATTCATGATTTAAATTAAGTTTAAATTGAATTAATGATCTCAATATTTAAATAAAATAATGATATCCTAGGGGTTAATTAAATAAAGAGACAATTATTGATAAATTTGGTCAATACATGTGACAAATGGATTATTGATTTCAAAATAAATAAATTCCATTAAAATTCATAATTTTTTTAAAAAAATATAATTATTTAAACATGAAATATATAAATTTAAAAATAGAAGAAACCACCTAAAAATTTCTATTTTTTAAAAATGTCATTAATAAATTATACCAAAATATAATTATTAATGACATAATATTTAATTACAACATTATTTATGATTGGATAGAATGTATAAAACATTGAATTCAATATTTAAAATGAGTTAATAAAATGGAATAATAATTATAAGCGATATAAATGAATAAATCAATATGATGGAACAGATTAATATATGATAAATCAATGACCTTATGGGATTGGTAAAAGGGGATACTTTCCCTAGTTGAAGTATAAATTATAAAAAAGGGTTGTGTCCCCTTAAAATAGGGAAATATAAAAACATGGATCCATGAAAACATTATTCTCATTATTGATAATGAATTATTATACCTAATGGAGTTTCCAATTGAAATTTAATATTTCATAATAAAAATCCTTAAAATCATAAAAATAATTTATAGATGAAATTATCATATTTTAATCATGAAATGAATTAAATAATTGAAATTTTATAACAAAATATTTTACTAACATTAATTGCATTGATAATATAAATATAACATTTTGAATAATCAATATTTCATATGAGATAAATCCTTATCCACATCTATAACTATTATAATTAATTCGAATATAAAATAATAGTCATTAATAATTGATAATTCAAAAGGAATAAGATTCATACATATTCGTATAAAATTATCAAATGAAGTTACTTTAAAAATATTTTTTATTATAATATTAGGAGAATAAATATTAATTATATATAATGAATGACTTGAGGGTTATAAAATAACAGAAAAAAATTCCCAAACTTAAGAGACTCTGATGACCTTCACTAATGAAAACATAGGAAAATTCAATTTTTATAGAATTTATTTTGGAAATAAAATGGAATATATCATTATAAAAGATATCCAAATAAACTTAGTAGAAGCACTAGGTAGTTAGTTTAATGTTGGTCATCATAAAAAAATATTAAATTTGAATCAATAAAAGTATGTGTGTTATAGAACAAATTTCTTCTCAAAAGATAAAATATGTCAATTAATTTTTATAATTGATATCCAAATATTATTCAAATTAAGGAAAATAAAATAATAAAATATTAAAATATAACATTAGGAATAAATGATCTTTTTTATTTTTGATAACCAATGAAAATTATGAAATCATAAAACATTAAATGGTAAATTTTGAAATTTGAATGTACTTTTCCAATATAAGGTATAAATTTTTTTGAAAAACAATTATCACAATTCATTAAATTTATATTCAATTTCAAATTCAATGGATTGATAAAAAATTTTATTATTTAAGGTAAAGGTTATAAGATATTTATACCCATACCAACTTTAATAATATTAAAATGTCCCCATCCAGGGGTTTCAATAGTTTCAAAATAAAAATATATATACAGTTAGTAAAATATAATTGTAAATTTATTTTAATTATCTAATACATTTGTAATTTTATTACGCAAGAGACTCTGTAACCTTCCATCCATGTACAAGGTTGTTCCTTAAGATTTACTATATAATATATTTTTCAAAAAAATAAACATTTTGAAATTGATTTTGGTAAATAATATTTTTGTGCAATAATGTATGATAATAAATACTTTGTAACACAAATTTACATAGTATATTTATTTTCATATTAAAAGTGAGGTTTTAATAAGAAATATTTAATGTACGGTGAATATATATTTTTCTATCATAATGATAGTTTTTTCAATTTCATACATAAATCACATTCTTCATCGTTCTATAATAAATACACAATTTATATATGTAGATACCTATTAAATAATTATGATGTTATAAATTTCTTATTGTACTCCTGTTTTGGTAAATACCCAGACCATAAGTACCATTCAAAATCTAGTGGGAACACAAAAATATCTTCAAATTCCTCTTAGTTTGGGAGAACATTGAAAATGATTAATTTTTCTCTTTAATAGTATTGAATAATTTTTAATAATATGGTTGGTCATTTTAAAAATATTTTTTTCAAATATTATTTAATTAATTTTTCAATCATCAGTATTCCTATATTAGTTTCTCATTTTCATTATTAATGTGATCATATGAAAAATATCATGATATCAATTATTTTTGTGACATTTTATTTTATTGTCGAGTTAATAATTGTATACATCTAATTATTATCTTTAATATCTATGAGTATTATAATTTAACTCAATAATTGGAGAATAAGAAGTTGAAAAATAAGAAAAATTAGGAGGATTTACCTAATTATATTCATCACATTGGACAATGAGACATATTGGGAATCTAATATATTATGAAGGTTATGAGGGTGAGTTGTTTTTTACCATTCATGTTGATAATTTTAATGTCATAATAATTTATGTTATATTTTTCTTTTGAGTAATCCAACATTCAGGTTAAATGTGTCCCTCATGTGAATCTTCATGAAATTACCATATTTAATGAGCATCTTTAAAAATGGAAAATATAATAAGTATTTCCGACATAACCCACAATGTAATGAATTCTTGTATTTTAAATCTAGATCCAAATTATATATATCATTAGGGGTATATTTTTTTCTTTTTTAATGATAAGGTATAACAATGAAAAACAAATTCATCAAATCAGTTATCCAATGCTTCTAACAAAATTATACATTCATGTTTTCCAATAAGTATAGTTTAATTAAAAATGCATGTTACTCTACCTAACGAATACTTTTTGATCTCCATATCTATTTGAGGTAGACTCCATCATTATGTGATATTTCTTTGAAATATGTATAGGTTTGGAAATCTTTTTTAGTTCTAATAAAAAATTTTCGACTAAGTAATTATGAATAAAGGGGTGAAATTACATTAAAAATAATAAATTTAATCAAAACTAGATGTTATTACGTATTTTAATAATACAATTACAAGAGTCAAATTTTCTCGCCTGCCTATTTTAAATTATTAATTTTATTAATTTTTGTGGCATCAAGTAGTTCGGGATGAATCCGGACTCACAATTTTTGTTATCTAATTTAAAAGAGCACACAATTTATAATTAACAGCATTCATCACATAGTGGTTAATGATAATTGGCTTTTCCGAGTCACCATGCGGCTTTTCCTGGTTCCCTACATGGCATGTCTAATGTTCAATTAATTAAATATAACAAACTTGTAAGAAGGTAATAAAAATAAAGGAGTAACAAAAGGAAATAGAAAAGGGTGATAACAATAAAATGAATTTTTTTAATGGTTCAAATAATATTATTAGAATATAATATTATTATAATTATTATTCATATTATTATTATTATTGTTATGATTATAAATATTATTGTTGGTTTTAATAATATTAAAATAATTATTACTATAATTAACCTTCAATTATTATTATTATTGTTATCATTTATTGTTGTATTATTATGAATTTAATTTGGTTTAAATAAATTATGTTCCCCACCCCTCTCTCTTCCCCCATGAGATGCGACCCCACCTCCTAAAACCCTATCCCATTTGCTACCTTTGCATGACGCGTCACTCTGCACCTTCCCTATAGCTTGCTTCTAGACTTCCTTTCCCACTTCATCCTTCCCTCACGTCTCCCCCTACTCCCCCTCCTGGTCATGCCACTACCCTACTCCTCGTCCAGTCCCCCTAGCATCTAGATCCCTCCTTCTTGTCCATTGTGATGCACCACCAGCATTCTACTACTACTACGCTCTATGGCCTTGCACGCTCCGCCGCCACACCATCCATCCTCCCAGCCCCCTGTTGTACCTCCATATACATAGATCCCCTCCATCATTCCTTACATAGACACCTACAGTGCTTCCCCCTTCCCCATATTGGCACAACCTCACGTGACACCGCTGGTGCCTTGCCCTCCTTTTGTGTGAGAAACCCCCTCTGGTTGAGTAATCTTCTTCTATTTTCCATCTATTATGGTTATGTTTAGAGGTTTCAATTTTGGATCCTTTGAGGTTTGATCCTTCTGTTTTATGGTATGTTTTTGGTTTTTGGAGGTGCGGTTGAGGTGAAATGGTGATTTCACACCTCTCTTCAGAGGATTCACGGTTCAAGGTAGGCAATTCTGCGTTTTATTATTATTTTATGAATAAATTTTCATCTTAAATTTATATAAACTATTTGTTAATTATATTGTTTTGGATAATCTAGTTTTAATTGATAATTGATATGTATATGTGATATAGATGAGTTTTATATGAACAACCGTGATGAATATTTTATTTGAAATTTACAAAAAATGAGGATTGTGTTTTCTATTAGAGTCAATATGTGTTGAGTCATAAAGGGGTGTTTGTTTGAATTTTTAGTTTTTTGAGACAAGTGGAATATTCTTAAAATTGATTTAATAAATATATTGGTGGATCATCCAACTATGGGAACATTCTTTTAAATTGAGAAATTGATTCATTTAACTGTTTAAGTTGTTAGATGTTTGTTATGGAAGTAGTTTGGAATAGTTTTACGTGATTTAAAATTTTGAAGTGCAGCTTACATGAAATAAAATTCGGTGTAATATTGATGAAATTCCTTGTTGTTTCCTTTTAAAATGTTTAAAAATAAATTTTATCCATGATTTCTTGCACTGATTTTCAAGCGCGAGTCATTCTTGGAAGGTGTTTGGTAGTTCATTTCGGTTATGAATCATTTTTTTGAATGTTTGTATTATTTACAAATGAATATTGTGTGTGTAAATGCTGGGTTATGGCATGTGTATAGTCTTGTTTTATTTTTAGGAATAAATGTCTATGTGATGTTAATTTTTTTTGTAGTGAAAACATACATTTATCAATTTATCGGTGTTTTAGAAATTGTGAATTTAGTTTGTTTGAATGTGAATGAGTCGTAATGTGTGTTTTGGTGTGGAATCAAGATGAGTTTTGTTATAAATTATTTTTTAGTGTGTTGTTAGTGTTTAATGTTGCGAGACACATTTTTTTAAATTACTTAATAAATTTTCATTGTGTTATATCAATTGTAAAAGTTTTTTCTTTAAATTTTAAATCAGTTTAATTAATAGCATACACGATGCAAAGTATGTTCTAAAAAGATTTTGGTGCTTGCTAAATTTAAAATCCGGATTTTGAGAGTGTTTTCATGTATAAAGCCCTGTGATACTCTTTTGGAAATTTTTTTAAAAATTTTATATGGTTTAGAATATTAATTCAATGGTGAAAGACATTATTTGAATACATTTTGGAGTGTGTAAGATTTTGAAATATAATTTGGGTGTGAAAATGGTGATTCTTTGTTTGTATGTACCATTTTTTGATTTTATGCATAAATGTGAAATCTGATGTGAACAGGAATTTTAAAAGTGAAATTGATGGTGTAAATGGTATCATGGAATGTTTGGGGGTTTTCATTACTTTTTTATGTGATGTTCATCCATTTTGATGTGGGCACTTGTTTGAGAACAAAGCAGGAAGAATCGGCATCTAGGGAGGTGGAATCTACTAGTGGGATGGTGATCTGAGGGTGGCTTCATCCCTATTTCACTAACTAGGATCGAGGAATGCAACTCTAAATAAATATATAAAAGACTGAGCATTGTGGTTTCTAATACATGTTTGATGGGGGTCATGGTTTATAAGCCACATTTGCTAAGGGTCGTGGTTTATAATCCAAGTTTCACCCAGACCCGAAGATCTAGGGACCCAAGATAGCTATGTCCTACAAGGAATCTCCCATATTTGGTGCATCTATTTTACATAATGCTCACTATAATGACACATTGGTTTTCCTAAATTTAAGAATTCGTTTGTGATTTAATATATGTTTTTTCATTAAAATTGTTTTCTTTTAAAACACCTTTCATTAAAAATTGTTTTCTTTAAATACTGTTCAATAATTTATTTCCTTTTTATTTACTTAACTAGAAAATGTATTCATAATTTAATGTTAATGTGTGTAATCTTCTCCTAAGGGAAATCTACTATGATATTGGCTCACATCTTACATACACCATTGTGTGTATGTATTCATTGTTCTTTTTTATCCTAGATTGAGGAATCATGCATAGCGATAGTGGTTCAATTTTTTAATGGCCTTTATGTGTAGGTTGGAGTGTGTATATTCAGGATGTGGAATATCATGTTTCTTGGATATTGATAGTGTATTTTTAGTTTCAATCTTCTTGTAGCCACCTTTATTTATTTAGTTGAATTGTAGGCTTTAAATCTAGTTATGGTTTAAATTCAAGTTTGGTTGTATGTTTCCAGTTTTAGTTTATTTATTTTTCTAGTGGTTTTGTGTTTATTGTTTCAGGTAAATCATTACCATGTGATGTTATTGATGCTCGGGAACATGTGCCAGCCCGTGGGGACCGGGAACTCCCTTCGGGCCTTACTGCGGAGCATATCGAGCACCAGGTTGGATGGTGACCGATCTAGGATTGTGAAAAAATGGTATCAGATGAAGGATATCTATTTTTGGTCTTATTAATTTATGAAGAGTAATGATATACTGATTTTACGGTTTTTGGGACTAGGCATCATGGCTGCAAGTAAAGAACCAGAAAAGCACACATCGTGGTGGGACTCGGGTTACCAAGTTTAGATGAGGTCTATTTGAGACTTTGGTCCTTCTGGTTAATCTTTCATAAGAGAAATTAATAGGTTGTAGGGTCAGGGGTCAAAATAAGCTCATAGGTATGGTAATCCATTTGGATATATGGACATTTTCCCAGAATACTCTCCATGGAATTTATGTGATTGGTGTATGATGACCAACCATTTGTTCCAAAAACCCACTGACACTAGTTTACTTTGTCATCGTACCTCGTCTTTTGGTTTTGGATTCATGGAAATCTGGTTTTTATATAAAAATGAGTGGGTCTTAAAAAATGTTTTGAAATGAAAAACATTAAAATTTAAATGATGTGAGTCTTGAAAAGTGTGGCTTGATTGATCCTTGGTGTTCTCATGGGAAACCACATGCATGGGTATATATGGAAAGTGAAATGGTCAGCAGTACGACCAGATGAGTACCTAGAAGGGCGTGAAGTAGGTGGAAGTGTGTCATAAGAACATGCATGTGTGAGGCCCATGGGACACCATTGGTGTTTCTATAGCCCAACTGCTTCATTTATTTTCGAAAATTTATGTTATGGAAAAAAGTTTGGGATTTAATATTCCGTGATTGTGTGGTGAGTCCATGTATTTTGGGAAGGTTTCACGCGGGGATTTTCGAGCTGTGGACACTTTTTGGATGATTTGTGTCCATATATTTAATTCATATTGGTATGTTGGTGTGAATGTTTGTGGTTAGTGTATTCTTTTGAGAAGTGATTTGGAAAGCCCATCTAGTGGTTCCCACTACACGTCTAGTGTTTTATTTTGGAATGTCTTGTCCATTGGACCTATTTTTATTAGGTTCATGGTTTTTTACTCTTAGTGTACACCCTCAAAAAGCATTAATATGTGATTTATGTGGGGCCACATTCAATTATCCATTGGCCAGCCATGTTGTTGATTAATTTATGGACTCTCCCATTTTATTGTTAGTGCTATGTATAACCCTTTTTCATATTTTGTTAAGTGGATCCTCTCACAGTGTAATGATAGATGTGAGGGGAGTTAAATGTATTTCTTATCTCTTTGAGTGGTTTGAATCATCGGGTATGAAGTTTTACACTATCATGTCTAAAGTTCCCCCTGGAAATGGTGATAGAAATTCATTTTGGGAAGGGTGAAGGTGGTTTAGAGTTATCAGTGTTGATCGATGTCTCTAAAGGCCTATGGTTTTTCCATCAGCTTCACAGTTCATGTTTCGTAATTACTTGCATTGTTAGTTCTCTTTGAAGAGAATTGGTGGATTACATATAATCCTTCAGGAATCCCTATTCTTATATGATTGTTTCCTCTTCATGGGGTGTTCTGGTTCTTCTTTTCAAAAGGGATTGTCTATCATGAACCACTCCTTTTGATGTTTCATGGTTAAGGGGAAGAGGTGATGCATGTGTATAATCTAAACCATTTTCTTATAATATGTATGGTGAGCGAGTAGATGGATGTGTTGTTGTGTTGTATTTATTGGTTTTCCTTAGTTGCGATGTGATTACATGTAACACCAAAATGAGAAGCTCTATTTGGGAGTATTCAATGTGGGACTGTGAGGAATTAAATGCTTCAAACATTAGGGCTCTTTCCATAGGCCTCGTAGTGATGTTGGCTCATGGTCAGAAACCCCATGAGTGTATGGGACTCAAAAATAATTTATATTGTTGGTGTTGAAGTCACAAACAATTTAATTGGTTTTATGTAGTTGTTCCATTCCAAAAAAATTCCATTTGGGTTCATGAGGTATCTAGTGGTTATGAGGATGTGTGGTTGTCTCATTACCTTAAAGTACTGGGGGTTGCATCCCACTGAATTCAATCACTTCTAGTGGTTATATGGGTTTTTTTGGGTAAATCAGTTTCAAATTTTAATAATGGTTTTCCAAGGATGTGGATATGTTGGTTTTTCTTGGGCCGTGATTTTGACACTCCGGTAGCTGTGAATTCCATCTCTACCATTTTGGTGGGGCGTTTGGTCCTTAGTTGGAAATTTTGATGTTGTGTATCTTCTGGCAGTTCTAATGGTGGGGAGACCAACGATGGGTCTCAATCATATGGAGCTGTAATGAATCATCATTGGAATTTTTCCTAATGATGGGGAGTCCACTCGTTCCTCCCCATTTCAGTTTTCCAATCTCCTCACAGGCATTGGTATGTTTCTAATCATGGGGAACCACATTAGTATTCCCATGTTTATATTTTGGTTGTGTTCCTAATGTTGGATTGGTGGTAAGTGATAAGGATTTTCTTTGGATGTTGTTTGATCTTCTTTGTTCACTCAATTAAAAAATTGTGGTTTCAATTTAATGTTGCATGATATGTTTAGTTTGTGAAGTGGTTTTTGTGGGTATGAAAATTCCTTTCCTTGATCAGTCAACTGGGGGTGTTCTTTCTCATTGGGGTGGGCGACACGTATCAGAATGTATTATTATGTGTTCCTGGAGGTTTTAATTTTAGCCACATTCTCAATGAATGTTATTTTTGAGTCTTTTCAGTTTCATTTTGTAGGGATCATTTTTGTACTCCAAGGGGGTATCTGTTGCTACTTCGGGGATCAGCTTTATTTGTGTCTTTCTAGGGACAGCAAGCGCTATGGTTGGTATAATTTTCACACCCGTCTCTATTGAATTATTTAGTTTATTAATTTTTTATTCAGTGGGTAGGTTGGGTTGAAGCATGACTTATAATTTTTTTGTTATTATTTAAAAAATGTATGTTTTGTCTTTGACAACATTCAACATACCACAATAGAAGATGTGCAGATTTTCCATATCACCACATGACTTTTCCCATTTCATCGAATATAATTCGTGATGTTCAATTAATTAAAAATATTGAAATAGTAATTATGAAATAAAATTAAAGGATTGAAAAAAATTAATAAATATGGAAAAGTTTCTAAAAATTCAAATTAATTTCATTAATTCTACCAATAATTTTTTTATTTGAGAATATTATTATTGTTATTATTATTAGTGTTGAGAATATAAATTTAATTATTGGTTTGAAAAAAATTAATATTATTATTATAACTATTATCCATCTATTATTATTATTTTTACTGTTATAATTTATTATTATATTATTTTTCTTTTAATTAGGTTAAAAAAAATTAATACCCCCACACCCCCTCTCTTCCCCCATGAGACACGACCCACACCCCCTGAAACCCTACCCCATATCCTGCCTTGACTAGACACATAACTCGACACCTTCCCAATGGCCAGCCACTAGACTTCCTTTCCACCATCATCATGCCCCCACATTGACCCTACTCTCTCTTCTAGTCATGATGATGTGCTGCTCCTTGGTCAGCCCCCTACCACCACCACCACTCTTAGCTAGCCTGATGCGTCATCGACATTCTTCACCTACCACACTCCTCGGCCTCCCACGATCCTCTACCTTGCCATCATGTATCCCGACCACTGGTCAAAACTCCTACCGCACAGATTCACTCAAACCATTCTTCCAAGGACAACTCATGTACGACCCCTTCCCCCCTACTGGTGCAAACTCTGATGAGAACTCTACCACCTTTCCCTCCTTCCACGTGATCAACCCAATCCAGTTGAGTTTTCTTCACATTATTTTTCATGATTATATTGTTATGTTTAGGGGTCTCAATTTAGGTTCATTTGGGGTTTAATCCTATACTTTTAGGGTCCTTTATTTATTGATGGTGGTGCAGTCAAGGTGCAATGGTGTTTTCAAACCTTTTTTCAGAGGATTCATGGTTTATGGAAGGTGGTTTTTCATTTAATGTTTATTTAATGAAATAATTATCTTCTTGAATTTATTTATTATATTTTTTAATTAATTTGTTTCGTGTGAATCTAGTTTTCATTGAGCTTTGATATGTATATGATAAATAGGTGGGTTTTCTGTGAAAAACCATGATGAATTTTTTATATCCATTTTAAAAACTATATAGATTGTGTTTTGGTTTAAGTGAGATTACTAATACATTTGGTCACATTACTAATCCTAAGCATAAAATCACTATTCATAATTTACTATTCATCAAAAATTATGTTGATCTTATTAGACTCTAAATTTCTTACTGCACAAAATTGTAGAAGACCATTTTTAAAAATAATTACACATTATTAATTATTTAAAGTTTACATAATTTTTTTTTAAATAACCTTTCTCTAAGATTCACAAAAAAATATGCATACTATATTTATCCAGACATTTGAAAATTCATAAACTACATCATAAGAAGAAATCACAATTTTTATTTAATACAAATTATTACACAGGGAAGTTACGGTCTCCTTACATAGCCCCTTATCACACCAGCATAGGACCTAAGTGTAAGGTTTTCTAAGGTTAGAGAATCCAAGAGAGGCTCGACCAACATCGCACGACTAGTAATTTCTATCAGTTTGAACTTCCCACGAAGGCGATTCCATTCTAGATTCACACGATGAAGTTCGGCTTGGGTTTGGTTCAGAGCAAATCCTAGTGGTGCTACCTCCTTCCGAAGTTCTGTTAGATGGGCTTCGATCGGTCCAAGACTACTCGGTGAGGACATAAAATCTTCTTTCTATATTAATTAACCAAGATCACTTTTATTTAGAGAAATATATCGAAATTTTTTTATTCCAGGGGTCATATTGACCAATGGACATATAACAGTCAAAACCCAACAGTCTCATTTTAATTAAACTCATGTTATCAAATGAAAGAGTTGTTTTGAGTATAAAAAAATTAAAATAACACAAAAAATTAGGAAACAAGATTTATTCAAAATTTCGGGTCGTTATAATCTTCCCCCCTTAAGAAATTGGTCCTCACAATTTTTAAAATTGGGTTTTGAAATTTCATTGAAAGTCCCACACCAGAAAAAGAGGCTGTAAAACTATTACTTCAAAAGAAAGAAAGGGAAGTACAAAGGTCACCTGAGTTAACCCACACTAGGATTCCATGTAGGAAAACATGGAAATAGAGGAAGAAAAAGGCTCAGGTTCTGAGAGAGAGTGATAGAAAACATGATTAAGAGAAAGTTAACCACGAGAAAATCCCAAACTTATGATGTGTGTAAACGGACTTTGATTACCTAGTAGGAAATGTAAACCAACAAGGTTTTTGTTTTACGTTCCTTTTCATTATTTTAAGAAATTCATTTAATACATAGAAAAAAAACATAAGGAAATATACCTACCTTCAAGTAGAGTTTCATCCTTTATTAAGATTCTACTAAAACTAATCTTTTCTCTAAATGATGAGCATTAAAAAAACACTTCGTCTCATCAAAACACAAGAATCATCTTCTTGAGAGTCATGTTATCCACAAAATATTATCTATCAATTTCTCATATGTGTATACATTATCCAAAAAACTGAAAGGGTAATATAAATCAACTCTTCAAAACGAAAGAATCCCATAAGAAGGGAAACTACATTTATATCTTCAAAGTTATATGGTACTACCCAAAGATCATCATAAACCGTTCCATAAATAATCGTCCTTAAAATTCCTCAAAATAAACCAAACAAATATTGAAACCCAATTATAAGAACAATCTCATAACATAGTCTTTCAAGATAGACTTTATCATTCATCTTAAAACAACATCGACCACTCTTATCATACTATAATAGAAGTAACTAACCTAATAACATTTTCCCCAAGACAGGTTAATCATTTCCATATATAACCTAAATTACTATAAGTCTGCCTTAAATTCATTGATTCTTCAAAATAAAATTCAACCTTTACAACTCAATTAAAATACCATAGTAATCTATTTACCTCGATCAAATAGGGTTCCCAAAATAGTGAACGTCTTCCAAAATAATAATAATCTTTTAATCCCCTAATCACCCTTTTTTAAGAAGAACAACTTCACTACATCAATATGTGGTACATAACAATAGATGTATTCCTTAATGATATAAAATAATCTTAGGTAGTGACTTGATGATCTTAGAAAACAGAAAAGATATTCTCATGGAGAATGAACTAAAATACAACATGACATATACAATTATTGCGAAGAAGTTACATGTACTTCAGCCATCATGATCCATCTCAGCATAAGACTTTCATTGTTCCCTTGTCCTCGAAGATTGTTGATGCTCATCATTCTTCTCACCCATTCCAAGAGATCATTGCCTCAGATAATTTCTAACTTCTCCACATTTACGACATCGAAATGTATAAGGTACATTAGATCAGATCTTACCTCCATTCATCACATTATCCATTTTTGAATGAAATTGTGTACTTTATAACCTATCTTCGCACACATTAAACATATCTAGGTTCATTTGTGACATTCTCCTTGGTGCCTCTTCCCACACTTTATGAAAAAAAGAAATTGGGTCTTCATTCCCTTATCAACTTTTTCAGATGAACATCCTTGAGACTTTGCTTTCTTCTTCCTTGATGAATTTGGGCATTCAACTAGGTACCAATTATTAATTGTGATTTTTGATAGCTGGTTTGGAATAATCACAATATGTTCAATTTTATCTTTCGTCATCTCTGTCACATTAATAGGGAAATAGTGACATTTTCTATCACATTGGTTGTTGGGACATGCTATTCCATTTCCCTCCATTAACTAAGAAAATAACTTATAATTAGGGGGCTCAAATACTTAGCCAATAATCATGAAAAGGAAACTTAAAGCGTAGAAGGATAATCTTGTAGAAGAAAAGTATACCCTAACTTGTGATCCCCTAGGTCCCAATCTAGGTTATTCGTGATCTTATTTTCTTATGTGAATCTTTATTTTATTTTATCATTGTTCCATTAATAATGGATCATACTAAGCTTATGAATTTACCAAATAATATCCCTAGGATGTGTTATAACCAAGAGTTCAGTAAGGCCCGTTGTCATATACCAGTTCATGTTCGAGTATCACTCAAAGTAGTGTTTTACGGTTTTACCCCTATTTACATCTGTTCTAGAGCCACCTCTACCTGCTCGTATCCAGACAGGGATGTATTTTCTTGGAAATCCCTTACTCAATACTCACCAAAATACTAGGATGATTTCCTATATTTATAATTTTCTATAGGGTTATTCCTAGAGTTTTCATATCCTAATTTTAAAAAATAACTAAATCAGCCTTTGATACAAACTATATCATCCATCCTTTTTATCACATAAACTTTCATTACATTTTACACAACTGAGGATCTTTAAGGTTTAGTGTCTTGGAAACCATGAACTTAAAACATGAAAACATAAAACATTATTCTTAAAAAATTGAAAGGCTTCTCCTTATGTTCATCCTAGGTTTATTAATGAATCTCATATCCTAGGGACATACATCAAAATAAAGGGTGAGAATAAGGCCTAGTAGGGGAAACAAGGGGGAACATTTAACATGTGAACTTGAGATACATCAACAATGTGATGAAAAACAACAATAATGAAAGAGAAAGAAATCAAGAGGCATATCATAATAAAAATAAAGTATTTCATAACTTGAATATGTGGCTAAAACATTTAATATTGACAATCATTTCTGGTTCACCAAGGTCCATCCCCAAACTGTCATAAAAAAATTACCAATGTTATTTATCAGGGCGTTGTTAAAAATGGTCATCTCTAGAGATTAAGTCATTACCCAATGCATTGGAGCGCTATAAGGGAGCCCCATTAATTTTTATTCATTATCATGTGAGGAACATATATCATCATCAATAATTTCATAAAAACCCATATAACATAAAATAATTGGGTTTCATTTCATAATCATAACGTTTTAAAAACTACTTTAAAGACACGATCTTTATGTCACTTTAAACCCATGAAAAGGGAAAGCGGTTCTCGTGTATGTAAATCCCAGAATTTAAAATAGAAAATTTTGGTATATATGTGACTACCAATTTAGAATAAATTTCGTTGAGTATTCACTTAATAAAATAAATGAATTTCAGAATTAGAGAGACACATTTTTAGATGGAAATTCTGCAGCAAAACGGCTATGTTACGAGGTTTTAGAATACATTGAAAATAGAGGGGACATGGGTAACCCACTCATAAATGATCCGTAAAACAGTAGGGGGACAGTATATAAAGGATTTAAGAAATTGGTAATGAAATTTGAAAGTTATACCATATGAAAAGAATAACATGAAATGAAGACAAAAATAAGATTTTCTTATGAAAATTCGGCATCCTAACGGCGTCACATAAACAAAAAAAATTGAATTGACAGGATACAATATTGTATCTCATCATATGAACATAAATGATCAGTATGATAGATATAGAGATAATACCCCAAAATAATAAAAAGGAACATGAAATACATGACATGAAAGTAGAACTTTGAAAAATGAGAAAGGTGAACGAATCCCTTAAAAATTCGGCAGCCTAACAGCATCACTTAAACATCAAAAAAATGAATTGACGAGATAAAATATGGTCTATCAACATATGAACATAAAATATCATTATTATATATATATAGATCATACCCCAACATTATAAAAATGAACTTGAATGACTTGACATGAAAATAGATCCTGAAAATGAGAAGGGTGAAAGAACCACTTAAAAATTCGGCACCCTAACGACCTCACTTAAACATAAAAAAAATCAATTGAAGAGATAAAATAGGTTCTCTTATCATATGAACATAATAGATAAGTATGAAAGATATATATATCATACCCCAACATATAATGGAACTTGAATTACTTGACAAGAAAATAGAACTTGATAATGAGAAGGGTGAAAGAATCTGTTACAAAGATTTCAGGAGCCTAACGGCACCACTTAAAAATTCATAAATTGAAATGATGAGAGTAAGAGGGGCTCTCTAATCATATGAAAATGAAACTAGCATTAATAGTAATATAAAATAACATCCTCCAACATAAGAACATGTAGCATAAAGGAAATGACTTAAAAGAGAGTATTTGAAATGAAAGAGAGAGTGTGGATCCCTTACCTTAAAAAGTAACACTTAAAACAAAAAGGATGGGACCTTGAGGGCTTATGGGAACCTTGGGAGGACTAATTGGGAGATAATGAGACCAGGGAATAGTTGGGGGAGAGTTGGGAGTCTAATGGATGAGAGGATGCCTTGGTATTTATAGGGAAAGTGAGGGGACAAGGCATTAATGGCCAAGGGACACCTCATTGGTGGTTTTGAAAAAACGATGGGATTTCCCATGGTCTTTTACCATGGTATTGGCCAATTGGGACACATAATACCTTATCTTACTATTAATAACTCTAACATATTGATTACATACTTAATACATCATTTAATGATGTCATTAAACACCCGTAACTTAAAAACTGTATTTTCACTATTCATCTAAAATCCAACTTTCTCAGAAAAATCCCAAAATTTCACCTTAACCAAATATAGATGCTCTGATTTCAAAAATGAACTCCAATTTATAAAAATATTTTTCTAAATATTTTTAATATAATTTTTAAATAAATACACTATTCACCAAAAAATCATTTTTTTCAGAAAAATCCCGAAAAATTACCTTAACATAATATCGATTTTCTGAGTTCAAAAATGAAATCTATTTTATAAAAATATTTTCTTAAGTATTTTTAATTTAGTTTTTAATTAAAAAATATTATTCACCAAAATAAACTAATACTTGACTAATAATTTATGAAATCATTATTTAACCATTTTATTGAATCATAATACTTAATCAAGGTTCCTAGATTATATTAATAATTTCTCTAAGTGAGATTACATATCAATTTGGTCACATTACTAATCTTAAGCATAAAATAACTATTCATAATTTACAATTCATTAAAAATTCTGTTGATCTTATTAGACTCTAAATTTTGTACGAAACATTATTGTAGAAGACCATTTTTTGAAAATCATTACACATTATTACTTATTTAAGGTTTACATAAATTTTTTTTAAAATATCATTTCACTAAGATTCACCAAAAATATGCATAATATATTTATCCGGATATTTGAAAATTCATAATCATCATCATAAGAAGAAATCAAAATTTTTATTTAAAACAAAAGGATTACACAAGGCAGTTATGGTCTCCTTGCATAGCCTCTTATCACACCAGAACATGACCTAAGTGTAAGGTGTTCTATGGTGAGAGAATCTGAGGGAGGATCGGCCATCATTGCATGAGTAGTAATTTCTATCAGTTTGAACATCTCGTGAAGGTGATTCTGTTCTTGCTTCATGCGATGAAGTTCGGCATGGGTTTGGTCTAGAGAAAAGTCTAGTTGTTCTACCTCCTTCTCAAGATCTGTTATATGGGATTCGATCGGTCCAATACTACTGGGTGAGGCCATCGAATCTTCTTTCTATATTAATAAACCATGATCACTTGTATTTAGAGACAAATATCGAAATGTTTAGTTTCTAGCCATCATATTGACCAACGGTCATATAACTGTCAAAACCCAATAGTCTCATTTTAATTATACTCATGTTATCAAATGAAACAATTTTGTTGAGTATAAAAAAAATAAAATAACACAAAAAATTAGGAAACAAGATTTATTCAAAATTTCGGGTCGTTACACCTCTTCTTCGCTTTATTCCCACACCGAGTTTGACTCATGTGGGCTTAGGGATTAGATTGAGGTCCACACTTACATGGAAGGATTCATCTTCTCCAAGAACCAAGAACCAAGACCTTAATGTATGATCTATTTTAGAACTACATACAAATTGATTCCCATTCTAATGGGACATGTAGGAACACCCATACCTCTCGTCTTTGGTTCCGTCTAGAGTTCCACTAATTTATCCCTTCTGTTATGCTGTTTAGGTCCCAGCTCTTATAGGACTGCGTGTTGTGGAATGTATGGGCTTATGCCTTCATTCACATCGGGTTTACAATTATCGCAACACATACTCCATTTAATGGATCTAGTCCCCCTACCTCCTATCCTTTGTCCTGCATGATGTTAAAATGCACTTTCTATAACTATTAATGGCATGATTCCTATCCTCATGGGTTATATAGGAACAATGAATAATCTCTTCATTGGGTACAGCTCAACTGAGAGATTGTCTCTCCTACCCCATATTCTGTAACCATTTCTGGGCCCCTCAACATGAGGTTTCATTGATGGAATTGTGTGTGGTGTGATATGATATTATTTCCTCATTCATGTTTGGTATGATTTATCACATCATGCACATTCCCTGTTGAACCTCATCTTTCATGTATATGTCTGAGCTACATAACTTTAAACTATTCAACCTAGTCCCATATGAAATTAAATTGTTGTGTTTATACTACATGAATTCAAAGTTCATTTTTGGTCCCATCACATGACCCATAATGGTGGCATTATCGTCATGTCTGCACAATGAAAAAGGTCATAGTATCGTGGTTTCATCATTCAAGGTGACATAATGTTTGGTATCGGTCACACACCATAAAATTTATCAACACCTACATACGGCTTGATTCTTACGGCGATACCTGGACTTTCCATCCTTAGTCCATCGATTCACAAAAAAACAACATAAATCCATTCTAAATGGAAAACATGATCTATCAAATATCGCTTTATATGGTGCAAGGGATAGACCCACACGACCTTCATATCTATGGCAGTGGTATCATATTAGGCCATCCCTAGAACTATGTGTGTATAGATTCTCATTCTCATGGGATACATAGGAATGATCGTTCATTTTTCCACATGAAAATATTAACATTTGTTTTCAGTCCCTCGACTAGAAACCTCCCCAATGAACCTATGGTGATCTGGACTCAAGGTCCTCACTCACATCAGAGTTCATAATTACCTCACCAGGTGTCTCACTCATTCCCTACCATCTACGGTTTGAGATCTATGACCAGTAACTAAGACCACTCTGCGTCCTTTCCGCAAGATGTTAAACCGCACAAAACATTTCATAACTATATACATCATGATTCCCATCCTCATGGGATATATAAGAACAACCAGACATATCTTCCTCGAGTCTACACCCATGAATCTGAAATCATGTTTCCAATATTTCAGCCCCTAGGACTGGACGCTTTTGGGATCATGTGGTGTGGCGAGTACCTCATGGGCTCTCAATTCAGGTCATGTTTTTCAATAGTCATACCGTGTGCCCCCATGTCTTTTCCCCACATGGTCAGAGTTCTATGAACATTTACTAGGATCTCTCAATGTGAACTACTCGTTGGACTTGGATACTTCGCCACCCTACGCCCATTCCATTAAATTAATCTCCTCTTAATAGCCTATACTAAGACCATTAATTTTGGAAGCATGCAACCTAAGGACCCTTTTCCTTGGAGAGTGAGATGAATTCCATTATCTAATACATCTTGATTTTGTACTCGGTTGTGTTGTCACAACTCCCAAAATATGAAATTTTCACAAGGATATTCCCTCATTCCATTTCCAAAAAATTGTGAGCCTGACATTTGAATCTTTATCATATTCCATGTTTGAAGGGACCCCTTTATTTCCTATTCTCATTCCATAATGGATTACCTACCATCCTGGGCAAACATCTATGAGGACCTCAGACAACATTTATGATAGGTTCTGTGTTTCGAACATCTTCAGCGGTTGACCCTTATTTGTCTTTCCCCATTCCTGGCCAGCATGAAACAAATACTGTGTTTTGAACATGGTCAACAGTTTTCACCAATCATCACAACACCATCATTGTGGTTCAGATCTCAAGCTTCATGATCCACACATTTCTAATTCCTTATATCCAAGTTGAATTCCAACATACCTGGATTTACCACTTCTCACATCTAGGTGCTCCATATAGGTGGATCAACATTATTGGGATGACATTCACCTACCGTCCCATCACCCCTGACATGTTCCTTCTTATTCTAGGGATTTCCCATCAATATTCCTTGTTTTCCCCATCGATCATGACTCACATGGGATTGGTAGTTCCGGTAGGACGTGTAATGGTGAAACTGTACCACACACGCCTTTCTTTGTCCCATGTGACATTAAAATACACTCTCAAGACTATATATGGCACGATTCCCATCCTCATGGGATACGTAGGAACACCCAAACAACTCTTTTTGGGCCCAGCCTAGTTTCCACATTATGTCCCTTAACCTAGGGATTCTCTCGAGAGCGTGTGGTGTGGCATGGGCTCTTATGGTCCTCATTCACATTGGGGTTTGAACAACACCACACATTTCCTTCCTGAGTAGCCATGTCTTCAATGCATGATTGTAAAATGTGGTTCTACCCAGAACAATTTCATGATTCCCTATGTTAATAATGGGATGTGTTAGTTCCATATATAGATAGGATTCTCACTACCAGCGTCGGTCTCTGACCACATCGTTCTACAAGAACTACGTATGGATTGATTCTCATCCTTATGAGATACGTACTTATGCCTAAGAATTTCACCTTAGGCCAATCCCTAGGGTCATTAACTCATCTGGACCATCATCCCCGATCTCGGTGTAGGAATTATGACCTTTAAACTATATGTGTCATCCTCACTGTATGACATAAAACTACATGTCATTCTAGGTCTTTACCAGATTGGTTCTATTCAGAAGTTGGTCGGATCCCTAATCAAATCGATCCACCACCTAATTCTCATTCAACACGACGGAATTATTTCAAGAGTGTCAGAATCCATTCAAAAAACCCATCATGCCAGACTCCACGCTCTGCCTTCCCTTTATTCAGACCCTCATCCTAATTTACATCTAATGGGACCCCATAATATTATTGATGCTCAGCCTATGGATCCCCACCTTTCATGGGACATCATTTTAGAAGACTAATGGAGGACATTTCGAGTCAAGCCCCATGTTTTAAACATGTTTAGTGGTCGTCCCACATTTGATATCCCCATTTAAGGCTAACACAGTAAGGATATTGTGTTTTGAACGTGGGCAATAGTTACTCTTCATTGTCACGCCATAACTACTTTGTTCCAAATTTTAGGTATCGTGATTCACACATTCAAATCCCCTATATTCAGATTAATTCCAATTTCCCTATTGTTACCCTGCTCATGCACTATCGCACATAAGGAAATCGATGATTCGACTGTTCTGAGAGCTTCAATCTCTAGTCAGACCTCTCCCTTTCTTCTCAAAAATATAGATTGGTTATTCAATCCCTGGATTCATAGAGCTTGGTTTTCACTCTTATATTCATGTGGAATTATAAGGTGGCCATCCCTTGTTTCTGGCATTGGGCCTGACCCACGTGAGGTTAGGGATTGATTTCTAGATGTTCCATGAATATAATGAAAATTTAGTAAACCAAATGCATAATAGAACTCATGCATGAATCTATAATAAATTATCAAATCATGTAATTGTGTTCAAATGTTTCATGCATCACAAGAACAAAGTATCAACCCCTCACATGGATGGGTTAACCCCATTGAAAGAACATTGCAGCTCAACCCCCTATGGCGCGTGGCATCCAGGATCTATTCCCTCTTGTTCAGTTCCTGCTCCTCCTCAGCAGCAATGGGGTGAAGTTCATCAGTTGTAACATGGAACTCCTCCTCATCGCACTAGAAAATATCCATCTCTATGGAGGATTAATTCATTTCCTTTTCAACCACTTCTAGATGGGCCTTTAGCTGTGATATAATCACTGACTATGCATTGAGGATAGCAGAGTGTTCATCTTCCCGAACCTTCTACCATTGAATCTCATTTTCATCCACCAATAGCCTCTTGATATTCCCCACTTTTATCTAATACCATCCCAACCCATGGTCGTGGTCTTACTTTTGAATCTTATTCTCCATGAGATCTCAGACGTGCATGTGAGGATACTGGCCATCTACTCCCCCAACACACAGTTCATGCAGTCATGAACAAAGTCTCTCCTTCTCGTCTATCCGTTGTGTTTGTGGGGTGTCATCGATAAAGTGCATGATTAGATTCCATGATAAAAAATAGACTATCTTTTTATCCTCTACATCAGAGACCATTTCATAACAATCCATGAGGTTGGCATGCTCGTACGCAGGGAATACCCCTAAGAACTCTTTAGCAGGGTCCGGATCTGGTGTCTGATTAGGAATGGCAGGACTCGAGCTATCAAAAAGATCATTATCGTCAAATCCCACAAAAATAATCTCAGCACAACCCTACCAATGGTCCCACCATTGATCTAGATCACCACAGCTTGGTCGATCTAGATATCTGCCTCCATGACCACATGCATTCCCATGGGAAAAGAGCTTCCAGGAATACCAACCATCCTCGCAAATGTAGCCCTCGTCCTTTGAAGAACAGTACATAAAAAATGGCACGAATGTTAGTTAACAGGGTAATTGGGTTCTAGTCGTGTGTTTTGTAGAGGAGACATATAATAATAGTATTATCGGTCTCGTTCCTGGGTTGTATCTGTGGGAACCCTGAGACGTGGCCTTCCGTATATTGTCATTAGGACTGAAAAATCAGAATGAGCCACCTTGGGTATCCTGGCCCCACTAGACATGGTAATAATTGTATCCATGAGCATTGATCCCTAAGGTCCCGCATCTGCATCCACTAAGGGATGAAAATAGGTTTCATGAATGAGGCTCCCCTATAGTGTTTAAACATTGTTGAGGGGTCCAAAGTAGCATGGAAGACGATCTCTAAGATGGGGCCCGGGATTTTACCGCAATGGACTCTAAAAATTATTTGAAATCTAAACCATGATGACTGAATTCAGCCTCTTCCATGGGGATCCCTCTACTGGCCTCCTCCCCACTAGGAGAATTCATCCGATTCAACCGGTAGAGGGAACCGTTCCATCAAATCAGCACCTGAAAACTGTAGGGGAGTCATTTGATTGAAAAAAACCTTCACCCGATCTGTCATTGGACCTCAAACACCCTATGAGAGCAACGAGTCC
This sequence comes from Viscum album, assembly GCA_963277665.1. Lineage (NCBI taxonomy): Eukaryota > Viridiplantae > Streptophyta > Magnoliopsida > Santalales > Viscaceae > Viscum > Viscum album. The sequence goes on along the minus strand of OY728126.1, from coordinate 2,060,923,248 downwards.
TCCAACATGGCTAGGTATTTCTCTGCCTCCGCCCAGGACACCACAACGCTAGCCTTGATAGGTCCTATCAAAAGAAAAACCATCCCGAGATAGTTCTGGTGTTTCCACATCTTGGAGAGGATGAGAAATTGAATATTGGCTTCCCTGATGTATCATCCCTCTGAGATGATAGAATTATTCGGCATGACTATGTGGCACAACTGCATCCATGGAGCCTAAGTGGATATGCTATAAAATTCACTCGCTGGACTCCCCTCTCAATAACTCTATTCTTTTGGGACCACCGGGTCAGCTGCTGTTGCAAGATATGCTACCACTGCCTCCCCCTCAACTCGTTTGGGCCTTGCACCCATGGTATCCCCACCACCACGTGATTTCCTTTCCACCGTATGGCCCTAGCCTTCAGGTTGGGGAGGCATGCCATCACTGTCCCGAACGATCAGTTGCTTCAACATCTCCATTGGGTTGGTCGCCTCCCAATTTTTTTCATAATCATTCACGAACTCGAAGATATCAGGTGGTAGAGGCAGCTCATTCCACATCTTCCCATATTCCCATGTGAACATGAGCGACTTCTAACTCATCACACATGGACGTCCCTTATGGTGCATCCCGAAGTAGATATTTGGGGTCAGTCGCTGCATACACTAATATTGTCTTGGGAATCAGTGCGGGGTGTATAGCTCATAGAGGGGATCCCAGTCCACTCATGCCACTATGTCTCCACCCCAATAGGTTAGGATGTTTTATTAATGCTCTTCTGTTCCCCAACCATTATTAGTGAATATACATGTTGGCAATGAGAACATGTGAATGTTGAACTCCTCCACCTTCAAGACCCAACTCAGTACCGACTGCACGGTCTGCATGGCTAGAATGCTCCTGTGAAATTCATGATGTATGGGTGGAAGTTAGATTCTGGAGGGGATTTAGGGTTTAGATAATCACAGAACCCCATGACGTGTGCCGCTATCCGCCCATACTGGAGGTGGAATGACCCGCATATCCTCTATGGCCTCTTCCGCTCATTGATATGCGATAACATATTTTACAGCATGGCAAGCATGGGGGTCCAGAGGTTGATCCTCCATTATATCTCCAACATGGATGCCATGATAAATGTTCTTGGTCACATGCCCATGTTCGTATATATCACAGATATGATCCAACTACAGATGGTATCTACAATAAATGTGTCCAACCAGTGTACCATTTTCTTCTTGGTACTGATGATGAATCCCCAGGTCTTCCACTATCAATCCTCCAAGTATTACCAGTATGAGTGATCCTTGCCTCATTGATCCCCCTTTGAGAAAGTTCTAGGCCTTACTGGAAACTGTCTATCTACCAGGATGTTCATGAACTTCTTGAACGAACACCGAAAACTGACACCCCTCACTACTTCCTTATCCTATTCTAGAACCACCTCCATAAACTACATCGCTAGTGGAAACATTTTCTCTAGATCTTACCATTCACCCATAATGAGTAGGAATTCATCAAACATCGCCCCTAGTATTGGGACACCCAAGAACTGATGCAATCCCATAAACTGATGCCAACCTCCCCATGGTGTATGTGGAAGGTATTGGTCCTCGATGACAACCTGATAGATAAAACTACAAGTAGCTGCATCGATTGATTGAAATGGAAATAGGAAGCCCAAGATGCCTCATACAAGACCACTCTTCAATGCTCTATCCCGAACTCTTCACACGAGTCACCTACCTAGTAGGCCCATGCCCAGTCATCTGTGAAGTTGTCACTCAGGAATAGATCCCACTATCAGACCATACCTTCCTTGGGTTCCTTAGTTTTCCTTCAGGATCATCTGGTATGGAGGGGGTGGATGTCCACAACAACAATTCCTTCATATCAACATTGTTTAACAGATTTTATAGTCAGTCAGTGTTGACAGGAATGAAGTCATCCCGAGCATAATCATCAGCTGCCCTGTACAACTGGCACGAGCAATAAATGATCATAAACCTGTAAATTGGCTCGTCCTTACATTTGTTAGGTATAATACATCATCCCTCATCCCAAATGCATAAATATGCAGCCTCTTACACAATAGATAATTTATTTTGGTTACAGAATTCAGCTTCACCCATGGATCACGGTCAGAGTGGCTCTATACTAAATCCTCTAGACCCAAGCTCATCACCATCTCCTCCCTTCGGGAAACGTCCAGAATGACCCCCCCTGACAGCCTCTTAGCGAGAAATTTAGTTTTTACGATTTGGAAACTTTTAACGATGCCCTTTCACAGAGCTCATTCATGGAGAAAGTTCGTAGAGATATATCCCAGAAATGGAATCACAAATCCTTGCATCGACCTTCAGATGCATGTCGCAGAGCACACCATCATGGTGTCAATGTCTCACTATGCACCATGAATAAGAATTCCAGATTCATCGGAAACATTCACATAGTACATGGAGCTTCACAAAGCTAGAGTGAAAAAATGGAAAAAAGAGAATAATGGAATGGTCAAAATAAAGTTTGGATACCCAATTATAGGCGAAGACCCCTATGTCTTTGTAGTGCTTCTGACCATGGTGAGATTCACAACACGCTTGGCCTTCCCATCGTGTCTATGCCTCGTGAGCCTCTTTAATGAGTGAGCATCGCGATTGGCAGAGGGATCATGGTGATTACCCACCAAACATTGACCCTTGATTTCGCATCATCTACTAGTATGATGGGGGGAATTTGTAGGTGAGAAAATTTTGGAAGAAGAAGAACAAATGGAAACCATTAGGCACTTCCTTATGATGCACGTTCATGGATCCCCACACCACTGAAGCTGGCGCCAGGCTTCCCCTCTACTAACCTGCCATTGAGCAAGAAGAATAGAGGCTCCATGAACCTATTGGACATTCATGAACCTACCACGGAGCATGGAGGATGGATGATCCATAAACCCATTTGACATTCACGAACCTTCCATGGAGGATGTAGGCTGGAGGCCCCATAGTTAGGACAATATGCTATCTGGCTTCGCGCAGAGTAATCTATTCTTAACAAAACCTCCTACCTATAAACAACGAGCTCCCCATGATCCCAAAGGATGGATCTTACAACCATTCTCTTTCATAGATCCCAAATTGAGATGCAATATCAGCTCTGTGAACCATAATCTCTTCATGGTACTTTTGCATTGGAATGTGCTACCCAATTTGATTAAATTCATCCACATTTCAAGGAGGGATTCCCTTGGAAGAGCCTATGGGCCTTCACAATGAATGGGTATCCCCAAGGGAACTTGTATTTTCATAGAGCGTGTATGCTACGCAAAGCACCCTCTAGGCATACGTGACCCACGTGTTATGGTAGGGTGATTGTGCTTCACAAATCACCTTCCATAACAATGCAATGCTTCAAAAGGCACCCTTTCTTCCTGAAGTAATGGTCTATGAGGGCCTTTCCACTTTGTAAAGCATGTTCCATACACACCTATACCCTACGACTAGGACATGACAATTCACATCGTGATTCATACCCCTTCGTGAAGCCCCTCCACTATATGAATCACCAGCACCTCACGAGGATTCTACCTATGAGCCCCTTTTCTCTGAAACTCCTTTTCTCATGTGAACTTCTATGTTTGCATGATTTATATCCAATGTCCCTTAGGTAGTTCTTTCGGCAGCGTTTCATCACATCAGGCTTCATCACCTTGGAACACAAATGGCTATTGCTTCTTCGCATAGCCACGCTAACTTGGACCCCTAAATGGATCACTCCATAACACCCCTTCTCCATGGAATTTCTAATGCATTCTCTTCCCCAAGTGGTGATAGGTACTAGTTATGTATTTCTTATCGGGTGTGGAGTAAACCCTCCTCATCCAAGATGCATGTCGTTAAACTACCAAGAACCATCATCTCAACACATGATGTTAAAATGTTACCTCTCCGCATGCATCATACGTGGGGTTACCCACCTTGGACATTATGCACACCCTTTGGTCTCCACGAGATTGAAATCATTCCCCACATGGAATGAGATTCTATTTATCAGAGCGGCTTTTGTCTGTAGGGAAAGGGAAACCTCCTTGGTGTAAGCCCCTAGCTTTTCTTGAAGCAGGTAGAATCCATGTATCTCCTCTCTTACTCGATGCAAAATCCCTCTCCATATGGGCTTTGTCACCAGCCGAGCCTCCATCCTGGAGTAAGTCTCGATCTTTGTCTCTGTGGGCTACGAACCACACGTAAGCCCCTGTTTCCTCTTTGGGCCTATAACCTCGCGTTATCCCTTATTCCACTTCCCATGGGCGCACCTTTCACGATTTGATCATCAGTCCTTTTCTTCCTTTTGTTTCTCACACCGAGCATGACTCACATGGTCTTAGAGTAGGCATCAACCATGACATTCTCTTTGGGTATCCTACTGCGTAAGCCACACACCCATCAAATCTGCCTGGACTTTGATCCTTCCCAAGGTAAGGCACATAGGAAGCCTCCATCAGGTTCAAGACCACGAACATTTGGTAATGAATCTATTCATGTAGGTTCACCAAACCCTTCTGAAATACATGTATTTTGATCCTTTCCATGGTAAGGTACATAAGATACCACCCTGAGGTTCAAGCCCACCAACTTTTGGACCATAATCTCTTCATGTTGGTTCACCAACCCATTCTGATCTATGTGGACTTTGATACTTGCCAAGGTACGTTATGTAGGAAGCCTCTATGAGGTTAAATCCAACAAACTGTTAGTTCTGACCCCCTTCAAGTCAGTTCCGAATCCGTTATAACAACATGGCCTTTGATAATTGTCTCCTAGACAAGGTATGTAGGAAGCATATTTGATGTTAAACCCCATCCATCATTAAGCCATTGAGACTAGATCCAATGGTAAGCGGTTGTGACCCCACCCTGTGGTAATCCGTTGTGACCCCATCCAGCGGTATGCCATTGGGACCCCGTCCAGTGGTTAGCCATTGTGACCACATCCAGCGGTAATTTATTGTGCCTCCATCTAACCGTAAGCCATTGTGAACCCCATTCAGTGGTAATACATTGTCAACATAATACCATCTGTAAGCCGCTGTCATACGTACTGTTGGGACACAGAGCGATGGTCTATCCCAATGGTGTAAGACCATCCTCAGGCTACAAACCACACGTAATCCCCAGTATATAATCAGGTCGATGTCCTATTCACACACACTTATTTGATACTACCCATCCAGAACTACATGGACTTTGATTATCTACCATAGTGATACAAATGAGGTCTCTTTGTAACTCAATCCCAATATCACAGTCACCCACGAGTTGACTCCATCTCATTCTCCATCCACTTCATTATCCATCCATTATCCATTTTGATTCTTACCAGGGCCACTACATCACGGTGAGATCATGCCAATTCATCTCTTCACTGCTCCTAGTAGTAATCGGGTATCTAACCATGTGTTATCCCAGACATCAGTGTTTCCCCCAGGGGTTTCACCCATCTGATCCACTTGAGTCAGTGTTTTGATCAGTCTGATCCATCTCCACTTGACGTTAATCTCCCATCATACCATGGGTTAAACATAGGAATATGAGGAAAACCATAGATAAATTCCTATGGTATATTATTCCCCGCTCTTGACGTGGGATGACTTTAGATTCTATGCCCTCGATTAGACATATAACAAGGGGAAGAAACCCAGACACGCTAGTGTTCAAGTGTCCAGACATGCCGGTGATGTGCAACGTGACTACTTCCCTGACCAAAGGTTGCTGCTTTGACCAGACCCCTTGGAAGAACATGAAATAAGTAGTGCAATCAACCGGCATCCATGATGAATTGGAACTGGGAAGAGTTTCACGAACTACATCTTCGTCTATAAGGGGGACCTAGACTAGGTGATGAGTTTTGAGGAGGAATCTATGGAAGGAAGAACAGAAATCTCGTAATCTTGTTTCAATCATGGAGAAGACTTCCCTGGATAAGGGATGGATGCCACCAGCCTTTGGAAATCGGGAATACGGGGCAATAGTCACGTGTCCTCCACATATGGAGGTGCATGCCCCGACGAAAGCGTTGGTAACAATGTAAATTTTTATAGTCCTTTTTCGATGTTGGATTTCAATAAAATAATTTCAAAAAGTTAATATTTAATTACATGTCATTAATTCCAAATTTTTAGGGCTCAACATCCATGGGGGAAAATGTATCATTCCGTGTTTTTAAAAGGTCAAACCATGTTCGATGGCATAAAGTACAGTTAACACTAAGCGTAAATGGACAAATAAATATTTATATTATTTAACCGTAATTTATATACAATAAATTTTTATTAATGAATATTATTAACTAAATTTGGAAAAATAAAATGTCCCCACTCATTACTAATGTATTAATTTAAGATTATTATATTTATCCCATATTTATTGTAAAACCATTTTATTCATCAAATCAATTTTTTTAAGAATGATTCTCATTCATTTGGTTAGTAAAAAAATTACTACTTTATGAAACATTTGTAAAATTTAATTAAATAAATAAATAAAAATTTTGAGAGCATTATATCAAAATTATGTTATGGTGATTTTTTTTGAATTTTATAAAACTTTTGATTATTCAATGAATATTTAAAATTTCTAATTTTAGTTGAATTTCTTTTACTTTTCATGTACTTATAAAATCATATTATATTTTATATGACTTTTTCAATTTGTTTCTATATTTTTAATTGAATTTAATACAATTATTATTTTTGAAATTGACTTTATACATTAATTTGGTAAAAAATATATGTTTAAATGGAAATTCTCTTAAAAAACAAATTTCTATTGGGTTTTGTAGATTAAATTTCATAATAAATTCTGAAAAAAAATCATCAAAAATTGAAAAATGAATTATATATTTGGAATTGGGAATTTAAAATTTAGTAAATTGGTCATTTGTATTTTTGTATAATATGAATATCAACCTTAATATTTTTTTACCATGGTAAATGGTAAATCTGGGTATTAATTTTAAAACTCAAATAATTAAGAAATAATTTATCCAAAAAACACTTTTAAATTTTATTAGAGATGTAATATTCATTCCTAATGATTCATTTTTTGATTATACATCCTTTTTATGGACACATAGTTTAGATTAGGATATTTAAAATATTTTATTTCCAAAACGACAAACATTCCACACACTTGTCTTTTATAAACATAATTTTTTAAATATTGTGTTATCAATATGTTTTTATTGTCAATAATAATTATTCTAAAAAATAATAATTTTAACTATCATCATGATAATTTATATTTAATGTTTAGTGATGAAATAGTAACATTGAATTATTTCACGACACAAATAAAGTAATTATTTAATTAACGAAAAATTAAGAAATATATTATATTAAAAATTTTAAAATAAATAATATATTATATATATTTTTAAATCCCTAATAAATTAAAAGAACACAATGTTTGATAGCTTTTGTTTCATAGAACATGAATCTTAAACGAACTTGAAAATATTATTATTTTAACATGCCCATTATAAACTAGCTGTTAAATCCATGGGTGTGAATAATATTTACTATGTAATGAAAAAATATGAATTTCATATTAAATACATATGAAATGAATATATAAATTTTTAAATGTAAATTTATTTTTTCAATATATGCTTACATTAATAAGTAAATTTATTTTTATTCTTTAAGGAGAAAAGTATAATTACATTTAGAAACATTGAGAAATTTTATATGACAAAATAAACATCATATTTGGACATATAATTTCAAAATTATCTTTGGTTATTATTTTACTAGTCTATTTTGAAAATGTGATTTTTTGGTTAATTAGTGAAAATATTTATCTTATGAAATACCATAACACTTATGAGATAATTATTATATGATCATGAATTAAAATTATAAAACATTATTGATGATAAAAATTCATTTATGGATTTACATAATACATAAGGTGATACAATTAGAATTTTATGCTAATTTTTTTTGAAAACCATGATTTTAACATTTGGACCTATTTTTATGAGTAATACATGTTACATAATTTGAATTTATTTTTATCACATTTATAAATTTAATCATGTAAAATTTATACCATATTTGTATATAAGAGGTCAATATTAGGTTAATATTTAATTTTCATTTTTAGGAATTCAAATGTTTTCCTGGTAAAAATGATTTACCACTATATAGATTAAATCATGTTGTTGGTTAAAGTAAGAAATGTGAAATATTAAAATGCATAAAGAATAAAACATAAATGGGAGGATTATGTGTTTATTGAAATTAAAAATACATTATTCCATTAATTAAAATTTAATTTGGTGGAATTCAATCCACCGTAATCTGGTTGGATTTAAATATAAAATAATATTTATATAATCACTTAAAACAACACCTCCCCAATTATAAATTCCAGTAATCACCACCCCTTTTCTAATAAAAAGACAATAATATATAAAAATTTATACCAAAACCTATCCTATTCAATCTCTCCAAGAAAAAGTGATTATGCTAGGACAAAATTAATAGTTCCATATTCTATATTTTTTTCAAGGAACTGATATTTAAGATATATCATTATCATAAATCCTCTCTTAGTTTATTTTCTTATTCTACATTCTCCTCATATCACTCATCCGTCAAATAATAATAATAATAGAATAATTTATACAATTTAATTTTAAATTTATTTTGTTTTGTTTTCTATCATGCCCTTTTTCTCATTTAATCATATTCATGATATCAATCCATTACCCAAATTACTATCGTTAATGATCAAAATAGCCAATGATTTTGTTTATTTTTCATTAGAGCCGTCACGGATGGTCATAAAAGTATTATTATGATTATATAATATATTAATATTTATATATTAACCAATTTATTATTTTGGGAATCATATATATTAAAAATATTAAATAAAATTAGACTAGTTCACGATGGTCATAAAAACTACCAAAATAAATAAATCATTTATCATTAAAATTTTATCAATTGAATCATCATTGTGTATGAATAAAAAAATATATTGAACCATTGAAACACATATATTTAAATTAATATCATTTCACTTCACTTTTTTTATCACCATTTGAAATGATCATCTATAATTATACACCACAGATCTGACAATGAGGTCATTAATCGAACGCACCTAAGAAAATAAAAATAATAAAATATTTTTAATGAAAGGGTGATATGATTTTATAAAATTTTCTTATAATATGTTATAAATAATAATATTGTTCAATACTAATTTATTATATTTATTTAATACATGATAAATGTTTTTGTACCATATAAAACTAAATGGAAGCATGAAGTAAGGTTTTCATGTCTCACTTTTACTTTTTTGAGATATATGTGTTATCGACCAGATATTTATTTTGTCGGGATTATAAAATACATGTTGATATATCATTTAATGAATCTAATTATATTAATCATATTAAATGTTTAATTTTATATTTATTTTCTCTATGGGGTATATTATTAGACTGATTATAATTAATAAAGTATTTTTAATTTAATTTCCATACATTAATATAAAATTTTACATTATTGATAATTTCATGATATCATTATGTGTGAAATGTATTTTGATTATTATCTATCACATTTCCACATATTTTATGGTTATTTATAGAGGATATACATAATCAATTCAGTTTATTAACACTCAATTTAATGATATGATATATTTAAGATACATCTTTTTAAAAAATTACATTTAAAAAATGTTTCTTAAAACACTATATTTCTTCCATTAGCATGATTTCAAAAATTACTTCCAAATATATATTTATATTTCTCATATGAATTTTGAAATTTATTGTTTCTCATTTTTTTCCAAAATATTAGGTTCAAAGGTATATTTTTTCATTTTTTATACATTGTTCACTGATATATTTCTGGAAAAACTATCGAAGGAACTTTGTTGAAAATATAAGGAATTATTAGATTTTGTTACATTCATGCCTCCATAATGATTTAAATATTCCTTTAAATTTTTCAATTTTTATATTAAATGAATATTTTTTCTTTTAATAATGTATAATCTTTTTAAAATATTGATATTGCATGTGAAAAAGGGTATTTCCCTCAATTAATTTTCAGTGGTCTCTTTTAATGTTTTCCCATCTATGTTAAAAATGTTTGTTGAATCCCATGAATCATTATGTTAAATATAATATGATACCATATTCCATATTTTGTTAAATGGTTTATGAATAGTTTTACTGGTTATGTACAATTTTCATACCCCTCACCATATTACTCTCGATAGCTTCTAATTATGTTCACTAACAGTGTACTGCTATTTACATTTCATATTTTATTTATAATAAAAATGCATCTGTTGATTATGATCGACCCCTTTCATATGATAAATTCCTTAATGATAGTTTGTGAATATTGGATCCCAATATATTCTCCTGATTCATCGGTAGGTATAATGAGAAAAACTGGTTTCAGTATTAAAAGATTTATTAGATATTTATGATTGTTCTCTTCGAATAAGCCTTCATAGTATATTTCTGATTTCCAACATCATGAAATCCTTCATCATATGATTTCTAATTTATTTCCATGTGACTATTATATTATTATAATAGTCATCGTTATGATTTCTTTCTCTTGTGATTATATATATTGTATTATTCGAACATTTATTATTCCCTCTATATTATACTAAAGATATTTATTAAATAGAATGTGCTTTAGTTATTTTCTTTTCCATAATTATTATTTATTGATTATGATATCTTCCACTATATACATATACATTCGTAAAACCTAATATCGCCCTGTTCTTATGTTCTATTTTTCCATATTATGTAAAAAAATTTATTATGATTTATTCACATGGTTGGGCTTGGAGAATAATTTTTTTCTCAAAGGACTAACTTTGTTTTATTTTATATTTTCAATTTTAATGAATGGAAAAGTGCATAAAGTGATTTTCATGTTGCTTTTTTTGTTTTTCACATCATTTTTTTGGTGACGTGGTTATCAGGTTGTAATAAATATGTTTTTTTTCACATCAGTTACATAAACCCGAAGTTATAAATAATTAGTCCAGTCGATTTTTAAAATCATTTATTGAATAAATAATGTGAAAAAAATATTCTCTATTGTTAATCACATTAGCATTATTTTTATATTCAATGTGAAAAATTGGTATTCACATTTGGTGTTAAATAACTAATGTGAATACCATGTGCAACATGTATTTTTCATGATTGTTATCAAATAAACGACATGAAAAACATATTATGCACCATTTATCACATCGGTTATGTTGAATAATCGAAATGAAAAATTGTTATTCACATTTTTTACCTAATAATTTATGTGAAAAGCATGTTTTTTAAAAAAAGGAACAATGATTCTTCTCCTCCACCAGCAGTATCCAGAAACAAAAAACAAATAGGCAAATTATAGAATAAAAAATAGGAAAAACAATACATAAAATGTATAAAATTAAACACAATATTTATGTTTCAAATATATTAAAAATCACTTCACATTGATTCATCCCCTCCACCAACAACATCAATAAAAATAAAAAAGGGGTGTCCTAATATCTGGTAAATTACAAAATATATTGAACATTAAAATGGACATAAAACCTATCAAACCTATAAAATAATTTTCCAATTTTATTTTTAAATTCCTCAAATCATATTCAGTATATGACCAAAAATCATAAAAAATATAAAAAATTAATATTGAAGTCATTGGAATTAAATTTTCTATAAAACATATTAAATATTACCTAAATCCTTATAAATAAATATACCCTTATAAAACATTGTAACTATACCGGTCGAATGTTTTTACACATGAATCATGAAAAATAAGATCCAAACTCTGTTGAACCATGTTGTTTATGAGCTTTGGAAATTATATTTTATTTCAAAATAAAATTTTAAATTAATATATCCAAAATTTAGAAATTATATATGATAATTCTCTATAGATTCTTCATATTTGATCTTGGTGGTATTGCTGCTATTCATTATTTTTTCTCTCTATAGAAAACTCATACCCTCTTTAAAAATAATATGAACACTAATAAATATTCTTCATTATAAAATAGAAAATTATTAAAACAAGAAAAAATATGTATTCAATATATTCTTAATAATATCTCTCACATTACCATGGATAAAGAATATCCAATACAATGTCTCCTCTCTTGGACAAAAAATACCCAACATCTAATGAACACAGATATAAAAGAAAAGTTAATATGCATTATTAATATGTTATGTTCTATATAAGGATTTTTGAGAAAAAAAATATTTCATACCATTCATGATATGGAATCATCCAACACTGAATGATGACAATTTGATGATATCATTTAGCTACATAGACTAATCATTGAACATCAATCAATGTTTGAGCTATTAGAGAAAAAAAATTGTTCGTCCATTAATCAATACTAAACTATCTTTTCATGCTCTGTACAAGTTTTATATAAATACCTAATAAAAATAAGACATTATTAATTTTCAATAATTTAATGGAAGAAAAAAATTATTCCACTAACATGGAAAAAAGTGAATCGTATTGATGGACAATTCTTCTATAGCTACAATCACCATGATATCACTTTTCAAAAGAATCTCATTAATTTCATGTCAAAAAATAGAAATATCAAATGTAATCACATATAATAATAATAATAAAATAGAGTATATAGAAAAACGATCAATACCAATGGAATATATATCTGATGTCACGACACATTGAATTTATTGTTGTCAATAACTTTTTTCTTGACCATTTAATTATTCATGTTAAAATTAAAGAAATATATATACATTAAAAAGATAAAAAATCATTAATGTCAAAATAATATTAAATATAACATATATACATACTTCTTTGGTAATATGTCAAAGTAGTCTTGATGGCTAAAATAAAAAATAACAAATATATTCGCCAACTATAGTTACTTCCATTGTAGGAAATTTTATTTTTGTTGATCTGTCTATAATATACTAAATAGTGACCCTCTGATTCTCTATCTCAAACTGGGGATGATAAATTTTATAGCTAATATATTATATATTTCCATATGCAACAATGTGCTGAGGATCATCAATAAATAACTCACAGTAACATGGCAGTTGTTGAAGAGGGGTGTTGGTGTTGATAAGAAAGAGAGGGATCTGAGGGTGGAGGTGGATGAGTTAGATAGGTAGACTGAAACTGTCCTTACTTGTCTGTGAAAACTCTATGTACCTAATCGATGATTCTATCCTCCATCGTCTCTTGAATATCATGATATTTGGCTTCCAAGGATTCTATTTTTTTATAAACATCATATTTTAAAGAAGCATCATAAAGTTGGAACACTTTTCTTACCGACACAGATGTCGGGTATCCATGTGCATGACTTGGGTGTTTAGGATTTGCAAATGATACAAATAAAATATCCTTTATGCCTCAAGAATAAAGAGAACATGTTTCCTCTTCTCCTTACGATAATATTGAATGGAATATTTGAAAAAAATATATAATTAATGACAATATATAGGTGGTTAATTTAAATTCAATAAATAAATAAACATTTCACAATCTTATAAACCAATATTCTAGACTCATCCTTAAGAACTTGTCTGTTTTTTCCATTCGTTCCCTCTTCAATTTTTCATGTCTAGTTCAGGGGAGGAGGAGAAACCTCTATATATCCTGATGAATCTACTATCAACTTTTTAAATGTTTATTTTAGTATGTGTTCATCCAATAAGGCATTCCCTCCCAAAGATAACATATGAGGTTATAATTTTTTTTCATGAATATTCTAATGAGATCTCCATAGTTACTGTAAATAATGAATTAAAATTAATGAAATAAATAACAAGGCCATTAATATAAAAAAGTTACAACAAGGAAACATTGCACTTACCAAAAACTCATCTCATCGTCTACATTGAACAAATTATTTCCAGATATCTTCATCTATAAATGGATATATATCATGTGGATTTTCATGTTATCTAATACCAAAAATGAACTGTGATGTGAGGGATGATTTAAAATCCATCCATCTTATAGCCTATAATGACATACATTTCCTCCTGACTCTTCCAGTGTCAGGTATATCATATGTCATCTATTAAAATATGGAAATATATATATTACTATAAACATTAATTCATCATAGGTAAAATAATAAAAAAAAGATTACCAAAATCATCTTCCATAATAGTGATCGTGTCATTTTCTCAAAAACATCACCAATCCTTAAAAAATGTACTAGCTTTTCTTTTAGCCTGTATGGATAAAAAATTCTTGAATTTGTTTCATTTGGGTCTATTAAAATTTCAATATAATTAATGTCCAGTGGTATCCTCTATTCCAGGGTATGAGCAACTACATATTATGGTAAATGTGTTGTTGCATGTTTACCAACCCTAGAACTCTTTTTTCTCTATGTGGAAGTAGATGTCTCGGGTAAAGAAGGATAAACTTGCTCATCAAAAGGTGTATGTGTATTTTCCCCCCTAGAGGTATAAGTATGATCATATCCCGAAATATGTGGTGGATCAGAGGTTTGATATGTCATCCTAAAAATAAATGAAACATCTATTAGTAAAAAATATTAAAATCCAAAAAAATAAATGAAAATGGAAATATAAAAATAGAAATGATCAAAAAAAGAAAATTAAACTAAATATAATCAATTTTTACTCATAATTTTTATAGTTAACTAAAATGATAACAATACTAATGAGAGAAAAAATGAAATAAATGAATAATAACGAACAATATTAAAGATAATTAAAATGACATAGTAAAAATTCAACATCCTCAAAAATAATTTTAACTAAAAAAATAATTCTTTTCTAATAAACTATTATAAAATATTTTTTTAAATTTGAAATATAATATAATTGGTGTTTAGAAAAACAAATTAATATATAGGATACTTAATGTTCAACATAGAAAACTATAAAAAAATATACTAATATAAAATAAAAATTTTAACATATCAGTTAAAATAAATATTTTAAAAAATAAACCCAAATTAAAATAACAATCTTTTGATATTTTTAAAAAGTAAAATTTAATAAAAAACATGTTACCTGTAATATTTTTAATAAACTTATGCTTTTTTCCAAATTACTTCTTCTTGATTGATCCTTATGGAACAAACCCTGTCTTTTACATGTTCCTCAATATTATTTGTTAATCATTCCATAGATTTGGGACCTCACATTAATCATCAACTTCATCAAGTTTATCATCACCAACATGCTATTTTTTCTTTGTAAAAAATAGCCCACTACATATTAGGTTGAACAAGAATATTAAAAAAAATTCATGCTTTCCCATGATGATTTGTTTATTTCTGTAATCCAATTTATTTATATTAACAGTTGTCATTCCAAATTCATATTTTTAGACACTATTATTATTGATAAAAAAATTTACACATAACCAATTTAAATTTAATTTTAATGTAATCAACCTCCCATATTTCTTTAATGAATTCACAATATGCGGTTGATGTGGAGATTTTGTTTTTGTCGTTATCACTTCATAAATAAATTTCTTTTTCGAACAAGGAAACACAACTATTTTGAACTGTACATATGTTGTCTTGATCATTTGTATGTATATTATTTCCATTAAGGTCATAAAAACCCATGTTATCAATTTTAATCATGGACGTCCCACTATATATCTCAATGTTTCTAATGTATATGGATTCACGGTCTCTTTAAAACATAACAAAAAAAAATTATTATTCTAATCCAAATATACATACCATTCTTCTCTGGATAACATTGTTTCAACTAATTTATATGAAATGTTAGATATGGTTGAGAATAATATGTGTTAATCAAGTTGTATAAATGTGTCTTATTTATATATTCAATTGTCAACAATTTGACTTTCAAGACATATATCGCATTCACCCCAAAATTAACTCGTTCATGAAATGATATAGGCAAATCGTTTTGATCCACGTTAGAAAAGATGGAGGAAGTTACATTTTAAATTGAAAATTTATAGAAACTAGTTATCTATCCAAAATGATCAAAGAATGAAAATAAATCTTTTTATTTAAAATTGAATTAAAAAACAAACACACCTTCATGATTGTCACTCTGACATGGGAGGGAATTATTCCTTTGAATGTAACCAGTAGGAGTTTTCGAATCATGACATAACAACCATGAGAATTCATACCTATCATCTTAAAATCCTTTAATGATGAAAAATTATATAGATTTGAAGAATAACTATGTGGCACATTGATATCATGATGACATTTACAAAATCTAGTTTTCTCCCTCTTCAATGAGGTATGACAAGCCAAGGGTAGGAATGATCATTATCCATGAGGTCTGGGAGCCAACTCCAAACATATTCCCATTGAGTGTAAATATATTATTCCATTCAACCTATCTTTATTCTTTCCTTTAATATCTAACAATCTTCCAATGAAACATTCAAAAATATTATCCTCCATGTTCATGACATCAATTTTCTGTCTCATATAAATAAATAACTAATATTCTAGCTCAAATAAATTATATTTTTATCATTTCCAGATTTATGTGTCTTACTGAATGATAGATCAATGTTTTTCACCTTCTTAAAATACTAATTAGTAGATAATGGTTTTGGATAAATATAAAATTCATTTCAGCTATTGAAATCCATTTTCTGTCTTTTTTAAGAGTTATCCATAGGAAAAAATTGTGGATGACCCATGCATATAAATTTTCCCCAATGATTCAATTGACAATATAAGATCTACAATTCACAAATTGGACCAGCTTTTCCCCCTTAACACTGTATCGAGACAAATTTCCCTTTTTTGGGAAGCCATTTTTAGTAAACATAATTGTTTTAGTGTTTCGAAAATGTTCCATTCTATAAGAATTGTACACCCTTATTCCTTCCTCCAATAATAGTTTCAAATCATCAATAACTGGTGATAAAAAATTATCAGTATCATTTATGGGATATATTGGCCCATTGATCGTTAAACTCAACATTTCATGTTTTCTATTCACACAAAATTGTGGAGATACGTTGTAATTTACCAATAAAATATACCATAAACTATGTGTGCTAAAAGGGATTCGATATGGATTTATAACATCTTTTCACTATCCATTTCTGAGATTTATAAAATTATTTAAGAATACAAAAAAATATAGATCAATATTATTCCACGGTGGGAAATCATCATGATGACATATTTATTTGTTACATACCAACCCATCAGAACTCCGTCTTAACCATTATTCATCATATCAATTATAAAAAAACGTCTCAAATGCTGAATTATAGGATTCTAAAAAAATGATTTTGTTGGGATCTCTGAAAAAACTAAATCATATTGGGATTATTTTTCCATCATATACAATAATGTCCCTTATTTATGAATCTCTGATAGAAATTCATATTCATTCTTATATAGTGTACAGTCATTTAGACTGGAATTTATTTTCATGTAATACAATCACATCTGGCATAATTTTTTCTTGTACTTATATTCTCAATATGAAAGATCATTTTCATTAAAAAGAATTTATTTCAATAATTATAGTAGCTCTGTAAAACTCTTATCTCAACATCCTTGTTTGGCTGTCAGTTTTATCAATCATAATGCCTTTGAGATAACCGTATATTCTGTACAACCTGGATTTGATGGTTTTTTAGAATCACAATATAAATGATAAATTTTTTGTTTTTTATCAATTGTATCTACTTCAATACCCTGAATCATTCTGTCACGTTTATCATATATGTCATCTTACAAAGCACCATCATCAATAGATCTAAAATTCTTCCTGGTTTCCCCATGCCAAATCCAAGTGTTGTAGCTCAAATTTAAACCATGAAAAGGTAAATGATCTTTAATCTCTCTTCTTTTTAACTTCATCAAATATCATCATTTCAATCACTGACATAAAAATATCTTGTTTTTTGGAAGAATGCGTTTATAAAATTAAAAACAAGAGAATATAACTTCCTCATATCCAACACCAATTTGAGGTGAATTAATCTGATTTTGATTGATAATAAATAAAAAATACCAAAAATAAATATAAAAAACAAAGGATATAATTTATAAAATATATAGATCAGAAATCACATAAAAAATATAGAAAATTAAGAATTTAAAAATTATATTGAAAATTAAAAATTTTGATTACAAAATTCATTCATGTGGAATGAATTACAAAATATATTAATTTAAAAAATGTATTAAGTAAAAACAACTGAATATAAAAAAATGAAATTTCTAAAAAATATATAGAATGAAATACATAAAACAATATCCCAAATATATATATAATGAGAACAACTAATTTATAGTTTATTATTAATTAATTTTTTTCTATATTGTAATTAAGAATATAATGAAATCGTAAATTGAGACATAGTTTAGTAAAATGTCATAGTTAATAAAATCTAGAAGTAATTAACAAATTATAAAATAAGAAGAAACATACACAATCGTAATTATGTTAGACATGCACTGAGAATTTGACATTAACATGTTCCAAAAAGCTAAAAATCTAAAGATTAGCTCCAACATTTGATTTTATTATTATGTTACTTTATTATAATCATACATTCATATAATTGAATAAATAAACTAGGAAAATCGAAAATGGAATTATAATTTAAAATATAATTTATATTATACAGATATCCATTCTTAAATTATTTCATATTCTACATGTCATATCAGCTTCTATCATCACTATATTTAGTTATATGCAACCAAGATACCATTCATTACACATAAAAATATGGAAGATTTCATTATGTATCAAGTAGATGGGTTATTGAAACCAATCAAAGACTATAACATATGGATGTTTTTTAATTCCATTTAGTGATAAAAAAATAATCATATCAAAAAATATATTTTAAAGATGAAACCACTAGAGTGTTTGGTTTTATTATGAATAAAAATGTTCCATGAATGAATATTCATTTTTCTGAGTGGCTCTTACATATGGTCTATTGGGAAATCTTACGCATCCCCATAATTTGTCAAATATTAGAAATTGGAACCTATTATTTGATCATTCATAAGGTTTTAACCCTTCAATGAAATGTATTATCAAATTTTATTGTGGCTTCTACATTTCAAATTTAGCATCAATTTTTTAAATTCATTGATCTTCTAGAAGATCATCACATTAAATAAAAAAATCATCATTTTGGTATCATAAAATTCTTTATAAAAGTTTCAATGATTTGAAAAATAATAATGGATACACTAATTAATAACTCATTTAAGTACAAAATCACTTATTAGGGTTAGTATTTATTTGAAAATTCTAGATCATTAAAGGTAAGAGATATCAAAGGTGGTGGAATCTATGGGAAATTAGATATAAATATAATATAATTAATAGAATTATACAATGAACAATTACCAACTATGAGGCTCATGTTCCCCACTAATTAAATAATCCCCTCTATCATTGAAGGTTGTCCAAGTACCCCATAGTAATATGATGAATCACCAATTAAATGAAACACATTGTATTATATATATCATACATTGAATTTAATAATATAAATCCAAATAAAAAAAATATCATAAAAAATGCATATTATATTAAAAATTCTAATCATCAAACAGAAAATTAATATAATACAAAATATATTTGAACCTTCATGTGAGAAAAATAGAGTGTATCAGATCTATTAATGAATTCATGATGATGAAGTTGAAAAACCCCAATGCGTGAAGATTGTAATGCGAGAATGAAGAACTCCTCATTGAACAATATTCAGTTAGATATGTGAAGCGAAAGAATAACAACAAATAGAAAGATGAAATAGTTTTAGGCTTACATCAGATGAGTAAATTGACGATAAAGAAACCATATGGTTCAATTTAGATCCTATGGAAAGATTTAGACCACTAAATTAATGAAACCGGAAATTTAGGGCTTCGTCAAGAGTCAAACAAGAGAAGCTTCATGAAACATGTGGGCTTCATAATGAACCCTTAGAGTGGTACATAAATTTCTAAAAGTTTTTTTAAATTATTAATATTATAACCTATGCGAAAAATGAATTGTAAATATTTTTGGGGTCTGATATAGTATAAGCGAAGTAGAAATCTACTCTGTCATGTCAGTTAAATTATAAAACTAGTGTGAATGAGTGGAAAATATGCACATTTTCAAAATAGTTTTTATAAAACTGAGACAAAAAAATTATTACATCCATATATTCATGTTGGTTATAATTAACCAACATTAAAAATGTGTAAAAACGATTTTTCTACAAGTAATGATTATGTTGTGTATATGGTTTTCCAAAACAACTATATTGTTTAGTCATTCGGGAAGTGATTCATTGTATATAATTTTTGAATAATAATGTATCCATCGACTCTTAGATACTGGGGTTATGGTATTTATAGTTTGTTTTAGAGGAATATTAGTAGAAGTCATACAAACAAGGCTTTGGTAAAATATATATTAGAGATAGAAACGCTACAAATGAATTTGGAAATACACCAAATGAAACCAAAATTGTGATTTATAGATTATTTACCCCACAAAAATTAATTTATGTTAAAATTTATTGATATTATGCATTATGATTCATAAGGTAATTATATAATCTAGTCTATGTGATTATTTATAGAGGTATCCCAGAATATGGAATGCGAACCATATAAAGTCACACAATCTATTTATGGATTTCCCCCTAGGAATGATAATGCATCTGGTTCTAGAGTTGTGACAAGGGAGGAAAAAATTATAACTATATTGGGAATACTAACTCATGTTAGGAACAATAACTATTGCTATTTATAGAGTCAGGATCCACAACATGATGAATGGATTTTATAGTGCTTCATGTGACAACGAACACTATCCTTCAAAGGAAATACAAATAAATATGTTTATTAGAAATGGATATCTTTCATAATAAGATATTAATCACCTTGGGATGAAATAGAAGTGGTAATTTATTCATGGTAATTTATAATATATTTGGCTATTAATATCTGTTGTGGTCATTGATTAAAAATACTAAGGATGTAGAATAAATAAAAAACATTGTATTAAGTTATTTTAATGAACATTTAATGTAATATTATTTGCAATGTGGACATATTGCTGATATGTGGATATAATTTATGAGTATTAGTAAAATGGATGATAAAGATGATTCTATATAATATTAAAACATTACAATGTCATAATGTATTTCGACTGACTACATACATGCTCCAAAATATTATTATTGATTATTTTATGTTTTTAAGAGTGTTGTCTTATGGGAACAAGTCTTATAACATTTTATTTCAGAAAAATATATAGTACCTTTTTCAATAAATGTAAATAATTAATTAATCATTTCTTGTGGTTTTGAGGGAATGAAAAATAAAAATATGATGTAATAGAAATAAACATATAATGGGATTCAACGAAGGTATGGGTTTTCAACATGTGAAAATTGTGGAATGAAATACCTTGGTAGTTTATTGAAGGGAATGTGAGTTTGTTACATGTGTCGAGAGAATGGACAGAACAATCATGATTCATAATGAAAAAAAGAATTTTTAAATGTCAAATGTTTTTTCTTTAAGGATATGGGGAACTACACAAACAAATTCCAAAACCATTGAGGCAATATTCATCAGATGAAGATAATAGGTCTTGGTCAAGATTATATTGTTGATATAACCAAAATGGAATGATTATTTTTCATACATTTTGGGATCCATGAAATATTATCCGTAGAAATATTTAAATTTGAATAATGAAAAATATACGGATTTTACTATAGTACTTTTTATTTTAGTTTTGTAAACGTATATTGAATTGTACCAATGACTAGGAATAATGATTTCTTAGAATGTTAATATTTTCCCAAACACATCTTTTTAGGTAGGATAACCCTTAAAATGTTCTTGACTTTGAGATAAAGATGATACAAAGAATATATGATTGATATAGATAATGTATATTTGATAGTATTGACTACCATTAAGCTGATTAACAATTTATTAACAATGTCATTTATGAAAACATTAATGGCGTTGATATAATTTATTGATTTAAGTAAAATATCCAATAATATATGTTTTAATTAAGCAATAAGGAATAAATAATGTTTTCAATCTAGATTTCAGGAAATTTTCGTTACTACCATGATTCAAGAGAATACAGGATGAATGCATTCACATTTTCTGTATGAGATGATTTATTTTTACTTCATGGTTTTTCATAGATTAGTGGTGTGTTAATTTTAGAAATTCAGTAACCTTATTTCGGTAGTTTTGGATCTTGATTATTAGGAATGGTAATTTATTAAACCATTTATAAAATGGTTTATATTTAACTCGCGATGATTTTTTAAACATTAATGTGTTTATGCCAATCAGATAAATTTTTCCAACCAAATTGGTTTCGGAAAATATTTTGAAATAGAAGAAATAAATTTTTACTCTTTATGAAACTTACGATCCATTAAAAATAATTATATTTTCTTTTGACATAACAAATTTATTTTTGGATATCTATTTCTTCAATTAAGTGATGATATTACTATAGAAATTTTTAGTAGATTACCAAATACTCCCAAAAAGAATAATGAAATAAGGATCATAAGATTTTTTGAATGAAAAATGAAATGTATGAGATCGCCTTTGAATTGAAAACATTTATTCAATTTTGAATATAAATAATATTTTTAGAATTATGTGAGGATTATTTTAATATATTTTTTGATAAATTATAACCTACATGTTGGGAAACTATCTATCACATTTGGAAAGGCCATAACGATTAATCCCACAACTTATCGGAAACAAGGTATCATTTCCTACCACTAACAAACATGATTTTCTCATATGTATAACATAATTTTTATTATTTCAACTATATAGAAAATAATGGATAAGTTAATATTGGTTAACCTAGATGATTACGATAAATAGAATTTTTGGATGTTTATTTTAGTAAGAATTGTTCAATTATTTTTTTGGATAAAATGACTAGACTATGGTGGAAATTGTTTAATGGGTGATACTCTAACATTCAAGTAAGTATACATCATTATGTGTGTACTCTATGAATTAATGTTATTCCTTGTCTCTAGGAAATGTATTTCGGAACAAAAACAACATCATTTTATTTTTCTTAATGAGAAATCAATTCAATTTTAACCTCTTAAAGATTTATCATTTTGTGAAGGTAAAAATTAAAATAATCATGTTCTAGGTCTCTATATATTAAAACGTGATATTTAGAATACATCTATGTGTCAATGTTTTCAATTCCCACCAATTTTCTCTTATATAGAAACCTATATTTTTTTTGAATATTACATATTAGATTCAATATTATTTTGAGCACATTTTATTAACCCCTCAAATGATGTGGATTTCCAACAATTTTTTTTAAATATCTACCTTTTTTATAGAGATGAAATTTCAAAATTGAAAATTTGGATTTCTTGAAGGAGGATAGAATGTAAAACCATCATATTTTAAAAGAAAAAATTGTTGGATAGATTACATTTCCTTAAAGAAAAATGATTAAATAAACTCTAAAGTATATTAATTTAACTTGACTTTTATAAATATTCTATTAAATTGGGACTTTTCAATAAGATTTACTTTATTAATAAATAAATAAGATTTTAATATTCACTAAATTGGAAATTAACATATAATTTTAGTTAATTAATTTTATTCATAAAATAAATATTATATCCAAAAATATATTTTTGTTGAATTATACGAAAAATTTATATATTTAGTTTTTGTCACATTTTCAAAATTAATTATAAAATATAAAATTCATTTTTGAACATAGAATTTGAAAACATTTTTATGGTAATTTATTTGATTTTCAAAAAATATTTATTTGTGTTAAAATGTGAAAATAATAATTTTAACAAAAACCCTAAATTTATGAAAAAATTATTTTATGGTAATGATTTAAAATTTAATAACCCTTATAATGGATTAAAATTTACATATGGTATGACGTAATACATAAGTTGATACATTCTGAAACACATTTTAATTTTTTTAAAACAACAATTTTAAATGTAAAAAAATGCTTTTATTAGTTATACAGATAACATAGTTTGAATAGATTTTTTCCAATTTTTTATATTTAATAAATTAAAATGGATTTATTATTTGTTATTAGGAGTTCTGAATTTTTATAGGGTTATTTTTGTTTTAGGTATTTAAAAGTTACTACATAAAAAGGATTTTCTACAATTTATGAAAAATAATGTAGGAGGATAAATTAAAATGGAAAAACCATAAAATACACTAAAAATAAAACATTAAAAGTTTTTTTATTTTATTCATTGAATTTAAAAATTATTCTCAATAATAATTATCAATATAATTCATTTCAATTAGTTTTAATGAAATCTGGTTGGCTTGAAATATAAAATAATCATATTTTAATCACATAATCCCACCTCTACTCATGTATAAATACCTTCCCTAACCACCCCATTTCTCCTCAATATTATTTATAATACTAAAATAATATAAAATAACTATCATCCCCACTCTCCCCAGGTTCATGTTCCTCTGTTCTCACCCAAATACTAATTCCACATTCCATAAGTGTCCTTCAATGAGGTGATAATCAGGAGGTAAATTTCTCAAACAACCAATCATTCTTTATTATCTTATTCTTCCTTTTACTAAAATCATCCATCCATAAAATAATAATATCTGAAATATAATTTATATAATGTAATATTATATTTATAAAGTAATATTTCTTATCTACCCCTTTTACCATCTCACATTTTTAAATAAAATGAAACCATTTTCCAAATTATGGTTGTTGAACATCAGCAGGGTTAATTGTTTTTTGTATTTTTTCCATTAACACGGTCACGAATAGTCATATAAGTTTTTTTCTAGTTAAATTAGAATAAAATTAGAATATTATAACATATTTCCTGTTTTCAAACTAATATATATAAAAAATATTAAATGAAGCCAAACTAGTTTGTGTTGGTCAAAAAACCCAAAAAAATAAACTAACCATTTATCATTAACATTTTTATTAAATTAATCAACCTCATATCCAAATGAATAAAATAAATTTTGGGACATTTAATAATTTATATTTTAGTTAATACAATTTTTTTGACATTTTCTTTTTCACAATTTGAAAGGAATATACATATTTATACCCAAGTGAATGGATGATGTAACCATGAAATAAACAAACCAAAAATATTGAAAATAACACAATATTACTCATGAATGGGTGGTAGTATGTTATAAATGGATCATATAACTTAATTAAAATATCAATATGTTTTGGAAGAAATTTAATAACATTGAATAAACCATTATATGTGTTATAGATTATGCAAAACTAAATTGATTTGTGAGGTAAGGGTTTCTCATCTCTATTTTACTTCCATAATATATATGCCTTATTTGACATGTATTTCTACTATTCTATGTATATTGTTCCATTTCATAGATCATAAAATGAATATCATTATATCTATGGTACTAAATATTTCATCAGAAATTTATTTGTGTAATGGGGAATATAATTCAACTTTTCTCAATTTGATAGGTATTGTAACATCCCATGTAATGAATAATAGATATTTTTATCTATGTCTATTAATGATTAAGATAGTTTTATAGAGGCTTAAAATGAAAATAAATACAATCTTATGCAGGGAATACACTAATATTCTTAAAAGATTGTTTTACTGCCTTTTGATGGAAAACCATTTTTGAATCTATCTTTTTACAATTTGATAAACTAAGTGTGTCAAAATAAACTTATTCTTTTAGATTGGGATATCAAAATTTACCTTGTGTGAATTTTTGGTATTTTTCTGACAATGTTCATTTTTTAATGAATAGTGAAGAATACTGCATTTTAAATCAAAACTGCTTTTTAATCTAATTTATTTATATGAATATATTATCTTTTGAATTGGTTTTGAAGTGAAATTAGAATATATTTTTACCATTTAATCCAATGGTGGTCATTGGAATCAATTTCACTTTTAAATTGGACTTAAACTGGTGTCAATCTTTTGATACTTATTGTTTCATAAAAACACGCTATTTGCTCTGACAGTGGGAATTAATTATTAAATTAATTAATGTGACTTATATGTTTTGAATTTTGTAAAATAGATTTCATTTTTGAATTCGAAATATCAAATATAGCTTACGGTGAATTTTTGGTAATTTTCTGAAAAACTCCAATTTTTGATGAATAGTGAAACCACTAAGTGGTACTTATAAAGACTGATTTTCCGTTTAAATGAAATTTTTTCATCATTGTGTTTTGAATTTCAAAAATCCGACATACATGGTTGTCATTAAGAAGTAAAATGTGGTTCAATGAGATTATAATAATTTTTTGGTGAATAGTAACTTATTAAGTTCTTAATCGCGATTAGTGGTAATTAGGGTAGTTTAAGGTATAAATAATGCTTTAATAATATGAAATGACCTAGATACATGTCCCAACCTTATTGGTTGTCTCACGGCCGACCAAGACAAGCCATGGGTCAACTTGGGGACCCCATGGATCCACTTTTGTTGGGAAATGACAAAAATAACTTTTTATTTAATGTAAAAGTAAAAATGACACAAACATAAAATGTTTTACGAAAACAATTTTTACATGGGGTTATAAAGATCATATTTTTGATTATAAATAGAAATTGGAATGCTAAAAAGATTTCCTACATCATAGTATTTTTTTTATAATTTTTCGACATTAAATAAATAAAATTATTTATGACATAATAATGATGCAGCGATGACATCATTATTTGATGATTTAAATAAAATGGAAATATAATGTAAAATCTATGAACTAAACATGTCAAAAACCAATTGGATGAGTGGATTTCGAACCCTTATCACCTTATCCACGAATTATATCAATGTGGGACCTTTTAAAACCGAAACACATTTTCAAATAAAGTAATATTTCTTTACTTTCCAAAAGTGACCCTCCTCTCCTCTTATAAAAGGCCCCCACCTCTACCTCATTTCACACACTCCTCAAGCCTTTGGCTCGGCCAACCCCTTCCCATTTCCTCTCTCCACATCCCTCTCCTCATCCTAGAGGATTCCCATTGGGCAGAATCCTTTCAAAGTAATCCTTTAGGCTCAAATCAAAAGGAGTTACACTTTTAAAGGTAATTCATTATCTCATGTTCATTTGTTTCATTTTGCTTCTCCAACCCCCTAAAATCTTTTTATTTACTTCTTTTGTAACAACACCAGTATCTTAAATATACTAGGATGTTGTTATAAGATTTATTTGAGCTACACTCTCACACAACTACATCAAATGGTTAAAGAACATACAGTTTCCGTGGATGGCGAAATTTTGCCTCCCGAAACGATGATTGTTCAATACTCATTTAACACCTTCAAAGGTGGCCATTATGATGTCACTATTTTTATATGATATATGATATCTTTATGTTTTCCTTAAGCTTCTGTTTTTTTCATTTTGGGGATACCTTTATGGTTTCCATTATGGGTAAACACGATATCTTCATTTTAGGAAGTGCGGACTACCGCCCCCTGAAAGTGATTTGATTCGTTAATACCATATGTGGGATGTGTAAAGGATAAATTTAATGATATTATATATTTTATTATACTGGAATTATAATATACTCTTATATAATTATGATTACATTCCAGAAAATACGAAATAGAAATGGAAGTATCGTTCATGCGTACGTACGGCTTACCGTCTCCATGAGCGGTGCATTTCATTTCTTACCTCTAAATGTGATGTAATATTACAAATACATGTATATGATGAATATATATGTTATATATGTTATCCAAATCATTAATATCATTCTGGATATAACTAACCTTTGACCAAATTAACAACATGTAAGTGTAAGAAGTCTATTTTTGACTTAAGAACCAAATACCGACAAAATGAACATTATTAACTTAAATGATTACATGATGTTCATAACATGGTAAAAAAGGGAATAATGAACTTGAAAAAGGTTCATAATCATGTAGAGATTAACTCATGTTTATTATTCAGGAGATTAAATAACGGTCGGGTCAAGTCGGATACGAGGTATGGGACTTCGTCTCAATCTCCTTTCATTTAGGCATATTTTATTTTATACACAACTTTCTTTTATATGGTGTATAAACCCGTTTGAATTTTCCTTTTATTCGAAAGGAATCTTTTTATACAAAGCGTTTACTAAACGAAAAAAGGAAATGTTTTTGTCGTACGTATTCGGCGACAACGACTTCTCCTCCGTCGTGACCATTATTTGGGTTTCGGCTTCCTCTACAAGCCATACCCTTTTCTTTAAACGAAAAATAAATACCATGATTTACTTTGGTATTGAAAATGGTTTTCATAATGTTTTTATTATATCAATGTGTTGTATTGATATCTCGTGATTGAAATGTGGAAATGTTATGTTTCCTTTATGCATGTTTTACGTGATACGATTATGTTATGGTTCTTGGGCATTATTATGAAGACGGGTGGTTCCGTGATAAACTAAGGGCGGGTGAGCCCGATATAGCTCTCCAATGCATTGGGTAACACGAAGGAGTGAAACGTTAAGGTTTCTCCGAAGAGATTTTAGGGAATATACTGTGATGGGTATTCCAAATGTAACCAAGAGGTTTACTCCCTACGTAAGAATGTTATGAATGCCTCAAGTTACCTTTATGTCTTATGATTTCTAAGATTTATTCATGATTTTATGAGGTATGTTAAAGTGCCTATGTTTTATGGGTAAAGTATGATTTCATTCTTATGTATATATGAACTCATGTTTCCTTTCCATGTTTTTATAACCCATACTGAGTTTTTTATGCTCATCCCATGTTTTTTTGAAATGTTTTTCACAGGTCAAGGGAAAGGTAGATGATATGATGATAGTGTCAAGGAAGTGTCAAGAAATAATCCATGTTTTATTTTAAATATGTTTCCTTTGATGGGAATGAAGAATACTATCTTTATGTAACCACTTTGTTTATATGTGGAATGTAATTCATGTTTTAAGATATAATTCTCTAAAACTCTAAACCTGAAAAGATCCTCAATGTGTAATATTGTAATAACTCAAGATTTAAGTAAGGTTTAAGGCTGGGGCCTTATAGTTGGTATCAAAGGTCGGTTTAGATAACTTTAGGAGTTATAATTCTATTAAATGATTATCCAAAAATAATTTTTTCGAAATGATATAGCATTTAAAGATTACCATGTTGCTTCATCTAAGACATGTTTGTTCAGAATGGTTTTCCGTAGAGGAAACAGGGAAGCAGTGCTAGGAAGGCATACAGAAGGAAATAACCTTCCGAATCAGCATCCAGAAATGGTCAGAATTGGAACTGAACAGTTTGTTGCAGTAATGGCGTAGTTGACTCAAGCGATAAATGGTGGTGGTATCCATGCACGAGATCAGCCAGATCAACCGCAGAGGAACATGTCAGTGGTGGAACATTTCATGAGGCAACATCCACCATCATTCAGAGTATCATCTGACCCTGTGCTAGCTAAAGGGTGGATTAAAGCACTAGAGAAGATTTTTGATGTCATGGGGTGTTCAGACAATCAAAAGGTTAGTCTTGATATTTACCGTTTGGAGGGTGAAGCAGATTAGTGGTGGTCTATGGTTAAAAATATCAGGGACGCCGATGAGATTGATGCTCTTGACTAGGATGAATTCAAAGGTATGTTTCTTGAGAAGAATTTTCCTAAGGCTGTTCGACTTAGGATGGAAAAGAAATTCTTGGAATTGAGGTAAGAGGAAGACTCAGTGGCTGCCTATGAAGAAAGGTTCACTCGATTGGAAAGGTATGCTCCAAATTTTATTCGAGACCTTGATATTAAAATCAATCGTTTTTACTCAGGATTAAAGCCAAAATACCGAAGGGCATTAGCTTCTCGTGAGTTTAAAAGTTATGAAAAGCTTTTTTGATGTGCTGAGAAGGTGGAAATGGAGTTTTCTGATGACCAAGTTTTCTTTAACAACCAGCAAAAGAAGAGACCGAGGTGGCAGGAGAAAGGTAAGAATTCTTCAATAATGTCTGATGGTAAGAGAACTAAGATTCCAGTTTGTGATAAATGTGGAAAAAGGCATGCTGGGGAACGTCTTCTGAATTCTGGGAAGTGCTACCGATGTGGTAAGAAGGGACATAATCCTCGTGATTGCACTGAAAAGGATCAAGGTGAAGGTAAGAACAAATTTGATTTAAAGTTAGTGAAATGTTATAAGTGCAATGAGATGGGTCACTATGCAAACGAGTGTCCGAAAAAGAGCTTGAGTGATGGGAAGCAGTTAGACTACAAGCAGAAAGGGGTGGTGAAATCCTTTGCAACTACTTCAGCAGATGTCGGGCCATCAAATGAAGTTGTATCAGGTACTTTGTTTGTTTTTTCAGATTATGCCAGTGTGTTGTTTGATTCGGGGTCTACACATTCTTTCATCTCTGAAAACTTTTCTAGTAAAATGGGAATACCATCTCAAGAAATGACTCCTGAACTTTTGGTAAAAACACCTGGGGGAAATGTTGAGGCAAAATAAATTTATAAGAATCTTCCTATCCTTATCTGTGGAAAGAACCTACTTGCAAACATTATTGTTCTACCTCTAGTAGAGTTTGATGTTATCCTGGGTATGGATTGGCTCTCTATCTACCATGCTAAGATTGACTGTAGAGCTAAAGAAGTTTCTTTTCAGAAAGACTTTCAGTTTGTTTACAAGAATGAACCCTTACTTTTGATAACATATCAAGAGGCCGAGAAACTTGTAATATATGGAAATTAATGTTACCTTGCACACATCGTTGAAAATAAAGGAACTGTTCAGATTAATGATGTGCCAGTGGTAAATGAGTATCCTAATGTTTTTCCTGATGAGTTGTCTGGAGTAATACCAGATCGGGAAGTTGAGTTTATAGTTGACTTAGTTCCTGATGATAAGAAAATTTCAAAACCCCCTTATCGAATGGCACAAATTGAACTTTTATAGTTGACGGAGCAATTGCAAGATTTATTAGAGAAAGGTTTCATTAGACCTAGCACATCACCATGGGGTGCTCCTGTTTTATTTGTTAAAAAGAAAGATGGTTCTATGAGACTTTGCATTGATTATATAGCCTTGAATAATATCACTATTAAGAACAAATATCCTTTCCCTCACATTGATGATTTGTTTGATCAGCTCCAGGGAGCTCAGTTTTTTTCAAAGATTGACCTGAGATCGGGGTACCATCAGCTGAAGGTAAAGGAGGCAGATATTCCGAGGACCGCGTTCCGTACGAGATATGGCCATTATGAATTTGTAGTAATACCTTTTGGGATATCCAATTCACCTGTTGTATTCATGGACTTAATGAATAGAATTTTCCATGAGTTCTTGGATAAGTTTGTGGTGGTTTTCATTGATGATATTTTGGTGTTTTCTAAAAGTAAAGAGGAGCATGAAAGACATTTAAGGGTTATCATGAAAACCTTAAAAGAAAAGAAACTGTATGGGAAATTCAGCAAGTGTGAGTTTTGGTTGCAACAAATTACTTTCCTTGGTCACATTGTTTCTAAAGATGGAATAACTGTTGATCCTGTAAAAACAAAAGTTGTGGAAGAATGGCCAAGACCCACAAATGTTACCGAGATTCGTAGCTTCCTTGGTTTGGCGGGCTATTACCGAAGGTTTGTTAGAAATATTTCACGGTTATCTAGTCCAATGACTAAGCTAACTCGGAAGGGTGTTAAGTTTATCTGGACAAAAGAATGTGATGATTGTTTTCAGGAATTGAAAAGAAGATTGGTGAATGCTCCAGTTTTGGCACTGCCTTCCAGAAATGGTGAGTTTGTTATATACAGTGATGCTTCATTGAAAGGACTTGGTTGCGTCCTAATGCAGAATGATCAGGTAATTGCTTATGCTTCACGACAGTTGAAAACTCATGAGGTAAATTACCTTACACATGATTTGGAATTAGCTGCTGTTGTTTTTGCTTTAAAAAGTTGGAGGCATCATTTTTATGGAGTAAAGTGTGAAATATATACCGATCACAAAATTTTAAAGTATATATTCACTCAGAAAGAATTGAACATGAGACAAAGGAGATGGATAGAATTAATGAAGGATTATGATTGTACAATTCATTACCATCCGGGAAAAGCAAATAAAGTGGATGATGCTTTGAGTCGAAAAAGTAATGCTTCATTAACAATGTTGCGTTTGGAACGTGATCCTTTGGTTAAGGATTTGATGAACTTTGGCACAGAAGTTGTTGGTGCAGGAAGTCCTTCTGTTTTGTTTCAGGTATCAGTGAGATCATATCTATCAGATTGAATCAAGAAAGCACAGAAGCAAGACAGTGAGTTGCAGAAAAAGGTAGAGCTGGTTCAGAAAGGTAAGTTTCCTGAATTCAACATTGATAATGATTGTGTTTTGAGATTTGGAAAGAGATTGTGTGTTCCTTGTGATTCACAGTTGAAGAGAGAGTTGTTATGTGAAGCTCATAGTTCTCCGTTTTCAGTTCATCCAGGCAGTACTAAGATGTATAGAGATCCGCGGGAGTATTACTGGTGGGATGGAATGAAAAGAGATATTGCTTATTTTACTGTGAAGTGTTTGACATGTCAACAGGTTAAAGAAGAGCGGCAGTTACCGAAAGGGATGCTTCAGCCTTTACCAGTGGTAGAGTGGAAATGGGAGAATATATCCATGGACTTTGTTGTTGGATTACCGAAGACATCTCGAGGTAATAATGCAATCTTGGTTATTGTTGATCGATTGACCAAATCTGTTCATTTCCTTGCTATACGAGATACTTTCTCTCTTGATCAACTTTCCCGTTTGTATCTTAAAGAGATAGTCAGGTTACATGGAGTTCCTCTCTCCATTGTATTGGATCATGATCTCAGGTTTACTTCTAACTTTTGGAAAGGCCTTCAGAAGTCGTTGGGTACTGAATTAAATTTTAGTACAGATTTTCATCCTCAATCAAATGGGCAGTCAGAACGAACAATTCAGACATTGGAGGATATGCTACGAGCTTGTTCTATGGATTATTAGGGAAGTTGGGACCAATATCTTTCTTTGGTTGAATTTTCATATAATAACAGTTTTCATTCCAGTATACAGATGGCACCATTTCAGGCATTATATGGGAAGCGGTGTCGAACTCCAGCTTTCTGGGATGAAGTGGGTGAAAGGAAGTTGATGGGACTAGAATTGATAGAAGAGATGGTAGAAAATGTTCAGCTGATTCAGAAACACATGAGAACAGCTCAGAGCAGGCAGAAGAGTTATGCGGATAACCGGAGGAAGGATCTATCTTTCGAGGTAGGTGATCATGTTTTTCTCAAGGTTTCTCCTTGGAAATGTGTGATGAGATTTGGTAAGAAAGGAAAGCTGAGTCCAAGGTTTATTGGACCATATGAAATTCTAGAGAGAGTTGGATCAGTTGCATACCGGGTGGCTTTACCTCCTAGTTTATCTCAGGTACACAATGTTTTTCATGTTTCAATGTTGAGGAAGTATATGTCAGATCCATCTCATGTTTTGAGTCCAGAGGTAGTTCAGCTGGAAGAGAACCTATCTTCTGAGGAACAACCGGTCCAGATTCTTGACCACAGGGATCAAGTGTTACGGAATAAGGTGATTCACCAGGTAAAGGTTTTGTAGAAAAACCACATGATTGAAGAGGCAACATGGGAATCTGAAAATGCAACGAGGGATAAGTACCCCCATTTATTCGATAAGTAAATAAATTGCGGGGACGCAATTTTCTAAAGGGGGGAAGGATGTAACATCCCAAGTAATGAATAATAGATATATTTATCTATGTCTATTAATGATTAATTTAGTTTTATAGAGGCTTAAAATGAAAATAAATACAATCTTGTGCAGGGAATACACTAATATTCTTAAAAGATTGTTTTACTGCCTTTTGATGGAAAACCATTTTTGAATATATCTTTTGACAATTTTATAAACTATGTTTTTCAAAATAATCTTATTCTTTATGATTGGGACATCAAAATTTACCTTGTGTGAATTTTTGGTATTTTTCTGACAATGTTCATTTTTTAATGAATAGTGAAGAATAATGCATTTTAAATCAAAACTGCTTTTTAATCTAATTTATTTATATGATTATATTATCTTTTGAATTGGTTTTGAAGTGAAATTAGAATGTATTTTTACCATTCAATCCAATGGTGGTCATTGGAATCAATTTCACTTTGAAATTGGACTTAAACTGGTGTCAATCTTTTGATACTTATTGTTTCATAAAAACACGCTATTTGCTCTGACAGCGGCAATTAATTATTAAATTAATTAATGTGACTTATATGTTTTTAATTTTTTAAAATAGATTTCAATTTTGAATTCGTAATATCAAATATAGCTTAAGTGAATTTTTGGTAATTTTCTGAAAAAATCCAATTTTTGATGAATAGTGAAACCACTAAGTGGTACTTATAAAGACTAATTTTCCGTTTAAATAAAATTTTGCCATCATTGTGTTTTGAATTTCAAAAATCCGACATACATGGTTTTCATTAATAAGTAAAATTTGGTCCAATGAGATTATAATAATTTTTTGGTGAATAGTAACTTATTAAGTTCTTAATCGCGATTAGTGGTAATTAGGGTAGTTTAAGGTATAAATAATGATTTAATAATTTGAAATGACCTAGACACATGTCACAACCTTATTGGTTGTGTCATGGACGACAAAGACAAGCCATGGGTTAACTTGGGGACCCCATGGATCCACTTTTGTTTGGAAATGACAAAAATAACTTTTCATTTAATGTAAAAGTAAAAATGACACAAACATAAAATGTTTTACGAAAACAATTTTTACATGGGGTTATAAAGATCATATTTTTGATTATAAATAGTCATTGGAAAGCTAAAAAGTTTTACAACATCATAGTATTTTTTTTATAATTTTTAGACATTAAATAAATTAAATTATTTATGACATAATAATGATGCAGTGATGACATCATTATTTGATGATTTAAATAAAATAGAAATATAATGTACAATATATGAACTACACATGTCCAAAACCAATTGGATGAGTGGATTTCGAACCCTTATCACCTTATCCACGAATTATATCAATGTGGTCCCTTTTAAAACCGAAACACATTTTCAAATAAAGTAAAATTTCTTTACATTCCAATAGTGCCCCTCCTCTCCTCTTATAAAAGGCCCCCACCTCTACCTCATTTCACACACTCCTCAATCCTTTGGCTCGGCCAAACCCTACCCATTTACTCTATCCACATCCCTCTACTCATCCTAGAGGATTCCCTTTGGGCATAATCCTTTCAAAGGAATTCTTTAGGCTCAAATCAAAAGGAGTTACACTTTTAAAGGTAATTCATTATCTCATGTTCATTTGTTTCATTTTGCTTCTCCAACCCCCTAAACTCTTTTTATTTACTTCTTTTGTAACAAAACCAGTATCTAAAATATACTAGGATGTTGTTATAAGATTTATTTGAGCTACACTCTCACACAACTACATCAAATGGTTAAAGAACATTCGGTTTCCGTGGATGGCGAAATTCTGCCTCCCGAAACGATGATTGTTCAATACTTATTTAACACCTTCAAAGGTGGACATTATGATGTCACTATTTTTATATGATATATTATATTTTTATGGTTTCCTTAAGCTTCTGTTTTTTTCATTTTGGGCATACCTTTATGGTTTCCATTATGGGTAACACGATATCTTCATTTTAGGAAGTGCGGACTACCGCCCCCTGAAAGTGATTTGATTCGTTAATACCATATGTGGGATGTGTAAAGGATAAAGATAATTATATTATATATGTAATTATACTAGAATTATAATATACTCTTATATCATTTTGATTCCATTCCAGAAAATACGAAATAGAAATGGAAGTAGCGTTCATGCGTACGTATGGCTTACCGTCTCCATGAACGGTGCATTTCATTTCTTACCTCTAAATGTGATGTAATATTATAAATACATGTATATGATGAATATATATGATATATATGTTATCCAAATCATTAATATCATTCTGGATCTAACTAACCTTTGACCAAATTAACAACATGTAAGTGTAAGAAGTCTATTTTTGACTTAAGAACCAAATACCGACAAAATGAACATTATTAACTTAAATGATTACATGATGTTCATAACATGGTAAAAAAAGGAATAATGAACTTGAAAAAGGTTCATAATCATGTAGAGATTAACTCATGTTTATTATTCAGGAGATTAAAGAACGGTCAGGTCAAGTCGGATACGATGTATGGGACTTCGTCTCAATCTCATTTCATTGAGGCATATTTTATTTTATACACAACTTTCTTTTATACGGTGTATAAACCCGTGTGACTTTTCCTTTTATTCAAAAGGAATATTTTTAAACGAAGCGTTTACTAAATGACAAAAGGGAATGTTTTTGTCGTACGTATGTGGTGACAACGACTTCTCCACCGTCGTGACCATTATTTGAGTTTCGGCTTCCTCTCAAGCCATACCCTTTTCTTTAAACGAAAAATAAATACCATGATTTACTTTGGTATTGAAAGTGGTTTTCATAATGTTTTTATTATATCAATGTGTTGTATTGATAACTCGTGATTGAAATGTGGAAATGTTATGTTTCCTTTATGCATGTTTTACGTGATATGATTATGTTATGGTTCTTGGGCATTATTATGAAGACGGGTGGTTTCGTGATAAACTAAGGGCGGGTGAGCCCGATATAGCTCTCCAATGCATTGGGTAACGCGAAGGAGTGAAACGTTAAGGTTTCTCCGAAAATATTTTAGGGAATATACTGTGATGGGTATTCCAAACGTAACCAAGAGGGTTACTCCCTACGTAAGAATGTTATGAATGCCTCAAGTTACCTTTATTTCTTATGATTTCTAAGATTTATTCATGATTTTATGAGGTATGTTAAAGTGCCTATGTTTTATGGGTAATGTATGATTTCATTCTTATGTATATATGAACTCATGTTTCCTTTCCATGTTTTTATAACCCATACTGAGCTTTTTATGTTCATCCCAAGTTTTTTTGAAATGTTTTTAACAGGTCAAGGAAAGGTACATGATATGATGATAGTGTCAAGGAAGTGGAAAGAAATAATCCATGTTTTATTTTAAATATGTTTCCTTTTATGGGAATGAAGAATAATATCTTTATGTAACCACTTTGTTTATATGTGGAATTTAATGCATGTTTTAAGATCTAATTCTCTAAAACTCTAAACCTAAAAAGATCCTCAATGTGTAATCTTGTAATAACTCAAGATTTAAGTAAGGTTTAATGCTGGGGCCTTATAGGTATTTCATAACTCAATTTCCATTCATTTGGATAAACTTCTTCTTTATAGGTTATTTCATGCTATGATTATGTTTTAGGTTACTTTATATTTATTATTTCTCATTTACAGTTCATTTATTTTTTTATAGTTGATACACATAATCAAATATTAGTATTAACAATAATATTAATGATATGGTATTTTTGTTAAACTTCCTTCAAAATAATTATCTATTTAAAAGTTTTATTAAAAAACATTTTTCTTTCAAGTCCCTCTTTTATAAAACCCTTCCAAAATTATTTTTTACTATTATGCATTTATTTTTATTAAATTTTTTTAATTATTTACATTTTATAAAATGCTTTTAATATTATATTGTTTCCATTTCTAAATTATATTCATGTCTACATTTCCAATAAAAATATAGATGTAATGTTTTATTAACTTATATAGTATTAGTTCATTTTCTAAAAATCACGGTTCTGTATTGATTTAAATATTAATTTTCATGTCAATATATTTATTCTCAAATATTTTTTCGATTTTTTTATTTAAACATTGTTTAAAAAATAACCGATATTGAATGTGAAATGTGTATTTTCCACAAAACATTACAATGATCTCATTTAATGTATTTTTATACATATGACCATCCTTTGTTAGAACTAGATATTTCACTGAGTTTGATATCCTTTGATGGAATCTTCAATATTTTATTTAATAGATTATGAACATTTTGACTGCTGATGTACTATTTTGATACCATTAATCATATTAATATCGTTGGATTGTGATTATGTTTACTAATTGAGGAATGTTATTTATATTTAGTAATATAGTTTAAAAATAAATAAAAATATTTTTATTATTTCATCAATTTTAAATAAAGAATGAATTAGACATATTATGTGACATATAGTTCCTAATATTTCCCCTTGATTAATAAGTATGTCTCATGAGACAAACTAGTTTGGGTATTCGATGATATCACAGAAATTGATGTACGGTTTCCAGGTCGAAGACATGAAAATATATTTATGATCTCCCAAATTATTAATTACTTAATTATGATATCATTAATTTATTTCCATGTGATTACTAAATTATAAGTATATATAGGGTTATGTTTTGTAATTCATGTGATTGTTTATATTGCATTATTTGGTATTTTTTTATTTCATCAGTATAATGATAACATGGAAATAAATAACTAATCTCATAATTATGGAATGACTAATTCGATAGATCATAAATACACTACTGTGTCATAGTTTATGACATAATTCTTAAATAGATAATATTATATCCAATACCCAAAATAGTTTCTTAGGACACACACTGATGCACCGAGAGGCTAAAACAACAGCCACCTTTTATTTAATATGTAAAATTCATCCCATATAACATTATCCATGATTAGATTAATTTATTGATTATATTTCATATTCTTCATTTATTAAACATTCCTTATTTTTTTACTTATGAATGCATACATAGTATGCCTACCATTACATAGCATCTAAGCTCACCCCATTTATGTGATTTATTTTTCCCCAGGTTTCCAGTATGTTTATTATGATTGCTTGTTATGGTTCTTCTAGAATAATAATAGTTTTATAAAAGGATTAACTATGTTGAATTTTATAATCTAAATTTTAATATATGATTCATGTATATATATAATTTTCAGAAACTACTAAAATGTTATATCCTTTAGGATGAGATTTCTTGAATATAAAGACAATATAATAATGCTACCACTAACTCTGCGATACTAGGGTCAGGGTAGATAGATAGTGAATATAATACATTAATTTTATAGATTAGTTATATATGTTATTGATATATTAATGGTTTTATGAAGTTATATTGTTCCATTAGTATTGTTTAATTTTTAAAGAAATGAACAATGTGAAAATTGAAATTAATGATATGATATTTTATTAAAAGCTATAAATTTTCTATAAATATTATATTTCTAATAATATTTTAGGATAAGGTTGAAAATATAAACAACGATTATATTAGGTGTATTTTTTCATTTTATAATAAAAATATTGACCATAAAAGTGTAAAAAATATATTTCTTCATGGTAAGATTTAAAAGTATTAAGTAATGGTTACAAATATTTAGTTATGGTATGAATGTTATCTAAATATTTTTTAAAATTATTCAATGAAATGCTTTCAACCCATCCTCAAATTACCTTGAAATAAGTCACTTCAGAGATAAATTAAAATGAAAATTAATTTATATTAATTTATATGTTGGAGAACTTTCAAGAGTTATCCTACACTCTCATGTATTTTGGAAAATCATCATCATATTTCAACAATATTGAAGACCCTTTTTGTTCAAAAAACCCCTTTTGAAATTCATTTCTATAATCTCTACCCGAATTATAGAGGCCTTAGATTCCTCAAAACAAAAACCATAGTAGTATTAAGGTGTTTTTAAATGTGTATTTCCTAAAAATAGGAATATAAAGGGAATACATAGAAAATTAAATTAGAGGTAAGGGAATTATTAAGTAAATTTACTTTAATTGTGTTAAAAAAATAATTCATTGATTATTACTTTAGAATATTATGTGTGAAATTAATTATAATTATGTTATGTTGTATTTACCCTTGTTTAATTTTGATTAATAACTTATACACAAAATCAATTATTTTTATTAATGGTTATTTCAATGATATGATATTTAAAAGGGATTATTCAACTAAAAAACCCCCAATTTATATTTTTTAAATATTTATTTTCATAAAATTTATCTTTCATGTTAATTTTTTAAATTATATTAATTAATGTATTCATATCGATATGGAAGTTTTAAATAGTTATTTTTTAAATTTCTCTCATTTTTCAGAAAAATAATATCTTAATGTTTTATTTAATGGGATTTCATTAAAAATCCCAATTATGTATTTATTTTTATAAAAGTAAACAGGAATGTTCTTTTAACATATATTACATGAGTTTAATTTCCATATTTCATGATTCCTTGATTTACTATGCTTCATTTAAATGATTAACTAATTACATACAATTAAATTTTTTTCTGTTTCATCTGTGTAATTTTCATTTAAAATAAGTTATTTCTTAATGAATGAATTTATGATAATGAATTAATATCTTATTTTTATTTTATAATTCGTTCAGTTCTATTTTAGAATAATATTTATTTATAATCTAATGATGGGTGGGTCCATGATAATCTTCCAATTAATTTTGTATTTTGGAAGTTAACCATGAAGGTAATTCCAAGTATAATTATTTTAGTTAAATCAAAATATAACTGTGAGAGTGATTTTAGGATATTCATGATGACTACATCATATATTCTCCATGGGGGTCACATAATTAATATGTATTATTAGAAAATGATTCACAAATTTTCCAATATGATTGTTTATTCTTTTTATGTTTTTACATAAATCTCATGTTCTCACAAGATATGATATTGGGTTCTTTTATGAGGGGTTGTATTTGATTAATTAGTATATTATTTTGAATTTTTTTTTTCAGGTGTTTATAATGTTATGAATAAAACCATTATGGGTTTTATTTTCCCTTTAAATGTTCTTAAAAAATGTTTTTTGAATAGCATTGTCCAGAAAAAGTGATTGATTGGGTATATAAATGATTAAATTGAAACGAATATACATTTTGAAGAATAAAATTATTTATAGTTATTTATGGACTAATTATTTCATTATCACCTTTTAAGTCCTATTGTGGGGTTTTTGAGCTCATCCAAGTTTATAAAATATTTTTAACATGGCTTATGGGAGATTATGGTCAATGATAAGGACATAAAGAAATCATTGATGACTTATGATAAAATAAAAAATGTTTTATTATAAAAGGGGTTCCTTTTGTGGATAAATTGATATTATATAAAGGTTTCCTCTTTTAATATAGGTGTTTAGTGTATAAGTTTTTTTTCCAAATTATCTAAAAATCCATGTCTAAATGATTTTTGGAGAAAAAAATTATTTTTAATTTTAACATAACTAGAAAATGTATTGTATAAGGATGGTTACATAATGTATTGGAGTGTTTTTTCGATGGCATGCGCTTAAATAAAAAATTTAGTTTTAAACATATAATGAAACATGAAATCTTTTAATGGAATATTAATATTTGGGGACCTATATTGTAAAGGATTAATGTATACATATTTATTCTACTGAGGTATTAATGGCATAAAATTTATATTCCAATAGAATATAATTCTTCAAAAGAATAAGGTTACCTATTGTAAATAACACACAATCCTACCTATTTTGAGTAATAATGATAGGAAACTGAGGAGAGTCTCAATATACCACATGGGAATGGCAGTATTTAATGTACATATGGATACATATGCAATAACACCCAAACAATGTGGTGGGTTATTTATGAGTGATGAGATGATTTCATTCAGGAACTATTGTTCACATCCACTAAAAACTAAATATAGGGCCTCCCCATATTCTTTATATTACTTATTAGGAGTAAGTCATGCAAAAATTATATTAAAATACATTATGTAGTAGAAGAACCCATTTTACATCAGTTTCCATATCAAAAATATTTTTATATAGGCATTTCCAATATATATCATAGTATGAATGTTTTGTAATAATAGTGGATAATGAAATATGAGTGAAAATAGTTACTAACATAGGATGATAGAGAAATTAAAAGCTAAATTTCATGATCCAGAAACATTGGAGTATAATCATAAATAAAAGTATTCCTTATATGTAGAATCTACCATGAAGGCCTATTTTTTAGATTATTCCATATGATTTCCTATTATAAACACTCAATATAGATATACCTACAACCTTATGAATCTCTATGAAGCCCCACAACATATTCTATCTTCTTCTTAGCTACTATGTGATTCCACCACTTTTATATTCTCTGTATATGAAAAACTATCCACAAAAACCAACCATGTGGATCGATCCACCTAATATCAAAATCGCATTATTGATCCCACAAAATTTTCCTTACATGAGGACTATCGTCTTTTGGGGTATCGTAGGCAATACTTCTTCCAATTCCCAATAATAAAGTTTTTAATTAGTTTCTTATATCTAATCCTTGAAAAAAGGTAGGTACATATATGTTACTTATCATTCTAGCTATTAGGATTGTAACTACAAGTAAAATTTATCAAACAACCTTCTTAATCTCTTTTATCCAATAAGAAGATACTTATAAGGCCAACTGAATACCTCCTCCACAACCATGAGATACACATGATCACTGAATGTACAATAGTGTTAAAAAATATCAATCATTTATTCCCATGATTAACTAACACTACCACATATACCTATAACATAACTAGGACCTCAAAGGATTTAAAAATTTGAACTCTTATGAAACTGATGGTCTCTACTATGGGAGAATTAGTAAATTCACTCCTTGCTCATATGTTTGACTTGGTTGACCCATGTCCAGGCCCTATCAACATGGGATCTTGTTGGGAATCATGGTCTACTCAACGATCCAAGATAATTGGGGATTCTTTTGAAAAGGTAAACCCCATTCATGTTCCTGTTAAATATTTCAACACCCTGATTCAATAACAATCATGAAACATATATTCATCAAAAGCAAACATTTTTGTTTAATCCCTACATATTATTTCATAGATCTAAATAAGAACTTGTACATACTTATAGATGAATATATTTATCAATTCCTTGTCATGTGATGCCTCCCCAATCCCATCAATAATTTATTCTCATGTCCATTCCCTATAACATTGTAATCCCTAACCAGTCTTCAACATCATGCCATAGACCCCATGATTCCAATTGTGCCTCCCCATCCATCATCTAATTAGATATCAGAAAAATAATATTTTCATAAATCATTATATAATCCCCAATAAATCATTCCAAAATTAGTGGAGTCATCAATATGATTAGTTAGTGAGAAGAGTAAGGGAAGCCCCAATGCATAAGACGCACATAATGAATTATTGTATCATCCATCACAACATAGATATCCAGAATATAGTATGATAAAATAGATAATAAGTCCATAACAATATGAGGTTAGAATATATGAAAAAATAAATTTAAATTGAAATTAATTTATGAAGAAACATCTATGTTTAATGGTATCACCCTTTTCACATGAAAATAAATTGCCTGGTGTGGTCCCCCCACGTAACATTAAACTATAAAACATGAACAAGAGGGGATTTAATTCCTATTAACCAAGATATATAAGATACCTATACAATGTCCAAAACCAATACCATTAATGTTATATATGTATCCTCATGGGTCCATATTCCTCATAATGTCACACATATCCTTCATTTCCTGTATATACTCCCCATGGGACCATATGTTCCTTCATTAGGGAAATAATCACTCTTAAATCACCTTACTGGGGTGCTATTATATATGAAATCACATCCTACCATCCTTAGGATAAAATAGTTTCTATTATCATGGACATTGTTCATCTTGTGTTATATTCCCCCTAAACTCTCCTCATTAAGGAAAATTCTTAATGACGCCATATCTATCATGGTGATCCATATAACTGCATGGAAACCCACCAAACATGTATCATGTTAATATTCTCAACGCTTTAAAATCATCATCATAGTCACATATTCCATTTATGTCAATATAATAATATATTCTAATAAAAATGTTTCATGGATATCATTTCTATAAACCATTATTAAAATAATACACTCCACATGGAACAAAAATATTTAGAATATGTTTTTTTCAAAACCCTTATAGAACACGATGTGGTCCTCATTGAAAATTTATAAAAGGTATAATGAATCCCATTAAATAGAATTAAACTATGTGGATTTTAATTCCTTTCATAAGGATGTGGATGAATCCTTTCTTATAGTCCTTCTCCTAAGATCATGAATATTCACCACCTCCATGGCTATAAATAAACTAAACAAT
Organism: Viscum album; assembly: GCA_963277665.1. NCBI lineage: Eukaryota > Viridiplantae > Streptophyta > Magnoliopsida > Santalales > Viscaceae > Viscum > Viscum album. Next base: position 2,060,878,948 of record OY728126.1, on the reverse strand, counting down.
TCCAACGTACATGTATTTAAAAAAAATCACTATTTAAAAAATGAAATAAGTACATGGTTTTATATATATTGATGATATCATCAATGCAACACCACTAATAACTATAAATGTACAAATTTTCTAAAACCAATAGTACATCTAGATGGTTATATCATGAAATTATTTTCATCTATCGTTGAAATGGGGCCAACATATCCCACATTGGGATTTGAAAATTATTGAAAAATATATTTTATATATATAAAAGGGCCCCACATAAGAAAAATATTCCTCATAAAATGGGGTGAATGTGAAAAAACACCCATTATTTCTATTGTCACACCTTCCAGGGTGTTTCTAGAAAAGTCCCAGTGGTTTCATTCCTTATGAATATTAGTGAACCCTAAAATATACTTTTATGTCCTAATAGTGTTAGTAATTCCATAAAAGATGGTTAATCCATAATTAAAATTTCAATATCAAAAAATATCTAATTCATATATGGAATCAATAACTTTTATGCCAAATTCTCTTCAAAATTTTTTTTCATCCAATGTTAAACCTAAAACCATGGAAGAGATTTGTATACGGTTCAATAAGTTATCATAATATATTAATCAGTTTTATTATTTATTATTTTCAGTACTCAAAGAAATGCCCTTGAAAAATTTTCCTTCAATATAAAATTAATGGAATTATACAAGTGAATAAAAAATTCCACATTTTTCTCCAATGTTATATCCCCAATGAGAAAAAATATTGCATACCCTATGCAGTTTCATCAACAACAGGATATTAATTTTTGTAATAGGAGTACCATTTCCATGATATTAACCCCATCATAGGAGAGGGATGCGACTTCCATGTAGAGAATAACCAATTTTGTATCACCCCACCAACAAACGAATATTGTGAAAGGGGATTTATTGTCACCAATTTCAACATCCATCCAAATTTTAATCCAATCACTAGAGTGGAGTAATGATTAAACCTATTTTATTAATGAGACAAAGGAATTAGTAACCAAAGACTTTTCATTTATATAGGATAAATATAAGAGGGCCCAAACTATTAGTGACCACCACTATGAACACTGAATAGTATCACATCCTCCAATATATATTAGGGAGGCTACTTGGGGAATGAAAAACCTGGCCATATAGACCCAAGCCTCCAGAAGAATGTACGGGAGGGTTAAGAAAATGCAGCAGCACTATGAAGAGGCATATATCCATATTCCCAATGAATACTATCATCAACACACAATAACTATGATTAATGAAAAGGATTTTACTTATTAACATTAATTTAAATCTCATCATCATATCTTGATAGTAATTGGATATCGGAGTAGACTCATAATCACACTCTCTGCAAGAAAAAAAGCCTATTTTCTAACTCCTACTGCTGATGATATAAAACTTATCATTGAGGTGATAAAAGGTTAGGATTAAATCACAACACATTCTTATATAGATTTTAGCAATTCTAGTCCAAAATAGTAGTATAAGACCACCATCAACATATCCATGAAGCCAGAAGTTGAACGATCCATATTATTTCCCCCACAAATATACATTCTCATCAATATAAATTAGGTTCTCTCTTGGATTGGATAATATTATCTCCTGGATTTAAAAATAACACTACTATATTCAAATGATAAATAAAAAATAAGATCAATCATATATTCCCATTCTTACTAGAGTTCTATAGTAAACTTTTTTTCCAACTCCATGTTACAATCACATCCATGAAAATACATCAAACATTCATTGAAATATTTTAAAAATAAATTTATTGTAGTATTCTATCTATGATCTCACCAAATGGGATCAAAACACACTATTAAAATAACATAAAATAATAATTATATTCTTATCCATGTTTATGGACTCTATCAAAATATCCCAGTGGCACCCAATTAGAGGATATCTTATATCCTTTCCCTCATGCATATGTCATTTTTTTATGTACTATATGTAAAAAAAGAATATGAAGGGATAATATTTCTATGTCTAAAAATACATTTTATGTATTTTAACATATCCCTACAATTACCCAATAATCCCATTAGCATATTGAAATGATAAAAAATAGGTCACCTTGGAGGTTTTTGAGTCTGGTGTTTTGTTTTCTTCACAACATGGTTCATGTCAATGATAAGGTTATATCCTGGGTTATCCACTCAAAAATATAAAGATGGTATCATCAATTCCTTCCTCAAAAGAAAAAAATATACATATCTCAAACTTATTCAGTGATAATATTCTTGGGGAACATCACTATATTTTTTTATATTCCTTGGAATTTGTTGTTTGGTGCCCATATGGTGAAGGCATAAATGATCTCACAGTTTATCCTCATTAATGAATGATAAAAAATTCTAGAGGCCCTCCCCAGGGTACGAACCATGAAGTTCCATCCAGGGGAAATATAATGGTCAATAATAGTGAAATTATTATTGTTGACAACTATATAAACCATCATTTATGTTTTAAGATTAGTTAAAAATATTTTCATCCCCTTTTGGAGCATTTTTTATAATTTCCTCATATCGAGAGGCACTCAAGTGATTGAGTCCATCTGCGCCAAGTGACTTATCTCTATGACATTAAATCTCATAAAATCCAAATGATAGTCCTTGAATGAAACATATTGTAAATAATATTATTATAACTTATACTTTTATAGAATGAATTAAATTCTATATAAAACCCACATTAAGGGATCTAGGAAATGATGGCACTAATCAAATCATGTGTAGGAATATATTCCAGATGTTGAGTTTAATTATAGAGTTAACATGAATTAACTAGTAAAATTAAATATTTTGGCGATATTCAGGACTATATCCTCCATTGGTAATAAAAAAACATTAAATTAGTGATGTTTTTTACTAAACATTCATAAAATATTTTCTAATTTAGTGAACCCTTTCCTGAAATATCATTAATTACTGAAAATTTTATTAAAACCTCATTAAATTTGATTTTTTATAGAAACATTACAAATTTAGAAACATTTTCAAGGAAATTTCACAACATTAGCGATTTGTTCAAGGAAATGATACTAGTATAACAACTTTTTCAAGGAAGAATTTCAATTTTAGTGATGTATTTTAAGGAAACATTTCCAAAAAAAAATTATTATTAAAAAGATCATCTTCACATATTGATTTGAACATATATCTAGGTATATATATATGTTATTTAATATAAAATCATACACATATATATAAACAAACATATAATATATATATATATATATATATCAACACACACATGCACATAAATATATAAATATCCAGGTTAGGGAATGATTAAGAGGTCTTGTAGTCTAGTTTATTGTGGAATGCACAGTGATGAATCCCAAGTAATATGGTAGTCCTATCATTCCATATAGTGGGGATTTCAGTTTGAGTTTCCTTATCATGGATGCCTTCTTGACATATTGTATTGTATTCCTGATTTCTATTGATTTTCAAAATGAAATCACATGATTTTATGATTGACCTGTCATGGGTTATTTGTATATATCATGTTGTATCTTGGACATGTCCAAAAAAATTATAGTATCCAATTGGTTTGTCCGAGGGACATCACAAAATCAGGATGGAATGTTTGAAGTCCATCACATGACTATGGATGACATGAGTAGAGGACCTCGTTGGACTTGGATGACTAGTCCCGGTTTCATCATGAAATCAGGTTGGCATTCGTGGAAGGATTCATGAGATCATTCAATATTTTTCTGAGGACCTCATGAGATCTTGAGTGGCATTCTTAGAAGGTATCCTGATATCTAGATTAATTTTACATATAATGTCACGTGATCCAGTAGAATTTTCATATTTTCATTGTGGGATCTATATTAATTTTACAGAGGGTTACAAGATATCCATTTTACATTCAATTATATCATCACGATACCCAACTGAAATGCACTAAGGTCGTCGTATTATTTGGGCCACATGTCTTGGTGTCAACGCAAGGTATGGATAGTGAGATCAAAGGTGTTTGGGAGATATAGGGTTATACTCTGAGGGTATTAAAATCATTATTTTTCATGTATACACGACATTCCATGATCCAAATTATCTATTGAGGGAGTGTCACATGATCTAACGGACACGTCCTGGTGCTATCAAATGACCTTTTGGGTTCATGTAAAATGCATAATAATAAACTTTTCTCTTCCTCAAATAACTCTCCCTTCCATTTAGTCTTCTTTATTTCCTGTTATTACACATGTTGATTTAATTTTTTTAGATTTAACTTGTTTAGATCTCCTATGAATCAATAGACATGCATGATATTCTCTACAAAAATCGGTCGATATTCCATAAGTCTTTTGTAGGATCTCAATTGATCAGCCAAGGTGCATATTCATGTCTCTTGATTCTTTTAGTCATTCCATAAATCTACATCAGAAATAATACATTGAAATAATTAGATAGTTTGTTCAGGGATGTCCACTATAATCTCTAGGTTCACTAGTGTTTTGATACAAGGATGCATTTTTCTGAGGTGGGAGGACTTTATACGCCTCCCACCATAGTTATACTTCACTTTATGGGTTACATATTTTTCTGATTTTGGGAGATTTTGGTGGACAATTTAACGTTATGTGCTTTGTGAGATCTGGTCATAGGTCGTCCTAGGGGAAATGCATGATTTTAAGCGATTGTAAGACCACTTCAACAGTGTCCCATTTATTGGCTTGTGTCCAATCAAAGGGGTCTTTTAGAAGCATTTAGACCTCCCAAGGCAATTTTATAAGCTCAGGATGGCATGTTTAGGGACCTTCATGGTATCATACAACATACTCAATGTCTCTCAAATGATATGATATGACCTGTTTAGGTTCCTTCATGTTAAATATTTTTCCTACCAAGGGACCATCGTTATATATTGGTTTAATTTCATGGGGCTTCACAATACAATTATAACATGCGAAGGGGTTTTTTGGGGTTATTTTCGCTACTCGAAGGGGCCTCGAGAAACAAATAGTGATCACATATGGTGTATAAATATATTCTCAAATAATTATTGTACCTTTCTATTACAACAATCTCATGTCATTTCACTTTTTTTATTTCCTTTTTCATTTTAAAATGTATTGTTATTTCAGAAGATTGTATGTTTTTTAAAATAAAATCAGTCTCCCCATCAGTGATGCATCAAGTATCTTAAAAAGGGTCTTATGGTGATTCATGATAATTTGGTATGAATAACCCTTATATTTTTCTATGGTGCCATAGGTGAAGTGCAGGACCAAATTGACATTACCAAATCCCTTCATGTGATTAGGGAAACATGCTAGTGGGTTCTTGAATGACATAGATGTCATGTATCTATGATTTTTTTGGTGTCTTTTGAACTGCATGGTAATGATGTATGAAGTTTTTACACCATGAAATGATTAATATTTCTTCATATTTTTATCTATATTCTAAAAATCTTTTTTGGATGGTTTCTCAAGGCCCTACTAGTTGACCAGTCTTATTCCTCAGAGGATCCCATCTAGTTATTTCCACATGATCATTGTGTGTCTTGACAGCATCTACAAAAATAAGGAGTGATTTTTAGTGGTAATACATATGATCTTACAAGAAAATATGTGATGAACATGACCTTCTAAAAGTCACGTGATTGTGTTACTTGTTACATGTTACATAATCTGTTTGTATTGGTTACCTTTTAGTACTGTGTTTTATTGAAAAAATAATTCCCATGTCTTCGGTGTTTATTCTCTTCTGGATTTTGTAATTCTTATTTAGCAGGGATCAACCCACATATATATAATATTGGAAAAGATGATTTTGTATCTTTATTTTCCAGATCTTCCTTGTATGGTTTCTCAAGGCCCTATTGGTTGACCAGTAGAATTCCTCAAGAAGATCCCATCTGGTTGTTTCCGCATGATCATTGTGGGTCTCAGGAGCATATACAAAAATAATGGGGGGTTTTCTATGGCAATACATATGATCTTACAAGAAAATATCGATGAACATGACCTTCCAAAAGACATGTGATTGTGTGACTTGTTACATGTTACATAATCTTTGTGTATTGGATACCTTTTACAACATTTTTTTAATGAATAAATAATTCCCATGTCTTGGGTAATTATTCTCTTTTGGATTTTCTAATTCTTATTGGTTAAATTTTAGAACTTTATTTTATTCTAATAATTTTAACAATTTTTCTTATGTATGAAAATGATATAGAGGGACCCCAAATAATTTTATTATATTGATATGAGTAAATATTAAAAGAGGATGTATAGTTTATTTGAAAATGTAAAAATTAAACAAAATAGATATATCTAAACATTTAAGTGATATAAATAAATTAATATAGATTATCATAACATAATATTTAATATAAAACAAAATTGAACAATTATATATAATAGTGGTCAATAATAATAAACTTTGGGATCCACACATCCCCTCAACTCAATATCAATGGGTGTTTTTACTTTAAATTATTTTTTTCAATGTGTTTAGAAAGAAACCATGTCTTCTATTCAATTAAGCCATTGTAAAAATATAATTATTTATAAATTTTAATACATTTGTTCATTATTTCAATAAAGAATCACAAGTTGCATTAGATATTAGCAGTTCTGGCCTGAAATTTTTTTCCTTTTTGTGTTTGTTGTTAGAAAATGAACCTCAAAAACATTTAAGGGTACTTTGAACCAATCCCCTCACACACAATGGACAATGGTACCCAATCTCCATAAACTATGGTTGTGAGAACAATTCCCCATTACACTCAATGAGATTGATATCTGAAAAAAAGAAGAAAGGGGATAATCTCTTTACAAAATCCCTATGAAGAACACACTAAATACTCATGTTTGGATTATATTGGAAAGAGAGGGTGGAGGAGATAAAAGAGTATAAGACAACTTGAGAATAATGAAAATGGATCATAATGAACTCTAAAATTAAATTCATGTAAACCATGTCCATCCAAGGATCCTTGGTGGTGTATTAAAACCCAATAATGTCTTTGGTATAATTATAGACATGTTAGTTGTAAAATAGATCCATTGGGAGTTAAATTAACACTCTAGGGTACACTAAAAAGCATGAATTTTCTATTTCCCTTGATTACACTAGATAAAATATGGGGGTTAAGTTTAAACTTGTGGAAACTAGATAGGAAAATGATTCGTTCCTTATCCCAATTACTATTAAGTGTGGGTTATCAACTAGCTAGTATAACATGTATAGAATTGATATTCCTTCTAGACCCCAATAACCACCCACTACATCCCACATGTTAGCCATTGGTACTTAATATGGGAGGACTGTAACATGTTCCCCCACAAATTTACTAGTCCGACAATTTAATAGAATAGTTATTTCAAAATGAATAAAATATAAGTGCAGAATATTGTGAAATGAAATGGTTATAATAATATTTTGTGTTAATTTTTATTAGAACCACCTAATAGGGTGTGGTACAAAATTCTCCCCCATTATCCTGAGGACAAAATAAAATATAATTATTTAATATCATTACATTCATTATGAAATTTTCATTACTATAACAAAAATAAATTTTTTTATTTCCAAATGAAATATAACTAAACATTATTAATATATAAAAAATTTCTTTTGAAATTAAATTCATCAATTATTTCCAAAAATTATTCATTCAGAAACTAAATTTCAAAATATTTCCAACATTGTGATTATCGAAAATAAAAAAACCAAATTTAAAAATTTCGAAAATATATCATTTTGAAAAAAATTTATATTTTAAAAAAATTGAAACATGTTATGATTTCATGGAAAAATATTCTGGTTTCCCGCATATAACCAATATAAATATCCCTTGGATGTCAAACCTTTCTCTCCATTGAAATAAATGAAACCTAAACAATTAAAATAAATTAAATTTAAAAATAATATTATTATTTATAAACATTTGAAAATGTATATATTGAGACAGGAATATAACAACAATTTTGATTTTGTTATATTTTCCACATAAATTAATTTAATTCGAGGTATTATAGAATAAAATAATTAAATTATTCATATTATAATCTATATTAATAATCTTAAATCCCATAAACTTGGGTTAAAAATATCATTTCAATGAATTCGTAATATGATGATCTCTAATTATAAGAATGAAAAGTGGAAATAATAATTTTCAAAATCCATAATGTTCATTCATGAGGACTATTAACTAAAAATGAGTTGGAAGTCTTTTTAAATGTCAAGATTCCATAATATGTTTTTTATAAAAATGTATTATCCATATATTAATACATACAAACAGTCATTAAAATTTAAGAGAGAATATACATATGATGATGATTTAAATTTGATATATTTGAAATCATAATATATATAAGGATTTATAGAATAATAATCTCTCTCTAAGAATCAAATATGATTTATAAATGGATTTTGTTCCCCCAAAATTATATCACTAGAACAACTATATTCCTTCATCTACATCAAATTATGTTCATGGTGATAAATTGTTTAAAGATATGATTTTTAGATTCTAATAAATTTATTTTCTAAAATATAATTTCAAATTTTAATATGATTATGTCTTGGAAAAATGATTTCAAGAACTATAAAACACACTCACATTCCCTTTTAAATAATATTTTGAAATCTTGTATAGAATAAAATAGATTTTATCATTCTTCATTTTGTTGAAAAATTATTATTTCTTATTTAGGGAAATTTTATATTATGAAATTTTAGTTTCATATCCCCCTCCACAAAAATTTAACACAATGAGGGGAGATATACGATGACTGCCCTTGTCATACCTCTAGTAGGGCTTGGGGTGGTGTCTAACACCATGGGTATAATAATCATTCATATGGGAGGAATTAACCGCTAAGAGAGACATGAAGAAGACAGAGATAATAAATATACAACAACTCAAACATACTTATACTAATATATAATAAATAAAAAGTGATGAAAATGAAAAATAACATATTACTAAAACAACCTAGAAGAAAAACACAACTACTCCAAAGGTAATGATGGAAGAGACAACAAAACCCAAACAACTCATACTAAACCATGAGCTAGTAATATACATCCTGATCAGCATCCGGCTCCTACTGAACTAAAAATAATTATATATTCCTAGGGTGAGAATAACAGTATACTTGATAGGATCCTCCCAATAGCCTGTCATGAACAAGATTAATAAATTATGATAATTCACAATAAAAAAACTTGAAACTTAATCTTCACCAAAATTGGAATACTAATATACAATAATCATTATGTCTAAAACTCACTAATTATTTTATGAAAGAAAACATATAATGAAGTAATAAACCTTCAAGGGTACCTAGCACCCAATTCCCCAATTTATTTCTACTCTATTCCGACATTACACATTATGAGCCATATCTCTCTAAAATTAATCCATCATAATGACACTAGGGTAAGGAATCACTACATGCACATCATGATACACATTACCAAACCATCCCATATCACATATTCACATATAGTAACCATATATTTTCTCAAAGACACATCATCATGTATGATGTATATCAAACATTGAATATTTTACCAAAGGAAATTACATCACATACACTGAGTACGTACCTTAATCCATCACAACCTATAAATTTCATACATGTAATAATCATTTGGTTATTATATCAAATAATGCATCTGTGAAAAATAACCTGAATCTACCCCTTCTCTATATAAACATTTATGGGAAAACTAATTGTTTAGAATAATATCACAAGTAACTACCAATTAAAGAGTGTTGGACTAGAGTGGGTTTCTTCCATCAATACCTCTAGAAATATGTTGGGGGAAACACCCTACCGTAGACTATTCGGTGACACCTTCCCTAACTGACATGGGTGGGGTAGCATATGTAATCAAGGAATATACAAGATATAAATTAGCTAAAACCCACACAATTTGAATAACCTAGTCTTATAATAATATATAGTTAGCATTGATCAAACACTATGATGAATCAACTAAGACAAGATATCCTATAAGCACACAAGCATATAAAACAGAAACATTAATTACATCATTCATTTTTAAGAATTTATATAGGCTAATTAATTAATTTTCAATTTATTAACCTTTTTTTACATTCATTAAATTTATTTAATCATACAAATGGTTCATTATAAATGGTAATAATAGAAACCAAGTCCATGGTTTATCGAGATTAACTACTTTTAAGAATTTTCATTCAATCAAAAACTAACCTCGTGTGTTAAGAATTAATTATTCAATATTATTATTATTCAATATCCTGGTAGTCTAGGAAAACCATCCTAAGATACCAACAAGAGGAAACATAAAACCAACAACCTATAATGGACTCATGTAGTGGGAAATACAATGTATAAAAAAAATAATCTAGGCCATATACCATTAAATATATTCCAAAGATCATACAATATCTCAGCATCTCATGAATAGGTATGACTATCTTGAACGTATTCCATCACATATAGTACCATCCACCAAACCAAAATTCATATAATAATTCATATCTCTACCACATGTATTAACTACTCCCACATCAAATGCTCCTCCATACCAATATATCATATCATTCATCCCCTGCTCAAACATACTAGGTTCACATATCATCCTTCCCTCCCCACCCTTGTTATATATCTCATGCTCAACCATACTAGAGACAAGACAACATGAACATATCCAAAACACATCACAAAAAATAGCTTGAAAAAAAACCAGAAATACCATGAGGGATACTAGGACATAAAACTAAGGCATTCAACATTCTCCTAAAAATGATATCTCACTGCTCCAAAACATTGCACTCAGCCTTCTAATCTAAATATGAAACTCATGGACTATAAAATTATTTACAAAACAAGAAATTTTTATTACATATTGAATTAACATATTTATTATAAATAGGTTCCAAATATGAGAATCCTATATCAACGATCTATAATAGGATATAAATGAGAAAACATGGTATTAGCATTTATTCTGGATTTAAATTTTTTTGGAGATGTTCTATTATAAACTAACATAACATTTTAATTATTATCAACAAGAATTAACATGCCCTAATTATTTATAAATTCCATTATAAACATGGAATATCATGTTTAAATTTAACATGATAATTGCATCAATTATATTATCATCAACTTACATCAACCGCTGGATAACCAAAATATTTCTTCTTTAATTACTCTTAAGAAACTTAATTATCAATAAACACCATATTTACATTAATTATAAATTTATGCATTCTAATTCGAGAATTACATTACACTAAAAATTTATATATCAAAGGTATCACAGTATCTTGAAAAAAGAAAGGGAAATAGATATCACAGTATAAAGTAAAAACATCGGTAGCATATGATCGCTATCGATTTTCTTTAATCTAATTCAATAATTATTAAGTAGTTTTAATTTTCATCCAAAGAGATAAATAATGATCAATTTGTGTGTTCATGTAAATAAAATAATGGAATTAAAAAATTCTGTACCTCAAAATCCATCGGTATTATTCCCATGAGAATTGAACACGTTGAAAATGTTTGGCCACCAATCCTGTAAGAACTGCATCAATCTGAGGAAACTGTGACACAAATACACCAAAAACCAAGAGAAACCCCATAAAAACATTGAATGGAAAAATAAATATAATATAGAGATGATACGAGGAGAAAAATGATCAAACGACTAGATTCCATTATAAAATTAAGGGATAACGAACCTTTGATCAACACAGATCACCACAGATTGATGAGAGGAGCACAATGATTGATTCCTATGAAGTGATATCAAATCACCAAGGGTGGGGGATGCGGGTCTCCTTGAATAAGCGATGGAGGTTGTAAAACTATTGGATTTGGATAAGACTTGATTATATGAAACATTTAAAGATTCAATTCACATGGAATTTATAGGGTGTCTAATGCATTTAATAATTGTGTAAATTATGGACATCGATTTTCTCCAAAAATGCATCACTTTATATTATTTAAACATGATTTTTTGCCTTTCATGTAGGATATGATGAATCGTATTTAACAATTCCTGACACTCACTTACACTTTGTGTGATGATTACAGGAAATGTAATCTCTTTGTTCAAGCATTTTTAGTAGGAACCAACTTCTGAATACATCATGTACTTCTCTAAGCACCAAGAGCCTTAGAATCACACAACTATTCAGTACACATGGATACAAGACCTTACATTAGATATATATCAAACAATTATCATCCACGAGATTAAAAAAACAAACCAAAATTATAAAAAGGGTTTGTCTATACAACCACCCCAATATACAACTCAAATATTTCCATATACTAGGATGTCAACAACATCATTAGAGGAATGAGAGAAAAACAATGCAACCACCACAACATGATCCTAAAAACCATCATAGTTAAAAAATTATTAAAATATATTTAGAATATAATAATCATCAAGATTATACTATATCATAAAAAAAGAATTTATACATCTACAAAAAAACTACATTATAAGCGAGAAGATTAAAACAAATATACTTTGGGTACTAAACACGCATCAACGACTGAAATTCCTAGGAATAAACCTCCGTACCAATATTTTTTCATATGAAACAATCCATGGGAAATGAAAAGTCACAAAAAAATTTATCTGGGTAGTCCTTGATCTCCATAGGCTACTTCTCGTGGTTTGCGTCATCATCATCATTGATCTTTTCCCTAATAAATAACTTGAGAATCATAATAAAGATAATAAAATATCTATGATAAATGAAATATATTTTGTATCCTTATATTATATAAGTATTTTCTATATGATATTTCATGGACAAAAAATAATCCTCTACCTCGAAAGTCCCAACAAAATAGGGAGAAAGCCTCCCCCGTTTCTGAATCGTTGCATCCCATGATGAGGAGTCATTTTTAAGAAACCATTATATCAAATATTGATCTCAAAAAATTTCCTCATATGATCAAAATAGAATTTAGGATGATCATAGTCTAATTTTATCCTCTCATGAATTACATAAACCAACTTTTTTATATTTTGTGCGAGTTCTGGCACATGAATTTATGCCTCTTCAAACCCAGTCCAGCATAAAAGAGAATGAGAAGGTCATCAATGAAATGCTTAAAACAGGGACATACCAATGGTGGAATATAAAATATTAATGTAATAAAACTTGAACGAGGGAATTTTCCCCATCCAAAAACATCCAAAATCAGGGAAACATCTGACAAAAATGTCTTCAAGTGTTTGGATAGTCCACTCTGTCTAACCTTCCATCTGCAGATAAAAAGAAGGGATATGGTATAACTAAGAACCAAAATAATTTTCGAGACCTCATCAAACACTGGGGGTAAAATGAGGATCTCAATCCTAAATGAACTTATCAGGACTCCATGGAGTAACACAACCATCTCTAGATACATAATTAACAAAACCTCCACCAGTCTCTAGCCCCTGATCATTATAAGGTGTAATAATTTAATAAAATGATCCAAAATCACCCATATAGAATCATAGAATCCATCAGATCAAGGAATAACAATAATTTATTCCATCGATATTCCCTCACACTTACACTAGGTAACATCTGATGGTTTGAGAAATCCATTAAGGACATAGTTCTCAAAAATGACCCTCTATCAGTCCAAAAATATTCAACCATTCTACGGAACTATAGGCTTCAATGTAGGCCACATAAAATGACCTATTAATGTTTTTTATACCTCTATCACACTAAGATATACTGAAAAATGTGAACTATATAACTCTGGAAGAATCATATCATGTTTTACCAAAGGAATTAGGAGCATTCCCAAGAACAACACCATGTGTTGTCCATACTCAAACCAACTATCATGGGAATCACTAAAAGAGACAATCACTCTACACCAACACATAATAATATATCATAAAATTTTCATCCACCTACTTCCCCAATGATAACAATGATTTTATTTGTAAAATAAAAAAGCTACCCCACCTCTCCCATGTCATGATGAATTGTTGGGAGCTTATTTATCACACTCCAAGAAACATAAAATCCATGCATGGAATCAATACAAAACTTTTACTCATAAAATAGACCAAAAAATTCATGTATCATAGTGTATACCAAAAATAATATTTAGTCTTGATTGAATTACATATATTGGTGCTGAAAATAATTCAAATAATGTAGTGAGAATAAATTCTTCATGCTATTTTGGTCATTAGAAACTACAAAACACTCACCGATGAGATAATATTTCCATAACATCAAATCAAACACCACTACCTTCAACTAAAAGTAATGGGTGGAATAGTTATTCTCATGGTAATTCAACATAAATGATTTATAAAAAATAAATTATACTCACTAAATCAAAATAAATCTTAATCCTACATTTGAAGCATCACAGAAAACATCAAACTGATCTCCTTCTGCTAAAAACCAATATACTGGAGCACTAAAAAACATCACATTAAGATACTCAAAAGCTTCATAAAATAGGACAATCCATACAAACACCTCATAATATGTGTTCAATGCTTCCATAGGTGTCCCCACTCAATATAAATCTTCAATGAACCTTTTTTAATATTCATAGAGACCAAAGAATCTCCATACCACTTTCACTATCTTAGGGGTGTACATTAAAAAATAACCTCTATATTTTAAGGATCCGTAGATACTCCATAGTGGGATACCACATGCCTAATGAAATGGACTTCATGAACCTAGAACTCACAATTTTATAACTTCTTAAATAGAATCTCAAAACAATAAAGCCCCAAAAATTGCACACAGATTCTCTGGAAGATCTTCCTCCGATGTAGATTAAAAACATATGTCGTCAATGAAAACCACCAAAAGAATATCCAAAAAATTCCAAAATAATATGTTCATCAACCCCATGTACACATTTAGATAATTCCTTACACTAAATGATATCATGACGAACACATAACACATGTGATGATAACATAATATTTGTCTTCAAAATATCCTCATCCTTCACCTGATATATTATGATATATTTACCATAAATTGATCAATGATAACAAACAATCTCTCATCATCAAATCGAATTAATCTTCAACCCATGGAAGAAGTTATTGTGTTTCCACAGATACATAATTAATGTGATGATAATTGATATAAATCTACAACCTTATATTTTCCTTCTTCATAAAAGAACTTCTGAACCTCATTTTGACACACTCAAATGATAAAACCATTCTTCAACAGATCATCAAGACGTACATGTATTCCTCACGAATTGGATGACATAATACTCTATGTTGATATCAAGATAGGAGACACTTATTTCTGTAGATGGATCCCAAACTCGGTCAATTTTTGATGGGTTAATTATAAAACCACTTCATGAAATGCAGTAGGGAACTCTTCTACAACCCTAGGAAACACTAAAAATTAAAACGTGTATGAGATCAATATCATCTAAACCATAAATTATGAAAAAGATAAAACATATCTCTAACTCCTCTGAGGTTCTAAATCACCAAAACCACCACTGGATCTCAATCAGTGTCAAAGAACAAATCTTACCTCCTACAATAATCCATCATAGCCTACACCAAATACAACTAATCCATCTGGAGTCAAATTTTATATGGTTCAGTTAATAAATTTTTGTTCTCTCCCAGAGATAGGTACCTCCCCTAGACTATCTCATAGCCTACATAAATCATACAAGTAATTTATCCTCAAACTAGTGTAGTCAACACCAAGGGAATTGGAAGCCTTTTTACCTATTGTCCATAAGAATGGAAAAGGGTAGATAATATAAAGGATTGTGGTACTCCGAAATCCAACAATCCATAAAAAGATGTAGAAAACAAGAAAATGGTACCTCAAATAACATTTATCTCACACAACACTATAATTATAAAGCCTAATTCTATAAAAATACGTATTATACGACATCTCTGACCCTGTTTATGACCACATCCATAGACACACTCATCTATAAAAGAACAATGAGCATATCAGAGTTTTCCTCTACATGATCCATCTACGTTCTACATATCCCAAACAAGAGGACCTTCATTATTTTGCCTCATTTGAAACTGCTTCAACATAAGAACATGAAATGAAACACCTAGAATACTCTGATTAAAAATAAATACTGGGAACACTTTCCCCTAATGACTTCATCCTCCATATGAAAAGATATGTGTCTAATCCCATATCATCTTTTTGTGAGATAAAACTGCTAGATAAATAAGATGATACGTGAAGTGACCTACCCCCTAGATGGCCAAAAAACCATATATCCTGACAACTAGGAATGTTTGACCATAGATCTAGTTCATGAGTAATCATGATGACTCCCCTCTCAATATTGCCTAGTTTTACTAGCTCCCATTCTATATCCTATTTTATCACTATCTTTTCAAGATATTTCATGAAACAAATTGTGGGGAGATGGAACCACTTCTCTAAATAAAAATCCTCCTCAAAATTTATCTCCCTGACCTCCTCATCTAGAAAGAGGTCTAATATATATCCCATATGGTCCCTAAAAGAATCCTGAACTCCCACTCACAGGAGATGTGATATTTGGTACCCTAGAACAAATATAATTATATAATAAGAAAACCTATAGTTAATTCTATGAAAATTAAAAATATTATTATCACATAATGATTATTATTATATATATCATAGTATGTGATAATGTCATAAGAGTAGTGTTTTTACTCAAATGACATAGTAGTTCCTTGTTATGCTAAGAACTCAAAATTGCTTTGACATTATTCATAATATATGTTCTACATCAAGATGAATTCATTTTAGGGACATAAGTTATATAGTCTATCATTGGTGGAGACTCATAGGACATTTAGGATCCTTTCCATGTTGAATGCCTTTTTTTGTAACCATTATAGTTTATTATAAGAATGAAACCCATCATTTGGAAATCCACATTTATAGGTTTATTGGATTTTTCTAACTGTGTACACTTGTATTGATAGTTATAAATTCAGTTTATTACTGATGAGTACTATAAGAATCTTACATTATGATTTTATGAAAACCATGATGACATATATATTTTGTGAGGTAGGATATATTGGGGGTTTCACGAGTAATATTTCATTATTGAATAGTGTAAGAATGA
This sequence comes from Viscum album, assembly GCA_963277665.1. NCBI lineage: Eukaryota > Viridiplantae > Streptophyta > Magnoliopsida > Santalales > Viscaceae > Viscum > Viscum album. The sequence continues at coordinate 2,060,861,815 of OY728126.1, read as the reverse complement.
AATTTCACCTTCTCTTTTTTAATAGAAGATGATATATTAGAACACTCGATGGAAATGATAAAGACTAATAAAATATATGGACATGATGTTCTATAGGAAAGATCAATTTTTAAGAATTCCGAGAAATGACCATTTATAAAATAGGTTTATAGAACCATAATAAAACATGCGGGATAAAAGAAACCATTTTAAAATGATTATATTACTTAGTAATCGTACGTAACAGGTACTATATCATTGTGGAATTAAATTCTTCTTTATGGGTCCCTTGGAATGTTTCCAAATTATCTCCATATACTATAGACTACATCACGTTCTACCACTAATTAGGAGGACTATAGTGTGACACATTAAGTGTTTCCATAATCCCAGTAAAAAATATTTAATTTTTTTCTTTTTAACAATTTAAATAAATATTTTTACATAATATGGTTTATTAATTATTCATGTATGCATGATCATTTATATTTTGTCAATAGTTATTTGAGAGAATGTTATGTGAGCATAATATTCAAAAAAATATTTACATTCTATTTTTTAATATAATATTTATCTATAAATTATTGAAAAAATAAATGATATATTTATTAAATAAATTTTCATTGGGAAAGGCTTGATAAATATTATGGAGGAATTAAAGACCTAGTTTTTAGGTATAGTGAGAAATAATATATATTTAATATTATTTTATTAAATAATATTTAATTTATTTTACAAGTAAATAAAATGTAAATTGAATAACGATAATATTATTATTTTGGACATGGGTTTTTTCAATGGATTAAATAAATATTAAAAGGCACTTCATAAAATAATTATTATAAAACACAATTAGCATTTAAATAAAATTATATTATTTTTATATGATCTAGGTAATTTTTAATATGAAAAATGATAACTGTATATAATCCTCTCAATCCATAGAGGGATCCCTCTCAATAAACGCTTCCAATAATGGAGAAAATCATCATACACCTCCCAATCATGATAGATCAAGATTAATTCATTGGATTTGATTCTCATGAAAATCAATAGAAGGTGACATAAGTGATAGGATATTCCATGCCATAATCTGTAGATTCATATAGTGACATTTGGATATTTTTGGAACCTATGTGGATCAACACCTGAGGTAATTTTTTCTTGATTCCTTTAGTATGATGACTATTCAAAACATTTTCATTTTCCACTCCATCAACAGAGAAATGGTTAAAGCACTGTAATTAATTTTTAGATTAAATTAACTATAAATAATATTGTTTGATCCTATACTTTTTTTTAGTAATTTCTAATTTTTCTATTTTCATTGATTCAGTTCTATTGATCATTAATTTTATTTTTTATAAATCTCATATTGATCATCGATCATGAAATAAATAAATGATGGGATCAACTCGTCAGATGATTCCATATTGTCCAAAACCTACAAGTGGTATCAGAGAGGTCACTTAATTATTTATAATTATTTATTGTTCATTGATTAATTTTCCAATTTGTGATTTATTTTTCTATTTTTTTAATCAATAATTAACCCAAATTGTGACATCAATTTATTCTTATTTCATTTATCATTGATTTAATAAAAATGTTCTATTGAAAGACAATAATAAAATAAAACAGATCATCTAGAGATGCCATAGATTAATGTAGGATAAAATAATAGTTCACATCATCTAATCAGATTTACACATAGAATACATGTTTTCAATTCACCTGTAATTAATTGAGAATTATTTCAAATTGTATTCATTGAATAAACATTGTGAATATAATTTCTTTACCACGTGTTGAGAAGGATATCCTTAGGAATGGTCTTCCAGAGTATATGTCATATAGCCCACCTATATAGCACTTAGTTTGTTATGTCATTGAAGGGATGTGTGTTTTTATACACCACATACCTGACTAGTGACTACGTATTCATATACCACATGCCATGTAGAACTTATACATGTTGGGAAATATAATTTTTTAGAGGCTTGAATGAAACACTGAGTCCCAAGTCTTTGCATCAGATGGCTGGTGAGAGACATTAATTCCATGTGGATCACATATACATGTTGTGTACTTATACCAATTTCTGAATATTTAAAATTAATTTACTATACTATGTAAAAATAATCTCTAATTTCTTGTGTGTGGTCATTATGTTAATTAGACACATAATGGGAAGGGATTTAATATATATATATATGTGTGTGTGTTTAATTAATTTCAATGTAATGATCATATTTTCAAATCATGTGGAAGTCATATGAATGATATTACTATATGTTCATTAATTAATAACATGTTACAAAAGTAATGTAATTTGTGTAATAAATACGTTAATATTACACGTCATAAAAGTACATGATAAGTTCTGTATTCCATATGTCACAATAGTATGCAATATAATGTTATAATACATATTGTGTAGTTTTTTCGGGGTATTAAACATGTTTCCTCCATGGTTCATTTATATATCTCATTTATTTTAAATAAATTTTTTGAAATCATTCTAAATTATGACGGATGAAAATATCAAGGAAATTTGGGTGATAATTAAGTTAAAATAATTGACTAATTATTGAAGATAATAAATTGGTTCAAGAAAAGTTTTTCATAAATAATAGCAATTAAAAAATAAATTTCTGTTTTAAAAAATGAAAAATTTATTTTGTTCATGTTGACAGTCCCCATTATAGAACATCCCATTGAATGTGATTGGTTTCAACTAATTTATTATTAAATTAAATTGTTGGTATGTATTCATTCTCTCCTCTATTTATTTTAGGGTCATTGTACTAATAGTTTATTTTTTGTAAACCATTTTACCCTAAGCTTCTAATGGGTAAATAATATATAACTGATGGAGCTCCAAATCTAGTAGAGGTCAATCAAGTACGGATCCAATAAGAAACCAATCCATGTGAGACACATAGGTCTATAGGTGGAATGTTATTACATAACCCATAAATTGTTCAAGGTGTTTTCCCATTGCCCAACAATTATTTATTCAATGACCATATAAATTAACAATTAATAAACGATCAAGATCATACCCAATTATTATTTTATTTCATTCTGGTTTCATGGATATTTAAATATGGATGTTTTAATGAAATCACATGATTCCATGAATTAATAAGAACACAAGATGTAACGAAATTAAATTATTTTTGGAATAAATATTATTAATGACATGGACAATCACGTTATAAAATACCCTTAATATTAAAAATATTTTGATAAAGATAATTATTGGAAATTTATTAATAAATGATTAAATCAAACAATTATATATAAATTTAATATTTCATCCAACTACTTCAGCTAAAATTGAGCCATAGTTCAAAGTGATAGACCTACCAATGTTGGGGTTCGTTTATGTATTTGGGAATTCTATAATTAATATTTACGTTGAAATCACATATATCACATCAACTGATAATACCAAATATGAAAATAGTGTATCCGAGAGGAATTTTTTAAGGAAATATAATTTATGGATATCTGTATATGGGATTCTATTCAACAGATAAATATACTATGAGTTAATGTAGTTGGAAATTTAAATTCCTACCTGAATCCATTCGATTTGTTTGACCAAAAATATTATGGGTAATGAGAATGGAAACATAGATCAATGGAACTAGAATGTCTAAAAAATATGATATTAGAAAAACAAATGCGGAGGGATATTTGTTTTCGATAAAAGAGGGAGATATTAATAAATAATATATTTATATATGTTTCTTAATTTTATCGAATAAATCACTGAATCGCTATGCATCATACTTGTAGAAATATAAAAAAAACAGAATCAAAAAAATCCATGAATCCCATAATTTATAATGATAATCTTATCAATGGAAATATTTTCATAGAGTGGAAAAAAACCAACCTGTTATCCTTCTCCATGAATGGAAATTCTAAGGGCCGAAAGAAATGATTACTAATGCAATGGGAAATTTGGTTTGGGACAAAGAGTTTTCTCTCTATGAAAATCATTTGAATGATGCTACATATGTTCAATGTTTATTTATATCATCCATAACCAATGTTCTTTTGTAACAACAAGAGTATATTGATACATATAGCATGTTATATCACTTATTGGATCTCTATCAATTGATGGCGAGACAATAGAGATATGAGATTTCTAACAATTGTTTACAACTAAGCATGGAGAGTCAGTGCCATCTGGGTCTAATGATATCATGATTATTGGATTAATTGATTTCTTTGACATTATAATGATTAAATTATTGGATAAGTTGAGTATAAATACCATACCTTCATCACTTACAAGGACATTATATTTTTTGATAGTTAATTAATATATAAAAAATAATGAGAGTATTCTTTCATAACTTAATACATTGATTATCTAAGTGGATAAGAACATGGGGTGTGATAAACCAGTGTTTCTTATGGTGAATTAGAAATGGATGAAAATGGAGAAGGGTCCCAAGACTCATAACATGTCTTAATCATGTGATCAACATCCATCCATGAAGAGTAATATGAAGGGAAGGGAAAGAAAAAAAGGGACATTATGTTTTTCATGTGTCATGCATGGCCACTTGAAGAGGAACCGAACCTAGAATATTCGTGATGATAAAGGTGTTTTCATTTACAAGATTAATATTAAAATATATACAAAATTGGTATTATATACATCTTATAGTGCTAACATATATATCCAAATGAATGAATCATTTACATTAGGAAATATTTCTTCAAGAGAGGTGGATTTGGGTGATGTTAATGTTAAGAGACAATCGACACTAGAATCTAGTGACTAACACCTTTCATTTCAAATAAAAATGATTTTGGTTTTAAATGACTGTTATTATGTTCCAACAGTTACCACGAAAATTATTTTTTAATGATGCTTAGATGAAGATGGTTTTATTTTCAGGTTCGGAAATAAATGACTTTTCTTTTATAATGATAAAAACATTTATTGTATGAATCCTTTAAATAATAGTATTTATTAATTAAATTATGAAAATATAGTATTAGTAATAGATAACACTTCATGTTCACAAGAATCACATAACACCCATTTATTGAATCACAATACTTTTCATGTAAATAAGAATCCTTGAATAAAACATAGTCAAAATGGTTATTTAGATGTGTCCGAGAAATAACATCTAGAGACATTTCATGCTTATTTTTAAGATAGAATGAACAAACATCCATTTAGTGGTTAAGGTTAAAGGTACATTTATCATCATGAATTATTACACACTGATGTGCAGTAACAATTTATAGTAGAATCTATTGCTGGGTATTCTTAAATCCTAACTTTTATTAATTATTTTAGTATATATGGTTTTATATAAAAGATGAAGTATAAGTATATAATCTTATATAAATTCATGGACTTCAGTAATGGTGTAAATAAACCACATGGAAGGATGAAAAATTTTCTTTTACCTTATCTTTGTGGTGAATATCTAATCAAAGAGTATATTGACATTATATGGATGTTTTTTATTCTATCACAACTTGCTTCACCTTATACACTATAGTGGAACGGGTTTAGTGAAAGTAGGAACTATATCTTTTTAGACAAATAAATGTAGATAATGATTAATCCCTATATTTCATTATTATTTTTGGGATATGAATTATAAATTTCAAAATATACATTGAACCGAGTACCAACTAAAGAGGAAAATGGAATTACCTTAGAGTTATAAAGGTAAAAGTTATTTCAATTCTTTTATAGAATTTTTTGGGGATTTGAGTTATTTGTTATAGCCTTATCTGGGAAAAAACTAGAACCCCTGGGTACAAAGTGTATCATTATAGGGAATCCTAAAGAAACAAAGGGATACATCCATTCAACCCCTAAGATAAGAAATTGTATATCGCTAGAAAATCCATATTTCATGAGAGGGATCGCATCCTGAAAAAGCATATTTACATAAGGATTGAATTTGATGATGTTTATTCTCTATACAAACAAGTGTTTTCACTAGAACATGTTTCACAGGTCCCCATTGAAATTGTAGTTCATGAAACACACTTACTTCATAGGATCACAAGAGAGGTAAGAGAACCATAGAGATATGATTTTCTTGTCATAAAATATTTTGAATTATTATTTACATAAAATGAAGAACATGTACCCTACAATGAGTATGTAGATAGCTCAGATGCTGCAAGATGATAAGAATCCCTGAATTCTAAAGTGGAATCCATGTATCTGAAAATAAAGTTTTTTTTGGCCGATGCCCAAGTTGATGTAAATTCCATAGGATGGAAATTTTAATTCATGAAAAAAATGAACTGAATGTTAAAATAAAAACATATAATGCTTGATTATGGCCTATTGGGTTTAAAAAACATATGGTAACTAACTAATATGAAAACTTTTCACTAGTTTCCATATAAAATTCGATAAAAATCATACGTGTTATAACATATTTTTTTAACTATGTGATTTCTGACATTGATTTAAAAAGTACATTCCAAAATTTGAACCACCAAGAACATTTCTATATTACACAACCATAAGGTTTTGTGACTAAATGTGATGCTAAAAATAATTGAAATTTTTAGTGATCCATTTCTGGATTTATGAAACCATCTAGTTCATTGAACATTCGATTTGATGAAGCTATAAAAGAACTTGGTTTCATTAATAACGAATAAGATATAGATGTTTACAATGGGTTAAGTGTAAATGCATTCATTTTCTTGGATTTATATGTTGATGAATTATTATTTATTAGAACTGACATAGCAGCCTTATATTAATTTAAGGACTTGTTAAATAAATGTTTCTACAGAGAGGAATTTAGTGAAGCTTCCTATAATCTATGAATCTATATCATTCATGAGAGATCCAAGAGGCTTCTCGAAATAAGTAAAAGTAAACATATTGACCAGATACTAAAGATATCAGTATATAATTTCAATGAGGGGATTAGTGCTAGATTCATATAGTTTACATCATTCATAGAAAATGTATCATCATACACATCATGGGAACGATAAAATGAGTATTATTATATGAACTTTAGAGATTTGATCTATCGTGTATGACATTTTATATACTAGTCTTGATGATTCTTATTCATTATGAATGGTATGAAGATTTCAATCTGATCGAGGAGAAAAAAAAATTGCTATGATGTTAAGGCTATCTTTACATATCTAAGCAGATATCTGTATATGATCCTAGTGAGTGGATGAGATGAAGATATAGTCATCATGGGTCATAGTGATGCTTGTTCTGACAAATATCATAATCTTATAAATTCATATTTTGGATTTTCGTTCAATAACAATAGAGGAGATATGAGCTAGATGATTTCAATGTAGTCATTATTCAATAATTATTAGGTGTAGATTGAATATACAGTTGCTTCAGATGCAGCCATGGAGCTGTTTAGATATGAATCTTTCTCTATGTTATGGATGTGGTACCTATTTGTAATATCCCTATGAAATTGTATTGTGATAATACTACAGTGGTGGATCTTAAAAAATATAAAAGGTAACACCAACAAACAAAGAATATACTATAAAAGAATAACCTCTTGAAGGATTTTTATTAGAGGGGAGAAGCTATAGTATATAGAGTACCCATAGTAGAAAATGTGGTGAATCCTTTGACTAAGGGAATATATTATTAGATACATGAGTATCATTTGAGTGCTTGAAATATGAAGGTTAATAGATGTTCGTTTTATTTGAAGTGCGATTGTTATGATGTTGGTTCCCTATAACCAATAGTTGTGTAATTTATTATAAGTTGCATTCATATTTTTTTTATTAAGAAATGATTTATCATGTCCTGATTTTTTTGGTGTTTAAGATAGTATGTCATAATGTCCAAAGATAATTTTTCACAATAAAATTTCATAGAGGTTCCCCGATATGATGAAAACCCCAAAGAGTGATGAAACTATTCCTAAATATATGTTCTCTAGATGGTTGATATCATTTTAGGGACACAATTGATACATGATGGCTGGGGTGGAGGCTTATATCACATTGAGGCACCGTCTAATGCGGTACACCATAGGTAATATCAATTGAGGGATTTTATGAGAACAAGGAATTCTAGTAGGAAATCAACATTTCTATATTTATTGGATGTACAAATCTTATGAGATGTGTATTGATCGTTATTATTTTATATTATTATTGATGAAAATTATAATTCTCATACTTTGATGTATTGAAAAAACCTGCGATGAAATTTTTTTGCAGTGAAGTAGGATATGTTGTGTGTATAATGATTAATATTGACCTAATGAATAATGAAGGAAATGGTTTTAACTTCCAATACATAAAAGAAGATGATATATAAGGCCCATTTATAGAAATTATATAGCACAAATAATCCATAAACATGGTGTTCTATTGTAAAGTTAACTTTATGAGAAGTCAAAGAAATAGACATCTAGCACACAAACTGAAAACATCAACATGAAACCTAATTGATTATAGTTATCACAACAAAGGGATTATATTACATAATTAGAGACAGTATTAGGTATTATGTTGATGTGTATTTAACATATTTCGTTATGGATTGCTTTTCATTTTTGAGATTTTATCATCAGATGTTAGGCTAATTCACGTAATGCCACTGAGAAAGTGTCCTAGAGGGTAACACACTATGTATATCCCAATTATCTGTTAAATATTATATAATAGTTTATTAGTTAAAATGTTTAATTAATATTATTCTCAAATTTGGTTTAATAATTTTTATTTTATGATTGATCTCTTATATTGATTCACCACTTAATTGGGAGAATACTATGTGAGGGGAAATTTAAATAAATATTAATTTTATATTTTGTGAATATAATATATATAATAATATGATGGTGAATAATGAAGTGATATTTATTTATTATATTAGCAGTCATAATTAATTTCCTAATAAATATTATGTAGGAATGGTGGAGTGGGTTTTTGTGTCTGGTGATAAATAATATATATTGAATATTATTTGACTAAATATTATTTAATTTAATTTTCATGTTAAGCTTGTGTGAAGGAAAGAATAAATTTATCATTATTTTCGATATAGTGTTCTTTAAGGGATTAAAAAAATATTAAATTCAAATTTTGAAGGAAAAAATATATATAACTCATCCGTATTTAAACCCAAAAATATTATTCTTCATAAGAACTATTTAATTTTTTATGTTCACAATGAAAACAGGAGATAATCTTATCAATAATGTAAGCCCTCCCACCCCATGAATGGATATAGATATCCATCGACCTCTCACTCTCAATTATATAGAGATCATGGAGAATGCTTTGGATGTGATTCTTCTAGTGATCAAAGGAGGATAATCAAATAAAATGGATCATCCATGCTTACAAATGTTGATTCCAACATGGACGTTCAGATATTTTTGAAAAACACGTAGATTATCTCTAATGGAGACCATCTCATGATTTTTTCTATGAAATGACTATATAATGCATATCTATTGTCTGATCCGTAAAGGAAGAATGAATTCACAAATGGTAATTATTTAATTGGTTAAATTAATTATAAATAATTGGTGATGATCTAGAAAATAACTCTAGTTTTAAATCCATTATCTATTTTTATGGATTAAATTCCGTTGATCAAAATGTTCATTATCAACTTAATCTCAGATTTATCATTGATCATGACAAAAAAATGTTGTTCATGAACCATCACATGATTTCGCTGCACCTAGAACCTAAATGTGCTCCCCAACAGAAGGTTATACAAATCCGAGAGATTGTCCACCTTTTTGGTCGAATAAAGAAAATATGCTTTGAAATTGTCTCAATACTTTTCCCATGAGACTAACTACTCCTCATATTCTCTGAAAAATAAGAACCACCAAATTCTCACTATTACACACATCATATTCACTTCCAACGAAACCCAATATTCCTACCATGAATGGATCAAACAATAAGATACCTCTAAAACTTTAAACTAGTCTTCTATGATTTAATTTTAAATGTATCCCCCATATATATGCAGGATCAAGTGATTAAAATCTATCTTTATCCTTATCTATGTGGAATATTCATCGACCTCTACCATGTGGCGCTCTTCTGGAACATCTTATCGAACATCTTTAGTGTGAACCTGATGAGGACATCAAACTAGATCCATACATTCCTAAAGAACAAAATTTTAGATATCCTAAACCATAAGTAATAAATAACTAAAATTTATAAATTCATTATTTAAATTATATTGTTTATGGTATTAATATATTCATTGATCTACACATTTTGAACATAGGTGAATAAAATAGTGATTCATGGTCATTTACTAGTTCTCTACCCTAAATCTTGTATCACATTGTTCAGTAGGATTATAAAACATATAGGATCATGAATAAGACCACATGGGGACATAAATTACTATGTATCTACTAGTCCCCATAGTTTACATAACCTACTAAACTATGTTGGCATTAATTTCCAACCAACCCAAACATAATCACCATGACTTACTCCAACCTCCATGCAATCACAAATATCTAAACCATTGATAGCACTCTGTTACAACACCCACCCCAAAAATATACTACAATATGGGGAGAGATATTGTGGCTACCAATTCCATCCTATTGTAGTCCATAGGCTGGCGACTAGAACCAAGGGTATAATAAACATTCATTTGAGAGGAATTACCCTCAATGATAAAAAAGTATAATTGAGAGATAAGAATGAAACAACACCCAAAACCATTTCAATATATATATATATATTAAATATCAAGTGAAGACATGAAATATAATACTATACAAAAATAACTAAATGGAAAACTAAAATTTCCCAAAGGTACTGAGGGAATCAACCATGAAGCCCAAAAAATGCTTTCTAAAACATGAGCTAGAAATATATAGACCAATCAACAACCAAGTCTATCTGGCCTGGAAAAAATTATATATAATTATGGTGAGAATAAAAATATGATCAGTATGATCATCTGTAGAGCCTCATATGTAAAATACAAGGAAATCATGTTAAATCAAAGTGCACAATTGTGAAACTAACTCATCACCTAAACAAGTTTACTAAGTTACTGTACGGAAAATGGATATCGCTCACCAATTATCATATAAAAGTGAGCATATAATATAGTAATAAAACCACATGATCATCCTGATCCTGTTTCCCCACTAGTATTCTCTATGACCCAACATCACACATCTTCTTCCATCTCTCACCAAATGTAAGCCAACAAAAAGACACCTGTGAAATGCATCATAACATGCATGGTGTGCATCACAAAACCATACTATACCATATCACATATCCATATATAATAACCACGTAGTTTATGGAATCCATCATATCTTGTATGACATATATCAAACATTGGGTATTATACCTCAAGCTATTACAACCCATAAAACTATTTATTACCAAAATCCATCAGATCCAATACACATCGTAACTATAATAATAATTTGGATACATTATCTTGTAATACACGTGTGTGAAACAGCCATAATCCATCATATCCCTCTACACAATTATATCAGAAAAAATTCTGTTGTGCATGCCAATATAAATAAATACATGGAGCATAGAGTGGGGTCAAAGGAGGTAACCATCCAACCATCCTCCCAAAGGGATTTTGGAGAAAAACCCCTCCTACGTTCACTAGAATTATGTTCTTTTAAAAAAATGGGATGGGTGATATATAAAATCAGAATATATAATTGATATATATTGCTCAAAAACATTCTATTTGCATAATCTAGTCCAAGACGCAACAACATCTGACATTTTTTAGACTCCCAGTTTTTATTATTAAGAGTTGATATCCTATAAAAATAAAAGAATGTAAAACAAATAAATTACTTACTTCAAAAAAAATTAAGCATGTAATTCGTTTAGTTAATTCATTATTTATTCATTTTCCATTAACATTTTTCCTTATTAATTTCATTTCATTAATCATCAAAACTAATTCCATACCCTACAAGAATAATCCAAACCTTGATAATGGTTTATCAAGATTAACATCATTTAAGCATTTTCATTCCATCATCAAGCATCTCTATGGGTAACGAATTAATTATTAATTATTATAATTAATCAATATCATGTTACTCTATGAAAGCCACCAAAAAAGTTACCAAAAGTAGGAGACATGCAACCAAGAACTTCTAGTAGCCTTAATAGCGGGGAAAGTAATGAAGATAGATAAATAAATCATCTATTAAACATTAAATCGATTGAAAAATACATACAATCTCTTAGTATCCCATCTCTAGGTAATCAAATATCTATCCCATTCGATCACCTCTTGTTCCATTCACGATACTCACAATAAATACCAATGCATTTCACTATAAAAATGGTAAATTTCTTAGTTATTATCTATGCCCCCTTCCCAGATATCACATCATCCATCCTAGGTACAACCATAGTAGGCTCACATCACTTCCAGGCATCCCCTCCCATATCATCTGTCATAAGAGAAGCTGTATAAAGATCATGTCAGAAGTCTTTTATCTTGAGGAAATCACTAAAATATATGGAATGAACAAACAAGAATAACCATAATGGTATCTAAGACCTCAATATAAGGCATTTATCCTCTTAATGTAAATGAGATCTCGTGGATCAAAAACATTACACGTAGCCATATCAACCAAACAAGAAACTTCAGACCTAGAAAAAATCAATATCACACAGCTAAATCTTATTCAATATAAAATTTACTGATCTATTATTCACATGTTCAAATAATGGGAAACATAAGGAATCAAGATATAATAATCTATCAATGTATAAACATGCTCTTAATATTTCATCTGGTTATAATAATCCTAGATAACTACCTTTCGAAATTAACATTAATTTTTAGTTCTTATCAACATGCATTAATATCAACACATTATTTATCAACTCCATTATTCACATGGAAGATGATATTTAAATTTTACATGTTCTTTATGTTAATTCTATAATCATTAAATTACATTAACCACAAGATTATAAACATTCCACTTAATTAATTATTATTAAGCCAATTAATTATTAATTAAATTTGGATTTACATTCACTATCAATTTAATCATGTAAATATATGCATAAAAACATTATAATAAAGATTAATGCATAGATATGTTAAAATGTATAAAAATAAGATGATAATAGTATAAAGAAACAACAATGAAAATATATGATTGCTATAAATTTTTTTAATCCAGTTCAATAATTATTTGTTTATTTCCATCTTCATCCAAAGGTATCAATAATTTTCACTTTATGATTTTGTTAATATAAAATAGTAGAATCAGAAAATCTCATACCTCAGAAGCAGTCAAAATGTTTCTGCTAAGAATAGAACACATTGCAAATCTGCGATAATCTATCTCATAAGAATAGTATACATCTAACATTGATGAGTGGAAACTACACCAACAACAACCAAGAGATTCTCCATTAGAAAAATGGGAGAGAGATTTCCATAGAACGGTGATAAGATACATGAAGAAATGAGATAAATTCAAGATAAACCTCTAGAAAATAAATTAATAATGCATCCTAGATCAACACATATTAGCATAGATCAATGAAGAAATCCCAAGGATTGACTACCGTCAATGAGATTATAAAATACCATTTGAGGGAGCCATGGGATTCCGAGAATGAAAGAGGGACGTGTTTCATTTGAAGGGGTTAGAGAAAACAATATCTTATGAAACATCTGAATATGTTCTATACAAAGAACTTATAGAGCATGTAATCCATTTCCATATCATGTAAATGTCTGATGTTAGTTCTTATAGAAAATATGTCACCTTTTATTATATAACCATTATTTATTACACATCATAAATCATCCCATTAACCATCCTTAGCATGACATGAACATCTCTCACATGACATGAAATTATTACATGGTGCGTAATCTCCAAATTCCACCATTTTTAGTAGCCAACAAATCCATTATACATCCAGGCCTATTCTAATCACCACCTTCTTAAAAACACAAAAATGGTTAGTATATACATATCTATTACATGATATTTAAGATCCCTTTCTATTTATTTATACAATAAACAGACTAAGGATCAATATGACATGTTAATCGAGACATCATCTAACAAAAGATAAAACATTCCAAATCAAATAAATTATTGAAAAATTAAATCAATAAATTCATGATTTAAATTAAGTGTAAATTGAATTAATGATCTCAATATTTAAATAAAATAATGATATCCTAGGGGTTAATTAAATAAAGAGATAATTATTGATAAATTTGGTCAATACATGTGACAAATGGTTTGTTGATTTCAAAATAAATAAATTCCATTAAAATTCATAATTTTAAAAAAATAATATAATTATTTAAACATGAAATATATAAATTCAAAAACAGAAGAAACCACCTAAAAATTTCTATTTTTTAAAAATTTCATTAATAAATTATACCAAAATAGAATGATTAATGACATAATATTTAATTACAACATTATTTATGATTGGATAGAATGTATAATACATTGAATTCAATATTTAAAATGAGTTAATAAAAGGGAATAATAATTATAAGCGATATAAATGAATAAATCAATATGATGGAACAGATTAATATATGATAAATCAATGACCTTATGGGATTGGTAAAAGGGGATACTTTCCCTAGTTGAAGTATAAATTATAAAAAAGGGTTGTGTCCCCTTAAAATAGGGAAATATAAAAACATGGATCCATGAAAACATTATTCTCATTATTGATAATGAATTATTATACCTAATGGAGTATCCAATTTAAATTAAATATTTCATAATAAAAATCCTTAAAATCATAAAAATAAATTATAGATGAAATTATCATATTTTAATCGTGAAATGAATTAAATAATTTAAATTTTATAACAAAATATTTTACTAACTTTAATTACATTGATAATCTAAATATAAAATTTTGAATAATCAATATTTCATAAAAGATAATTCCTTATCCACATCTATAACTATTATAATTAATTCGAATATAAAATAATAGTCATTAATAATTGATAATTCAAAAGGAATAAGATTCATACATATTCATATAAAATTATCAAATGAAGTTACTTTAAAAATACTTTTTATTATATTATTAGGAGAATAAATATTAATTATATGTAATGAAAGACTTGAGGGTTATAAAATAACAGAAAAAAATTCCCAAACTTAAGAGACTCTGATGACCTTCACTAATGAAAACATAGGAAAATTAAATTTTTATAGAATTTATTTTGGAAATAAAATGGAATATATCATTAAAAAAGATATACAACTAAACTTAGTAGAAGCACTAGGTAGTTAGTTTAATGTTGGTCAGCATAAAAATATATTAAATTTAAATCAATAAAAGTATGTGTGTTATAGAACAAATTTCTTCTCAAAAGATAAAATATGTCAATTAATTTTCATAATTGATATCCAAATATTATTCAAATTAAGGAAAATAAAATAATAAAATATTTAAATATAACATTAGGAATAAATGATCTTTTTTATTTTTGATAACCAATGAAAATTATGAAATCATAAAACATTAAATGGTAAATTTTGAAATTTGAATGTACTTTTCCAATATAAGGTATAAATTTTTTTGAAAAACAATTATCACAATTCATTAAATTTATATTCAATTTCAAATTCAATGGATTGATAAAAAATTTTATTATTTAAGGTAAAGGTTACAATATATTTATACCCATACCAACTTTAATAATATTAAAATGTCCCCATCAAGGGGTTGGAATAGTTCCAAAATAAAAATATATATACAGTTTGTAAAATATAATTGTAAATTTATTTTAATTATCTATTACATTTGTAATTTTATTACGCAAGAGACTCTTGAACCTTCCATCCATGTACAAGGTTGTTCCTTAAGATTTACTTTATAAAATGTTTTTCAAAAAAAATAAACATTTTGATATTGATTTTGGTAAATAATATTTTTGTGCAATAATGTCTGATAATAAATTCTTTGTAACACAAATTTACATAGTATATTTATTTTCATATTAAAAGTGAGGTTTTTATAAGAAAAATTTAATGTACGGTGAATATATATTTTTCTATCATAATGATAGTTTTTTCAATTTCATACATAAATCACATTCTTCGTCGTTCTATAATAAATACATAATTTATATATGGAGATACCTATTAAATAATTATGATGTTATAAATTTCTTATTGTACTCCTGTTTTGGTAAATACCCAGACCATAAGTACCATTCAAAATCTATTGGGAACACAAAAATATATTCAAATTCCTCTTAGTTTGGGAGAACATTGAAAATGATTATTTTTTCTCCTTAATAGTATTGAATAATTTTTAATAATATGGTTGGTCATTTTAAAAATATTTTTTTCAAATATTATTTAATTAATTTTTCAATCATGAGTATTCCAATATTAGTTTCTCATTTTCATTATTAATGTGATCATATAAAAAATATCATGACATCAATTATTTTTGTGACATTTTATTTTATTGTCGATTTAATAATTGTATACATCTAATTATTATCTTTAATATCTATGAGTATTATAATTTAACTCAATAATTGGAGAATAAGAAGTTGAAAAATAAGAAAAATTATGAGGATTTACATAATTATATTCATCACATTGGACAATGAGACATATTGGGAATCTAATATATTATGAAGGTTATGAGGGTGAGTTGTTTTTTACCATTCATGTTGATAATTTTAATGTCTTAATAATCTATGTTATATTTTTCTTTTGAGTAATCAAAAATTCAGGTAAAATGTGTCCCTCATGTGAATCTTCATGAAATTACCATATTTAATGAGCATATTTATAAATGGAAAATATAATAAGTATTTCCGACATAACCCACAATGTAATGAATGCATGTATTTTAAATCTAGATCCAAATTATATATATCATTAGGGGTATATTTTATTCTTTTTTAAAGATAAGGTATAACAATGCAAAACAAATTCATCAAATCAGATATCCAATGCTTCTAACAAAATTATACATTCATGTTTTCCAATAAGTATAGTTTAATTAAAAATGCATGTTACTCTACCTAACGAATACTTTTTGATCTCTATATCTATTTGAGGTAGACTCCATAATTATGTGATAATTCTTTGAAATATGTATAGGTTTGGAAATCTTTTTTAGATCTAATACAAATTTTTCGACTAAGTCATTATGAATAAAGGGGTGAAATTACATTAAAAATAATAAATTTAATCAAAACTAGATGTTATTACATATTTTAATAATACAATTACAATTACAAGAGTCAAATTTTCTCACCTGCCTATTTTAAATTATTTATTTTATTAATTTTTGTGGCATCAAGTAGTTCAGGTTGAATCCTGACTCACAATTTTTGTTATCTAATTTAAAAGAGCACACAATTTATAATTAATAGCATTCATCACATAGTGGTTAATGATAATTGGCTTTTCCGAGTCACCATGCTGCTTTTCCTGGTTCCCTACATGGCATGTCTAATGTTCAATTAATTAAATATAACAAACTTGTAAGAAGGTAATAAAAATAAAGGAGTAACAAAAGGAAATATAAAAGGGTGATAACAATAAAATGAATTGTTTTAATGGTTCTAATAATATTATTAGAATAGAATATTATTATAATTATTATTCGTATTATTATTATTATTGTTATGATTATAAATATTATTGTTGGTTTTAATAATATTAAAATAATTATTACTATAATTAACCTTCAATTATTATTATTATTGTTATCATTTATTGTTGTATTATTATGAATTTAATTTGGTTTAAATAAATTATGTTCCCCACCCCTCTCTCTTCCCCCATGAGATGCGACCCCACCTCCTAAAACCCTATCCCATTTGCTGCCTTTGCATGGCGCGCCACTCTGCACATTCCCTATAGCTTGCTTCCAGACTTCCTTTCCCCCTTCATCCTTCCCTCACATCTCCCCCTACTCCCCCTCCTGGTCATGCCACTACCCTACTCCTCGTCCAGTCCCCCTATCATCTAGATCCCTCCTTCTTGTCCATTGTGATGCACCACCAGTATTCTACTACTACTACGCTCTATGGCCTTGCACGCTCCGCCGCCACACCATCCATCCTCCCAGCCCCCTGTTGTACCTCCATATACATAGATCCCCTCCATCATTCCTTACCTAGACACCTACAGTGCTTCCCCCTTCCCAATATTGGCACAACCTCATGTGACACCTCTGGTGCCTTGCCCTCCTTTTGTGTGAGAAACCCCCTCTAGTTGAGTAATCTTCTTCTATTTTTCATCTGTTATGGTTATGTTTAGAGGTTTCAATTTTGGATCCTTTGAGGTTTGATCCTTCTGTTTTATGGTATGTTTTTGGTTTTTGGAGGTGCGGTTGAGGGGAAATGGTGATTTCACACCTCTCTTCAGAGGATTCACGGTTCAAGGTAGGCAATTCTGCGTTTTATTATTATTTTATGAATAAAATTTCGTCTTAAATTTATATAAACTATTTGTTAATTATATTGTTTTGGATAATATAGTTTTAATTGATAATTGATATTTATATGTGATATAGATGAGTTTTATATGAACAACTGTGATGAATATTTTATTTGAAATTTACAAAAAATGAGGATTGTGTTTTCTTTTAGAGTCAATATGTGTTGAGTCATAAAGGGGTGTTTGTTTGAATTTTTAGTTTTTTGAGACAACTGGAATATTCTTAAAATTGATTTCATAAATATATTGGTGGATCATCCAACTATGGGAACATTCTTTTAAATTGAGAAATTGATTCATTCAATTGTTTAATTGGTTAGATGTTTGTTATGGAAGTAGTTTGGAATAGTTTTACGTGATTTAAAATTTTGAAGTGCAGCTTACATGAAATAAAATTCAGTGTTATATTGATGAAATTCCTTGTTGTTTCCTTTTAAAATGTTTAAAAATAAATTGTATCCATGATTTCTTGAACTGATTTTCAAGCGCGAGTCATTCTTGGAAGGTGTTTGGTAGTTCATTTCGGTAACGAATCATTTTTTTGAATGTTTGTATTATTTACAAATGAATATTGTGTGTGTAAATGCTGGGTTATGGCATGTGTAGAGTCTTGTTTTATTTTTATGAATAAATGTCTATGTGATGTTAATTTGTTTTGTAGTGAAAACATACATTTATCAATTTATCGGTGTTTTAGAAATTGTGAATTTAGTTTGTTTGAATGTGAATGAGTCGTAATGTGTGTTTTGGTGTGGAATCAAGATGAGTTTTGTTATAAATGATTTTTTAGTGTTTTGTTAGTGTTTAATGTTGTGGGAAACATTTTTTTAAATTACTTAATAAATTTTCATTGTGTTATATCAATTGTAAAAGTTTTTTCTTTAAATTTTAAATCAGTTTAATTAATAGCGTACACGATGCAAAGTTTGTTCTAAAAAGATTTTGGTGGTTGCTAAATTTAAAATGCGGATTTTGAGAGTGTTTTCATGTATAAATCCCTGTGATACTCTTTTGGAATTTTTTTTTAAAAAATTATATGGTTTAGAATATTAATTCAATGGTGAAAGACATTATTTGAATACATTTTGGAGTGTGTAAGATTTTGAAATATAATTTGGGTGTGAAAATGGTGATTCTTTGTTTGTATGTACCATTTTTTGATTTTATGCATAAATGTGAAATCTGATGTGAACAGGAATTTTAAAAGTGAAATTGATGGTGTAAATGGTATCATGGAATGTTTGGGGGGTTTCATTACTTTTTTATGTGATGTTCATCCATTTTGATGTGGGCACTTGTTTGAGAACAAAGCAGGAAGAATCGGCATCTAGGGAGGTGGACTCTACTAGTGGGATGGTGATCTGAGGGTGGCTTCATCCCTATTTCACTAACTAGGATCGATGAATGCAACTCTAAATAAATATATGAAAGACTGAGCATTGTGGTTTCTAATACATGTTTGATGGGGGTCATGGTTTATAAGCCACATTTGCTAAGGGTCGTGGTTTATAATCCAAGTTTCACCTAGACCTGAAGATCTAGGGACCCAAGATAGCTATGTCCTACAAGGAATCTCCCATATTTGGTGCATCTATTTTACATAATTCTCACTATAATGACACATTGGTTTTCCTAAATTTAAGAATTCGTTTGTGATTTAATATATGTTTTTTCATTAAAATTGTTTTCTTTTAAAACACCTTTCATTAAAAATTGTTTTCTTTAAATACTGTTCAATAAATTATTTCCTTTTTATTTACTTAACTAGAAAATGTATTCATAATTTAATGTTAATGTGTGGAATCTTCTCCCAAGGGAAATCTACTAGGATCTTGGCTCACATCTTACATACACCTTTGTGTGTATGTATTCCTTGTTATTTTTTATCCTAGATTGAGGAATCATGCATAGCGATGGTGGTTCAATTTTTTAATGGCCTTCATGTGTAGGTTGGAGTGTGTAGATTCGAGATGTGGAATATCATGTTTCTTGGAGATTGATAGTGTATTTTTAGTTTCAATCTTCTTGTAGCCACCTTTATGTATTTATTTGAATTGTAGGCTTTAAATCTAATTATGGTTTAAAGTCAAGTTTGGTTGTATGTTTCTAGTTTTAGTTTATTTATTTTTCAAGTGGTTTTGTGTTTATTGTTTCAAGTAAATCATTACCATGTGATGTTGTTGATGCTCGGGAACATGTGCCAGCCCGTTGGGACCGGGAACGCCCTTCGGGCCTTACCGTAGAGAATATCGAGCACCAAGTCGGATGGTGACCGATCTAGGATTGTGAAAAAATGGTATCAGATGGAGGATTTCTATTTTTGGTCTTATTTATTTATGAAGAGTAATGATAGACTGATTTTACGGTTTTTGGGACTAGGCATCATGGCTACAAGTAAAGAACCAGAAAAGCACACATCGTGGTGTGACTCGGGTTACCAAGTTTAGTTGAGGACTATTTGAGTCTTTGGTCCTTGTTGTTAATCTTTCATAAGAGAAATTAATACGTTGTAGGGTCAGGGGTCAAAATAAGCTCATTGGTATGGTAATCCATTTGGATATAGGGACATTTTCCCAGAATACTCTCCAAGGAATTGATGTGATTGGTGTATGATGACCATCCATTTGTTCCAAAAACCCACTGACACTAGTTTACTCTGTCATCGTACCTCGTCTTTTGGTTTTGGATTCATGGAAATCTGGTTTTTATGTAAAAATGAGTGGGTCTTAAAAAATGTTTTGAAATGAAAAACATTAAAATGTAAATGATGTGAGGCTTCAAAAGTGTGGCTTGATTGATCCTTGGTGTTCTCATGGGAAACCACATGCATGGGTATATATGGAAAGTGAAATGGTCAGGAGTACGACCAGATGAGTACCTAGAAGGGTGTGAAGTGGGTGGCAGTGTGTCATAGGAACATGCATGTGTGAGGCCCATGGGACACCATTGGTGTTTCTATAGCCCACCTGCTTCATTTATTTTCGAAAAGTTATGTTAAGGAAAAAAGTTTGGGATTTAATATTCCATGATTGTGTGGTGAGTCGATGTATTTTGGGAAGGTTTCACGCGGGGATTTTCGAGCTGTGAACACTTTTTGGATGATTTGTGTTCATATATTTAATTCATATTGGTAAGTTGGTGTAAAATTTTTTGGTTAGTGTATTCTTTTGTGAAGTGATTTGGAAAGCCCATCTAGTGGTTCCCACTACAAGTCTAGTGTTTTATTTTGGAATGTCTTGTCCATTGGACCTATTTTTATTAGGTTCATGGTTTTTTAGTCATAGTGTACACCCTCAAAAAGCATTAATATGTGATTTATGTGAGGCCACATTCAATTATCCATTGGCTAGCCATGTTGTTGATTAATTTATGGACTCTCCCATTTTATTGTTAGTGCTATGTATAAACCTTTTTCATATTTTGTTAAGTGGATCCTCTCACAGTGTAATGATAGATGTGAGGGGAGTTAAATGTATTTCTTATCTCTTTGAGTGGTTTGAATCATCGGGTATGAAGTTTTACACTATCATGTCTAAAGTTCCCCCTGGAAATGGTGATAGAAATTCATTTTGGGAAGGGTGAAGGTGGTTTAGAGTTATCATTGTTGATCGATGTCTCTAAAGGCCTATGGTTTTTCCATCAGCTTCACAGTTCATGTTTCGTAATTACTTGCACTGTCAGTTCTCTTTGAAGAGAATGGGTGGATTACATATAATCCTTCAGGAATCCCTATTCCTATATGATTGTTTCCTCTTCAGGGGGTGTTCTGGTTCTTCTTTTCAAAAGGGATTGTCTATCATGCACCACTCCTTTTGATGTTTCATGGTTAAGGGGAAGAGGTGATGCATGTGTATAATCTAAACCATTTTCTTATAAGATGTACAGTGAGCGAGTAGATGGATGTGTTGTTGTGTTGTATTTATTGGTTTTCCTCAGTTGCGATGTGATTACATGTAACACCAAAATGAGAAGCTCTATTTGGGAGTATTCAATGTGGGAATGTGAGGAATTAAATGCTTCAAACATTAGGGCTCTTTCCATAGGCCTCGTAGTGATGTTGGCTTGTGGTCAGAAACCCCATGAGTGTATGGGACCCAAAAATAATTTATATTGTTGGTGTTGAAGTCACAAACAATTTAATTGGTTTTATGTAGTTGTTCCATTCAAAAAAAATTCCATTTGGGTTCATGAGGTATCTAGTGGTTATGAGGATGTGTGGATGTCTCATTACCTTAATGTACTGGGGGTTGCATCCCACTGAATTCAATCACTTCTAGTGGTTATATGGGTTTTTTGGGTAAATCAGTTTCAAATTTTAATAATGGTTTTCCAAGGATGTGGATATGTTGGTTTTTCTTGGGCCGTGATTTTGACAATCCGGTAGCTGTGAATTCCATCTCTACCATTTTGGTGGGGGGTTTGGTCCCTAATTGGAAATTTTGATGTTGTGTATCTTCTGGCAGTTCTAATGGTGGGGAGACCAATGATGGGTCTCAATCATATGGGTCTGTAATGAATCATCATTGGAATTTTTCCTGATGATGGGGAGTCCACTCCTTCCTCCCCATGTCAGTTTTCCAATTTCCTCGCAGGCATTGGTAAGTTTCTAATCATAGGGAACCACATTAGTATTCCCATGTTTGTATTTTGGTTGTGTTCCTAATGTTGGATTTGTGGTAAGTGATAAGTCTTTTCTTTGGATGTTGTTTGATCTTCGTTGTTCACTCAATTAAAAAATTGTGGTTTCAATTTAATGTTGCATGATATGTTTAGTTTGTGAAGTGGGTTTTGTGGGTATGAAAATTCCTTTCCTTGATCAGTCAACTGGGGGTGTTCTTTCCCATTGGGGTGGGCGACACGTATCAGAATGTATTATTATGTGTTCCTGGAGGTTTTAATTTAAGCCACATTCTCAATGAATGTTATTTTTGAGTCTTTTCAGTTTCATTTTGTAGGGATCCTTTTTGTACCCCAAGGGGGTATCTGTTGCTACTTCGGGGATCAGCTTTATTTGTGTCTTTGTAGGGACAGCAAGCGCTATGGTTGGTATAATTTTCATACCCTTCTCTATTGAATTATTTAGTTTATTAATTTTTTATTCAGTGGGTAGGTTGGGTTGAAGCATGACTTATAATTTTTTTTGTTATTATTTAAAAAATGTATGTTTTGTCTTTGACAACATTCAACATACCACAATAGAAGATGTGCAGATTTTCCATATCACCACATGACTTTTCCGATTTCATCGAATATAATTCGTGATGTTCAATTAATTAAAAAGATTTAAATATTAATTATGAAATAAAATTAAAGGATTGAAAAAAATAAATAAATATGGAAAAGTTTCTAAAAATTCAAATTAATTCCATTAATTGTACCAATAATTTTATTATTTTAGAATATTATTTTTATTATTATTGTTAGTGTTGAGAATATAAATTTAATTATTGGTTTGAAAAAAATTAATATTATTATTATAACTATTATCCATCTATTATTATTATTTTTACTGTTATAATTTATTATTATATTATTTTCTTTTAAATAGGTTAAAAAAAATTAATACCCCCACACCCCCTCTCTTCCCCCATGAGACACGACCCACACCCCCTGAAACCCTACCCCATATCCAGCCTTGACTAGACACATAACTCTGCACCTTCCCAATGGCAAGCCACTAGACTTCCTTTCCACCATCATCATGCCCCCACATTGACCCTACTCTCTCTTTTAGTCATGATGATGTGCTTCTCCTTGGTCAGCCCCTACCACCACCACCCCTCTTAGCTAGCCTGATGCGTCATCGACATTCTTCACCTACCACACTCCTCGGCCTCCCACGATCCTCTACCTAGCCATCATGTATCCCGACCACTGGTCAAAACTCCTACCGCACAGATTCACTCAAACCATTCTTCCAAGGACAACTCATGTACCACCCCATCCCCCCTACTGGTGCAAACTCTGATGAGAACTCTAGCACCTTTCCCTCCTTCCACGTGATCAACCCAATCCAGTTGAGTTTTCTTCACATTCTTTTTCATGATTATATTGTTATGTTTAGGGGTCTCAATTTAGGTTCATTTGGGGTTTAAACCTAAACTATTAGGGTCCTTTATTTATTGATGGTGGTGCAGTCAAGGTGCAATGGTGTTTTCAAACCTTTTTTCAGAGGATTCATGGTTTATGGAAGGTGGTTTTTCATTTAACGGTTATTTAATGAAATAATTATCTTCTTGAATTTATTTAGTATATTTTTTAATTAATTTGTTTCATGTGAATCTAGTTTTCATTAAGCTTTGATATGCATATGATATATAGGTGGGTTTTCTGTGAAAAACCATGATGAATTTTTTATATCCGTTTTAAAAACTATATAGATTGTGTTTTGGTTTAAGTGAGATTACTAATACATTTGGTCACATTACTAATCCTAAGCATAAAATCACTATTCATAATTTACTATTCATCAAAAATTATGTTGATCTTATTAGACTCTAAATTTCGTACTGCATATAATTGTAGAAGACCATTTTTAAAAATCATTACACATTATTAATTATTTAATGTTTACATAATTTTTTTTTAAAATATCCTTTCTCTACGATTCACAAAAAAATATGCATACTATATTTATCCAGACATTTGAAAATTCATAAACTACATCATAAGAAGAAATCACAATTTTTATTTAATACAAATTATTACACAGGGCAGTTACGGTCTCCTTACACAGCCCCTTATCACACCAGCATAGGACCTAAGTGTAAGGTGTTCTAAGGTTAGAGAATCCAAGAGAGGCTTGACCAACATCGCACGACTAGTAATTTCTATCAGTTTGAACTTCCCATGAAGGCGATTCCATTCTAGCTTCACACGATGAAGTTCGGCTTGGGTTTGGTTCAGAGAAAATACCCGTGGTGCTACCTCCTTCCGAAGTTCTGTTAGATGGGATTCGATCGGTCCAGGACTACTCGGTGAGGCCATAAAATCTTCTTTCTATATTAATTAACCAAGATCACTTTTATTTAGGGAAATATTCGAAATTTTTTTATTCCAGGGGTCATATTGACCAATGGACATATAACAGTCAAAACCCAACAGTCTCATTTTAATTAAACTCATGTTATCAAATGAAAGAGTTGTTTTGAGTATAAAAAAAATTAAAATAACACAAAAAATTAGGAAACAAGATTTATTCAAAATTTCGGGTCATTATAATCTTCCCCCCTTAAGAAATTGGTCCTCATAATTTTTAAAATTGGGTTTTGAAATTTCATTGAAAGTCCCACACCAGAAAAAGAGTCTGTAAAACTATTACTTCAAAAGAAAGAAAGGGAAGTACAAAGGTCACCTGAGTTAACCCACACTAGGATTCCATGTAGGAAAACATGGAAATAGAGGAAGAAAAAGGCTCAGGTTCTGAGAGAGAGTGATAGAAAACATGATTAAGAGAAAGTTAACCACGAGAAAATCCCAAACTTATGATGTGTGTAAACGGTCTTTGATTACCTAGTAGGAAACGTAAACCAACAAGGTTTTTGTTTTACGTTCCCTTTCATAATTTTGAGGAATTCATTTAATACATAGAAAAAAAACATAAGGAAATATACCTACCTTCAAGTAGAGTTTCTTCCTTTATTAATATTCTACTAAAACTATTATTTTCTCTAAATGATGAGCATTAAAAAAACACTTTGTCTCATCAAAACACAAGAATCATCTTCTTGAGAGTCATGTAATCCAAAAAATATTAACTATCAATTTCTTATATGTGTATACATTATCCCAAAAACTGAAAGGGTAATATAAATCAACTCTTCAAAAAGAAAGAATCCCATAAGAAGGGAAACTAAATTTATATCTTCAATGTTATATGGTACTACCCAAAGATCATCATAAACCGTTCCATAAATAATCGTCCTTAAAATTCCTCAAAATAAACCAAACAAATATTGAAACCCAATTATAAGAACAATCTCATAAAATAGTCTTCCAAGATAGACTTTATCATTCATCTTAAAACAACATCGACCACTCTTATCATATTATAACAGAAGTAACTAACCTAATAACATTTTCCCCAAGACAGGTTAATCATTTCCATATATAACCTAAATTACTATAAGTCTTCCTTAAATTCATTGATTCTTCAAAATAAAATTCAACCTTTACAACTCAATGAAAATACCATAGTAATCTATTTACCTCGATCAAATAGGGTTCCCAAAATAGTGAACGTCTTCCAAAATAATAATAATCTTTTAATCCCCTAATCACCCTTTTTTAAGAAGAACAACTTCACTACATCAATATGTGGTACATAACAATAGATGTATTCCTTAATGATATAAAATAATCTTAGGTAGTGACTTGATGATCTTAGAAAACATAAAAGATATTCTCATGGAGCATGAACTAAAATACAACATGACATAGACAATTATTGTGAAGAAGTTACATGTACTTCAGCCATCATGATCCATCTCAGCATAAGACTTTCATTGTTCCCTTGTCCTCGAAGATTGTTGATGCTCATCATGCTTCTCACCCATTCCAAGAGATCATTGCCTCGGATAATTTCTAACTTCTCCACATTTACGACATCGAAATGTATAAGGTACATTAGATCGGATCTTACCTCCATTCATCACATTATCCATTTTTGAATGAAATTGTGTACTTTATAACCTATCTTCACACACATTAAACATATCTAGGTTCCTTTGTGACATTCTCCTTGGTGCCTCTTCCCACACTTTATGCAAAAAAAGAAATTGGGTCTTCATTCCCTTATCAACTTTTTCAGATTAACATCCTTGAGACTTTTCCTTCTTCTTCCTTGATGAATTTGGGCATTCAACTAGGTACCAATTATTAATTGTGATTTTTGATAGCTGTTTTGGAATAATCACAATATGCTCAAATTTATCTTTCGTCATCTCTGTCACATTAATTGGGAAATAGTGACATTTTCTATCACATTGGTTGTTGGGACATGCTATTCCATTTCCCTCCATTAACTAAGAAAATAACTTATAATTAGGGGGCTTAAATAATTATCCAATAATCATGAAAAGGAAACTTAAAGCGTAGAAGGATAATCTTGTAGAAGAAAAGTATACCCTAACTTGTGATCCCCTAGGTCCCAATCTAGGTTATCCATGATCATATTTTCTTATGTGAATCTTTATTTTATTTTATCATTGTTCCATTAATAATGGATCATACTAAGCTTATGAATTTAGCAAAGCATATCCGTAGGATGTGTTATAACCAAGAGTTCAGTAAGGCCCATTGTCGTATACCAGTTCCTGTTCGAGTATCGCTCAATGTAGTGTTTTACGGTTTTACCCCTATTTACATCTGTTCTAGAGCCACCTCTACCTGCTCGTATCCAGACAGGGATGTATTTTCTTGGAAATCCCTTACTCAATACTCACCAAAATACATGGATGATTTCCTATATTTATAATTTTCTATAGGGTTATTCCTAGAGTTTTCATATCCTAATTTTAAATAATAACTAAATCAGCCTTTGATACCAACTATATCATCCCTCCTTTTTATCACATAAACTTTCATTACATTTTACACAACTGAGGATCTTTAAGGTTTAGTGGCTTGGAAACCATGAACTTAAAACATGAAAACATAAAACATTATTATTAAAAAATTGAAAGTATTCTCCTTATGTTCATCCTAGGTTTATTAATGCATCTCATAACCTAGGGACATACATCAAAATAAAGGGTGAGAATAAGGCCTAGTAAGGGAAACAAGGGGGAACATTTAACATGTGAACTTGAGATACATCAACAATGTGATGAAAAACAACAATAAGGAAAGAGAAAGAAATCAAGAGACATATAATAATAAAAATAAAGTATTTCATAACATGAATATGTGGCTAAAACATTTAATATTGACAATCATTTCTGTTTCACCAAGGTCCATCCCCAAACTGTCATAAAAAATTACCAATGTTATTTATCAGGGCATTGTTAAAAATGGTCATCTCTAGAGATTAAGTCTTTACCCAATGCATTGGAGAGCTATAAGGGAGCCCCATTAATTTTTATTCATTATCATGTGAGGCACATATATCATCATCAATAATTTCATAAAAAACACATATAACATAAAATAAATTGGTTTCATTTCATAACCATAACGTTTTAAAAACTACTTTAAAGACATGTTCTTTATGTCACTTTAAACCCATGAATAGGGAAAGCGGTTCTCATGTATGTAAATCCCAGAATTTAAAATAGAAAATTTTGGTATATATGTGAATACCAATTTAGAAGAAAGATCTTTGAGTATTCACTTAATAAAATAAATGATTTTCAGAATTAGATAGAGACATTTTTAGATGGAAATTCTGCAGCAAAACGGCTATTTTACGAGGTTTTAGAATACATTGAAAATAGAGGGTACATCGGTAACCCACTCATAAATGATCCGTAAAACAGTAGGGGGACAGTATATAAAGGATTTAAGAAATTGGTAATGAAATTTGAAAGTTATACCATATGAAAAGAATAACATGAAATGAAGACAATAATAAGATTTCTCTTATGAAAATTCGGCATCCTAACGGCGTCACTTAAACAAAAAAAAATTGAATTGACAGGATACAATATTGTATCTCATAATATGAACATAAAATATCATTATGATAGATATAGAGATAATACCCCAACATAATAAAAAGAAACATGAAATACATGACATGAAAGTAGAACTTTGAAAAATGAGAAAGGTGAACGAATCCCTTAAAAATTCGGCAGCCTAACAGCATCACTTAAACATCAAAAAAATTAATTGATGAGATAAAATATGGTCTATCAACATATGAACATAAAATATCATTATGATATATATATATATCATACCCCAACATTATAAAAAGGAACTCGAATGACTTGACATGAAAATAGATCCTGAAAATGAGAAGGGTGAAAGAACCACTAAAAAATTCGGCAGCCTAACGACCTCACTTAAACATATAAAAATCAATTGAAGAGATAAAATAGGGTCTCTTATCATATGAACATAATAGATAAGTATGGAAGATATATATATATCATACCCCAACATATAATGTATCTTGAATGACTTGACAAGAAAATAGAACTTGATAATGAGAAGGGTGAAAGAATCTGTTACAAAGATTTCAGGAGCCTAACGGCACCACTTAAACATTCATAAATTGAAATGATGAGAGTAAGATGGGATCTATAATCATATGAACATGAAACTAGAAGTAATAGTAATATAAAATAACATCCTCCAACATAAGAACATGTAGCATAAAGGAAATGACTTAAAAGATAGTATTTGAAAAGAAAGAGAGAGTGTGGATCCCTTACCTTAAAACGTAACACTTAAAACAAAAAGGATGGGACCTTGAGGGCTAATGGGAACCTTGGGAGGACTAATTGGGAGGTAATAAGACCAGGGAATAGTTGGGGGAGAGTTGGGATTCTAATGGATGAGAGGATGCCTTGGTATTTATAGGGAAAGTGAGGGGACAAGGCATTAATGGCCAAGGGACACCTCATTGGTGGTTTTGAAAAAACGATGGGATTTCCCATGGTATTTTACCATGGTATTGGCCAATTGGGACACATAATACCTTATATTACTATTAATAACTCTACCATATTGATTACATACTTAATACATCATTTAAGGATGTCATTAAACACCCGTAACTTAAAAACTGTATTTTCACTATTCATCGAAAATCCAACTTTCTCAGAAAAATCCCAAAATTTCAACTTAACCAAATATCGATTCTCTGATTTCAAAAATGAACTCCAATTTATAAAAATAATTTTCTAAATATTTTTAATATAATTTTTAAATAAATACACTATTCACCAAAAAAATCAATTTTTCAGAAAAATCCCGAAAAATTACCTTAACATAATATCGATTTTCTGAGTTAAAAAATGAAATCCATTTTATAAAAATATTTTCATAAGTATTTTTAATTTAGTTTTTAATTAAAAAATATTATTCACCCAAATAAACTAATACTTGACTAATAATTTATGAAATCATTATTTAACCATTTTATTGAATCACAATACTTAATCAAGGTTCCTTGATTATATTAATAATTTCTCTAAGTGAGATTACTTATCAATTTGGTCACATTACTAATCTTAATCATAAAATAACTATTCATAATTTACAATTCCTTAAAAATTCTGTTGATCTTATTAGACTCTAAATTTTGTACGAAACATTATTGTAGAAGACCATTTTTTGAAAATCATTACACATTATTACTTATTTAAGGTTTACATAAATTTTTTTTAAAATATCCTTTCTCTATGATTCACCAAAAATATACATAATATATTTATCCGGATATTTGAAAATTCATAATCATCATCATAAGAAGAAATCAAAATTTTTATTTAAAACAAAAGGATTACACAAGGCAGTTACGGTCTCCTTACATAGCCCCTTATCACACCAGCACATGACCTAAGTGTAAGGTGTTCTATTGTGAGAGAATCTGAGGGAGGATCGGCCATCATTGCACGATTAGTAATTTCTATCAATTTGAACATCTCGTGAAGGTGATTCTGTTCTTGCTTCACGCGATGAAGTTCGGCTTGGGTTTGGTCTAGAGAAAAGCCTAGTTGTTCTACCTCCTTCTCAAGATCTGTTATATGGGATTCGATCGGTCCAATACTACTGTGTGAGGCCATCGAATCTTCTTTCTATATTAATAAACCAAGATCACTTGTATTTAGAGACAAATATCGAAATGTTTAGTTTCCATCCATCATATTGACCAACGGTCATATAACTGTCAAAACCCAATAGTCTCATTTTAATTATACTCATGTTATCAAATGAAACAATTTTGTTGAGTAAAAAAAAATAAAATAACACAAAAAATTAGGAAACAAGATTTATTCAAAATTTCGGGTCGTTTCACCTCTTCTTCCCTTTATTCCCACACCGAGTTTGACTCATGTGGGCTTAGGGATTAGATTGATGTCCACACTTACATTGAAGGATTCATCTTCTCCAAGAACCAAGAACCAAGACCTTAATGTATGATCTATTGTAGAACTACATACAAATTTATTCCCATTCTAATGGGACATGTAGGAACACCCATACCTCTCTTCTTTGGGTCCGTCTAGAGTTCCACTAATTTATCCCTTCTGTTATGCTGTTTAGGTCCCAGCTCTTATAGGATTGTGTGATGTGGAATGTATGGGATTATGCCTTCATTCACATCGGGTTTACAATTGTCGCAACACATACTCCATTTAATGGATCCAGTCCCCCTACCTCCTATCCTTTGTCCTGCATGATGTTAAACTGCACTTTCTATAACTATGAATGGCATGATTCCTATCCTAATGGGATATATAGGAACAATCAATCATCTCTTCATTGGGTACAGCTCAACTGAGAGCTTGTCTCTCCTACCCCATATTATGTAACCATTTCTGGGCCCCTCAACATGAGGTTTCATTGATGGAATTGTGTGTGGTGTGATATGATATTATTTCCTCATTCATGTCTGGTATGATTTATCACATCATGCACATTCCCTGTTGAACCTCATCTTTCATGTATATGTCTGAGCTACATAACATTAAACTATTCTACCTAGTCCCATATGAAATTAAATTGTTGTGTCTATACTACATGAAGTCAAATTTCATTTTTGGTCCCATCACATGACCCATAATGGTGGCATTATCGTCATGTCTGCACAATGAAAAAGGTCATAGTATCATGGTTTCATCATTCAAGGTGACATCATGTTTGGTATCGGTCACACACCATAAAATTTTTCAACACCTACATACGGCTTGATTCTTATGGCGATACCTGGACTTTCCATCCTTAGTCCATCGATTCACAAAAAAACAACATAAATCCATTCTAAACAAAAAACCTGATCTATCAAATGTCGCTTTATATGGTGCAAGGGATAGACCCACACGACCTTCGTATCTCTGGCAGTGGTATCATATTAGGCCATCCCTAGAACTATGTGTGTATTGATTCTCATTCTCATGGGATACATAGGAATGCTCGTTCATTTTTCCTCATGAAAATCCTACCATTTGTTTTCAGTCCCCCGACTAGAAACCTCCCCAATGAACCTATGGTGATCTGGACTCAAGGTCCTCACTCACATCGGAGTTCATAATTACCTCACCAGGTGTCTCACTCATTCCCTACCATCTACGGTTTGAGATCTATGACCAGTAACTAAGACCACTCTGCGTCCTTTCTGCAAGATGTTAAACCGCACAAAACATTTCATAACTATATACATCATGATTCCCATCCTCATGGGATATATAAGAACAACCAAACATATCTTCCTCGTGTCTACACCCATGAATCTGAAATCATGTATCCAATATTTCAGCCCCTAGGACTGGCCGCTTTTGGGATCATGTGGTGTGGCGAGTACCTCATGGGCTCTCAATTCAGGTCATGTTTTTCAATAGTCATACCATGTGCCCCCATGTCTTTTCCCCACATGGTCAGAGTTCTATGAACATTTACTAGGATCTCTCTATGTGAACTACTCGTTGGACTTGGATACTTCGCCACCCTACGCCCATTCCATTAAATTAATCTCCTCTTAATATCCTATACTAAGACCATTAATTTTGGAAGCATGCAACCTAAGGACCCTTGTCCTTGGAGAGTTAGATGAATTCCATTATCTAATACATCTCGATTTTGTACTCGGTTGTGTTGTCACAACTCCCAAAATATGAAATTTTCACAAGGATATTCCCTCGTTCCATTTCCAAATAATTGTGAGCCTGACATTTGAATCTTTATCCTATTCCATGTTCAAAGGGACCCCCTTTATTTCCTGTTCTCATGCCATAATGGATTACCTACCATCCTGGGCAAACATCTATGAGGACCTCAGACAACATTTATGATAGGTTCTTTGTTTCGAACATCTTCAGCGGTCGACCCTTATTTGTCTTTCCCCATTCCTGGCCAGCATGAAACAAATACTGTGTTTTGAACATGGTCAACAGTTTTCACCAATCATCACAACACCAACATTGTGGTTCATATCTCAAGCTTCATGATCCACACATTTCAAATTCCTTATATCCATGTTGAATTCCAACATACTTGGCTTTACCACTTTTCACATCTAGGTGCTCCATATGGGTGGATCAACATTATTGGGATGACATTCACCTACCGTCCCATCACCCCTGACATGTTCCTTCTTATTCTAGGGATTTCCCATCAATATTCCTTGTTTTCCCCATCGAGCATGACTCACATGGGATTGGTAGTTCCGGTAGGACGTGTAATGGTGAAACTGTACCACACACGCCTTTCTTTGTCCCATGTGACATTAAAATACACTCTCAAGACTATATATGGCACGATTCCCCTCCTAATGGGATACGTAGGAACACCCAAACAACTCTTTTTGGGCCCAGACTAGTTTCCACATTATGTCCCTTAACCTAGGGATTCTCTCGAGAGCGTGTGGTGTGGCATGGGCTCTTATGGTCCTCATTCACATTGGGGTTTGAACTACACCACACATTTCCTTCCTGAGTAGCCATGTTCTCAATGCATGATAGTAAAATGTGGTTCTACCCAGAACAATTTCATGATTCCCTATGTTAATAATGGGATGTGTTAGTTCCTTATATAGATAGGATTCTCCCTACCAGCGTCGGTCTCTGGCCACATCGTGCTACAAGAACTACGTATGGATTGATTCTCATCCTTATGAGATATGTACTTATGCCTAAGAATTTCACCTTGGGCCCATCCCTAGGGTCATTAACTCATCTGGACCATCATCCCCGATCTCGGTGTAGGAATTATGACCTTTAAACTATATGCGTCATCCTCACTGTATGACATAAAACTACATGTCATTCTAGGTCTTTACCAGATTGGTTCTATTCAGAAGTTGGTCGGATCCCTAATCAAATCGATGCACCACCTAATTCTCATTCAACACGACGGAATAATTTCAAGAGTGTCAGAATCCATTCAAAAAACCCATCATGCCAGACTCCACGCTCTGCCTTCCCTTTATTCAGACCCTCATTCTAATTTACATCTAATGGGACCCCATGATATTATTGATGCTCAGCCTATGGATCACCACCTTTCATGGGACATCATTTTAGAAGACTAATGGAGGACATTTCGAGTCAAGCCCCATGTTTTAAACATGTTCAGTGGTCGTCCCACATTTGATATCCCCATTTAAGGCTAACACAGTAAGGATATTGTGTTTTGAACATGGGAAATAGTTACTCTTCATTGTCATTCCATAACTACTTTGTTCCAAATTTTAGGTATCGTGATTCACAAATTCAAATCCCCAATATTCAGATTAATTCCAATTCCCCTATTGTTACCCTGCTCATGCACTATCGCACATAAGGAAATCGATGATTCGACTATTCTGAGAGCTTCATTCTCTAGTCAGACCTCTCCCTTTCTTCTCAAAAATCTAGATTGGTTATTCAATTCCTGGATTCATAGAGCTTGGTTTTCACTCTTATATTCATGTGGAATTATAAGGTGGCAATCCCTTGTTTCTGGCATTGGGCCTGACCCACGTGAGGTTAGGGATTGATTTCTAGATGTTCCATGAATATAATGAAAATTTAGTAAACCAAATGCATAATAGAACTCATGCATGAATCTACAATAAATTATCAAATCATTTAATTGTGTTCAAATGTTTCATGCATCACAAGAACAAAGTATCAACCCATCACATGGATGGGTTAACCCCATTGAAAGAACATTGCAGCTCAACCCCCTATGGCTCGTGGCATCGAGGATCTATTCCCTCTTGTTCAGTTCCTGCTCCTCCTCAGTAGCAATGGGGTGAAGTTCATCAGCTGTAACATGGAACTCCTCCTCATCGCACTAGAAAATATCCATCTCTATGGAGGATTAATTCATTTCCTTTTCGACCACTTCTAGATGGGCCTTTAGCTGTGATATAATCACTGACTACGCATTGAGGAGAGCAGAGTGTTCATCTTCCCGAACCTTCTACCATTGAATCTCATTTTCATCCACCAATAGCTTCTTGATATTCCACACTTTTATCTAATACCATCCCAACCCATGGTCGTGGTCTTACTTTTGAATCTTATTCTCCATGAGATCTCAGACGTGCATGTGAGGATACTGGCCATCTACTCCCCCAACACACAGTTCATGCAGTCATGAACAAATTCTCTCCTTCTCGTCTATCTGTTGTGTTTGTGGGGTGTCATCGATAAAGTGCATGATTAGCTTCCATGATAAAAAATAGACTATATTTTTATCCTCTACATCAGAGACCATTTCATAACAATCCATGAGGTTGGCATGCTTGTACGTAGGGAATACCCCTAAGAACTCTTTAGCAGGGTCCAGATCTGGTGTCTGATTAGGAATGGCAGGACTCGAGCTATCAAAAAGATCAATATCGTCAAATTCCACTAAAATAATCTCAGCACAACCCTACCAATGGTCCCACCATTGATCTAGATCACCGCAGCTTGGTCGATCTAGATATCTGCCCCCATGACCACATGCATTCCCATGGGAAAAGAGCTTCCAGGAATACCAACCAACCTCGCAAATGTAGCCCTCGTCCTCTGAAGAACTGTACATAAAAAATGGCACGAATGTTATTTAACAGGGTAATTGGGTTCTAGTCGCGTGTTTTGTAGAGGAGGCATATAATGATAGAATTATCGGTCTCGTTCCTGGGTTATATCTGTGGGAACCCTGAGACGTGGCCTTCCGTATATTGTCATTAGGACTGAAAAATACGAATGAGCCACCTTGGGTATCCTGGCCCCACTAGACATGGTAATAATTGTATCCATGAGCATTGATCCATAAGGCCCCGCATCTGCATCCACTAAGGGATGAGAATAGGTTTCATGAATGAGGCTCCCCTGTAGTGTTTAAACATTGTTGAGGGGTCCAAAGTAGCATGGAAGACGATCTCTAAGATGGGGCCCGGGATTTTACCGCAATGGACTCTAAAAATTATTCAAGATCAAAACCATGATGACTGAATTCAGCCTCTTCCATGGGGATCCCTCTACTGTCCTCCTACCCACTAGGAGAATTCATCCGATTCAACCGGTAGAGGGAACCGTTCCATCAAATCAGCACCTGAAAACTGTAGGGGAGTCATTTGATTGAAAAAAACCTTCACCCGAACTGTCATTGGACCTCAAACTCCCTAGGAGAGAAAAGAGTCCTCCAACATGGCTAGGTATTGCTCTGCCTCCACCCAGGACACCACAACGCCAGCCTTGATTGGTCCTATCCCAAGAAAAACCATCCCGAGATAGTTCTGGTGTTTCCACATCTTGGAGAGGACGAGAAATTGAATATTGACTTCCCTGATGTATCATCCCTCCGAGATGATAGAATTATTCGGCATGACTATGTGGCACAGCTGCATCCATGGAGCCTAATTGGATATGCTATAAAATTCACTCGCTGGACTCCCCTCTCAATAACTCTATTCTTTTGGGACCACCGGGTCAGCTGCTGTTGCAAGATATGCTACCACTGCCTCCCCCTCAACTCGTTTTGGCCTTGCACCCATGGTATCCCCACCACCACGTGATTTCCTTTCCACCGTATGGCCCTAGCCTTCAGGTTGGGGAGGCATGCCATCACTGTCCCGAACGATCAGTTGCTTCAGCATCACCATTGGGTTGGTCCCCTCCCAATTTTTTTCATAATCATTCACCAACTCGAAGATATCAGGTGGTAGAGGCATCTCATTCAACATCTTCCCATATTCCCATTTGAACATGAGCGACTTCTAACTCAACACACATGGACGTCCCTTATGGTGCATCCCGAAGTAGACATGTGGGGTCAGTCGCTGCATACATAGATATTGTCTTGGGAATCAGTGCATGGTGTATAGCTCATAGAGGGGATCCCAGTCCACTCATGCCACTATGTCTCCACCTCAATAGGTTAGGAGGCTTGATTAATGCTCTTCTGTTCCCCAACCATTATTAGTGAATATACATGTTGGCAATGAGAACATGTGAATGTTGAACTCCTCCACCTTCAAGACCCAACTCAGTACCGACTGCACGGTCTGCATGGCTAGAATGCTCCTGAGAAATTCATGATGTATGGGTGGAAGTTAGATTCTGGAGGGGATTCAGGGTTTAGATAATCACAGAACCCCATGACGTGCGCCTCTATCTGCCCATACTGGAGGTGGAATGACCCGCATATCCTCTATGGACTCTTCCGCTCATTGATATGTGATAACATCTTTTACAGCATGGAAAGCATGGGGGTCCAGAGGTTGATCCTCCATTCTATCTCCAACATGGATGCCATGATAAATGTGCTTGGTCACATTCCCATGTTCGTATATATCACAGATATGATCCAACTACAGATGGGATCTACAATAAATGTGTCCAACCAGTGTACCATTTGCTTCTTGGTACTGATGATGAATCCCCAGGTCTTCCACTATCAATCCTCCAAGTGTTACCAGTATGAGTGATCCTTGCCTCATTGATCCCCCTTCGAGAAAGTTCGAGGCCTTACTGGAAACTACCTATCTACCAGGATGTTCATGAACTTCTGGAACGAACACCGAAAACTGACACCCCTCACTACTTCCTTATCCTCTTCTAGAACCACCTCCATAAACTACATCGCTAGTGGCAACATTTTCTGTAGATCTTCCCATGCACCCATAATGAGTAGGAATTCATCAAACATCGCCCCTAGTATTGGGACACCCAAGAACTGATGCAATCCCATAAACTGATGCCAACCTCCCCATGGTGTATGTGGAAGGTATTGGTCCTCGATGACAACCTGATCGATAACACTACAAGTAGCTGCATCGATTGATTGAAATGGAAATAGGAAGCCCAATATGCCTCATACAAGACCACTCTTCAATGCTCTATCCCGAACTCTTCACACGAGGCACCTACCTAGTAGGCCCATGCCCAGTCATCTGTGAAGTTGTCACTCAGGCATAGATCCCACTATCAGACCATACCTTCCTTGGGTTCCTTAGTTTTTCTTTCAGGATCATCTGGTATGGAGGGGGTGGATGTCCCCAATAGCAATTCCTTCATATCAACATTGTTCAACAGATTTTATAGCCAGTCAGTGTTGACAGGAATGAAGTCATCTCGAGCATAATCGTCAGCTGCCCTGTACAACTGGCACGAGCAATAAATGCTCATAAACCTGTAAATTGGCACGTCCTTACATTTGTTAGGTATAATACATCATCCCTCATCCCAAATGCATAAATATGAAGCCTCTTACACAATAGATAATTTATTTTGGTTACAGAATTCAGCTTCACCCATGGATCACAGTCAGAGTGGCTCTATACTAAATCCTCTAGACCCAAGCTCTTCACTATCTCCTCCCTTCGGGCAACGTCCAGAATGACCCCCCCTGACAGCCTCTTAGCGAGAAATTTAGTTTTTACGATTTGGAAAATTTTAACGATGCCCTTTCACAGAGCTCATTCATGGAGAAAGTTCGTAGAGATATATCCCAGAAATGGAATCACAAATCCTTGCATCGACCTTCAGATGCATGTCGCAGAGCACACCATCATGGTGTCAATGTCTCACTATGCACCATGAATAAGAAGTCCAGATTCATCGGAAACAATCACATAGTACATGGAGCTTCACAAATCTAGAGTGAAAAATTGAAAAAAAGAGAATAATGGAATGGTAAAAATAAAGTTTGGATACCCAATTATAGGCGAAGACCCCTATGTCTTTGTAGTGCTTCTGACCATGGTGAGATTCACAATACGCTTGGCCTTCCCAGCGTGTCTATGACTCGCGATCCTCTTTCATGAGTGAGCATCGCGATTGGCCGAGGGATCATGGTGATTACCCACCAAACATTGACCCTTGATTTCGCATCATCTAATAGTCTGATGGGGGGAATTTGTACGTGAGAAAATTTTGGAAGAAGAAGAACAAATGGAAACCATTAGGCACTTCCTTATGATGCACGTTCACGGATCCCCACACCACTGAAGCTGGCGCCAGGCTTCCCCTCTACTAACCTGCCATTGAGCAAGAAGAATAGAGGCTCCATGAACCCATTGGAAATTCATGAACCTACCACGGAGCATGGAGGATGGATGATCCATAAACCCATTTGACATTCACGAACCTTCCATGGAGAATGTAGGATGGAGGCCCCATAGTTAGGACAATATGTTATCTGGCTTCACGCAGAGTAAGCTATTCTTAACAAAACCTCCTACCTATAAACAACGAGCTCCCCATGAGCCCAAAGGATGGATCTTACAACCATTCTCTTTCATAGATCCCAAATTGAGATGCAATATCAGCTCTGTGAACCATGATCTCTTCATGGTACTTTTGCATTGGAATGTGCTGCCCAATTTGATTAAATTCATCACCATTTCAAGGAGGGATTCCCTTGGAAGAGCCTATGGGCCTTCACAATGAATGGGTATTGTAAAGACCCGAAAATTTCAAGGAAATTTTTTTTCTTAATTTTCTTTGGAATTTTACAAGAGCGCAGCTTCAGACGGCACCTGATTCCGAGGCCCGGTGTGCCCGGAATCAATTTCCGAAGATTGGCTCGGGTACGTTCAGTGAACGGACGAGCAGGTTTTTCTATCTTTTGAACCGGTGCCCGGAATCGAATTCTGAGGGCACCGATGAAATCGCAGCGCCGGTATTTGCTTAGA
The DNA here is from genome assembly GCA_963277665.1 of Viscum album. Lineage (NCBI taxonomy): Eukaryota > Viridiplantae > Streptophyta > Magnoliopsida > Santalales > Viscaceae > Viscum > Viscum album. Next base: position 2,060,821,552 of record OY728126.1, on the reverse strand, counting down.
AACGCCTCTTCCGGAGTTGCGTTTTCTCAGACGTGGTTTTTAAATTTTGGGGCTTTAAGACAGAAATAAAATAAAATTTGTGCGACAACTTTATTTTATTTCACTTAAGCTGCTTGGAAGTCATTTGGAAGCCACTTGAACTGAGTTAAAGCGGATAGGGTGCTATCCGGAAATATCTTACCCTCTTGGTAGGATATTTGTGAGGCAGGGCCCGCATGAGCCCCGCCGTTTCTTTCGCTAAGTAACGCACCCGTGAAAACCCGTCAAAGTAACTGAAAAGTCAACCGACGCATTTTCTTTATTTCATAACAGAGCATTTAATTGGGCGGTTTATTTTGTGAATTAAATGGGCTGTTTCATTCGTTGAATTAATTCAATGAATTTAATGGGTCGTTACTTACGCGTTTTGCGTTTGTTGGCAAAATAATAAAATAGACAAACTTGTCTATTTTGGAGGATCCTCCTGTTGTGCGAGATCCTCTAAACCTCCAACCTCCCCGCGAAAAACGCGAAGAACGCGAAGAACGCGAAGAACGCGAAGAATGCCGGAACTGGAATTCGACGACGCACGATCCGCGACGTCAACAAACTTTTCCGCGACCTTCTCCTTCTTCTTCTACGGCGCCTCTTCTTCCGCGGCGGACCTGCGATCAGCGGTTAAAGGTGAGAATCGAATCTTCTAATTCTCCCCTTTTTATAATTCGATATCAATGGATTTAAATTAATTAAATCCGTTTGATCTTGATCCGGAGATCGTCGGCGCGACGTTTTTCCCGTGGTGCGACGAACGTCTCTTCCGCGACGACGCGACGATCCCCTCCTTCCGCGACGAGCGATTTCGCGACGACCTCACGTCCGATGATAACAAGGTAGGGGTTTATTTTCTTGATGATTCATTCCCGTGTTTTTATTTCATTTTGAATAAGGAACCGGCATGAATAATTTCAATCAATTAAAATTGAAATGCCGTTTAAAATAAAAAAGAGTGAACAATTTTTATCATGATTAAAAATTGTTGTAGCCCCTTTCTCCCGTTGTTTATGACTAACGCGGAGGGTGCGGATCTGACGAACAAGACCCGGCAACCCTCCGCCGATCTTTTTGTTGTGCGGATTTGGCGGACGACGACGACCCGTGCGGCAAAGGCGATCCGTTGATCCCGCAGTGAAGATCGGCCCCCAGGAGGAGCAACGGCGCAGACGGGAGGCAAAACGTGCCACCGGAGCAACTCCGGCGGCCCGCGGAAGGCGGCGGCGGCGCGGGTCGCCGGGGCGGCGGCCCCGGCGGCCGGAGGCGGCGGCGCCCGGCGCGCCGCCGTGGAGGAAATCCGCCGCGGCTGAAGCTGCGGCGGCGGCGGCCGGTTCCGCGGCCGCGCGGAACCCGGGAGGGACGCGGCGGCCCGGCCGCGTCCGCGTGACAGGCGGCCCCCCGCGGGGCCGCGTTCCACCTCAGCCGCGGGTCAAACCCACGGCGGTTACTTCGGCCGCTCGGCCGAAGCCGAGCCGGCCAGTCCGGTCAGCCGGGCCGCGCCCAGGCCGGACCGGACCCGGCCTAGCCGGGTCAGGCCGACCCAGGGGGGGCGCGGGCCGGGTCGCCCCGGGCCCAGAACCCCCGTTTTCGGGCCTTCTTCGGTCTTTTAACCATATCATAGGCCTGGGACCTCCAATTGACGAACCTTTAGCGGCTACGCGATCCTTGGATCGATACGTTCGTTTCGGTATATTACATTCAAGGTTTCGGAAGACTTTGGTTTCGGCCGGGTTGGTTCGTACACGAAACCAACCGGGCCCTCGGAGCGGAAACGCTCATAACTTGAGCTACGGACGTCCGATCGACGTACCGTCAGCTGTGGTAGTTTCCTCTAAGTGAGACGGAACTTTTGGCATACTCCGCCCGAGGATCGGACACAGGCGGAGTACGGTCGGGTTGGTTTTGCCCTAAAAACCAACCGGGCCCCTGGGACGAAAATGCCAATAACTCTCAGACCGGGCGTCCGATTGACGCGCCGTCTGTTGCGTTGAGATCCTGTTGTCGATACGGAACTTTTGGATACATCAACTTCGGACTACTTGTCAGTTGATGTATCAGCCTCTCGGCTCGTGGAGCGGACCCTCCTAAATGAGCTCGCTGTGTGCGGGAACCCTAGCGCTGGCTGTGACTTCGACGACAGAGCAGAGATCCTCCGTGGACTGCGACGACGGCAGAGCAGAGATCCTCCATGGACTGCGGCGACGGCAGAGCAGAGATCCTTCGTGGACTGCGGCGATGACTGTGCAGAGATCCTCAGTGGACTGCGTCGACTACTGCACTCAGCGATCCCACGTGGATCAGTGCTACAGGTTCTGTGTGAGCCTAATCCTATGTGGGTCCTTACTACCGGTTTTGTGTGAGCCACTGCCTACAGGTTCTGTGTGAGCCCGATCCTGTGTGGGTCTTTTGCGGGGGTTAGTACCTATCGATCCTTCGTGGGTCCGACGACTTAGATGGATTAGTGATCATCTTTGACGTCATCTGAAAAAGTATACCTGGTTGAGCTGAATCTTATGTCACTCTCCTTTATGGATTGTGTTGAACTATCCTATGTGGATTTACTGTTTACTCTCCTTGTGGATTTGAGTCTTGCTTTCCTGCGTGGATTGAGTTGTTCTTGAGCTCGTGGGCAGAGCTAGAATTGGGGACTTAGGTATATGTATGGGCATATACCTAAGTCGAGTCAGATGTTACTTCGTGATTGCATCTTTCTTTTGTGCTATATCCTTTGTGGATTTCGGGAGACCTTCGGGGGTCTCGGGGTCCTTACTGTGTAGCTTATACTCACCCCTGCACGGGCTATGCCCGCACCTTGTTGTGTTGGATGCAGACGACGGACAGCGCTGATCACGGTTGGGGCGTGGAGCAGGACGGTACCCGGAGGTGGACCACTGGGCGGGACGTGCTCGGAGCAGACGTGGGACCCGAGGAGCCTGGAGGCTATCTGTACCCACCCTTCAGGTGGGATTGCCAGTGGACGACACGAGGCCGTCGTCTTTTTCTTCAGTTGATGTTCTTTACCTTTTCAGTTGTACTTTCAGTTTGGGCTTGTATTCCAGCCCCCTTTACTTTTCTACACTTTGTAGTTACTTTCCGCTTGCTGACTCTGTGGTGGTTGTTACTTATAAAGGCAATTCCTTCCCTGTTTACCGGGATTTTACGCCTTGGTGCTAGTCGCCAGCCCCTGGCCTATGGAAGGCGGGCTTGGGGTAGTCACGACACGGGCCCCGAGGTCGGGTCGTGACAGGTATCCCCAAGGGAACTTGTATTTTCATAGAGCGTGTATGCTACGCAAAGCACCCTCTAGGCATACGTGGCCCACGTGTTATGGTAGGGTGATTGTACTTCAAAAATCACATTCCATCACAATGCAATGCTTAAAAAGGCACCCTTTCTTCGTGAAGTAATGGTCTATGAGGTCCTTTCCACTTTGTAAAGATCGTTCCATACACACCTATACCCTATTACTAGGACATGACAATTCACATCGCGATTCATACCCCTTCGCGAAGCCCCTCCACTATATGAATCACCAGCACCTCACGAGGATTCTACCTATGAGCCCCTTTTCTCTGAAACTCCTTTTCTCATGTGAACTTCTATGTTTGCATGATGTATATCCAATGTACCTTAGGTGGTTCTTTCGGCAGCGTTTCATCACATCAGGCTTCATCACCTAGGAACACAAATGGCTATTGCTTATTCGCATAGCCACGCTAACATGGACCCCTAAATGGATCACTCCATAACACCCCTTCTCCATGGAATTTCTAATGCATTCACTTCCCCAAGTGGCGATAGGTACTAGTTATGTATTTCTTATGGGGTGTGGAGTAAACCCGCCTCATCTGAGATGCATGTCATTAAACTACCAAGAACCATCATCTCAACACATGATGTTAAAATGTTACCTCTCTGCATGCATCATACGTGGGGTTACCCACCTTGGACATTATGCACACCCTTTGGTCTCCACGAGATTGAAATCATTCTTCACATGGAATGAGATTATATTTATCAGAGCAGCTTTTGTCCGTAGGGAAAGGGAAACCACCTTGGTGTAAGCCCCCAGCTTTTCTTGCAGCAGGTAGAATCCATGTATCTCCTCTCTTACTCGATGCAAAATCCCTCTCCATATGGGCTTTGTCACCACCCGAGCCTCCATCCTGGAGTAAGTCTCGATCTCTGTCTCCGTGGGCTACGGACCACACGTAAGCCCCTGTTTCCTCTTTGGGCATATAACCTCGCATCAGCACTTATTCCACTTCCCATGGGCGCACCTTCCACGATTTGATCATCAGTCCTTTTCTTCCTTTTGTTTCTCACACCGAGCATGACTCACATGGTCTTAGAGTAGGCATCAACCATGAAATTCTCTTTGGGTATCCTACTACGTAAGCCACACACCCATCAAATATGCCTGGACTTTGATCCTTCCCAAGGTAAGGCACATAGGAAGCCTCCATCTGGTTCAAGACCACGAACATTTGGTAATGAATCTATTCATGTCGGTTCACCAAACCCTTCTAAAATACATATATTTTGATCCTTTCCATGGTAAGGTACATAGGATACCACCCTGAGGTTCAATCCCACCAACTTTTGGACCATAATCTCTTCATGTTGGTTCACCAACCCATTCTGATCTATGTGGACTTTGATCCTTGCCAAGGTACGTTATGTAGGAATCCTCTATGAGGTTAAATCCAACAAACCATTAGTTCTGACCCCCTTCAAGTCAGTTCTGAATCCGTTATAACAACATGGCCTTTGATACTTGTCTCCTAGACAAGGTATGTAGGAAGCATATTTGATGTTAAAACCCATCCATCATTAAGCCATTGAGACCAGATCCAATGGTTAGCGGTTGTGACCATACCCTGTGGTAATCCGTTGTGACCCCATCCAGCGGTATGCCATTGTGACCCCGTCCAGTGGTTAGCCATTGTGACCACATTCAGCGGTAATTTATTGTGCCTCCATCTAACCGTAAGCCATTGTGAACCCCATTCAGCGGTAATCCATTGTCAACACAATTCCATACGTAAGCCGCTGTCATCCGTACTGTTGGGACACAGAGCGATGGTCTGTCCCAATGGTGTAAGACCATCCTCAAGCAACAAACCACACGTAAGCCCCAGTATTTAATCAGGTCGATGTCCTATTCACACACCCTTATTTGATACTACCCATCCAGAACTACATGGACTTTGATTTTCTACCATAGGGATACATATGAGGTCTCTTTGTGACTCAATCCCAATATCACAGTCACCAACGAGTTGACTCCATCTCATTCTCCATCAACTTCATTATCCATCCATTATCCATTTTGATTCTTACCCGGGCCACTAAATCACGGTGAGATCATGCCAATTCATCTCTTCATTGCTCCTAGTAGTAATCAGGTATCTAACCATGTGTTATCCCAGACATCAGTGTTTCCCCCAGGGGTTTCACCCATCTGATCCACTTGAGTCATTGTTTTGATCAGTCGGATCCATCTCCACTTGACTTTAATCTCCCATCATACCATGTGTTAAACATAGGAATATGAGGAAAACCATAGATAAATTCCTATGGTATATTATTCCCCGCTCTTGACGTGGGATGACTATAGATTCTATGCCCTCGATTAGACATATAACAAGGGGAAGAAACCCAGACACGCTAGTGTTCAAGTGTCCAGACATGTCGGTGATGTGCAACGTGACTACTACCCTGACCAAAGGCTGCTGCTTTGACCGGACCCCTTGGAAGAACATGACATAAGCAGTGCAATCAACCGACATCCATAATGAACTGGAACTATGAAGAGTTTCACGAACTACATCTTCGTCTATAAGGGGGACCTAGACTAGGTGATGAGTTTTGAGGAGGAATCTATGGAAGGAAGAACAGAAATCTCGTAATCTTGTTTCAATCATGGAGAAGACTTCCCTGGATAGGGGATGGATGCCTCCAGCCTTTGGAAATCGGGAATACGGGGAAATAGTCACGTGTCCTCCACATATGGAGGTGCATGCCTCGACGAAGCGTTGGTAACAATGTAAATTTTTATAGTCCCTTTTCGATGTTGGATTTCAATAAAATAATTTCAAAAAGTTAATATTTAATTACATTTCATTAATTCCAAATTTTTAGGGCTCAACATCCATGGGGGAAAATGTATCATTCCGTGTTTTAAAAAGGACAAACTATGTTAGATGGCATAAAGTACAGTTAACACTAAGCGTAAATGGACAAATAAATATTTATATTATTTAACCGTAATTTATATCCAATAAATTTTTATTAATGAATATTATTAACTAAATTTGGAAAAATAAAATGTCCCTACTCATTACTAATGTATTAATTTAAGATTATTATATTTATCTCATATTTATTGTAAAACCATTTTATTTATCAAATCAATTTTTTGAAGAATGATTCTCATTCATTTGTTTAGTAAAAAAATTACTACTTTATGAAACATTTGTAAAATTTAATTAAATAAATAAATAAAAATTTTGAGAGCATTATATCAAAATTATGGTATGGTGATTTTTTTTTGAATTTTATAAAACTTTTGATTATTCAATGAATATTTAAAATTTCTAATTTTAGTTGAATTTCTTTTACTTTTCATGTACTTATAAAATCATATTATATTTTATATGACTTTTTCAATTTGTTTCTATATTTTTAATTGAATTTAATACAATTATTATTTTTGAAATTGATTTTATACATTAATTTGGTAAAAAATATATGTTTAAATGGAAGTTATCTTAAAAACAAATTTCTATTGGGTTTTTTAGATTAAATTTCATAATAAATTCTGAAAAAAAATCGTCAAAAATTGAAAAATGAATTATATATTTGGAATTGGGAATTTAAAATTTAGTAAATTGGTCATTTGTATTTTTGGATAATATGAATATCAACCTTAATATTTTTTTACCATGGTAAATGGTAAATCTGGGTATTAATTTTAAAACTCAAATAATTAAGAAATAATTTATCCAAAAAACACTTTTAAATTTTATTAGATAAGTAATATTCATTCCTAATGATTCATTTTTTGATTATACATCCTTTTTATGGACACATAGTTTAGATTAAGATATTTAAAATATTTTATTTCCAAAACAACAAACATTCCACACACTTGTCTTTTATAAACATAATTTTTTAAATATTGTGTTATCAATATGTTTTTATTGTCAATAATAATTATTCTAAAAAATAATAATTTTGACTATCAACATGATAAGTTATATTTAATGTTTAGTGATGAAATAGTAACATTGAATTATTTCACGACACAAATAAAGTAATTATTTAATTAACCAAAAAGTAAGAAATAAATTATATTAAAAATATTAAAATAAATAATATATTATATATATTTTTAAATCCCTAATAAATTAAAAGAACACAATGTTTGATAGCTTTTGTTTCAAAGAACATGAATCTTAAATGAACTCGAAAATATTATTATTTTAACATTCCCATTATAAACTAGCTGTTAAATCCTTGGGTGTGAATAATATTTACTATGTAATGAAAAAATATGAATTTCATATTAAATACATATGAAATGAATATATAAATTTTTAAATGTAAATTTATTTTTTAAATATATTCTTACATTAATAAGTAAATTTATTTTTCTTCTTTAAGGAAAAAAGTATAATTACATTTAGAAACATTGAGAAATTTTATATGACAAAATAAACATCATTTTTGGACATATAATTTCAAAATTATCTTTGGTTATTATTTTACTAGTCTATTTTTAAAATGTGATTTTTTTGGTTAATAAGTGAAAATATTTATCTTATGAAATACCATAACACTTATGAGATAATTATTATATGATCATGATTTAAAATTATAAAACATTATTGATGATAAAAATTCATTTATGGATTTACATAATACATAAGGTGATACAATTAGAATTTTATGCTAAATTTTCTTAAAAACCATGATTTTAACATTTGGACCTATTTTTATGAGTAATACATGTTATATAATTTGAATTTATTTTTATCACATTTATAAATTTAATCATGTAAAATATATACCATATTTGTATATAAGAGGTCAATATTAGGTTAATATTTAATTTTCATTTTTAGGAATTCAAATGTTTTCCTGGTAAAAAAGATTTACCACTATATAGATTAAATAATGTTGTTGGTTAAAGTAAAAAATGTGAAATATTAAAATGCCTAAAGAATAAAACATAAATGGGAGGATTATGTGTTTATTGAAATTAAAAATACATTATTCCATTAATTAAAATTTAATTTGGTGGAATTAAATCCACCCTAATCTGGGTGTATTTAAATATAAAATAATATTTATATAATCACTTAAAACAACACCTCCCCAATTATAAATTCCAGTAATCACCACCCCTTTTCTAATTAAAAGACAATAATATATAAAAATGTATACCAAAACCTATCCTATTCAATCTCTCCAAGAAAAAGTGATTATGCTAGGACAAAATTAATAGTTCCATATTCTATATTTTTTTTCAAGGAACTGATATTTAAGATATATCATTATCATAAATCCTCTCTTAGTTTATTTTCTTATTCTACATTCTCCTCATATCACTCATCCGTCAAATAATAATAATTATAGAATAATTTATACAATTTAATTTTAAATTTATTTTGTTTTGTTTTCGATCATTCCCTTTTTCTCATTTAATCATATTCATGATATCAATCCATTACCCAAATTACTATCATTAATGATCAAAATAGCCAATGATTTTGTTTATTTTTCATTAGAGCCGTCAAGGATGGTCATAAAAGTATTATTATGATTATATAATATATTAATATTTATATATTAACCAATTTATTATTTTGGGAATCATATATATAAAAAATATTAAATAAAATTAGACTAGTTCACGATGGTCATAAAAACTACCAAAATAAATAAATCATTTATCATTAACATTTATCAATTGAATCATTATTGTGTTTGAATAAAAAAATATATTGAACCATTGAAACACATATATTTAAATTAATACCATTTCACTTCACTTTTTTTTATCACCATTTGAAATGATCATCTATAATTATAAACAACAGATCTGACAATGAGGTCATTAATCGAACGCACCTAAGAAAATAAAAATAATGAAATATTTTTAATTAAAGGGTGATATGATTTTATAAAATTTTCATATAATATGTTATAAATAATAATATTGTTCAATACTAATTTATTGTATTTATTTAATACATGATAAATTTTTTTGTACCATATAAAACTAAATGGAAGCATGATGTAAGGTTTTCATGTCTCACAATTACTTTTTTGAGATATATGTGTTATCGACCAGATATTTATTTTGTGGGGATTATAAAATACATGTTGATATATCATATAATGAATCTAATTATATTAATCATATTAAATATTTAATTTTATATTTATTTTCTCTATGGGGTATATTATTAGACTGATTATAATTAATAAAGTATTTTTAATTTAATTTCCATACATTAATATAAAATTTTACATTATTGATAATTTCATGATATCATTATGTGTGAAATGTATTTTGATTATTATCTATCACATTTCCTCATATTTTATGGTTATTTATAGATGATATACATAATCAATTCAGTTTATTAACACTCAATTTAATGATATGATATATTTAAGATACATCTTTTTAAAAAATTACATTTAAAAAATGTTTCTTAAAACACTATATTTCTTCCATTAGCATGATTTCAAAAATTACTTCCAAATATATTTTTATATTTCTCATATGAATTTTGAAATTTATTTTTTCTCGTTTTTTCCAAAAATATTAGGTTCAAAGGTTTATATTTTCCTTTTTTAGACATTGTTCACTGATATATTTCTGGAAAAACTATCGAAGGAAATTTTTTGAAAATATAAGGAATTATTAGATTTTATTATATTCATGCCTCCATAATGCTTTAAATATTCCTTTAAATTTTTCCATTTTTATTTTAAATGAATATTTTTTCTTTTAAAAATGTATAAACTTTTTAAAATATTGATATTGAATGTGAAAAAGGGTATTTCCCTCAATTAATTTTCAGTGGTATCTTTTAATGTTTTCCCATCTATGTTAAAAATGTTTGTTGAATCCCATGAGTCATTATGTTAAATATAATATGATACCATATTCCATATTTTATTAAATGGTTTATGAATAGTTTTACTGGGTATGTACAATTTTCATACCGTTCACCATATTACTCTTGATAGCTTCTAATTATGTTCACTAACAGTGTAATGCTATTTACATTTCATATTTTATTTATAATAAAAAATGAATCTGTTGATTATGATCGACCCCTTTCATATGATAAATTCCATAATGATAGTTTGTAAATATTGGATCCCAATATATTATCCTGATTCATCGGTAGGTATAATGAGAAAAACTGGTTTCAGTATTAAAAGATTTATTAGATATTTATGATTGTTCTCTTCGAATAAGCCTTCATAGTATATTTCTGATTTCAAAAATCATGAAATCCTTCATCATATGATTTCTAATTTATTTCCATGTGACTATTCTATTACTAAAATAGTCATCTTTATGATTTCTTTCTCTTGTGATTATATATATTGTATTATTCGAACATTTATGATTCCCACCATATTATACTCAAGATATTTATTAAATAGAATGTGCTTTAGTTATTTTCCATTCCATAATTATTATTTATTGATTATGATATCTTCCACTATATACATATACTTTAGTAAAACCTAATATCGCCCCTTTCTTATGTTCTATTTTTCCATATTATGTAAAAAAATTTATTATGATTGATTCGCATGGTTGGGCTAGGAGAATAATTTTTTTCTCAAAGGACTAACTTTTTTTTATTTTATATTTTCAATTTTAATGAATAGAATAGTGCATAAAGAGATTTTCATGTTGCTTTTTTTTGTTTTTCACATCATTTTTTTGGTGACGTGGTTATCAGGGATGTAATAAATATGTTTTTTCACATCAGTTACATAAACCCGATGTTATAAATAATTAGTCCAGTCGATTTTTCAAATCATTTATTGAATAAATAATGTGAAAAAAATATTCTCTATTGTTAATCACATTAGAATTATTTTTATATTCAATGTGATAAATGGGTATTCACATTTGGTATTAAATAACTAATGTGAATACCATGTGCAACATGTATTTTTCATGATTGTTATCAAATAAACGATATGAAAAACTTATTATGCACCATTTATCACATCGGTTATGTTGAATAATCGAAATAGAAAATTGTTATTCACATTTTTTACCTAATAATTTATGTGAAAAACATGTTTTTAAAAAAAAGGAACAATGATTCTTCTCCTCCACCAGTAGTATCCAGAAACAGAAAACAAATAGGCAAATTATAGAATAAAAAATAGGAAAAACAATACATAAAATGTATAAAATTAAACACAATATTTATGTTTCAAATATATTAAAAATCACTTCACATTTATTCATCCTTTCCACCAACAACATCAATAAATATAAAACAGGGGTGTCCTAATATCTGGTAAATTACAAAATATATTGAACTTTAAAATGGACATAAAACCTCTCAAACCTATAAAATAATTTTCCAATTTTATTTTTAAATTCCTCAAATCATATTCATTATATGACCAAAAATCATAAAAAATATAAAAAATTAATATTGAAGTCATTGGAATTAAATTTTATATAAAACATATTAAATATTACCTCAATCCTTATAAATAAATATACCCTTATAAAACATTGTAACTATACCGGTCGAATATTTTTACACATGAATCATGAAAAATAAGATCCAAACTCTGTTGAACCATGTTGTTTATGAGCTTTGGAAATGATATTTTATTTCAAAATAACATTTTAAATTAATATATCCAAAATTTAGAAATTATAAATGATAATTCTCTATAGATTCTTCATATTTGATCTTGGTGGTATTGCTGCTTATCATTATTTTTTCTCTCTATAGAAACCTCATACCCTCTTTAAAAATAATATGAACACTAATAAATATTCTTCATTATAAAATAGAAAATTATTAAAATAAGAAAAAATATGTATTCAATATATTCTTAATAATATCTCTCACGTTACTATGGATAAAGCATATCCAATACAATGTCTTCTCTCTTGGACAAAAAATACCCAACATCTAATGAACACAGATATAAAAGAAAAGTTAATATGCATTATTAATATGTTATGTTCTATATAATGATTTTTGTGAAAAAAAATATTTCATACCATTCATGATATGGAAACATCCATCACTGAATGATGACATTTTGATGATATCATTTAGCTACATAAACTAATCATTAAACATCAATCAATGTTTGAGCTATTAGAGAAAAAAAATTGTTCGTCCATTAATCAATACTAAACTATCTTTTCATGCTCTGTACAAGTTTTATATAAATACCTAATAAAAATAAGACATTATTAATTTTCAATAATTTAATGGAAGAAAAAAATTATTAAACTAACATGGAAAAAAGTGAGTCGTATTGATGGACAGTTCTTCTATAGCTACAATCACCATGATATCACTTTTCAAAAGAATCTCATTAATTTCATGTCCAAAAATAGAAATATCAAATGTAATCACATATAATAATAATAATAAAATGGAGTATATTGAAAAACGATCAATACCAGGGGAATATATATCTGATGTCACGACACATTGAATTTATTGTTGTCAATAACTTTTTTCTTGACCATTTAATTATTCATGTTAAAATTAAAGAAATATATATACATTAAAAAGATAACAAAACATTAATGTCAAAATAATATTAAATATAACATATATACATACTTCTTTGGTAATATGTCAAATTAGTCTTTATGGCTAAAATAAAAAATAACAAATATATTCGCAAACTATAGTTACATCCATTGTAGGAAATTTTATTTTTGTTGATCTGTCTATAATCTACTAAATAGTGACCCTCTGATTCTCTATCTCAAACTGGTGATGATGAATTTTATAGCTAATATATTATATATTTCCATATGCAACAATGTGCTGAGGATCATCAATAAATAACTCACAGTAACATGACAGTTGTTGAAGAGGCGTGTTGGTGTTGATAAGAAAGAGAGGGATCTGAGGGTGGAGGTGGATGAGTTAGATATGTAGACTGAAACTGTCCTTACTTGTCTACGAACACTCTATGTACCTAATCGATGATTCTATCCTCCATCGTCTCTTGAATATCATGATATTTGGCTTCCAAAGATTCTATTTTTTTATAAACATCATATTTTAAAGAAGCATCAAAAAGTTGGAACACTTTTCTTACCGACACAGATGTCGGGTATCCATGTGCCTGACTTGGGTGTTTAGGATTTTCAAATGATACAACTAAAATATCCTTTATGCCTCAAGAATAAAGAGAACATGTTTCCTCTTCTCCTTACGATAATATTGAATGGAATATTTGAAAAAATATATAATTAATCACAATATATAGGTGGTTAATTTAAATTCAATAAATAAATAAACATTTCACAATCTTATAATCCAATATTCTAGACTCATCCTTAAGATCTTGTCTGTTTTTTCCATTCGTTCCCTCTTCAATTTTTCATGTCTAGTTCGGGGGAGGAGGGGAAACCTCTATATATCCTGATGAATCTGCTATCAACTTTTTAAATGTTTATTTTAGTATGTGTTCATACAATAAGGCATTCCCTCCCAAAGATAACATATGAGGTTATAATTTTTTTTCATGAATATTCTAATGAGATCTACATAGTTACTGTAAATAATGAATTAAAATTAATGAAATAAATAACAAGGTCATTAATATAAAAAAGTTACATCAAGGTAACATTGCACTTACCAAAAACTCATCTCATCGTCTACATTGAACAAATTATTTCCATATATCTTCATCTATAAATGGATATATATCATGTGGATTTTCATGTTGTCTAATACCAAAAATGAACTGTGATGTGAGGGATGATTTAAAATCCATCCATCTTATAGCCTATAATGACATGCATTTCCTCATGACTCTTCCAGTGTCAGGTATATCATATGTCATCTATTAAAATATGGAAATACATATATTACTATAAACATTAATTCATCATAGGTAAAATAATAAAACAAAAGCTTACCAAAATCATCTTCCATAATAGTGATCGTGTCATTTTCTCAAAAACATCACCAATCCTTAAAAAATTTACTAGCTTTTCTTTTAGCCTGTATGGATAAAAAATTCTTGAATTTTTTTCATTTGGATCTATTAAAATTTCATTATAATTAATGTCCAATGGTATCCTCTATTCCAGGGTATAAGCAACTACATATTATGGTAAATGTGTTGTTGCATGTTTACCAACCCTAGAACTCTTTTTTCTCTATGTGGAAGTAGATGTCTCGGGTAAAGAAGGATAAACATGCTCATCAAAAGGTGTATGTGTATTTTCCTCCCTAGAGGTATAAGTATGATCATATCCCGAAATATGTGGTGGATCAGAGGTTTGATATGTCATCCTAAAAATAAATGAAACATCTATTAGTAAAAAATATAAAAATCCAAAAAAATAAATGAAAATGGAAATATAAAAATATAAATGATCAAAAAAAGAAAATTAAACTAAATATAATCCATTTTTAATCATAATTTTTATAGTTAACTAAAATGATAACAATACTAATGAGAGAAAAAATGAAATAAATGAATAATAATGAACAATATTAAAGATAATTAAAATGACATAGTAAAAATTCAACATCCTCAAAAATAATTTTAACTAAAAAAATAATTCTTTTCTAATAAACTATTATAAAATATTTTTTTTACATTTGAAATATAAAATAATTGGTGTTTAGAAAAACAAATTAATATATAGGATACTTAATGTTCAACATGGAAAACTATAAAAAAATATACTAATATAAAATAAAAAATTTAACATATCAGTTAAAATATATATTTTAAAAAATGAACCCAAATTAAAATAACAATCTTTTGATATTTTTAAAAAGTAAAATTTAATAAAAAACATGTTACCTGTAATATTTTTAATAAACTTATGTTTTTCCCAAATTACTTATTCTTGATTGATCCTTATGGAACAAACCATGTCTTTTACATGTTCCTCAATATTATTTGTTAATCATTCCATAGATTTGGGACCTCACATTAATCATCAACTTCATCAAGTTTATCATCACCAACATACTATTTTTTCTTTGTAAAAAATAACCCACTACATATTAGGTTGAACAAGAATATTAAAAAAAATCATGCTTTCCCATGATGATTTGTTTATTTCTGTAATCCAATTTATTTATATTAACAGTTGTCATTCCAAATTCATATTCTTAGACACTATTATTATTGATAAAAAAATTTACACATAACCAATTTAAAATTAATTTTAATGTAATCAACCTCCCATATTTCTTTAATGAATTCACAATATGCGGTTGATGTGGAGATTTTGTTTTTGTCGTTATTAATTCATAAATAAATTTCTTTTTCGAACAAGGACACACTACTATTTTGAACTGTACATATGTTGTCTTGATCATTTGTATGTATATTATTTCTATGAAGTTCATAAAAAACCATGTTATCAATTTTAATCATGGATGTCCCACTATATATCTCAATGTTTCTAATGTATATGGATTCACGGTCTCTTTAAAACATGACAAAAAAATTTATTATTCTAATCCAAATCTACATACCATTCTTCTCTGGATAACATTGTTTCAACTAATTTATATGAAATGTTAGATATGGTTGAGAATAATATGTGTTAATCAAGTTGTATAATTGGGTCTTATTTATATATTCAATTGTCAACAATTTGACTTTCAAGACATATATCCCCTTCACCCCAAAATTAACTCGTTCATGAAATGATATAGGCAAATCGTTTTGATCCACGTTAGAAAAGATGGAGGAAGTTACATTTTAAATTGACAATTTATAGAAACTAGTTATCTATCCAAAATGATCAAAGAATTAAAATAAATATTTTTATTTAAAATTGAAGTAAAAAAACAAACACACTTTCATGATTGTCACTCTGACATGGGTGGGAATTATTCCTTTGAATGTAACCAATAGGAGTTGTCGAATCATGACATAACAATAATGAGAATTCATACCTATCATCTTAAAATCCTTTAATGATGAAAAATTCTATAAATTTGAAGAATAACTATGTGGCACATTGATATCATGATGACATTTACAAAAATCTAGTTTTCTCCCTCTTCAATAAGGTATGACAAGCCAAGGGTAGGAATGATCATTATCCATGAGGTCTGGGATCCAACTCCAAAAATATTCCCATTGAGTGTAAATATATTATTCCATTCAACCTATCTTTATTCATTCCTTTAATATTTGATAATCTTCCAATGAAACATTCAAAAATATTATCCTCCATGTTCATGACATCAATTTTATGTCTCATATAAATAAATCACTAATATTCTAGCTCAAAAAAATTATATTTTTATCATTTCCAGATTTATGTGTCTTACTGAATGATAGATCAATGTTTTTCACCTTCTTAAAATACTAATTAGTAGATAATGGTTTTGGATAAATATAAAATTCATTTCAGCTATTGAAATCCATTTTCCGTCTTTTTTAAGAGTTATCCATAGGAAAAAATTATTGATGACCCATGCATATAAATTTTCCCCAATGATTCAATTGACAATATAAGATCTACAATTCACAAATTGGACCAGCTTTTCCCCCTTAACACTATATCGAGACAAATTTCCATTTTTTGGGAATCCATTTTTAGTAAACATAATCATTTCAGTGTTTCGAAAATGTTCCACTCTATAAGAATTGTACACCCTTATTCCTTCCTCCAATAATAGTTTCAAATCATCAATAACTGGTGATAAAAAATTATCAGTATCATTTATGGGATATATTGGCCCATTGATCGTTAAACTCAACACTTCATGTTTTCTTTTCACACAAAATTGTGGAGATACGTTGTAATTTACCAATAAAATATACCATAAACTATGTGTACTAAAAGGGATTCGATATGGATTTATAACATCTTTGCACAATCCATTTCTGAGATTTATAAAATTATTTAAGAATACAAAAAACTATAGATCAATATTATTCCACGGTGGGCAATCATCATTATGACATATTTTTTTGTTACATACCAACCCATCAGAACTCCGTCTTAACCATTATTCATAATATCAATTATAAAAAAACGTCTCAAATGCTGAATTATAGGATTCTAAAAAAATGATTTTGTAGGGATCTCTGAAAAAACTAAATCATATTGGGATTATTTTTCCATCATATACAATGATGTCCCTTATTTATGAAACTCTGATAGAAATTCATATTCATTCTTATATAGTGTACAGTCATTTAGACTGGAATTTATTTTCATGTAATACAATCACATCTGGCATAATTTTTTCTTGTACTTATATTCTCAATATGAAAGATCATTTTCATTAAAAAGAATTTATTTCAATAATTATAGTAGCTCTGTAAAACTCTTATCACAACATCCTTGTTTGGCTGCCAGTTTTATCAATCATAATGCCTTCGAGATAACCGTATATTCTGTACAACCTGTATTTAATGGTTTTTTAGAATCACTATGTAAATGATAAATTTTTTGTTTTTTATCAACTGTATCTACTTCAATATCCTGAATCATTCTGTCATGTTTATCATATATGTCATCTTACAAATCACCATCATCAATAGATCTAAAATTCTTCCTGGTTTCCCCATGCCAAATCCAAGGGTTGTAGATCAAATTAAAACCATGAAAAGGTAAATGATCTTTAATCTCTCTTCTTTTTAACTTCATCAAATATCATCATTTCAATCATTGACATAAAAACATCTTGTTGTTTGGAAGAATGCATTTATAAAACTAAAAACAAGAAAATATAACTTCCTCATATCCAACACAAATTTGAGGTGAATTAATCTGACTTTGATTGATAATAAATAAAAAATATCAAAAATAAATATAAAAAACAAAGGATATAATTTATAAAATATATAGATCAAAAATCACATAAAAAATATAGAAAATTAAAAATTTAAAAATTATATTGAAAATTAAAAATTTTGATTACAAAATTCATTCATGTGGAATAAATTACAAAATATATTAATTTAAAAAACGTATTAAGTAAAAACAACTGAATATAAAATTATGAAATTTCTAAAAAATATATAGAATGAAATACATAAAACAATATCCCAAATATATATATAATGAGAACAACTAATTTATAGTTTATTATTAATTAATTTTTTTCTATATTGTAATTAAGAATATAATGAAATCCTAAATTGAGACATAGTTTAGTAAAATTTCATAGTTAATAAAATCTAGAAGTAATTAACAAATTATAAAATAAGAAGAAAAAACACAATCGTAATTATGTTAGACATGCACTGAGAATTTGACATTAACATGTTCCAAAAAGCTAAAAATCTAAATATTAGCTACAACATTTGATTTTATTATTATGTTACTTTATTATAATCATACATTCATATAATTGAATAAATAAACTAGGAAAATCGAAAATGGAATTATAATTTAAAATATAATTTATATTATACAGATATCCATTCTTAAATTATTTCATATTCTACATGTCATATCAGCTTCTATCATCACTATATTTAGTTATATGCTACCAAGATACCATTCATTACACATAAAAATATGGAAGATTTCATTATGTATCAAGTATATGGGTTATTGAAACCAATCAAACAATATAACATATGCATGTTTTTTAATTCCATTTAGTGATCAAAAAAACAATCATATCAAAAAATATATTTTATAGATGAAACAACTAGAGTGTTTGGTTTTATTATGAATAAAAATGTTCCATGATTGAATATTCATTTTTCTGAGTGACTCTTACATATGGGCTATTGGGAAATCTTATGCATCCCCATAATTTGTCAAATATTAGAAATTAGAACCTATTATTTGATCATTCATAAGGTTTTACCCCTTCAATGAAATGTATTATCAAATTTTATTGTGGCTTCTAAATTTCAAATTTAGCATCAATTTTTTAAATTCATTGATCTTTTAGAAGATCATCACATTAAATAAAAAAAATCATCATTTTGGTATCATAAAATTCTTTATAAAAGTTTCAATGATTTGAAAAATAATAATGGATACACTAATTAATACCTCATTTAAGTACAAAATCACTTATTAGGGTTAGTCTTTATTTGAAAATTCTAGATCATTAAAGGTAAAAGATATCATAGGTGGTGGAATCTATGGGAAATTAGATATAAATATAATATAATTAATAGAATTATACAATGAACAATTACCAACTATGAGGTTCATGTTCCCCACTAATTAAATAATCCCCTCTATCTTTGAAGGTTGTCCAAGTAACCCATAGTAATATGATGAATCACCAATTAAATGAAACACATTGTATTATATATATCATATATTGAATTTAATAATATAAATCCAAATAAAAAAATATCATAAAAAAATGCATATTATATTAAAAATTCTAATCATCAAACAGAAAATTAATATAATACAAAATATATTTGAACCTTCATGTGAGAAAAATAGAGTGTATCAGATATATTAACGAATTCATGATGATGAAGTTAAAAAACCCCAATGTGTGAAGATTGTAATGCGAGAATGAAGAACTCCTCATTGAACAATATTCAGTTAGATATGTGAAGCGAAAGAATAACAACAAATAGAAAGATGAAATAGTTTTAGGCTTACATTAGATGAGTAAATTAACGATAAAGAAACCATATAGTTCAATTTAGATCCTACGGAAAGATTTAGACCACTAAATTAATGAAACCGGAAATTTAGGGCTTCGTCAAGAGTCAAACAAGAGGAGCTTCATGAAACAGGTGGGCTTCATAATGAACCCTTAGAGTGGTACATAAATTTCTAAAAGTTTTTTTAAATTATTAATATTATAACCTATGCGAAAAAATGAATTGTAAATATTTTTGGGGTCTGTTATAGTATAAGCGAAGTATAAATCTACTCTGTCATGTCAGTTAAATTATAAAACTAGTGTGAATGAGTGGAAAATATGCACATTTTCAAAATAGTTTTTATAAAACTGAGACAAAAAAATTATTACATCCATATATTCATGTTGGTTATAATTAACCAACATTAAAAATGTCTAAAAACGATTTTTCTACAAGTAATGATTATGTTGTGTATATGGTTTTCCAAAACAACTATATTGTTTAGTCATTCGGGAAGTGATTCATTGTATATAATTTTTGTATAATAATGTATCCATCGACTCATAGATACTGGGTTTATGGTATTTATAGTTCGTTTTAGAGGAAGATTAGTAGAATTCATACAATCAAGACTTTCGTAAAATATATATTAGAGATAGAAACGCTACAAATGAATTTGGAAATACACCAAATGAAACCAAAATTTTGATTTATAGATTATTTACCCAAAAAAATTAATTTATGTTAAAATTTATTAATATTATGCATTATGATTCATAAGGTAATTATATAATCTAGTCTATGTGATTATTTATAGAGGTATCACAGAATATGGAATGCGAACCATATAAAGTCACACAATCTGTTTATGGATTTCCACATAGGAATGATAATGCATCTGGTTCTAGAGTTGTGACAAGGGAGGAAAAAATTATAACTATATTGGGAATACTAACTCATGTTAGGAACAATAACTATTACTATATATAGAGTCAGGATCCACAACATGATTAATGGATTTTATAGTGCTTCATGTGACAACAAACACTATCCTTCAAATGAAATACAAATAAATATGTTTATTAGAAATCGATATCTTTCATAAGAATATATTAATCACCTTGGGATGAAATAGAAGTGGTAATTTATTCATGGTAATTTATAATATATTTGGCTATTAATATCTGTTGTGGTCATTGATTAAAAATACTAAGGATGTAGAATAAATAAAAAACATTGTATTAAGTTATTTTAATGAACATTAAATGTAATAT
This sequence comes from Viscum album, assembly GCA_963277665.1. Lineage (NCBI taxonomy): Eukaryota > Viridiplantae > Streptophyta > Magnoliopsida > Santalales > Viscaceae > Viscum > Viscum album. The sequence goes on along the minus strand of OY728126.1, from coordinate 2,060,800,418 downwards.
TATTTGCAATGTGGACATATTGCTGATATGTGGATATAATTTATGAGTATTAGAAAAATGGAAGATAAAGATGATTCTATATATTATTAAAACATTACAATGTCATAATGTATTTTGACCGACTACATACATGCTCCAAAATATTATTATTGATTATTTTATGTTTTTAATAGTGTTCTCATATGGGAACAAGTCTTATAACATTTTATTTCAGAAATGTATATGGTAACTTTTTCAATAAATGTAAATAATTAATTAATCATTTCTTGTGGTTTTGAGGGAATTAAAAATAAAAATATGATGTAATAGAAATAAACATATAATGGGATTCAACGAAGGTATGGGTTTTCAACATGTGAAAATTGTGGAATGAAATACCTTGGTATTTTATTGAAGGGAATGTGAGTTTGTTACATGTGTCGAGAGAATGGACACAAGAATCATGATTCATAATGAAAAAAGAATTTTTAAATGTCAAATGTTTTTTCTTTAAGGATATGGGGCACTACACAAACAAATTCCAAAACCATTGAGGGAATATTCATCAGATGAAGATAATAGGTCTAGGTCAAGATTATATTGTTGATATAACCAAAATGGAATGATTATTTTTCATACATTTTGGGATCCATGAAATATTATCCGTATAAATATTTAAATTTGAATAATGAAAAATATATGGATTTTACTATAGTACTTTTTATTTTAGTTTTGTAAACGTATATTGAATTGTACCAATGACTAGGAATAATGATTTCTTGGAATGTTAATATTTTCCCAAACACATCTTTTTAGGTAGGATAACCCTTAAAATGTTCTTGACTTTGAGATAAAGATGCTACAAAGAATATATGTTTGATATAGATAAAGTATATTTGATAGTATTGACTACCATTAATCTGATTACCAATTTATTAACAATGTCATTTATGAAAACATTAATGGCATTGATATAATTTATTGATTTAAGTAAAATATCCAATAATATATGTTTTAATTAAGAAATAAGGAATAAATAATGTTTTCAATCTAGATTTATGGAAATTTTCGTTACTACCATGATTCAAGAGAATACAGGATGAATGCATTCACATTTTCTGTATGAGATGATTTATTTTTACTTCATGGTTTTTCAGAGATTAGTGGTGTGTTAATTTTAGAAATTCAGTAACCTTATTTCAGTAGTTTTGGATCTTGATTATTAGGAATGGTAATTTATTTAACCATTTATTAAATGTTTTATGTTTAACTCGCGATGATTTTTTAAACATTAATGTGTTTATGCCAATCAGATAACTTTTTCCAACCAAATTGGTTTCGGAAAATATTTTGAAATAGAAGAAATAAATTTTTACTCTTTATGAAACTTACGATCCATTAAAAATAATTTTTTTTTCTATTGACATAACAAATTTATTTTTGGATATCTATTTCTTCAATTAAGTGATGATATTACTATAGAAATTTTTAGTAGATTACCAAATACTCCCAAAAAGAATAATGAAATAAGGATCATAAGATTTTTTGAATGAAAAATGAAATGTATGAGATCGCCTTTGAATTGAAAACATTTATTCAATTTTGAATATAAATAATATTTTTAGAATTATGTGAGTATTATTTTAAAATATTTTTTGATAAATTATAACCTACATGTTGGGAAACTATCTATCACATTTTGAAAGGCCGTAACGATTAATCCCACAACTTATCGGAAACAAGGTATCATTTCCTACCACTAACAAACATGATTTTCTCATATGTATAACATAATTTTCATTATTTCAACTATATAGCAGATAATGGATAAGTTAATATTGGTTAACCTAGATGATTACGATAAATAGAATTTTTGGAAGTTTATTTTAGTAATAATTGTTGAATTATTTTTTGGAGAAAATGACTAGACTATGGTGTAAATTGTTTAATGGGTGATACTCTAACATTCAAGTATACATCATTATGTGTGTACTCTATGAATTAATGTTATTCCTTGTCTCTAGGAAATGTATTTTGGAAAAAAAACAACATCATTTTATTTTTCTTAATGAGAAATCAATTCAATTTTAACCTCTTAGAGATTTATCATTTTGTGAAGGTAAAAATTAAAATAATCATGTTCTAGGTCTCTATATATTAAAACGTGATATTTAGAATACATCTATGTGTCAATGTTTTCAATTCCCACCAATTTTCACTTATATAGAAACCTATATTTTTTTTTGAATATTACATATTAGATTCAATATTATTTTGAGCACATTTTATTAACCCCTCAAATGATGTGGATTTCCAACATTTTTTTTAAATATCTACCTTTTTATAGAGATGAAATTTCAAAATTGAAAAATTCGATTTCTTGAAGGAGGATAGAATGTAAAACCATAATATTTTAAAAGAAAACATTGTTGGATAGATTATATTTCCTTAAACAAAAATGATTAAATAAACTCTAAAGTATATTAATTTAACTTGACTTTTATAAATATTCTATTAAATTGAGACTTTTGAATAATATTTACTTTATTAATAAATAAATAAGATGTTAATATTCACTAAATTGGAAATTAACATATAATTTTAGTTAATTAATTTTATTCATAAAATAAATATTATCTCCAAAAACTATATTTTTGTCGAATTATATGAAAAATTTTTATATTTAGTTTTTGTCACATTTTCAAAATTAATTATAAAATATAAAATTCATTTTTGAACATAGAATTTGAAAACATTTTTATGTTAATTTATTTGATTTTCTAAAAATATTTATTTGTGTTAAAATGTGAAAATAATATTTTTAACAAAAACCCTAAATTTATGAAAAATTTTTTTATGGTAATGATTTAAAATTTAATAACCCTTATAATGGATTAAAATTTACATATGGTATGACGTAATACATATGTTGATACATTTTGAAACACATTTTTATTTTTTTTAAACAACAATTTTAAATGTAAAAAATGCTTTGATTAGTTATACACATATCATAGTTTGAATAAATTTTTTCCAATTTTTTATATTTAATAAATTAAAATGGATTTATTATTTGTTATTAGGAGTTCTGAATTTTTATAGGGTTATTTTTGTTTTAGGTATTTAAAAGTTACTACATAAAAAGGATTTTCTACAATATATGAAAAATAATGTAGGAGGATAAATTAAAATGGAAAAACCATAAAATACACGAAAAATAAAACATTAAAAGTTTAATTTTTTTATTCATTGAATTTAAAAATTATTCTCAATAATAATTATCAATATAATTCTTTTCAATTAGTTTTAATGAAATTTGGTTGGCTTGAAATATAAAATAATCATATTTTAATCACATAATCTCACCTCTACTCATGTATTAATACCTTCCCTAACCACCCCATTTCTCCTCAATATTATTTATAATACTAAAATAATAGAAAATAACTATTATCCCCACTCTCCCCATGTTCATGTTCCTCTCTTATCACCCAAATACTAATTCCACATTCCATAAGGGTCCTTCAATGAGGTGATAATCAGGAGGTAAATTTCTCAAACAACCAATCATTCTTTATTATCTTATTCTTCCTTTTACTAAACTCATCCATCTATAAAATAATAATATATGAAATATAATTTATATAATGTAATATTATATTTATAAAGTAATATTTCTTATCTACCCCTTTTACCATCTCACATTTTTAAATAAAATGAAACCATTTTCCAAATTATGGTTGTTGAACATCAGCAAGGTTAATTATTTTTGTATTTTTTCCATTAACACGGTCACGAATAGTCATATAAGTTTTTTTCTAGTTAAAGTAGAATAAAATTAGAATATTATAACATATTTCCTGTTTTCAAACTAATATATATACAAAATATTAAATGAAGACAAACTAGTTTGTGTTGGTCAAAAAACCCAAAAAAATAAAGTAACCATTTATCATTAACATTTTTATTAAATGAATCAACCTCATATCCAAATGAATAAAATAAATTTTGGGACATTTAATCATTTATATTTTAGTTAATACAATTTTTTTGACATTTTCTTTTTCACAATTTGAAACGAATATACATATTTATACCCAAGCGAATGGATGATGTAACCATGAAATAAACAAACCAAAAATATTGAAAATAACACAATATTACTCATGAATGGGTGGTAGTATGTTATAAATGGATCATATAACTTAATTTAAATATCAATATGTTTTGGATGAAATTTAATAACATTGAATAAACCATTATATGTGTTATAGATTCTGCAAAACTAAATTGATTTGTGAGGTAAGGGTTTCTCATCTATATTTTACTTCCATAAGATATATGCCTTATTCGACATGTATTTCTACTATTCTATGTATATTGTTCCATTTCATAGATCATAAAATGAATATCATTATATCTATGGTACTAAATATTTCCTCAGAAATTTATTTGTGTAATGGGGAATATAATTCAACTTATTTCAATTTTATAGGTATTGTAACGTCCCAAGTAATGAATAATAGATATTTTTATCTATGTCTATTAATGATTAAGATTGTTTTATAGAGGCTTAAAATGAAAATAAATACAATCTTATGTAGGGAATACACTAATATTCTTAAAAGATTGTTTTACTACCTTTTGATGGCAAACCATTTTTGAATCTATCTTTTGACAATTTTATAAACTATGTTTGTCAAAATAAACTTATTCTTTATGATTGGGACATCAAAATTTACCTTGTGTGAAGTTTTGGTATTTTTCTGACAATGTTCATTTTTTAATGAATAGTGAAGAATACTGCATTTTAAATCAAAACTGCTTTTTAATCTAATTTATTTATATGATTATATTATCTTTTGAATTGGTTTTGAAGTGAAATTAGAATATATTTTTACCATTTAATCCAATGGTGGTCATTGGAATCAATTTCACTTTTAAATTGGACTTAAATTGGTGTCAATCTTTTGATACTTATTGTTTCATAAAAACACGCTATTTGCTCTGACAGCGGGAATTAATTATTAAATTAATTAATGTGACTTATATGTTTTTAATTTTGTAAAATAGATTTCATTTTTGAATTCGTAATATCAAATATAGCTTAGGGTGAATTTTTGGTAATTTTCTGAAAAACTCCAATTTTTGATGAATAGTGAAACCACTAAGTGGTACTTATAAAGACTGATTTTCTGTTTAAATGAAATTTTTCCATCATTGTGTTTTGAATTTCAAAAATCCAACATAAATGGTTGTCATTAAGAAGTAAAATGTGGTTCAATGAGATTATAATAATTTTTTGGTGAATAGTAACTTATTAAGTTCTTAATCGCGATTAGTGGTAATTTGGGTAGTTTAAGGTATAAATAATGCTTTAATAATATGAAATGACCTAGACACATGTCCCAACCTTATTGGATGTGTCATGGCCGACCAAGAAAATCCATGGGTCAACTTGGGGACCCCATGGATCCACTTTTTTTGGGAAATGACAAAAATAACTTTTTATTTAATGTAAAAGTAAAAATGACACAAACATAAAATGTTTTAAGAAAAAAAAATTTACATGGGGTTATAAAGATCAGATTTTTGATTATAAATAGAAATTGGAAATATAAAAAGATTTCCTACATCAGAGTATTTTTTTTATAATTTTTCGACATTAAATAAATAAAATTATTTATGACATAATAATGATGCAGCGATGACATCATTATTTGACGATTTAAATAAAATGGAAATATAATGTAAAATCTATGAACTACACATGTCCAAAACCAATTGGATGAGTTTATTTCGAACCCTTATCACCTTATCCACGAATTATATCAATGTGGGACCTTTTAAATCCGAAACACATTTTCAAATAATGTAATATATCTTTACTTTCCAAAAGTGCCCCTCCTCTCCTCTTATAAAAGGCCCCCACCTCTACCTCATTTCACACACTCCTCAAGCCTTTGGCTCGGCCAACTCCTGCCCATTTTCTCTCTCCACATCCCTCTCCTCATCCTAGAGGATTCCCATTGGGCTGAATCCTTTCAAAGGAAGCCTTTGGGCTCAAATCAAAAGGAGTTACACTTTTAAAGGTAATTCATTATCTCATGTTCATTTGTTTCATTTTGCTTCTCCAACCCCCTAAACTCTTTTTATTTACTTCTTTTGTAACAAAACCAGTATCTTAAATATACTAGGATGTTGTTATAATATTTATTTGAGCTACACTCTCACACAACTACATCAAATGGTTAAAGAACATACGGTTTCCATGGATGGCGAAATTCTGCCTCCCGAAACGATGATTGTTCAATTCTCATTTAACACCTTCAAAGGTGGCCATTATGATGTCACTATTTTTATATGATATATGATATCTTTATGTTTTCCTTAAGCTTCTGTTTTTTTCATTTTGGGCATACCTTTATGGTTTCCATTATGGGTAAACACGATATCTTCATTTTAGGAAGTGCGGACTACCGCCCCCTGAAAGTGATTTGATTCGTTAATACCATATGTGGGATGTATAAAGGATAAAGTTAATGATATAATATATTTTATTATACTGGAATTATAATATACTCTTATATCATTATGATTCCATTCCAGAAAATACGAAATAGAAGTGGAAGTAGCGTTCATGCGTACGTACGGCTTACCGTCTCCATGAGCGGTGTATTTCATTTCTTACCTCTAAATGTGATGTAATATTATAAATACATGTATATGATGAATATATATGATATATATGTTATCCAAATCATTAATATCATTCTGGATATAACTAACCTTTGACCAAATTAACAACATGTAAGTGTAAGAAGTCTATTTTTGACTTAAGAACCAAATACCGACAAAATGAACATTAGTAACTTAAATGATTACATGATGTTCATAACATGGTAAAAAAAAGGAATAATGAACTTGAAAAAGGTTCATAATCATGTAGAGATTAACTCAAGTTTATTATCCAGGAGATTAAAGAACGGTCGGGTCAATTCGGATTCGAGGTATGGGACTTCGTCTCAATCTCATTTCATTGAGGCATATTTTATTTTATACACAACTTTCTTTTATATGGTGTATAAACCCGTTTGACTTTTCCGTTTATTCAAAAGGAATCTTTTTATACGAAGCGTTTACTAAACGACAAAAGGGAATGTTTTTGTCGTACGTATGTGGTGACAACGACTTCTCCGCCGTCGTGACCATTATTTGAGTTTTGGCTTCCTCCCAAGCCATACCCTTTTCTTTAAACAAAAAATAAATACCATGATTTACTTTGGTATTGAAAATGGTTTTCATAATGTTTTTATTATATCAATGTGTTGTATTGATATCTCGTGACTGAAATGTGGAAATGTTATGTTTCCTTTATGCATGTTTTACGTGATACGATTATGTTATGGTTCTTGGGCATTATTATGAAGATAGGTGGTTCCGTGATAAACTAAGGGCGGGTGAGCCCGATATAGCTCTCCAATGCATTGGGTAACGCGAAGGAGTGAAACGTTAAGGTTTCTCCGAAGAGATTTTAGGGAATATACTATGATGGGTATTCCAAACATAACCAAGAGGGTTAATCCCTACGTAAGAATGTTATGAATGCCTCAAGTTACCTTTATGTATTATGATTTCTAAGATTTATTCATGATTTTATGAGGTATGTTAAAGTGCCTATGTTTTATGGGTAAAGTATGATTTCATTCTTATGTATATATGAACTCATGTTTCCTTTCCATGTCTTTATAACCCATACTGAGCTTTTTATGCTCATCCCAAGTTTTTTTGAAATGTTTTTCACAGGTCAAGGGAAAGGTACATGATATGATGATAGTGTCAAGGAAGTGTCAAGAAATAATCCATGTTTTATTTTAAATATGTTTCCTTTGATGGGAATGAAGAATACTTTCTTTATGTAACCACTTTGTTTATATGTGGAATGTAATGCATGTTTTAAGATATAATTCTCTAAAACTCTAAACCTAAAAAGATCCCCAATGTGTAATCTTGTAATAACTCAAGATTTAAGTAAGGTTTAAGGCTGGGGCCTTATAGGTATTTCATAACTCAATTTCCATTCATTTGGATAAACTTCTTCTTTATAGGTTATTTCATGCTATGATTATGTTTTAGGTTACTTTATATTTATTATTTCTCATTTACAGTTCATTTATTTTTTTATAGTTGATACACATAATCAAATATTAGTATTAACAATAACATTAATGATATGGTATTTTTATTAAACTGCCTTCAAAATAATTATCTATTTAAAAGTTTTATTAAAAAACATTTTTCTTTCAAGTCCCTCCTTTATAAAACACTTCCAAAATTATTTTTTACTGTTATGCATTTATTTTTATTAATTTTTTTTAATTATTTACATTTTATAAAATGTTTTTAATATTATATTGTTTCCATTTCTAAATTATATTCATGTCTAAATTTCCAATAAAAATATAGATGTAATGTTTTATTAACATATATAGTATTAGTTCATTTTCCAAAAATCACAGTTCTGTATTGATTTAAATATTAATTTTCATGTCTATATATTTATTCTCAAATATTTTTTCGATTTTTTTATTTACACATTGTTTCAAAAATAACCGATATTGAATGTGAAATGTGTATTTTCCACAAAACATTACAATGATCTCATTTAATGTATTTTTATACATATGAACATCCTTTGTTAGAACTAGATATTTCACTGAGTTTGATATCCATTGATGGCATCTTCAATATTTTATTTAATAGATTATGAACATTTTGACTGCTGATGTACTATTTTGATACCATTAATCATATTAATATCGTTGGATTGTGATTATGTTTACTAATTGAGGAATGTTATTTATATTTAGTAAGCTAGCATAAAAATAAATAAAAATATTTATATTATTTCATCAATTTTAAACAAAGAATGAATTAGACATATTATGTGACATATAGTTCCTATTATTTCCCCTTGATTAATAAGTATGTCTCATGAGACAAACTAGTTTGGGTATTCGATGATATCATAGAAATTGATGTACGGTTTCTAGGTCGAAGACATGAATATATATTTATGATCTCCCAAAATATTAATTACTTAATTATGGTATCATTAATTTATTTCCATGTGATTACTAAATTATAAATATATATAGGGTTATGTTTTGTAATTCGTGTGATAGTTTATATTGTATTATTTGGTATTTTTTTATTTCATCATTATAATGATAACATGGAAATAAATAACTAATCTCATAATTATGGAATGACTAATTCGATAGATCATAAATACACTACCGTGTCATAGTTTATGACATAATTGTTAAATAGATTATATTATATCCAATACCCAAAATAGTTTTTCTTAGAAGACACACTAATGCACCGAGAGGCTAAAACAACAGCCACCTTTTATTTAATATGTAAAATTCATCCCATATAACATTAGCCATGATTAGATTAATTTATTGATTATATGTCATATTCTTCATTTATTAAACATTCCTTATTTTTTTACTTATGAATGCATACATAGTATGTATACCATTACATACCATCTAAGCTCACCCCATTTACGTGATTTATTTTTCCCCAGGTTTCCAGTATGTTTATTATGATTGCTTGTTATTGTTCTTCTAGAATAATAATAGTTTTATAAATGGATTAACTATGTTGAATTTTATAATTTAAATTTTAATATATGATTCATGTATATATATAATTTTCAGAAACTACTAAAATGTTATATCCTATAGGATGAGATTTCTTGAATATGAAGACAATATAATAATGCTACCACTAACTCTGCGATACTAGGGTCAGGGTAGATAGATAGTGAATATAATACATTAATTTAATATATTAGTTATATATGTTATTGATATATTAATGGTTTTATGAAGTTATATTGTTCCATTAATATTATTTAATTTTTAAAGAAATGAATAATGTGAAAATTGAAATTAATGATATGATATTTTATTAAAAGCTATAAATTTTATATAAATATTATATTTCTAATAATATTTTAGGATAAGGTTGAAAATATAAACAATGATTATATTAGCTGTATTTTTTCATTTTATAATAAAAATATTGACCCTAAAATTGTAAAATATATATTTCTTCATGGTATGATTTAAAAGTATTAAGTAATGGTTACAAATATAGAGTTATGGTATGAATGTTATCTAAATATTTTTTAAAATTATTCAATGAAATGCTTTCAACCCATCCTCAAATTACCTTGAAATAAGTCACTTTAGAGATAATTTAAAATGAAAATTAATTTATATTAATTTATATGTTGGATAACTTTCAAGAGTTATCCTACACTCTCATGTATTTTGGAAAATCATCATCATATTTCAACAATATTGAAGACCCTTTTTGTTCAACAAACCTCTTTTGAAATTAATTTCTATAATCTCTACCCGAATTATAGAGGCCTTAGATTCCTCAAAACAAAAACCATAGTAGTATTAAGGTCTTTTTAAATGTGTATTTCCTAAAAATAGGAATATAAAGGGCATATATAGAAAATTAAATTAGAGGTAAGGGAATTATTAAGTAAATTTACTTAAATTGTGTTAAAAATATAATTCATTGATTATTACTTTAGAATATTATGTGTGAAATTAATTATAATAATGTTATGTTTTATTTACCCTTGTTTAATTTTGATTAATAACTTATACACAAAATCAATTATTTTTATTAATGGTTATTTCCATGATATGATATTTAAAAGGGATTATTCAACTAAAAAACCCCCAATTTATATTTTTTAAATATTTATTTTCATAAAATTTATCTTTCATGATAATTTTTTAAATTATATTAATTAATATATTCATATGTATATGGAATTTTTAAATAGTTATTTTTTAAATTTCTCTCATTTGTCAGAAAAATAATATCTTAATGTTTTATTTAATGGGATTTCATTAAAAATCCCAATTATGTATTTATTTTTATAAAAGTAAACAGGAATGTTCTTTTAACATATATTACATGAGTTTAATTTCCATATTTCATGATTCCTTGAATTACTATGCTTCATTTAAATGATTAACTAATTACATACAATGGAATTTTTTTCTGTTTCATCTGTGTAATTTTCATTTAAAATAAGTTATTTCTTAATGAATGAATTTATGATAATGAATTAATATCTTATTTTTATTTTATAATTCGTTCAGTTCTATTTTAGAATAATATTTATTTATAATCTAATGATGGGTGGGTCCATGATAATCTTCCAATTAATTTTGTATTTTGGAAGTTAACCATGAAGGTAATTCCAAGTATAACTATTATAGTTAAATCAAAATATAACTGTGAGAGTGATTTTAGGATATTCATGATGATTACATCATATATTCTCCATGGGGGTCACATAATTAATATGTATTATTAGAAAATGATTCACAAATTTTCCAATAAGATTGTTTATTCTTTTTATGTTTTTACATAAATCTCATGTTCTCACAAGATATGATATTGGGTTCTTTTATGAGGGATTGTATTTGATTAATTAGTATAAAATTTTGAATTTTTTTCAGGTGTTTATAATGTTTTGAATTAAACCATTATGGGTTTTATTTTCCCTTTAAATGTTCTTAGGAAATGTTTTTTGAATAGCATTGTCCAGAAAAAGTGATTGATTGGGTATATAAATGATTAAATTGAAACGAATATACATTTTGACGAATAAAATTATTTATAGTTATTTATGGACTAATTATTTCATTATCACCTTTTAAGTCCTATTGTGGGGTTTTTGAGCTCATCGAAGTTTATAAAATATTTTTAACATGGTTTATGGGAGATTATGGACAATGATAAGGACATAAAGAAATCATTGATGACTTATGATAAAATAAAAAATGTTTTATTGTAAAAGGGGTTCCTTTTGTGGATAAATTGATATTATATAAAGGTTTCCTCTTTTAATATAGGTGTTTAGTGTATAAGTTTTTTTCCAAATTATCTAAAAATCCATGTCTAAAATATTTTTGGAAAAAAAAAATAATTTTTAGTTTTAACATAACTAAAAATGTATTGTATAAGGATGGTTACATAATGTATTGGAGTGTTTTTTCAATGGAAAGGGCTTAAATAAAAAATTTAGTTTTAATCATATAGTGAATCATGAAATCTTTTAATGGAATATTAATATGTGGGGACCTATATTGTAAAGGATTAATGTATACATATTTATTCTACTGAGGTATTAATGGCATAAAATTTATATTCTAATAGTTTATATTCTAATAGAATATAATTCTCAAAAAGAATAAGGTTACCTATTGTAAAGAACACACAATCCTACCTATTATGAGTACTAATGATAGGAAACTGAGGAGAGTCTCAATATCCCACATGGGAATGGTAGTTTTTAATGTACATATGGATACATATGCAATAACACCCAAACAATGTGGTGGGTTATTTATGAGTGATGAGATGATTTCATTCAGGAACTATTGTTCACATCCACTAAAAACTAAATATATGGCCTCCCCATATTCTTTATATTACTTATTAGGAGTAAGTCATGCAAAAATTCTATTAAAATACATTATGTAGTAGAAGAACCCATTTTACATCAGTTTCCATATCAAAAATATTTTTATATAGGCATTTCCAATATATATCATATTATAAATGTTTTGTAATAATAGTGGATAATGAAATATGAGTGAAAATAGTTACTAACTTAGGATGATAGAGAAATTTAAAGTTAAATTTCATGATCCAGAAACATTGGAGTATAATCATAAATAAAAGTATTCCTTATATGTAGAATCTACATTGAAGGCCTATTTTTTAGATTATTCCATATGATTTCCTGTTATAAACACTCAATATAGATATACCTACAACCTGATGAATCTCTATGAAGCCCCACAACATATTCTATCTTCTTCTTAGCTACTATGTGATTCCACCACTTTTATATTCTCTTTATATGAAAAACTATCCACAAAAACCAACCATGTGGATCGATCCACCTAATATCAAAATCGCATTATTGATCTCACAAAAGTTTCCTAACATGAAGACTATCCTCTTTTGGGGTATCGTAGGCAATCCTTCTTCCAATTCCCAATAATAAATTTTTTAATTAGTTTCTTATATCTAATCCTTGAAAAAAGGTAGGTACATATATGTTACTTATCATTATAGCTATTAGGATTGTAACTATAAGTATAATTTATCAAACAACCATCTTAATCTCTTTTATCCAATGAGAAGATACTTATAAGGCCAACTGAATACCTCCTCCACAACCACGAGATATACATGATCACTGAATGTACAATAGTGTTAAAAAATATCAATCATTTATTCCCATGATTAACTAACACTACCACATATACCTATAACATAACTAGGACCTCAAAGGATTTAAAAATTTGAACTCTTATGAAACTGATGGTCTCTACTATGGGAGAATTAGTAAATTCACTCCTTGCTCATCTGTTTGACTTGGTTGACCCATGTCCAGGCCCTATCAACATGGGATCTTGTTGGGAATCATGGTCAACTCAACGATCCAAGATAATTGGGAATTCTTTTGAAAAGGTAAACCCCATTCATGTTCCTATTAAATATTTCAACACCATGATTCAATAACAATCATGAAACATATATTAATCAAAAGAAAACATTTTTGTTTAATCCCTACATATTATTTCATAGATCTAAATAAGAACTTGTACATACTTATAGATGTATATATTGATCAAGTCCTTGTCATGTGATGCCTCCCCAATCCCATCAATAATTCATTCTCACGTCCATTGCATATAACATTGTAATCCCTAACCAGTCTTCAACATCATGCCATAGACCCCATGATTCCAATTGTGCCTCCCCATCCATCATCTAATAAGATATCAGAAAAATAATATTTTCATAAATCATTATATAATCCCCAATAAATCATTCCAAAATTAGTGGAGTCATCAATATGATTAGTTAGTGAGAAGAGTAAGGGAATCCCCAATGCATAAGACGCACATAATCAATTATTGTATCCTCCATCACAACATAGATATCCAGAATATAGTATAATAAAATATATAATAAGTCCATAACAATATGAGGTTAGAATATATGAAAAAATAAATATAAATTGAAATTAAATTATGAAGCAACATCTATGTTTAATGGTATCACCCTTTTCACATGAAAATAAATTGCCTGGTGTAGTCCCCCCACGTAACATTAAACTATAAAACATGAACAAGAGGGGATTTAATTCCTATTAACCAAGATATATAAGATACCTATACAATGTCCAAAACCAATACCATTAATCTTATAGATGTATCCTCATGGGTCCATATTCCTCATAATGTCACACATATCCTTCATTTCCTGTATATACTCCCCATGGGACTATATGTTCCTTTATTAGGGAAATAATCACTATTAAATCACCTTCCTGGGGTGATATTATATATGATATCACATCCTACCTTCCTTAGGAGAAAATAGTTCCTATAATCATGGATGGTGTTCAACTTGTGTTATATTCCCCCTAAACTCTCCTCATTAAGGAAAATTCTTAATGACGCCATATCTATAATGGTGATCCATATCACTGCATGGAAACCCACCAAACATGTATCATGTTAATATTCTCAACGCTTGAAAATCATCATCATAGTCACATATTCCATTTATGTCAATATAATAATATCTTCTAATAAAAATGTTTCATGGATATCATTTCTATAAACCATTATTAAAATAATACACTCCACATGGAACAAAAATATTTAGAATATGTTTTTTTCAAAACCCTTATAGAACACGATGTGGTCCTCATTGAAAAATTATAAAAGGTATAATGAATCCCATTAAATAGAATTAAACTATGTGAATTTTAATTCCTTTCATAAGGATGTGGATGAATCCTTTCTTATAGTCCTTCTCCTAAGATCATGAATATTCACCACCTCCATGGCTATAAATAAACTAAACAATTCCAACGTACATGTATTTAAAAAAAATCACTATTTAAAAAATGAAATAAGTACATGGTTTTATATATATTGATGATATCATCAATGCAACACCATTAATAACTAAAAATGTAGAAATTTTCTAAAACCAATAGTACATCTAGATGGTTATATTATGAAATTATTTTCATCTATCGTTGAAATGGGGCCAACATATCCCACATTGGGATTTGAAAATTATTGAAAACTATATTTTAAATATATAAAAGGGCCCCACATAAGAAAAATATTCCTCCAAAAATGGGGTGGATGAGAAAAAACACCCATTATTTCTATTGTCACACCTTCCAGGGTGTTTCTAGAAAAGTCCCAGTGGATTCATTCCTTATGAATATTAGTGAACCCTAAAATATACTTTTATGTCCTAATAGTGTTAGTAATTCCATAAAAGATGGTTAATCCATAATTAAAATTTCAATATCAAAAAATATCTAATTCATATATGGAATCAATAAATTTTATGCCAAATTCTCTTCAAAAAAAATGTTTAATCCAATGTTAAACCTAAAACCATGAAAGAGACTTGTATATGGTTCAATAATTTATCATAATATATTAATCAGTTTTATTATTTATTATTTTCAGTACTCAAAGAAATGCCCTTGAAAAATTTTCCTTCAATCTAAAATTAATGGAATTATACAAGTGAATAAAAAATTCCAAATTTTTCTCCAATGTTATATCCCCAATGAGAAAAAATATTGCATACCCTATGCAGTTTCATCAACAACAGGATATTAATTTTTGTAATAGGAGTACCATTTCCATGATATTAACCCCATCATAGAAGAGGGATGCGACTTCCATGTAGAGAATAACCAATTTTGTATCACCCCACCAAAAAACGAATATTGTGAAAGGGGATTTATTGTCACCAATTTCAACATCCATCCAAATTTTAATCCTATCACTAGAGTGGTGTAATGATTAAACCTATTTTATTAAAGAGACAAAGGAATTAGTAACCAAAGACTTTTCATTTATCTAGGATAAATATAGGAGGGCCCAAAATATTAGCGACCACCACTATGAACACCGAATAGTATCACATCCTCCAATATATATTAGGGAGGATACTTGGGGAATGAAAACCCTGGACATATAGACCCAAGCCTCCAGAAGAATTTACGGGAGGGTTAAGAAAATGCAGCAGCACTATGAAGAGGCATATATCCATATTTCCAATGAATACTATCATCAACACACAATAACTATTATTAATGAAAAGGATTTTACTTATTAACATTAATTTAAATCTCATCATCATATCTTGATAGTAATTGGATATCGGAGTAGACTCATAATCACACTCTCTATACGAAAAAAGCCTATTTTCTAACTCCTACTGCTGAAGATATAAAACTTATCATTGAGGTGATATAAGGGTAGGATTAAGTCACAACACATTCTTATATAGATTTTAGCAATTCTTGTCCAAAATAGTAGTATAGGACCACCATCGACATATCCTTGAAGCCAGAAGTTGAACGATCCATATTATTTCCCCCACAAATATACATTCTCATCAATATAAATTAGGTTCTCTCTTGGATTGGATAATATTATCTCATGGATTTAAAAATAACACTACTATATTCAAATGATAAATAAAAAATAAGATCAATCATATATTCCCATTCTTAATAGAGTTCTATAGTAAACATTTTTTCCAACTCCATGTTACAATCACATCCATGAAAATACATCAAACATTCATTGAAATATTTTAAAAATCAATTTATTGTAGTATTCTATCTATGATCTCACAAAATGGGATCAAAACACACTATTAAAATAACATAAAATAATAATTATATTCTTATCCATGTTTATGGACTCTATCAAAATATCCCAGTGGCACCCAATTAGAGGATATCTTATATCCTTTCCCTCATGCATATGTCATTTTTGTATGTACTATATGTAAAAAAAGAATATGAAGGGATAATATTTCTATATCTAAAAATACATTTTATGTATTTTAACATATCCCTACAATTACCCAATAATCCCATTAGCATATTAAAATGATAAAAAATAGCTCACCTTGGAGGTTTTTGAGGCAGGTGTTTTGTTTTCTTCACAACATGGTTCATTTCAATGATAAGGTTATATCCTGGGTTATCCACTCAAAAATATAAAGATGGTATCATCAATTCCTTCCTCAAAATAAAAAAATATACATATCTCAAACTTATTCAGTGATAATATTCTTGGGGAACATCACTATATTTTTTTATATTCCTTGGAATTTGTTGTTTGGTGCCCATATGGTGAAGGCATAAATGATCTCACAGTTTATCCTCATTAATGAATGATAAAAAATTCTAGAGGCCCTCCCCAGGGTACGAACCATGAAGTTCCAACCAGGGGAAATATAATGGTCAATAATAGTGAAATTATTATTGTTGACAACTATATAAACCATCATTGAGGTTTTAAGATTAGTTAAAAATATTTTCATCCCCTTTTGGAGAATTTTTCATAATTTCCTCATATCGAGAGGCACTCAAGTGATTGAGTCCATCTTCCCCAAGTGACTTATCTCTATGACATTAAATCTCATAAAATCCAAATGATAGTCCTTGAATGAAACATGTTGTAAATAATATTATTATAACTTATACTTTTATAGAATTAATTAAATTATATATAAAACCCACATTAAGGGATCTAGGAAATGATGGCACTAATCAAATCATGTGTAGGAATATATTCCAGATGTTGAGTTTAATTATAGAGTTAACATGAATTAACTAGTAAAATAAAATATTTTGACGATATTCAAGACTATATCCTCCATTGGTAATAAAAAAAATTAAATTAGTGATGTTTTTTACTAAACATTCATAAAATATTTGCTAATTTAGTGAACCCTTTCTTGAAATATCATTAATTAATGAAAATTTTATAAAAACCTAATTAAATTTGATTTTTTATAGAAACATTACAAATTTAGAAACATTTTCAAGGAAATTTCACAACATTAGTGATTTTTTCAAGGAAATGATACTAGTATAACAACTTTTTCAAGGAAGAATTTCAATTTTAGTGATGTATTTTAAGGAAACATTTCCAAAAAAAATATTATTAAAAAGGTCATCTTCACATATTGATTTGAACATATATCTAGGTATATATATATGTTATTTAATATAAAATCATACACATATATATAACGAAACATATAATATATATATATATATATGTAAACACACACATGCACATAAATATATAAATATCCAGGTTAGGGAATGATTAAGAAGTCTTGTAGTCTAGTTTATTTTGGAATGCACAGTGATGAATCCCAAGTAATATGGTATTCCTATCATTCCATATAGTGGGGATTAAGTTTGAGTTTCCTTGGCATGGATGCCTTCTTGACCTATTGTATTGTATTCCTGATATCTATTGATTTTCAAAATGAAATCACATGATTTTATGAATGACTTGTCATGGGTTATTTGTACATATCATGTTGTATCTTGGACATGTCAAAAAAAATTATAGTATCCAATTGGTTTGTACAAGGGACATCAAAAAATCAGGATGGAATGTTTGAAGGCCATCACATGACTAAGGATGACATGAGTAGAGGACCTCGTTGGACTTTGATGACTAGTCTTGGATTCATCATGAAATCAGGTTTGCATTCGTGGAAGGAATCATGAGATCATTCAATATTTTTCTGAGGACCTCATGAGATCTTGAGTGGCATTCTTAGAAGGTATCTTGATATCTAGATTAATTTTACATATAATGTCACGTGATCCAGTAGAATTTTCATATTTTCATTGTGGGATCTATATTAATTTTACAGAGGGTTACAAGATATCCATTTTACATTCAATTGTATCATCACGATACCCAACTGAAATGCACTAAGTTCGTCGTATTATTTGGGCCACATGTCTTGGTGTCAACGCAAGGTATGGATAGTGAGATCAAAGGTGTTTGGGAGACACAGGGTTATACTCTGAGGGTATTAAAATCATTATTTTTCATGTATACATGACATTCCATGATCCAAATTATCTATTGAGGGAGTGTCACATGATCTGACTGACACGTCCTGGTGCTATCAAATGACCTTTTGGGTTCATGTAAAATGCATAATAATAAACTTTTCTCTTCCTCAAATAAATCTCCCATCCATTTAGTCTTCTTTATTTCCTATTATTACACATGTTGATTTAATATTTTTAGATTTAACTTGTTTATATCTCCTATGAATCAATAGACATGCATGATATTCTCTACAAAAATCGGTCGATATTCCAGAAGTCTTTTGTAGGATCTCAATTGATCAGTCAAGGTGCATATTCATGTCTCTTGATTCTTTTAGTCATTCCATAAATCTACATCAGAAATAATACATTGAAATAATTAGATAGGTTGTTCAAGGATGTCCACTATAATCTCTAGGTTCACTAGTGTTTTGATACAAGGATGCATTTTTCTGAGGTGGGAGGACTTTATACGCCTCCCACCATAGTTATACTTCACTTTATGGGATACATATTTTTCTGATTTGGGGTGATTTTGGTGGACAATTTAAAGTTATGTGCTTTGTGAGATCTGGTCATAGGTCGTCCTAGGGGAAAAGCATGATATTAAGGGATTATAAGACCACTTGAACAGTGTCCCATTTATTGGCTTGTGTCCAATCAAAGGGGTCGTTTAGAATCATTTAGACCTCCCAAGGCAATTTTATAAGCTCAGGATGGCATGTTTAGGGACCTTCATGGTATCATAAAACATACTCAATGTCTCTCAAATGATATGATATGACCTGTTTAGGGTCCTTCATGTTAAATAGTTTTCCTACCAAGGGACCATCGTTATATATTGGTTTAATTTCATGGGGATTCACAATACAATTATAACATGCGAAGGGGTCTTTTGGGGTTATTTTCGCTACTCGAAGGGGCCTCGAGAAACAAATAGTGATCACATAGGGTGTATAAATATATTCTCAAATAATTGTTGTACCTTTCTATTACAACAATCTCATGTCATTTCACCTTTTTTATTTCCTTTTTCATTTTAAAATGTATTGTTATTTCATAAGATTGTATGTTTTTTAAAATAAAATCACTCTCCCCATCAGTGATGCATCAAATATCTTAAAAAGGTTCTTATGGTGATTCATGATAATTTGGTATGAATAACACTTATATTTTTCTATGGTGCCATAGGTGAAGTGCAGGACCAAATTGACATTACCAAATCCCTTCATGTGATTAGAGAAACATGCTAGTGGGTTCTTGAATGACATTGATGTCATGTATCTATGATTTTTGTGGTGTCTTTTGAACTGCATGGTAATGATGTATGAAGTTTTTACACCATGAAATGATTAATATTTCTTCATATTTTTATCTATATTCTAAAAATCTTTTTTGGATGGTTTCTCAAGGACCTACTAGTTGACCAGTCGTATTCCTCAGAGGATCCCATCTAGTTTTCCACATGATCATTGTGTGTCTTGACAGCATCTACAAAAAGAAGGAGTGATTTTTAGTGGTAATACATATTATCTTACAAGAAAATATGTGATGAACATGACCTTCTAAAAGTCACGTGATTGTGTTACTTGTTACATGTTATATAATCTGTTTGTATTGGTTACCTTTTAGTACTGTGTTTTATTGAAAAAATAATTCCTATGTCTTCGGTGTTTATTCTCTTCTGGATTTTGTAATTCTTATATAGCAAGGATCAACCCACATATATATAATATTGGAAAAGATGATTTTTTATCTTTATTTTCCAGATCTTCCTTGTATGGTTTCTCAAGGCCCTATTGGTTGACCAGTAGCATTCCTCAAGAAGATCCCATCTGGTTGTTTCCGCATGATCATTGTGGGTCTCGGGAGCATATACAAAAATAATGGGGGATTTTCTATGGCAATACATATGATCTTACAATAAAATATCGATGAACATGACCTTCCAAAAGTCATGTGATTGTGTGACTTGTTACATGTTACATAATCTTTGTGTATTGGATACCTTTTACAACATTTTTTTAATGAAAAAATAATTCCCATGTCTTGGGTAATTATTCTCTTTTGTATTTTCTAATTCTTATTGGTTAAATTTTAGTACTTTATTTTATTCTAATAATTTTAACAATTTTTCTTATGTATGAAAATGATATAGAGGGACCCCAAATAATTTTATTATATTGATATGAGTAAATATTAAAAGAGGATGTATAGTTTATTTGAAAATGTAAAAATTAAACAAAATAGATATATCTAAACATTTAAGTGATAGAAATAAATTAATATAGGTTATTATAACATAATATTTAATATAAAACAAAATTTATCAATTTTATATAATAGTGGTCAATAATAATAAAATTTGGGATCCACACATCTCCTCAACTCAATATCAATGGGTGGTTTTACTTTAAATTATTTTTTTCAATGTGTTTAGAAAGAAACCAAGTCTTCCAATCAATTATGCCATTGTAAAAATATAATTATTTATAAATTTTAATACATTTGTTCATTATTTCAATAAAGAATCACAATTTTCATTAGATTTTAGCAGTTCTGGCCTGAATTTTTTTCCTTTTTGTGTTTGTTGTTAGAAAATGAACCTCAAAAACAATTAAGGGTACTTTGAACCAATCCCCTCACAGACAATGGACAATGGTACCCAATCTCCATAAACTATAGTTGTGAGAACAATTCCCCATTACACTCAATGAGATTGATATCTGAAAAAAAGAAGAAAGGGGATAATCTCTTTACGAAATCCCTATGAAGAACACACTAAATACTCATGTTTGCATTATATTGGAAAGAGTGGGTGGAGGAGATAAAAGAGTATAAGACAACTTGAGAATAATTAAAATGGATCATAATGAACTCTAAAATTAAATTCATGTAAACCATGTCCATCCAAGGATCCTTGGTGGTGTATTAAAACCCAATAATGTCTTTGGTAAAATTGTAGACATGTTAGTTGTAAAATAGATCCATTGGGAGTTAAATTAACACACTAGGGTACACTAAAAAGCATGAATTTTCTATTTCCCTTGATTACACTAGATAAAATATGGGGGTTAAGTTTAAACTTGTGGAACCTAGATAGGAAAAGGATTCGTTCCTTATCCCACTTACTATCAAGTGTGGGTTATCAACTAGCTAGTATAACATGTATATAATTGATATTCCTTCTAGATCCCAATAACCACCCACTACAGCCCACATGTTAGCCATTGGTACCTAATATGGAAGGACTGTAACATGTTCCCCCACAAATTTACTAGTCTGACAATTTAATTGAATAGTTATTTCAAAATGAATAAAATACAAGTGAAAAATATTGTGAAATGAAATGGTTATAATAATATTTTGTGTTAATTTTTATTAGAACCACCTAATAGGGTGAGGTAAAAAATTCTCCCCCATTATCCTGAGGACAAAATAAAATATAATTATTTAATATCATTACATTCATTATGAAATTTTCATTACTATAACAAAAACAAATTTTTTTATTTCCAAATGAAATATAACTAAACATTATTAATACATAAAAAAATATTTTTGAAATTAAATTCATCAATTATTTCAAAAAATTATTCGTTCAAAAACTAAATTTCAAAATATCTCCAACATTGTGATTATCGAAAATAAAAAAATACCTAATTAAAAAATTTCAAAAATATATCATTTTGAAAAAAATTTATATTTTAAAAAAATTGAAACATGTTATGATTTCATGGAAAAATATTCTGGTTTCCCGCATATAACCAATATAAATATCCCTTTGATGTCAAAAACTTTCTCTCCATTGAAATAAATGAAACCTAAACAATTAAAATAAATTAAATTTAAAAATAATATTATTATTTATAAACTTTTGAAAATGTATATATTGAGACAGGAATATAACAACAATTTTGATTTTATTATATTTTCCACATAAATTAATTTAAATAAATGTATTATAGAATAACATAATTAAATTAATCATATTATTATCTATATTAATAATCTTAAATCCCATAAACTTGGGTTAAAAATATCATTTCAATGAATTCGTAATATGTCGATCTCTAATTATAAGAATGAAAAGTGGAAATAATAATTTTCAAAATCCATAATGTTCATTCATGAGGACTATTAACTAAAAATGAGTTGGAAGTATTTTTAAATGTCAAGATTCCATAATATGTTTTTTATAAAAATGTATTATCCATATATTAATACATACAAACTGTCATTAAAATTTAAGAGAGAATATACATATGATGATGATTTAAATTTGATATATTTGAAATCATAATATATATAAGGATTTAAAGAAGAATAATCTCTCTCTAAGAATCAAATATGATTTATAAATGGATTTTGTTCCCCCAAAATTTTATCACTAGAACAACTATATTCCTTCATCTACATCAAATTATGTTCAAGGTGATAAATTGTTTAAAGAAATGATTTTTAGATTCCAATAAATTTATTTTCTAAAATATAATTTCAAAATTTAATATGATTATGTCTTGGAAAAATGATTTCAAGAACTATAAAACACACTCACACTCCCTTTTAAATAATATTTTTAAATCTTGTTTAGAATAAAATTGATTTTATCATTCTTCATTTTGTTGAAAAATTATTATTTCTTATTTAGGGAAATTTTATATTATGAAATTTTAGTTTCATATCCCCCTCCACAAAAATTTAACACAATGAGGGGAGATATACGATGACTTCCCTTGTCATACCTCTAGTAGGGATTGGGGTGGTGTCTAACACCATGGGTATAATAATCATTCATATGGGTGGAATTAACCGCTAAGAGAGACATGAAGAAGACAAAGATAATAAATATACAACAACTCAAAAATACTTATACTAATATATAATAAATAAATAGTGATGAAAATGAAAAATAACATATTACTAAAACAACCTAGAAGAAAAACACAACTACTCCAAAGGTAATGATGGAAGAGACAACAAAACCCAAACAACTCATACTAAACCATGAGCTAGAAATATACATCTTGATCAGCATCTCGCTCCTACTGAACTAAAAATAATTATATATTCCTAGGGTGAGCATAACAGTATACTTGATAGGATCCTCCCCATAGCCTGTCATGAACAAGATTAATAAATTATGATAATTCACAATAAAAAAACTTGAAACTTAATCTTCACCAAAATTGGAATACTAATATACAATAATCACTATGTCTAAAACTCACTAATTATTTTATGAAAGAAAACATATAATGAAGTAATAAACCGTCAAGGGTACCTAGCACCCACTTCCCCAATTTATTTCTACTCTATTCTGACATTACACATTATGAGCCATATCTCTCCAAAATTAATCGATCATAATGACACTAGGGTAAGGAATCACTACATGCACATCATGATACACATTACCAAACCATCCCATATCACATATTCACATATAGTAACCATATAGTTTCTTAATGACACATAATCATGTATGATGTATATCAAACATTGAATATTTTACCAAAGGAAATTACATCACATACACTGAGTACGTACCTTAATCCATCACAACCTAAAAATTTCATACATGTAATAATCATTTGGTTATTATATCAAATAATGCATATGTGAAAAATAACCCGAATATATCCCTTCTCTATATAAACATTTATGGGAAAACTAATTGTTTAGAATAATATCACAAGTAACTACCAATTAAAGAGTGTTGGATTAGAGTGGGTTTCATCCATCAATACTTCCAGAAATATGTTGGGGGAAACACCCTACCGTAGACTATTCGGTGACACCTTCCCTAACTGACATGGGTGGGGTAGCATATGTAATCAAGGAATATACAAGATATAATTTAGCTAAAACCCACACAATTTGAATAACCTAGTCTTATAATAATATATAGTTAGCATTGATCAAACACTATGATGAATCAACTAAGACAAGATATCCTATAAGCACACAAGCATATAAAACAAATATATTAATTACATCATTCATTTTTAAGAATTTATATAGGCTAATTAATTCATTTTCCATTTATTAACCTTTTTTACATTCATTAAATTTATTTAATCATACAAATGGTCATTATAAATGGTAATAATAGAAACCAAGTCCATGGTTTATCGAGATTAACTACTTTTAAAAATTTTCATTCAATCAAAAACTAACCTCGTGTGTTATGAATTAATTATTAAATATTATTATTATTCCATATCCTGGTAGTCTAGGAAAACCATCCTAAGATACCAACAAGAGGAAACATAAAACCAACAACCTCTAATGGACTCATGTAGTGGGAAATACAATGTATAAAAAAAATAATCTAGGCCATATACCATTAAATATATTCCAAAGATCATACAATATCTCAGCATCTCATGAATAGGTATGACTATCTTGAACGTATTACATCACATATAGTACCATCCACCAAACCAAAATTCATATAATAATTCATATCTCTACCACAGGTATTAACTACTACCGCATCAAATGCTCCTCCAGACCAATATATCATATCATTCATCCCCAGCTCAAACATACTAGGTTAACATATCATCCTTCCCTCCCCACCCTTGTTATATATCTCATGCTCAACCAGACTAGAGACAAGACAACAAGAACATATCCAAAACACATCACAAAAATTATCATGACAAAAAACTAGAAATACCATGAGGGATACTAGGACATAAAACTAAGGCATTCAACATTCTCCTAAAAATGATATCTCACTGCTCCAAAACATTACACTCAGCCTTCTAATCTAAATATGAAACTCATGGACTATAAAATTATTTACAAAACATGAAATTTTTATTACATATTGAATTAACTAATTTATTATAAATTGGTTCCAAATATGAGAATCCTATGTCAACGATCTATAATAGGATATAAATGTGAAAACACGCTATTAGCATTTATTCTGGATTTAATTTTTTTTTGGAGATGTTATATTACAAAATAACATAACATTTAACATGCCCTAATTATTTATAAATCCCATTTTAAACATGGAATATCATGTTTACATTTAACATGATAATTGCATCAATTATATTATCATCAACTTACTTCAACCACTGGATAACCAAAATATTTCTTCTTTAATTACTCTTAAGAAACTTAATTATCAATAAACACCATATTTACATTAATTATAAATTTATACATTCTAATTCGAGAATTACATTACACTAAAAATTTATATATCAAAGGTATCACAGTATCTTGAAAAAAGCAAGGGAAATAGATATCACGGTATAAAGTAATAACATCGGTAGCATATGATCGCTATCAATTTTCTTTAATCTAATTCAATAATTATTAAGTAGTTTTAATTTTCATCCAAAGAGATAAATAATGATCAATTTGTGTGTTCATGTAAATAAAATAATGGAATTAAAAAATTCTGTACCTCAAAATCCATCGTTATTCTTCCCATGAGAATTGAACACGTTGAAAATGTGTGGCCACCAATCTTGTAAGAACTGCATCAATCTGAGGAAACTGTGACAAAAATACACCAAAAACCAAGAGAAACCCCATAAAAACATTGAATGGAAAAATAAATATAATATAGAGATGATACGAGCAGAAAAATGATCAAACGACTAGATTCCATTGTAAAATTAAGGGATAATGAACCTTTGATCAACACAGATCACCACAGATTGATGAGAGGAGCACAACGATTGATTCCTATGAAGTGATATCAAATCACCAAGGGTGGGGGATGCGGGTCTCCTTGAATAAGCGATGGAGGTTGTAAAACTATTGGAGTTGGATAAGACTTGATTATATGAAACATTTAAAGATTCAATTCACATGGAATTTATAGGGTGTCTAAAGCATTTAATAATTGTGTAAATTATGGACATTGATTTTCTCCAAAAATGCATCACTTTATATTATTTAAAAGTGATTTTTTACCTTTCATGTAGGATATGATGAATCATATTTAACAATTCTTGACACTAACTTACACTTTGTGTGATGATTACATGAAATGTAATCTCCTTGTTCAAGCATTTTTAGTAGGAACCAACTTCTGAATACATCATGTACTTCTCTAAGCACCAAGAGCCTTAGAATCACACAACTGTTCAGTACACATGGATACAAGACCTTACATTAGATATATATCAAACAATTATCATCCACGAGATTAAAAAAACAAACAAAAATTGTAAAAAGGGTTTGTCTATACAACCATCCCCAATATACAACTCAAATATTTCCATATCCTTGGATGTCAACAACATCATTAGAGGAACAAGAGAAAAACAATGCAACCACCGCATCATGATCCTAAAAACCATCATAGTTAAAAAATTATTAAAATATATTTAGAATATAATAATCATCAAGATTATACTATATCATAAAAAAAAGAATTTATACATCTACAAAAAAACTACATTATAAGAGAGAAGATTAAAACAAATATACTTAGGGTACTAAACACGCATCAACGACTGAAATTCCTAGGAATAAACCTCCGTACCAATATTTTTTCATATGAAACAATCCATGGGAAATGAAAAGTCACAAAAAAAATTATCTGGGTAGTCCTTGATCTCCATAGGCTACTCCTCGTGGTTTGCGTCATCATCATCATTGATCTTTTCCCTAATAAATAACATGAGAATCATAATAAAGATAATAAAATATCTATGATAGATGAAATATATTTTGTATCCTTATCTTATATATGGATTTTCTATATGATATTTCATGGACAAAAAATAATCCTCTACCTCGAAAGTCCCAACAAAATAGGGAGAAAGCCTTCCCCCATTTCTGAATCGTTGCATCCCATGATGAGGAGTCGTTTTTAAGAAACCATTATATCAAATATTGATCTCAAAAAAATTCCTCATATGATCACAATAGAATTTAGGATGATCATATGCTAATTTTATCCTCTCATGAATTACATAAACCAACTTTTTTGTATTTTGTGCGAGTTCTGGCACATGAATTTATGCCTCTTCAAACCCAGTCCAGTACAAAAGAGAATGAGAAGGTCATCAATGAAATGCTTAAAACAGGGACATACCAATGGTGGAATAAAAAATATTATTGTAATAAAACTTGAACGAGGGAATGTTCCCCATCCAAAAACATCCAAAATCAGGGAAACATCTGGCAAAAATGTCTTCAAGTGTTTGGATAGTCCACTATGTCTAACCTTCCATCTGCAGATAAAATGAAGGGATATGGTATAACTAAGAACCAAAATAATTTTCGAGACCTCATCAAACACTGGGGGTAAAATGAGGATCTCAATCCTAAATGAACTTATCAGGACTCCATGGAGTAACAAAACCATCTCTAGATACATAATTAACAAAACCTCCACCAGTCTCTAGCCCCTGATCATTATAAGGTGTAATAATTTAATAAAATGATCCACAATCACCCATATAGAATCATAGAATCCATCAGATCAAGGAATAACAATAATTTATTCCATCGATATTCCCTCACACTTACACTAGGTAACATATGATGGTTTGAGAAATCCATTAAGAACATAGTTCTCAAAAATGACCCTCTATCAGTCAAAAAATATTCAACCATTCTACAGAACTATAGGCTTCAATGTAGGCCACATAAAATGACCTATTATTGTTTTTTATACCTCTATCACACTAAGATATACTGAAAAATTTGAACTATATAACTCTTGAAAAATCATATCATGTTTTACCAAAGGAATTAGGAGCATTCCCAAGAACAACACCATGTGTTGTCCATCCTCAAACCAACTATCATGGGAATCACTAAAAGAGACAATCACTCTACACCAACACATAATAATATATCATAAAATTTTCATCCACCTACTTCCCCAATGATAACATTGATTTTATTTGTAAAATAAAAAAGCTACCCCCACCTCTCCCATGTCATGATGAATTGTTGGGAGCTTATTTATCACACTCCAAGAAACATAAAATCCATGCATGGAATCAATACTAAACTTTTACTCATAAAATAGACCAAAAAATTCATGTATCATAGTGTATACCAAAAATAATATTTAGTCTTGATTGAATTACATATATTGGTGCTGAAAATAATTCAAATCATGTAGTGAGAATAAATTCCTAATGCTATTTTGGTCATTAGAAACTAAAAAACACTCACCGATGAGATAATATTTCCATAACATCAAATCAAACACCACTACCTTCAACTAAAAGTAATGGGTGGAATATTTATTCCCATGGGAATTCAACATAAACGATTTATAAAAAATAAATTATACTCACTACATCAAAATAAATCTTAATCCTACATTTGAAGCATTACAGAAAACATCAAACTGATCTCCTTCTGCTAAAAACAAATATACTGGAGCACTAAAAAACATCACATTAAGATACTCAAAAGCTTCATAAAATAGGACAATCCATACAAACACCTCATAATATGTGTTCAATGCTTCCATAGGTGTCCCCACTCAATATAAATCTTCAATGAACCTTTTGTAATATTCATAGAGACCAAAGAATCTCCATACCACTTTCACTATCTTAGGGGTGTACATTAAAAAATAACCTCTATATTTTAAGGATCCGTTGATACTCCATAGTGGGATACCACATGCCTAATGAAATGGACTTCATGAACCTAGAACTCACAATTTTATAACTTCCTAAATAGAATCTCAAAACAATAAAGCCCCAAAAATTGCACACAGATTCTCTGCAAGATCTTCCTCCGATGTAGATTAAAAACATATGTCGTCAATGAAAACCACCAAAAGAATATCCAAAAAATTCCAAAATACTATGTTCATCAACCCCATGTACACATTTAGATAATTCCTTACAGTAAATGATATCATGACGAACACATAACACATGTGATGATAACATAATATTTGTCTTCAAAATATCCTCATCCTTCACCTGATATATTATGATATATTTACCATAAATTGATCAATGATAACAAACAATCTCTCATCATCGAATCAAATTAATCTTCAACCCATGGAAGAAGATATTGGGTTTCCACAGATACATAATTAATGTGATGATAATCGATATAAATCTACAACCTTATATTTTCCTTCTGCATAAAACAACTTCTGCACCTCATGTTGACACACTCCAATGACAAAACTATTCTTCAACAGATCATCAAGACGTACCTGTATTCCTCACGAATTGGATGACATAATACTCTATGTTGATATCAAGATAGGAGACACTTATTTCTATAGATGGATCCCAAACTCAGTCACTTTTTGAGGGGTTAATTCTAAAACCACTTCATGAAATGCATTAGGGAACTCTTCTACAACCCTAGGAAACACTGAAAATTAAAACGTGTATGAGATCAATATCATCTAAACCATAAATTATGAAAAAGATAAAACATATCTCTAACTCATCTGAGGTTATAAATCACTAAAACCACCACTGGATCTCAATTAGTGTCGAAGAACAAATCCTACCTCCTACAATAATCCATCATAGCCTACACCAAATACAACTAATCCATCTGGAGTCAAATTTTATATGGTTCAGTCAATAAATTTTTGTTCTCTCCCAAATATAGGTACCTCCCCTAGACTATCTCATAGCCTACATAAATCATACAAGTAAGTTATCCTCAAACCAGTGTAGTCAACACCAAGGGAATTGGAAGCCTTTTTACCTATTTTCCATAAGAATGGAAAAGGGTAGATAATATAAAGGATTGCGGTACTCCGAAATCCAACAATCCATAAAAAGATGTAGAAAACAAGAAAATGGTACCTCAAATAACATTTATCTCACACAACACTATAATTATAAAGCCTAATTCTATAAAAATACATATTATACGACCTCTCTGACCCTGTTTATGACCACATCCATAGACACACTCATCTATAAAAGAACAATGAGCATATCAGAGTTGTCATCCACATGATCCATCTACGTTCTACATATCCCAAACAAGAGGACCTTCATTATTATTCCTCATTTGAAACTGCTTCAACATAAGAACATGAAGTGAAACACCTAGAATACTCTGATTAAAAATAAATACTGGGAACACTTTCCCCTAATGACTTCATCCTCCATATGAAAAGATATGTGTCTAATCCCATATCATCTTTTTGTGAGATAAAACTGCTAGATAAATAAGATGATACGTGAAGTGACCTACCCCCTAGATGGCCAAAAAACCATATATCCTGACAACTTGGAATGTTTGACCATAGATCTACTTCATGAGTAATCATGATTACTCCCCTTTCAATATTGCCTAGTTCTACTAGCTCCCATTCTATATCCTATTTTATCACTATCTTTTCAAGATATTTCTTGAAACAAATTGTGGGGAGATGGAACCACTTCTCTAAATAAAAATCCTCCTCAAAATTTATCTCCCTAACCTCCTAATATAGAAAGTGGTCTAATATATATCCCATAAGGTCCCTAAAAAGAATCATGAACTCCCACTCACAGGAGATGTGATATTTGGTACCCTAGAAAAAATATAATTATATAATAAGAAAACCTATAGTTAATTCTATGAAAATTAAAAATCTTATTATCACATAATGATTATTATTATATATATCATAGTATGTGATAATGTCATAAGAGTAGTGTTTGTACTCAAATGACATAGTAGTTCCTTGTTATGCTAAGAACTCAAAATTGCTTTGACATTATTCATAATATATGTTCTACATCAAGATGAAGTCATTTTAGGGACATAAGTTATATAATCTATCATTGGTGGAGACTCATAGGACATTTAGGATCCTTTCCATGGTGAAAGCATTTTTTTGTAACCATTATAGTTTATTATAATAATGAAACACATCATTTGGAAATCCACATTTATATGTTTATTGGATTTTTCTAACTGTGTACATTTGTATTGATAGTTATAAATTCAGTTTATTACTGATGAGTAATATAAGAATCTTACATTATGATTTTATGAAAACCATGATGACATATATATTTTGTGAGGTAGGATATGTTGGGTGTTTCACGAGTAATATTTCATTATTGAATAGTGTAAGAATGAAATTTCACCTTCTCTTTTTTAATAGAAGATGATATATTAGAACACTCGATGGAAATGATAAAGACTAATAAAATATATGGACATGATGTTCTATAGGAAAGATCAATTTTTAAGAATTCCGAGAAATGACCATTTATAAAATAGGTTTATAGAACCATAATAAAACATGTGGGATAAAAGAAACCATTTTAAAATGATTATATTAGTTAGTAATCGTACGTAACAGGTACTATATCATTGTGGCATTAAATTCTTCTCTATGGGTCCCTTGGAATGTTTCCAAATTATCTCCATATTCTATAGGCTACGTCACGTTTTACCACTAATTAGGAGGACTATAGTGTGACACATTAAGTGTTTCCATAATCCCCGTAAAAAATATTTAATTTTTTTCTTTTTAACAATTTAAATAAATATTATTATATAATATGGTTTATTAATTATTCATGTATGCAAGATCATTTATATTTTGTCAATAGTTATTTGAGAGAATGTTATGTGAGCATAATATTCAAAAAAATATTTACATTCTATTTTTTAATATAATATTTATCTATAAATTATTGAAAAAATAAATGATATATTTATTAAATAAATTTTCATTGGGAAAGGCTTGATAAATATTATGGAGGAATTAAAGACCTAGTTTTTAGGTATAGTGAGAAATAATATATATTTAATATTATTTTATTAAATAATATTTAATTTATTTCACAAGTAAATAGAATGTAAATTGAATAACGATAATATTATTATTTTGGACATGGGTTTTTTCAATGGATTAAATAAATATTAAAAGGCACTTCATAAAATAATTATTATAAAACATAATTAGCATTTAAATAAAATTATATTATTTTTATATGATCTAGGTAATTTTTAATATGAAAAATGATAACTGTATATAATCCTCTCAATCCATAGAGGGATCCCTCTCAATGAACACTTCCAATAGTAGAGAAAATCATCATACACCTCCCACTCTTATATCATGATAGATCAAGATTAATTCATTGGATTTGATTCTCGTGAAAATCAATAGAAGGTGACATAAGTGATAGGATATTCCATGCCATAATCTGCAGATTCATATAGTGACATTTGAATATTTTTGGAACCTATGTGGACCAACACTTGAGGTAATTTTTTCTTGATTCCTTTAGTATGATGACTATTCAAAACATTTTCATTTTCAACTCCATCAACAGAGAAATGGTTAAAGCACTGTAATTAATTATTAGATTAAATTAACTATAAATAATATTGTTTGATCCTATACTTTGTTTTAGTAATTTCTAATTTTTCTATTTTCATTGATTCGGTTCTATTGATCATTAATTTTATTTTTTTATAAATCTCATATTGATCATCGATCATGAAATAAATAAATGATGTGATCAACTCGTCAGATGATTCCATATTGTCCAAAACCTACAAGTGGTATCAGAGAGGTCACTTAATTATTTATAATTATTTAATGTTCATTGTTTAATTTACCAATTTGTGATTTATTTTTCTATTTATTTTTAATCAATAATTAACCCAAATTGTGACATCTATTTATTCTTATTTCATTTATCATTGATCTAATAAAAATGTTCTATTGAAAGACAATAATAAAATAAAACAGATCATCTAGAGATGCCATAGATTCATGTAGGATAAAATAATAGTACACACCATCTAATCAGATTTACTCATAGAATACATGTTTTCAATTCACCTGTAATTAATTGAGAATTATTTCAAATTGTATTCATTGAATAAACATTGTGAATATAATTTCTTTACCATGTGTTGAGAAGGATATCCTTAGGAATGGTCTTCCAGAGTATATGTCGTATAGCCCACCTATATAGCCTTTAGTTTGTTATGCCATTAAAGGGATGTGTGTTTTTATACACCACATACCTGACCAGTGACTACGTATTCATATACCACATGCCATGTAGAACTTATACATGATGGAAAATATAATTTTTTAGAGGCTTGAATGAAACACTGAGTCCCAAGTCTTTGCATCAGATGGCTGGTGAGAGACATTAATTCCATGTGGATCACATATACATGTTGTGTACTTATACCAATTTCTGAATATTTAAAATTAATTTACTATACTATGTAAAATAATCTCTAATTTCTTGTGTGTGGTCATTATGTTAATTAGACACATAATGGGAAGGGTTTTAATATATATATATGTGTGTGTGTTTAATTAATTTCAATGTAATGATCGTATTTTCAAATCATGTGGAAGTCATATGAATGATATTACTATATGTTCATTATTTAATAACATGTTACAAAAGTAATGTAATTTGTGTAATAAATAAGTTGATAGTACAAGTCATAAAAGTACATGATAAGTTCTGTATTCCATATGTCACAATAGTATGCAATATAATGTTATAATACATATTGTGTAGTTTTTTCGGGGTATTAAACATGTTTCCTCCATGGTTCATTTATATATCTCATTTATTTTAAATAAATTTTTTTAAATCATTCTAAATTATGACGGATGAAAATATCAAGGAAACTTGGGTGAGAATTAAGTTAAAATAATTGACTAATTATTGAAGATAATAAATTAGTTCAAGAAAAGTTTTTCATAAATAATAGAAATTAAAAAATAAATTTCTGTTTTATCAAATGAAAAATTTATTTTGTTCATGTTGATAGTCCCCATTATAGAACATCCCATTGAATGTGATTGGTTTCAATTAATTTATTATTAAATTAAATTGTTGGTATGTATGCATTCTCTCCTCTATTTATTTTAGGGTCTTTGTACTAATAGTTAATTTTTTGTAAACCATTTTCCCCTAAGCTTCTAATGGGTAAATAATATATAACTGATGGAGCTCCAAATCTAGTAGAGGTCAATCAAGTACGGATCTAATAAGAAACCAATCCATGTGAGACACATAGGTCTATAGGTGGAATGTTATTACATAACCCATAAATTGTTCAAGGTGTTTTTCCCATTGCCCAACAATTATTTATTCAATGACCATATAAATTAACAATTAATAAACGATCAAGATCATACCCAATTATTATTTTATTTCAATCAGGTTTCATGGATATTTAAATATGGATGTTTTAATGAAATCACATGATTCCATGAATTAATAAGAACACAAGATGTAACGAAATTGAATTATTGTTGGAATAAATATTATTAATGACATGGACAATCATGTTATAAAATACCCTTAATATTAAAAATATTTTGATAAAGATAATTATTGGAAATTTATTAATAAATGATTAAATCAAACAATTATATATAAATTTAATATTTCATCCAACTACTTTAGCTAAAATTGAGCCATAGTTCAAAGTGATAGACCTACCAATGTTGGGGTTCGTTTATGTATTAGGGTATTCTATAATTAATATTTATGTTTAAATCACATATATCACATCAACTGATAATACCAAAGATGAAAATAGTGTATCTGAGAGGAATTTTTTAAGGAAATATAATTTAAGGATATATGTATATGGGATTCTATTCAACAGATCAATATACAATGAGTTAATGTAGTTGGAAATTTAAATTCCTACCTGAATCCATTCGATTTGTTTGACCAAAAATATTATGGGTAATGAGAATGGAAACATAGATCAATGGAACTAGAATTGTCTATAAAATATGATATTAGAAACACAAATGCGGAGGGGTATTTGTTTTCGATAAAAGAGGGAGATATTAATAAATAATATATTTATATATGTTTCTTAATTTTAACAAATAAATCACTGAATCGCTATGCATCATACTTGTAGAAATATAAAAAAACAGAATCAAAAAAATCCATGAATCCCATAATTTATAATGATAATCTTATCAATGGAAATATTTTCATAGAGTGGAAAAAAACCAACCTGTTATCCTTCTCCATGAATGGAAATTCTAGGGGGCGAATGAAATGATTACTAATGCATTGGGAAATGTGGTTTGGGACAAAGAGTTTTCTCTCTATGAAAATCATTTGAATGATGCTACATATGTTCAATGTTTATTTATATCATCCATAACCAATGTTCTTTTGTAACAACAAGGGTATATTGATACATATAGCATTTTATATCACTTATTGGATCTCTATCAATTGATGGGGAGACAATAGAGATATGAGATTTCTAACAATTGTTTACAACTAAGCATGGAGAGTCAGTGCCATCTGGGTCTAATGATACCATGATTATTGGATTAATTGAGTTCTTTGACATTATAACGAATAAATTATTGGATAAGTTGAGTATAGATACCATACCTTCATCACTTACAAGGACCTTATATTTTTTGATAGTTAATTAATATATAAAAAAGAATGAGATTATTCTTTCATAACTTAATACATTGATTATCCAAGTGGATAAGAACATGGGGTGTGATAAACCAGTGTTTCTTATAGTGAATTAGAAATGGATGAAAATGGAAAAGGGTCCCAAGACTCATAACATGTCTTAATCATGTGATCAACATCCATCCATGAAGAGTAATATGAAGGGAAGGGAAAGAAAAAAAGGGACATTATGTTTTTCATGTGTCATGCATGGCCACTTGAAGAGGAACCGAACCTAGAATATTCGTGATGATAAAGGTG
This sequence comes from Viscum album, assembly GCA_963277665.1. Taxonomy (NCBI): domain Eukaryota; kingdom Viridiplantae; phylum Streptophyta; class Magnoliopsida; order Santalales; family Viscaceae; genus Viscum; species Viscum album. The sequence goes on along the minus strand of OY728126.1, from coordinate 2,060,763,707 downwards.
TTTTCATTTACAAGATTAATATTAAAATATATACAAAATTGGTATTATATACATCTTATAGTGCTAACATATATATCCAAATGAATGAATCATGTACATTAGGAAATATTTCTTCAAGAGAGGTGGATTTGGGCGATGTTAATGTTTAGAGACAATCGACACTAGAAACTAGTGACTAACACCTTTCGTTTCAATTAAAAATGATTTTGGTTTTAAATGACTGTTATTATGTTCCAACAGTTACCACAAAAATTATTTTTTAATGATGCTTAGATGAAGATGGTTTTATTTTCTGGTTCGGAAATAAATGACTTTTCTTTTATAAAGATAAAAACATTTATTGTATGAATCCTTTAAATAATAGTATTTATTAATTAAATTATGAAAATATAGTATTAGTAATAGATAACACTTCATGTTCACAAGAATCACATAACACCCATTTATTGAATCACAATACTTTTCATGTAAATAAGAATCCTTGAATAAAACGTAGTCAAAATGGATATTTAGATGTGTCTGAGAAAAAACAGATAGAGACATTTCATTCTTATTTTTATGATAGAATGACCAAACATCCATTTAGTGGTTAAGGTTAAAGGTACATTTATCATCAAGAATTATTACACACTGATGTGCGGTAACAATTTCTAGTAGAATCTATTGCTGGGGATTCTTAAATCCTAACTTTTATTAATTATTTTATTATATATGGTTTTATATAAAAGATGAAGTATAAGTATATAATCTTATATAAATTCATGGACTTTAGTAATGGTGTAAATAAACCACATGGAAGGATGATAAATTATCTTTTACCTTATCTTTGTGGTGAATATCTAATCAAAGAGTATATTGACATTATATGGATGTTTTTTTATTCTATCACAACTTGCTTCACCTTATACACTATAGTGGGACGGGTTTAGTGAAAGTAGGAAATGTACCTTTTTAGACAAATAAATTTAGATAATGATTAATCCCTATATTTCATTATTATTTTGGGGATATGAATTATAAATTTCAAAATATACATTGAACCGAGTACCAACTAAAGAGGAAAATGGAATTACCTTAGAGTTATAAAGCTAAACGTTATTTCAATTCTTTTATAGAATTGTTTGGGGTTTTGAGTCATTTGTTATAGCCTTATATGGGAAAAAACTAGAACCCCAGGGTACAAAGTGTATCATTATAGGGAATCCTATGGAAACAAAGGGATACATCCATTCAACCCCTAAGATAAGAAATTGTATATCGCTAGAAAATCCATATTTCATGAGAGGGATCACGTCCTGAAAATGCATATTTACATAAGGATTGAATTTGATGATGTTTATTCTCTATATAAAGAAGTGTTTTAACTAGAACATGTTTCACAGGTCCCCATGGAAAATGTAGTTCATGAAACACACTTACTTCATAGGATCACAAGAGAGGTAAGAGAACCATAGAGATATGATTTTCTTGTCATAAAATATTTTGAATTATTATTTACATAAAATGAAGAACAGGTACCCTACAATGAGTATGTATATAGCTCATATGCTGCAAGATGATAAGAATCCCTTAATTCTAAAGTGGAATCCATGTATCTGAAAATAAAGTTTTTTTGGCCTATGCCCAAGTTGATGTAAATTCCATAGGATGGAAATTGTAATTCATGAAAAAAATGAACTGAATGTTAAAATAAAAACATATAATGCTTGATTTTGGGTTATTGGGTTTAAAAAACATATGGGAACTAACTAATATGAAAACTTTTCACTAGTTTCCATGTAAAATTCGATAAAAATCATACGTGTTATAACATATTTGTTTGACTATGTGATTTCTGACATTGATTTCAAAAGTACATTCCAAAATTTGAACCACCAAGAACATTTCTATATTACACAACCATAAGGTTTTGTGACTAAATGTGATGCTAAAAATAATTGAAATTTGTAGTGATCCATTTCTGGATTTATGAAACCATCTAGTTCATTGAACATTCGATTTGATGAAGCTATAAAAGAACTTTGTTTCATTAATAACGAATAAGATATAGATGTTTACAATAGGTTAAGTGTAAATGCATTCATTTTCTTGTATTTATATGTTGATGAATTATTATTTATTAGAACTGACATAGCAGCCTTATATTAATTTAAGGACTTGTTAAATAAATGTTTCTACAGAGAGGAATTTAGTGAAGCTTCCTATAATCTATGAATCTATATCATTCATGACAGATCCAAGAGGCTTCTCGAACTAAGTAAAAGTAAACATATTGACCAGATACTAAAGAGATCAGTATATAATTTCAATGATGGGATTAGTGCTAGTTTCATATAGTTTACATCATTCATAGAAAATGTATCATCATACACAACATGGGAACGATAAAATGAGTATTATTATATGAACTTTAGAGATATGATCTATCATGTATGACATTTTATGTACTAGTCATGATGAATCTTATTCATTATGAATTGTATGAAGATTTCAATCTGATCGAGGAGAAAAAAATTGGTATGATGTTAAGGCTATCTTTACATATCTAAGAATATATCTGTATATGATCCCAGTGAGTGGATGAGATGAAGATATAGTCATCATGGGTCATAGTGATGCTTGTTCTAACAAATATCATAATCTTATAATTCATATTTTGGATTTTCGTTCAATAACAATAGAGGAGATATGAGCTGGATGATTTCAATGTAGTCATTATTCAATAATTATTATGTGTTGATTGAATATACAGTTGATTCAGATGCAGCCATGGAGCTGTTTAGATATGAATCTTTCTCTATGTTATGGATGTGGTACCTATTTGTAATATCCCTATGACATTGTATTGTGATAATACTACAGTGATGGATATTAAAAAAATATAAAAGGTAACACTAACAAACAAAGAATATACTATAAAAGAATAACCTCTTGAAGGATTTTTATTAGAGGGGAGAAGCTATAGTATATAGAGTACCCATAGTAGAAAATGTGGTGAATCCTTTGACTAAGGGAATATATTATTAGATATATGAGTATCATTTGAGTGCTTGAAATATGAAGGTTGATAGATGTTCATTTTATTAGAAGTGGGATTTTTATGATGTTGGTTCCCTATAACCAATAGTTGTGTAATTTATTATAAGTTGCATTCATATTTTTTTATTAAGAAATGATTTATCATGTCCTGATTTTTCTGGTGTTTAAGATAGTATGTCATAATGTCCAAAGAGAATTTTTCACAATAAAATTTCATAGAGGTTCCCCGATATGATGAAAACCCCAAAGAGTTATGAAACTATTCCTAAATATATGTTCTCTAGATGGTTGATATCATTTTAGGGACACAATTGATACATGATGGCTGGGGTGGAGGCTTATATCACATTGAGGCACCGTCTAATGGGGTACACCCTAGGTAATATCAATTGAGGGATTTTATGAGAACAAGGCATTATAGTTGGAAATCAACATTTCTATATTTATTGGATGTACAAATCTTATGAGATGTGTATTGATCATTATTATTTTATATTATTATTGATGAAAATTATAATTCTCATACTTTGATGTATTGAAAAAACCTGCGATGAAATTTTTTTTGCAGTGAAGTAGGATATGTTGTGTGTATAATGATTAATATTGACCTAATGAATAATGAATGAAATGGTTTTAACTTCCAATACTTAAAAGAAGATGATATATAAGGCCCATTTATAGAAATTATATAGCACAAATAATTCATAAACATGGTGTTCTATTGTAAAGTTAACTTTATGAGAAGTCAAAGAAATAGACATCTAGCACACAAACTGACAACATCAACATGAAACCTAATTGATTATAGTTATCACAACAAAGGGATTATATTACATAATTAGAGACAGTATTAGGTATTATGTTGATGTGTATTTAACATATTTTGTTATGGATTGCTTTTCATTTTTGAGATTTTATCATCAGACGTTAGGCTAATTCACGTAATGCCACTGAGAAAGTGTCCAAGGGGGTAACACACTATGTGTATCCCAATTATCTGTTAAATATTATATCATTGTTTATTAGTTAAAATGTTTAATTAATATTATTCTCAAATTTGGTTTAATAATTTTTATTTTATGATTGATCTCTTATATTCATTCACCACTTAATTGGGAGAATACTATATGAGGGGAAATGTAAGTAAATATTAATTTTATATTTTGTGAATATAATATATATATTAATATGATGGTGAATAATGAAGTGATATTTATTTATTATATTAGCAGTCATTTTTAATTTCCTAATAAATATTATGTAGGAATGGTGGAGCAGGTTTTTGTGTCTGGTGATAAATAATATATATTGAATATTATTTGACTAAATATTATTAAATTTAATTTTCATGTTAAGCTTGTGTGAAGGAAAGAATAAATTTATCATTATTTTCGATATAGTGTTCTGTAAGGGATTAAAAAAATATTAAATTGAAATTTTGAAGGAAAAAATATATATAACCCATCCGTATTTAAACCCAAAAATATTATTCTTCATAAGAACTATTTAATTTTTTATGTTCACAATGAAAACAGGAGAGAATCATATCAATAATGTAAGCCCTCCCACCCCATGAATGGATATAGATATCCATCGACCTCTCACTCTCAATTATATAGAGATCAAGGAGAATGCTTTAGATGTGATTCTTCTGGTGATCAAAGGAGGATAATCAAATAAAATGGATCATCCATGCTTACAAATGTTGATTCCAACATGGATGTTCAGATATTTTTGAAAAACACGTAGATTATCTCTAATGGAGACCTTCTCATGATTTTTTCTATGAAATGACTATATAATGCATATCTATTGTCTGATCCATAAAGGAAGAATGAATTCACAAATGGTAATTATTTAATTGGTTAAATTAATTATAAATAATTGGTGATGATCTAGAAAATGACTCTAGTTTTAAATCCATTATCTATTTTTATGGATTAAATTCCATTGATCAAAATGTTCATTATCAACTTAATCTTAGATTTATCATTGATCATGACAAAAAAATGTTTTTCATGAACCATCACATGATTTCGCTGCACCTAGAACCTAAATGTGCTCCCCAACAGAAGGTTATACAAATCCGAGAGATTGTCCACCTTTTTGGTCGAATAAAGAAAATATGCTTTGAAATTGTCTCAATACTTTTCCCATGAGACCAATTACTCCTCATATTCTCTGAAAAATAAGAACCACCACATTATCACTACTCCACACATCATCTTCACTACCAACGAAACACAATATTCCTACCATGAATGGATCAAACAATAAGATACCTCTAAAACTTTAAACTAGTCTTCTATGACTTAATTTTAAATGGATCCCCCATATATATGCAGGATCAAGTGATTAAAATCTATCTTTATCCTTATCTATGTGAAATATTCATCGACCTCTACCTTGTGGCGCTCTTCTGGAACATCTTATCGAACATCTTCAGTGTGAACCTGATGAGGACATCAAACAAGATCCATACATTCCTAAAGAACAAAATTTTAGATATCCTAAACCATAAGTAATAAATAACTAAAATTTATAAATTCATTATTTAAATTATATTGTTTATGGTATTAATATATTCCTTGATCTACACATTTTGAACATCGGTGAATAAAATAGTGATTCATGGTCATTTACTAGTTCTCTACCCTAAATCTGGCATCACATTGTTCAGTAGGATTATAAAACATATAGGATCAGGAATAAGACCACATGGGGATATAAATTACTATGTATCTACTAGTCCCCATAGTTTACATAACCTACTAAACTATGTTGGCATCAATTTCCAACCAACCCAAACATAATCACCATGACTTACTCCAACCTCCATGCAATCCCAAATATCTAAACCATTGATAGCACTCTGTTACAACACCCACCCCAAAAATATACTACAATATGGGGAGAGATATTGTGGCTACCAATTCCATCCTATTGTAGTCCATAGGTTGGCGACCAGAACCAAGGGTATAATAAACATTCATTTGAGAGGAATTACCCTCAATGAGAAAAAAGTATAATTGAGAGATAAGAATGAAACAACACCCAAAACCATTTCAATATATATATATATATTAAACATCAAGTGAAGACATGAAATATAATACTATACAAAAATAACTAAATGGAAAACTAAAATTTCCCAAAGGTATTGAGGGAATCAACCATGAAGCCCAAAAAACTCTTTCTAAAACATGAGCTAGAAATATATAGACCAATCAACAACCAAGTCTATCTGGGCTGGAAAAAATTATATATAATTATGGTGAGAATAAAAATATGATTAGTATGATCATCTGTAGATCCTCATATGTAAAATATAAGGAAATCATGTTAAATCAACGTGAACAATTGTGAAACTAACTCATCACCTAAAAAAGTTTACTAAGTTACTGTACTGAAAATGGATATCGCTCACCAATTATCATATAAAATTGAGCATATAATATAGTAATAAAACCTCATGATCATCCTGATCCTGTTTCCCCACTAGTATTCTCTATGACCCAACATCACACATCTTCTTCCATCTCTCACCAAATGTAATCCAACAAAAAGACACATGTGAAATGCATCATAACATGCATGGTGTTCATCACAAAACCATACTATACCATATCACATATCCATATATAATAACCACATAGTTTCTAGAATCCATCATATCTTGTATGACATATATCAAACATTGGGTATTATACCTCAAGCTATTACAACCCATAAAACTATTTATTACCAAAATCCACCAGATCCAATACACATCGTAACTATAATAATAATTAGGATACATTATCTTGTAATACATGTGTGTGAAACAGCCATAATCCATCATATCCCTCTACACAATTATATCAGAAAAAATTCTGTTGTGCATGCCAGTACAAATAAATACATGGAGAATAGAGTGGGGCCAAATGAGGTAGCCATCCAACCATCCTCCCAAAGGGATTTTGGAGAAAAACACCTCCTACGTTCACTAGAATTAAGTGTTTTTAAAAAAATGGGATGGGTGATATATAAAATCAGAATATATAATTGATATATATTGCTAAAAAACATTCTATTTGCATAATCTAGTCCAAGATGCAACAACATCTGACAATTTTTAGACTCCCAGTTTTTATTATTAAGAGTTGATATCCTATAAAAATAAAAGAATGTAAAACAAATAAATTACTTACTTCAAAAAAATTAAGCATGTAATTAGTTTAGTTAATTCATTATTTATTCATTTTCCATTAACATTTTTCCTTATTAATTTCATTTCATTAATCATCAAAACTAATTCCATACCCTACAAGAATAATCCAAACCTTGTTAATGGTTTATTAAGATTAACATCATTTAAGCATTTTCATTCCATCATCAACCATCTCTATGGGTAACGAATTAATTATTAATTATTACAATTAATCAATATCATGTTACTCTATGAAAGCCATCAAAAAAGTTACCAAAAGTAGGAGACATGCATCCAAGAACTTCTAGTAGCCTTAATAGTGGGGAAAGTAATGAAGATAGATAAATAAATCATCCATTAAACATTAAATAGATTGAAAAATACATACAATCTATTAGTATCCCATCTCTAGGTAATCAAATATCTAACCCATTCGATCACCTCTTATTCCATTCACGATACTCACAATAAATACAAATGCATTTCACAATAAAAATGGTAAATTTCTTAGTTATTATCTCTGCCCCTTCCCAGATATCACATCATCCATCTTAGGTACAACCATAGTAGGCTCACATCACTTCCAGGCATCCCCTCCCATATCATCAGTCATAGGAGAAGCTGTATAAATATCATGTCACAAGTCTTTTATCTTGAGGAAATCACTAAAATATATGGAATGAACAAACAAGAATAACCATAATGGTATCTAAGACCTCAATATAAGGCATTTATCCTCTTAATGTAAATGAGATCTCATGGATCAAAAACATTACACGTAGCCATATCAACCAAACAAGAAACTTCGGACCTAGAAAAAATCAATATCACACAGCTAAATCTTATTCAATATAAAATTTACTGATCTAATATTCACATGTTCAAATAATGAGATACATAAGTAATCAAGCAATAATAATCTATCAATGGATAAACATGCTCTTAGAATTTCATCTGGTTATAATAATCCTAGATAACTACCTTTCCAAATTAACATTAATTTTTAGTTCTTATCAACATGCATTAATATCAACACATTATTTATCAACTCCATTATTCACATGGAAGATTATATTTAAATTTTACATGTTCTTTATGTTAAATCTATAATCATTAAATTACATTAACCACAAGATTATAAACATGACACTTAATTAATTATTATTAAGCCAATTAATTATCAATTAAATTTGGATTTACATTCACTATCAATTTAATCATGTTAATATATGCATAAAAACATTATAATAAAGATTAATGCATAGATATGTTAAAATGTTTAAAAATATGTTGAAAATAGTATAAAGAAACAACAATGAAAATATATGATTGCTATAAATTTTTTTAATCTAGTTCAATAATTATTTGTTTATTTCCATCTTCATCCAAAGGTATCAATAATTTTCAGTTTATGATTTTGTTAATATAAAATAGTAGAATCAGAAAATCTCATACCTCAGAAGCAGTCAAAATGTTTCTGCTAAGAATAGAACACATTGCAAATCTCTGATAATCTATCTCATAAGAATAGTATACATCTAAAAATGATGAGTGGAAGCTACACCAACTACAACCAAGAGATTCTCCATTAGAAAAATGGGATAGAGATGTCCATAGAACGGTGAGAAGATACATGAATAAATGAGATAAATTCAAGATAAACCTCTAGAAAATAAATTAATAATGCATCCTAGATCAACACATATTAGCATAGATCAATGAAGAAATCCCAAGGATTGACTACCATCAATGAGATTATAAAATACCATTTGAGGGAGCCAGGGATTCCGAGAATGAAAGAGGGACGTGTTTCATTTGAAGGGGTTAGAGAAAACAATATCTTATGAAACATCTGAATATGTTCTATACAAAGAACTTATATAGCATGTAATCCATTTCCATATCATGTAAATGTCTGATGTTAGTTCTTATAAAAAATATGTCACCTTTTATTATATAACCATTATTTATTTCACATCATAAATCATCCCATTAACCATCCTTAGAATGACATGAACATCTCTCACATGACATGAAATTATTACATGGTGCATAATCTCCAAATTCCACCATTTTTAGTAGCCATCAAATACATTATACATCTATGCCTATTCTAATCACCACCTTCTTAAAAACACAAAAATGGTTAGTATATACATATCTATTACAAGATATTTAAGATCGCTTTCTATTTATTTATACAATAAACATACTGAGGATCATTATGACATGTTAATCGAGACATCATCTAACAAAAGATAAAACATTCCAAATCACATAAATTATTGAAAAATTATATCAATAAATTCATGATTTAAATTAAGTGTAAATTGAATTAATGATCTCTATATTTAAATAAAATAATGATATCCTAGGGGTTAATTAAATAAAGAGACAATTATTGATAAATTTGGTCAATACATGTGACAAATGGTTTGTTGATTTCAATATAAATAAATTCCATTAAAATTCATAATTTTAAAAAAATAATATAATTATTTAAACATGAAATATATAAATTTAAAAAATAGAAGAAACCACCTAAAAATTTCTATTTTTTAAAAATGTCATTAATAAATTATACCAAAATAGAATGATTAATGACATAATATTTAATTACAACATTATTTATGATTGGATAGAATGTATAAAACATTGAATTCAATATTTAAAATGAGTTAATAAAATGGAATAATAATTATAAGCTATATAAATGAATAAATCAATATGATGGAACAGATTAATGTATGACAAATCAATGACCTTATGGGATTGGTAAAAGGGGATACTTTCCCTAGTTGATGTATAAATTATAAAAAACGGTTGTGTCCCCTTAAAATAGGGAAATATAAAAACATGGATCCATGAAAACATTATTCCCATTATTGATAATGAATTATTATACCTAATGGAGTTTCCAATTGAAATTAAATATTTCATAATAAGAATCCTTAAAATCATTAAAATAAATTATAGATGAAATTATCATATTTTATTCGTGAAATGAATTAAATAATTGAAATTTTATAACAAAATATTTTACTAACTTTAATTACATTGATAATCTAAATATAACATTTTGAAAAATAAATATTTCATAAAAGATAAATCCTTATCCACATCTATAACTATTATAATTAATTCGAATATAAAATAATAGTCATTAATAATTGATAATTCAAAAGGAATAAGATTCATTCATATTCATATAAAATTATCAAATGAAGTTACTTTAAAAATATTTTTTATTATAATATTAGGAGAATAAATATTAATTATATGTAATGAAAGACTTGAGGGTTATAAAATAATAGAAAAAAATTCCCAAACTTAAGAGACTTTGATGACCTTAACTAATGAAAACATAGGAAAATTCAATTTTTATAGAATTTATTTTGGAAATAAAATGGAATATATCATTATAAAAGATATCCAACTAAACTTAGTAGAAGCACTAGGTAGTTAGTTTAATGTTGGTCAGCATAAAAAAATATTAAATTTGAATCAATAAAAGTATGTGTGTTATAAAACAAATTTCTTCTCAAAATATAAAATATGTCAATTAATTTTCATAATTGATATCCAAATATTATTCAAATTAAGGAAAATAAAATAATAAAATATTTTGGTGACATTTTATTTTATTGTCGAGTTAATAATTGTATACATCTAATTATTATCTTTAATATCTATGAGTATTATAATTTAACTCAATAATTGGAGAATAAGAAGTTGAAAAATAAGATAAATTAGGAGGATTTACCTAATTATATTCATCACATTGGACAATGAGACATATTGGGAATCTAATATATTATGAAGGTTATGAGGGTGAGTTGTTTTTTACCATTCATGTTGATAATTTTAATTTCATAATAATTTATGTTATATTTTTCTTTTGAGTAATCCAACATTCAGGTTTAATGTGTCCCTCATGTGAAAATTCATGAAATTACCATATTTAATGAGCATCATTAAAAATGGAAAATATAATAAGTATTTCCGACATAACCCATAATGTAATGAATGCATGTATTTTAAATCTGGATCCAAATTATATATATCATCAGGGGTATATTTTTTTCTTTTTTAAAGATAAGGTATAACAATGCAAAACAAATTCATCAAATCAGATATCCAATGCTTCTAACAAAATTATACATTCATGTTTTCCAATAAGTATAGTTTAATTAAAAATGCATGTTACTCTACCTAACGAATACTTTTTGATCTCCATATCTATTTGAGGTAGACTCCATCATTATGTGATAATTCTTTGAAATATGTATAGGTTTGGAAATATTTTTTAGTTCTAATACAAATTTTGCGACTAAGTAATTATGAATAAAGGGGTGAAATTACATTAAATATAATAAATTTAATCAAAACTAGATGTTATTACATATTTTAATAATACAATTACAATTACAAGAGTAAAATTTTCTCACCTGCCTATTTTAAATTATTTATTTTACTAATTTTTGTGGCATCAAGTAGTTCGGGATGAATCCTGACTCATAATTTTTGTTATCTAATTTAAAAGAGCACACAATTTATAATTAACAGCATTCATCACATAGTGGTTAATTATAATTGTCTTTTCCGAGTCACCATGTGGCTTTTCCTGGTTCCCTACATGGCATGTCTAATGTTCAATTAATTAAATATAACAAACTTGTAAGAAGGTAATAAAAATAAAGGAGTAACAAAAGGAAATATAAAAGGGTGATAACAATAAAATGAATTGTTTTAATGGTTCTAATAATATTATTAGAATAGAATATTATTATAATTATTATTCATATTATTATTATTATTGTTATGATTATAAATATTATTGTTGGTTTTAATAATATTAAAATAATTATTACTATAATTAACCTTCAATTATTATTATTATTGTTATCATTTATTATTGTATTATTATGAATTTAATTTGGTTTAAATAAATTATGATCCCCACCCCTCTCTCTTCCCCCACGAGATGCGACCCCACCTCCTAAAACCCTATCTCATTTGCTGCCTTTGCATGACGCGTCACTCTACACCTTCCCTATAGCTTGCTTCCAGACTTCCTTCCCCCCTTCATCCTTCCCTCACGTCTCCCCCTACTCCCCCTCCTGGTCATGCCACTACCCTACTCCTCGTCCAGTCCCCCTAGCATCTAGATCCCTCCTTCTTGTCCATTGTGATGCACCATCAGCATTCTACTACTACTACGCTCTATGGCCTTGCACGCTCCGCCGCCACACCATCCATCCTCCCAGCCCCCTGTTGTACCTCCATATACATAGATCCCCTCCATCATTCCTTACCTAGACACCTACAGTGCTTCCCCCTTCCCCATATTGGCACAACCTCACGTGACACCTCTGGTGCCTTGCCCTCCTTTTGTGTGAGAAACCCCCTCTGGTTGAGTAATCTTCTTCTATTTTCCATCCGTTAAGGTTATGTTTAGAGGTTTCAATTTTGGATCCTTTGAGGTTTGATCCTTCTGTTTTATGGTATGTTTTTGGTTTTTGGAGGTGCGGTTGAGGTGAAATGGTGATTTCACACCTCTCTTCAGAGGATTCACGGTTCAAGGTAGGCAATTCTGCGTTTTATTATTATTTTATGAATAAATTTTCATCTTAAATTTATATAAACTATTTGTTAATTATACTGTTTTGGATAATCTAGTTTTAATTGATAATTGATATGTATATGTGATATAGATGAGTTTTATATGAACAACCGTGATGAATATTTTATTTGAAATTTACAAAAAATGAGGACTGTGTTTTCTTTTAGAGTCAATATGTGTTGAGTCATAAAGGGGTGTTTGTTTGAATTTTTAGTTTTTTGAGACAAGTGGAATATTCTTAAAATTGATTTCATAAATATATTGGTGGATCATCCAACTATGGGAACATTCTTTTAAATTGAGAAATTGATTCATTCAACTGTTTAAGTGGTTAGATGTTTGTTATGGAAGTAGTTTGGAATAGTTTTACGTGATTTAAAATTTTGAAGTGCAGCTTACATGAAAAAAAATTCGGTGTAATATTGATGAAATTCCTTGTTGTTTCCTTTTAAAATGTTTAAAAATAAATTTTATCCATGATTTCTTGAACTGATTTTCAAGGGCAAGTCATTCTTGGAAGGTGTTTGGTAGTTCATTTCAGTTACGAATCATTTTTTTGAATGTTTGTATTATTTACAAATGAATATTGTGTGTGTAAATGCTGGGTTATGGCATGTGTAGAGTCTTGTTTTATTTTTAGGAATAAATGTCTATGTGATGTTAATTTGGTTTGTAGTGAAAACATACATTTATCAATTTATCGGTGTTTTAGAAATTGTGAATTTAGATTGTTTGAATGTGAATGAGTCGTAATGTGTGTTTTGGTGTGGAATCAAGATGAGTTTTGTTATAAATGATTTTTTAGTGTGTTTTTAGTGTTTAATGTTGTGAGACACATTTTTTTAAATTACTTAATAAATTTTCATTGTGTTATATCAATTGTAAAAGTTTTTTCTTTAAATTTTAAATCAGTTTAATTAATAGCGTACACGATGCAAAGTATGTTCTAAAAAGATTTTGGTGCTTGATAAATTTAAAATGCGGATTTTGAGAGTGTTTTCATGTATAAAGCCCTATGATACTCTTTTGGAAATTTTTTTAAAAAATTTATTTGGTTTAGAATATTAATTCAATGGTGAAAGACATTATTTGAATACATTTTGGAGTGTGTAAGATTTTGAAATATAATTTGGGTGTGAAAATGTTGATTCTTTGTTTGTATGTACCATTTTTTGATTTTATGCATAAATGTGAAATATGATGTGAACAGGAATTTTAAAAGTGATATTGATGGTGTAAATGGTATCATGGAATGTTTGGGGGTTTTCATTACTTTTTTATGTGATGTTCATCCATTTTGATGTGGGCACTTGTTTGAGAAAAAAGCAGGAAGAATCACCATCTAGGGAGGTGGACTCTACTAGTGGGATGGTGATCTGAGGGTGGCTTCATCCCTATTTCACTAACTAGGATCAATGAATGCAACTCTAAATAAATATATGAAAGACTGAGCATTGTGGTTTCTAATACATGTTTGGTGGGGGTCATGGTTTATAAGCCACATTTGCTAAGGGTCGTGGTTTATAATCCAAGTTTCAACCAGACCTGAAGATCTAGGGACCCAAGATAGAAATGTCCTACAAGGAATATCCCATATTTGGTGCATCTATTTTACATAATGTTCACTATAATGACACATTGGTTTTCCTAAATTTAATAATTCTTTTGTGATTTAATATATGTTTTTTCATTAAAATTGTTTTCTTTTAAAACACCTTTCATTAAAAATTGTTTTCATTAAATACTGTTCAATAATTTATTTCCTTTTTATTTACTTAACTAGAAAATGTATTCATAATTTAATGTTAATGTGTGGAATATTCTCCCAAGGGAAATGTACTAGGATCTTGGCTCACATATTACATACACCTATGTGTGTATGTATTCCTTGTTCTTTTTTATCCTAGAATGAGGAATCATGCATAGCGATGGTGGTTCAATTTTTTAATGGCCTTCATGTGTAGGTTGGAGTGTGTAGATTCGGGATGTGGAATATCATGTTTCTTGGAGATTGATAGTGTATTTTTAGTTTCAATCTTCTTGTAGCCACCTTTATGTATTTAGTTGAATAGTAGGCTTTAAATCTAATTATGGTTTAAAGTCAAGTTTGGTTGTATGTTTCCAGTTTTAGTTTATTTATTTTTCTAGTGGTTTTGTGTTTATTGTGTCAGGTAAATCATTACCATGTGATGTTATTGATTCTCGGGAACATGTGCCAGCCCGTGGGGACCGGGAACGCCCTTCGGGCCTTACCGCAGAGCATATCGAGCACCAGGTCGGATGGTGACCGATCTAGGATTGTGAAAAATGGTATCAGATGTAGGATTTCTATTTTTGGTCTTATTAATTTATGAAGAGTAATGATAGACTGATTTTACGGTTTTTGGGACTATGCATCATGGATACAAGTAAAGAACCAGAAAAGCACACATCGTGGTGGGACTCGGGTTACCAAGTTTAGTTGAGGTCTATTTGAGTCTTTGGTCCTTGTGGTTAATCTTTCATAAGAGAAATTAATAGGTTGCAGGGTCAGGGGTAAAAATAAGCTCATAGGTGTGGTAATCCATTTGGATATAGGGAAATTTTCCCAGAATACTCTCCATGGAATTGATGTGATTGGTGTATGATGACCAACCATTTGTTCCAAAAACCCACTGACACTAGTTTACTCTGTCATTGTACCTCGTCTTTTGGTTTTGGATTCATGGAAATCTGGTTTTTATGTAAAAATGAGTGGGTCGTAAAAAATGTTTTGAACTGAAAAACATTAAAATGTAAATGATGTGAGGCTTGAAAAGTGTGGCTTGATTTATCCTTGGTGTTCTCATGGGAAACCACATGCATGGGTATATATGGAAAGTGAAATGGTCAGCAGTACGACCAGATGAGTACCTAGAAGGGCGTGAAGTGGGTGGAAGTGTGTCATAGGAACATGCATGTGTGAGGCCCATGGGACACCATTGGTGTTTCTATAGCCCACCTGCTTCATTTATTATCGAAAAGTTATGTTAAGGAAAAAAGTTTGGGATTTAATATTACGTGATTGTGTGGTGAGTCCATGTATTTTGGGAAGGTTTCACATGGGGATTTTCGAGCTGTGAACACTTTTTGGATGATTTGTGTCCATATATTTAATTCATATTGGTAAGTTGGTGTGAATGTTTACGGTTAGTGTATTCTTTTGAGAAGTGATTTGGAAAGCCCATCTAGTGGTTCCCACTACACGTCTAGTGTTTTATTTTGGAATGTCTTGTCCATTGGACCTATTTTTATTAGGTTCATGGTTTTTTACTATTAGTGTACACCCTCAAAAAGCATTAATATGTGATTTATGTGAGGCCACATTCAATTATCCATAGGCCAGCCCTGTTGTTGATTAATTTATGGACTCTCCCATTTTATTGTTAGTGCTATGTATAACCCTTTTTCATATTTTGTTAAGTGGATCCTCTCACAGTGTAATGATAGATGTGAGGGTAGTTAAATGTATTTCTTATCTCTTTGAGTGGTTTGAATCATCGGGTATGAAGTTTTACACTATCATGTCTAAAGTTCCCCCTGGAAATGGTGATAGAAATTCATTTTGGGAAGGGTAAAGGTGGTTTAGAGTTATCAGTGTTGATCGATGTCTCTAAAGGCCTATGGTTTTTCCATCAGCTTCACAGTTCATGTTTCGTAATTACTTTCACTGTCAGTTCTCTTTGAAGAGAATGGGTGGATTACATATAATCCTTCAGGAATCCCTATTCTTATATGATTGTTTCCTCTTCATGGGGTGTTCTGGTTCTTCTTTTCAAAAGGGATTGTCTATCATGCACCACTCCTTTTGATGTTTCATGGTTAAGGGGAAGAGGTGATGCATGTGTATAATCTAAACCATTTTCTTATAATATGTACGGTGAGCGAGTAGATGGATGTGTTGTTGTGTTGTATTTATTGTTTTTCCTCAGTTGCGATGTGATTACATGTAACACCAAAATGAGAAGCTCTATTTGGGAGTATTCAATGTGGGACTGTGGGGAATTAAATGCTTCAAACATTAGGGCTCTTTCCATAGGCCTCATAGTGATGTTGGCTCGTGGTCAGAAACCCCATGAGTGTATGGGACCCAAAAATAATTTATATTGGTAGTGTTGAAGTCACAAACAATTTAATTGGTTTTATGAAGTTGTTCCATTCCAAAAAAATTCCATTTGGGTTCATGAGGTATCTAGTGGTTATGAGGATGTGTGGTTGTCTCATTACCTTAAAGTACTGGGGGTTGCATCCCACTGAATTCAATCACTTCTAGTGGTTATATGGGTTTTTTTGGGTAAATCAGTTTCAAATTTTAATAATGGTTTTCCAAGGATGTGGATATGTTGGTTTTTCTTGGGCCGTGATTTTGACACTCCGGTAGATGTGAATTCCATCTCTACCATTTTGGTGGGGGGGGGGGGTTGGTCCCTAATTGGAAATTTTGATGTTGTGTATCTTCTGGCATTTTTAATGGTGGGGAGACCAACGATGGGTCTCAATCATATGGGTCTGTAATGAATCATCTTTGGAATTTTTCCTGATGATGGGGAGTCCACTCGTTCCTCCCCATGTCAGTTTTCCAATCTCCTCGCAGGCATTGGTATGTTTCTAATCATGGGGAACCACATTTGTATTCCCATGTTTGTATTTTGGTTGTGTTCCTAATGTTGGATTGGTGGTAAGTGATTAGGATTTTCTTTGGATGTTGTTTGATCTTCTTTGTTCACTCAATTAAAAAATTGTGGTTTCAATTTAATGTTGCATGATATGTTTAGTTTCTGAAGTGGTTTTTGTGGGTATGAAAATTCCTTTCCTTGATCAGTCAACTGGGGGTGTTCTTTCTCATTGGGGTGGGTGACACGTATCAGAATGTATTATTATGTGTTCCTGGAGGTTTTAATTTAATCCACACTCTCAATTAATGTTATGTTTGAGTCTTTTCAGTTTCATTTTGTAGGGATCCTTTTTGTACCCCAAGGGGGTATCTGTTGCTACTTCGGGGATCAGCTTTATTTGTGTCTTTCTAGGGACAGCAAGCGCTATGGTTGGTATAATTTTCACACCCGTCTCTATTGAATTATTTAGTTTATTAATTTTTTATTCAGTGGGTAGGTTGGTTTGAAGCATGACTTATAAATTTTTTTGTTATTATTTAAAAAATGTATGTTTTGTCTTTGACAACATTCCACATACCACAATAGAAGATGTGCAGATTTTCCATATCACCACATGACTTTTCCCATTTCATCGAATATAATTCGTGATGTTCAATTAATTAAAAAGATTGAAATAGTAATTATGAAATAAAATTAAAGGATTGAAAAAAATAAATAAATATGGAAAAGTTTGTAAAAATTCAAATTAATTTCATTAATTGTACCAATAATTTTATTATTTGAGAATATTATTATTGTTATTATTATTAGTGTTGACAATATAAATTGAATTATTGGTTTGAAAAAAATTAATATTATTATTATAACTATTATCCATCTATTATTATTATTTTTACTATTATAATTTATTATTATATTATTTTTCTTTTAATTAGGTTAAAAAACAATTAATACCCCCACACCCCCTCTCTTCCCCCATGAGACACGACCCACACCCCATGAAACCCTACCCCATATCCACCCTTGACTAGACACATAACTCTGCACCTTCCCAATGGCTAGCCACTAGACTTCCTTTCCACCATCATCATGCCCCCACATTGACCCTACTCTCTCTTTTAGTCATGATGATGTGCTGCTCCTTGGTCAGCCCCCTACCACCACCACCCCTCTTAGATAGCCTGATGCGTCATCGACATTCTTCACCTACCACACTCCTCGGCCTCCCACGATCCTCTACCTCGCCATCATGTATCCCGACCACTGGTCAAAACTCCTACCGCACAGATTCACTCAAACCATTCTTCCAAGGACAACTCATGTACCACCCCTTCCCCCTACTGGTGCAAACTCTGATGAGAACTCTAGCACCTTTCCCTCCTTCCACTTGATCAACCCAATCCAGTTGATTTTTCTTCACATTATTTTTCATGATTATATTTTTATGTTTAGGGGTCTCAATTTAGGTTCATTTGGGGTTTAATCCTATACTTTTAGGGTCCTTTATTTATTGATGGTGGTGCAGTCAAGGTGCAATGTTGTTTTCAAACCTTGTTTCAGAGGATTCATGGTTTATGGAAGGTGGTTTTTCATTTAACGGTTATTTATTGAAATAATTATCTTCTTGAATTTATTTAGTATATTTTTTAATTAATTTGTTTCGTGTGAATCTAGTTTTCATTGAGCTTTGATATGTATATGATATATAGGTGGGTTTTCTGTGAAAAACAATGATGATATTTTTATATCCGTTTTAAAAACTATATAGATTGTGTTTTGGTTTAACCCCAATATGTGTTGAGTCATGGAGTGGTGTTTGGTTGTATTTTTAGTGTTTTGAGACATACTGCATATTCTAAAAAATGTTTTCATAAATTTTCTGATGGTTCATCCAAATTTTCTAATGTTCATTTAAATTGTGTAGTTGATTCATTCGATTGTGAAAGTGGTGCAATGTATGTTCTGGAAATAGTTATGAAGAATTTGATGTGAATTAAATGTTTAAAGTGAACTATACATGAAATAAAATATGGTGTAATATTGATGTAATTCATTGTTGTTAATTTTTAAATGTTAAAAAATAATTTGTGTCAATGATTTTTGAAATTGTCTTTTATTCTCGATCCATGGTAGGGAAGAGTTTGGGTTTGTGTTTTGGTTAAGGTTCCTTTTTCATATGTCTGCACTATTTCAGAATGGCTTTTGTGTGCCCAAACGGTAGGTTTTTGCATGTGTAGTTGTTTTATTTTGAGGTATACATTTTTATTTGATTTTAATATTATTTTTTGTGAAATCTTACATTGATCTATTTACATGTGTTATATAAATATTTCATTTAGTTTGTTTGAATTTGAAAGAGATGCAGTGTGTGTTTTGGTGTTGCCTCAAGATGTGTTTTTTCATAAAAGTGGTTTTGAGTGCATTTTTTGCAGTTAATGTCTTGCATCACATTTTTTGAAATTACATAATAAATTTTTATTGTGGTTTTTTATTGTAAAATAGTTTTCTTTAAATTTTCAATTGGTTTACATATTGACATAGAGGATATAGATTAAGTTATAAAAATATATTATAGTAATCATAATAAGAAAAGGGGATTTTGAGTGTGTTTTCATCTATAAATCCCAGTGATACTATATTATTACTGTTTTATGAAAAAACTAAAGGGTTTATCAAATTATGTCAATGGTGTGAGACATGCATGGACAAGATTTTGGTGCGTTTAACATTTCAAAATGGAATTTGGGTGTGCAAATGGTGATTTTGTTTGTGTATGTACCTTGTTTATATTTTATGCATTATTGTGACATGTGGCGTGATCATGGATTTTAAAAGTTAAATTGATGGTGTAAATGGTATCTGGGAATTCTTTGTCTTTTTCATGGCTTGTTTGTATGATGTACACCCATTATAAACTTGAAACTTGTTTCTGCATAAAGTGGGAAGATTAGGTGGCTAGAGAGGTGGACTAGGCAAGTGGGATAATGATCCAAGGGTAGAATCCACCATGTTTTACTTATAAGGATCATCGACTGCAACACTAACTAAATAAATGAATGAGCAAGGGTTGTGGTTTCAGAGCCACGTTTTCTGAGGGTCGTGGTTTCTAATCCAAGTTTCACTGAGACATGAAGATCTAGGGACTCACACTAGCTAACACCCACGAGTCCTCTCATATTTGGTGATCATTTTTTACATTACTCACACCTACATGAATCGTTGATTATCCTAAATGAAAGTGTGCATGTGCGCTTTAACATGAATTATTATCTTTAAACTATTTTCTATTAAAAAACATGTCATTAAAAATTATTTTCTTTATATATTTTTCAATCATTCTTTCCTTTTTATTTATTTAATTAGAAAATGTATTCATCATTAAATAGTTATGGGTGGAATCATCTCCCAGAGGCATCCTAATTGGCTATGTTCTCACTCACAACATACATATTTGGTTGTATGTAGACCTTGTTCTTTGTGTATCCTAGGATGAAGAATCATACTTTGTGATTGTGGTTGGATTTTTAGATGGTCTTCATGTACAGGTTGGTGTTGTTAGCTTGGGGATTTGGATTCTCAAGTTTCATGGAGTTCAGTTGTGGAGTTCAAGATTTCTATATATTGGAAGTACCCATTGGGTTTTCAGTTGAATTGTAGAATTTAAATATGATAATGGTTTAAAGGATTGTCTGCTAGTATGCTTCTATTTTATGTTTATTTATCTTGATAATAGTATTTTTGTTTATTATTCTGGTTAAATATTTCCCATGTATTTCTTTTGATACCCGGGAAGTTGTTCCACCCTGTGGGGATTGGGAATTCCCTTCAGGACTTACCACGGAATAGGTCGGGCATTTGGTCATTTGGCGACCATACCTGGTTCGCGACACAAATGGATCAAAATAATAAATATAAATAAAAATCGAAGAACATTTTATAATTAAGATCAGAAAAAATACACTGATGGATTTCATATATTTCGTCCACTTAGGATCTCTGAGTAATTTTTCTATAAACCCATATTTTTCATTTATTTTTGAAGAATACATAGTTCCATTTACCTTAAGCCATCGTAAAATAAACCAATTTACAAATTTAAGAAAAATGTTTTTAGAGGTCATATCATGTAATCCAGTCTTACAATCAATTTATCTTTTTAATAAATAATCATTCTAACCATTTAATGGTTGTGTCGAGAAACCAAATCTCCTACACTTTTAATATCAGTGAAATCCACCTCACATTCTATGGTAGTGGGAACCCAATATTCCCCAATTAACATGGTGAGGACCATTCCCCTTCATAATCAATGGTATTGTGAAACCAATAAAATAATTATATGAATATTACTTTATAAAATCCCCGTAAATTTAACACTAAAAACAATAGAATTAATATAATATTATAGTGTTGGGGGAAGAGGGACAAGAGTTCAAGGGAGTTTGAGATTGTTGAAAATGAAGAATAATGAGATCAGAATGATATTTAATGTAACCATTTGTATACAAAAACCCTTTGGGTGTATTTAGATCCTATAGTGAGTTTAGAATAATTATTTAGGTTTTGGAGTTGAATAGAGTCATTAAGAGTAGAATTAAGACACCAGGGTCTAAAAAATATCTATTTGTGGTTTATAAGAATTCCACCGGATAGTCTATGATTGTCACTGCTCAAATGATAGTATCTAGAGAGAATAAATTATCTTTTTTGATCCACTTAACATTATGGTTTGTGTCCCTGGATATCTGGTGGCACCTAGATAGAGTTGTAACTATTCCCAGCTACTATAGGACAACTTGTGGACTCCACCAAGTCTCCACCAGTACCTATAGGTGGAAAAAAGTAATAAAGTCCTCCTTGATCCTTTGCGTGTTTTATTTATTATAAAAACATCCTGAGAAAATTATTAAATAAATGTGAAAAATTTCAAGAAATAAAATAGTTTTAAACACATTTTAGTGTTTGTGTACATTTATACCACTAAAGAGAGTGAGGTGTGACAAATTGGTGGCCAGACACATGATTAATATGATTCATAAAGTAATATCATCTCAGTTTTCTTCTTTTTCTTTTTTCAAAATGTGAAATTACAATTTTTTTTATTTTATTAAATTACAAAATATCCATTCATTTATTGTTGAATTCAATGATTATTTATTATTATTATGTATTATATGATAAAAATCATAAAATTTATTCTGTTATGACTAAAATAATATAATAAAAAAAATTAGCATTTTATTTTCATGAACCATTAACAAAAAAATTCAATCATTTTTAAAACTGTAAAAATAAAATAAAAAATGACCAATTATGTTTTTTTTTCATGAAATGTGAGGATAATGACACCAAAGTAGTCACAACCTCTACGAATTTATTTCATGTGAATCCAATGATTTAGAAATTCGGAATAACTACTTTTATAAATGAATAATTTTGATTTATTTTTAATTGTAAAATAACTATAAA
The DNA here is from genome assembly GCA_963277665.1 of Viscum album. Lineage (NCBI taxonomy): Eukaryota > Viridiplantae > Streptophyta > Magnoliopsida > Santalales > Viscaceae > Viscum > Viscum album. Next base: position 2,060,740,753 of record OY728126.1, on the reverse strand, counting down.
TAACCCAAAAATTATGAAAATTCGTATTTTAATAAAACATAAGGTCAATATTTATTTGGTTATTTTTTGTATAATTAATTTAATGGCATTTTATTGTGAAATTATAGGTACATTAAATGATCATATATTATTTTTATGGATTTTACTTCATTTTTATAAATGAACCAAGTATAAATAGAAGAAAAATGAGAAAATAACCTTTTGATATTATGAAATTCATTAATAAATCACATGTAATTTGTGACCTGAAATATCAAATTTAGTATTAATATTACATTGTTAGTGGTAATAGTTATTTAATGTATATTTTAAAGACAACTAATTCCTTATAAAATTAATATTTATAAAAAAGTTAAAAAAAATTGAAAATGATCATTGTTTCTAATTAAAATTAATGATAATGACCAACATAACATTTTTAACATGAAAATTAAGTATTCATTTGAATAAAATTCAATATCTTTTCAAAATAATCAATTTCTATGATTTACAATGATTTTTATCTACGAAACATGAATAGAATTTTACAAAGACGAAAAGCATTGTTTCTATTAAAAAATTTAGACAAGAACTATATTATATATTTAAGAAATAAAAAATATGATAATCTTATATATTTGGTGATTGTAATAAAAAAAATATTTAAAAAATATATATATAAATTAAGAATTAATTATGAGTAAAGTAATAAAAATTGATAAAACACTTAGTTTAATGAAATGATCATTACCATTACCATTGAGTTATTTTTCATTTTTAGAATTGACCACACAAGAATATAATACTATTTATTCTCATAATTATTGAAAATATATTTTAATGCTCAATATATTTTTTTTTCAAAAAAATATTATATAATATAGATTTGTAACAACCCGGTTTTTGCTGAGAAAGACTTTGGAATATTCTTGATAATATTCTAGAGCAGTGCCTTTTGACGGCATGTGATTCCGAGCCCCGGTGTGGCCGGAATTAAATTTTCAGTGCGTTCACACTGGAAATGCTAAATAAATGAGATAACTCCTAAACGGAATTCCGGATCAGAGATCCGAGTGTACGGATGGGTCTGTAATGGGTTTTTTATCCTTGTAACGGCATAAAACTTGTCGGCGCGGGACGTTTGGACCACTCGCTCGCTTTCGGAACGTTAAACGGATAAATTAATTAATTAATTTATTCGTTTAATGGTTAAACTCGAGTATCTCTTAAACGGTGGATCAGAATGGAAAGATGAAGGCACCGTTGAGTTCGGAGCATGCCGTTTACCCCAGGAGGGGTATAATTTTTGTGGGCGCGGGTCATCTGTGAAAAATGGCCCTAGGGGCGTTTTCGTAATTTGGCGGCCTCAGGTGCTGAGTTTAATAACTTTTGAACAAGGCCTCAGATTAAAATTATGAGACCACTATTGTGCTCAGGGAGGTGGCGTTTGGCCTAGGGGAGGCTTAACCTCGACCCCGTCGAGTGTTTCGGAGGCGGGCTAAATTTCGAGGTCTTAAATTAATTAAGAATTTAATTAATTAATTTTTCTTTAAATAAACCCTCACCCCCACTCCACCCCTTGGTCCAATTCTCTGGCGGAAGGTAGAAACCAAAGGATAATCTCCTCCTCTCCTCCTCCCCTTCGGCAAGGTGTGGCGGCCGGCGGATCGTCGCGATGCTTCGGGCGAAGCCCCGTGAGGTAGGATCTTACTTCGTTTTTTTTTTGAATTCCCGCATCCCCCGTTGAACTCAATTTGATGCATGAATATTTTGTTAAATCTTCGATCGAAGCCCATATATGCGTTGTATTAATTCTGTCCTTTCCAACGCACACTTCGATTTCAGATTTGGCATCCCAAGACCTCCGCAATCGCCCGCCGAAGATTGCGGGTTTTGGGTGGTCGTCCTGCGGTTTGAAGGTGGTCCGGTCGATTTCCCAGGCGGTGGAGGCCGATTCGGCCGGGTGAGCACATGGGAGGAGCAGTGGAGTAGGGCGGCTCGGCGGCGGGAGTCCTCCTCAGCAAGGGTGGCCTTTGGCTGGTCCGAGCGGGAGGCGCCTGCTAATGAGAGGCCGCGGCATGCCTCGGCGCGAGCAGGGTGCGCAGCAGGGCGCAGGCAAGCTACTGGGTGGTCTCCGGCCGGTTGAGCGTTGTGGAGGCACGGCGAGCGGGAGAAGCCAGCCGGCTGTCCGGCCGGTGGCTGCGAACAGTGGTCGTGGACCCGCCAACAGTGGGTCTCCTCGTTGAAAAGAGGGGAGCCGACTGGCCGCTGGCCGGACGGTGGAAAGTTAAAAAAAAGGTAACTAAATAAATAATTTATGATTAAAATAATAATAATATTATTATTATTATTATTATTATTATTATTATTAGGGGGAATGATTTATTATTTATAAATCATAGACCGGGTGTCGGAATTTGGCGCCGTCTGCGGTGACGCGCTCCTTAAATTGTGATGAATATTTTGAGATGGTTTCAGGAATTTTTTTAATTCCCGAAATGTGGGGCCTCAGAGGCGCGATGCGCCTTTATGTGGTTTGTCGTTTTTTCGGGGGAATTTGTTTTGGATGGCGCAGACGCATCCGACGTCCGTTTTAAGCGCTGTCAGTGGCATTGGGACCCTGGAGCATGGGGGAAAGTTTCCAGGGCGGTTTCGGGCGTTGGGACTGGATTTGAGGCATGGGCCCCATGACCCGTTTTTTGAGCTGCGTGCAGCTTTTAGCGTATTTTTCATCGGACGTCCATTCGGGGCTTCCGAGAAGTCGATGTTGGGTGTGTTTCTGAGGGCATCGTGTTGGTGTAGCCTGCCCGCTGTAATTCTGCACGATGGTGCGGGCCCCACGAGGGCCGTTTCGGGAGTTGACGGTGATTTCCGGACTTATCACTGGGCAACAGTTTTGGACAAGTGAGTAGTCCATTTCGTGTAATTTTTCGAGAGGATCGCAACGGTGTGATCCGTTCGTTGAGTTTAGGGACCGGGATACGGGTCCCACGTGGCACCGCTCGTGTGCGGTGCGCCGAAATGCAACTTTTTCTCTGGATATCTGTTGCACTCATGTGGGTAGTGCTTTTGATGTTTTTTCCCGAGTTGATCGCAATGGTGCTATGTGCCCGACTGTTTTCAAGGCCGAGGCTCGGGATCACGGGACGTTGTTCGGGCGTGAGGCGGTGTTGGTGACTTTTCCATCGGGTATCTGTTGGAGCCGAGTAAGTAGTCGATCACGCGTGTTTTTCCACAAGGATTACAACGGTGCGCTCTGTTTCATTGTGCGAATCCTCTTGCGTGATCTTGTTAAATGTGGAAATGTGGAGGTGCCCCGGTGGCGTTCCTTCTACTCTGTTTGTAGCTGGCCTTTGGCGAGTGATTGCGTGCACTCCCGTGTGAGTGAAGTAAATGCTTGAAGTGATGTGGTTGGTCGTTCCTAGGCCTTTGAGGTGGAGTTGTTACGTCACTCCTTCACGTTGACGTTGGGTGTCGTGTGCACGATAGCCCTTGGGATAGAGACGTGGTATACTCTGGGAGTATACGAGAGCGCTTGGAGGTACGTGCGGCTCGTACCTGAGACATTCGTGAGCTTGGTTGGGGTTGACTTGGGGCCACACGTCATGTGGGCCCCAAGTGCGTGCTGTGTTCTGCTTTGCGTACTTGGACCTCTCGCGGCGTAGGGGGTCCCTTGGTACTTGTTTGTTTGGCCAGCAGGGTTGAGTGGTCTCCCCCTTGTTTCGGTCTCGTTGGATTGGACAGTAGCAGTGCTAGTGACACCCAGTGCTGCAGCGGACACTGTAAATCCTTTGGCAGAGTTGTTCTAGAGGTGGGTGGTTGTGCGATACCCACTCGGTGTTTGGTTGGCCATTGTTGTACCCTCCAGTGGATATGGCCAGAGCAGTTCTAATTTTACCCTCCAGCGGGGCTGGGAAGTGGGTTACTCATCAGCTTCTAGGGTCTACCCTCCAGCTGAGACTGGGCAGTGGGTCACCCAACACTCTTAGGATCTACCCTCCAGTAGAGACTTGGCAGTGGGTCACCCGACGCTCTTAGGGTCAACCCTCCAGCAGAGACTGGGTAGTAGGTCACCCGACACTCTTAGGGTCTACCCTCCAGCAGGGCTGGGCAGTGGGTTGCCCATCGTCTAGTTCCAGGTCTACCCTCCAGCACGGTTGGGAAGTGGGTCGCCTGTCGACTTATTCTAGGTCTACCCTCAAGCGGGGTTGGGCAGTGGGTCGCTTGATGATATATTATGGTTTACCCTCCAGTGGGGCTGGGTAGTGGGTCGCCTGTTGATGTATTATAGTTTACCCTCCAACAGGGCTGGGTTGTGGGTCACCTAGTATCTTAATATGGTTTACCCTCCAGTGGGGTTGGGAAGTGGGTCGCTTGATGATGTTTTAGGGTTTACCCTCCAGCAGGGCTGGGCAGTGGGTCACCTGATATCTGGTTATGAATTACCCTCCAGCAGGGCTGGGTAGTGGGGACACCCGTTGATATACCAGACTCAGTCCTTCCTACTTGGCTAGTCTGTGGCTTTCCTCCGTGACCACCAAAGCGGGACCCTTGGTTGTACGGGTCGGTGATGGAACAACTTTGGCTTGAGCAGACCTCTCGACTGCAGGGCAGTGACAGGGTTTGGTTGGACTCTCCCTAGAACTCTCAAGTACGAGAGCACTTTCCCCACCGAGACGCGTTCTTGTGATGCGATCTAAAACTGTGTGGGCGAGTCAGTGCCGCCCAAAGCGGATAGTGTCAAGGTTCTGTGATTGAGCCCGTTGGCTTGTGGTTTGAGGCAGACGTGCGAGATGCTGGGCATCGATGGAGTTTACTTCTGGGACTGTAGGCGACTCACTTTTCTTGGGCTGAGCTACGGGACAGATATCCCCTTACGACCTTGTCAGGATTCTTGTTGAGCATATGGATTTGTATATACCATGTTCTGGTACCCCTACTTGGGTTTGGTTACTCTCCTTCCAGGAGAGACAAAGACGCGCGGGGTATGTCACGTGCTTTCTATGTCTTGCTTCTCATAGTTGGACGAGTCTACTCTCCTGCTATAGGTAGCGAAGACTCGACGAGAAGTTCAACTTATCACCGTTTCTAGCTCCTTGTGTTTGGACGAGTCTTCTACCTTTCTCTTGTTGGGTTGAGCTGGACTCTTTACTTCACTTTCATTTGTACTCCTCTACTTTTCCTGATCGCTCTACTACTCACCCTTTGGTATCTCCTTTGTTTCTCCCTCGATCCTTCGGGGTATCCTACTGAGTATTTTTATACTCACCCCTGCTTGGGTTTTGCCCGCACTTGGTGTTCCCTTTAGATGACGAACATGTTGGTCGTGACTTCAGTGGAGCACAGGTGTTCGGGAGCTTGGATCACGTACTGTGGTCGTAGTCGGGTTCTAGGTGGGGGACCCTTCCAGCTGTTTTCTTTTGTTAACCTGTTGCCGGGTTGTGGCACTTTTTGGTTGGGCGCGTGCTTTTCCCGTTTTCTTTTCAGTTTACATTCAGCATGTACTTGTACTGTTTAGAGCTCGATGGACATTTTTGTTGTTTATATAGTAGTTGTTCTTTTTACTCTGCTTGTCTTTTCTTTTACACTGCACTTTTGCATTGAGTGAGCTGCATGTGTGTGTTCACATGTACTTAGGCAAAGGCCTCCCCGAGTTATTGTGCCTTCAGCGTTGGTCGTCAGCCCCTGGCCTATGGAGGCTGGCTTGGGGTAGTTGCGGCTCGAGCCCAGGTAGGGTTGGGTCGTGACAAAGTGGTATCAGAGGTGGTTTGTTCCTTGGGACGTTGTGCGGATGTCTCTAAAAGATGAATTGGTTGTGAATTAGGGCAACAGTGTTAACGTGTCTCGAGAGTGGCTCTCAGGCCAGGGAGTCCAGTGATGGTACGGCGGCCGACGTATCCATTCACCAGGACCTTGATAACCCTCTTGTCGACTCGGCATGATGAGACACTTGTTACAGGGAAATTTGTTTTTGCATCACATAGGACTGAGTCTTTGACTGTCCTTCTTGAGTCAGCTCCCCATCATTGTTGTTGTGGTATATACATATATGCTCATCTGACTACGACACTCCTTGATAATATTCAGGATGTCTCCGCGAAGACAGCCAGCCTAGATACCAGCTTAGGTGCGTGACGACGACCCTATGAGCTACGAGGCCACAGTCCATGACCCATCATGTCATCCCTTTCTCCGGGTGGGCTGCTAGCAGCACCCCCACCTGTTGAGCAGTAGGCAATTTCAGCAGAGCAGGCTGAGCTTGAGCGCAGGTTGAGCGCGCTCCGTGAGTTCCAGCGGCAGAGACCGCTGAGGTTCAGTGGTGAGCCAGACCCTCAGGCAGTAGAGGCTTGGCTCAAGGCAGTGGTTTGCCTTTTCAGGCTTGTGCAGGCCGACAGATCAGAGAGTGGCTTTAGCAACCAGCCTTTTCCATGGATCGGCTTTGCGTTGGTGGAGTCTGGTGACTCATCTTCTTGATGAGTCGTCGCTTTCGTGGCGGTGACTTTCAGTTGTTATTTCATGAAGAGTTTTTCCCCTACTGCTTGCGCTCCATTCGGATTCAGGAGCTCTTGCAGTTTCAGTAGGGAGGGATAACGGTGGCCGAGTACACGGCTAGTTTTGCAGATCGTGCATGCTTTTACCCGGACTGGGTCCATGACGAAAACATCCGAGCGCGGATGTTTGACAAGGTTCTCCGCCGAGAGATTCGTGCCGACAGAGTACCCTTGGGAATTTCCACATATGCCGGGGTGCTAGAGCAGGCGCTGGTGATAGAGGGCCTCCTGTCATGTTTTGCGGTTGGTAGTGGCAGTGGGCGCGACGGAGCCGGGACGTCTGCCGTAGTTAGCAGGAGCCGGAGTATAGGACCTCGATGCAGGTGGCCTTCCCACTGCCGGTTCTGGAGATGTGGCCGTATACCACTGTGACGAAAAGGCGCAGGGCCTCAGCCGAGGATGCCCTTCCGTGAGTGGAACTCGGGTCGTTGTTGTACACCACAGTCACGCCGGAGGACACCAGGGCAGTCTAGAGAGCGCTGGTGCTATGCTTGTGACGAGCGAGGTCACTTTTCATGAGACTGCCTTACCCGAGTTACTGAGAGCTTCAGGCAGGCAGCAGGCGCACCACCACGGCAGAGGCATCTCCGTGATCAGAATAGTACCCAGAGAGGTGGTGCTAGCAGTGGAGCGGGAGGAGGAGGAGGTGGGGGACGATGTTACATGATCTCCCCATCACCACTAGGCAGTCCACGTCAGGCTCTTGGAGCTGAGGGTTGGGTCCACAGATAGCCGTGAGCTTTGGTCATCTACGATCCTGCAGAGCATGGAATGGTGAGAGGTACACCTTGCAACTCTTCTACTTTTTGCAGTAGAATTGTTAGGCTCTACGGGTGAAAGGATTTTCTCCCTGCTCCTTGTTTGATGTGTTACCATGGTGACGCATGGTGTTGGGTGTGACCCTTTGTTGGTAAGGAAAAAGTCATGAGACCTTTTCTTTTAGTAGATGGTGTTGACTCTTTTGCCTTTTGAGCATGTAAGAGAGCATCGACTATGGTACCTAGCGTGACCAGATATCCTTGGGTGTTTTACCATATGGAAATTCTGAAGGAGGGAATCACCGGGCCTTGTTTTGGGTGTGGGCCGTGATTCCAGTCGCGGCGTGCGACATAGAGGTTGGACCGGGGAGGTGAGCTACCCCCGAGGGCCTTCGGGCCGTTTGAGACCGTGCAAAGGGATGGCGAGGTTGTATACTGCCTTGCCCTAACCCCAAAGTCTGGTGTGGGTGCACGACATCGGAAAGGGCCAACCTCGCGTGAACGGATCAATCCTCTGGTCTGTGTGCGGTGACGCAGAGCTATGCGTGGGTTTCTTTTGGGTACGGAAAAGCCAGGTGTGGGCTTAGTGCCCTGTGTTACTCCCTAGTTTTGCTTTTCAAGGACGAAAATCTTGAAGGAGGGAATGATTTAAGAACCCGGTTTTTTCTGAGAATGACTTTGGAATATTATTTATAATATTCCAGAGTAGTGCCTTCAGACGGCAAGTGATTCCGAGCCCCGGAGTGGCCGGAATTAAATTTTCAGTGCGTTCACACTGGAAATGATAAATAAATGAGATAACTCCTAAACAGAGATCCGGATCAGAGATCTGAGTGTACGGATGGGTCTGGAATGGGGTGTTTATCCTAGGAACGACATAAAACTTGTCGGTGCGGGACGTTTGGACCCCTCGCTCGGTTTCGGAACGTTAAACTCGAGTATTTCATAAAAGGTGGCTCGGACTGGAAATCCGAGTGCACCGTTGAGTTCAGAGCATTCCGTTTACCCTAGGAGGGGTATAAGTTTTGCGGGCGCGGGCCGTCTATGAAAAATGGCCCCAGGGGCGTTTTCGTAATTTGGCGTCCTCGGGCGCTACGTTTAATAACTTTTGAACAATGCCTCAGATTAAAATTCTGAGACCACCGTTGTGCTCGGGACGTGGTGTTTGGCCTAGGGGAGGCTTAACCTCGACCCCGTCGAGAGTTTCGGTGGTGGGCTTAATTTTGAGGTTTTAAATTAATTAAGAATTTAATTAATTAATTTTTCTTTAAATAAACGCTCACCCCCACTCCACCCCCATGGCCCAATTCTCAGGCGGAAGGCAGCAACCAAGGGATAGTATCCTCCTCTCCTCCTCCCCTTCGGCAAGGCGTGGCGGCCGGTAGATCGTCGCGAAGCTTCGGGCGAAGCCCCGCGAGGTAAGATCTTACTTCGTTTTTTTTGAATTCCCGCATCTCCCTTTGAACTCAATTTGATGCATAATTCTTTTGTTAAATCTTCGATCAAATCCCATATATGCGTAGTATGAATTCTGTCATTTCCAATGCACACTTCGGTTTCAGATTTGGCGTCCCGAGACCTCCGCAACCACCCACCGAAGATTGCGGGTTTTTGGTGGTCGTCCGACGGTTTGAAGGTGGTCCGGTCGATTTCCCAGGCGGCAGAGGCCGATTCGGACGGGTGAGCACATGGGAGGAGCAGTGGAGTATGGAGGCTTGGCGGCGGGAGTCCTCCTCGGCAGTGGTGGTCTTTGGCTGGTTCGAGCAGGAGGCGCCGGCTGACGAAAGGTTGCGGCATGCCTCGGCGCGAGCAGGGTGCGTAGCAGGGCGCAGGCGAGCGGTCGGGTGGTCTCCGGCCGGTTGAACGTCGTGGAGGCGCGACGAGCGGGAGAAGCCGACTGGCTGTCCGGCCGGCGGTTGTGAACAGGGGTCGTGCGGCGACCCCGTAGGTGACGCGGACCCGCAAACGGGGGGTCTCTGCGTGGAAAAGAGGGGGCCGACCGGCCGCTGGCCGGTCGGTGGAAAGTTAAAAAAACAAAAAACAAAAAAGGTAAATAAATAAATAATTTAAGTTTAAAATAATAATAATAATAATATTATTATTATTATTATTATTAGGGGGAATGATTTATTATTTATAAATCTTTGACCGGGTGTCGGAATTCGGCACTGTCTGCGGTGACACGCTCCTTAAATTGCGACGAATATTTTGAGATGGTTTCGGGAATTTTTTTAATTCCTGTAACGTTGAGCCTCAGAGGCGCGATGCACCATTAAGTGGTTTGTCGTTTTTCCAGGGGAATTTGTTTTGGATGTGGCGAACTCATCCAACGTATGTTTTAAGCGCAGTCAGTGGCGTTGGGACCCTGGCACAGGGGCGAATGTTTCCAGGGTGGTTTTGGGCGTTGGGACTGGATTTGAGGCGTGGGCCCATGACCTGTCTTTTGAGCTGCGTGCAACATTTAGCGGCTTTTTCATCGGAAGTCCGTTCGGGGCTTGTGAGCAGTCGATGTTGGGTGTTTTTACGAGGGCATCTCTTTGTAGTAGCCTGCCCGCTATAATTCCGCACGATGGTGCGGGTCCCGCGAGGGCCGTTTCGGGAGTTGACGTTGATTTCCGGACATATCATCGGGCGATCGTTTTGGACAAGTGAGTAGTCCATTTCATGTACTTTTTCGAGAGGATCGCAACGGTGTGATCCGTTCGTTGAGTTTCGGGACCGGGATACGGGTTCCACGTGGCACCGCTCGTGTGCGGTGCACCGAAATGCATCTTTTTCTCCGGATATCCTTTGCACTCATGTGGGTAGTTCTTTTGACGTGTTTTCCTGAGGGGATCGCAATGGTGTGATGCGCCCGACTGTTTTCAGGGCCGAGGCTCGGGATCACGGCACGCCGTTCGGGCGTGAGGCGGTGTTGGTGACTTTTCCGTCAGGTATCCGTTGGAGGTGAGTAAGTAGTCGATCTCACGTGTTTTTTCGCGAGGATTACAACGATGTGCTCCGTTTTGTTGTGCGGATCCTCTTGCACGATATTTTTAAATGTGTAAATGTGGAGGTGCCCCGGTGGCGGTCCTTATACCGTGTTTTTAGTGGGCCTTTGGAGAGTGATCGCGTGCCCTCCTGTGTGAGTGATTTAAATGCTTGAAGTGATGTGGTTGGTCGTGACTAAGCCTTTTAGGTGGAGTTGTTACGTCATGCCTTCGCGTTGACGTTGGGTGCCGTGTGCACGATAGCCCTTGGGCTGGAGATGTGGTATACTCTGGGAGAATAAGTGAGTGCTTGGAGGTACGTGTGGTTCGTACCTGAGACGTTCGTGCACTTGGTTGGGGTGGACATGGGGCCACACGTCATGTGGGCCCCAAGTGCGTGGTGTGTTCTACTTTGCGTACATGGACCTCTCACGATGTAGAGGGTCCCTTGGTGCTCGTTTGTTTGGCCAGCAGTGTTGAGTGGTCTCCCCGTGGTTTCGCTCTCGTTGGATTCGCCAGTAGTGGTGCTAGTGACACCCAATGCTGGAGTGGACCCAGAAACACCTTTGGGAGAGTTGTTATGGATGTGGGTGGTTGCGCGAAACGTACTCGGTGTTTGGTTGGACAATGTTGTACCCTCCAGTGGATATGGCCAGAGCAGTTCTGAGTTTTACCCTCCATCGGGGCTGGGAAGTGGGTTACTCATCGACTTTTAGGGTATACCTTCCAACCGAGACTGGGCAGTGGGTCACCTGATGATCTTAGGGTCTACCCTCCAGCAGAGACTAGGCAGTGGGTCACCCGACACTCTTAGGGTCTACCCTCCAGCAGAGACTGGGCAGTGGGTCACCCAACGCTCTTAGGGTCTACCCTCCCGCAGGGCTGGGCAGTGGGTCACACGTCGTCTAGTTCCAGGTCTACCCTCCAGTACGGTTGGGCAGTGGGTCGCCTGTCGACTTATTCCAGGTCTACCCTCCAGAGGGGTTGGGTAGTGGGTCGCGTGATGATGTATTATGGTTTAACCACCAGTGGGGATAGGCAGTGGGTCTCCTCTTGATGTATTATGGTTTACCCTCCAACAGGGCTGGGCAGTGGGTCACACAGTATCTTAATATGGTTTACCCTCCAGCGGGGTTGGGCATTGGGGCGCTTGATGATGTGTTAGGTTTTACCCTCCAGCAGGGCTGGGCAGTGGGTCACCCAATATCTGGTTATGAATTACCCTCCAGTAGGGCTAGGTAGTGGGGACACCCATTGATATTCCAGACTCAGTCCTTCCTACTAGGCTAGTCTGTGGCTTTCCTCCATGACCACCAAAGCGGGACCCTTGGTTGTACGGGTCGGTGATGGAACGGATTTGGCTTGAGCAGACCTCTCGACTGCAGGGCAATGACGAGGTTTGGTTTGACTCTCCCTAGAACTCTCAAGTACGAGGGGCACATTACCCACCGCGACGCGTTCTTGTTACGCGATCTAAAACTGTGCGGGCGAGTCAGTGCCGCCCAAAGCAGATAGTGTCAAGGTGCGGTGATTGAGCCCCTTGGCTTGCGGTTCGGGGCAGACGTGCGAGATGCTGGGCATCGATGGAGTTTACTTCTGGGACTGTAGGCGACTCACTTTTCTTGGGCTGATCTACGGGACAAAGATCCCCTTACGACGTTGTCGGGATTCTTGTTGAGCATATGGATTTATATATACCATGTTCCGGTACCCCTACTTGGGTTTGGTTACTCTCCTTCCATGAGAGACGAAGACGCGTGGGGTATGTCACGTGCTTTCTATGTCTTGCTTCTCGTAGTTGGACGAGTCTACTCTCCAGCTATAGGTAGCAAAGACTCGACAAGAAGTTCATCTTCTCAACGTTTCTAGATCCTTGTGTCTGTACGATTCTTCTACCTTTCTCTTGTTGGGTTGATCTGGACTCTTTACTTCACTTTCATTTGTACTCCTCTACTTTTCATGTTCGCTCTACTGCTCACCCTTCGGTACCTCCTTTGTTTCTCCCTCGAGCCTTCGGGGTATCCTACTAAGTATTTTTATACTCACCCCTGCTTGGGCTTTTCCCGCACTTGGTGTGCCCTTGCAGATGACTGACATGTTGGTCGTGATTTCAGTGGAGCACAACAGTTCGGGAGCTTGGATCGCGTACGATGGTCGTAGTCGGGTTCCAGGTGGGGGAACCTTCCAGCTGTTTTCTTTTATTCACCTGTTGCTGGGTTGTGGCACTTTTTGGTTGGGCGTGTGCTTTGAACCTTTTCTTTTCAGTTTACATCCAGCCTGTACTTTTACTGTTTAGAGCTCTATGAACATTTGTGGTATTTATATAGCAGTTGTTCTTTTTTACTCTGCTTGTCTTTTCTTTTACTCATCACTTTTTCATTGAGTGTGATGCGTGTGTGTGTTCACAGGTACTTAGGCAAAGGCCTCCCCGAGTTATTGTGCCTTCGGCGCTGGTCACCAGCCCCTGGCCTATAGAGGCGGGCTTGGGGTCGTTGTGGCTCGAGCCCGGGTAGGGTCTGGTCGTGATAATATTAAAAAATCAATATAGGTTCATCATATAGAATTTTTCAAATACCCTACAAAAAATATTTTACTTATAAGAACAAACTACCTATATATTTGATTATCGTGGTGATCCTAATGATTAAAAATCAATTTTAGGGTTTAATTTTAATTTTTAATATGTAATATGAAAAAAATATAATATGATGAGATTAATTCATAAAATAAAAAAACTAATATACAACTTTAGGTCAATAAAAATAAATTTATTACAATTATAGAGTTTAAATTTGTGAATAACATTAATTTACAATTAAAAATTGGGATTGAAATTTTTATAATAATAATTATTCTTATTTTATCATATAAATTCTTGAATTTTTTTAAGAATTAATATTTTACGTATAGGAAAAAATTAAAAGTTAATTTAAAACTTGAGTACATAAACATTATGGATAATATCATTTAAGGATTTTTAATCATTTTTCTATTTCTAATGTGTATAAGATGACCCAAAATGAGGAAAACAATTTTTTTTTGGATAAAATCAATAAATTTAATTATTAGAAATTTTGGACCATTATGAATAATCTACAATTGACTTTGACAATAAAGGTGATAAAAATAAAAATAAAATATTTTTTTAAAGGGTCACATTTCAATCTTATATGTGGAATAAGCCCATATTGAAAAAAAAATAACAAAATGAAAACTTTTTTATTGATATTTTGGAAAACGAACCATATGAATTTTATTTAATAATTTAATAAACCAAACATGAATAGATAAATGACGTGCATACAACGATACAATGTATCTTTTAAGGATTTCTACTTTTTAAGTATGGAATGAGTGTGAAATGATAGAAAATTATCAACATTGCTTATTTTGATATGAATATCAAAATAACAACCAATATGAAGTTTTTAGCGTGTGAGAAAGAACCAAAATTCAACCTAATAACTTGGATGATTGGATGGGTTTGAAATATCATATAATGATTAATATTTTTTAACACTTACATGAGAATAAAATGGAAAATAACAAATCTAATAACTATAGTTTCTAATAATAAAAAAGAACCTCATTTAATTTATGTCACACATAAATGATATTTTCTTAAATATAGTGATCAATATAAATAGAGTAGAAAAAATTTACATTTTAGGGATTTCTTTTAATGTATCAAAAAAGCATTAAAGAAGTAATAAATAATATATATTTTTATAAACAATCAATAAATAAACCATATGTTATTTGTGGACAATAGAAATGAATTATTCACAAATACAATGATATAGGTTATTGAAATGACAATATGTAACTTTTAAGGATTAATAATCAATTAAATAAATAAATTAGTGTAAAATTACAAAATATGGATACAATTATATTTATTTTTCCTGAATTTGTAAAAAATGAATATTTGGTCATTTGAGACGTATTATAATAAACCACAAATTAATATACCTCATAAGATTATTGAAATGACTGAAATTTTATTTTGAGTATTATTATTCATTGATTAAATATAAAATAATAATAATAAATTAAAAAATGATAAAACTACCTCACATAGAATAATAAATCATAAAAATTAATGATTTTTCATTTCAAATTGATTGAAAAAATCCATGAACTAATCACATTACAAAAATACACAAATTTTTTTATGTTAATTCAAATTTATAAATATTTCTTTTTTAGACATGATAATCGTGTACAATTATTATAATGATAAAAAATTATAATTTTTCACAAAAATTCAAGATAACAACCAGAATTATGATTTATCACTTGTTTAAGTGAAATAATTGTAAATTAAATTCCAATGATTCCTAAAATGAGTTAAATAATATTTAAAGAATTAATATTTTTCAAATTTTGAAATAATTATAAAATTTTTAAAATGAGATAATTATTTTGGTTTATTATAAAAAAATTATTAAAATGAATTCCCAATCATTATTTACAATTAAGAACAATTTGATATTTAATTTTTTTCTCAATGATCTCAAATTGAATTTATTTTATTTTTAATGATTAATATTTGTATTTGTGAAATGGGTATAAAATTTATAAAAAATTAAAAAAACTTATTAGTAATAGTTATTAAAATTACTCATACACAATTTCTAACATATATGAACAAACTATTTATTAATTTGAAACATGAGGTGATATAAATGATTGATGTTTTTTTCTTTGGGTTAATATCCATTTTGAAACGTAAAATGAGCATAAAATGGAAATAAATGTGAAAAATATCAATGATTGTGTTAATATTTTCAACAATAAATAAAAATTTATTTATACCATATAGGAATAAAACATTCCCAAATCCAAAATGTTAGGATATCTGGAGAATGAATTGTAATAATTTAGGATGATTTTTTATATCTCGAATGTGTATAAAATTATTATCAAAAGTCAAATATTATTATAAATTGGAATACGATCTTTAATTTCAATGGATATTCAATAGAATGACCCATATATAATTTTAATCTCATATAATTGGACTACACACGAATCTGATGAAAATTAATCTTGGAGGGAAATAAAAATTATCTTTTTAGAATTATTATTTACCATGAATTTTTATAAAATGATAAATATACTACAATAATGAAAAATATTTGATGACATAATTCAATAATAATACATTTGGGGTATTTTCCAACATTCTGGATTAAATCCCCCAAGAATATGATCAATGAAATTGGCAAAATGATTATATAAACATTTCATGGATTATTATTCCATTTAATAATAAAATAAATACAATATTAAAAAAATATTCATTAATAATAATTATTAAATACATTGAGTCATGGGTAATTTAGAATATGATTAAATGAACTGAACATTAAAATAATAATAAATTGATAAAAGAAATAATATTAAATTTCTTTGACATCAAAACTCCTAAAAATTTATCACAAGTTGGTTATAACATGTAGGAAAGAACCACAAATAAATGAGACCCATTAAATGTTCTAAAGAATCAAAATAAACATTTTTTTATAATTTATTTTATTTGTAAAAAATTTGGTATCTATATACCAATATATTAAAAAAAATAACAGACATTTAGTCTCTTCAAAATATTTGTTTTTATTATAATTGTTTATATTTATCTACTATTCACATTTAAAGATAATAAAGTTTTAGATAATTTAATCAAAATGATACTTCTATTCCAATTTCTGTAATCATATTTTACTATTTATTTTTTAAAATATATATATTAATTGAATTTATTAAATGTTTTTTACTTTTTTAAAAAATAATTAGTTTTTATATTTTTTGAAGATATTAAAGCTAAAAAATTGATAATCAACACCTAACAGTTTTTTTCATTGATTTCATATTAATTTTTTTAAAACAAATCCTGAAACCATTTAAGTATCACTAAAAAAAATAAATTATTTCATAAGTCTTTAGGTAATTTTTTATTTTTCTAAATCATTTTAGTATAAATTGCTAATATTAGTTGTTGATAATTTTTTTATTTGAGATTTTGTGATCTTATGAAATAGATCAGAAGAGATTACAAAAGGCCTCTAATGATCCGTGTTCATGAACACTAAATATCAATTTTCTAATATTTATTTTCATATTAATCATATTTATATAATTTTATTCATTTTTTAATTAAAATTGAGTAATTCAATTCCTTAATTTACGTAATGTGTTAAATTAATTTTTTTGTATATTTATTTTTAATTAATTTTATTTTTTGTATTTATTTTTTATTTATTTTATTTTTTAGATTTTACATCATTACATTATTTATAAATCCCATTTTAGGTACATAATTTATATTTTAATTATTGATATATATTTTAAAATTATTTATTATTGTAATTTTAATTTATTTATAATTAATGTGGTTCTATATTTTATAATTTTGGTTCTTTTTAATATTTCAAAATATTTTAATTTGCTAATATAAATTTATAAAATAATCAATTTGAAAGGTATCAATTAGTTTTTGAATTATTTTTTCGTTTTTAATGTTTTTAAAAAATAAATTTATTCTAATATAAATGAAGTTTTATTAATTAACAACAAATTATATATTTTTAATGTTCATGACCAATAAATTAATTTTAGTGTTTTATGTAACATAACTAATTTTTGTTATTATGGTTACATATTTTGATACAATTGTCTTTCATTTTTATATATTTGATAAATTTATTATTTAAAAATATTTCATAATAATATACAATTTTTTATTATGTAATTTCTAAATCATTTTATACTTAAAAAAGTTCAATTGAAATTTCATATGAATTTTCGTTTGGGATTTATTTTTATGGTTAGATATGTAATGCTATGTCATTATCCTGATATAAAATAGTTTGATTTTAATGTTTTAACCCATTTCATAAGTTGTAATGTGATTTTTAATATATTTATAAAAAAACTAATTTTTTATAATAATTCTAGTTTTATTAGTAACACAGTTTTTTTTGTAATAATTCATCATTATACAAATATTCTCATGTCACTTTTATTTTAAATTAATTTTTCATTCATATGAAAATTTTTGGGGGTTTGAAAAATGTATGTAAAATTTGCATATTGAAGGTAATTGGTAATATTTAATCAAAATAAAAGATCAATATATAATTTCAATTTCCAGAAAATATATATATATATGAGATAATAACCATTAAAATAAATACATAAAAGGAGTTAGTATGTGGATAATAAGTCTTATTATTATGAGGATGAAATTGGGGACATTTACTAGTGATAATCTAGTTAATTTTTTCATTTACTCTCATTTATATCAAGGATATGATACTTAATTATATAATATAATTTAAATAGACAACTATATCATACCATATAAGAATATTAATTAAAATATTCTAAATTTGAAGTTACTTATAACAAAATTCTTCTAGATATGTATAGAATAGTCTTCCCCTATTTATAGTTTTTTTCTTCTTAACAATAATCCTCACATCCATCCACACGATTTCATTTTTAATAATTAAAGTAATTAAATTTATAAATTTACACCTCATAAAATCTAGTTTAAAATAATATTAAATATTACCAATATCAACATCGTATACCATAATTTTCAAAATCCATCCTGAAAATAACATAATAGATAAAAAATATTTTTGATTACCTTTAGCCTCAGTGATTGGTTTGGAATTTATCCATACATATAACAAATGACCAACTAACCTATAAATTAGTTTATTTGTAAGATAAGTGCAATTACTTTTCAATTCATGCTTATAAGTAGATAGAATGATGGGGTGACACATGTCAATGGGTAATTGGGGTTGTTTTCATGGTCTGATCTTAAGATCTATATGAGAACGAATTTGATATTATATTAGTTAGAAAAGATTTATTCTTAAAAATAGTATTATAAAAAACTAAATTTAATATGCCAAGCATGGACTATCCAAACTATTTCCCAAGTAACTCCCCTTAATTAACTTATATATGCCTCCAAATATTCTATATATGAGATACATGTGGTTAGGGTTGATGGACATCTTATAGGTAGACTATTCAATAAATTATAATATTGTCAACAAAAATAATATTTCAGCAGTAATATATATAAATTAAATAATATTCATAAGGAATCAGAACTAAAATTTAATAACATAAATCTCATAACACCAAGATATAATAATATTAATACGAATTTCTTTTCGTGTAGATCATACATTACACGATGTGATCTGAATGGGTCAATTGTTCTCGTTTAATATATAAAATTAATATATAAAGGAGAAATTTCTTCTTAAATTCTCATCCTTACATAGAACAATCACAATATCATTTCGAACCTATAATTGATTATGAAAATGTACTAGGGTCCTTGCTATAACAATAATCTAAGGCATGGGGTCAATTTCTACCAAGGTGCATATGTTGTGTCTGTGTAGAAAACATAGTAGCACACTGTCAACGGTCACCTAATATAACAAATCATATATGTGAATAAATATAATGTATGATATGTAATTCATAAAAATCAATAGTTTCATATAAGACGCATCACATTGACCTAAGAAAGAAAAAATTATTATCGAAGTGGGATCCATTGGTGAATACTAGTTATATTGGATAATTATTAGTATTTTGAGTTGATGTGACAGAAATTACAAAACATTAATTTCAAGTAGTAACTCCGTTATTTCCTAACATATTTTATGATGGAACAACCATAGTGTTGGATGCAGAATAATAAAAAAAATAGTTCCACCATATAATTTTTTATTATATGTGTATCTTACAATATGATAGACAATTATTCCAGTTGTAAATAGTTATTAAAATAAAAATCACAAAAATATGATATACTATTAAATTTTTAAACTTTTCATTCTCCATGAGAACAACCTTTGTTTTTTTGGGTGAGGAGAGGTTTCAGTGAAGGTATTAAAAAGTGGAAGTGTGGTTTGAGATGATAATGTAGTCGGAGGTTGAGACATGTAGTTTGTTCCCCTATAATGTAGTGTGGTATGGTCTTGGAGATGTTCATTTTTTGTGTAGTCATTATCTCGCTGACGTGGAGTGCATGTGAATTAATCTAGTGGTTATGAATTATTGATTTCCCTTTCATTGTAGTGTTGCTGACTACACCATGGATTTACCATATTTTATCCCAAGTTATTGGTTTTTATAAAGGTTTTATCATAAATTAATTAGGGAATCACCATGGAGTCTCAATGGTTATGTTTCATGTATCAATTTTATTTAGAATTTATATGGTTTGGGATAATGACAACACCATAGTGTCCCAATAATTGAGATGTTTTTATTTTTAATTTTGTAGACCATTTTTTTGATGCATAATATTTTCTACATATTTTCCTAATCTTTATATGAAATGGTTGAGATATATAGGGATTGTGCCACATATTTTAACGGGTGGTTTCATATGCAAACATTTATGGTCATGCCTCCCTTATCGCCTCATTTTTCAAGTGAGAACCATGCCTACTGTAGTGTGGTATAATTTGATGAATCATGGTATTATATTTTAACTATCCCATATAAATGTATAACTCCTATAAATATAATCATATATTTTCATGGATTGAATATTATATCAATGGATATATGAGGTGTGTAAATTGTAGTTAAAAATACATAAACTTACTAAAATATTAAACCTCTATTTTATGATATATCAAACTCATATATAAGATAATTTTTAGAGTTTATATACTATAAACATAAATTTTCCATGATATTAGAATTGTTTAATGTCACTAAATGTAATATTTATAAATAAATGAATGACGGAAAGAAAAAAATTATAGAATCATATTAATGAGAAGCATTAAATTAAACAATAAATGAATTCAAAATAAATTATGCCATATTTATACTCATTAACCTTAATAATTAATGACTTCACTAACCTTAAATTTGGGTATCTCTAATTTTTATCCTACCCCAATGGTTTGCCTTTCTATTTCATTAAATCCCAGGATCTCAATTATCATAATATTTTTCATTCTAATCTAAAAAATTACATCAAACTAAACTAAGATCAGACATAATAAATAAAAATTCAATAAGTTTTTTGGAATTTAGAATCCCCCCATAAATTCCATATGTGAAAAAATATTTGATGATTTATATAGATGAACTATCGAGACGTTATAAAAGTATATGCTTTAACTACATTGGTTTTCATAATAATATAATTATACTTTTGTAAAATAAAATCAATATATATGCACAAATCCAACATTCATATTCCATTATTCATGGAGTTGGTTGCAATAGTATAAGATGAGCTGTAGGTTGACAGAATCGTATGTTATTTATATCTTCATATGTTTTTATTTTGATACCATAATCAGAATTCTATAAAATTTATAAATCCAATTGAAATAATTCTTACCATCTTATTATAAAAGTTCTTATTCCGATGGAATTTATTATTTTTAATTAAATGGTTGAATGCATTATTATGATTCAAGAGACGTAGTTAGATTGATGGATTGAACTCATTTAGTCTAATAGACTAAAATTAATCAATCAGATGGATAGTTCTTAGTTAGTCTAATGGAAAATATTTCTTCAATCCAATGGATCATACATATTTAGTCTCATGGACCTAATATAGTCCATCAGATGAACTAGACTTAGTTAGATTGATGTACCCAATTTAGTCAGTTTGATGGACCATACATAGTCTACATGATGGATTAGAAATAGTCTGTGTGATGGAATTGACATATCCTATTTGATGGACTATACACATAATTAATATTTTATATTCATCATTTTAGAAAAAAGCACTTCATGTTAATTGTGAATTCTTCTAAAATTCATTGAAAAAGACTATAATAAACAAAGTTACAAAAATATTCTTTTAATAATTAGTGTGGTGACCATCAAAACTATTGATAGAAATTTTAGAATAAAAATCATTTGACTCAACAATCTCCCCATTTAAACAAAAAAACACAACACATAACAAGGAAATCTAAAATCTTTGAAAATTTTATAATCAATTTATACATTTATGAACATCATTTTTTAATATAGTCAAAAAACATCTCAAACCATCTTCTTCATCTCCCCTATCATTGTAACACCATTTATGTTCCATAATAATTATCTAAAAACATTCATATAACATTGGTATGTTAATCTATTCATAAATATAAATTCACAGCAATAAACTATACTCTAATAAATTATACCCCTTTGTGATTTTTGAAAACAATAAGGTAGGTAGAAGGTTTTCCTTAAATCCTTGAAATCCAAAACATCAAAAATATATAGTCTATATAAATATTAATAAAATAATAAATATTAATACAAAACCAAATATGATTTTAAAACATTAAAAATAAAATATATGTATAAATTCATATTTAACTAATTTTTTTTTACAAAAAAAATATTTTCCTAGAAATTTTCATTCCTCGTTCTTCAATTTCTTCTCAATACCATTGATATTTCAAAATTCATCTAGATTAATCTTTATCACTATTTATTATATTTTATAATTTTCATCCTCATCTTCCAAAACATAAATATTTTGAATCTCTTACTTCAAAATAAAAACAAAATTTTCAAGAAAGTAGATTTTTATATTCTCTATTACAATCATCACATATTCTCCATTGAGAGACAATTTATTTTTCATCAATTACAATATTTTCAAAACATATTCAACTAACTAAAAATTTTAATCTTCCTTATAAAATCAGACGATAACATTCCCAAAGAGTCATTTATATACAAATATGACTTGTTATCATATTTGATATAGTCATCATGAAATTTTAAGTATCATTATATTTGATGGAACCATATAACAATTTTAATTATTCTTATTCTCTTTTTATTATTTTATTATTTAAAATATTTTTAAATTATCTTCATTTTGTAAAATGGTGTCACCTATAAATTTCAATGAATCAATGTTTTCAAAAATATTAAACCTTTATTGTATGTTATTCCATCAAGATTCAATATTGTTAAAATATGGAATAAAATCTAAATGATTTTTCAATTCATCATTAATATAAGTTAATCTGGCTTCTACCCTTCGATATGATTCATTAGCTATAGAAAAGGAAAGACTAATGACATATACTAAACGTGTTAAAAAAAGTGATGACATATACTATCTATTTACCTTTTTTACATCATATGATACAAAAATAACATAAACATGGTTATATGATTCACATTCTTTGATTTCATTTTATTGTATTATTGATTTTATAATTCCTTCACAAAACATTTTCATTTCTCAAAAAATTAAAATTTTGAATCTTATTTTACTAAGTGGTGAATGTGGATGTCATGGAAGAACTATTTTATTCATATTATTCTTCTTCTTCTTATTTATCATCAGAAAATTCATTTGAATCTTCTTCAAAAATCATTTGAAAATATATTTGAAGATTCTTATCACTTAAAAACTTATCATTATAGGATTTATTCAAACATTATTTAAATTCCAAAACTAATATATGTGAAATATATTTTTCAAATTCCATACAATTACTTTTTTCATTCTTAATATATATAAGAATATTGGAATTTCTAACTAGTTTTGGTTTTGATGGAGTAGGTTGAGAAACATAAATCAATGAATGTATCAGCTGAGTATCCAACAATGGATAAATTGATGTAGCACCATCCTAATTAGAAAAATTTAAGTCTCTATATGTTTGATCCAATACATTAAGATGAATTATGACATCATCATCAGCATCGTATATTTTTTTCTTAATTCATATTTTTGACATCATCCTTTAAAACATATTGAATCCTCACCTCCAAAGCTGTAGACTCTGCCTCATGAAAAAAAAAATCTATATCACAAGGTTTTGTTTCATATTTTTTCTTCATTAGTACTCTATACACATCATTATCCATTTCATTTAAATTATTTTTTTCCATGGTGGAAAATAACATGCTCCTCTATTCTGTTAAATCTTATATATTATCTAAAAAAGAATTACACCAAACATAGCATTGATTAATTTATCAAAAAATCTACTCTAGAATAAAAGGAAAAGTCATTATAAAAATTATTTTTTTACTTATCAAATAATATTTCTCCCATATTACAAATGATTGTTTGATTATATTCATAAAAATCATAAAATTGACAAAATTTATTTTTATGAAACATGGAAAAAAATTCATATTCTTCGTGGAACTTTTCTCAACATATTAAATTGAAAAAGAATCTTTAACAAATTAATCATCCACATGTTCATAAATAATTCTCTCAATAATATATCGAAATTAATTAATGTTCCTCTATTATCTTTCTTTGGGATAGTATAACCATGCATATAAAGGGTTATGAATCAGAAATCAATGAAAAATGAAAACCATTCTGTATTATTTCATTAGAAATAAAAAAACAAGTTTCTACATTATAATTTTCAAATCAACCTATCTTATATAGTACGTTGTGGGTAACTAGATATGACAATCTTTCCAAGGAATCTTCTACCAAGATAGCCACATGTTGAATATTAATCTTTTAGAAACCATAAAAATGATTGAAATAAATAATTTCTAAATCATCTTCGATACTAAAAATCACAAAAGAGTAAAACACATTCAATATCCCATGATAGTAGAGATAAATAATATTTTTTTAACAGATAATTTTTTCCCAGCCTTTAAATTTAATAAATTATTTCACAAATAAATCATCCTTACCAACCATAACTTATTATCCATCCATTCCTTCACCACTTCTCAGTTTTCCATTTTACAATAGATGTCATTTTAAAAATTCTGATTATGTGATGAAAAATAACTGGATGAATTCTAAAGATTTCAATTCATGAGATGATTTAGTTTAAATACGTGGGATTTGTCTAAGAAATTTATGTGGGATGTGTTGACCACAAAAATATATTTAATGACTTGGGGATGAACATTAAACAATAAAAAGTCAGAAAAATCAAAATTAAATCCATATCTGATCTAATAATATTCATTTATAAGAAAAAGATAAAATATAGATTTTCAACTCTTAGTTGTTTTTATAAAAACTATTATAGTACACTTTTATTGTCTAAAAAACATAAATATTTTTAAAATATTGTCTTTAGAAAGACTAAAGAAAATGTAAACTACATTGAAAAACAACATTAAGGAAAAATTTTATTTAATTATTAGAAATTAATCTATGATTAAAATTGAAATTATATTTGGAATGATTATCTGGTAATTGTTCTTCATATTTTTATAAAATAATTCATATATGATAAAATAAAAATATGAAAAAAATATAATATAAAAAACAAATGTCTTTATAAAAACTAGAAATTTATTAAAAACTAACGTTTTTAGGAAAACAATTATGAAAACCATAGTTTTTATAAGAATAATAATTTTTTAGAAAAACCACTATTTTCAGAATAAATAATATTATAGAAAACCAAAAAAATTAAATATGTACTCTTCTTTTTAAAACGAAGTCATTACATTAAGGAAAAGGATAAATAATAACGATATATTAATGATCACTTATTATTGACCAATCCTATATTCTATTTTTTATATTCAAATATATCAAAATTAATGTGTTTATTAAACAGATCATTTTGTTTTCATCTAATATAATGATTTTCAAAAATGTATTACTTTTTCCATGAGTTCTAAAATGAAATAGGTTCTTATATCTATGTTCTTATCTTAGGGGTGATATTTTAACTTTTTACATAATGCAATGTGAGTATTGTTGTCACAAAAATTTATATTTCTACTAAACAATATGACAAAGTTAGTGAGTTTATTTATCATCTATATCACATGATCACAATACATCCATATACCAAATAGTTTTCTATAGTGGAAGAAAGTTATAGTTATGTTTGTTTCTTATATGACCATGTTACCGAATAATATCTTAAGAAATAACATGTTCCAAATATATATTTAAAATCTATTTTATTTCAACTATATTAATAATTTGAAAAACTTTTATCTTTAAAATCATTTAAAGAAGTGCAAATAATCCTTGATATATAGTTTCATTATGTTAATGATATATTAATTACATCTATAGTATTGGACATATTTAGATTAGCATTGTTTATTTCACATAGTAATATATAAAAAATTAATTTTGGATAAATATCTATAAATTATAGAAAACTACCAATCATTCCTGAAATGATATTTTGATTAAATAGATTCCCATATTCATCAATAACATTATTCATTGAGGATTTTATTCGAGTATTTATTCATTGGTTTTTTCTAATTTCATATTTCTTAGATGATTTTTAATATACTTATACTGAGATATAAAATTTTCTTTTTTTCTGTAAAATTAGGTAACATACAATGAAATATATTTAATTCATCATGCTCATGTAAAACTTATATTTCATAATATCTACAATGTTATCTGAAAGATATAATTGGGTTAATAGAAATATAATATCATTAAACCAAATTTAGAAAATGATTGTGTTTTTTGAATCTATTTTTAATAAAAAAGAGTTTGTTTCCCACCTTAAATAAAAATGGTGTTTTGTAACAAAAATTTAGTTCTTATAATATACTAGGATCTAGGGGCTTGTTTATGTCCATAACATTCTTAATATTTCTAAATAATTGGTCTGGTGTTTTTTTTCAAGCCATGGGGAAAGTTTTACATAAATATCCTCCAGTACATATCCATTCATAAAATCACAACTCACTTCTATTTAAAATATTCTTGGGATAAATAATTGATGCATATTAAATACGTATATAGATTACATGAAGTCTAGATATTAGAGAATATTTATTTGTGGACTATACACATTTTTTTGTTATATGCCTTTCCATCCATTCATTCATTATATCAAAATATAATTCCATTTCCATCATATTTACTTCAGATAAATCATTTTACTCTAATAATAGTTAAATCATTTTGACGTCTATGAGATGTAAAACCTGGATTCATTTTTAATTAATTATGTTTATCATGCATATATTTTATCCAATTTCCATCACCTAATTCTTCATCATGAGTCTTAGTTTCAATTTTTTCTAAAAATGATTGATGGTCATTTTCATTCCTTAAGAAACTTGTTGTTCTAACAGTATGATATACATGAACAATGATATTATCATTATGATTATTCCTAAGATTCAACTGATTCCATTAGTTTATAAAACAATGTTATTCAATAAAGGATTTAAATTCTTCTTTAATAATAACATTTAAAAAATTCCATTTTTGTATTATGAGAACAAATTTTTAACATGAGTTCATAATTAATTTTTTAAAATGACATCCAATGACACGAATTGAAGATGTTTGAAAAAAATGATCAATTTTATGAAATTTAATTGAAACTGTTTAATCAAGTTTTTTTATTTTATAAAATAATTGATAGGAATTAATATTTGAACATTTTCTAGAAATATTCCTTCAATATATTTTGGAGGAAATTTATATAAATTTTCTTCAGTAATCAAAATGAAAACTTTTTATCCAAAAACAATTGTGTAGGAAAATTATGGAATTCTTCATGTCCAAAACACATAAGTAGTTTTATTTATAAAATTTAATATTAAAACATGATTTATTATATATAATATAAAGTACATAAATTTTCATTCAATATATTCCTAGGATTTGAATATTCTCTCATTCTAATTCTTATAATAACACGATGATTTATATTTCATATATGAGCTACACCATTTTTCTACAGAATTTAAGTTCTCAAAAGTTATCTATAATATCTTTTTCACTATAAAATTTAAAAACACAATTCAAAACCTTTACCCACTATTTTTTTAATATTTCCAAACGTATACTTTCCCATTTTTAACGAATGTTATAAAAAAGTTTCAAATAGAAAAAGGATTCAGAAAATATTCGTAGGAAATAGACCCATGAATATCATGTCATGTAACGCCCCGACCCTAGTTACCCAGAGTCGGTGCATTATTACATAACATTGGAATGATCACAAGAAAGATCAAATCTCGAAATAACGATTGGTTTAGTAGCCTTGGAAACAATATATATATTCATAATTCTTACATTACATCATAAAATGAAAAACTACGACAACAACATATTGTTTCCATAATCCACAGTCATATCCCCACATAATATCCCTGCAGGTCATTCATAATTTACTTCTTCACTTCTTGGGAAAAATAAAACATAGAAAAGGGGTGAGCTCAAATGCCCAGTAAGGATAACAATATAGCGGAAACTTTCATAAATAAGAATAAACATTTAAGGCAATGTATAACTAAAACAAAAGCCTTTCAAACATTAACTTTCAACATAGTATGGCATAAATAAAATGAAATAATTCCATTTACTTATTCACATGGATATTCTACTAATCGAATAATCACATGAAAAATCGATAACCACTTTCATAATGATGGAATGCATAATTCTAGACTATCATAACCACATAGCCAAGGCCTCGTGCCAAGACTAAAAAGAAGATTTTTTCAAGGCCTTGTGGCAAGACACTAGTTTGTCTCATGAGACCTGCCGATGCACTTTTTTTAGAAGATACTTACGTTTAAAATTTATCAAATATACTTCAGTGCTTTTCTGAAAATATTATGCAAGCTTTTGAAAACAAAATAACTAATTCTGAGACTGCTCGACTAATTACAGGCCATGATGGGTCCACTCCCAATCCCTTCCTGTCTACCAAACTCGAGAGTCAGGTTTTCTGAAAACATTTTTATGCTTGCATAAAATATGTATACATTTGCACTGGGTTTTCATGTATTTGAGAGAAATATCTCTTTTTTGAAATCATTTAAAAATCACATATTTATAAAATAGAACATTTTCATTGATAATATTCTTATAAGCTTGTAAGGGAAGCTTCGACGATTTTATAACGGTGGTAAATAGCTGCACCCGCCGTATAATTTAAAAAAACATTCTTACCTTAATTCTGTCGAAAAGGTTAAAAAGCACCTTGTTTGGAAAACGACGGAAAGATTCCTTTATAAACCTCTTATAAAAATTCAAACAAGGGTATAAATGACTTTAACCCATATTCTTGTAAATAGTAAAAATGTTTTGAAATTCATTTTTAAGGAACGTGGATGTGGATGATAAAGAGATCCCAGTCGATTATTACGTATAAACAACCCCGGATAATGAAGATATTGTGAAATAAAACTTAACTTGTACTTTTCCTTGGTTGGGGTAGGTTAAACTCCTGTATAATGGTGAAATAATTGTTATTAAATAATAAAATAATCATATACATTAATATGATATCATTTATGATCTTTTAACATTGATTTGATAATAATATCTTAGTATTATCGTTGTTTTGGGTGTTAACTTACTTGTTTTCTTTTATATGTTTTGTTACGTAAGACATGTTTGTAAAGGATAGGTTGTATATTATTCATATCTATAATGATATCAAGTCCTTAAACATCATTTTTAAATCATCAAATGATAATTATACTTGAATGGATACGATGGAGAATGAATCTTATCGCGTTCGTGGAGACGGTAGTCTGTACGTACGCACGAGTGACAATATCATTATTTTGATATTAAAATAATATATAAATGGATGTTATATAATATATACAGAATAATTAACATGTTATATTTATTATTTACATGAGTTACACATCATTATTATACCCATACAAATAATAATATATTGAATAACAATTACACCACGACGTGGAGACGGTAAGCCGTACGTACGCACGTATGGTGACATGTTATTCAAAGGGTGGATAGAATACTGAATATGGTTGTACCATATTTATAATAACATCAAAGTATATGTGAGATACTGGAGTTGTTATTTTAGAATGGTAAGAACAATGAAAGAAGAAGTGGAAGAAGAAAGGAACTTGAAAAGGGGTGGTGAAAACATTACCTCTTTTTAAGGTTCTTCCTTTTGATTTGATCAAAAGGGATCCTTAGGTTGGCTTTCGGATCAAACTAATGCCTCTAGGTTGTAGTGAGGGAAGTTGGGAGAGTATTTGGGCAGAGTTTGGCCGAACCAAAAGGCTTCCAAGGTGTGAAGAAATGAGAAGGAGGAGTGCCCTTTTATAAGAGGGGTGAGGGGCACCTTTGGAAAAGCTAGAGATATTAGTTTATAATAAATTTATATTCGGTTTATAATGGTTCCAAAGTTTATTATTTAAATTTTAAGGTGGGGATAGGTCGAAAACAACTCAACCAATAGAATTTATACAGGTTTGGGTACTTATATTAACCTTATCTTTAAGTATTAACTCTAAGTTAATTAGTTTCACTTTTACAATGTCTCTTTGTATTTTTATATAATATGGTTAATAAACATACTATATACATCCAATAGACCCCCAAGTGGTCCATTAATGATGAATATATCATTAAATAAGTCTCTTGGCCGAACCTTAGATTTTTAGGAATTTAAAATCAATTAATAATATAATATTTGATTTAAGAATTCTTTTATGTCAATTTTGACACTATTCAATAGTTGATTTTTTTGAAACTCATAACAGATTTATTACTTCGAAAAAAGTCAATTAAATCAATACTAATATATCATATTATCCTATAAAATTAGTTTAATTCATTAAAAGTTTCATATTATATTTATTTAGGTATTTATAATATCAATTATTTTAATTTTTCACTATTAAAGTAATTAAATCATCATCATTGTGTCATAAATAAATTAAATTATTTAATGTCTAAAAATTATAAATAAAATATAAGTATGTAGGAAATCTTTTTTATCTTTCTAATGATTATTTATAATCTAAAATAAAACATATATAACCCTATGTAAAAATTGTTTTTCTAAAAGATATATGCTTGTGTCATTTTTGTATTCATTTTAACTTAATTAAAAAAAAGTGTCCCTATCACCTACAATTGGCACCATGGGGTCCTAAAATCAACCCAAAGATGCCTATGGTCGAACATGTATCACCCAATAAGTCTAGGAGACGTTTTAAGGTAATTTATTATTATTATAATATTATTTGTTAACCCTTATTTACCGGATTTACCCTTAACCATGGTAAATAAAATATTTACTGCAGTAATTATTCAAAATGTCTAAAAATAAAAGTTATCTATTTACACAATTTGGAAATCATGATTCCAAATATGGAATCCATTTTTATAAATTCAAAACACAGAAGAGTCAGAAATTAATTTAAAATTAATTCCCGCTGTCAAAACAAAAAGCGTGTTTTTAAGAGATAATAACTATCAAAATATTGACACTTGTTTATATTCTGTTTAATTGTAAAATTATGTACAATGACCAAAATTATATTAAATGGTAAAAATATATTCTAAATATACTTTAAAACCACTCAAATTCATAATTTATCACTATTAATTATTTTGATTAAATAAAGTTGTTTTTAATTAAAATATAGTAATTTTCACTATTCATCAAAATCTGAAAGTTATCCGAAAAGTACCAAAATTTCACCTTAGGCTAAATTCGATATTACGAATCCAAAAATGAATTTCATTTTAACAAATAAAATATATATAATTTCAAAACGTATGTATTACTATTCATAACGGCTAGTTTGATTGGTTATGGTGTGTTAGAACTCGGTGTTGCGTACAACACACGCTATCACATTATTCAAAGAGAAGCGTACCGTAGAAGCTTGGGGTGTTACATTCTCCCCTCCTTCAAATAATTTTGTCCTCGAAATTTCTAGAATACTATCTAATGAAATGACTCGGGTGGTTCTTCATCATAAGTTCCTCGGGTTCCCACGTTGCCTCTTCCATCTTATGGTTTCTCCACAAAACTTTTACCAGACGCGTCGTCCGGTTTCTCAGCACTTGTTCTTTTGTATCAAGAATCCTGACGGGCTCTTCGCAATAAGATAGATCAGGTTCCAGTTCTAATTCTTCATAGGTGAGTACATGCCTTGGGTCAGGCATGTATTTCCTCAACATAGATACGTGGAACACATCGTGAACATTAGAGAGACTTGGCGGCATTGCCAATCGGTAAGCTACAACCCAAATTCGTTCTAGAATTTCGAAAGGTCTGATGTACCTGGGACTCAATTTACCTTTCTTACCAAAACGTATGACTCACTTCCATGGAGATACCTTCAGGAAAACATGATCACCGACTTGAAATTACAAATCCTTCCTTCGATTATCGGCATAGCTCTTCTGCCTACTTTGAGCTGCTTTGATGTGATTTTGGATTACCTTCACATTTTCCATCATTTCTTCCACCAGTTCTGGACCTACAAGTTTTCTTTCACCAACGTCATCCCAACAGGTTGGTGTATGACATCTCTTTCCATATAACGCTTCATATGGTTCCATCTGAATACTCTAATGGAAGCTATTGTTATAGGAAAATTCTACTAGAGGTAAGTATTGATCCCACATACCGTGAAAGTCAAGTGAGCAAGATCTCAACATGTCTTCTAAGGTTTGAATAGTCTGTTCTGATTGTCTATCTGTCTAAGGGTGGTAAGCAGTACTCAAATGAAGTTCATTATCCAGTGATTTCTGAAGACTTTTCCAAAATCTTGAAGTAAAACAGGGATCACGATCAGAAACAATTGATAGGGGTACTCCATGAAGTCTCACAACTTCATTAATATATAGTCTTTCTAGACGTTCCAGGGGTAGATCTTCTCTTATAGCAAGAAAATGTGTTGTAATGGTAAGACGATCAACAATAACCCATATTGCATCATTCCTTATAGGAGTCTTTGGAAGCTCCATGACAAAGTCCATCGTAATATTGTCCCATTTCCACTCCGGTATGGGAAGAGGTTGCATGAATCCTCCAGGCTGTTGCCTTCCAGCTTTCACTTGCTGACAAACCATACATCATGACACAAAATCAGCAATCTCCCTCTTCATGTTGTCCCACCAAAAATGTTCCTTCAAATCTCTATACATTTTGGTGCTCCCAGGGTGTATAGAGAAATTGGAACTATGAGTATCATCCAAAAATTCCCTTTTGAGATCAGGTATATCAGGAACACAAAGTCTCTTCACGAATTTCAAAATTCCATATTCATACACAAAGTCTCTCAATCTCCCATCATTCACAACTTTAATCTTCTTTTGAAATTCTTCATCATCGGTCTAAGAACTCTTAATCCTTTCTAGTAAAGATGGTTTGGCAACCATTTGAAAAAGCATTGATGTTTCACCTTCCCTGGTTATTCCCATGTCCATATTCACTAGATCCATGAAAATTCGATCCCTTTCAATTCTCATATTGTTCAAAACTCCATGGTCTTTTCTACTCAAAGCATCTCCCACCTTGTTTTCTTTCCCCGGGTGGTATTGTATCGTACAATCATAATCCTTGAGTAATTCAAGCCATCCCCTTTGTCTCATATTGGGTTCTTTTTGTGAGAAAATATACTTCAAACTCTTGTGATCATTATAAATCTCACATTTTTTACCATATAGGTAGTGCCTCCATATCTTCCGAGCAAAGATCACAGCTGCTAACTCGAGATCATGAGTAGCATAGTTTTGCTCATTAATTTTCAACTGTCGTGTTGCATAGGCAATAACTCTATCATTCTGCATAAGGACACAACCAAGTCCTTTCTTTGATGCATCACTATAAATAACGAACCCATCATTACCCGATGGTAGAGTCAATATAGGAGAATTGATTAATCTTCTCTTCAGTTCATCGAAACATTCTTCAAACTATTTTGTCCAAACAAATTTAACCCCTTTACGTGTGAGCTTTGTTAATGGGTTAGCCAATCGGGCAAAATTATGGACGAAACGTCGATAATAACCTACCAAACCAATAAAACTGCGTACCTCAGTTATACTCATAGGTGCTGGCCATTCTTGGATTGCCTTGGTCTTAGAAGCATCAATAGAGATTCCATCTTTAGAGACAATATGGCCATGAAAAGAAATCTCATGAAGCCAGAATTCACACTTGCTAAACTTTCCATATAATTCATGCCTCCTCAGAGTCATCAAGATAATGCGCAAGTGATTTTCATGATCTCCGTAGCTTTTAGAGTATACTAAGATATCATCAATAAATACCACCACAAATTCATTGAGATACTCCTTGAAAACTCTATTCATCAGATCCATGAATACAGACGGTGCATTAGTCAATCCAAACGGAATTACAGTAAACTCGTAATACCCGTACCTGGTTCGAAATGCTGTCTTCAGAATGTTTTCCTTCTTCACACACAACTGATGGTATCTAGATCGAAGGTCAATCTTTGAAAAGTATTGAGATCCATGCAGTTGGTAAAATAAATCATCAATGCGTGGTAGGGGAAACTTGTTCTTTATTGTTATAGCATTGATCTCCCTGTAGTCGATATATAACCTCATAGATTCATCTTTCTTTTTAACAAAAAGAACAGGGGCTCCCCATGGAGAAACACTAGGGAGAATAAATCCCTTATTACTCAATCACTCTAGTTGTTTCTTTAGTTCAACTAATTCTACAGTGGCCATTCTATAAGGGGTCTTCGATATAGGCCTTCATCCAGGAATCAAATCAATGGAAAACTCAACTTCTCGTTCTAGAGGATGTCCAGGTAAATCTTCGGAAAATACATCTACAAATTCTTTCACAATAGGTACATCCTCTATTTGAACATTCCTTTCCTCACCCACAATTATTTCATTCACTTCCTCCCTAATAATTGAATTTAGTTGAGCTATTGATGGTGGATCTAAATAAGAATTAGGTGGTGAAGATTCTGCTCTAAAGAAAAGGTGTTCCTTATCATTATCATCAAGAATCGTATCCTCTTTCTTCTTACAATAAATATTCGCATCATAGTCCGAAAGCCAGTCCATACTGAGGATTATATCAAACACAATCATAGGTATGACGATGAGATCAGCAGATAAAGAAAATTTTTGTGCTCTAATAGGGACTGATTCCCAAAACATTGTTGCAATGATACTTCCCTTAGGAGTTTTAACTGACAACTCCCTTATTAAATCAAATTGGAAATATCTAATTTTCTTAGCAAACTGGGAAGATATGAAACAATGCGATGATCCAGAATCAAATAATGCATTTGCTAAACATGAGGAAACCATTAAATTACCTACAACCACGTCTTTTGGAGCTTCTACCTCAGCAGTAGTGATAGCATAAGTCTGGCCTTGATCCCTTGGCCTTTTCTGAAGTAAGTTCTCCTGACTCTTAGGACATTCATTTGCATAATTTCCCATCTCCCTGCAATTGTAGCACTGAACGTTGGTGGCTTCCTTGTTCCCTTTGCAATCACGAGCTTGGTGGCCTTTTTCACCACACTTGTAACAGACTCCCATTCCCTTCAAGAAAGTACCGGGGTGTTTCTTCCCACATTTACCACAGGATGGATATTCAATCTTTCCTTTATTACCCTTATTTCTATTCCCAGATTGATCAGTAGGCCTCTTCTTCTCTTGCTTTTATTTAAAGTCATAAGACTTAGAGAATTCCTTTTCGGTCTTGACAGCACATGAGACAATGTCTTCGTACGATGAAAAGGATTGTGAGACTAGTGCTCGACGGAGAAATGGTTTTAACCCATCAAAGAAACGATCAATCTTACTTCTTGGGTTACGTATATAATTTCCAGCATACCTTGCTAACCTTGTAAAGTTAGCCCCGTACTTTGTGACATTCTCATCCTCCTTCTGTCTCAAACTCAGAAATTGCCTTTCCATATCTGCTCGATGGTCACGAGGAAAGTATTTTTCTAAAAACAGATCTTTGAACTCCATACATTCCATATTTGATACTTCATCATCTTCCTTCGTATTTTGAATCAATGACCACCATTGATCAGCATCTCCAGTGAGGCGGTAAACTGCCATGATAACTTTTTCCCTTTCACTACTCCCCAAAGCCTGAAATATTTTCTCTAGGGAAAATATCCATTGCTCAGCTAATAAGGGATTTGTACTCCCATTGAATGTTGGTGGTTGTTGTCTCATGAATCGATCTTACATTGATCCTCCACGCTGTGGATCAGGGTGCTCCATATGGGTAAGGTTATTATTCATAACCTGAGTAAGTTGTCCCAGTATGGTGATTAGCTGATCGGCACCAGTTGCATCACCAGCTCCACTATAATTATCTTGAACAGGAGGGAAATCCCTACATGGAGTGCGTGCATTGATACGGTTTCCATTTCTTCCACTAGGCGCCATTTCTAAACAATGGCATAAACTAGATCAGTTAATGAATCAAAATACATAATCCCATACTTATAAAACACTTAACCTAAATTGAACTATTTATGGATATAATCCATAATCATAAAAATGTTTTCTTTTAGGAAGTATATACTCATAAACCCTTCAAAATGATTTGTAAATAAAATGAGAGTTATCGTAAGCATATCCCCAGGGAGTGTTGTAACCAAGAGTGCAGCAAGGCCCATTGTCGTGCACCAGTTACCGTTCGAGTTTAGCTCAAAGCGGTGTTTTCAGGTATTACCCCTAGGTACATCTGTTCCAAAGCCGCCTCTACCTGCTCATATCCAGACTGGGATTTATTGCTCGGAAAACTCACAAAATCTCTACAATACCAAAATTCTAGGAAGTTCTTCTATACTAATCCTCAAAGTTCATCTTAGGTCTACGTGCTCTAATCAGAATTTATCTAAATCTTGCTTCCATGGTTTGTACTAAACTTCCTCTGATACCAACTGTAATGTCCCAACCCTAGTTACCCAGAGTCGGTGCATAATTACATAACATTGGTATGATCACAAGAAAGATCAAATCTCGAAAGACCGATTGCTTTAGTAGCCTTGGGAACACTAGATATATTCATAAGTCTTACATTACATAATAAAATGAAAAAATACTACAACAACATACTGTTTCCATAATCCACACTCATATCCCCACATTATATCCATGTAGGTCATTCATAATTACTTCTTCACTTCCTGGGAAAAATAAAACATAGAAAAAGGGTGAGCTCAAATTCCCAGTAAGGATTACAATAAAGTGGAAACTTTCATAAATAAGAATAAACATTTAAGGCAATGTATAAATAAAACAAAATCCTTTCAAACATGAACTTTCAACATAGTATGTCATAAATAAAATGAAATAATTCCATTTAATTATTCACATGGATATTCTATTAATCGAATAATCACATGAAAAATCGATAACCACTTTCATAATGATGGAATGCATAATGCCAGACTATCATAACCACATAGCCTAGGCCTCGTGCCAAGACTACAAATAAGATTTTGTCAAGGCCTTGTGCCAAGACACTAGTTTGTCTCATGAGACCTACCGATGCAATTTTTTTAGAAGATACTTACGTTTAAAATTTCTCAAATATACTTAACTGGTTTTCTGAAAATATTATGCAAGCTTTTGAAAACAAAATAACTAATTCTAAGACTTCTCGACTAATTATAGGCCATGATGGGTCCACTACCAATCCCTTCCTGTCTACCAAACTCGAGAGTCAGTTTTTCTGAAAACATTTTTATGCTTGCATTAAATACGTATACATTTGCACTGGGTTTTCTTGTATTTGAGAGAAATATCTCTTTTTTGAAAACATTTAAAAATCACATATTTATAAAATAGAACATTTTCTTTGATAATATTCTTATAAGCTTGTAAGGGAAGCTTCGAAGATTTTATAACTGTGGTAAATAGCTGCACCTGCCGTATAAGTTAAAAAAAACATTCTTACCTTAATTCTGTCGAAAAGGTTAAAAAGCACCTTGTTTGGAAAACGACAGAAAGATTCCTTTATAAACCTCTTATAAAAAGTCAAAAAAGGGTATAAATGACTTTAACCCAAATTCTTGTAAATAATAAAAATGTTTTGAAATTCATTTTTAAGAAACATGGATGTGGATGATAATGAGATCTCAGTAGATTATTACGTATAAACAACCTCAGATAATGAAGAGATTGCGAAATAACCCTTACCTTGTACTTTTCCTTGGTTGGGGTAGGATAACCTCCTGTATAATGGTGAAATAATTGTTATTAAATTATACAAGAATCATATACATTAATATGATATCATATATGATCTTTTAACATTGATTTGATAATAATATCTTAGTATTATCGTTGTTTCGGGTGTAAACTTACTTGTTTTCTTTTATATGTTTTGTTACGTAAGACATGTTTTTAAAGGATAGGTTGTATATTATTCATATCCAGAATGATATGAAGTCCTTAAACATCATTTTTAAATCATCAAATGATAATTATACTTGAATGGATACGATGGAGAATGAATCTTATCGCGTTCGTGGAGACGGTAGTCCGTACGTACGCACGAGCGACAACATCATTCTTTTGATATTAAAATAATATATAAATGGATGTTATATCATATATAGAGAATAATTAACATGTTATATTTATTATTTACATGAGTTACACATCATCATTATACCCATCCAAATAATAATATATTGAATAAAAATTACACCACGACATGGAGACGGTAAGCCGTACGTACGCACGTATGGTGACATGTTATTCAAAGGGTGGATAGAATACTGAATATGGTTGTACCATATTTATAATAACATCACAGTGTATGTGAGATAATGGAGTTATTATTTTAGAATGGTAAGAACAAAGAAAGAAGAAGTGGAAGAAGAAAGGAACTTGAAAAGGGGTGGTGAAAACATTACCTCTTCTTCGGGTTCTTCCTTTCGATTTGATCAAAAGGACTCCATAGGTTGGCTTTATGGTAAAACTAAGGCCTCTAGGTTGTAGTGAGGGATGTTGGGAGAGTATTTGGGCAGAGTTTGGACGAACCAAAAGGCTTTTAAGGTGTGAGGAAATGAGAAGGAGGAGTGCCCTTTTATAAGAGGGGTGAGGGGCACCTTTGGAAAAGCTAGAGATATTAGTTTATAATAAATTCATATTCGGTTTCTAATGGTTCCAAAGTTGATTATTTAAATGGTAAGTTGGGGATAGGTGGAAAAAAACTCAACCAATAGAATTTATACAGGTTTGGGTACTTATATTAACCTT
This sequence comes from Viscum album, assembly GCA_963277665.1. NCBI lineage: Eukaryota > Viridiplantae > Streptophyta > Magnoliopsida > Santalales > Viscaceae > Viscum > Viscum album. The sequence goes on along the minus strand of OY728126.1, from coordinate 2,060,702,496 downwards.
ATCTTTAAGTATTAACTCTAAGTTAATTAGTTTCACTTTTACAATGTCTCTTTGTATTTTTATATAATATGGTTAATAAACTTACTATATACATCCAAGAGACCCCCAAGTGGTCCATTAATGAAGAACCTATCATGATATAAGTCTCTTGGACTATCCTTAGATTTTTTGGAATTTAATATCAATTAATAATATAATATTTGTTTTAAGAATTCTTTTATGTCAATTTTGACACTATTCAATAGTTGATTTTTGGGAAACTCATAACAGATTGATTACTTCGAACAAAGTAAATTAAATCAATACTAATATATCATATTATCCTACAAAATTAGTTTAATTCATTAAAATTTTCATATTATATTTATTTTGGTATTTATAATATCAATTATTTTAATCTTTCACTATTGAAGTAATTAATTCATCATCATTGTGTCATAACTAAATTAATTATTTAATGTCTAAAATTATAAATAAAATATAATTATGTAGGAAATATTTTTATATTTCTAATGAATATTTATAATCTAAAATCCAACATATATATCCCTATTTAAAAATTGTTTTTCTAAAAGATATATGCTTGTGTCATTTTTGTATTCGTTTTAACTTAATTAAAAAAAAGTGTCCCTATCACCTACAAGTGGCACCATGGGGACCCCAAATCGACCCAAAGATGCCTATGGTCGAACATGTATCAAACCATAAGGCTAGGACACGTTTTAGGGTAATTTAGTATTATTATAATATTATTTTTTAACCCTTATTTACCGGATTTACCCTAAACCATGGTAAATAAAATATTTACCGCAGCAATTATTCAAAATGTATTAAAATAAAAGTTAACTATTTACACAATTTTGACATCATGATTCCAAATATTGATTCCATTTTTCTAAATTCAAAACACGGAAGTGGCAGAAATTAATTTAAAATTAATTTCCGCTGTCAAAACAAAAAGCGTGTTTTTAAGAGATAATAACTATCAAAAGATTGACACTTGTTTATGTTCGGTTTAATTGTAAAAATATGTCCAATGACCAAAATTATATTAAATGGTAAAAATATATTCTAAATATACTTTAAAACCACTCAAATTCATAATTTATCACTATTAATTATTTTGATTAAAAAAAGTTGTTTTTAATTAAAATTTAGTAATTTTCACTATTCATCAAAATATGAAAGTTCTCCGAAATGTACCAAAATTTCACCTTAGGCTAAATTCGATATTAAGAATCCAAAAATGAAGTTCATTTTAAAAAATAAAATATATATAATTTCAAAATTTATGTATTACTATTCATAATGGCTATTTTGATTGGTTATGGTGTGTTAGAACTCGGTGTTGCATACAACACACGCTATCACATTATTCAAAGAGAAGCGTACCATAGAATCATGGGGTGTTACATGTCAAATCATTACATAACACATGTATATAGTTTTTTCCACCGATATATCCAGTTTTAGTAGTACAAAATAGATTTATGTTAACTAACTATAATGAATAGATATTTTAAACTTCACTAGAATATTTAAAACAATACTTATGTTTCTATCCAAATTGATGAGGATTTTAATCATTAAAAGAATCCAACATAAGCTCATATAAATCATTAATTGTTGTATTATTATATTTTTTAACTATAGTTTTAATTTTACAGTGTATTTAACTACTATTCCATAACCAATATTTGTCATTCATTTTAAAATTGAAATGAATACCTTGGATACTTAGGTAATCTATATTAACTGTGAAACAACCTATTGACTATTAGAAGAAAGATTAATTTTATAATTTGAAATATGAGTAGAGAATTTTTAATTATAGGATTTCAAAAGATAACTAATCTGACATAATTAAATTGTGATATTTTTTATGTTCTTGCGACCTCCATCAAAAAAAAATTCAAATAAAAGCATTTCCATGAAAAAAATGTAACATATTCCAATAATTTACCAGTGATCATTGTCAATAAAAGTAAAATTTTAATATTTAATTTTCATAATCTTCTTGAAAAAATAATTCTTATAGTCATGTTAATAAAATTTCTAATATCCAGGTATGAATTTTTATTATTGTTTGTACAAAAATTATCTTTTCGAAATCAAAAGGAATAGAATTTTAGAACCCAAAACTACTTATCTAAAGCATTATTAGAAAATAAATTTTTTGAAATCCACATATATCCAACATTACTATATTTAATAATTGTTAATTAATTTTAAAAATAGGCTTTCTAAAATCCTAATGATTAATTTTTTTAAATATCATTTATTTTTCAAATGGATTATTCTTTTACATTTCTAAGAGAATGGTTAACTATTTTTATTAAAATAGTAGTTTATAAAAAAATCCTTTGTAAAACCCATTTCAGACACATCCATAAAAGGTTAGTTTTTTTTTACTTTTTATCAATATTTTATTTAACATTAGACAATATTAATGTTATTCATTCAGATATAAAATTGTATAATTTAGATTGACAATAAATTTATTTCCCTCAACGATAGTTTGCTAAAATTATGTTTGCCTATATCTTTTGAAAATTTAGTTCTATCAATATTATATTTCTCAAATTCAATTGAGAAGTCACTTTTCTCAAGATTTTATTTATAAAACTATACTAATATATTATAAATTTATAATGATATCATAAGTAATCAGGAGTTTGATTTAACATGTATTTTCTTGATAATATAATTTTTTTTCAGAAACATTACAATTAAGGATTTATAAAATTATAGATAATCTAGAAATATTATAAAATCAAGGATAATAATCATTCTCTTTGGATGAAGTATATTCATCTTCTAAATATATATAATTATTCTCAATTTTTATATCAAGATAATTATAAACAAATTTATGATTATTCACCATCTTAAAAGATACCCAAGCACTAGAAAATTATTATTATTTGGAATTTCATCAATAAAAATGATATTATTCTAAAAATCACTTTGACTATCTAATAAATTATCTAAAATTCTATCACCCACACTAGACCACTATTTATCAAAACATATTAGACTTTTTTTACCTTGATGTGTGTGGCAATTCTTATTATTCCCCATAAAACTTCAATCTATATTTTCTTTTCTCTTATTTATTTACAATAATATCTTATATGAACAAGTCTATTACACTCATTGCATATCATTTCAATATAATAATTCTTCTCACTCTTATCCAGAAAACCATTCTTACTCATATATATTAAATATTTCATCCCCTGTATTAATGTTCATTCTCTTCAAAATATTCAACAACTCATTCTCATAGTGTTACTAATAAAATTGTATTGTTTCATAATGAAATCTTATTTTCATTTAATATTTAGATATATTTTCTATATATCTCTATTTATATGAAATTGATGATGTAGATGGAAAATATACACTATTCTGTTAGTATATCATTTCATTCTAACTATGTAATACATAAGATAATGAATCAAATAACAAAATATTAACTTACCAATCCTATTTGTATCATCAAGAGTAGTTATCTTTTATTCCCACTATGTTGGCATAATAATAATTTACATTTTAACTAAAATATCAACTTTAAGATATTTATCACCCAGATACGATAAACTATTAAAAAATTTCATGAATCATTGATAGACCATGTCAATATATTATTAAGGTAATAAATAAAATTCAAGATAATTAGCTCTATGAATTTCGCATTTAGTTTTAATAACATTAAAAGGATAAAAATTTGTAATCTATAAAAACTTCCAAATAAATTTTTGGCTGCCTATAAATAAAATTCAATATACACATTCCTTATCATGGAAAATAAAAAATTAATCCTAACATGATAATTCAGTTGATATTAAATCTTATCTTGATTTGTAAACATATAAAATGCTTTCATAGGTATTTGAGAATTCCCAATAAGAATCACATATATATTATTTCCAAATGATATATCTAACATTTTTAATAATACCTAAAAATCATGTGGTCCACTATTATTAAAATTCTCATGAGTTTCAAAATTTAAATTGATTATTCTTTGTAAATAAGAAAAAAATAATTATATAAAATAAAAGTAAGTGTAAAACAAATTTAAAATCCTATAAAAATAGTTTATAGTTAAATTTAAAAAACTTTAGAAAATAACATAAAATTAATAAAGTAAAAAATATAAATTTAATCATTATAACTGGTTCTGATAAAACCTGTAAGATAAAAGAGCATGTAAATTACTATAATCAAGAAGTAAATTGTAGTTTAAGAAACCAAAATTAACTAAAATTCCCAAAAAACATGATTATGATTAATTAGATTCAAATACCTTCTGATGTTCAATGTTTCTATATTGGGCATGTATTTTCTATAGGATATTAAAGTCAAAAAAATGGTACATTATGTAAAACAATCACAAAAATACACCACAGAAATAATATACACACTAAAACAATTAAAATAAATGCATAAATAAATATTATGAATTAATTACAAAAATAATTATAAAATATTTATACACAATAAACGTACGAGTAAATGAAGAATGTATCCCTAAAATTTGGTATCCCTAGTTTTCAACCTATTCATAAGTTCTGTCTTTCTACATGATGAAATCCCTCAACCATAAATATTTGTATCTATATATTCCAATCCCTAAAAGTCATCATTATTATGGATTGGAATCAGTAGTTTTCATATCCTTAAAATCCCTCAATCTAATCCAATACTATAAATACAAAAAGTGAAAAAGTTTATAACAATTTTAAAATAGTCACTTGGATTCCATAGAATAAAAACTCTAAATTTTTTTACTATGAGTATGTAACATGATGGGAAATTAGAATATATTCCATAATTATTTATTCAAAAAAATAATATACATCTAAAATTGTGAATGTATCATTATTTATATGAACAGATCATATGGTTTTATTTTAGGATTTAGGGATTTGGTGGAAATTTCCTCGGATAATATTCAAATTGATAGCTCAACATGTTCTGTATGTCATAATTTGATGTCATGTTCATTACATTATCAACATGCCGTAATATTCCAATTATGATAGAAGGAATTCATATAATAATATTAAAAAATATTATTATTCCTCTGTAATAATGTATGTATAGAAAAATATGTCCAGACAATGTTAGTCTCATAGAACAAATACATTTAGTCTAATGGACTATAATAATTCAGTATGATAGATTAAGCATGGTTAATCCAAGGAACTATACTACATAAATCTGTTGGATAATAATTTGTTTATATGATTTAATGGACTTCATCAATCTTATAGATCAGACATTTTAATTTCCATAAAACAGAGTTATTCAGTCTGAAGGGCCCGACACAATCAGTCTTATGGACTAGAGTCTGTGAGTCGAATGGATGAGACATGGTTAGTCTGATAGACCAAATTTAGTCAATATGATGTTAAAGACATATTCTAATACATATTTTGTTGATCATTTTATAAAAATTAATATGCCAATTAGATTGAATTTTCTTTACAAAAACATTCAAAAATACTTGGGAAATATAATGATAGAAAATACATATTTTTTAAGAATGTGTGTTTTGATTCCCAAAGATAAGGTTTGAATTTGAAGAACATAAAAAATTTGACGCAACATTTTTCCCCCTCCATATAAACCTTGGATGAATAATGTCTTATTTTAATGAAATTTTATCAACATTGCTTGGATTCATCCCATAGAATTTAAAGATCATTTTATTGGTATTGCAATGTCAGTATTTCTATTCATTATTTATTTGGATTTATCTAATTATCTCTTATAATTACATGGATACATTATTGATTCAATTTTAATAGGGTGTGAATTGGTAATTCATTTTGCATTATTTTTGGGATGATATCTATAGGCATCATGGGATACTAGTGGGAGTGGTGTTTTATGATCTATGTTTCTTATTACCTTACAATATATAGAACATTGAATATTTAATAGTGATGAAAAGGAACTATGTTTTTTCCTTATTTTATGTATTATATTGAGATAAACATGATTTAATTTCATTGGTAATAGTGGAATAGATGTATTGAATCTAATAATAAAAAAATAAGAATGAATAAATTATGGAATGGGATACATTTATCACATGTTTTTTATTTAATAATGGATTCCTTTTTTATTTTTTTTTAATGTAAAATTTATTTTTGTAATTCATTTTATTCATTTGGATGGATAAGATGATATAAATTGGTTTAAAAATGTAACTATGGTATGACATGGGGAATAATGAATGATACATATAAAATTAATTACCATTATTCTTTAAAAATATATTAATATTAATTTGTTGGGTTATGTACGAATATAGTCGATTTATAGACATTTATAGTGTGTGTATTTTGTATTATTTAGTGAAACATGTTCATAATTAATATATTCATCAAATAATGTTAATGAAAATGGTTTTTCTAGAGTTATATTTTTGTGGTTGTTTCAGACCTATCTTTTTTGGTCAACGGATTGTACACCTTAGCTCTATGATGTTTGTTTCCCATTCATTTTTCTAGGTAAAAAATATAATTATTTCAATAAATGTTATTTATCTTATACTATCTGTTATTCTAAATTATTATGAACCCATAGGGTTAAGATATTATGAGAAGGATGGAATAAAAAGTTTTAGAGCTTATCATACTTTTTTCCAATTCATTGAGATGGGATCAATGTTGGGATATGAGTTACATGTTGAGAGCTTGAGTTTACTTCTTTTGGATTGTTGTCTTGAGATGCTGATAATTTGGTTTGTATGATTTAAGAGAAATGATTTCCTAGTTTTTGTAATTATTTATTCTCAATAAATTTTTCTATTGATGGTTATTTGTACTGACTTATTATTTATTACTAAAATTGTCTTATGTACCCTAACATAAACATTCTTGTGTAATTTTAGTTTAAGTACTGCAATAATAATATTATATAGTAATAAATGAATTATAAAAAAACGAATGGTATTGGATGACATTGATGATGTTTCTTTATAACAAATAATAACCATAAAATGTTGGAATAATGTTCAATAACATGTGATGAAATTTTTTAATTTAACAGATAAATTATAGGAAAATAGTGTTTTCTTTTGAAATGGAATGATTAAAATTGAATTATACATGGGATTAATTAATTATTTCTAATTTATAATTACTAAGTAAAATGAATAATTATATTGAATCATGAGTGTTATGTGTATATATGATAACATGTTTCATAATCCATAGTAGTGGAAGTATGATGTCATGTGGGATGATATTATCATTTGTTTATAATGATTGGTAGTATCCCAAATATTAGTTTTTTATATACTATTAATTATATTTTTTATTTTACACGCATTACCACTCATATAGGAGAGTAGAAGAAAGCCAAATATTGTGGGTTACATACATTTTTCCCCAACGTCATGGTTGGTGATGAAATAGATGAATTACAATTAAAAATTCCACAGTCTTCATTGTTACATAGCCTGATGGGTTGGTTTACCTATGATAAGATGTCTTAATTTATTGGGTATGTGGCTATATAGGTTATGATAGATCATAGTTTTCCTATAAATATGTGTATGTGATATTTCAGCTTGAGGAAAAAACACAAAATCTTTTTCTATCTATATTTACTATGAAATCCAAAGGTTTCAATGATGGTGTGATGTATAATGGATGATGTCACGACCCGTTATCGGGGCCCGTGTCGTGACTACCCCAAGCCCACCTTCCATAGGCCAGGGGCTGGTGACTGGCACCAAAAGAAAATTCCCAACAAAAAGGGAAGGCATTGCCTTTAAACCTGTTACACACACAGTCTGAATAAATGAAATAGAAGCAAAAAGTAATGATATAGAAAAGGAAAGTGTATTGGAAGTAACAGAGATAGTAAAAAAACCCAACTTAACAACAATTACAAGTACATGTAAAAAAGGAAAAACAGCTCTTGGATCATCCACTGGGGAATCCTACCTGAACGGTAGGTACTGAACTCGAACAACTTCTTCTTGAGGTACGTCCCATCTAGTCCAGATCTGAGTAGCCTCTCGTCTATGTCCCACATCCTCGACCACTAATGACCGTCGTCTGTACAGAACATAACAAGTTGAGGGATAATCCCGTGCATGGGTGAAAATAACAAAACATTGTAGGGGACACTAATACCCCCAATGGTCTCCCATAATCCATTAAGGATAATACATAGTAGTAAGATACAATCACGAAGTATCAACCATCCCTACTTAGGTATATGCCATTATATATACCTAAGTTACCAACCACAGTCTGGCTCTATCACTTAAACCATAGAACAAACCATTCCATAAAAGGAAGTAAATTCATTCATCTCGATGATAATGACTAAATGACAGGACTCACGTCACACATGTATACAACTCATGAAGAGGGGTAGAGATGGTTAGTTGTAGCCACTGAATCATCTCTATTGTTGAACCCACGTTGGATCCTGGAACAGTATCAGAGCTATCCAACCCTGAGAGGATCTTGGTAGAGAAGCCATCACTGTCGAACCCACGGAGGATCTCAGTGCAGAATTCATTGATGTCGAACAAATGAAGGATCCTGGTATATTATTCATCGTTGTCGAACCCATGGAGGATCCCTGTACAACACCATCATCGTCGAACCCAGAGAGGATCCTATAATCTCAGTCACAACCAGCCATAGGGTCCCCACACACAGCATTGTCGATTCCGGGAGGGTCCACTCCTCGAGCCAAGTGCCGATACATAAACTACAATGATGTCTCAAGATGATGTATCTAGTGGTTCCGTCTCATCATAAGGATCCCAATGCGACAGACGGCACATCAATCGGATGCCCGGTCAGTGAGTTATTGGCTTTTCCTTTTCAGGGGCCCAATTGGTTTTTTGGCTCAAACCAATCTGGTCATTCCCCATCTGCGTCCAGCCGTCAATCAATTTATACTAAAAGAACAATCATGATCTAATAATTCTATCACCATAGACGGTTTGTCATTCGGATACATGTAACCCAAAATTTGGGTTGAAAGGTGAAAACTGGTAATAGCGTGTCCAGGTCCGGTCTGAACCAATCGGAGAGACCCGGCCTGAACCGATCTGGATCGGGGACCAACCCAGTCTTAGGGTCCAACCCGGTTTGAGAAAAGGGCCAACCACAAGGGGCGGCCCTGCCCGATAGCTACCCGGCCCAAGGGCGGCCCAGCCAAAGGCTTCCCGGCCGAGGGTGGCCCAACTAGGGAGGCCCGGCCGAGGGTGGCCTAGCCAAGGGCGGCCCGACCGTGGGCGGCCCAACTAAGGGTGGCGAGGATGAGGGTGGCCAGGTGGCCCGCCCTCGCCACGCCCAGGGGTGGTGGCGCACTCCCCTGGTACTCAAACGGTATAACCATTCTGGTAGACCGACCGATGCCAGGTGGTGCCGATCCAGCTCATGCAGGACCCGACGGGGTCCCACTCCTCCCTTCTAGCCAAGCGGCCAGCCACTCTGGCTCCACAGTGGCCGGCCTAGATGACCACCGCCGCACCTCTACGATGGCATGACGACGTCGTGGTCCTGCTACCCTCCACACAGCACGACAACACCACACCCCCACCGCAGCGGCCAGACCTAGCAGTGGCCTCCTGGTTCATTGTGTGGCACGACGGTGCTGTGCCTCCTCCACCATGGTCTGGTTTGGCCATGGCCCTCGTCTCCTCTATGCGGTGCGATGGCTCCCCGCAACATGACAGTTTCACACCTTCTTTTATAACTAGTGGCCTTGCACCACTAGTTTTATTCGTGGTCCGCCTCCATCGTCAACAAACAAGAACACCCATAGAGGGAGTGTTGGGTCGTGTTCATGTGGGTCGAACCCTCCTCGTCATGGATATAATATTTGGCATAAATATTCCGAGGTTTGAACGATGATGAACATGGATAATAATTCTACTCAAAACCCTACTTTTTTTTGATGAATGTTGATGAAGTCATGGGAAAAGTCAGTGTTGAATTGTTGACGTCGGGAAGTGTCCGAGGAAGAAGATTCATCGGCATTTTTCACGGGCGGCTCCTTCTCTTTTTTCATTATTGAAGATCAAAGACGCTGTTCATTGTTCTTCGGTGGAAAATATGATGTTCTTCCAAGAGTTCACCAAAGATCCACCAAACAGTATCGCCAGCCAAAATAATGCGTTAATCGAACCCATTATTTTATTGTGGGAAAAATAATTCAAAGTAATCAAAAATATTTCAAAATATAATTAATTAGTTGATTGCATTAATTGATTTTTAGGGTGAATTGGCACCATTAAGGGAAGTTCAAGAGCCCTCACATTTATGGTAAGTTAAAGGTGTTTAAAGGGGGGATAGAAGAGATAAAGGGCTCAAGTGGGTCCAACCTAAAAACAGCCTCACAAGGGTGTTTAGGGTGTGGTTGGAAGCACCCCTAACCTCCACTTGGAGGTTTTAACAACAAAATAAATACAAATAAATTTACACCATTATTTTTATTTATTTTAATTAAAAACCCCATAAACTAACTTCCATTATCGTTAAAACGCAACTACGGTGAGGGTATCACTATGATATCACTGACCCTGCGAGTTAAATGGTGCCCTTGGATATCTATTCCATGCACCAGTTCAAAAGCTATAAAATCCCGCTCGTACATTTAATGAACATACCCAAAAAAACATCAAAAATTTATTTCGGGAACACCGGGCATTGAATTATGCGTAGTTAGAAACTGAGTACTTGTAAAATTCCCATGTATTTAAAAAAATTCATTGAAATTACAGTTATTTACATTCTCCCCACCCCAGGGCTTTACATCCCCATAAGCTACAACTCACACTAAGGAAATAGAAGAGGGTACTGAGAACACATCTAAGCCTCCCACTCACTTGTGCTCTCTTGGAGGTTCCCGTGCTACCAGTGAGCGCACACCAAAGGTATCGACCATCCATGTAAGAACCACACCGATCAATCCTAAATCTCCATTAGAACCTCCATGAAAGTCACTCAGTCATCAATGTCTAGATCCCCATGGTCGATGATGTGGGATGGGTCATGCATGTATCTCCTTAGCTAAGATACTTGGAAGATGTTGTGCACCTAGTGCCAATGAGGTGGAAGATCCAAGTGGTAAACCACCTCACCTACACAGCTGAGGACATGGAAATTTCCGATGAATCGTGGAGACAACTTTCTGCCTCGACCTAATCTCCATAGACCTCGTCGAGCTGAGACCCATAGAAAGACGTGGTTGCCATCCTCGAACTCCAATGGTCTCCATCTCCTATCAGCAAATCTATTCTTCCTGCTCTGTGCAGTCTTCATCTACTCCTGGAAAATCTACACCTTCTCCGTCATAGCCTGCACCATCTCTAGTTCCATAAGTGTTGACTCCCCTATTCCAGTCCAGCATAGAGGTGATCGGCATGGTTGGCCACAAAGTTCCTCCAAAGGTGTCATCCCGATGGTGGAGTTGTAGCTGTTGTTATATGAAAACTATACCAAGGGTAATTGACCCTCCCTACTATGACCAAAGTCGAGGACGCATGCACGGAGCATGCCCTAAAGAGTCTTAATGGTCCATTCAGTCTGACCATCCGTTTGAGAATGGAATGTGATTATCAAGTAATGACGCATCCCAAAATCCTCCTGCAAAACCTTCTATAGCCGTGAAGTGAAACGAGCATCTCGATCGGAAATAATCATCAATGGAACACCATGAAGCCGTACTATATCATGTACATAGAGGCATCCCATGCTCTCTACTGAACCTTACCCTCTGATCGTTAGAATGTGGACTAACTTGGTGTGTCGGTCAACAATCACCCCGATAGAGTCATGTCCTCTGGATATACATGGAAGTCCCATCACGAAATCCATGTATATCCCATCCCACTTCTACGCTGGGGCCTTTATGGGATGAACCAAGCCTGATGGAACCTGTTGCTCCACCTTCACTTACTGACAAGTGAGGCATCGCAAGACAAACTCTACTACTGCCTCCTTCATACCTAGCAACCAGTGTTATCGTTGGAGGTCCTGATACATATTGGTCACTGTTGGATGTACTGCTAAAGGATATGTGTGAAACTCCTGCAACACTTCCTCCTGAAGTGCAACTGGTACCACGGTAAATCATCTTAAGAGAATGACATGCTCTCCACCTTTAGAAAATCCATCAGGTGCCTACCCTATAGATATTGAGCATGTCACGTCTCACAGTCAATGTCCCCACATTGTGCCTCCCTGACTCGAAGAAGAAGTTAATGTGTTACTGTAAGAGACTGTATAATGGTTGCTCCATCCCGATCCACAAAAGATATCTACAACACAGCCAACTACTCTGTCGCCTCTCCTATCAGCTGAATGCATGATATCCTACTGAAAGCATCTTCTACAACATTTCCCTTCCCATGATTATGGACTATATCAAAGTTATTTTCCTGGAGAAACTAAAGCTATCATCGTTGTCTCAGGTTCAGGTCCTTTTTTGAGAAGATGTACCTGAGACTCTGGTGGAAATAGTGAACTATAAAATGCTCACCCATCAGATAGTGCCACCACATCTTCAAGGCAATGACCACTGCTGCTATCTTCATATGAAGGGTAGTGTAGTTATGCATGTGTTGTCTTATCTTCCGAGAACCATATGCGATCACTGCTCACTTCTACATCAGGAAACACCCATGTCAGGTCTATAATAAATCACAGTAAATTATCTACCCTACGACCTCCTATGGATCCTTAAGATGGGGGGAACTAGTCAACTTCTACCTCAGCTCATGAATGCGCTGCTGGTATCTCTCTAACCACATGAAGGGTTTCCCCTTCTTCGTCAATGCAGAAAGAGGTGCTGCAAATATGGAGAAGTTTAGCCCAAATCTCTGATAATACCCAGCCAGTCCCAGAAAACTCCATACCTCCGTCACTATCATGGGTTTCTCCCAAGCAAAAACTGCCTTGATATTCGCTTGATCCACTGCAACTCCAGCCTCCAAGATGAAGTGTCATAGGAAGGGAACAACTCAAATCCAAAACTGGCACTTCAAGAGGTTACCATAATGGTGGTACTCTCAGAGTGTGTCCAGTACTACGTGAAAATGGTAGGCATGCTCCTCCTTAGTAGTTGAGTAGTTCAGTATGTTTTCAATGATGACTATGAAAAATTGATCGATGTATGGCTGGAATATCCCGTTCATGATACCAATGAACACTGTTGGAGCATTGGTTACTCCAACGGGCATAACCAAGAACTCGTAGTGGCCATACCGACACCTGATGGTCGTCTTCTGCACATCCAATTCTCGAACTCTTAGCTCATGATAGCCTGACCTAAGTTCTATCTTCAAGAACCATCGTTCTACCTTGAGCTAATCAAAGAGTTCGTCAATACTCGAGAGTGGGTTCTTGTTTTTCACGGTCACCTGGTTCGGGCACCTGTAATCAACACACAATCTCAAGCTCCCATCCTCCTTCTTGGCGAATAAAATCAGGGATTCTCATGGTGAATAAATAGGTTGGATAAATCCCTTCCCCCACACGACCTTCAAATGTACCTGAAGCTCACGAAGCTCGGTGGGAGCCATCCGATATGCTGGAGTAGATATCGGTGTCTTCTTGGGGTATAGGTCTATATACAAGTCCACCACTCTGTGAGTATGTATTCCTAGAACATTTTTAGGGAAAACATCCATGTACTGATCCACCACAATAGGAAGACTCGTATTCCAAACATCAACCGCTCTAAGAATGAGACTTTCCAACTGATGTGTGATCAGTTATCCCCTCCTCTGGGTAAGCCCATCCTGTACTGAAAAGTCTCCCTTCTCACTTTTGAAGGAACACATCATCTCATCCTTGTGGAGACACCGCATTTTCTGCCTAATACAGTCAATTAGAGCATGAACTATGGATAACCAGTCCATTCCCAAGATGATTTTGTAAGGCCTAGATGCCGCTATGAGGAGATCCTACCCGAAGCTCTCGCCTCCAAGAGTAAGCTCACACTTCCAGCCCCAGTGCGTAAATGTCGAGTCTATATCCGTTGGAGTATCTAGTCATAAGGATCGAGCCAATAGATTTGTCGGAATATCCGAGCTCCGAACAAGGGCAGGGGTAATAAAAGAATTACTCTCACCTTTATGTATAAGTACTACAACAAGGGTGGAGTAGACACAGATAGTACCTCGAATCATCTCAGGTGTGTCATGGTCATAGGCCTCGACAGCCTGGAGTTGTCCCTTCCCTTGTCTTCAAGTTCCTTGTGGTCGGGGTGGACCTTCTAGTGGTGGTGGTGGTGGGGCCTTGATACGTCGTCCACGACCTGCTGCTCGGCCAGCTCCTCTGCCATGTCCACCAACTCATAGTGGAACACCATGATTGAACTTCTGTCTCTGCATGGGAGGTCCTTCTACTGTCTTCTACTCATCTGCATAGTGGGTAGGGCAGTCATGAGCCATGTGACCCTGCCAGCCACATGCATAGCACTGCCTGGTCCTCGTATTATGGGCTCTGTCTCATGTACCCCACACAACCGAACCTATATCCTAGGGTATCCCATCTAATATCCTAGTCCACATGGACCTCTATGACATCTATCTACTACCGGCTGTAGGTGACTCTGCTATGTGTCGCACTGTGGTGGGTCTCACTGTTTGAAACTGATTAGCAAGAAAATTCTCCACTAGAAGGGATCGCTCCACCACCCCCACCTTGGTCAAGATGCAGAGGGAGATCATAGAAGCCCTGATCTCATGAATGAGTCCCTGATCAAAGGACATAGCCCTGAAGAATGGGTCTCATACCATATCTGTGGAGTAGCGCGAGAGGTTGGTGAACCTCACTGAGTACTGAGCTACTGTCATGCTGCGCTACTAAAGATGATGTAACGCCAGAATATGCACAGCATGATGGGTGGATGGAACAAAATCATACCAAAATAGACTCTCAAAGTCATCCTAGAGTAATGATGCCTCTTCATGCACCTAGAGATTCAGGATCCACCATCTGCCTACTGCAACATGCAGGAGACTCATGGCTAAGATCACCATTAAGTCAGATGGTGTCCCTACCATTATGGAAACTTTCACAACAGCATCTAGCCAATCCTCAACTGCCTATGGGTTCGTCTCTCCCCAAAAACAGGGTGGCCTCTAGCGTTGGAACACATGCAACGCACTCAGAAAGCATGCACTCTATGCTACTGGAGCTGGTGGTATCGGGGGCCCAGCGGGTATTGGTACCGCCGGTACATCTGCTATGATGGGGCCCTACACTGAGGCCTCATCGCATGGTGGGCTACCATCTCGTACGAAAATCTGAACCTTAGCCGGATGCCTACATCGGGCTATCCTTAAAATAAATAGGTAATCCACGGTCAATAAAATATACCTGGTGAGCTGACATAATGTAATCACAAAGAAAACTTTTCAAATGAAACACACACGCAATCAGTGTTTTCGTGCGCTGAGTTGAAAATCATAAGTCAGAGTCCTAGTGTATGGATACGTCGGTCGCCGCCCCAACATCAGTTTCCCTAAATTGATAACCACATCCCAAAATGTATACACTTTTGCTATTAAAATAATCATAGTACAATTTCTATGGTAGAACCGGCTCCTCTGATACCAATTTGTCATGACCCATTCTCAGGACCCGTGCCGTGAATACCCTATGCCCACTTTCCAATGTCTAGGGGCTAGCGATTAGCACCAAAGGTCAATCCATGATAAAAATTGAAGGAATTTCCTTTAAACCTGTAACACCAACAGTCTGAACACAAGTAGTAGAATAAAAAATAACTGATATAGAAAAGGGATGTGTGCTGGAAGTAAGTGGGATAGTATACAAACCCAACTGAACAATAAGTAAAAGTAAATGTAAAAAGGGAAAAACAGCTCCTATATCATCCATCGGGGAATCCTACCTGAAGGGTAGGTATAGAACTCGAACAAAACCTCCCTTTGGTACCACCCACCTAGTCCATCTCTGAGTAGCCTCTCGTCCATCTCCCTTAGCCTTGATCACTGCTGACTGTCATCTACACAGAACACAACAATGTGAAGGTGATGCTTGTGCATGGGTGAGTATAACAATACTCAGTAGAGGAACCTGAGACCCACTAAGGTCTCCCATAATCCACTATTGATAAAACAAAATAGTAAAACACAATCACAAAGTATCGACCATCCCTACTTAGGTATATGCCCATACATATACCTAAGTTACCAACCACAGTTCGACTCCAACACTCAAGCCCAATAACAAAAAATTACACAATGGAAATAAAGTGATTAACCTCAATGATAATGACTGGGAGACAAGAATCATCTCACACAAGTATACAACCCATGAAGTGGGGTAGAGATGAATTGTTTTAGACACTAAATCATTTCCTATGTTGAACCCATGTAGGATCCTAGAATAGAATCAGTGCTATCGAACCCACGAAGGATCCTGGTACAAAAGACAACACTGTCGAACCCAAAGAGGATCCAGATGAAGAATTCATCATTGTCGAACCCACATAGGATCTTGGTACGGTAGTCATCGTTGTCAAACCCATGGAGGGTCCCATTATAGCATCATCGACGTCGATCCCACAGAGGATCCTATCATCTTATTCGCAGCCAGCCATAGGGTTCCCGCACACAGCACGCTCAATTCATTGAGGGCCCACTCCTTGAGCCAAGAATCAATACATCAACTACCACTATGTCTCAAGTTGATGTATCCCGTAGTCCTATCTCATCGTAAGGAACCCAATGCGACAGACGACACATCAATCAGACTCCTTATCTGTGAGTTATTGGTTTTTATGTTCTATGGGCCCTCTTGGTTTTTAGGCCATGACCAACCTGGTCGTGCCCCAACTATATCCAAACCTCAAGTAGGGTATACCAAAACAATCGTCCTTATCTAAGCCTTCTATCCCCGTAGACGGTTCCTCGTTCAGACACCGGTAAGTCAAAATATTGGTGGAAATGTGAAAACTCGTCATAGCGGGTCCGGGTCTGGTTTGACCCAGTTGTAGCGACCCAAACTGAACTAGTCTAGACCGTGGTCCGACCCAGTCTGAGGGTTAAACCCGGTCCAAGGAAATGGCCCAGCCCGAGGGGTGGCCCTGCCCGAAGTGGGCTCGACCTAAGGTTGGCCCGGCAGAAGGCGGCTCGGCTGAGGGGGGCCCGACCGTGAGCGGCTCGGCCGAGAGCGGCCCATCCCTGGGTGGCCCCACTGAGGGTGGCCCAGCCGAGAGAGGCCAGGCCGATAGCGGCACGACCTTGGGGGGTACTGCTGAGGGTGGCCCTATTGATGGAGGTACGGCTAGGGAGACCCGGCCGGGGGCCGCTCGGCCGAGGCCGGCCCGCCCTAGCCACGCCTGGGGGGTGGGGGTGGCACGTGCCCCCCTGGGATCCGAACAGTATAACCGTTCGAGTGGACCGAACCGGTACTAGGTGGTGCCGGTCTGGCTCATGCAAGACCTTATGGGGTCCCTCCCCTCCCGGATGTCCGAGCGGCCAGCCACTCCAGCTCCACGGCGGCCGGGCCGACTGACCGCCACCTCACCTCCACAGCGGCGCGACGGAGCCGTGGTCCTACGTCCCACCGTGCGGCGCGATGACGCCTCGCCACCGCCGCTGTGGCCTGGCCTGGACATGGCCTCCGGGTTCAAAGTGTGGCGTGATGGTGTGGCACCTCCTTCGTCGCGGCCTATTTTGGCCATGGCCTGGTTTGGAAGCGGCCTGTCGTTGCAGCGACTCACCTTCCGCACGACATGACGGTGTCGCGACCTCTTTGTTACCCGACAACCATGCGACACCATTTTTTTCGAGGCCCACCACTATCATCAGAAAACAAGAACAATCATAACGGTAGGGTATATCTATTTTTGTGTGGTCCAAACCTTACTCATCATGGTGATAAAATTTGGCATAAATAATCCAAGGTTTGAATTATGAAGAACAAGAATTAGAATTATATTCAAATCCCTACCTTGTTTCGATGAACGTTTAAGAAGTCGCGGGAAAAGGCAGTGTCAATTCGTTGTCGTAAGGAAACGTCAGGGGAAGAAGCATCATCATCATTCTTCATTTGAGGCTCCTTCTCTTTTGGCTTGATTGAAGATCAAAGATGGTGTTCGTCATTCTCCGGTGGAAAGGATGAAGTTCTTCCATGAGTTCTCCCAAACTCCACAAAAATGAATCGCAAACCAAAATAATGGGTTAAGCCAGGCCATTTATTTATTGTTGGAAAAACAATTCAAAGGAATTAAAAATATTTTAAAAAAATTATTTAATTGAAGGAATTAATTAATTTTTAGGGTGAATTGGCACCATTAAGGGGATGTTTAAGAGCACCCCCATTTATGGGGAGTTCAAGTGGTTTAAATGTGGGTTTAGAAGAGATAAAGGGATTGGGTGGGCCCCACCTAAATACATCCTCCCAAGGGAGGTTAGGGTGTGCTGGGCCCCACGCCTAACCTCCATTGGAGGATTTAACAACCAAATAAATAAAAATAAAGTAACACCTTTATTTTTATTTAATTTAACTATAAACCCCATAAACTAACTACCATTCTCTATAAAATGCAACTGCAGTGAGGGTCTCACTAAGAAATCACCGATGGTTCAAGTTCAATGGTACCCTCAGATTTCAATTACGAGCACCAGCTCAATAGAAATAAAATCCCGCTTTTTCATTTACTAAACGTACCATAATGAAACTTCAGAAATTGATTCTGGGCAAACCAGGCCTCGGAATCAGGCACCGTTAGAAACTACGGACTTGTAAAATTCCCATGTATTTAAGAAATATTTTTCATAAAAATTATAGGTCTTTACAAATGATTCAATGATTATAATTGGTTTAAAACTTGTTACATGTCTATAGATGTTATGAGAAGTGGTTGAGATATGTGTATAGTGGGTGTTGGATGTATTATAGAAGTTATTTTAGCATAGTATGTTTAGAAATAGAGAGTGGGACAAATAAAATAGCAGGGAAGTGGATGATGGGATCCCTTATTATTTATAATCATTTGATAAATTGTGGAATACATAGTATGTTTAGAAAGAGAGAGTGGGAGAAATAAAATAGTGGGGAAGTGGATGTTGGGATCCCTTATTATGTATAATCATTTGATAGATAGTGGAATACCAAAATTTGTTACACTGTGAGTGATCCTTGGTGTGGTTGGGATAACGTTCTCACATCTAAGATAATTAATTTTATTCTTCAGGGAGGATCCTTGAATGTGCACCTGTATTCTCCACCCATAAATATATATATAAATCATTGATGGATTATATGAGCTTGTTGGTGGTAGAGTTGGTCATTACTAGCTTAGTGTGTTGCTTTAGAGTTGTTGGAGTTCATGGACTATACCAATGATTTGTTCAGGGAATTTTTATTTTTTTACATTGTATAAAATATCATTAATATATTTAGATTATTTATCTATTCTCAATATGAAGGTGTTGATGATTTTATATTATATATTTTTATTAATCATATATAATGATGATGATAACTACAATATTTTACATTTTATAAACAAAATTAAGGTCAATATCATATGAAATATTAGAGGTGGGATTTGAGGGAATCCTTATCTTCCCTGCCAACTGAGGTGTGGTACAAGTGTGGGGGGGGATAATTTAAATTCACTCTATAAATATTTCATCATATATGTAAATCACTCCAACGATATACAATAGATCAAACTAGGAATGTTTTAGAGTGAATTTATCAATACCTATAAACATACTACTAGTCCACATTCATACTGCAAGATCATTACATATCATATTATTGGGAAATTAAATCTTATCAATCATGGTAGTCTTTGATCAATACAAAACAAGGTCCTAAGAATAGTGCGATTGTGTATATCTATCAAATTCTATGGTGATATTTTCTTAATAACAGATCATTAATTACATATCCAACCACAAGAAATTACTATCAAGTATTAAGACCAATATTAATACACTCATCAATATATTAATGAAAAAAATTAATATTAATTAGAGTATTAAGAATAAAAATAATAATATCACATCTCAACACAACTAAACATTATTTTCCTAGACTCATAATCTCTCACACATAGTCTTTAAATTTTTTATATGTACATATTTATTAGCATAGGTTAATTACCATTTACACATTTATGATGGTTTGATTATTTTTTTGATCATAGAGATCAATCTTACAATGAATTAATAATTTTCTTTAACGGTTATTCATTAGTTGAACACATTAATCCTGGTTCATAACCAATTAGTCACATACCCAATGTTATTATTAAACCCATCACTAGATATTTATTCTAAAACCCCACCATCATTTGTTTGTTTTAAAAAAATATATTCAACCATCTATGGCCTCTACCATTTCTTATAGTTCTTTTTAACAAGACACCGCCTAATTGATTATATCTCCCAAAATAGATATCAATATCATTTCAACATTCTAACTAAAAAAATGAACAACATGGCAGAAAATCCAATTGTTAGTCTACTCCTAGATAAATAATCTATATTATTATACTAGGATTGATGATTCTTTGAAAATTTATATCAATCCATGCCCATGGCTCATCCCTCTAATAATCATATGTTTTCAAATAATTCTCTCACAAACCATCACTTATTTAACATGATTCATCACTAGGCTTAATAAAACATTACAAATTATCACATGGGTACTAAAATGGTCTATCTAGTCATATCACATCACCAAACACAAATAATGGGTTCTTATTTATGTTTAATTGATGATTTAAATTTCAACTAAATCACTAAAAACATAAGATATATG
Organism: Viscum album; assembly: GCA_963277665.1. NCBI lineage: Eukaryota > Viridiplantae > Streptophyta > Magnoliopsida > Santalales > Viscaceae > Viscum > Viscum album. The sequence goes on along the minus strand of OY728126.1, from coordinate 2,060,681,686 downwards.
GTATCAATTGTGGAAAGTTTAAAACATCACAAATATGTAATATATTTCCTTTTATAATAGTATAGGACCTATAAATATCATTTATGGTCTGTTTACAAGACTTCTGTTTCCAAAAACCCTACTTTGAAACGAAAATGACCTTTTTATATCACCCTTAATTGTGTAATTTACCCTTATGCATCACTATTTTTTACAGAAAATTCCCTTATTTTATGTTCCCTATACCTACACTACATGTTTTCGGAACAAAACACATAATTTATAGCTATAATAAATTCCAAGTGATATTTTTCAAACCAAACATAATAATATTTAAACATTTTAAACATGAGATCTCACAATAAAAAAATCCATAAATTTAAATTTTATTGTCCTTAAGGATCATCCACATTAGAAATGTAGTTTACAATTACTGTAAACATTTCTTAAAAATAGCACAACAATGGAATACATTATATAATTATCATAAGTTATAAACATCTTCAACCCCTCAAGAATAGAAACATGAGAAAGTAGTGAGAAATAACTACAAGTAAGAGAAAAATTCATTTTTATGTAATCATGTGTTATATAATAAAAATATGAGAAAACAAGAGTGGAGGATAAATATAATATTAAAAAGTATGTAAAATAATCAGGTTTAACCATAATTTATGATTGAAGAAAGTGTAATATCAAATGAACAATCATATACCATTTAAAAATATTTTAATGTCTTGTTATAATATAAATGATCCATAAATTATAATCAAATTAATATATAATGAAAATAAAACATTCCCCTAATACATTTTGTAATGCCCAGAAATTTTGTGAAATTTTTAAAAAATATATCTTTTATATTTTGATATTTTACAATACATGAAACACTATTTTTATCTTCTATTTCATGCAATACTATGTTTCATCTATAATTCACATAATTCTGACTTTAGCTTCAATTACATGGAACACCTAGTTTAAATCACACATCAAATAATATTTTAATTTTATTACCTAGTTAAATAGTTATCAAATATTATATGGAATGATGGGTATGAATAATATTAACTAAATAATAAAAATAGTTTGTACACATGTTTATATAAATCTTTTTTAACCAATTAATTAATGATAAAATCATTTTGAAAATAAGATAAAATAGTATTTACAAAGAAACAATTTGTATGCGTTAAAGTGTTTTTTATAAAAAAAATTAACTAAATCAGTTTTAGTTGTTGATATTTATGAAATTAATATATTATATATTTCATAAAATTTTAACATTTCATTTTTTATGTTTTATAGACATGTGATAAGAATAAAACCATTTTTACGTTAAAATTTATTTTTTCAAAAAAGGGGTTTGTTTCTTTTTTGAAGAACATATTTTAAAAATAATTTTTTAAATATTTAAAAATTAAATTTAAAAATTAAAAAGTATACTTTAAATCAAAATATCATCATTATATTACATTTAGTTTTTTGTTTTTCTAAAAAAGATTAATTTTTTCTTGAATAGTTGAAAATACTAAATTTTAATTAAAAACTACTTTTTATTTTAAATAATTTATAATGGTAAATAATATTAATATTATTAAAGTATAATTTGATAAAATATACATATATTAAAAAAAATTATATCAATATTATCATTTTTATGTTAAATTTTTAAATAAAAAATATGTAAACTTTTTATCATTGTTTCAATAAAAAACCTTCTTTCTCATCTCATTTTTGTGATAAATTTCAAACTATATTTTTCCACTTATATGAATTGAATTTTGAAAATGTTGTTCCATATTTGAAATTAGTATAAAATACAATTTCTATTAAGTTTATCTTTTCTTGACCCAAAAGAATACTGATTGAGCAAAAATTTATTACCGCAGTTAAAGTAAAATATGAGATTATAAAGGGGGTATATAAGAATTATAAGGATGAAAATGACTTTAAAAATTATATTAATTTAATTTATGAATTTTATTTCAAATTTTGACATTAAATTCCCATAAATTATTACTCCCTTTCAACCCTCCTCTGAATTTTATTCAACTGATAATTTACATAATGGGACAGACAAAAAACATACTTTTCTTTTGTTTAATATATATAATTTTTTTGTATATATAAAAAAGATAATTGTTCTAGTTATAAATATTATATTTATATATAAATGATTTATTTTTATCATAATATTTTATCATTAATTTTTAGAGATGAAATAATTACTAAAAATTCTTAAAAAATTCCAACTAAGAAAGTATTAAATTAATATAAAATAAAATAACTAATACAAAATAGAAAAGTTATGTAAAATGAATGAATGAAAATTTTCCATTATTTTATAGATGAATATATATTTCTATATTATTGATTAAATAAAATATTCTAATTATATTTTTTGTTATTTGTTTATTTAAAATAAATTAATAATGAAAAAAATGTATTTAGTTTCACTTAATATAAATGATATTTTATTATTTCAATTAAAATTACATGAAAACATATATTGTGTAAAATGATTTATAAATATTAATAAATTTAATATATGTTCCATTCATTGTGGAATTAGTCAGTTATGATGACAATATTGACCATTAAAAACATCATAACTTGGATAGCACAGTTAAGGTTAATATAGTGTTTTTTCGTTACATGTGTCTATGTGAAAATTAATTTCCAACACGCAAGGGATTTATATTTTTGAAATTGTATATAATATTTTGGATTAGTTTTTAAAAATTATGTAATAATTAAATCTCAAATTCTATCATAATGGATAAATTACCATGGTTAGAAATATAGTTACCTTAGTGAAGGAACAAGATGGTAAAAATTGAAAAACATAGACGTCGAAAAGGAAAAAATTTATGAAAATTGTTCTACATTATGTCATGGAGGTGTTTCTCAACCATATCATCCCTCAATCCAATTAATTATCATTCTTTGAGACACTTGAGGTATTATTAACCTCCCAAAATTGAATAATTTTCCTATTTAAAAGAATTCCACTCCTCCATAACAATGTAAGGGAACTCAACCCCCCCCCCCAAACATCTTGACACCTCCCAATCCATTTAGATCGATCGAGATATTCCAAAATCACGTCTAAAATTACCTAAACTTATCCTAGATGCCTTATATTATAATTAAATCCAAAAAATATATTTTTAGTGAAAACCCGAGGAATATAATAAATGAAGAGTCAATGTTCTTTAGATAAAATCTTTATTTTATTTCTTCTCACACCCCTTCAATTATTATTATACAACATTGCAAACTGATGATGTTCTTTTTTCCATTGCCACTTTACAAGGATGGTAATAAGAATTAACATACTATTTTTATATGATATATATGATATTTATTATATTATTATGCTACAAGAACTATTATAACACACATACCTTCATGGTTTCTATTTTGTCGGAATAAGTTATCACTTGTCCATACAAGGGACTACTACCTCAAAAAGTTATGTGATTAGTTAAATATTTACATGGAATTAATTATGTGTGTTTATAATAATAATATGATATATATATGACATAAAAATAATACTTTAATATATCATTCACTTTTTATTCATTCAAAACAACCAAAAAGTGTAAACAATGTTCAATAATACATAAGACCTACTATATCCATGAATAGTGTATTTCAACTTCTATCTACAAATTTTTTGGATGAAGATAAGAAATATTATATATATATATATATGATATTTATATTATAGTTCAATTTATATTAATTATGAAACTATGATCAATATAAGTGGACAAAAAAAAAACATCTCAAAATGTAAATGAAAAACCAAGTGAATATTACCTGAAACATTACATTAAAATGGAACTCTTCATAAATGGGTAATAAAAGGTAACTAGAAAATAATATATTGTGTTATTCAATAATATATGTATAATTAAATTATATTTAATATACCATAGGTTATAAGATGTATGATGAAGTGAATACTTAGGTTAAGTGAGTTTTTAGTCTCGCTTTAATTTTTATGAGACTTATGCCATATCCCCAACATGTCTTCTTTGGGTGGGGTATATAATGACCCATAGAAATATATATCATAAATATATGTATTTTCATTATAAATTATGTTTTAATTGATATTATTCATTAATGGAGAATATTATTAAAAAATTACTCATCCAGTAAGTTATTTCCATTTCATTTTTTTACTTTTGTGAGACACATAACATTTTCAACACCTATTTCATTTATACGGTGTATATACTACCACAAATTTTCTATATGTAACTTATGATTACACTTATTTTTAATTACATATCAATTTTAGGATCTCTCTTTTAGGGTGTTTATAGTTAAAAAGTTACCAAATCAATAAGAAATTTTTGACTATATAATCTTTATTTGAGATATATGTTATGCTATACACCTATACTATTGAAAAAGTTGCATATTATTCGTATTTGAAATTTAATATCATGAATTTAATATTCATCGGGAAATTTTAGGATCCATTTCCTGTTATTACTTCATGGGTCTTACGATTCAATGTTACCAAAGTGTTAAAGAGTTTAGGTAATAATATCACCATTTATTGAAATTGTTTATGATTAAGTATCCACTGTTAAAATATCATGATATATATATATATATAATTAACCAAAACTTCAAATCATCTAGTTATTCATAATATCTTCATGTAATGATAGTATATGACACAATTTTTTACATAAAAGCAATCTAAAATGTTTTAAAAAACATACCTGAACTTATTTATTTTTCGTTCAAAAAAATATTTTCTTCCAAAACAATGTTTTAATAAAAATATAAAATGATTTTAATTGTCTTATTTACTAAATTTCAATTTTTTTTTATTTTATAGTTTTTTCTTTTTTTGAGTTTTTTTAAATGTTTCTTTTATTATTTTGAAAGGTTAATTTCAATGAAAAATGGATTCAAATGGTTTTTCATTTTTAAAAGAATTTATTCATGTTTCAAGGGATATTTTTATAGTGAAATGTCTTTAATGATTTTTCAAGACTCCTTTATATGTTATGAAGGGTATTTTTAATGAAAATTATTTTGAAATTGTTATATGTTTTATAAAGTGATTTTCATGTTAATATTATTTTCCTTATGAAAAGATCTATGCGATCTTTCAAAATCTGTTGATATAATGTATTCTTCTCTAGGGATGTGATTCATGTACACCATTAATATTATTTATGTGAATTATTTATGTTTAAGATGAGATAGTTTTTATCATACCAACCTCTTTTCCATTGGTTATTCCATGCTTAAATGCATATAAAAACCAATTTTTCAGAGGTTATTCTATATAGAAATGATTATGAACCCTGTATCATTTCCATTGGTTATGAAATAATGAAATTTTTATGATAAACATTTCATTTCAAGGGATATTATATAATTAATTCTTATTATCCTGTGGCATACATAAATATTGTTTTTATTATATGAATTGTGCGTCATATATCTTCCTCTAATGAATTGGGTAATGATTTATATGTCATGATATTAATAGGGTTAAAACATGTAGGGACCCCTATAAAGTTAGGGAATTTTTTAATTATGACCGTTAATGGACTAAACCCAAACCACTATAATAGAAGGGCTTTCACTGGGGATGGTGGTTTGTCCCATATAGTTGGTGTAGACCCTACAAAGTTCCCTAATTAGTTTTTTCATTTATACATTACTTATATGGAATAATTTTATATGATTATGTGTCTAAAAAAATCAATGTCTTAGTCCTATGTTATGATATCATAGATTATTCTCATTATTTCTTTATGATTCGTGTATTATGATCTTCCAATCATTATTCCATTATTCAATATTATGATCTTTGATATATAGGGTATTATTTTTAAATGTTTTTTCAAATATTCTCATATCCTTGTGTAAATGTTAGGCTTATATATCTACCTTGTTTACCCTTACAATGCCTCTAGGGAAAACATTTTTTATGGTTATTTTCCCCTTTTTATAAAGAAACAATTTATGTTTGGTATCTCAATGTGAAGTACTATATATAAAGATCTTTCTAGTAAAAAATGAAGTTCATTCATCATAATAGATGATTGTGTTCTTTATTTCCAAAGGAAATATACTATTATTCTCCATAAGTGGTTGTTTTAAAATTTTAATTAATATTTATAAAAAATTATATAATATCCATATATGATAATATTGGGTTTCTATAATTTTTTTCAAAGTGACATGTTAGTTACACATTAGAAAATAGGATGAGAAAAAATAATTGATATCTCGGGGGTTATTTCTATGTATATGTCTATGGATGTCTCTAATTATTTTTCTAATGATGATTCAACCTATAAAAAAAATTCATAGAATTTTGGTAAGGGATGGAGTGATTTGGTTCAATAAAAGTTCATCACATTCATGATTCTGTAATTGGTTTAGCTCTGGAGTGGATGCACCTAGGTGTAACAACCCCAAAATCACTATATTGATATAGAATCAATCGGAAAATGGTTCAAGAAATATATAATTTCTCCACACCTTGATTGACATTTCCATGGGATATTCTTTTGAAATTTACAAACTCTTTACAAACCGACATGAATTATTTAAAAAAATATGACTTTGAATGAGAAAAGATCAACATTACATTTCCTAAATTAAACAAGGTTCTATTATTTAGATGTCTTATTAGTGATTTCCAGGATTATTTGGTTTTCCATTGTGATTATTTTTTCCCACACTATTAGTTTATTATTTTATTCATAAGAAGGATCCAAGAGGAATTGTTATAAAATTGAATGTGGTTGAAATTATTTTTTTGAGAATACAAATGGGATGATTACTTGTGTAAAAGAGGTTGTGATTAGATATAATCAGTTTTCATGGAACTTTATTAACAATGTTTTCCATAACTAACACTCATACTAACCGAAGAAGATAAGGAAAGAGATCGCTGATATTTAGGGTAGTAGAGAATATATAGGTATGGATATTAAATTTATTATGGTTCAAGAATGTTTAGTGAAACAACTACAACGATATTCCCATAGAACATAAAGTTATTTTGACTATGTAAAATAAGGACATGATGTATGTAAAAATAAAAAAATTAAATGCATTAAAATATTGGTCTCCATAAGATATAATGATCAATTTAAAGTCCAAATAGGAAAATTTTTAAATTTATGAAAATAGATATCCTAAAGGGAAAGAGAATGAAGTTAGTGAAAAAGTTGTTATAAGAAATTGATGTATCAGTAATGATGAAGAGACTATAAATGAATTATGAATGAAAATACATATTCTGTAATAAGATGATGAATCCTAGTGAATGGATTAATATTTAGTTGGAATGATTTAAATGTTAATTTTTTGGAATTCAATAATTATTTCATATGAATTATGAAATATATTAAGTGTTTTTATTGAAGTTTTGGATTAAATATATTCATGGATATGATAAATATTACTGGAAGACATACAATATTTTTTAAATGAAATGTTATATTTTATTGAAAATGCATTATTAAGGGAAGGAAGCCCATGAAATTTTATTGATGCTATGAAAGTGGTGTTCAGATTGGATAATGATATGTTGGATGAGAATAATGTAAATTCGGTAGTACTAATTACCATTGAACCAATTAATGGGCGGTTGAAAAATTATTTTATGTATTCATTGATGAACGTTAAATTTTTTTGGTTTTAATTAATATATCCAATAATTTGTTCTATATAATGAATTAGGGGGCATTCATGTTTTCAACATATTTTTATGGTAATTCAAGTTACTTCCATGTTTTAAGAGAATACATGATTAAAGTATTCTGTTGTTTGGTATGTAGAGATACATTATTTTATAACAGGGTCATTATTATGTATATTTTTAAATTATATAATCTTATTTATAGAGATTTAATATTGTAAGGATTTTATATTACTCCATTTATGGAATGGATTTTTCTTACCTTATAATGTCATATTTGAGATTAACATGTTACATCACCATATGATGAATTATCCATATTGGATACAATATAAGAAACACATTTTTTATGAAACCCCAAGATAGATACAATGAATTATCATTCTATTTCTTAATATTATGATCTATTATGTCGATTAAAATGAATTAAATTTTAGTTTTCAATTCCTCCAGTATTGGAAGCCACAAACTATTTTATAAAACTACTTTTACTAAAATTTAAGTTCAAAAGTTTGTTATTATGTATCTATATAAAACCTAACAATATATGAAACATATTAATAATAATATTTAAAATGAATATATGATTCCTATTATTAATTTGTAACCATTAGATAGATTTATTTAATGATAAAATATATTGACAAGTTGGTTTATTAGTGGTTCGACATATGCCTTGCTAAAAAAAATCATAAATATTTGATGAGTTGTTTTACTGATTGATTGAAATAATCCTTATACAATTTATCAAATTGAATATAAATAAGAAATTACATCGTACAATAATTAGTTTATAATTGGTTTCATTATAATCATATCGATCTTAAGGGATACAATTTATCATTTTAATGGTTGTCAACAGAACGATGTTGAACATTTTTTTATTAATGAGATGTCAAGATCAATATATATAAGTCCATTTCCACCGAATCAAAAATACAACCACATGGTGAATTTACTATAAATATGAGGTTATTTGAAGAGCTTCAAAATGATAGATTTTTCAACAAAATTCGTCAAATGTTTAATCTACCAAAACATCTCATTCAAAAGTCTTTAAAATAGTTTGTATAGTTGATGATATAAGGAATCCCTATGTTGTTTCTAATTCCTCTAGAAAAAAATTATTCTTCTATATTATATGTATGGTAATTATAGCGATTGTGGAAATTTAAAGACACAAATATGGTGAATCCGATCAATTTTATTGAATTATTCTAGTGAAATAAAGATTGACAATGATCATCATATCGACATATTCTGATGATTGGAATACTAAAATGGTTCTGATCATCGTATCAATGGATTTCCATGTAATCAAAGATAGACCTTTATTAGAGGTAAAATACTATGGATACTTTTTGTCACGGTTATCGACTACCATTTCTCTTATGGTTAATGAGTTAATTATTTTATTAAGCTAGTATGTCATACTTGTTATCATAAACATTGTCTATATCTTGTTATTACTTGTCGATATTTCTATTGTGTGTTTGTATTAGAAAGAAATTTATAAGAAATTATTTTATTGGTGAAACATTAATATTGATAAACATACTCTGATATAATCATTTATTTTTTTGTTCTAATATGTATAATTTGATCATCTGAAAAGACCAATTTCCAATAATTTTACAGAAAGATGATTTGTGTTTTATTCAATGTTTTTTCAATAAAATTCACACATCTTATATTCCATTGTGATGTTATTTCAATCTCTATATTAGTATAACATAGGTTCAAAATTTCATACTTCGTTGTTTACTTCCTTTATCAACTGTATGTTTTTAAACTTCTTGTTTATAAATTTTAATACGCATTAATTTTTTTAGAAAATAGTTTATATAATTTTTAATATGAAATGTCTTAATGTTATATCATAGAAATTTTGAATCCATGTTGACCACCTATCTTCAACGATTATTATTATGAGTACTAAATGTATAGAATTAAATCATTTTTTTATTGACACTAGTGATGATAATTATGTGAGGCTTACTAGAAATTACATTATTCATGATATGGATGTTAAAACATTCAAAAACCGAGATAAGTTTTAATATCAACTTAATTATGTAGTACATACTACTCTTTTATGTTCCATGAATAAAAGTATATACAATCTGATTTCAAATAATTTGGATACTAAACATATTTAAAATAATTAAAAAGTCAAACTTTTTGGTACTTCAAAAGTAGATAACTAAAGAATATATAGTCATTCTATTGATTATAAATCCTTTAATTTTCTTCCTCTTGAGATTTTTTCCCAGATAAATTGAACGATTTTGAAAATTATTAATAGTGTACAGTCTCTTGGAGTGAATGGTCTTGATAGAAATATTATTATTGAAAATATATTCGATATTATTTGAATTGAGTGTTAATCTAAGAGAAATAATGTGGATCAAATAGGGAATATTATGAATCCAAATCTTGGTCATTTTATTGTCACCCTGATGCAATTTTAACGAAGATTATTGTGAGTTGTTGAAAAATATAAAAAGAGAATTGGTTGAGTTTCGTTTTCTATAAGTTTATATGTTCATTATAATGTTTAATCAATAGAGAATCATAAAAATTCATGAATGAAAAATTATTTTGTTATTGAATCGTATTCTAGTTTATCATTACATTTATGAAATTTATTATAAAATCTTACAAGAAGGATGAACAAATTGTTGGAAAAAAATATTTCCCATACAGACAAAATAAAATTTACCAGGATAAAAATGATAATAAAGATTTTTATGTTACTAGTTATGAATGAAAGAAAATGGAACACATAACTCTCTATAGTCTTAGGTTGAAAAGGAAATAATTAAATGAATGAAATACATAATGAAATAAAAATATGTATTATAAGCCTATAGAAAGGAATTTTTTTATATTCTCACAATTGGGGTTCCAATGATGAATACAGATATTCAAAAATTTATTCATAAAACATTAATTCTGGACAAAGAAATATTTGTTTTATTTTTAGAATAACTATCGGAAAATCAATGTTTTAAGGATATGGCACAAACTATTTAATCTCATATAAATCATTCATTATATTCTAATCATTTTGATAGTGATAATGATAAAATTTATACATCATCGGATTAAGTATCATTCTCTGCTAATGAAAAAATTTCTCTTCCTAGTAATAAAGACGTTTTTTGGGTTTTTTAATCATCTTGAATATTAAAATTTTAGATATCATAAAAATCATTATAATGCAAAAGAAAATGTACTAGAAATACACAGAAAATAAAAATATTAACTAATTAAATATAATATATTTTTTTTAATATTTTTATAAAAAAATATTGTAAAACTGACATATTTAAAAATATCTTGAAAAAAATGTTTATGATAAAACGTTTATAGTGTTGTTTTATAAAATATAGTTCTCATACTATTTCTACTTAGGATAAAAATTTAAGTATAAAAATAAAGTCAATGTTTTCTATCCCAATGAAACTACTATCTTTCTTTATAAATGGTATCAAAAATTTTGAAAACATGTTCATGAAAATTATACCTTATAAAAATAATTATTAAATGGGTTTTACACACAATAAAACTATTTTTAGTAATAAATATCCTATTACAATATTTACACCCCTTTTCACATAGTTTCAAAGTGGAGAAAATTGGAAAAATGTGTTTTCCCATAAAAAATTAAATCCATAGGTTTTCATAATGCTTATTTTTTAAAGGAAATGTAATTTTCTCTGATCAATAATGTTGGTCAAATATGGTGACACCAAATATTATTTTCTGATCATGTGTAACCCTTGAAGGTTAGGTTTTTAAAAAACTATTCTTTTTTTAATGAAATAATCCATGTACCAATAACAAAAAATATTTGATACATGGATAGTGGTTTCTCCAAAAATATGTCTATAAATATTGATTTCATAATGAATATTATAATTATTAATGGGGGAAAAGTTACATTCTGAGATAAATCTCAAGGAGAAATTATTGGAATATGTAACATTGATCAACATGGAAAAAAATTAACTTCAAATGTACTAACTTATATAGGACTTAATCATAGACTTATAAGAATATGTAAATTATTTGATGAAGGTTAGCTTGTAATCATTAAGAAAAAAATGGAATCCATATAGATCTAATGATTAATTTATTCTCTCTTCCCATTGGTACAATAAATATTACACTTTAAACCTAAAACACCATAAGTTCCAAGACTTACCATAACATAGTGCAATGGATGATAAATCATGGTTATGAAGTAGAATATTAGAAAACCATAACATCATAAATTTATTAATGTTGACTATTGAAGGACTAGTAAAGGATCTACCAAAACATAGATAGGATTATTTTGAATGTATTAATATTTATCAATATGGTATAGAATATTAGATGATTTTAACTTCTTTTAGAGAAGTTTCAACATTCAATGCATTAGAGTTAGTGTACTTGAAATTATGTGGTCCTATAAAAATAGTAAGTATTGGTGGAAAATATTACGTATATATCCCTATAGTTTATTACACTATATATTAAAGGGATTATTTTCTAATGTTATAATAATAAGAGTTTATTTATATTAAAAGCTTCTTAGCAAGATTAAAAAATTAGATAAATTTATAGGTAATAACTATTTGTAGTGATCGTGGTGGATATTTTTAAAATTTTGATTTTTACATTTTTTTTATTAGGAAATGTAATTTAAATATAATTTCATTACCTAGAACTCCACAGAAAACATTTCAGTCAAAAGAATAAAAAAAATTATTCCAGAAATAACTAGAATCTTGATGAGTGAATACTCAGTTTCAATCAATTTCTTTGATGAATTGGTTAGTAATTTCTACTACACTATAACATATTTTTATTTGTATTTTTTACTATTAAAACTCATTATGATTTTTGGATGATAATAAATCCAACTTTTTCTTACTTCATAGTTTTTTATTCCAATTGTATCATTCTAAATACATAAAATAATGTACATTAGTATGTACCTAAATTTGATGAAGGAATGTTTTTAGGTTATTCCACCACTAGTACAGATTTTTATGTTCTTAATAAAAATATAGGTACTATTGATGAAATATTAAATGTTATATTTTGTAAAAATAATCCTTTTCTTTTCAATGAACCCCAACCCATATCCTCATATTTTATATCTAATGAAAATTTAAAACATATGTTTGAAATTTATTATCATAAGGGATCATCTCAAGAATATATTAATAATGTTATTCATCAAAATGTTTTTAAACCTATTAAAGATGTAAATATTTTTGAAACTCCAATAAGTTAGTTGACTCTTATGAATCATCCATGTGATTATATCATTTGTGATGTAGGTAAAATTGTTACAGCTATAAGTTCTTTGAGAAAGGAAATTAAAAATATAGCTTTATTAAATCAGTTTGAATCTATGAATTTGGATGAGTCATTATGTGATGATGATTAGATAAAATCTATGCATGATGTATTCAATGGTTTTAAATGGTATAATGACTGAAAGTTGATTTATTGGCCAGAAAAAACATACGTACTTGGAGTAAAATGGGTTTCTATAATAAGACATCATGAAAATGGAATCATAGTTTGAAATAAACATGTACATATTGTTAAAGGTTATAATCAACATGATGGAATCGTCTATGATAAAACATGTGATCTGGTAGATATACTAGAAACTATTTTAATACTTTTAGATTTTGTAGAATTGATTAATTTTAAACTATAATAAATGGATTTTATGTGTGATTTTGTAACGTCCAGTTTCTGGGTGCCGCCAGAGGTAGCATGTACCCAGTTTGTCACATGGCCTCAAGCGCATTTACCTAAGTGCCAGAGGCTACCTTCAAGCATCAAGGGCCTCATTTCTCGTAGTGGGGAAACTATGAACTAATATGAAGAGTAATGTGGTAGGAATAAATAGATAATAATTGTGTATGTAGTAATAACATGAAATAAGTAATCAATGGAAGACTGAAACTAATAAACAATTGAAGTGCATATATAAATGGTGAATGATAGATAAGTCTTGGAAAATATCCAAACAAGTCACAATGCTGGAATACAGTACTAAACTGAGGAAAAAATAAAACTAATAAACAACAGTAGCATCGTAAGCCACTTCTTTGTCCCATTCTCTCCATCTACGCAGCAGTCAAGCACCTAATGTAGAAGGGTGTTTTCCCTTATCTATATCTATAGTACTATAATATGTTTGGCCCAAAATCATGACCCAAATAGGGTGTGAGTTGAATTCCAGTATGCATCCACCAAATTATTTGTTCCTAATAGTCAGTGAATATATGTGGGAGGCAATAGGCTAAATGATGGAATAAACAAGGATGTACTAAAAAATATAATATCCTACCATTTCAATTGCATTAATTTTCATATATCAAGTCATAATCTAAATAAGTAACCCTAAGGGAAATACTTATAGCCTAACCCCTCTAGTTACACCAATCAAACACAAGCAACCCTCTGGGAAGTACTCACAGTAAAAAACATGTGGTTCAGCATTAGCAAAGACTCTCGGAGGAAGCACTAACTTTCAATTCCACATTGGGTCTCATATCAGTAACTATAGACACTCTAAGGAAACACTGAAATTCCAATTCCCCCTATGGTCTCTCAAGGAGGAAATACAGACACACTGAGAGAGCACAATGTCCATCCCTCCTATGGTGTCAAAGCATAAAAGTTAATAAAAACTCTTGGGAAACCCTCAACATCCATTCCCCCTATAGTATACCACACCATGTTCCCATTTCCCTGTGTATGTCAATCAGGGATAATGATTTTCAATAGAATAAGTAATCCTTATGAACTATTAATCTAATAGTTTCCATGAACTAGTTAGCTATACAACTACTAGCTAATAACAACATCTGATAATATCACTCCATCCTAACAACACTAGGCATTGAAAATAAGCAGACTAACTAGAAAGCTAGACCAAGCGGTTAATATCAAAAAAACATAGGAAACGCTACCATAGCATGGAAAATAACCTTATTCTCAATCAAACAACCTCTACTCAGGAACACAAGGAATAGAAAGCATTAACATGGCTAAAATCAGTAAACACATAATACCCCATTCTAGGTTATTGGGAACATTTTTATATAAGACTCAAAGAATAACTACAGAAAGGTAAAAACCACCTACATTGGCATTGTATGAAGAAAACTCTCAAACATTAGCCCATAAAGAGGCCTAGAACAATGTAGATCTACAAATATTTTAAAAAAATCATCCACGAATTTCTCACACAAGAGGAGAGATCAAGATAAGAGGCTCTAGAAGAAGAAATAACTCACTATTGAGACTCTGAGGAAATCTATGATAGTTGATTCAAAGAAAGGACAACGGGTTAGTGGCTCATAGAAGAATCATCGCTCACGGTCATTCCTAGAAGAGACAGGTTTAGAAGAAGACAAATATGGGAATGATTCGGGACCCCGGTCCCTTTAATGAAATAAAATAAAAGGTTCATGGAATTTCTCTTAAAAGTACATGTTGTGTATGTACATTAATCTGGACCTACATTAAGTAGCCTCTAGGACAACGCACATGGTCATATACTTGACCATTACACGGCCAGTACATGGTCACCCATGGAAACAGGGTACACGGTGTGTACCCTAAAGTACATCTTGTGTACTCCTTATATTTCTATTTTCATTAATTTTCCACAAAACACCAGTTAAATAGGATCCATACAAGAAATTAAGATCCAGATTCTTACACACTTCCTCCCTTAATAAAATTTTTCCCTGAATTTCATTAGGAATGTGGCGATGAAGAAGAATCAATGAACAATTCTGGAAAATGTGATCATACATCAGCCTCCCTCTCCCAAGTCTCGTCCTTTACTTGCCCTTTTTTACATTTCACTCGTACCAGAGGAACAGACCAGCCACAGATAACCTTTTCACAGTGATCAACAATCCAGATATGATTCTCTTCGAATGCGGCATCCACCTCTAACTCAACATCATCGTGTTGAAAACATGAGACGTGTCTAAGAAGTAATGTTCTAACTCGGAAATGTGGAAGATGTTGTGCATTGCCTGGTACCTTTGATGTAACTAAAACTGATAGGAAACAAGCCCGAATCTCTCCAAAACATCAAACGGTCAATCATATCTTGGTGAAAGCATTCCCTTTCTCATAATACTATTGTATCCCAACCTCAGTGTGACCCGTCAAAAAACATGATATATGTCCTCGAACTCCTGAGGTCATCTCCATAAACCAGCTTAAGACTTCTGTTTTGACTGTGTAGTATCCATCCTCCTCTGAATCAACTCCACATGTTATGTGGTATCCTGAACAAGACAAAGTCCCAGTATAGCTGCCTCTCCTACCTCCATACAACATAAGGGTGATCAGAATGGCCCACAATACAAAGCCGCATAAGGTGACATCATAATAGTTTCATGAAACTATTATTGTAGTAAAACTCCACAGGAGGTGTGGGTTTCTCTTAGGAACCTCTAAAATCTAGAACATATTCTAAATGAAAGTCTTATATCACTGAATCATTCGCTTGGACTGGCCATCTGTCTAGGGATGGTAAGTCATACTCAGAAGTACCAATGTACCCAACTCCTTTTGTATCCCCTTCCAGACACAAGATGTAAAACATGAGTCCCTATCTGAAATTATGTAGTATGAAAACCCATGTAAATGTAAAATATCTCAAATATACAACCTTCACATTTTATGAACACTGAAGGTCTCCTTGATCGGTAAGATGTGGGAAACCTTCAAGAGTCTGTCAACGACAACCAAAACTGCATCGTTTCATTGAGGCAACCTCAGTAATCTTGCGATGAGGACCATTGTGACATAATTCCACTTCCACATAGGAATACATAACTGCTAAAAAATCACTATTGGTAGTTGATGCTGAAACATAACCTACATATAGGTGCACCACCACATCACAAAACAAGCAACATCTCTCTTCATGTATGGCCACCAATACTGAATGTCTAGATCTCGATTCATCTTGGTGACACCAGGATGAACTTCCCAAACATTATATTGAATGTCCCACAATATCTCCTCATTTATGTATGCTGACACCCATATATGCCCAAGAATTTGGTCCTCTTCTCACACACACTCCCATAAAACTATGCCTTCAGACTCTAATAACTTCCTCATTATCAATAAATCAAGATGAGTAGTGGTAACTGCTACAGAAGATTGAAACGTCTTCCCCTGTATGTCATGCACCTCCAAATACCTCTCATAGAGCAGAGCCATAAGCTTCAACTCAATGCTAGACTCCTGAAATGTCTGTATTTGATTCCTCCTCCTTTATGCATCAGCCACTACATTTCCTTTCCCAGGCATTGAAGCAAGATAAAAGTCAACGAATTGAGGGTATACAAACCACCTTCATTGTCTTAGATTCATATCGCACTGATTAATGATTTACATGAGACTTTTGTGGTTGGTGAAAACCAAAAAATTCTCTCCCACAAGATAATGTATCCAACTGCGCAGAGCATGAATAACTACAGTCAACTCAAGATCATGTGTTGGGTAATTCCTCATATGTGGACTCATCTATAGAGACCCATTCGCAATGAAATCTTCCCTTGCATGAGCACTGAAAAAATCCCGATAACTAATCCATCCCATTATATTTCATAGCTCTTTCCTGGCTCTATAAATACAAATACCAGTGCTAAACATAACCTCCCATTCAGTTCCTAAAAGGATTAATCACAAGAATATGTCTGTAGGTAATTCAATCCATTCAATGTGAGCCCCATCAGCGGATATAATAAGAGTGAATGTCCTATAATAAACATTTATAGTATACATCCATCCCTAGAAAACTTCATACCTCAAACATCATCTTCAGCTGCTCCTAGGAAACTACTACCCTCACATTCCATGGGTCTACTAATACTCCTTTTTCTGAGATAAAATGACTCAAGAAGTGAATTTGGTCCACAAAAAAGTCGAATTTTGAGAGCATAACATATAAATGATGATCTCTTAGTGTATTCAAAATGATCTCAGTATGTGTGGCATGGCCATGTTGAGTGTAATGGTACACCATGATATAGTCCATGAAAACCACCACGAAAGAATCCATGTAAGGATGGAACAATCACTTCATTAGTTTCATGAATACTGTAGGAGTGTTTGTGAGATCAAACGACATAACCATGTATTTTTATAGACCTTACCAACTCAAAATGAATATAAGAGGTATATCATATGGTCTCAATCCCTACTGATGGTAATTGGATATCAAGTCAATCTTTGAGAACACTTGGGCTTCACGATGTTGATTAAAGAGATCGTCAATCCTTGGAAAGGGATATAAGTTCTTGATTATCAACTAGTTCAACTTTTAATAATCCCAACATTTTCATAGGATATCGTCTAAATTTTTTTCTAAGAGGATAAGAGAACCCCATGAAGAAGTACTGGGTTAGATGAAACCCTTTTCATTCAAGTCCTCCAACCATTTTTCTAGATCTTTTAACTCTAGTGTATCCATCATATAAGGAGGAATGGACACTGGTGTAGCCCCTGGTACAATATAATTAGATAATTATACCTATTTTTCAAAAGGGAAACCTAAAACGTTCTCTGGAAATACATCCCTAAAACAATCGACCACTAGAGGAAAGTCCAATTGTGAAGACCCCTAGTCATCAAGATACATGCTAGCAATCTAGGATATAACACCTCCCAACCTCTGATGCTCGGGTCTTTTTCTACGTTCCTAGACATCCCATTTTCTCTTATGTAGAAACAAACCGCCATCTGGTGAAGTAAAAATCACCCTACGACGACAGTTGTCAACAATAGCCTCGAAAGGAACAAACCAGTACATTCTATGAATGAAATCAAAACATGTCATCTCTAAGAATGAGAGGTCCCATAAGACATGACATCTATTGACCTCAAGAGGGAACTCCTTGCAATGACGTACACTATCTGTTCTAGCCCCCAACGGTGTTTCCAGCGTCAACACATCAGTAGATGTTAATATATAGAGACCAAGGCTCTCCACAATAGAAACAAATATAAAACTATGTGAATCCCCTATATTGAATTGTGAAAATGTTAAAACTGAGGCAACTAGAATCGTACATTTAACTGCAGAGGGTCTATGATCCTGCTCCTGTAGTGTCTGCTTCACTGCGAATGTTTGGCATGTATCACGATCCTGTGACCCTATGTGACCACCCTAAGCTGATCTACAACATTTTCATTGAAATCCTAGTGAATTAATACCATGTCCTTGAATCCACATTGGCCTAAGACTTTGAAAAAACACCAGTTCCTAGACTAATGATAAACTGATGGTACTCCTCCTAATTGAGAAGTCATAGAAGAACTTCTCTCACCAGCTACTGGTGCAAAAAAATGATAGAAATTCTGATGATGGATCATCTTTCCACCTGATCGGCACTGAACTGGGTTTGTTGGGATATGCGGCCTCGTATTCTTACTCTTCCTCCACTAGTAACACACCACATGGCTAACAGAAGAAGTATACTGCTTCCTCGGATCTCCTTGCGTATTCTACATGCGGTGCTTCCTACTATCATTTGCAGTGGTACCAACTTCGGAAGCCAACCAGCCCTAGCTCACATCCCCAAAATTGATCATATTTCACTCTATAATGTTCATTTGGTTGACTATAGAGGTGATGGATTTCAACCTGAATATCTTAACATAAGATCATATTTCATTCCTGAGACCATCATCAAACATCCTCACCATAAATAGCTCATATCCCCCATGTAATGGGTGTAAATATCTGTTGTTCTATAAAGAGAGAAGAATACTCCATGACTGAGAGAGTACACTGCTCGATACTCATGAACTATCAGGCTTGATCATACCTCATAGTCTCTGAGGAGAAGTAGTCGTAGAAGGCATGCTCAAACTTGTCCAATGCCATAACCTATTGGTGTCCCACCAATGAGATCACATCCCACCATATCTTGGAGGAATCATGAATCTGGTAGGTAGAGAGTTTACCCACCTACAATGAAGCACCTCCAAATGCTTGTAGATCGATATCATGGCTTCTAACCTTGAATATGAACCCCGTGGTTCTCCATCCCCTGAGAAAATGGAAAGATGTTGTAGCTGAACGACCTGTGTCAAATCTTCCATAGACGGGGTAGGATGCAGTGCTCATTGGAAGATCGGCATAAACCATATGAAGCCTTCCCAGAATAGTGCATTAGCACCTGTAACTATAATTAGAGATGGTGACAATATATGGTTGACTGGATGATCTACTTGTAGTTCCTGACCAACTATGTCCAGTGTCTGGTAACAACCCTGAACCTAGCGTACAACTGGAGGACATCATAGTTTCATGACTCTGAAAGGTCAAGAACATACCACAATTCAACATTATCATGGACTGAAACATATAAATTCATGAACCGAACATGAGAAGGATGGCATTCATGTTTTTCAAAAATAGGTATATAGAACATGTATGACCACTACATGACATGTTCCATTAAGCCATCACATGAGCATGTACTCCTACCAACCCTGGTCATGTAACACCCCACACGACGTGTTCTCCCAATAAACAACTTGTACATGAATCATTTCCCCAACTGAAGTTCTTCTACATGACTAACAAACTCGATTCTCCTATAATGAGACTACACGGCGTGTTCATTCCAAACATGACCTGTAATATGAGGATATCCCCGACCCATGTAGTTAGCCACACGGCCAGTCACACAGTTTACTATACATGGTGTGTTCTATCTGGATAGGACATGTACTATCTGAGTTTCATCCATCTGTGTCATTGGTCACATGTCTGGACACACAACTCTTATAACATGGCATTTACATCTAGTACACAGCGTGCATCAACAATGATATCCCAACCTCGTGTCTCTGCCCACACAACCAGTCACACAGTCAGGGACTACACGGTGTCTAGCTGAAGTATATGGTGTGTACATAATAAAAACAATTCCCTCCAAAATAGAAGGATAAATGATATGTATTAATTATTACAACCCATGTATTCTGGGGTTTTCAGGACAATAAGCCTCAAAAACTACTCCCGAACCCTAAAAAATACTGAAATGAATATTAAAGTTCCAAATTCCTATCTATGGGGGTCAATACTCCACACCAATCAATTCTTGGAATCTTACACATGTCAAATACAATGAATAAAAATGCAATGATCTACCAAATTCTATGTTATGAGGTCCCATAACACCATAGGGACAAAAGTTTTGCAATCATTCAAATGAAAATTAAACATTAGGCATAACCAGTGAACCAGAAAGTAATATGTTACGGAATCTAGCACAACATTAGTAATATATAGCATAACTTCTATCACAACAACATGAAATTGCTAATATACCCTAAATGGCATGGAAAAAATGCATGACATGTGATCTCTAACAAGTTCATATATGATTCTTGAGATGGAATACCCTCATCTTATCAAGTTGCAACAGATATATAACCTCAATAATAGTAGAAATTATAGCACAGAACATGTGAAACACCCAACAATGAAATCAAATCAACTATAATAATTGAAAATCATAAAATTTAGAATATATGAGAAAAATTTTATTTTCCAAGTACACGGGTTAGATACTGCCGTGTACATCTTATTAACAATTACATATTCCATTTTATCCCTTCCTATAGGCTCGCCACACTACGTCGTGAATAAAATAGTTCCACTAACACAATATTGTAACATCCCTGTTCCGAGTTCGTCCAACGGTGCCCCGTACCTAGTTGGTCAGATGGCCTCAAGAACATTTCTAAGAACTACAGAGGCCGCCGACTATTAGTGAGTAACTTGTGTGGGATAATGGGGAAATTTATCCTTCACTTTATGTGTAATAAAATGAAAATAAATATATAACAATAGCATATGGAGTAAATGTTGTACCTCTTGAACCCCTCGTGGTTTTATTTTAATGATCACAATCACTCAATTATTTGTCCAACCTTGTTTTTAAGTGTTGTGGATGATAGGCAAAAGATTTCCAAAGGATTGTCCCAAGAAAGCTGGAAGAAGTGGACTGAAATTCAGTCCACCGGCCAACCGGTATGATAGCACTGGCCAGCCGGTGGACCTGGCAGAGGCATTGCCCACTGCCAGGTTCCACCGGTCAGCCGGTGGCTCTGTCACCGGCCAGCCGGTGGCAACCTGATGAAACAGTGGTAGCTACTGTCTGCCCACCGGCCAGCCGGTGGCTCTGGCACCGGTCAGCCGGTGCTGCCTGGGCAGAAGGCCTTGTCAACATCCAAGGCCCCGGCCAGCCGGTGGCCCTGCACCGGCCGGCCGGTATCCCAGTCAAACTATCCGTTGGGTTTGACCAGTCAACCCTCTTTTGGCCTCCAACGGCTCCGAGGCCCTTTACAACGGCTCCGAAGATTCCCCAAGGGTTCCATGCCTATAAATAAAGGCCAAGGAAGCCCCGAACACCAACCGGATCATATACCAAGCGCTCGGACATATTGTTGAACATTTGGTCAACCTCAGGCGCTCCACCTTCAAGGATCCTCAAGTGCTCCAACCAATTTCCAATCCAAGGAGCACCTCAAGAAGCTTGGGAGAAGCACGCTACATCAACTCCATCATACTTTGGCGCCCAAGTCTTCCTCAATTACGGTTTTTCTTGCTTTATATATTTTGAGCTTAAAATTGGGTTTGTGCCTACAAACCCCAACACCTTTTCTCATCCCTCTTTCTTTTGGGTTTCACATCACCACTAAGGTGTGAAGAGGTTTCTTAAAGCCTTTCCATTTAAAAGGCTTGTGTCATAGGTGAGCTAGCCTTCACCTGTAAGAAGGCTAGTGGGTTCTTGCTCAACCATTAAAAGCAAGTGGGTTCTTGCTAAACCAATTCAAAAGCAAGCTGTAATAGGTCCTAGTGCTACCTCAAAGCCTAGTGGGTTTCTTGCTAAAACCATTGAAAATCAAGCGGTAGGAATCTCTCAACGGTTGAGTTGGGAGCGGAGACGTAGTCCGGGTTTTTGGCCGAACTCCGTTATCAATTCTTGTGTCTTGCCTCTTTATTTCCGCTGCATTCTTTACTTTGATTTTAAATTGTTAATCCTTTTTTAAATGGAAATTCACCCCCCCTCTTGCCATCACTCCCCTTTTTCTCCGACCCAACAATTGGTATCAGAGGGATAATTTGAATAATTCCCTAACCGGTTTCAAATTAAAGATCATTTTTGATGGCTTCTACCGCTTCAACCTCTTACGCCCCCGAAGGATTTTCTTTGCATCGTGCTCCATTCTTTGATGGAGCCGATTATACTTTTTGGAAAACCCGCATGTCAACATTTCTTAAAAGTATTGGCTATCCTATTTTTAGAATTGTTATGCATGGTTTTACCCTCACTTCTTCCGATGAGTCTAAGTGGACCACCATAGATATTAAGAATTTCGAGCTTGATAGCAAAGCCATGAATGCTCTACATTGTGGGCTAGACCGAAATGTATTTAATTGTATTTCTACTTGCTCTACTTCTTACGATCTTTGGAAATTTTTAGAACTAACCTATGAAGGTACTCGTGAGGCTCCAAAGAAAGAATCCGATCAAAAGCAAGAACCCGACGAAAAGATCAAGCCCGTTTGCCCACCTCAGAAGAAAAGGTCCAAGAAGAAGAACAATCTTTAAAGAAAACTTGGAGTGATAGCTCCTCCTTCTCTTCTTTCTCCTCGAGAAACAGTGGTAATAATTGCCTAATGGCAAAACATGAGGTATCATCTTCCGGCTCTTCTTCCTCATCATCCTCTAGTTCTTCTAATTCATTTAATCATTTATCATATGAAGAACTCCAAAATGCTAGAGACCAATTAGAAAATGGTTTTCATGAACTTTCTTCTAAATTTGTTTCTTTGAAAAAGAATTTCAAAAAACATTCCTCCGAAAAAGAACAACTTCTCAAAGAGAAGGAGGAACTCTCCCTAAAAATCCAAAATTTCCCAAATGTTGATTCTTTGGAATCAACCATCAAAGATCTAAGGGAATCTCTTGCTAAATTCACCAACGGAGAACAAAACCTTTCAAAACTCCTTGGTTCTCAACGTGTTTCTAGAACCACACATGGACTTGGCAACACCAATATAGCTTTCTCCTCCCATGCACCCACTGTTTTTGTAAGGGGGATCTCTAGTTATAAATTTTTCAATTATTGTAACAAACCCGGGCACCTCATTTACGAGTGTGATTGCAAAAATGCCCGGTACGGTCAACCCAAATCTATTTTTTATTCGGACGAATTTTATAGGAGAAGACCCGCCATGAGACAAGTATGGATTGAGAAATCTCTCTTGGCGAGTCTCTGCGGGCCAAAATTTATTTCCTATCCCCGGTGACTTATTGTTTTTATTTAGGGGGAGATTTTTCAAAACCTTGTCTTAGATTCAAAACTTTCAATTCAAACTGTTATTCAAATTTTTCAATTCAATTTTCAAAAATTCCAATTGATTTAAAAATCTTGATTTTCAATTTTCCCTCAATCAAGTTTTATGCCCCGTGCTATTTTGATAATCACAAAGGGGGAGAAATTCTTGATTGATTGGGGGAAAAATTCTTTAAAGCATGTTTTTCATTTCACTTTCTACATTGTTTGTTTTGGTGATTGTGATCATCAAAATAGGGGGATATTGTTGTACCTCTCAAACCCCTCGTGGTTTTTTTTTCATGATCACAATCACTCAATTATTTGTCTAACCTTGTTTTTAAGTGTTGTGGATGATAGGAAAAAGACTTCCAAAGGATTGGCCCAAGAAAGCTGGCAGAAGTGGACTGAAATTCAGTCCACCGGCCAACCGGTATGATAGCACTGGCCAGCCGGTGGACCTGGAAGAGGCATTGCCCACTGCCAGGTTCCACCGGTCAGCCGGTGGCTCTGTCACCGGCTAGCCGGTGGCAACCTGATGAAACAGTGGTAGCTACTGTCTGCCCACCGGCCAGCCGGTGGCTCTGGCACCGGTCAGCCGGTGCTGCCTGGGCAGAAGGCCTTCTCAACATCCAAGGCACCGGCCAGCCGGTGGCCCTGCACCGGCCAGCCGGTAGCCAAGTCAAACTAGCCATTGGGTTTGACCAGTCAACCCTCTTTTGGCCTCCAACGGCTCCGAGGCCCTTTACAACGGCTCTGAAGACTCCCCAAGGGTTCCATGCCTATAAATAAAGGCCAAGGAAGCCCCGGACACCAACCGGATCATATACCAAGCGCTCGGACATATTGTTGAACATTTGGTGAACCTCCGGCGCTCCACCTTCAAGGATCCTCAAGTGCTCCAACCAATTTCCAATCCAAGGAGCACCTCAAGAAGCTTGGGAGAAGCACGCTACATCAACTCCATCATACTTTGGCGCCCAAGTCTTCCTCAATTACGGTTTTTCTTGCTCTATATATTTTGAGCTTAAAATTCGGTTTGTGCCTACAAACCCCAACACCTTTTCTCATCCTTCTTTCTGTTGGGTTTCACATCACCACTAAGGTGTGAAGAGGTTTCTTCAAGCCTTTCCTTTTAAAAGGCTTGTGTCATAGGTGAGCTAGCCTTCACCTGTAAGAAGGCTAGTGGGTTCTTGCTCAACCATTAAAAGCAAGTGGGTTCTTGCTAAACCAATTCAAAAGCAAGCTGTAATAGGTCCTAGTGCTACCTCAAAGCCTAGTGGGTTTCTTGCTAAAACCATTGAAAAGCAAGCGGTAGGAATCTCTCAACGGTTGAGTTGGGAGCAGAGACGTAGGCCGGGTTTTTGGCCGAACTCCGTTATCAATTCTTGTGTCTTGCCTCTTTATTTCCGCTGCATTCTTTACTTTGATTTTAAATTGTTAATCATTTTTTAAAAGGCAATTCACCCCCCCCCCCCTCTTGCCATCACTCCACTTTTTCTCCGACCCAACAGTAAAAACATGCAATATGTAAACAGTGGAAGACTGAATTTAATTAAAAAAATTGGAGAACATATATAAATGATGCATGGTATATATGTCTATGAAAATAGCCAAACAAGTAAAAATACAGGAATACCTTACTAAACCAAAGTACAAAGAAAACTTATAAGCTCTATAAGCATCACAAGAATCAGCGTGTTCCAATTCTCTCCATCTCAACAGAAGTCAAGAACCTAATGTACAGCGGTAGTTTACCTTATCTATATCAACTAAATTATAATTTGTTCGATCCCAAAAGCACGACCGAAATAGGGTGTGAGATGATTCATTTAGGAAAACACCCAATGATCAGTTCCTAACAACCAGTAAATGTATATGGTAGGCAATAATCTAAATGAAGCAATATACAAGGAAGTACTAAAAAGTAAACAATTCTATAGTTTCAATTGCATTCATTTTCTTATATTAGGTAAGAAGCTAAAAAAGTAACCCTTTAGGAAGTACTCACAACCTAACCCCTGTAGTTTTGCCAATCAAACAAAATCATCCCCCTGGGAATTACTCACAGTCGAACCCCACTAGTTTAGCTTTATCAAAGACCCTCTGATGAAGGATTCAATATCAATTCTCCTTGTGATCTTGTATTGGTAACTATAGACACTCAGAGGAATCACTCAACATCCAATTACTCCAGGGGTCTCGAAATGTGGAACTACAGACACTCGGAGGGATCATAATGTCTATCCCTCATATGGTCTTGCAATATAAAAGTAAATAGACACTCTAGAGAAGACCTCAACATAAATTCTCGATTTGGTCTACTACACCAGGTTCCCATAGCCCTGTGTAAGTCCATCTTGCACAACAATGTTCTAAAGCCAAAGTAATCCTTTTGAACTACTTGGCTAAACAACTATAATCATATAAAAAAATTAGATAATATAACTCAATCATATTAACAATAGGCATGGATAACAAACATCCTAACTAGAAAGCTAGTCCAATTGGTCAATATTCAAACAATCATTGATATCGTAACCATATCATGGAAAATATCCATATTCACAATCAAACAACCTCTACTCAGGTACTAACTATAGAATGGAATAAACCACCTACCTCGACATTATACGAAGAATAATCTCAAACTCTGGACCTCGAATTTTCCTAGAACAATGTAAATCTAAAAAAATGTAAAAACATTAATCCTTGAATATCTCACATAAGATAAGAAATCAAGAGTAGATGATCTAGAAGAAGTTATAAATCACTGTGGCGATTCCAATGCAATCAATGGAAGTTGATTCGGAGCATGGACAGTTGGTCGACAGCTCAAAAAAGAATTGTCTCTCCCTATAGTACATGGATGAGACGAGGTTAGAAGAAGTCGAATCTGGGAATGAGACATGACCTCGGTCCGTTTAATGAAATAAAAGAAATAGTACATGACATGTCTTGTAAAAGTACATGGTGTGTATATTCCTTTATTGGGCCACATGTTAGGCGGTCTCTTGGTCACCCCACACGGCCACGTACTCAGTCGTTACACAACCAGTACACAGTCACCCGCGGAAACAAGGTACATGGCATGTACTCTAAAGTTCACAATGTGTACTCCTTTAATTTCTAGATTCTCCACTTTTCCTCAAAACATGAGGAAACAGGATCCATACATGAAATGAAAATCGGGGTTCTTATTGATTTTCTTAATGGATATTTTTGGGAGGAATATTAAATATAAAAAAAATCATACATTTGAAAATAATAAACATCTTGATCTTGTTTACAAACATACCAATGAACCTTGTGGACTTAATTAGGCCACAAGATCGTGGTAAGAATGACTAACAAGATTTTATTACAAATTTTTTTTAAAGGGAGATATAGATCCAACACTTCATAGATATACCATAATTAAAAAATTATAATTATAAATATTAATGTTGATGACGTTATATTTGGATCAACATAGAAATATTTAAAAGAATCATTTCATGGTCTTTAAAAATACAATTTGACAATTAGTATGATGTATGAGTTAACATATTTTACTATTTCTCAAATATCACAAAAATGGGAAGTTAATTGTATAAAAAACATAATTACATAAAATATATAATAAACAAATTTTTGAATAATATCACTAAGAGTATTACCACTCCCATTGGAAACTCTAGTACATTAGATTTTATTGAATATAGGAAACCATTTGATCACAAAAATTTTGAGGTATGATCCGAATCAAACATAATATAACAAATAATCATCTGGATTTAATGTTTTCAGTTCTCCATTGGGGTAGATCTAAATACAATAAAAAATAATCTCATATAATAGTTTAAAATTTAATATTTCATTATATTAAGGGAAATACAGTTTTCTTCTTATTTAATGTTTCTAAAATTGATTTTAAACATTTTGTTTTGAATGATGACTTTGGGGGATGTTGAATGGATATGAAAATTTTATAAAAAAATATAATTTCATTGGATAAAATTTAGTTTCCTAATCACGTATTAAAATATCTCAAAGGAAATTTCCAAAAATGAAGTCAGATATACATAAACTAAAGTTTTTGGTGTTTATGTTTTGTTGATTTAACACATTCTCACTAACTATATTTTGAGTTATACTAAAAATCAAATACATTGTTAAAAAAGTGTCATTTACCTAATTAAAAAAACCTAAAACATAACTGATATACTAAGAATATATATATATATATGACAACATTTTTTGGGGTATCATTCACATAAAGGATGAATAATTTTATACTATATAATATAAAAATAGAAACATGATTATATTTTTATTAAACCCCTTAGTTATGATAGATTTGAATATATTAAACACAATATAGGATTGATCAATAACAAATCATTATTCATGTATAATTCTTGTTTACCAATCACCTAACGTAATTATCTTCCCTTTATACTGTTGAATAAATATTTTATTCAAAAAAAATTCTTAATATAAAATATTTTTTTTCTTTCAAAAAATTATTTCGTAATGACTGTATCGAACAAATTTTTTTTATTAAAACATTCTAAAAAGAATATAATTTACAATAATTTTTATGGAAAAAAATAATTAAAATAAATATTAAACCCAAACTATCATAATTCATTTTTTTTACAAAATTTATATAATGAGTTTTAAATTATAAACAATCAAAATTAGTTTCATTTAGAAATACAATAGTCTCTTCCTACAAAATGAAACTTTTTTCTTAGAAAGTAAGTCATTTTTAAATATTTGAACTAATTCATTAATTTTGAATATAATTTTTTATATACTTATTCATTATGTTTTAATACAATGTTATGATTTTAATCATATTAGTTTTATAATTAGAAAACGTTTTACTCTAATGAACAGTTTTCGTAAAACCATTAATATTTCAAATGTACATTTAAAACATTATTTGATTAAATCGTGATGGTCAGATCAAGTGTGGGTTTTATTCTCAAATGTTGAATATTTTTAAATATGAATCATCACACCGGCAAACTGATATAATGGTGGGATAACCCCTATCCCACTTTGGTTTTAATAATAATCGCTCCTAACACAATCCACTGCTTAAAGTGCTCAATCTAATTTTCTGTCTTTCATCCTAATACCCACATAAGTCCTAGTATGGTGGAATCAAAGGATAATTATTTGAAAATGAATGATTTTTGAGAACATATGGTCCATATATATTGGTGTGATATGTAGTATTCTATTCAAAAAATAATTATTTTTTTGTAAGGGTGGGAAAATGTCTATAAAAAAATGAGACAACGATTTTTGTTTGTTTTATAGTATTGTAATTAATAAAATCCATGTCATTGTTGAATTAATTTAAGAAATTGGTAATGATGATGTATTTTTCCATATTTTTTCCAATGAATTATAGACATTCATAATTTTTTTTAGAATTAGTAGATGTTCTTTATAGATGTGAGGATTATATAACATCATAAAAATTACCAGATAATTTTGGATATTTCCTGAAATCAATGGTTGAATCATATTTTTTTATGTTATGAAAACATCAGGAAGATATTAAAATTAACAACAGATTCATGTTATTTAGAATTATATATCAATGTGTATGTATTATTAAATATGGGTGATGGGGACACACTAATGGTATTATATATATTTGTTTTTTATTTATTGGTTAACATGACGCATGTTAACATAGTACAAATTTTTTTCGTTGTGGTGGAAACTAATGTAAATTATTCATAAATTCAAGTATCAACATGTTCCAATAATTAATTAATAACATTCATATGATTGTTTTGGAACTTTTCAAAATAAAAAATAATATTGACATCATTAGAGAAGATATTTTATTGAATAGATAAGAAACATTTTCGAGAATGAAATTGTTTTTTGATATAATTATTACTATGTGTTTTGAAAAATATGATGGTATTGTGTCTAAATCACAACCTTCTTAGAAGGTACAAGATAATAAAAAAGAAAATGAAGGCTGATTCTTCACTTACACAGAAGAAAAAGAATAATTTAAAGACAATGATAAATATGGAATTAAACTATTTCATAGATATGAATGCTCAAAAAAACCTAGTGATGTGAAATTTTGGATAAGTAATGTTGAATTATTATCCTAAAAAATAATTTTGATGATAATTTTATAAATAAGGAATTAAATAAACAAATGGATTGATGTGGAAAAATAATGTGAAGGTTAGATGAAAGGTATGGAGAAAGATTCTAAAAATCCTAATATACAGGTTTCTCATATTGATATGAACATTCTAGATTTCAATATAAAAATTGTTGAAACATTAGTTATACCCATAGTGGTTCTCTTAGATTTACATAAAAAAAATTGGAAAAAAGATTCTGAAGAATCAGCATCGTAAAATAAATCATTTCCAAAAATATTTGGGAAATTAGTGATCAGAACAATACAGAAATTATAGAAATAACTTGAGGGGAAAGGATACCAAGAAGAAGAATTGAAATAACACATAGATGAAAATGAACTGTTAGATAAAGATTTATAGGTTGAATGATAATAATATAACTTATAAAAAAAGGAATATGAGGGTGTTGTTGATGATGAAGGTGATGATGAACAAACACATTCCAAAAATGAGTGAAAAGAAATGAAAACATCATATACCATATTACCTTCATTATTTTATAAGTATTTAATTTATATGGGACATAAGAATAAAAATATCCTCATTAATGAAAAAAAAGTCTTCATTAGAGTGAAGTAATTTATCCTCTAAAATTAATGTAGAAGATCAATAATCACAAAAGAATGTTTAAAAAAAATTATGAATTGTACAAGAATGTATATTTTTAAAATCCTCATAAGATAAGAAATATTCAATTAATTAAAAAGAAGATTTTTTGGATAAATCAAAATAGTTTTAGAATCATTAAGATATAACCCCCAAAAAGGTTCGTCACGATCATCGGATTTGGAAGCGATTGTTGATTAGAAGGGTTTTAAATAAATATACTAAACATTTGGGAGTTAAAGATATACTATTTCATATATTTCTAATCTTGATGCATGGTATAAAATTATTCCAAGTAGTCATAATGGGAAATAAAAATCTCTAATTGTTTTTACTAATTCAGTTATTTAGATAAAATATGATTGTAATAAATTCATTGATAAATCCCACACATAGAAATTCCCAAATAATCATATGGTTGAGATGTCCAATAAAATGGAGCATGAGATCTGTTTTCATGATAAACTATAATTCTAATCCAAAAAATTTTAATTTGAAATAAAGGGTTCTATTGATAAGATATCAACTAATGTATGAGATCATATCATGTTTGTTCAAGAGTTCAGATACATAATAGATGAATAGACTGAATAATGGAATCTTCTTAACAAAATGTTTCATAATTTAGAGTTGGATAATAGTCATTCGATAACAAATGAAGATGAATTGATAATTGTGAAATACAAAAAAAAATTATGTGAAATTTGAGAGACTCAAGGAGGATTTCAGGAAGCATGCTATGTTGGAAGAGAATAATGGAAAACTCAAATCATCGGTAATGAAATACTAAAAGGAAGACGATGATTTGAAAAAGATGAAGGCCATTATGACAAATATTATGAACAAATAATAAACAATTTTTCAATTTTTACCTTTTACTGTATATTATAAATCGTTTGAATGGTTGTTAAATTTGAATAATTTTTCTTTCAAATGTTTTGTTTGATTGTTCGCTTATTACTATTTGGTATATGTTATTTCAATTCCATCTTATATTATTTATTAAATCTCTTAATTTTTTTTAAAATATATCTCTTTAAAATTTTTAAAGAAAATATTTTTATGTATAATATTTATTTAAAAGATATAATTTTAAAAAAGGGGAATATATTATTCTAATGCGGAGTCATATTAATAAATTCCATAATAGTATAAAGGATTTATAATATCAGGGGGATCAAATATAGAGTTTAATTCATTGAGGAACCTAAAAGACAATGAAATATAAATTTTGATGTTATATTTTATCATTTAATCATTATATTTAATGCTTTTAAAAAAGTGTGATATTATTGTTTCAGAAGTCTTAATTCATACTTTTCAATTAATTTATTTCGATAAATGATCAAACCTTTCATAAATCAATGTTTACTATCTTTTTAATTACAAAATTTTCTAGAATGTTTTTTGTAGAAAACATTACTTTATACATAACATAGAAATAAAAGTAGGGAAAAGAACATAAACTTACATTTATTCATTCTGACCCATCAAATTGATGGTGTCTATGATACACCGATCCTACAATTCATTTTATCAGTGGATATAATAATATATTACCAAAAATATTCAGGAGAATTAGACAGCCCCTGGTACCGATTAGTCATTATTATATTTATACACATTTTCAGATTTAGAATCAATAATGAAGTCCATCAAACTATCCAATTTTTTTCAATTTTTTAATATAATTATATCTATCACAGGGAATATAATTTTTCATTTTAATGGTTCTAAACAATATGAAATTTGAAATTCTATTAATGATGAGATATCAAGTGAAATATTTCGAATATCATTGAAACCAACTCAAAAATAGGACCATTGGAACATTGCCTATAAATTAGATGTCATTAGAAGAGTTAGGAGATGATAGAATTTTTTAACTAAAGTCATATAAATATTTCAATACATTAACATATAACTACAATATAATTTTAATACATTAGAATGTTGATGTCATAAATAACCCCTTAGTGAATTATTTTTACTTTAGATCAAATTTTTATTTTTATTCTATATATGATCCTTATACTGATGGGGGATTATGGGGATAAGAATATGGGGATATGGTTTATCATATCGATGGATTGAATATTTAAGAAGACATGAAAAGATCATCATATCAGTGGCTTCTAAGGTTATGATGGAATATCTTGTTCTGATCATCATATCATTATATTTTCTGGTAAGGAAAGACATACCTTACCAAGAGGATTAAAACTAAAGATACTTTTAGTTGATGGTACTAGATACCTTAACTATTATGTTTTATAAATGAATTAATTTATTAAGATTTTATTTCATTCATAATATTTTAATCAATTTATTTATCTTTTTATTATAAGTCAATATTTCCACTATATATGTATATTAGAAAGTAATTAATTATACTTATACTTCTAAAAAACAATTTTATCTGTGAAACTGTAATATTGATAAATGTACACTAGTATAATTGATCTTTTTTTAATTCAGATTGTAGTACATGAATTACATTACAAAACCTGATTCCAATCATTCTTCTGAAAGATTATTATTTTTTGTTTAATGTTTTTAAACTAAAATTCCCCCTATTGTATACCACGATGTTACTCATTTCATCCAACACATTAGTGATTCATGAAAATGAATTTGACCTTCATTTCCCAGAGAAAGAGATAAAGTGTAAATTCATTAAGGTATATACCATGGGTGATACTATTCATAATAAATTGAATAAAATCATATAAGTATATCTTCTTGTGAAAATTCTCAAATTTTTGAAAACGATACTAAAATGAAATGTTGTCGTGTTATTAGAATATCAATGAAATTTTAACCCCATTTCTTTGTCTTTTTACGGTGGAAATATTTCACTAGATTACTCAGTTTATTTTGATCAACGATCTTTATCACTCTATTATTATTTACACTTTTCTTCCATGTCTAAATATTTACTTCACAAATATGTTAACCTATGTGGAAACCTAGATAAAAGTTAATATTGTTAACAATTATGTTTCCAACATTTTCTTTTCATGTGAATTTTTTGATCCATTTGAATTATTTGAGTTTCTATGATCAAATTTTACTTTTATTATTCATTTTATGACTTATAAGAATTTCAATGGTGAAATTCATTTTTAGTTGCATATAACGTAACACGATTATATTTTGTGATTTTTTCAAAATATATTAAATAGTTTTATATTTTATATGAAATGAAACAAAGACATTGTCCTTCATTACAAGATAAATAAACTTGTCTTATAATACACACAATTAGGAGTTTATCTTCAGTTATACAAAACATGGAGATTAAGTCACACCTGTCATACATTTTAAATGTTATTATTAACTATTATAGTTATCTATTGGCCCTTAAAATGATGGGTATAAATAATATTAAAAAATATAAAAAATATTTAAAAATGTTTATATAATTATTTGGTTGTCTATTCATTAAAGTTAAAACACTTTTGAAAACAAAGTGAAATAATTTTTTGAAAAACTATTTTTATGAATAAATCAATGTTTTATATTAGTTAATTTTTCTAAAAACATTTAGTTAATAATTTTAAGGAAATGTATATATATAATATATTTGATCAAATTATTAACATTCACAATATTTTTTTTAGATAATATATTATAATAAATCCAATTTTACACATAAACAACATTTTTCTAAAAATAGGATTTCTACACATTTTATGGTGCACTTATTTTTAAAAACATTATAACTTTTGAGAAATGTATTTGATAAAACAAAAATAATATTCAAATTTGAATATCAAAATTATTTTAGGGTAATTTTTATCCAAAAATGATTCATTTTTTGATGAACACTTAAAACAATTGAATTTCAATTATAAACAATATTTTTTAATTTATTTATAAAATTATAAGTAATATAAATTTTATTAAAAAATATAATTAGTTAATTTATGCCTATTTTAATAAAATTTAGGTCATTATTATTTAAATAATACAGAAATTTGATATAAAATTTTTTAATCCATTGATCATTTTTGTTTTAAAAAGATGTTTTCTCATCATGTCTACAAGATTGATTTTATGTTAATTTTTCCCACTTATGTGTACTAAATTTTAAAGAAAGTATTATTTATTTGGAATCAGAATAATCATAATCATTAATATGGGCAACAAAATATTGGACAAAAATGAATACTGAATGAAGTAAAAATTAATTACTGTTGGTAAAGTAAACATGGTATTACCATGTGGGGCTAAACTAGAAGGATAAGAGTTAAAACGTCACAAATTATTATCTTAATTATATTTAATGAGAT
Organism: Viscum album; assembly: GCA_963277665.1. Taxonomy (NCBI): domain Eukaryota; kingdom Viridiplantae; phylum Streptophyta; class Magnoliopsida; order Santalales; family Viscaceae; genus Viscum; species Viscum album. Next base: position 2,060,646,515 of record OY728126.1, on the reverse strand, counting down.
TATTTCATAATTTCCATTAACTTATATGAGATATAGAAATTTATGTTAACTTTAATTTGAATATGACCAATATAATAACATAATTAATGGAAAGGAAAAGAAAGTTCTTTTACTACTTTAAATATATATAATGATCCTGGATAGAGATAAAAACAAAATTTGTTAGGTTATAAATATTATTTTTTAAGACAATTGAGTTATTTTTCATTATACTTTAACATATATTTTAATATATGAAATCATTACATAATGTTCTTTAGAAACACCGACTCAATAATTATTAGATAATAAAACATAATATAACTAACAAAAAATATATAAAATTTAGTAAAAATGATTGAATTATTCTATTATATTAATTTTTTGATGAATATATCATTTTACACTATTTATAACATAATATATTTGAAATAAATTATTAGATTGATAATTTTTTTAATTAAAATTAAATTAATAATGTCAAAATTGTATTTGATGTATTTTTATAATAAATACTACTTTATTAATTGAATTGATATTAATAAAATCCTTTATTTTATAAATTTATTTCTAAATATTAATAAATATAAACATTGTTCTAGTGATGGAAGAAATTTTCTTATATAATAACTCTACTGACCATTATAAAGTGAATAATACAGTTAGATCAGTTAATGTTAAGTGGTGTTTTTGGGTGTTACATGCGTTTGTGTTAAAATTAATTTCAAACACATGTATGATGTATGTTTTAAAAATTATAAATAATATTAATTAAAATTGGGTAAAAATTATATAATATGTATGACACTAATTTAGTCCTGATAGAACATTTTAAAAATATAGAAAATTATTTACTTACTGAAACCCCAAAATGGTAAAAATAGGGAAGAATAGAAGTTATGAAACAAAATGTTTAAAACATGTAATATATTTTTTAGTGGGGTTTTTTATGGAAAATATCATCCCTTAAACCAATTAATTAAGAGTATTTTAGAATCATAATGTAATATTGACTTCCCAATAATGAATAATTTTAAGTATTTATAAGAATGCCACTTCTCCTAAACTATAAAACGGAACTCACTATCCCAACATCAAGAAACCTCTCATGAAATTTTGAACAAAATATATTTATCCTAATAAAATATAAACATTTAAATACTAATACTATAAGCCTTATCTAATATATTAATCCATATAATAAAGGAATTAGTGCAAACCCTTGGAAGATATCCAAATAAGAGGTAATGCTCTTCAATTAACATATTTTGTTTTCTTCTTGAAACCCATTCAATTATAATTTTAAATGATTATATGATAAAATAATTATCTTAAATTTGTTGACATGTTTTTATGATATATTTATGCACTTCAACAACACACATTTCCATCATAAGGTTTACGAAATCCTCACCCATGAGTACGGTGGGCTACCACATCTCGAACTGATGTCAATATTTTTTCAAAGAACACCATCCATGGTTGGGAATAATGATTGGAATAATTTTTATATATGGTATTTATGATATTTAAGATATTTTTTTCTTATATAACTATTATCTCAAATATAGAATAATGATTTTAATTTTTTGGAAAAAATATGGTGTCGCTCGTGTGCACGACTCTTACCACCACACAAAGTGATGTTATTCGTTAATGCATTACATGGAATGTATTATGGGTGATTGAATTAAAAATATCTGATATATGTGGAATAAAATTGTTTCTATTACGATAATATGTATATACCATTTTCTTTTCCTTCACTCAATATGATAAGAAAATGGAAACAATGTTCACACATATTTTTGACCTACCATACCCATGAATGATATATTTCATTTTCCTATCACCCAATTTTATGGAGTAGTTTGAATAAAAATATAATTCATATATATGATATTTATATAATGTATAAAATTATGTATATGATGACACCATGATCTAAGAAACAAAACAAAATGTAGCATGTCAAATCATATACAAAAAACAAAGTGGCTATAATCTGAAACATAGCTTTGACATAGATTTTTAATAAATACGTAATAATATATTATTCCTCACGGTATTTTATTTTTAATTTCATGATATTAGTTCATGGGTCTTATGATTCATTTTTTCCAAAGTGAAAATTATTTTGTCTTACAATCTCATTGTTTATCAAGATTGTGTAATATTTAGTCTGCAATATTGAAATATCATGATATACCTCTCAATAATTATCATAAACATTCTTCTCCTCTAGTTATCCATGTTATATTCATGTATTGAAATGATTTTTTGACACTTTGGTATGTAATATCGTAATTTTATTTTAGAATGTCTTAGTTTATTTCATTTTGTTGGTCAGAGATAAGATTTATTCCAAAAACATGGTTTTTAAAATAATTTTCGATAATAATAATAATTAATATTTAATCTCATTTATTTAGAATTTTTTTATATTTTTTATTTATGTAAATGGTGTTATAAATTACTTTCAAATCTTCCTTCATATGTTTCAAATATCATTTTCAAAAAAAATGATTGCAAAATACATTTTTTATAAAAATCATTATTTTTTCAATTAGGAATGGATATTTAATTAATGAATTTTTTAAAATTATATTCAAAATCAGACGTTATTTTTTTCATGTTTATTTTTTAAATAAAATTATTTTTAATATATTTTATTTTTAAAAAAGAGTTTTTTATTAAAAGATTAGTTTCCTTATGAAATTCTCTAGGTGATCTTTCAAATTCATCTCCATCTTAGATAATGTCCATTGATATGATTATTGTTATAATAGTGTTATGATATAAGAAAAACATTATAATTATATCATTATTTTTTTAATGATAATGATTAAAACAATTTATGAATCTTATTTCCCTTCCATGGGTTATACCATGATAAAATGCATATGAAACCTGATTCCTTTCCTGAGTTATTCTATGATCAAATGATTATGAACCCTATCACATTTTAATCGGTTATGATATGATGAAATATTTATTATTACTATTTAATTTAATGGGTTATGACATGATGAATGATTATGAACTCATGGAACACATAAATTTGGTTCCTATTATGTGATAAGTGTGACCTGTATCAACCAAAAATTTATTGGAAAATGAATTTTATCTCATGAGATAGAAAAGGATGGAATCATGATTAATCTCGGTGTAGTACAAAACCTTTTCCATTATTTTTTTTGGGATTGAACATATTACACTATAAATAAATGTTTGTCACTAGGGATGTTGGTTTGTCTCCTCAAGTAGTTGTATCTTGCATGAACATCATTGATAAGTATTGGAAATGAACCTTCAAAACTATTTAGTGATTTTATATTATTCTATATTTTCCAAAATTCCAAGAATTATTCATATTTCATTAAATAATTTCATTTTTTATTTGATTTGATTATGATTCATTTCATAAGAAATACAAATATTTACGCCATTATTTTATATTTTTTATCTGTAATATTTAAGGTATGATTTGAAAAGGTTATTCTCTCATTGTCATACCCAAATCATAAATTATATTTGTTTATATGTTCATTTTATTTATACTATGCAAACAAGCTCACAAATTTATTTTCATTTACCCAGATTATGAATAATGGTTTTTGGTAGGGTGTTTCCATGATATTTAAAAAATGGGTAGATTTGTATAGGAAACATTTAAGAACATTTACTAGATTATAATATTGTGTTCTACAATTCAAAAGGAACTAAAATAACAGTATTATCATGTTTTTGTATTTTTAATTTAATTAATATTCATAAAAATGTTTTAAAATCCATGTGTGTGAATCTTATATCAATATAAATAACATAACAATGAACTTCTGAAATATTGTATGCACAGGGAGCATCATAATTTTAATTCACTACTCAAAACCACATATTGTTCACAACATAACATTGTGAGTATATATATATATATCTCAAGAGATATAAACATAGAAAAAATTAATATTATGGATTAAATGGGATAAAATATTCTTCATAATTTATCAGACAGAAAATGGTATTTAGATTTTTATGACCCAAAACAATATAGAGCACGATTAGACCCAAAACTTTCTTTAATAATCCTCCATAGAAGTGTATGTGCCTCCTAAAATTAAAAATTATTCATATTATAGAGCTCGCATTGAAATAAATTGTGTTTAATAATATTTTAATGATCTATAAAATAAAATTACATTAAGAGTTAGATTTGTTCATAAATAGTATTAAGTGACTCAGAAAGATTACATTACATTGGAATTTTGAGGTTTATTCATGAAACATTATTCTATATGAGATAAATAGTTTATATATATAGAGGAATATTAAATAAAAATAATAATATTGTGTTTATATAATATATTTAATTTTTATGATTTAATTTTTCATCATTTTTTTAAATATATATTCAGGGAAAGTTATATAGTGGAATTTCCAGGATAAAAACATTAAAATAAATATAAAAATTTATTCCACAAATAATAAATAATGGTTTCAAAATGGTTATGTGAAAACTATTTGGAAAATAGTTTTTTTAAAACATTTATTAATAAGATAGTCTGGAAAATCATAATAGCTTTACAATGGAAAGTAGGTGTTGATGATAAGAATATGACCATTAAAGGGAAATCCATAATTATAATTTCTAATATACAATTGTTGAAATAAAATAATTAAATTGAGTAAAAAATTACTTTAAAAAATGGTAAATATAAATTTAATGAATATTATAAATAAAAAAAATTTGGATATAAAAATAAAATAGGGGAACAAGTTTGGGAGGAGTTAACATAGTTATTGTAGAACAAGCTATTATTTTTAGTGAGTGTGAATTACTCTTAGAATATTCTAATTTATTTAATAATTAAATACATAATTATATTTCCATATAAATGATTTGGGAAATGAATCAAAATATCATCATAGTTTAGAATAAAACATATCATAAAACCATAATCAAATATGAATAATAATTACTCATGAAATTAAGTTGATTCAGGAAAACACGATAAAAATTTGTTAATAATTATATCAAAATTATTATAATGACGGATTCATGAAAATAATTTCAAATAATATAAAATAATTATTAAAAATTATAACAGAATCTATTAGGAAGAAATACACCTTATAAAATAATAATTGGTGTGAAATATGAAGACATGGCTCAATGAAAGGAATTTAGGAGAAAGAACTCTAAAAATATCATATTTTTTATGTAAGAATAAATTTATAGGTATATTTCAAGATAAAAAATTAAATTTTAGAAGTAATAGACAATTAATCATTTTACAATAATAAGGTGGGAACTATTAAACATTTAATATTAAATTTCATGAAGATGTATTATAACTGAACAAATGTATATAGATTTTGGAGACACTGTTACCTGGTACTCCCAATATCCATTAAATCACATTATTCACTTGTATCATAACCATAAAAAAAATTAATAAAATATTTAATAACCTTATTTATATTTAAAACTATTTATACACTTAATTAATAATAATTTATTGTATATTTATTAGTTATGTATCATTTATTTTCATTATTAGTTGTTATTAATTATTATTGTTTTGCATATGCCTTAATGTTTTGATGATAAATCCCATTAAAAATTATTAGAGAATAATTAACATATTAGATGAAATATTTTAATATTTTATTTATAATTATTTATTTTTCTCTAATTACATTCCATAAATATATTATTACGTATTTGTAAAGATGGAATCAATAATGAGATTGATACTAATTTTTTTTTCTATCAAAGGGTGGTATAATTGTATCAAGATAAATAGTAATATAAAAATTCTAGAACCATAATATAATCATTATATTCTCATTAATTTCTAAAAATACAGGTATTTATGTGTCAAGATTCATCAACAATAGTAATTTATATAACAGATCATAGACATGTTTAAAATGGCCAAAAAAATAACATGATATAGTTGATTGGAATGTATGACCAGAAGGTGATTCCATTAAATTTATATCATTAATGAAAAATTGTTAATATATCAGAAATATTTTTCAATTTTTTGATTCATATTTTTCTAATTTTTAATAAATAATAAAATTCAATATTACAATCAAAATATTATTGTCTTGAATGAGACAGTCCACAAGCGAACAGGAGTTCCATTCCCATTTTCCAAAGAATGTAATTAAGATAAAAATTGTATTATATTTTCATAATATTAATAGTATATTAAATACAATATTTATTGATTAAATACCCCTGCATTAACCTCTTATTTATAGATGTTGTGAAAAACATATCACACTATTTAAGGCGGCTATAATCCCCATAAAACCCATGCGACATTATTTATTTTTGTAATGTTTCGGAGAAAAATAGAAAAATCTCCGATAAAAATATTAAAATTATATATATATATATATATATATATATATATATGATACTAATATAATTATTAATACATTTTTATATTATATTTCGAGCTGTTATAAAAATATATAATGGAAATGGAATGAAAGAGAGTTATTTAGAAATATTCATTTGTCATCGGAAGAGATTCCTTTCATAATAGACAAAAGAATTATGTGGTGGTATTTTAATTAAACAATAGCCACTATGAATGGGTATATATGTTTCAATAAGTTATTTGCGAATATTTTGTTCATTTACAATAGGATTTTCCTCCGAAGATATGTGTGGTGGTGATTGATACTTTTGTAATGAAGAGTAGAGGAATTTATGGATTAATGTATAATTAAAATTAAATATTAAAATTATTAACTGATACAATAATGGATAATAATGGGCTAAGGGAGGGGAAAGGCCATGAAATAATAAATAAATAATTTGACAAAAATATATAAAAATGTATTAATTTTGTTAAAATCCACTTTGGCAGTTTTATGTGTGTGTTTTTTGTTGACTATATGGTGAAGTATGTTGATGAGGTATTCTAGGAAAAGTACATGTCATATACACAAGTACTATGATGAAAATAAATAAATAATGTTGAATATACATTCCATAGTTAGAATTCTATTCCAGAACTTATTCAGGTTTTCCACAAAATGATCGAAACCCCTTGGTTTTCAATCCATTTAAGATTAACCCTTCACATGTAGGACCTAGTTCAAAAATGTTATAGAACCAAGTATTTCATCTAGACAAGGAGACACCATGAATATATATGAGGAGGAATTTAAGTAAGAATTTTCGTAATGAATTTTTTCATGCCATAGGTCTGACAATGTTTAGTAGTTGGTCCATATATTATGGTGGAAGAGTCGAGGAGCCATGTAGTGTACCATGATACTCACTTAAGGATAATCAACCAAATGGGAATTCTTATATGCTTTATGTTTTTAGAGTAGTTTTTTATATATGTCAAGGTTCATTTAGGCAATGCTACAACAACCATGAACGTTTCATAGAGTATTTGAAGAGAGTTTTTGGTGTCTCTAGAATGTTAGAATTACCCACATCGTAGCAAAATAAGATACTCCATGGTTCAATCCTAGTGTAAATACATATGTTTCATCCATGTGGAAAATGGAGTAGAATCATTAAATATTAATTTATCATTATTTATAAAATTAGTGTCCACATAAATACATTATAATATACAGTGTCCTATTTTGTGAATAAAAAATAGGTTGGGGATCACATTTACTACAAAATTATAAACCACAATAGATGAGAACATGCCATAGCTAGATCATTCTGACACAGTTAAGACCAAGAATTATGGAATGAGTTAGTGCATGAGGAATGAAAATCTAGTTAAATGGAAATTCCAAAACTATAGTGTAGTTGTACACAGTAAATAAGGTGAAACTAAATTATTTTATTTTATAGTTCCTCTATTCCACACTATACATAGTGTTTTTACATGCTATAGAAGAGGAATCCATATCATATAATTATTCATATAGATTCAAATTAAAGGGAGATGAGGAATTTTAAAATTTATAGTTAATTAATTATTAATTGTTGATGATGTTCTAAATTAAATAGAGGACACCTATAAACATGCTATGAATAAATGGATAAATTATAATCCTTTGATTGATATACAAATTTTAACAAATAATGATTAATTTTTTAATATAAATATACATAAAAAATAACTAGGAAAATAAAAATAGATTTTATTGAGAGAATTTAAAGATTTACTATTTCTGATCTCATTAAGAATGATGATGGTCAAAGAATGTATTACACCATGTGACCCGTACTCACTATAACTCAATATTATTCCCCAGAAACGAAACACCATTATCAATTTATGATCACATCATCCATAGGAGTATAGATGGAATATGCATACGACGTAGTAGTGAATTCCAAATCGATGGAGAGTATTGTTTTCTCACATAGCTTGTGGTAGGGTATAAGGAGGGTCAATAAGGCCTCTCGGAATTATAATTTAAGTAGATATGTTTCATTTGATTTTTTTCACAAGATAATCAAAATTTTACTCCATGGATGAATCAATGTTAGGATGAATAAAGTAAAATACTTTGTGTTATTTTCTACTTTCATCGCTCATTGTGGGGAACAACATAGATAACTCAATGTTTATATCAATGTGATTTAGCAAGAATGATATGATAAAATGAATTATATATTCCCTAATTCCCCCAAAATCATAATTTGTTCTCATATATAAGATTGTAACAAGTGTTATAATATGTATGATTACTCATCATATTTATTTAATAAATTTGAATTATTTTAACTATAAGATAATTCCCATCATTAGAGAGGTAATTTATTATTATATTAAATTATAATTGAATTTTATTCAAATTCCATGGGAATAGATGTTTGAATTATGATAACCTATGAAATCACAAATAATGCTGAATGATGATCATTTATATAATGAGATCATAGAGAATTGTATATGAACAAGATTAAATATTTGGGACTGAATTTGATTATGGAAATTAATTGATTTTTCTATCAATTAAATGTTCAAGATAAATATATGGGAGGTCTCATTGAATATACAAAACATGAAAATATGTCGAAGAGAATCATGTGAATACTCCATCATCAACTCAATGAAAATGTTTCAATTATTGAACTTTAATATTAGAATGGTATTTATCTTGACTACATATGTTGCACATTGATGGTTTATAAAATTAGAAATGAAGAAAATGGATAAAAATAAAATGAAATTACCTCATAAGTGTCCATTAAATCCATAAATAATCTCTAAATCACAAAAAATATATAACATTATGAAGTTGATGAGGTCTTGTAATTTTTTTTGATGTATTTAATAAATAAAGAGAGAATGGTTTATGGGAAACCATCCACTTTATTTTTTAATGTGTTTTGTGGTGCGAATATTTTTGGAATAATGTCCCAATTTGAATAATTAATGATATGTTGAATAAATTTCACATATAAAGATGATAATATAAGGATCAAATAACTCACAATATATGGCCTTCAAAAAAAGATATCCACTCACTAAAGAAAATGATAGTTTTAGAGAATGTGAGGCAGAAGATGTCGAAAGCTATAGGTTTATACTTTGATGATGTATATTATAAATAATACATGAAAATATGATGATGATAATGAATTGATTATTGGATATGTTGATTTTTAAGAATAATTATAGGAATCACTTGATAAAATGATATATAAAGAATAAAGAAAAAGATGGCCACTATAATATTGCATGATTCCAAGATCTACATGCAAAAACAGGAATATGAAAACCAAGAAATAAAGAATAAAATTATAAAACTAATATCTAGAAGATCAAAAAATTCGTAGAATGATGTTTATCTAATTCTTAAAATTTATGAAAATATCCAAATCATTTTTCTTTCATAAATTTTATTATATAGTAATGATTATTTATGGTAAGGATGAAGAAGTTATAATTTTCTATTTTAAGTGTGATGAATATGAATAATTATTTACAAAAATAATGATAAAAGGAAAAACAAAGGAATAATCATCAAGGAAAAAATGGGTATTTTGAGGAATAATGCTTTCCTATACATCATGCTAAGTGGATAAAAAATAGGTGACAATTTTTTGTAAATATAAACCAACATCCACTAACTCCTCAGAAGAAGGTTTGAATTCCCAAAACGTGGATGGAAACTAACCAAGTATCAAAAAGTAATCCCAATGAAAAATGATTAATATTTTTTTAATAATTTTAGGACACACTTACTATGTGTTATCAACCTCTAGGTTGTCCTTGTAGGAGAAAAGTCAACTCAAATAATAAAATAAAAATTATAACCATTAATTTTAATTAAATCGATAATATATTATTTAAATATTTATGCTTTATTAGATTAAATATGGATTATGAATGATACAAATTTCTTCTATAATCCTTATGAAATGCAGAATGTAGAGGATGTAATTTTCAATGAAATTTTTAGAAACTCAGAATGACTATTTTTCTCGGAGAGGAATAATAAATCACGGATGTAATTATTACAGCGAAACAAACATCACCAACATATATTATTAATGTTATATTATAAAAATATAATATTGAGGAAATTTCATTGCGGTAAATGGAAATGTAATGTTAAATTTATGTGGATAGTGGATGAATATAGTGAAATAAAAAATAACGGCCTCAATGTGATAATTATGAAAAAAATATTAAATCATTCATTTTAGGAATGACGAGATTCTTATAATTAGTAGTTCCTTATTGGGAATGAATGGATAAAATTATATCTAATGAACTAGTGTTTTTTTGTTGATTTGATTATTTTTGTTGTTTTTATTGTAATAAAATTTTTTGAACATGGAAATTCAATGGATTTAAATAAAAAATCATACACAATAAAATATAAATATTGATAACTTATTAATTAGAGAAAAAGAACCAAGGTAAACCTATATCAGGTGGGAGGATAAATTTTTTGGATGTTGTCCTATGAATAAGATAACATTAAGTGGCCTAGAATATATAGTCCATTGATCCAATCAACTCTGGAAAGGTGGGTGATGAGATATGGATTACATGATATTACCTATATTATATATGATCACAATCATACATGTGTATCTTTCTAGAAGGATAATATTAGTCATAAATTTTATATTCTAATGAATATGAAAGCATCAAGTTATTTGGAGCATGTGCATGTGGATATATGTGGGATAATTATGTTGAATGTTTTGGATGGGATTATTTATTTGGTGACCATTATATATGAATATAACTATATTTTAGGGAATATTCCCATCATGCACCAAATAGAGGTGCACAACTATATTTCACTATGTCAAGGGAGAGTAGAAAAATGTTATTATTGATGTTCTATATGCTTCAGACTAATAATGGGATAAAATTATTGAATAATTATGTTCTGTAATATCTGTTAATTCATGAAATGCAACAAAAGGTATTGAATGTTAGAACACACCAATAAAATGGGGTCATGTAGAAGATAAATCATATAATCAAATACAAGGATCAATCAATGTTGATAAAAATATATATTATGACAAGATACTATAATGAAGTAGTTATTATTGTAGTATATAAATCCACAAGATAATTTCATTATGAATGGAATGAGAGAAATCCATTTCAACTATGTTATATAAATAAAGCTACATTCAAATACATCCAAGAGTTTGGATGAAAATGTTTCGTTTTCAAAAAGGCAAAATGTTGAAAATTTTATAACCTAGGATTTGATGTCATATTTCTTGGATAACCATTAATATAGAAATATTTCTACTGTTACAACAAAATGCGTGAAATGATTATTGAATTAAATAATGTTTTTTAGGTTGAAGATGGATAAATGATACAATCATATGAGTATATTTTTAATGAAAATCTTATAAAAATTAATCTATATGTTATAAAGAAGTAAAATGTTTTGGGAGAGACACAAGGTATGAATATATATCTGATGAAAATACGTATTTTTAATAAAATCTAGAAATTATAATTGTTTTTTGAGAATATAAATTATGGGTTCAAATCACAAAATAAACATTGTTGGATATTATCCATCTTTGATGAAAATCATAATAATGATGGCTTAGCAGTAGGAATATTTTTTTATCATTAGTAAAATAAAATATTTTTATATGGTAGAATATGGTGAGAGTTAGGTCATTGCTACGATTAAAATTGTGAAAAAATGAATAAATATATAATATTCAATGTTAATCATAGTCTATGAGATATGAATTTCTATAGAAACATATTGGTGGTTTAGAATAAATTAAATTAATATGGTATAATGATTCGAAAAAAATCATTTCCTATGTGAAAAATATATTTTCAATATGAAGTAATTGATATCAATTAAACATATTAACCATTTTCATGGATTGAAATAATTGGGTTATTTCAATCAATATAAATTTAAAACATGCTTAAAATTTATTAGTGTGTTGTCAAATAATGATTTTTTGAATATTTCAGTGAAGAGGGTGTGTATACTAGTATAATAGATGGGCTTATCGTTGAAAAAGATAACGAAAACTTTTGATATCTCAAGAAGGATTTTTGTGATGTCAATCATGCACCTAGTTCTGGGTATTCTAGATTTGAACTATGTATAAAAAATATAATCTTTTATTTGGGTGGAATTGATCATAACTATTATATAAAGAGAGAAAACCAATTATAGTGGATGATTTTTATCTATGTTTATGAAATAATTTTTACAGGATTGAATTTAAATAAATAGAATTATTTATTAGAATAAATTACATGCTTATTATAGATGTATATAACTTGTGAAATGTTATTTTTCCATAGTTTTCAGTTTTTAATAAATGTTAATGGGATAGATTTTTCACAAAAATAGACATTACATGGTGTTTTTAAAAGGTTTTTAGATGAAAGAATCAAGGAAAATGGAAAATGTTGCGGAGAAAGGGAAAAAATTCCAAAAAATGAGCTGTGAAACAATGTAATTATGTCTATGTATTGAAATATTATTGGGCGTTTACTTTGTTTTACCACCACATGACTGGATATGCTATTTATCATGTGTTAAGCTTCTCATTTTCTATGTGATCCAAATGTGGGCCACAAAAAATTTCTAAAATGGGTTTTCATGATATATTTATAACATGTTAGATTATATATTATTAAAATATAATGTTGCATTTTATAATTTTGGGGTTTTCACTAATATATATTGTGATGGTTTGTTAGATGACTAAAAATAATCATTTTGTAGTGAATTCTATGATGAAAGATCATGTATTTTATGTTAAACAATGACGTTTAAATTCATTTCCTTGAGAACCGTTGAGGATTGATATATTACTACCACTAAATCATGTCATAATTCTTTGTGGATACAATAAAAAATTGATTAAATGGATATTTAGGTAATTTTTCTCATTATTATTACGATAAATCTCATGATTATGATAATATCAGAAAAAATATTATCCAATATTCAAGGAAAATCATATTAAGAAAATGTATCACTTCATAAAGGATAAATTAGAGTAAGTAGTTATCCGTTTGGAGTATGTGTAAACATATGATAAAGTTATAGTTATCATTACCAAAAACAACAAAAATAATATTTTGAGATTCCTCGAATTTCATTGAGAGTTCATACATCACTATATACATTGATGATAGGGCCTGAATGGAACACACCTTTCCAATGTTCTCTTTTTTCACCTAAATATATTTTTTATATAATTCAAAATTTAATGACTGTAATTGTAGGGATTACATTGGGTTATTTTCCAAATGGGGAGAAGATCTAAGTAAATTTCAAAGGGTGACAAAGAATAAAGGAAAGGGCTGGGTTTTTTAATTAATTACTGGATATTGCTATTTTTGGTGTGCAAAATGATTCATTGGTGTTAACAAAAAAATACTCATTCAATTATTGTTTCTCAAACCTTGAATTTCTCACATGGGCATATAATTTATTATTAGGGACTCTTTGATAGTGGTTTGAGCAATATAAGAATTTTAAATTGAACCAAAGGGGGATAATGTTATCCAAAATCCAATTAAGATGTTTTTTTCAATTTTTTAACTAATTGAAGAAGGGTGGTATGCATTAATTTTGGGGAAAGGTAATTCTATATCATCCAAGACAATATAGTAGAGGAAGATAAATTAATGAATGGAAACTTCCTAGTTAGTAGACTATGATGTATCGCAATTGGTTTTTCACGAAGAGAATGATAACATTTGGTTATCCAACCAAGCCATCACGATCCTTCACATGTGGGGGAAATACCGACCATGTAGAGGGAAAACTAGTCAAGCAATCTATTATTGAACCATAATGGTATGTCATCATGCACACAATTTATAATTTTCATTTAAAATTTCTCCTTGCTGTAAGGGTTGTACGTTATAGAAGATGGTCCATGGAACATGGTGGATCCATAGAGATGTCCTAGAGTGGACCTCAATACTATCTTTTATAAAATCAATATATTGAGATAAATTTCATGTAGTGGGTTTGTTAGCCTAGTTTTAATATGGGACAAGTCACCATCACGAAAAACCACAACCAATTTTTCAATTATTTATAGAATTTTTGGAGAGTTAATAGTTACTCTAGAATTTTAGAAGTACCCAGATCACCTCACAAAAGGGAACAATACATTCTAATTATATAGTAAATATAATTCCATATATATGGTGACCATGTCATAGAGTAATCAAAGAGTGATTTTTGCACAACTACAAATTTTTAGGTGTCCACATAGAATCCATTCATTTTGGAATGTAGATTCTTATTTTAGAAGAAGAAAATGAATGGGATCCCTTGACCAACAAAAGGCGTTGTTACAGAAGTTGATTCCATAATATTACAATTTCATTAAGTAGAAGTTATGGCTAGGTGTTATGGAAGGTGTTAGGGAAAAATATAGTTGATCTCATTAAATGGAAGTCTCCATGTTGAGGTGTTGTTGTCCATGCCATAGAAGGTTCCAAAGAAATGGCTATATGATATAGTTCCTCGAACCCCGCCCCCCCATTTCCAGGCTATGTCTACCCCATAACAAATATATCCATGCTTAAATATTCCAAATATAGTTTCGAATGAATTTTTTTTAAGGATTTCAACTTCTATGAGTAAATTATTGACGAACTGTGTATGATTCCCCCAATTTACAAAGAGGACACATGGAACAATCCTACGAATAGGGGGCCGTCCTAATAAGAGGATTTAAATAAAAATAAAAACATATTCTATTGTGAAAGATGGATAAATGTGTATATTGAAAAATACACTAGGAGATAAGTGTATTTTTATGTATATGATTTCCATATATAGGGTTAATGATATCATCTGGACGGTTGATGTTTTTGTATGGCGTTTCTACAGGAGCCTCATTGTCAATGGAAATATAAATTAGTGCGATGAAAAGAAACACCATTAACATTTAATTATCATATCATCCTTATTATTGAATAAGGAGGATTCAGTAGAAGAAGTAGTGTGATATTCGTTGAAGGAGAGGAGTGTGTTCTCTAATCGTTTGTGATGGTGAACCTGGAGGGTTAGTGAGGTCATGCTAAATTTTACATCAAAATATGTTAGTTTAGTTTATTAAGTGTGAAGGTTCATTACCATACAATCTGGATATATGTAACCTAGTGCAGGTGAGGCATGTAATATAACTTTTGTTATTTACTACATTTATCACCCGTTGAGGGGGAAAAAGAATAGAGATATTAAGGTGTTCCTTAAGGTGATAAATTCCATCCTAAATAGAAAATATATTTCCTATAAATTGATTCATCCCACACTCTAGGATCTATCATCTATGAGATTCCATCATTTTATATTTTATATCCCCATATTTTGTTGTTTTAATTTTATTATTATTATAACTAATTTTTTCCTTTGTTATGTAATTTTAAGGACAAGAAATAATATGGTTCTTATAAAATAATCTATATATAATTAATCCAAATATGAAATCTTATTGTTAAATGAAATTTCAATGATTTATAAAAATTTCTTTTAATGTTTTCACACATAATGACTAGAACCATCTTTTAAAGTGTATTTTGATGCTTATATTATATGATTATAATAAAATTTTCAATATTTTATATTTATAGGAAATTAATTTGGTTAATATTCTAAAAATAGTGTTCATTATTTTTCAAAATAATAAAAAAAATTAAATCGACCTTTTGGATACTTATATAAATAAATCGAACAAAATTGTTTTTTTATTAATGTAAAATATAACATAAAATTCAAAAAATCAAAACATCCGTTTTATAAATTCATAAATGTATTTTAAATATTTAATTTTAATATATAAATATATATTTTATATATAAATATGATAATATATTTTATTAAATAATTATTTTATTATGAATATATAAAAAAGGTGATCGAATTTTCAATATCAATATTTTTCCCTTTTCAGCCAGAAATTCAACATTTTCAGAAAAATATAAATGTATAATCTCAGGATAATTTTGAGAAGATAAATTTAATTTTTATGTTAATTATATAAAATTAGAAATTATAAATTATATAAATCTAGTACACAAATAAAAAATTAAAATATAAAGAATAATTTTTGTATTAAAAATGATGTTTCCAAGTGCCCTTATTATTATGTTATATTAATTTATTATTTAAAGATTGTAGATATATCAGTTGATATATAATTATATTTTAAAAATTGTTTGTGTAATTTATTAAGATAAAATATATAAGAAATAAAAAATTCTTTACTCGAGAAAAAACATTCCATTTTAATATCATATAATTTTAATTATTTATCATATAAATTAATGAACAATTAGTTGAGTAATATCATTTTATTTATCTGTGGTTTAATTTTTATTAAACATTTTCTAATAATATTGTTTTATTTTATCACAGATTATTTTATATCGATGTTTCATGTGGAGAAAGACCTTGAACCCATTATAATAAATACCATAAGTTTAATTTTAAATGAATGAAGCATTATAGTCTCACCGTTATGTAAATTTCATAAAATTTTATTTTAATTACTTTTTACAGCTGAAATAGTACATGATGGCAATAAGAGAGAAATGGATCGAAAATTGATTAAATGTGGTATTTACCTTAGTATCGAGGGTATGTCTTATAAACTAAATTATTTTATCATAATATAAAATTTTAATACTATTTTTTCATCTATCAATTTATTCTAAATAATCCTCGTGATTGTGTGTTATAGACTATATAATGAAATCAATTTTTAAATAGAGTCTATATTAATAATTATAGTGATAAGGGAATATAATACATATTTGTATATCAAATATGATTTCATTAGTCTGTTTAATTTGGATTATGTGTGGAGATATACAATCCATTTCAAAAGGAAAATAAATTTCATATTAAGGAAGAATTATAATAATTTGATGAACAATATACAATAATTTAAAACATGGGATAAAATAATAACATAATCTCTTTCATTGATAACATCAAATATTGGGTTGACGACTTTATTCTCTTAGATAACAACCTAGGTATACAAGAAGAGTAATAAAATAAAACAAAAACAAATTTAAAACATTGGGGTGGATGCTAAGTAAATTTTACACCACTAAATTATCTGTATACACTTCAATAGTATTCATTTCGTTCAATCACCCCTATTCTGTTTTCATATGGGGTTTTGAGGTCTCTTATTGTTATTTTCCTTTGGATTGGGGAATCAATTTTCATAATGCAGAAACTCTTTTCATTTGATGAATTTTATAGTATTATCTAATATTTCATTAACAATATTCTTTGACCAATATTTGATTCTAGGATATTGATAACCAATCATTCCAAATATGCTAAATTTTATTATTACATTGAGAAATTCCACTTGGTTCTTCCAAAATTTTCAACACTGAGGAAGTGGAATATTACATTAACCAATATCATCATTTCATGATCATATTTGAAAAAAATATCTTATTTATTGTGTTCATCTAATTTTAATAACACATTTTGTTATTAAATTTTTTATATAATTGTGTGAGAATAGCCATAATATATTTTATAGAAGCTTCTATATCAATGGGTTTCCCATTTTGATCACCACGAAATTGTCCATAATATTCATAGTTAACTCGGTTTCTTCTATTCCAACTATTATTATAGAAAATTAATATTAATTTATGAGAATACTAATTAATAATTATTAAATAAATATATCGAATAAATGAATCATTACTAGTGTGTATATCATAAATTTTAAACATGTAGGCCTTATTCAATGTTATAAAACAATATTGATGAATTTGCAAAAATACCTAATTATATGAAAATATCATGTGGTGGTTCATAAAGTGTGAGATAATTATCAAATAATATCCCCCTAGACTATGAAAATAATTTTTTCGTTATGCCAATTTTTAATGCACTAATTAATGATGGAGTTCATGCCAAATATTCCTCTTTCATGTTTACTACCACTACGTATATTTGTATTAGAAAATATATTGAGTTGCAGTATCTATAGAGGAATCTCATTGATTGTGAGCCATATAATATATACATTACAAAGATCACAATATTGTATCCAATAATATGTTTTATTCCTATGGGTTTTAATAATGTTTTCTTCTCTCAACCTAAATATAATGTAGACTAATCCCAACAAAAGAAAATTAATCCTAAAAAATAAGTAAAACCTACTCTAATACCAAATGCGGTTCCCCGCACCTATCACAAAAAGTTTAAATTTAAAAACAGATAATTTACTGCTAGATTAAATCCAAAAAAATTCCACAAAATAATCTAATATATATTTAAAAATTTTAAAAATTTCTTCTTACAATAATCACGCAATCCTAAGAATAGATGCTTTATTATTTTGTTATATTAGATATATCTGCATTTTATTTTATCATAATTGTAAACATTTCTCTATAATGGATCCATAATAGATTCCCTTATGTACATCTCATAATCTAAAATCTTGTACATAACCTAAAGAATAGAAACATAAAAATGGTGTTTGATTAGATGCTGAGTTTGGAAAAAACTCGTCAATATATCCTCAATGTTTAGATCAAAATATTATAAGAATACATTAGCGGGGGAGAAATACCATATTAAAAAGAACCTGAAAGAATAATACTTCTCTATATGTCATTAATTCCTATATAATATCATTTATTCAAACAAAAAAGTAATCATTTCATCATATAATAGATGTTTCCATGTGAATAATTCCTTTGTCGGGGAAGGGAGGGTATCTAGATTGGATAAGATCACTTTATAAAATTGATAAGTGTATACTCAATCATAAATTAATGAATTTTGGAAACAATAATTTGTAATAAAAATATTCATCAATAATGAAAATTCTACATCATGATTTTTTGAAATTTGGATGTCCTATCATGGTTGTAGTCGATTCATTATGACCTACCTCAACAATATAAAATTAAATAATATTAAAACAATTTCTTTTTAGATTGTTTAAAACTCATAGAGGAATCATTACGTGATTCATATATTCATTTTATAAATTTAGGGTTCCCATTATTTTTTTCTCTCCATTTCCTTCAACCCATATGTTAACAAAAAAACATTGAAAACTTATTAGTGTGAAAAAATTTTCATGGGCCCTCCTATTTATGTGATTTCCCCATTTTACATAGAGTTTGACTATCTCTTCTATTATTTGGGTTCTCTCTATATTCATTATGGTAATATTGTTTTAGTAATTGGATTCTATTTTTTTCTAGGTCACAGTTTTGATGGTTATTGATTCACTCTAATTTTTTGTGGTCTTCCACTTCAGTAATTAGGATTATAAATATTTCATTTTCTCATTGTGTACTGAGTTCTTAAGGTTAGTTTTGGGTTGGGTATTAGATAATTCTATTAATTAATTGTCTGTAAAAGTGATATTAACATTACATTATAATTTTTGAATATATAAGGTTTGTGAAAAGATGACATTAATTCTGTATAAAATAAATTAGAGGTAATGATATAACATATATGTGATTATTTTATTCTTAATATAATTTCCTCATGATATTTTTTATATAGTATGATAAGATATTATTTTGAATCTCAATTATAAATTGATTGTTTAACATGCCTAAAAATCATTAAAAATAAAAAAATATTTTTTGAAAAATAAAATAATGACATTGAATTCATAATATTTTTCCTTTTTATGGAATTATTGATATGGTAAACTAATTCATTACAATTATTATTTGGGATGATATTTCATCCATTGGTAATTATTGTAATAATTTTCATGGATATAATAAAACATATCATAATGTATTGATTTAATCACGATAATAAATAAATATTATCATTTCAAGTATTAATATGAGTGGTTGAATATGTTCTGACCTTGTATTGTGTATCCTTTATTAAATTATCTAAGTAAGTATTTAATCTCATTAACAATTTTTACAATTGGAATTATGAAAATTTTAATCATATATTTTATTAAAACATAGAAGACATTAAATTTTTGAATAGAAACCCAATTCTGAGTTTGTTAGAGGCGGGGTTAAGAATTTATAACCTTATTGTTGAGGACGATTAATGATATTGAATGTGACATAGTATGAATGGTGTGGAATTTTTTTTGGATGACTTTGTGATAGGTGGATCATGTTCAAAGACATATTTAAAAGTTTTTTTCATTGAAACTATTTGCTTATTATTCAGAAAAAAAATTCTTCTTTCATTACCTCAAAATAATTTAATCATAACAGTTTAAGGAATATATTAAATAAAGATGATTCTTGAATTGTTAAGGACTAAAAAAATGATTATTTAATTTTGAATTATATAATTAAATTAGTGAACCATCGATTTGAATATTAATATAAATATTAAACCAAGAATAAGTTGTTTAGTTACAAAATATGTATTAATTGATTAATAATATATTAATATAGAGTAGAATAAACCTTAATTATTTTCTTCTTAGGGACAGATTTTATTCATAATCCATAGTGTTGGTATCTACAAAGAGATGAAAAAATTTAGCGATAGTACGATTCATTGATTAACTTGGGCCCGTAGAATTTTTGTGTTTTTTAATATTCATTATATTCAATTTTTTCAAATACTCCACCACTAGATTAGGAAAACAAGAATGACACCAATTTTTTTATTGGATTTTGGGTCTTATACCAAAATCTAGGATATGAATGATATAGATGGATAACAACTCTCCATAACCCACTCTATAATTTTGAAATAGGGTATTATATTTGAATTTATTGGATATGATATGTTACATTTATAAGATATGTGCTAATAATGGATGTAGTTCCCCATAGTTATGATGTAAATATGCATCGAGGTTGAGATAGAATGAGGTTTTAGTGGATATATATATCCAGGTGGGAGTAGATTATACTTGTTACATGTGTGCATATATATGTTCAATGATGTATTTATAAATAGTACTTATTTAAGTACTTTGTAATATATATTGTTCTAATAATGTGATTACAGGGTTTGCTGATGATGTTTCTATGATTTTTCACTTATATAAGTTATGTGTTTGGATGGATGTGAAATATGACATAAGGATGGGATGTGAGAACTATAATGGAAGACGTTGCGGTATAGGATGACAAGTTCAATAGAAATATGGATGTGAGGTAACATTATTATACATATTATTTCGATATTATGTTACATATTTTGTTCATTACATGACGAGTGATTCTTAGTGTGTCTTGGAATATAGGAGACTTAATTTAGGTAATGAGTTGATTTTCTTTTTTATTCAGATACAATTTACTACGATTATTATACACATTAATGAGAATTTTTTTTGGATGATCCATTTCATTATACCTATATTCTCATCCTTAAATATATTTTTTTGTATTAGTGTTTGTGGTTATGACTATTTTTGTGCATGTTTTCATGTCCACAAGAGGGAGTTGGTGATTAATCATGGAATTACATACTCATAGAGGTTGTTTGAGGGTGGCATGTGTTTTCTGTCTCTATTATAGGACACTCATGTAGTATTTTACTATGGTGAAATTTTGTGATACAAAATATCATGGATTTATATTTTTTTGTTTCGTTATAATAGTAGATGTTATTGGTGGATTATTTATAATTTCATAAGAATTTCCCAAGTACATCCTCCCATATAAATGTTCTAAAACCTATATGATTTTTAGAAAACCATTTCCCACTAGAGTAAATGCTAAGGGGAAACACTCATCATCCTGATCTGCAGAAGCGAACTACCTGTGGTGGTGGGTGAAGAAAAATATGGTATTAAAAAATTTACTATAGTTTTTATATGTTAATTTCTGTTTGTAACTACTGATGATTTCAAGAATTATTAGTAAAATATTATTAATTGAATGTATTATGTGATATAAAAATATAGATCAGTTTTTAAATAGTCAATTAGGCCCCCCTATGATCTAGAACGAGGACTATAAGTTTATTGAATGTACTAAAAAAATTAATATTTATTGTTTTGTAGATACCTATGTTAGGATCATGTAGTATGATTATTTCTGCATGTGATGGAATTAGGTCATTGATAGTAATTGGGATGGATCATAATTTATTAATCATAAGGATTCAGTGATTTATGTTTTGGAAGTCTCAAAAAAATGTTCTATTGTAAATGTTATTATTACAATTAACATATGTATTAGGCTCATACGTAGGAATTTAAATAAAATTTAACAAAATATCTTAAATGGGATGTGTTATTTGAAGATGAATCATAGATGGTGTATCTTCATGAGTTATAGTTCCATATCCTATAGAGGTACTGGAGCTCTATTTTTAATATCATGAAAACGTCACGGATGGAGTAGATTGTCATTCAATAATTATCTTGAGTAGTCAAATGATTCAGGTTAAAACATTTAAAATTAGTTTTAGGATGAGTTCTATTCTGTGACTATGATTATTACACATCGATGGGAGATGATTTCTCTTCTCCAATAAAATTCCACTATGAGGGCATAAAATATTCAATTTAGAAACATTTTTTTTTAATTCTTAAAACCACTTATATTATAATTAGGCTATAGTGTGTCATTTTTTTTATTTTCTCAATCCAATTATTTAGTATCAATCCAACCAATTCCTCTTACTTATGATCTATAAGGATTGTTTTAAATTATATTTATCGAGTGGATACTAGAATATTTCATATCATAATGGATGAATTCATTAAAAATCTAAAATAAGTAGAACTATGAGTAATGTTTATTAATTTCATAGTTAGTCCAGATTTCAAATAGCATGGATTCCACTTCTACTTTAAATATATCATTTCTCCATAGATTTTTGTTCATATACAAAGGCGACCCCTTTTGATTTATATTCTTGTATAGTATATGGTCACTAGAAGATCTAGTGATTGACTTCTCATAGTAATCATCATAGAGGTAATGGATCATTATGGGATTTTCTGTTATATTAGTATCCTCTAATATAATTGTAGTTCCAGTTAGGAAGTATTAATTTCGATCAAAAATTAAGAGAATGTCTGTGTAGATGGTATCTGAATGGTTCCCAACATTCCTAATGTAATTGAGGAGAGCATAGTATTGGAGGTGGTCAACATCTGATATAGATATTTAATTGAGTATTTCATAGTTATATATAAATGATAGAGTTTCCAGAACCATATTATTACATTAATAATAAATATTTCATCTATTTATTTTCTACTTTGGTGTATGCCTTATTCATCTCCTGATCACTGAACACTTCCTTTACACCCATCCTTCTCCAAAATTTATAACGTATTGTGAACATTCTTCCAGTTCATATTTCGATAACTAAACATGTTAAAGGTTAATTTATCAGGAATTATGTATATAATAATTTTTAGCTGATGTTTTTGAAACATAAGTTCAATGAGTTTTCATACATTTGGATATTTTACCGTATGATGTATTTTTTGACAGTGAATAGAGGTATTCAATTTATTCTACCATTGATAACATTAGGAGGAGAATCTTATTATTCAATAATGATATAGAGAATATCATAATCATTTGTAAGTGGGTATATCATATGGAATAGATACATGTGGAGTCTCTGTTATATTTAATGAGATAGTTGATTTTGTTTTTAGAAAAGGTTCACCTATTGGTGTTTTTTAGGGTGGTTTAACTGTTCGATGATATTTTTTCAAAAGAGGGTATGCTTCTACACCCTTGATAAGAAATTGGGATTTCTATATAGTTAAATAATTGTGAATCATTAATATTAATGTAACTACGTTGGATGACTTATTTTATGTTTTGAGAACTATGGATTTTGATTTATAATATCATATGAAGGGAATTTATTCTATTCCATGTCATGATTGTGCTGAAATAATCTTATTTATAAGGAAGTAAGATAAAATTATGAATATTTCATTGACTATTGTCACATGAATCCAGTGATATTGAAAAATAAATATTCCATTCCTTGTTTTTCAAATCAATTAATGTAAATGAAGTCATCTAGCTAGTAAAATAATGTTGATTTGTTATTAGGATATCATTAGATAAGGGTGAAATGAAAATGATATACAAAAGACTTCATCTATATATTATTAATGGAAGTATGAGTTCATTGTAATTAACTTAATTATCATGAGAAATCCAATCACATTTATGGGGAAGATGAGATCTTCCATTAATGAGTTTCAAAACTACTTTATGGGGATGGTAATTAACAAAATCAACATGTAATCCTCATTCAATAATTTGATTGTACACTATCTATGAACCATTTTAGATATTATTCTATGACATGAACGTTTTTAGAAGTCATATATGTATAATTTCACTACACATTTGTTTCATATTATTTGTAATTTTGTATATGAGTGGGGGGTATTTATTGATCCTTTGATAATAATGGATGGTTTTCTGAGGTATCCCGTGAGAATTATATGGAGTTCTAGAGTTTCATTTCTATTACCAGATATTTTCTAGAGACTATGCTTGAGTTGTCTAGAATTGTGTTCACATATATATCATTGATCATGAAGAATTATAATTTCATGTAAATTGGTCAATGTCAAACAAATTTTGGGTTTTTTAGTGGAGATTGGATAGTTCTCAATATATCCATATTAAAAAGTATGGTGTTATGTTTGAGGTTTTTTAGGATGCTTCAATACTCATAAAAGGTTTATTTTTGATTCATCAATGAAATTCCATCTTATATAGACCTAAAATAGTACTACCTCTCAAAATTTTAATTTGATACCCATGATATTGATATTTTAATGCTGAGATTTATTCAAATTCATAAATACACTCTCTCATTCATGAGTTATTTATTGTGTTTATGGATTTCAATAGATTGATATAACTCCTCTCCAAGTGTAATATTAACATGATAAAGTAGTGGTGTAGTATTAAATTCATATAATATTATGAATGTTGTCATTCTTATGCATTGGGGAATTGCAATTTTTTCTGATTCACTGCTCGAGGAGTAACATGGACATATTTTTCTTGAGAGATAGATTCATGGAGATTTTTGGAGGGTTATGTAGTGATCAAAAATTATATCGATGATGTTAATGATAATAACGTATCTACAAGAAGAATATGTTGTAATATTTGGTGTATTTGGAGGAAGAATTACAATTAAGAGATTATGTGGTGAATGTTTGGATGGATCATATTATTTTTTGTGACACTCTTATAAAATTGTACGAGGATAGTTAGTATGAGATGTTATTATTGGGGGAAAAATTTTTCTCACAATGTTGAATGATGTGGCATGTCATCAGCTTTAATGATCACCCTGGGTAGTGAAACCTATTGTAGATAAGATATATTAGGACACCATTGGTCATCATTCGGTGTCCAAATATTAATATTTCAATCATATGATTCATATGTTGTTTTTTATCAACTAGTAAATAACGGTTGAACATTATGTTCATAGTGACATTCAACATCCACTACATTCCCATTTATTGAAGTGATAATAACTTCTAATCGATTTATTTAATGGTTTACCAGATTATCAGGGTTGATATGAAGATATATTAGTGATCACATATTATTCCATTATGTTATTTATCTTCTTTTTAATACATGATTCATGTACATTTTATTCCATTTGGAGACTGTATTTGTAAAATATAAGGAAGATCCAATAGTGTTTAATATATGTTAATCTATAATTAAGATCCCTATTTTTCTTCCTGATCATAGAAATGTATTAATCATGTTTTTGCATATCAATTATTTCATAACATATAATTTTTTAAGTATTTTGATGCAAGTATTGACAAGAACATCCAGACTATTGAAACATGTTTCATGCAAACATTCTATATTTTTAGTGTGTTTTGATGAAGAACTTACCCTTTGATGAGATTCACTATAATAATGGCCATAAATTATATATTTCTATACATAATTTAGAGAGTTCTTCTCAATCATATAGATCTCCATTGTGTAGGATAGGCGATAGATTTTCAGAATTCCTTGAACTTGAATAGGAACTAAAAAATATATAAATGTTCCAAGTAAATGAAGAGTAGATAATGATAGCTCAATTTCATTATATTTATTATGATAATTACATGAGTAGACAACTATTTTTTCAAATGTAGATAATTTTTTCTTGATTTTATAACATTATCATTTTAAGTGAATTTTTTTCTGGTTGTATTCATTATTTTAGATACAGTGGACCTTTTATGGTTTCAACACATATAAGTGAGGCTAGATGTAGATTAGATTTTCCCCCTAGATAGATTGAATTTAGGAATTCTTCCATACATCAAAAAAAATTAATTTTATTATTGATGAATACTAAATAATATATTTGGGGGATTTTGATGTTGAAGATGATAAAATTTTCAATGAATTGTCTATTAAGATTCAGGACCACCAAGAGAAGTTATTTTGTGTACATGTTATTCCTTTAGTTTGTGTCATGTGGTGACATAAAATTTTAGATCAAGGTACAAAGGAATGTGATTTCTAGATGTGTTCTAAATATAATGTTTTGAATGATAATTTATTTTATAGATATGATATATATTACTTTGATAATATTGAATAAAATATTGATGTTGTTGAAAATTCATTTTACCCTTCAATTATGATAAATTATATGGGCTCTTATTATTATGGGATCTATGAGAGATATATCTTGTGTTATTTCCTTCTATGGTCATCTTTCTATTTTCAATCTCATTTTTGTTTTTCTTATGTAGTATAAGTACCATTTGAGAGGGATCTGATATAAGGGAACATATTTTCCTCAACCCCGTATTTTTCTTAGAAAGGAATCATAAATTTCACCATTGGTCTAGGAAGTGACCTATACATAAAACCTTTTTCATATAAGATTCTTTCACATAACACCCATTATCATGAAAAAAACCCTTAATTATGGTCATAATTCCTTAATGTGACCCTTATATATCACTCCTTTTCATAGAAGTGACCCTTACTTATGGGATGTGTACGCCTACGTACCATAGTTCATTTCAACAGTTTTCCATGTTTTCATAACATATGAGTCTACATTTTCACAAGTAAGGGTATATCATTGATTTATATAAGTAAAATATTGAAAATTTAAGATACATTTAATGATTTGTAGGGGTCATTTATTGACACCAAAGATTCATTTATTCATACAAGAATGTAAAATATTAAATATGTTAGAAATGGTTTCTCACGAGTAAACCACCATATCCAAGAAGTGAGGATCCTAATACCAGACTAAATTATATATAAAAAATTATTTGGTTATTATTATTTATATGTCAAATAATTTGAAAATACCATTATGTAAAAAATTCCTTATCATAGATAAATGTTTTGTACTGTGATATTTTAAAATTTTGGTGTCAAGATGTGGTGACTATTTCTGAATTGTGACCACCATTATCCATATAAATGTTTACAATAGTTAATTGGTTTTTTCGAATATAGTAAAATTTTAGGAATATTCATGATGTGATTCATGAATCTCAGTTATTATATTTAGGGTGTCCCATTCCCATGGTTTAATCATCCTCATTTTCAGGATTATTATATGTGTATTACTCCATGCAAAGTAATATCATAATGATTAGCATGTATTTACATGATTTTTAATTAGTCTCAGTCTTACATTGTTATTATGTTTTTCTGATGGTTATTTTAGTGTCATTATTGGATTATTTCTATAATATCTCATCATGGATGTGAAATATGACTTTTGGAGGGCGTTAGAGCACCATGATAAAGGAAATTGGGGTTTATGGAATCTTTTTTAGATGGATTGTGGATGTAAAAGATCATTTCTCAATATATTTTTTTAATATTACATTTCCTACGTCTGTACATTACATGGTGATCCAACCATGGTTATACTAGGAATATTCTTTTCTTGATTTTCATAAAGAGGTGATTTATCAATTTCTTAACAAGGGATTTAGTTAATTTATTCATCATTTTATGAAGAGTGTTTGGGGAGGATCATACAGAGCATACAAAGTGTAACACCCATATATATATATATATATATATATATATATATATATATTGGTTTCCATGAGGAAGATGGGGATCGTGCTCAGTGTTACATCTCTGTTAAGGGTGTTCAAATGAAATTTTAATTTTTGGTCACTTTTTTGTGTGTTTCTCGTGGTATTTTAATAATTTCGTCTAATATTATATTTAATTTATTCTATAGTTATTTATTAGGTTTTATTATTGTAATAGAGTGGATTGGTGGACTCATTTTTATTTCCAAATAAATTTTACTCTAAACCCACATATATATATGTTTTATACTCAAGGAGATTGTCTCCAACCAAGATCTTATTGAAGAAAGGATTTGGTGAAATGCCAATAATCACAATGAACCCATGAGGGGTTCTAGTAGGGATATGTCATGATAGATTGTCATTCCCACTAAACTAATAAATATTATCCCACAATATTAGAAACTCAAATAAGATATTATAAAATTCAATGGTCCACCAACCTAATTTAATGATTAAATAAATATTCTACAATCATATTACACATTCTCAATCCAACTGAGAAAAAATTTCATTAATAATCCCAATATATAAATAATAATAAAAACATGCTAAAATTTATTATTTACATCAACTAAAAAAACTATATCAGTGTTGACACAACAATAATATCCAATGAAATGACTTTAATATGACATTTATCCATCCCACGGTCCCACTATAAGATAAAATTATAATTTACATTACATTATAAACCATAAATTTTAATATATTTTGGTAAAATATTTCAGATAAATAATAATGAGAATTACCTCTTTTGAATTAATTAAAAAATCTCTGCCATCATCCTATTTTTTCCTCCTGGGGACTCGAGGATGGGGGCTCTCGCAGCGTTCTCCAACGGGCCTCTAGAAAAACTAATCTTCCTTGCTGATCAACGTTGAGATTCTCAAATGGCTGGCTTTAATTCAGCATGGGTGCTTTATTCCTCTCCTGCTCTGGCTCCCCTAGAGCTTGGTTATTCTAAATTTGATGTGGGAAGCCTCGAAATCCCTCTTCGCTCTTTACCAGTCTCCTTCCACGATGCCTTGAAATGATCAGATCTTAGTAGTGTGAAGGATTCAAAGAAACCACTCTTTAAAAAGATCTATGATGGTGGATACTTAGTTGACGCAGATCTGGAAGCCTTGAAATAAAGGGAACAACTACTCAAATACTCGGTTCTTGGCTGAGTCTCATACAACATAGGTGACCGGCCTTGGACCCTCTCCGACCTCAAGAACCGGATTGCTCACTGCTGGGGATCATCAAAATGGAAGATGGTTCCCATTGTTAAAGGTTACTATCACATCCTCTTTACCACTCAAGGTGAGCTTGATGAGGTATGGAAACTGGGTAATTTGCAGCTCAAACCGGGATTTCTTAGATTGTCATATTGGGATGCTTCTTTTAACCCATTCACACACAAAAATAACATGGAACATGTTTGGGTTAGAATTCATGGTCTCAATTGGTTTTACTAGCACCCAAATATCCTAAATGACATTACTTCCTACATAGGATCCCCCATTAAGATTGATCATAGGACATTAAATGGAGATCTTGGGCTCTATGCTAGAATAATGGTGGATGTTAATTTGGCTTGTGATCTCCAAACTAATATAAGCTTCAATGCTCCTGACAATAGAATTGAACTTAGCATTGAATATGAAAAAAACCACCCTTTTGTGAAGTATGCAAATTGATTGGTCACAACTATGCTAATAGCAGGGTGGTCTGGAAAAAAATGGACCACACAACTGTTAATGACTGGAAGGAACTCAAACATGCCAAAAAAGGGAAGAAAATCATAGAAAAATATGGGCTTCCTGAGAAAAAACAAGACATTTGGGTTAAAAAATCTAATGTACTCACAACCTTGGATGGTAAATCTTGGGGAGATTTGGTTGAGAAGGAAGAGGCCAGTCAAATGGAAAATAACACTACTATTGGATGTCAAAAAATAGTGACTGAAAGGGATAGTAATAATCTTAAAATGAACAATCCCAACAATATTTCTAATTCTGCAAATATTGCTTCTGTTTCTGTTACATCTACATTGAATGAGATTGCTTGTAGGGACATAGAGACCTCAGTTCCTTTAGTGTTGAATGGTCCCTCAGATGTTTCTAATAAGAAACAAAGTGGCATGGAAAAGGTTTCAGATCCAGGTATTTTTGTTCTTCACACTTTTAATTTTAAATCATGTCCTCCTGTTTCTGAAAATCCTACAATAGAGTCATATGATCCTAATGTTGATACTACTACTAATACTATTGCACACAGCATCATACACATGCCTGTTCCTACCCATATTCCTCATAATGAGTCGGTTTCTGTTAACAGAGGAGTGTCCAACTCTCATGTTGACATACAAAACTCAGTTGTTTTACAACATCACAAATCTGTTGAGATGACTACCACTCAAACTTCTATAACCACTGTTTGTTCTTATACTAATATCATTGTTAATACTTTTATGCCGCACAGCATCTCACACACTCATCCTATTGTTTCTGCACTACAAACTGAGTCTTCTCAAGCTCCTACATCCTATTTGGACAATAGGCTATTTCCCAGGCCCTCTATTGACAAACAAAACTCTAATATGTCTCAGCCACACCCTATTGTTTCTTTTCAAATTTCTGTTCCCTTGCAACCTGTGGATTTCACTGTCATTATGCCCAAAAATAATGTAAAATCCTCAGCTAATCCTGTCAAGACAGCTGCTGGAAATCATCACCCCCTACTCAAGGTGCTGTTTTGGTCCATGACCAGACCAGTTCTTCTATAGCTTCTCCTACTGCTTTGGACAACAGCCTGCCTTCCAGCCCCTCTTATGAAAAACAGAACACTGAAATGTCTCAGCCTCACCCTATTACTTCTATTCCCATCTCTGATCCCATGAAACATGAGGATTTCATTGTCATTCTGCCCAAAAATTATGTGAAATCCTCAGCTAATCCTAAACTTGTACAAACAGTAGCTGGAAATTGTCACCCCCCTGCAGAAGTTGTTGTTTTGGTTCATAACCAGACCAGTCCTCCTATAACTTCTCCTCCTGCTTTGCCTATCCTAGATCAAGGATCACCAGATTCTAAACATACTCTAGTTGGATTAGAGATAAATCCTTAGATCTAATAGAACACTGCTCATGGATCTGTGAGTGAAACCTCTATGGACAGTTCTGTTAGTACTCCAATTCCTGATCATAGTGCAAATTCTGTTTTGAAAACAAATGCTCTTAAAAGTTCTGAAACTTATGATAACAAACATGAACCTGCTTCCTCCCCTGTGGTCACATGATCTCAAGAGAAGAAGGGTTCTATAAAATCAAAAAAAAAAGAAAGGTTCTAACCCAAAAAATAATTAAATATGAGTCTTCTATATTGGAATTGTCCGGGAGTAGCTAACAATGATACCTCCACAACACTTAGGAGGTTTTTAAACACCCACATGCCCCATTTATTTTCCATTTCAGAACCTAATTTCAATTTTAATACATACATCATGAGATTTGGATCTCTTAATTACAGTTTTCTTAGCACTGGCCAAAATAGTCCTCAGATGGATTCCATGTGGATCTTTTTTCATAATTCCCTTCAGAATATCAATATCTTTGGAATTTCTGAACAACAAATCACCTATTAATTCTCATGGAATGGAAGACATACTTTTTTCACTATGGTTTATTCTAGGAATAGATATCAAGATATAAGAGTTCTATGGCTTGGACTTCTTGAGTTAGCCAATGCTTTTAAAGATCCATGGGTAGTGATGGGTGATTTCAAATCCATTTGTAGCTCTCCTGAAAAAATTGGACCCTCGCATCTTTCCATATCCTCTAGGGAATTAAGGTCTATAATTGAAAATTGTATCCTACTTGAAATCTCTCTTTGTTGGTTCTAAATATACTTTGTACAGGAAACACTACAACAAAAATGTAGCAAGTAAGCCTGACAGAGCATTCATTAACATAAAGGCTCTTGATAATTAGGAAAAAATATCCAGTGTAACTCTACCTAGACTCAACTCTGATCATCATCCCATACTTGTTAGCTACCTTATGAATGATCGAAAGCTTGTTCTTCCCTTCAAATTTAATAGTGCTTGGTCCTGAAACCCGGACTGTGTCACTTTCATTTTTAACACTTGGAATTCTATGAATCATCATAATGATTCCTTTGCCTGTTTACACAAAAAGAAAATTCTTAAACAGGACCTTAAAGGTTAGTGTAAAAATACGAACTCACAAATAGGTCTTCTTATCTCCTATCTTGAATGTGAACTTATCAGGGATCAAAATCAAAATACCAATTCAGATTTCAATATGGATCCTCAATTGGATGCGAGCATTTCCCTCAAAATTAACTCCTTGCTCACTTTTATGGATGATATTCGCAAGAAAATGTTTAGGACTAAATGGCTTACAGATGGAGATCGTAATGCCAAATTTTACAATTTCCTTCAGAGAATCTAAAAGGTCAATCATCCTCATTCTAAGCCTATCCATAATGAATTAATCATTGACTCAGAAGAGACCAACACGGACCATGTTCTCTCATACTTTCACAACATCTTTAACGGCCGGAGTATAAATACTATGCTTAAACCTAACATCATTCCCTTAATTGTGGATAAAGGAGATAATTAAATGCTTTTAAGCATTCCAATCGATCATGAAATTAAAGACACTGTCTTTGGCCTTAATCCAGACAGTGCACCTGGTCCAGATGTGTTCAATAACGGTTTCTTTGAAAAGCATTGGGATATTATCCACAATGATGCTTGTAAACTAGTCAGGACCTTCTTTATTTTTGGATATTAACCTCATGGAATCAATAATCAATTTTTAAACATAATTACCAAGGTTTCAAATTTCTCTAAGATCCATCAATTCAAACTGATTTCCCTGATTAACATTCTTTATAAGATTATTACCAAAATCATTGCGAATATACTTGCTCCTATTTGCAATAAAATTTTTTCATGGAATCAATTTGGCTTCGTTAAAGGTAGGTACATTAAATACTGTATTTGTCATGCCTCCGAATGTACCAACAGTTTAAATAAAAACACTAGAGGAGGATGTGTGGCTATTAAATTAGATATCAGAAATGCTTTTGACACCATAGATTGGAATTTTATTTTCAAAGTCTTAAAAACATTGGGTTTAATGATACCTTTATTGGATTAATTAAGACTCTATTTCATTCAGCTTTCATCTCTATTCTTATTAATGGAACTCCTAGAGGTTTTTTTAAATTTCCTAAAGGTGTTAGACAGGGTGATCCCCTTTCTTCCATCCTTTTTGTTATTGCTGAGGATTACCTAAGTAGGCTCCTTAGCAATCTGGTTGATCAATGTATGCTTCAACCTATTCAAGTTACCAGAAACTTAAATTCCCCTACTCAAATTTTTATATTCCGATGATATTATTCTGTTTCTTAAAGGGGATCAAAAAAATATTCAAGTTTTCAAGCAAGCCATAACCCACTATGAGGATGTTTTAGGTCAATCTATCTCTTGGAATAAATCACATATTTTTTTTGGTAAGAACATTCTGGTTAGAAGAAAATATACCATTACCACTTATCTTGGTGTCAAAGAAGATCTCTTACCTTTCTCTTATGTAGGTCTTCCTATCTTTTAGGGTAGACCCAAAGGTAGCCACTTTGCTAATAGAATAGATCAAATTATTAACCAGATCTTTAATTGGAAGTTGAAATCCCTTTCCATGGCTGGGAGAATATGTTTGGTCAAATCCACCATTGTTTCTAAAATGGTATACGCCTTTATGATTTATAAATGGCTAATAAGTATCTTCAAAAAATTTAATACTTACATTAAAAACTTCATTTGGATATGAAGTATTTTTTAAACGAAGCATGTCACTATTCCTTGTAATTCTTGTTGTAAAACACTTGATAAAGGTGGAATTGGCATAAAAAATCTAATATTGTTCAATAGCGCTCTTCATTCCTGTCTAACTTGGCATATTATCAATTATACTTTTAAAGTTTATGAATTTTTACACCATAGATTTCTTCATAAACTTTTAACGGGTAATTCGAATTTCATCACCTCTTCAATCTAGCCTTCTATCAGAGACTTTTACCATAAGATCATGGAAAATACTAG
Organism: Viscum album; assembly: GCA_963277665.1. Taxonomy (NCBI): domain Eukaryota; kingdom Viridiplantae; phylum Streptophyta; class Magnoliopsida; order Santalales; family Viscaceae; genus Viscum; species Viscum album. The sequence continues at coordinate 2,060,611,918 of OY728126.1, read as the reverse complement.
ATGGATGGTCAGTTCTGATTCTTCCATTAATTTTTGGTGTGGAAAATGTTGTGGTAACCCCCTAATCTCACTACTATAACCCAATGTCATTCATGATGATACTAGTCAATCTATAAAAGATGTCTCACAATTTTACAGACATGACATCCCTGATTATATTGTGTAGACTATTGATAATCATTCCTTTTCCTTTGATGGGGACTTCCTAGTTTGGTAACCTTATCTAAATGTAATACATGACTCTAAAAACTTTTCTAAGCATAACTTTTCTGATGATGAATCTAATTATCTTTAGGTGAGTCATTTCAATAAATATTTGATTAAACCTTCTAGGATCACCCTTATTTGGCGTATCTCATATAATAGATTGCCCACTGAAACTACTCTGCAAAAGTTCGGTATTCATCTTTGTTCTAAATGTCGCTTTTGTAATCAGCACAGAGAGGACGCCAATCATCTTTTTCTATCTTGTGCTACGACCTCTAAATTATGGAATTATGTTTTTGAATTATTCAATTGCAGATGGATCATGACAGACTCTATTTATTTGTTTTTAAAAAAATTTATTAGACATGATTCTTCTTCACAGGTTAAAAATATATTTCTTGCGGCTATGGCGGAACTCCTGCATGAGATATTGTACACTAGAAATGATCTCATTCATAATAATCTCTCATTTAGTCTCAATGCAGGAAAATCACGGATTCTTATTGTAATTCATGAAGCCGCCTCAATTCAAAAAGTCTGTTGAAACAAATCGGTTGGTGACTTTGAGATCCTTCGTTATCTCTGTGTTCCTGGAATCTACCCTACGCCCAAACGCTCCATTGAAGTTTTCTGTCAATCGCCAATTCCGGGATGGATCAAAGTGAACATTGATAGTGCTTCTAAAGGCAATCCAGGACCCTCCAGTTGTGGTGGAATCTTCAGAGACTCAGTTGGTTAGTGTCAGGGTTTCTCCTATGTTGGATGTGGTCACTCATCATCTCTGGAGGCGGAAATGCTTGGAGTCATTCACTCTGTTGAGTTTTCACTTAAAAAAGGATGGAGAAAGCTTTGGATTGAAAGTGATTCTACCAACATCATTCATGCCATCTTGAATGGCATCATTCATCTGGCCTAGCCTCTCACTACATTCTGGATGAACTGCTTGAAGACACTCCATGGGATTGATTACATTGCTACTCATGCCTAATGTGAAGTAAATTCTATTGCTGATGCTCTTGCTAAAAAAGGAGTTCATCAAAGCATGACTTGGATAGATACTCTGCCAGCTGATTTATCTTATCTTTTCGATAGATATTGTAAAAAAATCTCATCTTTCCATCTCTTGTAACCTTTTTTATTTATATATTGTGCTTTGACCTTTAAAAAAATCCTATTTTTCCTCCTCTAAGTATCATATTAAAAATTCCCATATATCATCATGATTTTACAATTATTTTTTGAAATCACATAAATTAATCATAAACTAAACCGTCATCAATTAGATGTTTTATTAGGGGAATACTAAACACTAAATTAATGGGAGAAATTACCTTATTCCAGTGAATGAAAATTCCCAAAACACCATGCATCATAAGGAATGACAGGAGAAAGAATATGGGTAAAATAGAATCATTTCCACCTCTCTACAGCTACAAAACAAAGTATCCCTCAATATGAGTTTTAAAACCTAATTAAATAACGAAATATCCCAAAATTAATTTTTATTTGGCCTCATAACTAGCCTCCCAGTGGTCCTGTACTTCGTTCCAAATAGTAGGGTTTTTGGTACTGCACCATTCTAAATCCTATGAAAATCTTAGTGGGGTTACATTGGGAATTTATGGAGTTCCTATTATAGACCACAAATCATTATTTCTAAAACACTCTGATTAAGTCATTTTCTCATTATATTCCAAGAATACATATGTCTATAAAACATCAATTTAACCTCCTATGAGAGTCCTACACAACCATCCACTTTATCTAATTTTTAAAATTCAATCCCACCACAATTTAACTCTACTAACATCTATCTTTCTACTATTTCCACCAACACTCGATAAAATGGGAGATTTCGCACTATACATCATGGGGATTCTCTTCTAAAGATGAGTCATCTTTCATATCCATTAAACAATTATAGTAACTATGATTTGGTATTTTTCTAATCTCAAGGTATAATAATCATTTTATCATTATTTCATCAATCTATAACTATTTTTTATAAATTTCCCCATAAAGCTTCCACTCTAATCCGACATACACAATAATAATTCTATATATTGAATAGTTAAATAAAATTACATTTTTTATCACAACCATATAACAAATAAAATAATCATTTTATACTCATCCATGTGTACTTTTACTGAATTATATATTGACACATGCACTATAGTGATAACTAATTTAATATCCATTAAAATATTCATTATATATAATTTAACTAAAAATAAAAATTTCCCAACATGTCTCCAAATTTTTTAATGTGGTTATTCTATTCAATATTATTGTATATTCAATTTTTAACATGATCATCTCCTAATTACCTACCTATAAACTCTATAATCATCATCATGAGAATCAATGCATCATATAAATCCATAATTTATTTAACATATCATGATACCCCCATTATGGATTTTGATATATTCCAATCATTGGTAATTGTCAAATGAATTTCTCTAAACATGTATTCAATATGTTAAATAATTCCCAGTATATGAAAAACAAACTCACCCCCATTTAATTTCCAAAGACATTCCTTACAATATAATAGTTCATTTTTAGTATATATATCATCCTATAATTCCAAATAATCTTCTAGGATTACGAGTTAAACTATTAATAAATTTAAAATTTTCCCACAATCATATGAATTCCCTTATCATTGTATTATGATAGTCTATCTGATAAAAAACCCTTTATCCTTGGAAAATATTTATCAGGACAATAACCATCATAACCTAAATAATTAAATACAAAATATTCACACTATAATCCAAATATATCATTTTGATCTATTTTACCACTATCTATAATGATATATAACCCATTTTCATAGCACATGAGATTTTATAAAATAAATTAAATTGGAATCCTATAACCACTTTCAACAAATACACTCATTCAAATCTACTATGGCATTCATGCATCCCTTAAAGATATTCTATAACTCTCATATATACCTCAACTCACCATTGTTTAGAATCATTTTTAGTTCACTCATTATATTTTCAAGCAGTGTAAATTTAAATTGGAATTTGTATTTTTCCATTTTTTGGATGATCTACTCTCTAAACTAAGATTATTAATGTAAATATAACCATTGAGACATGGTAATTAGACATCTATTGTATGGTTCTAAGCCTTGGGAGTTTTTCTAAGATTGTGGTCAAGCTTCAAAAGTGTGGGTCTTTAAAAGATCGTTTTTTAGAAATAGAACGATCCCCATGTTTGGCACATAGTTAGTTTAATTATATGGTTAAACCATATTGCCAATTTTCATAAGAAGTATGGTTTTTTTAATCCATGAAATCCCCTAGTAATAATCATGAATCTTGTTGTTGTTTTTCTTGGGTGACCCTTATGGGCTATGAATGGTTTTCCAAAACCATGACCCAATCCTACACCCAAAGATCCACTTAACTAGTTACACCACCTAGTTGAAAGAGAATTATATGAAACTAGGAGACCAAACAATCTAGGATGTGGTTACTAGGTAGATTATTTCTCATAGTTAGTGCATGGTATTCTAAATCATGCGAAAAAAACCCTGCAACACCTTAAAAAATAAAATAGATGGTTTTATCATTGTCTATTTTAAAGAATATCCCACATTCTTGTTTCTACACATGTCTAAAATCACATATATAGATTCCATTGAATGGATCCCTGATCTCCCTTATACATAGGGCCAAAAGAAAATCTATATGAATGCTAAATCCTTCTAACTAGAAGGGAAGGCCAAGGTTGTGTCTGTGGGGAGAAAATTCCCTCAATGTCATAGTGTAACAAAATATAATATCAATATATGTCAATAAAGGAAGCAGTAAATAAATTTGAAAATAGATGAACATATATATGAAATATATAAAATATAGTTTTCAAATGTAATCTCATATACAACGATGAATATTATCCCAATTCAATAAAGAAACCAAAATATTCATACAAGGCATCATTACATTACATGATCCAAATTACCAAAAAATAACAACAATCACTTTATCTTGATAGAAACATGGTCCTGATCATAGATCTACACTCCACTACTCATTATCACAGAACAAAGTAATTTGTCGGACTATGGGAACATTCCACTGTCCCTACCGGCATCCAAATAGTCTATTTGGGTACCCACTAGTGGCCTAAAAAGGTTGTGAGATAAAATACCAATAGGAAATCATTTAAACGTCTATAGTAAATCATGGATTTGTAATATAATCTAATCAGAGAGAAATATATATCATAGTTTTGAAGTGAAAAAAAATAAATTTCATATGGAATATATTCTACAAAGAATGTGTTCCTTTATAACCAAACAATGCATCCTAAAAAACATGGTTTAGGCTCCTATACCAAGGTAGAAATATGTTAAAGGTGGTAAAAACCATATACTCTACTTATACACATCCTGTCATATCAACCAAAAAAATTATCTATAATCATGAAAATAAATCAATGATTGTCTTCCATATTATTAGAATCAATTTATCAACTATAAATGTACAGTAAAACCATGAATTTGACATTTAGCAATGTTTTGTAGTATAATTATGTTTCAGACACATAGTACCAGATACAAGGTATAGTGGACCAAGGCAACCCCATCATGTCCTAGGGGAATTTGGATGTAAATGTAATTATATGATAATTGGGGTCCATGGATCTTTTTTACCGACCATGTCCACTATTATCCCAAGACAAGAGGGATCCTACGGGTAGCAAGGCCCAAATCATCCAGCAGAATCCAGACCCAAGGAGAACTCTCATCTATGGAATCCACTTCCACATTCAAGAACCATTTGAGAAATGAACATTGAATCTAATGGAGTCAGGTTCCAATTTATACCAACATAGTAATCTACTAAAATTCAACTAATCAACATTAATTCATAAATTCGTAATAATTCAAGAACAATGAGTGTACACACTCACAGATAAATTCCCATTCAATTAGATTGTATGAGTATACCCACTCATATAATAATTCAAACTAATCAGTTAAATAAATCAAAAAAAATTAACATGTCAGTGAGGTAGAACGTATCCTAACCAAAAAACTAAAAGAATTTATAATCTGGATTCATCTAACTATAAAAGATAAAAAACATACGCTGTGGGTGCGGTAACAAAATGAAAATATCTCAGGATTTCCCCATTGGGATCTTGGTTAGTGAAAACCCATCCAACAATTATTAAGGAACAACTAGGAATCCTTAATATCATCTATTATGTTATATTAAACAATTCAATGTGTATCCAAGGTTGTTCATGAATTGTTGGTGGGTGATATAATGATATATATAAATATAAAGCACCAAACCTCATGGAAAATGTATAAACCACCAAATACTAGTCGATAGTAGAGTTCTCATCCATCTTCAGCCCCTAATTGAACTCATATAAGTAGAAAAATAAATAATGTATGAATAACATAAACATATAGAATATTTTCATGAACATAAATAACTTCATTGATACCAAGAAGAATGAAGCATGTCACAAAATGAATTGAGTACTCGTAGAATTGTATCTAATGATACTAATGGCACTTGACTCTAAGATCAGACGATGAAGTGGGATGAAAATCTACATTTGAACTTCAATGAGTATCTTCTATGAAAGCCACTTCCAATATATGGGATATAGAAAAGAGAGAATATTTTATAATATTAATTAAGGAATATTTGTTAATATTTCTGAAAAACCATAGGATGCAATTTTTTTGATACCTGGTTGATCTAACTGTACCTTAATCATTAGCCAAGAACTACATGAAGGCCCACCACACACTGTCGCTTTGCACGGCTTAACTAAACATTTGATAACCATGTAATTTGTCTCTAATAAAAATTGCAGGTTCCTCGCATGGGTGTGTTACATCATCCGCATAGTTTGTGAAACCATGTGGGAACTTCTAGCCCAATTTCTAACCTTGAATGGTTATTAGTAAACTATGTGACCGACCCAGAATTGTTTATACTTACTTTTTGGAAAATATATTTTTTTACAAAATGCTGGGTTTTGATCTCAAACAATCCTTACACACCCCAGATAACCACAAAACCTTGAAGTGTATTAACATTTGGTCCCAAAAACGAATTAAAACTGGAATAAGAAGGATTTTTACCTAGTTATAAAACCTCAAATGTTAACCCCCCCCCCCAACCAAAGAAAATTTTCCTTGAATTTTCCTCTAATTGGTGGTGAAAAATTGGCTAAGAATTACTCTGGCTACTAAGCACATACATAGGAATCACTCTCCCATGTATCATCATGTAAACAACAACACTAACATAGAACACATCCAAGAGGGAGTGATTATCCTCAAAGACACGTCATCCTCCAGTCAAAAATATAAATCAGATACTTTTTAATGGATACATATAAAAATAACACGACCTCTTATGGATGAAATGATTGAGATGTACTGAATTGTAATAGACCAGTTGAGAAATGTGGAATATTTCATGCATGACTCGTACCTATGAGGTAACTACAATAGAGAGGATACCAAACCAAATCTCTCCAAAACCTCAAATGTATAGACATATCACGAGGAAAACATACACCATCTCGGGATATGTTTGGGTCCAAGACATACTAAATTAGGATAAAACACCTGATCCCCAACCTGGAACTCTTGAGGATATATGTGGCGATCGGGATAAGATTTTATTAATGACTGTTAAGTAGACATCTTATTTTTAAAAAACATGACTTGTTTATAAGACTCTAATACATTACATAGTCCCAGTGAAGCTACATAACCTACCTCTAACAACTATTAGGGTGATTCGAATGAAATACCATAAAAACCCCATATGAAATCATATGTATAATCTCTTGATTACTTTTATCGTAGGTGAACTCAAAAGGGGTATATTATTCTAACATTAGACCTCAAAATCAATGATGCATGCTCACATCATATCCTCTAGAACATGTGTCATATGCTCTGACTATCCACAAATCAGAGGGTTGTATGTCATGCATAGAAAAACCATTATACCCATGTCCCTCTTAATACACTTCTATAAATGATACATAAACCCATAATACCTTTTTCAAATGATATCCCATGATAACCTAAGAATTCGTACTATATCAAGAATATAAGACCTTCCGAGATCATATATATTGATCGTCTCCTTGATCAGTTGAACATAAGACACCTTTGTGAAAAAAAAATATTCACATGCATGACATCACTGCCCTGAGGAGACAACAAAAAATTGTGTCAAGATATACATCATGACATCATCCCATTTCCAATCAGGAATAGGTAACATTTCATAAAGTTTGATTGTTAACTGCTTTTCCACCTTCACTTACTGAAAAATAGAATAACACACAACAAAATTATCAACCTATGGTTCTATACGAGGACACAAAACCCAGACATCACCCTTGATATATAGAATCTCATCCTCTCTGATTTCCCATCATGGTGGTGGATCAACACATGACACAGTATCCTATAGGACTAGGCCATCGGAATCTAGTAGCTACCTCATCCACACACTATCTAGTATATTATAGGTCACAACTATAGATTATATAAATTCCTTCCTCATATTATCCTAAACCTCCAAATGTATATTTGATAATAAATTCATAATATACCACTAACTACTAGCCAACTTAACTTCATGTATCTACATCCTCTTGCTTCGTGCATCAGCAATTACATTTCCTTTTATAGGAATGTAGGCAACATCAAATTAGAAATATTGTAGGTATTCAACTGACCATACTACCTCAAAATTAGATCACTATATTTAAATATATAATTGTGTATTCATGGGCTGTGTACACTACAAAACACACTCCTCATAAATAATTTCACAAAAAAATTAAGAATGGAAAACTACTTTTGATTCAAGATCATTTGTTGGGTAATTCTGCTAGTGTGGTATCAGATACTGAGACATGTATTCCACGACTCTATCCACCAACATCTGAACTACTCCATGCCTGATACCTAGTGAATAACAATATAGAGTGTAAGTTCTACCCTTCTCTGGAATAATCAATACCAGTGTTAATGTGAATCTATCTTTTATCTTCTAAAGTGATTTCTCATAGTTATCTTTCTATACATACTTCACAAATTTGTTACTCAACCCTACCAACAGTGGTTCTAAGAGTGGGAATTCCTGAATGGAATGCATGAAATATCTAGCTATCTCCATGAAACACTAAACATTACTGACATTCCAAGGATACAACTAGGAAACTACATCTATCACCTTCTCTAGGTTAACTGATAAGATTTTATATGAGATAATATGAATTATAAGATAAATCTAATCAATGTAGAAGATTTAATTTTTGATCATACCATATAATTGATGATATCTCAGTGTAAAAAATAATAACTCAATGTTATTTTTATATTCCTATCAATTGCTATAATACACGAAAATATCATCCCTAGAAACATCCACCATATAATATTTACTAAGATGGAAGACTCAGTTAATCAGATCCATGGAAACTATTGGAACAATCATGAGAATGAATGACATATGTACATACCGATATAGAACATACATGCTATGAAAATATATACATGGTATGTCTATAGGTCGACCACATCACGAGTGATTTCCGAATCTCAAATCAATTTTTCAGAAAAAATAAGCTCCTCATAGAAGATCAAATAGGTCATATGTTTGTGCCAATAGATACTAATTCATAACTATCAATAGGATAATTTTTTTGTAATCCACACATATCCTAATAGTACCATCATAATTTTTCAGAAAGGACTGATGAAACCCACATAGAAGTACTTGTTTAGATGAACCTATTTACCTATAAATCCTCTAGAGACCTCTTGAGATTATACAACTCTGTCATATCCATTATATAAGGAGGAATGGATACTATTGTAGCTGGTGGATATAGATTTACAGATAACAGTATCTATCTATCATGAGTTAAACATGAAAAATTTTCCTATATAACATCCCAAAAATGGTCATCTACTATAGGAATGTCTTCCTGATTCACGCATTGATTAACCTCATACAAACTAGAAATCATGGTTATCATCCAACCTATTCCACAATGTTGTGGTCTACCATAGCTCACCTAGACATCCCATTCACCTGTGTGACTATAAATTTTTCCCTTTTTGGATGTGAATTTCATCATACAATGATAGAAATCAACAGAATCTTGATTAACTACTAGTCATTCCATGTCGTGTATGACATCAAAACCTATCATCTCAAGGAAAAATGATTACAGATGATGTGTCACCCACCAGCCTCAAGGGTAACACCCTATAGTTGTGTTCATCCACTATTAAAACCCCAAAAGAGTTTCTATAATCATAATGCCCTTCAAAAATTAACCACAATCCACTGGAATTCTACCATACATGAAAAAATGAATCTATGTGATTCACAAGTATCCAAAAGGGGAGATACTAAGATAAAACATTCTAGAAATATATCTCTAACTATAGATGGCATGGAAAACTATTCCTTAGGGTCAGGATATAAAAAATAGATCACACAAGAATGGTGGCATTATAAAACAACATCACTACCCAATGTGGTCCCACTATACTATCTTGCTATGATTGGTGTCTAGATAAATTTGACACACCCACAACCAATATAGCCTGATCAACCAGTATTGATCCAACTCCTAGAAGTAGAGCTGTGAAACCCACTCCCAAACCTTTTTTCATAGTTGACCTCTACCTATCTCTAATTAACAAAATGTCATTCATAAACATTTCACACAGCCCTTCAAATCGAAATCATGACATTTTCATAGTTCTTGATCACAATGACTCACCACTTATCCCCATTTTCTATACAAATGATAGAAACCAGCATCACTAGTACTAGCATCCTGGATTGTACTCATTTAATGAGAAGCTTGAAAATGAATCTTCCTTCCTAAATATGTCAAACGACAGGGTTGAGATACTACATTTCTCTGTTATATACACCATATTCCATTTTGACCTTCTCTAAAATCAGCACCTAATTCACTATAGTAGAAATAAATATAAATCTGAACAAATTGACTTAAGATCAAATGGAATGATTCATCCCTTACCAGATGAATCTCACACATTGAAACACATCACCAATGTACATCATCCCAAAACACTAAAACTAGGTAAATTATGTTGAGTAATCCCAAACTGTCATAAGGCTCTACTCTAGAAACCTGAAGCCACATTCCTACTCTTCCCCAAGAGTCTCAGGGTAAAAGTAGTCATAGAACATGGTTTGGAAATAAACCCAAAATATATCTAATATCATGTTATCCAGGTTCTTAACATCACACCACCTATTTTCTACTCCTTGAAGTATATAAGTGGAGACATTCACTCTCCTCTTTGGAAGATTCCCCATATATTGGATGATTGATAGTGTATGATCAGTCTAGGGCTTCGATTTATATGGACCTCCATCCCATGAAAATGTGGGAAGATGATACTACGAGAACACAAAATTCCACTCAAAAATATATATGGAAGACTATAGTGGTATTTGAAAATTTTTCATAAAGTGTAAAAACCCCTTCGTAAAATTGTGCCTCACCATCGGTGTCTCATAAAACTGCTGGTGTGGATGCCGACCCTATAAAAGGATCCAAAAATATCCCATGACCCACCAAATCCTTACATGGTACTCACCATCCTCTTGTGATATTACTAATGTTTATCATGGTGGAATGCATCTAAAATTCCAACCACACACCAAAAAATGATTTCTATCATGGATCATAGATCAAAATCATTAGATATCTAAAAAACGTCTTATAAAAAGTTCATGCTACCCATATTTATCCAATGGTCGGGAATGGTAAAAGAATCATGCATAAAAGACACTAGAGAAACTACCTATTTTCCATTATTAACTAGGTTCTAGGTCACATCTCTATATCACAAATTCAATTTCCCATGTCAATTTCATATTCATTTATCATTATTTTCAAAGTTAACTTTTAAATGGTTGAATCAAGTTGTTCGCCACTTCTGATACTTAACCTCACATACTCTTCATGAATCAAAATATGTAATCCACCTAGTCCACACCAAAAAAAAATTGTAGTATGTGAGACTCATGGTCTATTACCCAATAATCCACAATTGGATGATTTGGATTTTTTTTCATATCCAAATAAGGAATGAAATACTTAGGATACGATAGGAACTATAAGTAGAAACCATGTTTTCCAATCCACTACACCAAATTATATCACAAAATCAGGTATATCTCTTATGACACCTATCAAAACCTCAAAAATATAAATAATGAATCTTATATGAAATGACATAACTCATGGAATGTGATTTATAACATTTTCATAAAATAATGCATGATATGGAACAACATCATATAATTGGGGTTGAATAAAAATAGAAACCTCAATCATATAAATGAAAACACTGAAACTCGTGTTCATCACCTAATTGTTGAATCAAGTAAACATTAATAGTTAAAATATAGAATACATAAATTTACATTCATTTTAATTTCAATTTTTCTATTATGTGATTTAGTTACTCCAAGGAAAAAATCATTTCCAAATTTAAATTTCTTCCTAATTCGGTATATTTTCACAAAATATTTAATAAGAAAATAAAATTATATGTTACCAATTCTTAATGTCATAGGCCCAGATGCCACTAAATGATTCCCTGAGCCTAGTTTCCCACATGGCCTCAAGCACATATCCATAATTTCAAGATGCTAAAAACTAGAAGTGAGGTCTTAGGGTGTGTTTGTGGGGAGACTATTACCCCATTTCCAGAGTGGAACATAGTGTCACATCAATAATATTCAATAGAGGAAGTAGTAATTCAATAAAGAAATAAATAAACATCAAGATTATAGATATAATAAAAAAATTCCAAATGTAATCTCATATAAAATAATCGTCGTGTAATATATCCACAATGAATCCATAAGAAGTATACATGGCATTAGTACAATACATGAATCAAAATACCCAAAATACCAACAAACATTATCTCTTCAAAGCATCATGAGCCATATCTCAATATAATTTCCCCTACTATTAATCATGTAACAAATTCAAGCATCAAACTATGGTCACTTAACTCAGTCCAGATCATCATTAAAATAGACATTCCTAGTACCCAATGGGTTCGGAATAGGGTGTCAGATACAATACCAGTAGGTAATCACCAAAAGGTCTATAAAAAATCCTTGTTATGTAATATATGATTAGAAGTGTCTAATATATTTGGAATGTAAACATTTAGTAATGTTACCAGGGAATATCAAATGCATAAAAATTAATATTGTATATCCCATCATGGCTACCAAGAAAAAAGGGGTTATGAACCCATAAGAATTAATTAGGAAGTAAAATGTATTAAACACTATGGCCTTACTATATACCCAACATGTAATATCACCCAAAGACCTTTTTTATAATTTGGATATCAAATTACCCATGACTACACCGTTTAATCAGAAACATCATATCAACCACAGACCTGTTATACAACCAAGCATATCTCATTGGCCATGGTTATTTTTTATATTCATTTTCCAGACCCCCTAGGTCTAGAACCATGTTACAGTGTACCAAGGAATCCTCAAGGACAACTAGGAGCATCTCTATGGATACTCAATTAGTCTTGAATTGGGTTCGAGGATCATGTAGACCAACCATGTCAACTACAAGATTAAGAAAAACACTATGTAATGGGTAGAAAGGCCCAAGGAATCCCACTGAATTAAGACCCAAGGAGAAATATCATTCTAGGTTTCCACTACCACGTTCAAGACGCATGGGAAAAATGTTAGTGGTATTTAGTGGAATCATAATCAAAGTTATAAAAACCATGTAATCCACTACCATTAAAGTAAACTCATTTCATCCATCAATTCACAATCATTGAAGTCCAATGAGAATACCCACTCTTAAAAAATTCAATATTAATTATATTAAATGAGTTTAGCCAGTCATATAATAATTCCACCAATCTATGAAATAATTCAACATCATGATTAATATTGAAAAGAGGAAGAACATATTTTAATCAATCAATTAACATTCATATGTGTGATTCCTCTAAGAATGATTGATCAAATAATACACCCAATGGGTTGGATAACAAAAAGGAAATCTCAAATAAATGCCACATGGATGACATTGGATTGGAGAAAAACTGTAAAAAAAATAAAGGAACTAGTTGGATTCCCAAAAAATGTCCCATTACATTCAATTTAAATATTAAATTCATTTACCGAGTTGTGATAGATATTTTGGAGGGATGAATAATGAAAATAGATCTATTTAGAACTATACCTCAAGAGAATGGTATGACCATTTACCAAAGGTTAGTAGTATAGTAATCATCCAATGTAATTTCATAATTTCAATAAAATTGGGAGAAAATGAGTAACAAATAAAGAAACTATTAATAGGAAAAATATTCTATAACTTAAACGAATATATCAATACTAATAAGAATGAAGAAAATCACAAAAGGAATTGATTACTCACTGAAAAAAATACAATTAGATTATAGAGGGTCACCTTGCATGGTCAATTGCAACAGTTTGTCTGACCATGTGTAAACCATGAAATTTGGATCTACTAAAAATTACAGGTTCCCTATATGGGTGTGTGCCTCAATTCACATAGTTTGAATAACAGTATAGCCTATCTCAGCCCATGTTTCATCCCCTCTAGGTTACTGGTAACTATGTTTCATTCCCCACATGGTTCTAATAATTCTGTGAGCCACTTTTCATTCCCAAAAATCTGGAATTTGGGACCCAATCATGGCTCAAATCTCCCCCTATACCCCCATATCCTCAATAGGTTTTAACATTAATTAATAAATAAGAATTTAAACGTAATGAAAAAAAATAATATGTATGTTGTACATAAAACCATGTTCTTACAAAACACAAAGAAACTTATCCACATAAAATCATGCTCATCCCTACTCTAGGGCACAGATAGACCTCCTCCATCTATTTTTAAAATACATTTTCATCGGAATCATTGGGTGTGTACTGATAATCTATTCATTTATACTTTTCCTTTCATTTCCTTCCTCATTACCCCCTATAATATATATTTTTTGAGTTAACTCACTCTATTTCTCAAATTTTTTCCATTGCATCATTTTATCATGAATCATTTAAATTCAGATCATTATATTTAATGTGTGAAGAATCCTTGTTATAAGGTTGGTGGTTTCTATAACCCACTATAAAGTTTCAAAAAGTAATAATGTATACCGTTTTTATCACTAAATTCAATATGAATTTCTTTATAAATGTAAAATCAGTTACATAGAACCTAAATACATATATTAAATCACCTTTGTATGGTAAATTGAACCATTGGATGTTTTTACCTATATATAAATCACCCCCTTTGGGTGCATTGTTTAGGTGCATGTGGCATGCATTTTTCATAGGTAGTTAAATCATAATTATCGATGTTTCATAAATGATTAATTTATAATCCATTACCTGTATCACTATTTGAAATAATTTTCTATGTGATCAATGAATCCAATTATAAGGATTAATTAAATTTATTTAGATAAAAATAGAATGATAGCCACACCCCCATTTAAAATAAATCCATATTTGATGATTTTTTTTCCTCTCTAATAAAAAGTGGAAAGAAAATGGAAATAATAGGTAAATGAAATTAATAATGACACAACTTCTCATTATTTAAAATAGACAGATAAATTTAATGTTTATGGCCACATAATTCTCTATTAATTATAAGTTCGTTGAATTAATGTATTTTATTAACACATGTCATTTTAATAAATGATAAATGAATTATATTAAAATAGACCCATTATTCCTTAAGTGATGCAAGTTTACTCTTTACATAACAACATGTTATTGGATTGTAGGTAAATCTAGATTATGTTATACTATATGATTGCTTACGAGATTATGAGTAGGGTAATTGTCCATAAAAGGCCACACCCCGCTGGTTGAGGATATTAGCATCATGTTCTCATCACTTAGGTTGTTGGGCATAACATTCCACTCCCCCTTGATTTGAAGGTTGACTGTGTTTCTCCTAATTGTCATTCAAAATTATTTAAATAATTCCTTATATTGATTAAAATACTTGGGCATGATAACACTTAATTATTGTTATGAGAATATTTTTTATTATGTTTCGTATAATGAATTGACTCTTGATTTACCACTTAGGTCCTAGGTAACACTATATATTTATATATATTGATATCGAAGAGTCTATTTATATAGTGAATATATATAAATACCTCACTCCATTTATTTATATTTATATTCAGAGTTATTTAATCTTAGGATGAATCATGTATTGTGGGTCGGATATCCCTCAAGAACCCGAGTTCGACTAGTATACCTTTATTCATTCATTTTTTACTTACTATACCTACATACTATTTGTCGCACCCGCGTCTTTTAAATTATTTATATTAGCAATTTTTTCTTGGTATCGGGGAGTCTAAGTGAAACCTGACTTAAATTTTTGATTTCTTTTTAAAAAAATTCATTTTGGCCTTGACTGCATCCAACGCAACATGGTCGAAGCTGTGCGACCTCACCCGGTTCACCGCACGCCCTGCTCATGGATCGAAGATGCGGGGCCTTGCTCGAGTCACTTCGTGACCTCACCCAGTTAATCGCCCAATCTTCTCAGTGTTCAAGGTAGGCATATAAGATGTAATTAATAATTAAAAAGAAATAAAAAAAGATAAGATGTTTTAATAAAATTTAAGAAATCGCCTTAATGAAAATAATAATAATATTTGATATTATTATTATTATTATTTGCGAAGCCGTGAGACTTATCCATGGGTGTTGTGTGACTGCCCGTTGTGAAACAAACCAAATTAAATGAATTAGTAATAATGAAAAAAAATTAAATGTGTGATAAAAATTCAAATAAATTATTTTAATGATAATAATAATAATACTATTTTAAGATGTTAATAATAATAATAATATTATTATTATTATTATTATTATCATTACTATTATATTTGTTTTATGTTTTATTTTATTTCATTACAACCAATTTATAATTATAAATAATTTAATGTTTTTGGTTTTTGGTTTTATTATTATTCTTTTTTTCCTTCCCCTTTTATTTATTATTTTTTTCATTCTTTTTCTTTTTCTTTTTTCCCTCTTCCACTATTCCTCTCTCTCCCATCGCACACTTCCATTAACCCTAGCGCCGTTTTTTTTAAGGCCTGTCACGCCTATCCCCTTCTTCTCCCTTGGACTCTCCTCATCGGCGGATCCCACCTACAACTCATCTGGCAGCCTCTCAATGTCGGTGCACCTCTGATGTATGTGTGCAAACCCCCCCCCCCCCATCTTGTAGTCGAGCTTCCTTCTTCCACAACCACAGCCATCCACCGACCCTTGCTTCGTCCAGGTGACCGCCACCCTATTTCCCCTGATCCGTCCAGCGCCACACCACCAAGCCGGCACACCCTCTTCGGAGCCGACATCTCCCCATTAAACACCGCCGCGCCGCTCATCCCCTTTGTCGCGCCTCTCAGTCGGCCTGTAGGTATCGCTCACCCCCCACCCTAAGCTCGTGTCGTGCCCTGGTTCATCTCATCTTTCCACCTTCGTACTCTCCTCTCTATCCGAGGCGCAACCCCAAACCCAACGCACCCCCTATGTCCGACGCCCCCTCCTTTTTCAGCCATGTCACATCCATCCCAGGCGCAGCACTCCTATTTCATCCGGAGAAGAGATGAACCTCCACCCCCTACTCCGTCCAGTGAAACCCCCCCAGTGAAGTCTTTCTCCTTTTTTTCTTTTCATCTTTCCAGCAGTTTTATGTTCCAATTTTGGGGTTTTAATTCGATGTTTTTGGGTTCAAATTCATGAGTTTGAACTTGAACTAGGTTCCTTGCGGTGCAAACGGCGCACGATTGATGTTTCGTGCTAGAATTTGAAGATTTCAAAATCAATTTTTTAGGTTTGACGTCAAGGTAGGTGGTTCTGTGTCTAATTGTATTTGATGAATTAGTTTGCAAGATTAATTTATTTAGCATGTTGTTTAGTTAATTCAGGTAATGCAAATTTGTTTTTCCATTCATTTTGAAGTATGAATTTCATTAAAATTGTTTAGTAAATTGACTATTTTGTGTGTGGGTTTCTGCTGAGAACCTTGTTGGTGATTTTTAACTTGTCCTGTTAGATTATTAATTCTTTTCAAGAGGTGCGAACTATATTTTTGGCATGGAATCAGGTGCATTGGGTCATAAGAGAAGTTTTTGTTCGAGTTTAGTGGGTAATTCCAAATGATTATTTTAAATTTTTCTATAATCTTCTACTTTTGACATGTTAAATTATGTGGTGCTTAACTGCTTTGATTTTACAAATTGTAAAATGTTTAATTAAATGACTTTTGTGGTGAAAATCATGTTTTTATTAGAATATGATGTGTGTTTGGTTATGAAAGAGGTCTGGGTTTTTGTGTGTGTTCAAATTCATGTTTTGCTCTTCAAAATTTGTTTATTAAAATCATAAGTGTTTTAGAAAATAGTTATTAAGGATGGAAAATTATTTATGTTGGTTTTGTAAGAAATGCAGATTGAGTTTTGAAACTTTTTAGTGTGTGTATTATTTCTAAATGGTGTTTATGTGTGTAATTGGTTGGTCGTTTAATGATAAGAGTCTTCTTCTTAATTTTTCATATGATTTAACTGAGTATATAGCCTATGCAGATTGAGTTTTGAAAACAATTTTGGTGTGTGCATGGTTTTAAAAGAGGAGTTGAGTGTGTAATCGTGATTTTGCATGCGTAAATACCCTATTTGGATTTTATGCATTAGTGTGACATATGACATGAACTTTGAATTACTTGAGCACAAATGGGAAGCCTAAGTACTAGGTGGTCAGACTAGACTAGCGTGCTAGTGATACGGGAGTGGCCTCAGCCTAGCTTAATCTAGAAGGATTGACGCTTACAACAGTAACTAAACATTGGATGATGAAGGGAGACCACTATGGTAGGAGGTGATTCCCTACCAGTGGATCATGCATGGGAATGTATGATATGGTTCACCGAGACATGAGGTTCTAGGGTCCCACTTCTCTCTAGTATCTTTAGGGTCTTTCCCGTGTATTGTGCTCTCCCTTTTCTTTTTTCCCACCGTCGGCACACGGTGTGACGTTGGGGTTACCAAGAAAAGTGTGTGGGCATGTGTATGTGTGTGCATGCGTCTGTGTGTGTGCGTGCGTGTGTGGGTGTGCGTGCGTGTGTGTAAGTTAATTTAGGTTGTTTTCTTTTTGGAGAATAATCCCCTTAAAAACGTTTTCATTAATATTCTTTAAATAAATATTTATTTTTATTCTGTTAAATTGCATATGTATTTGTCTTTTAATAATTTTGCGTGGAACCTTTTATCGGTGGCATCCTACTGGGATTTTAGCTCACACCCTTGGGTGTATATAGATCATGTTTCTTCTGCATTCCAGGTTGTGACTTCATGCTCAGCGGTGGTGGTTCAGGTTGGAGTTGGTCTTTTCATTCAGAGTGGTGCTGATGTGGACTCTATTTTTTCGGGAGGATTGAGTATGAGTTTTAGTTTCCGATGTATTCTTTTCTTTTTAGTATTGGTTCGAATTGAAGACATTAAACATGTTCATAGTTTAGAGGCACGTTTGGTTGTCTATTTCTAGTTTCAGTTTATTTATTAGGTTAGTTGTTTTTCTGTATTTTATTTCGGGTAAAATCATTCCCACTCATTACATAAGATACCCGGGCACTTGTGCCAGACCATGCGGAACGGGAATGCCCTTCGGGCCACGTCGTGGACCGGTTCGGGTACCGAGTCAGATGGCAACCAACCCTGGTTCGTGAAAAAATGGTATCAAAGGGAAAGGCTTGCTCTCTTGGGTCGTTTTCTTTTGGGATAGAGTCATGGTGGACTTGAGTTAAGGTTGTCGGGACTCTACGTCCTGACTACGAGTAATGTACCTGGCCAACACACCTCATGGCAGGAACCAAGTTACCAAATTATGTTGTTTTTTGGATGAGTTTTTGGTCCTTGTGGATAATCTTGTCTAGGGGAAATAAAAAGGGGTAAGGTCAGTGGTCCTAGAAAGCTCGCAGTGTCTGGCAACCCATGTGGAGCTGGGGAAGCTGTCCTAGAATACCCTTCGTGGTAGTGGCGTGACTGGCGTATGGCTGCCAACCATACGTTCCAACCACCTGCTGACACAAGTTTTCTCTTGAATCATTTCTCATCTCTTTGTTTTTGATTCGTGGAGATTTGGTTTTAAAGTAAAAATGTTTTGGTCTTGGAAAATGATTTCAAGTGAAGCGCTTTAAAAATGAAACAGTGTATGAGGTTTGAAAAGCGTGGGTTGGATGTGTTGGTTTTGAAAAAAAATGGAAAGGTTTGGTTTTGATCCTTGGCGCTCTCATGGGCAACCACATTCATGAGTGTATACGAAAAGGGAAATGGTTAATGACATGAGTGGATGAGTTCCTGGATGGACATGAGATGGGTGCCGGTGCGGCGCGAGAACATTCATGAATGAGGCCCATGGTACACCATTGGTGTTTGTGAAACCCACTGGCTTTGCTTATTTTCAAAATGTTTTGTTAATTAAAAACTTGGTTTTTTGGTAAACAGTGTTTGTGTGGTGTGTCCTTGTGTTTTGGAAATGTCAAATGTGAAGAGTTTTGAGCCGAAGATCATTTCCGACTGATTTGTGTATTGAGTTTGAATCCTTATTCATGAGTTGGTGTGCAAACGTGTTGTTAATGGATTCTTTCAAAAAGTGATTCGGGAATCCCTTGTAGTGGTTCCCCCTACACGTTTAGTGTTTTCTTGCTATATGTCTTGGCCATTGGACCAGTTTGGTTGGGTCCATGGTTTTATTTCTTGATTATTGTATTCCCCCCATAAAGTGTTGACATGTGATTGATGTGTGGCCACATGAAAATTGTCGTTGGTCGGCCCTCCAAGGGATCAGAGGAAACTCTTCTTGAATTCTAGAATTGAACCCACCTCTCCTTTTTACAACTAAGTGGATACTCTCGCAGCAGGATGACAGATGCGGGGGGAGTTGAAGGGAGTTTTGGTCTTTTGATTGTCTGACCCATCGGGTATTAAGTTTGACATTGTTGTGTCTGAAGGTTCCCCCTGGAAACGGTGAAAGGAATTTCAGGAGGGAAGGGTGAAGGCGGTTCAGAATTTTCATTTTTGAATATTGTCTTGAAGGGCTTTGTAGTATCTTCATTGGTTGCAAGGGTCATGTTCGGCGACGTCTTGCAGTGTATGTTCTCTTTGATCGTCAAGGATGAAGTTTGACCTCATTAATTTGAAAGTTCTGTTTGGAAATGGTAAAGGTGTTTCCAGTGGGTAAAATGTGGAAGCAGCCTGGAGTGGTTGGTGCAGGCCACTATTCTAAATGACCTTTGGTCCTTTATTGGTTTCGATTAAGAAAGTGTCTATGTTAGGCCAGTAGTGTGGCAGACCTAGTCACATTGGGATGCTACAATCAATTGTCGGAATCAGGTGTTGTTTAAGACTTAGTTTGAAGTCCCTCTCCGTATAATGTTCCTCTCAACTGGAATGGCCATGTTTTGGTGACGATTTGTGGTGTCATGTTCGCATCTAGTGTGACAATGGGTGATGTGCATGCACCATTTCAGCTCTTGTGTTTGTGAATGTTCCATGTATGATCAGTTGGATTTCGTAATGTGTTGTGTTTGCTGGTGTTGTCTCATTTGCAGTGTGGTTGCGTGTGACACCAAGAGGAGAAGCTCTGCTCAGGAGTCTTCAATACCTAACTGCGAGGCAGAAGATGCTTCAAACATCATGTCTCCAACCATAGGCCTCAGAGTGAAGCTGACACGTGGTCAGGAACCCCGAAAGTGTATGGGACACCAACCTTATTTCTGTCATCGGTATTGAAGGTTAATGAGGTTTAAATTGTATTCTGTGATTGTTCCTTTATGAACGATCTTCTTGGGTGCGTGGGGTATCCCGCAGCTATGAGGAGGTGTGTTCTTCACGCTGCCTTATAGTTTTGGGGTTGTGTCCCACTAGATGCAATCGCTTTAGTGGTCCTTATAGGAGTCTGTTGGGTAAATCTATCTCAAATTTAAATAATGCTCATCCAGGAATGTGGAAATGCTGGTTTGTCTTGGTTCATGATTTTGACTCCCTGGTAGTCGGGCCCCACCATCCCACCCCTTTTAGTGGGGTGATTGGTCACCATCATGAAATTTTAAAATTTCTATCCCTTCTGTCGGTTCTAATGGTGGGGAGACCTAGATTGGTTCTCGCACGAATGTCTCTGGGATGAATCGGTGATGGAATCTTCTTTAATGGCAGGGAGTCCGCTCGAACCTCCCCGTGTCGGTTTTCTTGATTCGTCATGGGCGTTAGTAGGTTCTTAATGGTGGGGAGCTTCTCAGGCGTTCCATCATTGACCATTTGGTTCTTCTTCTAAGGATGAGTTGGAGATAGGTGATAAGGGTGCTTATGGGCCGTGGATTCTCTCGCTTATC
Source organism: Viscum album (assembly GCA_963277665.1). Classification (NCBI taxonomy): domain Eukaryota; kingdom Viridiplantae; phylum Streptophyta; class Magnoliopsida; order Santalales; family Viscaceae; genus Viscum; species Viscum album. Next base: position 2,060,590,165 of record OY728126.1, on the reverse strand, counting down.
ATTCCAGACAAAAGTCATGGTTTTCATTCAATGGTGCTTTTGATGTTTCGGCTTGTGAAGTTGTATTCAGTGGGTGCGACAATTTCCTTCCTTGATCTGTAAACTGGAGGAGTTTTTGATTTTGGGGTGGGCAACAATTATCATAAAGTCTTTTTATGTGTTCTTGAGGTTTTCATTTGTGTCACTTTCTCTGAGCACGATACATTTGCCTCTCATTGCTTGATGCTTGTCAGGATCCCCTTTGAACCTTAAGGGAGTGTGGTTTTCTATTTTGATATTTGGTTCTAGTTGTGGCTTTCCAGGGACTGAAAGCATTATGGTGGGGTGAATTGTCACAACTGCCTCTTTTACATTATTTATTTAAGAAATTTTTTCTTTGTATCGGGGAGTATGGGTGAAACCTGATTTAAATTTTTGATTTCTTTTTAAAAAAAGTGCATTTTGGCCTTGACTGCATCCAACGCACCATGGTCGAAGCTGCGCGACCTCACCCAGTTCACTACACGCCCTGCTCAAGGATTGAAGCTGCGAGGCCTTGCTCGAGTCACTACGTGACGTCGCCCAGTTAATCGACCAGTCTTCTCGGTGTTCAAGGTAGGCATATAAGATGTAATTAATAATGAAAAAGAAATAAAAAAAAGATGAGAAGTTTTAATAAAATTTAAGAAATCAACTTAATTAAAATAATAATAATATTTGAGATTATTATTATTATTATTTTCGAAGCCGTGAGACTTCTCCAGGGGTGTTTGTGTGACTAACCTTTGTGAAACAAACCAAAATAAATGAATTAGTAATAATGAAAAAAAATTAAATGTGTGTTAAAAATTTAAATAAATTATTTTAATGATAATAAAAATAATACTATTTGAAGATTTTAATAATAATAATAATAATATTATTATTATTAGTATTATCATTACTATTATAGTTGTTTTAAGTTTTATTTTATTTCATTACAACCAATTTATAATTATAAATACTTTAAGGTTTTTGGTTTTTGGTTTTATTATTATTATTTTTCCTTCCCCTTTTATTTATTATTTTTTCTTTCCTTTTCTTTTTCTTATTTCCCTCTTCCTCTATTCCTCTCTCTCCTATCGCACACCTCCATTAACCCTAGCGCCATTTTTTTCCAGGCCTGACGCACATATCCCCTTCATCTCCCTCAGACTCTCCTCATCGGCGGATCCCACTCGCAACTCATCTGGAAGCCTCTCAAGGCCGGTGTGGGTCCGCTGTATGTGTGCGAACCCCCCCCCAGCTTGTAGCCGTGCTTCCTGCTTCTGCAACCACAACCACCCACCGGCCCTTGCATCATCCAGGTGACCGCCACCCTGCTGCCCCTGCTTCGTCCAGCACCACACCACCATGCTGGTGCACCCTCTTCCGAGCCAGCATCGCCCCCTTAAACCCCGTCGTGCCGCTCATCCCCTTCACTGCGCCCCTCGGTCAGCCTGTAGGTATCGCTCGCCCCCCACCCTGACCTTGTGCCGCACCCCAGTTCATCTCATCTTTCTGCCTTCACACTCTCCTCTCTATCCGAGGCGCAACCCCAAACCCGACGCACCCCCTATGTCCGGTGCCCCCTCCTTTTTCAGCCGCGTCGCACCCATCCCAGGCGCAGCCCTCCCATTTCATCTGGCGAAGAGATGAACCTCCACCCCCTGCTCCGTCCGGCGAACACCCCCACCCCCTGGTGAGGCCTTTATCCTTTTTTTCATTTCTTCTTTCCAGAAGTTTTATGTTCCAATTTTTCGGGGTTTAATTCGTTGTTTTTTGGTTCAAATTCATGAGTTTGAGCTTTCACAAGGTTCCTTGCGGTGAAAATGGCGCGCGATTGATGTTTCGCGCCAGAATTTGACCATTTCAAAATCAATTTTTGAGGTTTGACGTCAAGGTAGGTAGTTCGGCATCTAATTATTATTTAATGAATTAGTTTGCAAGATTAATTTGTTTAGAATGTTGTTTAATTAATTCAGGTAATGCGAAGTTGTTTTTCCTTTCATTTTGAAGTATGAATTGCATTAAAATTGTTTAGTAAATTGTTTATTTTGTGTGTGGGTTTCTGCTATGAACCTTGTTGGTGATTTTTAACTTGTCCCGTTTGATTATTAATATTTTTCAAGAGGTGCGATCTATATTTTTGACATCGCGTCAGGTGAGTTGGGTCGTAAAAGAAGTTTTTGTTTGAGTTTAGTGGGTAATTCCACGTGATTATTTTAAATTGTTTTATAAGCTTCTACTTTTGACTTGTTAAATTATGTGGTGCTTAACTGCTCTGATTTTACAAATTTTAAAATGTTTAATTAACTGACTTTTGTGGTGAAAATCATGTTTTTATATGATTATGCTGTGTGTTTGGTTATAAAAGAGGTTTGGGTTGTTTTTGTGTGAAAAATCATGTTTTTCTCTTCAGAATTTGTTTATTAAAATCTGAAGTGTTTTAGAAAATAGTTATTAAGGATGGAAAATTGTTTAAGTTGGTTTTTTAAGAAATTCAGATTGATTTTTGAACCTTTTTAGTGTGCGTATTATTTCTAAAAGGTGGTTATGTGTGTAATTGGTCAGTCGTTTAATGATAAGCGTCTTCTTCTAAATTGTGCAGATGATTTAACTGAGTATATAGCCTATGCAGATTGAGTTTTGAAAACAATTTTGCTATGCTCATGGTTTTAAATGATGGGTTGAGTGTGTAATCATGATTTTGCGTGCATAAATACCATGTTTAGATTTTATGAACTAGTGTGACATCTGACATGAACTTTGAATTACTTGAGCACAAATGGGAACCCTGAGTACTAGGTGGGCGGACAAGACTAGCGTGCTAGTGTTACGGGAGTGGCCTCAGCCTAGTTTCACCTAGCGGGATTGACGCTTACAACACTAAATAAAATTGGATGATGAATAGAGACCACTATGGTAGGAGGTGTTTCCCTACAAGTGTCTTGTGCACGGTAGTGTATGATATGGTTCACCGAGACGTGAGGTTCTAGGTTCCCACTTTTCTCTAGTATCTTTAGGGTCTTTCCCATGTACTGCGCTCTCCCTTGGCTTTATTCTCACCATCGACACATGGTGTGACGTTGGGGTTACCAAGAAAAGTGTGTGTGCATGTGTATGTGTGTGTGTGCATCTATGTGTGTGCGTGCATGTGTGGGTGTGCATGCATGTGTGTAAGTTAATTTAAGTTGTTTTCTTTTTAGAGAAGATTCCCCTTAAACACGTTTTCATTAAAATTATTTACATACTTATTTATTTTCATACTGTTAAATTGAAAATGTATTTTTCTTTTAATAATTTTGTGTGGAACCTTTTCTCGGTGGCATCCTACTGGGCTTTTAGCTCACACCCAACATACAACCATGGGTGTATGTAGATTCTGTTTCTTCTGCATTCCAGTTTGTGACTTCATGCTCAGCGATGGTGGTTCAGGTTGCAGTTGGTCTTTTCATGCAAAGTGGTGCTGATGTGGCATCTCTTTTTCCTGGAGGTTTGAGTATGAGTTTTAGGTTCCGCTGTCTTCTTTTCTTTTTAGTATTGGGTCGAATTGTCGACATTAAACATGTTCATAGTATAGAGGCACGTTTGGTTGTCTATTTCTAGTTTCAGTTTATTTATTTGGTTAGTTGTTTTTATGTAGTTTTATTTCTGGTAAAATCATTCACACAATATACATACGATACCGGGGCACTTGTGCCAGCCCGTGGGGATCGGGAACACCCTTCGGACCACATCGCGGTCTGGGTCGGGCGTCGGGTCGGATGGCGACCAGCCCTGGTTCGTGACACTATGATAATTTTTATTTATATAATATATATCGTTTGAAACTATTGGAGGTGGCCTACTATGTATTTATCACAACCTATATAAGATTACATTATACTAAGGGACCTAAGCACACCTCATGTTTTCCAGTTTAGGATTTTCGATTCTTCTTCTATTATGACTCTTGTACATGGGATATTATGAGCACTATACCATGTCAAAGCTAAAAATACTGATGGGAATATCCCTTGGGTGTTTTTTCATTATGTACTATTAAATATTTATTGGTTATATGTATTCATATCATATATTATACTCACATGGACATGGATGTTTCTATAATTGGCTTAGGAAATTTCATATTATTTTGTTCAGTGATTCTTATTCTTATAATGCCCACTATTTCATTTATTTCTTCTGTTGTCTTCATATGATATGTTTTTTGTGTTACCCAACCCATGAGGTTATATACTACCAATAATATCATCATAGGAAAAATTCTACAAGTCAGCAGCATAGGGTGCACAGAGAGTCACGTTAGACATAATGTGAGTGACCAGCTCAAGGAACCATTATAATTTCTTCTCGGTTAGTACAATATAATGTGGTATTATATAAGGTTTTTTTTCCATTTTTCATATAAGTATAACTTGTATATTAGAGTCTAGGAATGCGTTCACATTTGGTAAATATCTATGATTAGTTGTGATCAACCCATGCATGTAGAAATTTCCCAATGTTAGGGGATGAGATTATTGTTCCTGATACTTATTATGAATATTGATTGTTATTTCACCTTCAGTGAATGATGAAAATTACACTCTTACTGATTTATGATATTTTATATACATTAGCCTTGTCCTGATATGGTACTGAATTATTATTAAATTAATAATTATATGAACATATATACATTCACATTCCATTTCATAAATATACCATTCCATTGTAGGTTTCATTATACTTGTGATATGTTCATTGGGTGTATTTACAATTTTATAATCCTTATCTTTATAAAATTTTTAGGTGATTATATAGAATGCTTTTCTTATATCCCATGCTTATATGGTTCCTTTTCTAGGTAGTGCATTACCATTACTATTTCTTGTAAATATTTCTTGAATTTATTACTCATGTTTATTTATTGTTTAAAATTACATGTCATTACTATAATATGTGATTGGTTAAATAACATGTCAACATCAACCTAAGAGGTGTTTTATGGCATATATTGATGATGGAATCCTATTTAAACAACCAATTTAGACATGTTTGAGCCATGAGCCATTTGTACTCATGGGATGAAACATTTATGATTGTAATTAAATGTGGGAGTAATAAATATTAATATGGTGTCTGGGTGCTAAAAAATGATGATGTGAAACATATATATTCAAGAAATTAGTTATGATCATATGATTTTCAAAAGTAAATTCAAAAACATGGTTGCGGTTATATGAATTCTAATTTGGATTTATAAGTATAATCAACTTCATAACCTTAGAATGGTAAATCATACAGAAGAACCATAGTGCTTATATGTGTTTAACCAAATTTATATCTTATCTAGAATGATTTCCAACATAAAATCTTGCAATATTGTCACTTAGTCATGATGAACTATGTGAATAAATTCCTAAATTCCCGAATAGACCCACATAGTTCAATTGGGGCATCTTGTATATGAATAATATTTGAATTGACCCAAGTCATTTTGTCATGGAATTTTTTTGATTATGAGATAAAACCAGTTAGGGTGAAATTAAATCTTGTATTAATTTACAATACCCTTATAGGTCACCTCTATTTTGTTATTCCATAGAACCTAACCCAATTGGGATCTATCTATGTTTTATAAGGATGATTATTTATTATTTCCCCAAATTTTTATATTGTGTTACATATAAATGTATCATGGGATCTAACTATAATAGACCATTTAAATATAAAATAAATTTTATCTCTATTGATATTTATTATTATGAGGATTTATTTAATTAAAATTCCAATTGCAACGTAAAGGGTGTTATATTCAATATATTGTAATTGAAATATTCTTCAATTATGCTAGTGGTTAAATCTAGTGAAAAAATAAATGATGAAAAAAACATGTTTATATGATGAAATTATTAACTATGATGGGATTTCGGTTAAATAATTAATTTTTTAGAGGATGTTGGATTTAAAATATCTATGTTTCCTGGTGTAAGTAGCTAAATAATGTTAAAATAACTTGTTCCTTATAACTGGTATTTATTTTTATATTGGGCTCATAAATTGTATAAAGTAAAAATATTAATAAATGTTTTAGCTCAAATAAAACCATAATGTGGTATTTTATATTTTTCACCCTCATTTAAGGAATGTTTAAACTTTTTCATGATAGCTTCCTTTGAGAGGTAATTTTAGTTTACACATAGGATTATTCTTCAATTTCATGTGTATAAAAGATTGTATGTTGTATTTTCTAATATCTTCATAATAACCTAGCTATAGGGCTATGATTTCAAATCATGTTAGGGGTCAACCCAAGGTTTGAGGCTTCTTAATATCTTAATACCCTTTCTAAATTTTTGAAAACCATTTTAGATGCATGGTAACATTTTCCCTAGTATTGATCTAGGTTTTTAAAAATTCACCTGAGTTAGTTGGGTAGTTGTTCAGTAATTTTCCCCTATTAATTGGGTGAGAATAATTTAATGCTTGGTTTTATTGGGTATTGATTCTTAAGGAATGGTTATCCACTAGGTAGGTAAGGTCGAGATTTTACTTTTTTTTTGTAATGGAATACTCATGGGGTCATTACTCAGATTTTTATTCATATGGAGTAATAGGACTCTAAGAGAAATTGTGTGTACATTCCATTAAATACTGTAATATATAGGTCCTATAAATATATGGAGAGTATCAAGTGATGTTCAATTTTATTAATAAATATCATTTTTGTGTTCTCTAATACACACGATACCCATTGAGATTATTAAAATTATGTATTGAATTATATGATTTTTTCAATAATCCATTGAATATTAAGAGGTTTTTCATGAATGATGGGTTATATCTAATTTCTTAGACTATACATTAAAGGAAAATTGACTCGTCCTAATTCATAGGATCATTTTCAAAAAAGGAACATGTGTTTTCACAGACTGGTAAAATATATTTCTCTATTATTTATTATGATAAGGTGAATTTGGACAAAACTCAAGTTGATTTTCCTGTGTACATCTAATGTGTGTCCAATATAGAACACATATTAGAGGCTAGTTTTCACCTCTTATAGTTTAATTTTAGATAAATTATTTTCGCCTTATATAATTTATGTTTTGTGGTCAACAGATTAAATTCAATGGGATGATATTCTTTTATAAGAAAATACAATGACTAGGACAATAATATGGTAATCAAAATATCCCAAATTGAGTTAATATCTATCCTTCTAGGTTTAGGAAACACAACCGAAAAGGTTTATTTGTAAATTATAATCTCTAATTTTGAATTCCATATAACATATGAGTTTAAAAAACATGCGAGTTCTTTTATGAATGTTCATTGATGAATTATATTTCTGATTATTCATAAGTAATAATTTTTTTTGGAAAACCATTATTTTTTTTGGTCTAAATTGGTTTATTCGTGATTAATCAAAGAATTTGTTAGTAGACAAATAATTTTGTTATAGAAAATATGATATGTTCGATTTTGAAACCAATTTTCATCAAAAGAATCAACCAGATATGGTTTATATATTCCTCTCATGAGTATATGGGTATGGATGGTCGAATAACACAAAAAAAACTTTTTATTGGGCATGAATGAAGTGTCTCATGTATTCTTAAAATTATGGATTTCCTCTTAGTGGTTGCATGTCTTTGTAATGATAATGTTCCCTGTCATTAAATAGTCCTTAATACACTGAGAGATCATCAGTTTTACATCGATCTTGAAAAAAATCATTATATATAAATAAATAGATTCAATAAGAGTCTCCTACTAGAAGTGTGGTATCTCTTGACGTAATGGCTTGTCCAATTTAATAAATGATTCCCTGAGAAGTAATACCTTGGATAAACTCTTGAAGAATAGTGGATTCTACACTTTCCTTTCACTGAAAATAATTTTCATTTTGATATGTATTTTTTGATATGTATAGAATTTTGATATTTAAATTTTAGGGTATTAAATACCTTAAACAAGTTACATTTACTCAATTTTATGATTCATTTATTACCTCTTACTGGAATTGGGCATAAATGATATTTTTTTAAATAAGTTTATGATATATGTCTGTTGGATTGTGTATTAACTAATTTTTGGGATGAGGTATGACCAATGAACTGAATAGGATGTGGTTTGGCCATGATATATCATCAAAATTCAGGTATGGGCTTCATTGTACATGCTCATGGAAAATATTTGGTGCCATTAGAAAAGGTATCTTGTTTCAAGTTGTGTTATTCTAAAAGTCTTAGATGAGAATTTTTAGATTAGTTTGTTTGGAGTAGATCAAGTGGTTTTCCTCCTATTTATTTAGATATGGTAAGTGAAGAATAAAATTATGAAATTTCATCAGAATGAGGTTAGAGTAATGTGATTTAGTTTAGGTTTTTCATGAAGTCTACTAAACCTAGATAAATGATTTCGATTACAATCGACTGTTTTTAAACAATGAATCATGACGTGACTGTTATTAAAACACTGTGGGAATTATTATAAAGGAAATTCTAATAAGGGAGGTTCCATGACTCGATATTGGTTGTTTAATGATAGAACATATGGTGTGGAGTTCCATAGTCCATTTATTAATGATATGGTAATGTGATCAAGTATGTAGTAATAAAAGATCTATTAACAAACAATTTTAATGCTTTATATTGGAATGTGATTGTTGGATCAATTTTTATTAGTTTACATGTAGTGTAAAACATGGTGCTTCAAGGTTCATAATGGGTTGGATAATGTAATTTAACTATTAATGTGAAATATTATGACCCAATTGTGTTGGACGATGATTTCTTCGTTTCCCATCGATTCTTGGGGATGATAAGTCATATGGTGGTGAGTTTGTAAAATCTTGTGTTTTTGTAAACCCCAAATATCCAAAGGAATTTGAAATTTACCATTTAGGGGAGGATCTGTTCTATATAAAAATCTCTAGAATGTAAATTTTATCATTTAATAACATTAAATAGTTTCTTTCCTTTTGTGTATAACCTCTATGTGGTGTCTCAAATTTTCATTATAGTTTCTGAAATGTTGGACATCAAATGAACAAGTTTTATTTTTGAAATATATAATGAGGTGCGCAATTGGTGCACAGTTTGTTTAATAATACGATTCAACCATGAGGCACGTTCTCTTTAGGATCACCATTTATTAAAATCATCAATCGTTTTAGTAATAATTACGATACATGGTTTAGGTGTGCATGGGTTACCATCACATCGTACACATGGTTTTTGGAAACCATGTTCCTATCCTACACCCATCTTGCTACATAAGCAATATCATCACATTATTTGAACATGGTAATATCAAACCACATGACCTAACCATGATGGGTATTGCTATTATTAAAAGGACACCACACTGTTATCACATGGTTTTTAAATCCATGTGTCTCTTTATAGTGCTGGAAAGTATGCTTTTCGCTTAGTTTTATAAATTTTATCCTCTCGTTACCTTTTCTCCACGTGAATGGAAATATAGACACTAGAGGTCCTCCTCCTATAACTATCCATGAATTTTTATATCTCATATATCTAGTGTTGGAACCCCTTACTGTTGGTATCATTGATGTGTACTAGAAAGGTATGTGTCCCTCCTTCTCATTTCACTATTTTCCTCTCCTTCCCTTAGGAAATTGGCATATGATCTAATTGATCTTATTTTCAAGGTGTTTGATTGTTACTTAATTTTACATCAACTAGATCAAATCAATGGTTTGTATTGGATGAGTTAAGAGTCCTTCATATAATGTAGGTGTTATATAACTTCTCCTTTAATGAAACACCATTTTATAAATCACACATTTGTGACTCATGCTGGATTCATCGGGAATTTCCCATTAAATGATAAATTAGTTATCTAGAACCAAAAACCATAAATTAAAATTTAGTTTCTTTAATTTTACAATTATATTTTTTACCTCAATAAAAAACACCACCTTTTGGTATAAAATCAATATGTTCGTGTCCTATGTGTTTTTATGGAAGTTAAATATCCATTTTGGATGTTTCATGAATACATAATTTATAATTCCTTTTCCTTATCACTCTTGGTTATAATTTTAGATGAGATTAATGAATCCAATTATAATATTTAATGAAATTTTATTTGATAAAAATAAGATGATATCGTCTCCCCCTTTAATAATAAAACCTCCTTTGAGGTGTGTTGTATTCCCTATAAAAATGGTGAAAATGAAGTTAATTTTTATGTGGCCTGATTAGGGACATCAAATAACATTATTTATAAAAAAATAATAAATGGTCTGAAAATTTTCATCTACTTATCTATTATTTACCATTGAATGGTATTTATTGTTTGGATCAACACGTGATTTTCTAATAATTGTTAAATGATTTTAATTACAAATAATCCATGGTGCCTTGAGGAATGTTAATTTTATATTAACTAAATCATGTTTTAAGAGACCATATGGTATATAGGATAACATATTATATATAAGTTTTTATTGTGCCTTGAGTTGGGTCATTAGTAGTGACGTGCCACACCCACTTGGTCGACGATATTGGTATGACATTCTCATAACATGGGTTGCTGGTAATGACGTTCCACCCCATTGATTAGGGGGATGCATATGTCCCTACTTATTGTTATTCAGGATAATCATAATGATATACTGTATTGAATATAATCCTTATGCATGAAGACCATAATTTGTTATTCTAAGACATTTATTATTATTATGAGTAGAATTATGCATGGATGCCTGTGTTACACCTTATGTAATGGATAATACTACTAATCAATATATTGATATAACATTCTAAAATTTAGAGTGGAAAAATATATATACATATATCTATTTATATAAATTTATATTTAGATGTATTTTTTCTAATTCTGAAGTAGTTATTGTTGGCCAACTATCATTTTAGAACCCATGTCCAGCTAGTTCACATATGTCCATTCACTATTTATTTATTATACATGCATAATTTTTTTAATGATCATAGTATGGATAGAATTACACACCTATGGTGGTTGTCTACTCAGTATATATCACACCCTTTTTGGGCCCCCATTAAACAACGGTACCCAAACAAACGTCATGTTTGTAGCTTCATGATTTTGGATTCTACTAAGGTAGTGACTTTTTTAAAATAGATCATAGGAGAAAATGACTGTGATGGATCTTAGGATAATCAAAGGGATTTAAAATATGTATTTTTTCTTTTCAATGTGAAATATTTCCTAATAACATGTTATGTGACACCCCATGACTTTTTGAACAAATTTCACTACTACAAATTGGCCTTTTATCAGCACTAAAATTTGACATTAACATTGCTAGAAAAGGGCTATAAATTCGAGTTTAGATAAAGGAGGGCCTCCTTTATCATTGCTCTGAAAATTTTCTGATAAATGTGACCTTTATCAGTTCTAACAAAAGCACTCATAAAGGGGACCCCCTATCTTCGCCTGCATTTACAGCGCTATCTTGAGCTCTGATAAAGGGCCCTATTATCAGCACTCAAGCTAAAGCTGATAAAGGATTCCTTTATCAATGCTCAAAAAACCATTGATAAAGTCACCTTCCCCTGCACCTGTAAAACCTGCACCTGCACAAACCATCATCTACATAAAATATCACCTGCACACCTACACAAAACAACACTCGCAAACAATATTTTGACAAACAATTCTATATACATTTACATAGCATCATGAATTCAAATAAAATATTCTTATATACATTTCAAACAATATTTTACATGGTTACAATTAGAGTTATCCAACAACTATCATAAACTTTACTATTTCAGCCTTTTATATCTGTGATCCTCCCTCAAAAATTGTTGTCCACGGTATTTGTTGCTGAATGAAGAATCCGAACTCAAGGGAAAAAATTCACCTATATAAGAAAATAAAATGTTAATAATACAGTAATGAAATAAATTAAAAAAATAATATGAAATAATACATTAATATGGAAATATAAATCTAAAATATGTAAATGATAAAATAATTTTTTTCATTCTGATAATAATGAAATTGAATAATTTTAAATCAATATGTTTTTGAATGATTTATCTCATTTAATAAATACTGATTCTTTATTTAATGAAAACCATTACCAGTCACACCATGCATCAGATTGAGGATCGGTTGATTCGTACATGTCATAAATGACTCATGGATCGTTGTCCCAATGTATCAAAACAATCTGAACGTGTTTGCTCCATTTTTCGTATATCACTTGTGTTGTTTTCTAAAGTCTATGTCAATTTGAAATTGATATCAGACACATTTATCCATACTGGCCATATTGTGCATCAGATTGAGGTACGATTGAGTCGTACAAGTCACAAATGACTCATGGATCATTTTACTAAAGTATCAATACAATCTGAATGTGTTTTCTCAGTATTCCGTACGTAAGTAGTGTTTTTTTCTAATGTTAATGTCAATTTCAAACTGATATAAAAAACTTTTAGCCATACCAGTCACATAGTGCATCATATTGAGGTTTGGTCGATTTTTACACATCACAAATGACTCATGGATAGTTGTCCTAAATTATCAAAACAATCCGAATGCATTATCTAAGTCATCCGTATGTCATCAGCGTTGTTTTCTAAAGATAATGTCAATTTCAAATGGATATCATACACTTTTTGACATACCGATCACATCGTGCATTGGATTGAGGTGCAGTTGATTCGTACACTTCACAAATTACTCATGGATCATCATACTAATGTATCAAGACAATACGAATGCGTTTTCTCAGTATTATGTATTTCAGTAGTGTTTTTTTCTAAAGTTAATGTCAATTTCAAACTGATATCAGACACTTTTAGCCATACCGGTCACACTGTGCATCTGATTGAGGTACGGTTAATTCTTACACCTCAAAAATGACTCATGGATTGTTTTTAAAAAGTATAAAAACAATCCAAAGATGTCTGTTTGGTTTTCTGTATGTCACTTATGTTGTTTTCTAATGTTAATGTCAATTTCAAACTGATATCAGTCACTTTTAGCCATACCGGTCACACCATGCGTTGGATTGATGTGTGGTCGATTCGTACATGTCAAAAATGACTCATAGATTGATTTCCTGATGTATATAGACAATCTGAAATCTTTTTCTTGGAATTCCATATGTTAGTAGTGTTTTTTATAAAGTTAATGTCAATTTCAAACTAATATAAGACACTTATAGCCATACCGACCACATCGTGTGTCAGATTGAGGAGCGGTCGATTCATACAACTCAAAAATGACTCATGGATCGTTTTATTAAAGTATCAAAACAATCTGAATGTGTTTTCTCAGTTTTCCATATGTCACTTGTGTTGTTTCTAAAGTTAATGTCAATTTGAAACTGATATCAGACACTTTTAGCCATACCGGTCACACCGTGCATTAGATTGAGGTGAGATCAATACATACACCTCAAAAATTACTCATGGATTGTTTTCCAAAAGCATCAAAACAATACGAACTTTTTTTCTCGGTTTTATGTATGTCACTTGTGTTGTTTTCTAAAGTTAATGTCAATTTCAAACTGATATTAGACACTTTTAGCCATAACAGTCACACCGTGTGTTGGATTGAGGTGCGGTCCATTCGTACATGTCACTAATTACTCATGGATCATTTTAAAAATGTATAAAAATAATCTGAACACATTTTCTCAGTTCTCCGTAAGTTAGTAGTGTTTTTTTCCAACGTTTTTGTCAATTTGAAACTGATATCAGACACTTTTAGTCATACTAGTCACACCGTGCATTGGATTGAGGTGCAGTTTATTCATACATGTCACAAATTCCTCATGGATCGTTGTCATAAAGTATCAAAACAATACGAATGTGTTTTCATGGTTTTGCTAATGTCACTTGTGTTGTTTTCTTATTTTAATGTCAATTTCAAACTGATAACAGAATGTTTTAGCCATATCGGTTACACCATGCATCAGATTGAGGTGAGGTAAATTCTTACACCTAAAAAATGACTCATGGATCATTGTACGAAATCATTAAAACAATCAGAATGTGTTTTCTCAGTTTTACATATGTCACTTGTGTTGTTTTCAAAAGTTAATGTCAATTTAAAACTGATATCAGACACTTCTAGCCACACTGGTCACACCGTGCGTCGGATTGAGGTGAGGTCAGTTAGTACACATCACAAAAGACTCATGGATCGTTTTCCTAGTGTATAAAAACAATCCAAATTTGATTTCATGTTATTATTTATGATATTAGTTTTGTTTTCTAAAGGTAATGTCAATTTCAAACTGATATCAGATACTTTTAGCCATACCGATCACACCATGCATCAGATTGAGGTGTTCTGGATTCGTACACGTCAAAAATGACTCACGGATCATTTTCCTAATGTATCAATACAATCCAAACAAATTTTCTGAGTTTTCTGTATGTCACTTGTGTTGTTTTCAGATGTTAATGTCAATTTGAAACTAATATCAATCACTTTTAGCCATACCGGTCAGACTGTGCATCTGATTGAGGTGGGGTCGATTCGTACACCTCACAAATGACTCATGGATTTTTTTTCATAGAGTATCAAAATAATCTGAATGCATTTGATCGGATTTCCAATTTTCACTTGTGTTGTTTTCTAATGTTAATGTCAATTTCAAACTGATATAAGAAACTTTTTTCCATACCGGTCACACAGTGCTTCAGATTGAGGTGTGGTCCATTCGTACACGTCAAAAATGACTCATGGATCATTTTAATAATGTATCAAAACAATACGTACGCATTTTATTGGTTTTCCTTATGTTAGTAGTGTTGCTTTCTAATGTTTTTGTCAATTTGAAACTGATATTAGAAACTTTTTTCCATACCGATCACACCGTGCGTCTGATTGAGGTGAGGTCCATTCATACACGTCAAAAATGACTCGTGGATTATTTTCCTAAGGTATCAAAACAATCTAAATCCATTTTCTTGGTTTTACGTATGTCACATGTGTAGTTTTCTAAAGTTAATGTCAATTTGAAACTGATATCATATTGTTTTTTCTTTACCGGTCACACTGTGTGTCGAATTGATGTACGGTCGATTCGTACACCTTAAAAATGACTCATGGATTGTTGGTAAAAAGAATCAAAACAATCAGAATGCCATTTCTTTGTCTAACTTATGTCACTTGTGTTGTTTTCTAATGTTTATGTCAATTTCAAACTGATATCAGACTCTTTTAGCCATACCAGTCACACTATGTGTCAGATTGAGATGCGGTCTATTTTTACATGTCACAAATGACTCATGGATCATTTTAATAATGTATCAAAACAATCAGAATGAATTTTCTATGTATTCTATATGTTAGTAGTGTTGTTTTCTAAAGTTAATATCAATTTCAAACAGATATCAGACACATTTATCTATACCAGTCACACCATGGGTCATATTGAGGTGCAATCAATTCTTACAC
This sequence comes from Viscum album, assembly GCA_963277665.1. NCBI lineage: Eukaryota > Viridiplantae > Streptophyta > Magnoliopsida > Santalales > Viscaceae > Viscum > Viscum album. Next base: position 2,060,574,736 of record OY728126.1, on the reverse strand, counting down.
ATCACAAATGACTCATGGATCATTTTCCAAAAGTATCAAAACAATCTAAATTCATTTATTTAGTTTTTCGTATGTCACTTGTGTTGTTTTTTAATGTTAATATCTGTTTCAAACTGATATCAGACACCTTTAGCCAAACCGGTTACACAGTGCATCCAATTGAGGTGTGGTTGGTTCTTACACATCACAAATGACTCATGAATCATTTTCCTAATGTATGAAAACAATCTGAATAGGTTTTCTCGGTTTTCTGTATGCCACTTGTGTTGTTTTTCTAACGTTTATGTCAATTTGAAATTGATATCATACACTTTTAGCGATATATGACACACCGTGCGTCAGATTGTGGTGTGGTTTATTTTTACACATCACAAATGACTCATGGATAATTTTCCTAAAGTATAAAAACATTCCAAATGTGTTTTATCTGTTTTCTTTATGTCACTTGGGTTGTTTTTTAAAGTTAATGTCAATTTCAAACTTATATCAGACAATTTTAGCCCTACCGGCCACACTGTGCATCAGATTGAGGTGCGGTCGATTCGTACACGTCAAAAATGAATCATGGATCATTTTCCTAAAGTATCAAAACAATTTGAATGCATTTTCTCGGTATTCCGAATGTCAGTAGTGTTGTTTTCTAAAGTTAATGTCAATTTCAAACTGATATCAAAACCTTTAAGCCATACCAGTCACACCGGGCTTAGATTGAGGTGAGTCCCATTCTTACATGACATAAATGTCTCATGGATAGTTTTCCTGATGTATCAAAACAATACGAATGGGTTTCTTAGTATTCTATATGTCAATAGTGTTTTTTTCTAATGTTAATGTCAATTTCAATCTGATATAGGGCAGTTGTTTCCATACTGATCACACCGTACATCGGATTGAGGTGTGGCTTATTCTTACATTCCAAAAATGACTCATGTATCATTTTCCTAAAGTATCAAAACATTCTGAACACTTTTTTTCAGTACTCCGTATGTCAGTAGTGTTTTTTTCTAATGTTAATGTCAATTTCAAACTGATATCAGACACTTTTAGCCATACTGATCACATCATGTGTCAGATTAAGGTGCGGTCAATTCTTACACATCACAAATGACTCATGGATAGTTTTCCTAAAGTATCAAAACAATTTGAATGCGTATGTGTAGTCCAATGAGTTATAAGATTCTTGTGAGTGGACTGAATGGCTATGCATCGGTCAACTTCCACACTATCGACCAGTGTAGTCCAATGAGTTATGATTTACTAGAAAGAAAACTCAAATACAAAAACATTCTTCATAACCTAAGGATATAAAACAAAATAAAGGGTGATCGTATATTCTCTATAATTGTAAACAAGGGAGATATCAATGATCATTTATGGATAACATTAGTAAGAATTAACCATCTTCCTATTTGTGTACAATCTTCCATCAGGTATGTTTCCCATTCGTTTCTAAACACATCTATATCATCTTTTGAATATGATTTTTTTCTAAAGTCATGGTAGTACTGAAAAAATATAAATACAGAAAGTATTATAAAATATTTTAAATGAACACATAATTATTTAAAAAAATACCTAATTAGGGATGCTAGTTTGTTGATGAAATACGATCTCTTTCATAAATTTACAAACATAATGACCACAGTCTATTCCATTTGTTTGTTTTGGACACTATAGAATCATCAATAAAATTAATTAATTTGTTTTCATATGTGTTTGGATTTTTCAATGTTATTATATATACCGAGATACTTTTCTAGTAATAGATCTTGTAGGATTTCTCATCCTTACGCTCTGGATTCATTCGATGCATTATACGATATTGATGCACAGCCCTATCATCACAGAATCCTCTTTAAAAGATAACATAAATTATATAACAAGATTTTTAGTTTTAATATTTTGGATCTAGTGTATTACAATTTTACAAACTCCATCATGCGTTGTCGATTTGTTGGATATCCATGCATTGAATATAGAAAATAAATCATGGGAGTATTAAAATTGACTACAATCAGCATCCTATGGTCCCTAAAAATATGAAAAGGAATAAGTAAAGAATGAAATAGAAATATATCTGATATGATTAAATTGTAGAGTTTTAACCCTGTGTCGTTGGTATTAAAAAGATTCTTTCATCTGTAATTTTGTTTTCAAATGATTTGAACAGGGATGACATTATTGCAGCCTCATTATCAGAATCAATTTCTTCTTATGAAGTGCTGGTGTGAGGACTAACGAGTCCAAATTTTGGGCCATGGGGAGATCCCATCAATTGGTTTTCATATATGAGGCTGCGAAAATTATAAAATGTATTTAGTCATAATTATTAGAGTATATCAGCTTTTGTAAAATCAAATCATGAAAACATACCTCATGTATACATTTACAACTGAGGCGCCTAGCCATTCATACATGAGGATATCATTTACGTTTTCATCACTAATGATATCTGATGATTCCTCTCCATACATATTTTTTTCAAAATCAACTGTGTGATCATTGCTTACTATCAACTTTGTATCCACACGAGCCTGTAATGATATTAACTGTGGATATAGACTCGGCGGGGTGAAGTTTCTCTCAGTAGACCGTTTCAATCATTTGGTTGATCCTTGAGATAGATTTGAGCTGATATTTCATTTCAACCCCTTCATTATTTCATTCTATAATAACATTCATCAGTTCAGACCTTTTTTTATTAAATGTAAAAAGTCCATCTTGAAAAATAACATGGAATTGGATACCTCCTTATTGACATGTTTTCTTACAAGGACTGACGGACATTCGATGAATGTTCCAACATCATGTTCAACTACATGAATGTATTCATCTTCATTTGGAACATTTATCTCGGCACTCGACTCATTATCTATGTTAATTGACACTCTGAAATGATCTATTGGATGTTGTCTCTTGTGTATCATGTCTTTATGCGTATTGAACACCATAACCCTCGCTACAAGTTGATAGGTGGGATTTGATAGACATAAATCATAAACATTTTCACCCTATATAATATTAGTATAGGAAAGGTATCAGTGTCTATGTGAATCACATTTTACAAAAACAATTATTAAAACATTGATTACCTCAACAAAGTCATGTTTTTTTGGAGAATGGCTTGCCATAAAGCTGGTGGGGGTGGGGAGGGATTGTCTAGCATGGGTTGTTGTTGAGTTGTTTCTTCTCTTGGCCTCTCCCCCATAATGTTTTCTATCATATCTCTCTGGTATTGCAATTCTTATTGAAAAATAGCTATTTTTTTGCAACTTTTCCATTTTTTCATTTTCATCCTCCACTTGTTTTTGTTTTTGAAAATATATTTGAGGTGTCACCCCAAAATCCTCACCTCTAACACGGCCATAATGGATTGGCCGCTTCAAGGCTGCTCAAAGTATGTCTGCATCTGGTGATGGTGTTTTTTATTCTAGTGACTATGTCAGATAAAAAATATAGAAAAATAAGTAGACATTGTAATGTAATAACGATTTGAAACAAAAAAAATTTATATTATGTCATACTTACACATGTTTCCCACACTTTTTGTGTGTTTTCATCTATCAGTATACCCTCTTTATTTACAAGAGCCACATTCTATATCACATGGAATGGGATGAATTTGGATTCCTATTTCGATTCATCAATTTCCATATAAACTGATAAATGTTGTTATGGTGTTGTTTTATGTCACATATTAGTAGTAGAGTAGATTTAAAAGGCTTACAAATTTTTTCTCAGGTGAAGCGTACACCAGCATTTCTTTACGGTAAGAGTACGCAGGTTCTACAGTGCATTTTTTATTTTTAGCACTCAGTTTTTGTTTCATAAATAAAAAAACTATCAATCAAAGCGGTGAATACAAGAAACGTCAAACAATGTATTACCCCAAACAATGTATCTGAAAAGTCTGCTCCCCACGACGGTTGATAAATGCATCCCACACTCCTTGGGATATCAAGTGTGAATAAAGAGGATGTGGATGTGTCTTGATTTTTCCTTCAGCATCTTTAAGATTATATTTCATTAAAATAGTGCGGAAACCTTTTTGAATCCTTCTTGAAACTCTTAATACATATTACTTGTGCAAGGCATCTACTATAAATTCTCTCTATAATGGATGATGAAGAGTAATTCAATGTTTTGGTTTTTTTATGTTAATAAATTAAAAAAATCATATCATAATGTTACCATAATCTCTTCCCACATTAGTGTCTTAAAACATGTGACAACATGGTTCCACGACTGTATATCAATCGGCATGAGTTGCTGAGTGACGATTCCAATGTAGCTTCTAAATATTATTTTGTTGGGGTTAACATGTTGGCCTCGCTTATTCCATCCCACCTCAAATTTGATTCCTTCTTGTTTTTCCTTAAGGATTTTGGCTAACATTGTCAAATTAAGGTGCTCTTGTTTTTTTTTGCGCTTTCTGGGTTTCATTTCCTACCATTTCCTCTGAAGAATCATAAATATCTTTCTATGGAGCACTATCATCAACACTAGGACCAGCAACAACATGTTGAGAAACATGTAGTTGCTCTGCACTGGGACCATTAACAACTAGTTATGAAACCCATTGTTTCTCTGAACTAGGACCACCAGATGCTTGTTGAGAAACCTATTGTTGCAATGCACTGAGACCACCAATAAGTGGTTGAGAGACATTTTGTGCCTCGAGATTGGGTGCATCCGTAGGTGCCGAAGTCATTATCTGCAGAAGTGCATTAACATTTAATTTAGACTATATAAAAGTAAAAGCGTATATATAATAACATAACGTTACACAATTTATATTACAATTAACTAATTACCTGATTATTGTAATCTCATTTTTTTTCATTAAATGATGAAGATATTCGACTCATCTATCAACTATGTAAACCCTTTCACTGTGGTCTCCATTGATATACAAAACTCCATCTACATTGGGACTGCTGCGAAATGATTGTGAAGTCCCTATAAAAGGGCCATCCTCTGTTGAACTTTTATCTGACCCTTCATTTGTTTAGGTCGATAACATAACAATTGACCAATTTTGGTTTGTGTGGTCTGGAATATAAAATACATGTATAGCCTATGATTCCATTATAATTGGTTCATCATTCTCCACATACATACTGAAATCAACATTGACGAATCCTAATTCATCTATTTTAACAGAAATCCAATTATTAACCCAGTTGCATTGAAAAATCGGTACTTTGAATTTTTTATAATCCAACACCCATAACTGTTCGATGATGCCAAAGTATGAAATATTCACATAATTTGTATTTTTTTCCTTATCACCAGAAACATTCATCGCTTTAGCCACAATTGTAACCCCACTATTCTACACGGTACTATCTTTATCTTGTTTATTAGTATAGAATTTTTAACTATTAACTGAATAAGGATTGTAATATAATACACACACTCTTTCTCCACCAGCTAGCCATCGAATTCGTTCAGAAATTGAGTCTGGATTTTCATCTAACTACTACAAAATATGGTTATGAAACCATCCTGAAAACTGTCGATTATGTGTATCTAAAATAAAATTTCAGCCCTCGATGGATTCAAATTCCTACAAATTTCTTTGTGGGTTTGAACATATTGGTCAACGTCAAAACTGTTATGAAAAACGTAATGGTGAACCTGCTCCCGATCTGTAATATTGATTGTGACAACCTCTTTTCCTGAAATTCTTTCACCTTCAAACCAATCAGTGTGATGAGATTTCTGTAGGCCATCATTTTCTACACCAGATATGTATTCTGTAAAAAATTCAACGGCTTCCTCAATAATATATTGATCTGCAATACAACCCTATGGAAGACATCGGTTTCTGACATACCCTTTCAAAATCTACATATAACATTCAATGGGGTACATCCAACTATAATGTAGGAGACCACATTGTTGAATCACTCTCACCAAACGAACCATCAAATGAACCATCATATCCAAAAAAATCAGTGGGAAGAACATTTCCAATTTATATAATATGACAGCAATTTCACTTTCCATAGTTAACAATTTAATCGGGTCTATAACTTTGCTGCATATACCTTTGAAAAAGAAACAGAGTTTCATTAATGTATGGCATAAATTCTTGGAAAAAATGCAACGTAAAACTATAGGATTTAGAACTTTCATCAAAACATGGAAGTCATGTGATTTCAGACCCTCAAATTATAAATCGTTCATTGACATTATGTTCGTGATATTTGATGAATACCTCTTTGGAACCATTGCGTCATCCAAGTTGCTTCAAAACTAATATCTCTCATACTGGAAAGAGTGTAAGTAGTAGGAGGAATAAATATTCGTTTTTCACCTTTCACTGGTGCCAACTCTTCTCGCATTCCCATCTCAACCATGTCCAATCTAGCCTTAATCCCATCCTTTGTTTTTCCAGGTGCATTTAGCAATGTGCTGATGACACTATCACATAAATTTTTTTCAATATTCATAACATCAATAAAATGTTTACAGACAAATCTAGAATGATAATTAAAAAAATTGATCTCTTCTTCCAACTAGTTTTCATAAGGTTTTTGGAAAACAGTTTACCTAAAGTAGTGTTCAAATAATTCACCTTCTCAAACAATATATCACCTGTTAGTGGAGACAATGTTGTATGTTCTTCTAAATTTTTGTCGAATGATGTTGTCCAAGATCAGAACTTATGTCGTCGGGGTAGAAATTTTCAATGTCCTAAAAACACCGTTTTCGATGAACGTTTCACCCTAATTGACTCTGTACCTTGTTCGCAAATGGGACACCCTTGAGTTCCTTTAATGTTATATCCTAAAACATTCCCATAAGCATGAAAGTCATTTATCGTCCCGTAGGACATGGTTTTCAAAGTGAAATTATCTTTATTGTAATCATCATACAACGTAACACCCGAATACCACAATATTTTCAAATCCTCGATCTCTGGATCCAAATAAATATCAGTATCATTACCCGGTTTTTTGGTCCAAATATAAGCATAGATAACATGATGTATTATTTTTTCTTGCATAACTATGATGTTGAGTTATAATTTACCAATGTAACCATCCATGTATTGTGACTAATTCTTTGAAAACCAAACGGATTCACCCCATTTGTTGATAATTCCAGACGAAGGTTTCTCGGCTCGTTTCCAAATTCAGGATACTCATGATCAATTCTCTACCACTGAGGAGAGTCTGCCGGGTGATGTAGTTTCCCATCTTTAATTCATGTTTCTGCATGCCATGTCAATTGTCCTACAGTCTCCTCACTTCTATATAGGCACATAAACCTTGGAATGATTGGAATGTAGCTTACAACATTTGTAGAACTGGATTCATCATTCTGTTATCGAGAAGCGCTACACTTTGGGCATTCTTTATGTGATTTGTGGTCCTTGAGAAACAATATACAGTCATTTGAGCAGGTGTGTCTTCTTTCAGAGATCATACCCATCGATCGTAGCATTTGTTTAGCATTGTATGTTCGTCTTGGGAGTTCATTATCTTAAGGTAGAATGTCATTCAGGCAGGCAAGTAGTTCTATAAAACTAGTGTCACTCTACGTGTTGCCTGCTTTCAAATTATACAGCTTCAACGGCTGACAATGCTGTATATTTAGTGCAACCAGCATACAATGGTGTTTTTGCACAACTCTTAAACTTCTCAAACAATTTTGGGCAATCAAGAAGATCATCTTAAATTGTCCATTTCATTTATTGAATACGATCTTTATCATCATTCACATATGTAATCATACCCTCTATATGACCGTATTCACTGTTCATGCTTGTAATCATATCAGATCTTCCATAAAATGTTGTGTTATCCGAGCCACTACCGATATTAATTTTTTCCTCATGTTTATTCCACATGTAAAACATCATACTATTCAGTGATAGATCAGGTGTTCTTACAACTCATATGGACTAATTTGTCTTTAATAACAATAGTTTAAACAAGAATGAAGGATTCGAGATGGGTCACATGCATGATATCTTGCAAACTTGATAAACACTTTCATGCCATCTTCATACTCTTTTCTCAACTGATTGGCATTCATCCATTATTTATTCATATTCATCATATTTATGGGTTCGATCTTAAACATTAAAAATATTATGTTTTAATCAATCAAGTAGCATTGTTTGGGATTTATAAAATAACTCAAGGTACAAATTCTTCTACAATAAAATAGACAAACCTACCCCAAAACATGTGAAAGTACTTGAACTCTATCTATATACAGTGGACTGTGCCCTGTATTTTGTATATCTCCATGGAGTACCTAAAACCTATACATGGAGGACTCTTCACTAAAACATGGTGGAGTACCATACTCCATATTTTCTCCAAACATCTCACTTGTCACTTGTCAACTCTCAAGCTGAGTGAAGATAATTAAAATATCCAAACATCATCGTGTGAAACTTCCAATGAATGAGGGAATCATAATATTGTGATATATATGAGGAGATATTTATAATGGGCTACTCATACATAAAATATTATCATCTAAGTGTAAAATAAATAATAATAATGAAATTAACATAGCACACAATTTGTTCAATGGATACACAATGTGTAGGGTTCTCAGTCAGGTTGGTTGTATACTACTATTTCTAAACTCATGTGAAATCCATATACATGGTGTGTCCATTAGGGTGACGCATGTTCCATTGAATAAGACTATATACCATGTATTTTAAAAATATATATAATATGAAAAACATCATCTTCGCACCAAAAAGTGTCTCATAGAGTCCTCTAGAAGTGGTTTTTTAGGATCCAGTGGAATTGCACTAGTAACAAATTGGTGGTGACATTGAAATGGATAAAGATTGGATTGATATTCAATGGTGGAAGAACTAAAACATAGAAATATAATGGCATATCAAACATTCCAACAACCGCAACACTTTAAAAAAACACAATCGTGCTCACAATCGCAACACCATACAAACCAAACAATCACAATTTTAGATTTTACAAACATACCTTATTCAATTTATTTTTTAATTTATGGGTTATCATAGAAGTATTATCATCCTAGTGCATTCATTTATATGTCAATAATATGAAAATTAAAAATTATTCTATTGAAATGTTCCACAAGAACCAATCAACATGCGATTCATTTAGTGCACAAATAAGGCCCCCCAATGGAAACGATTTTCAGCGGGGCGTTTAGCCCCTAAATTTTACATTAGAACCATCTATATCAAAATTTAATAACATGAGAACAAGAGGAAACCAATGAGTAACATGAGAAAACTCATTGTGAAGGTGTCGTTAAGCACAAGACAGAGTTGTATTCATGGCAGGGGAGAGGCGCACAATAGAGGAGATTTCCAACTAAAAAGAGAACATAAAATAGGGGAAACTCATGATAATAAAATAATATAAAACCGATTACACCATTTAACACATCCCACAAACCCCAAGATCCCACTAAAACCGAAATCAACCCACAACTTTGTTAAACACACCTTAATATAACAAGAAATTATAGAACCCACCTTCGATAGAACGAGTTCAACAAACTTTTTAAAATACAAATGATAAACATATAATGGATAAGCCCTAACCAATAGGTCCTCTTTACTAGCTATAATCCCCAATTTTAATCTAGATAGAATATCCCAAATGAGTAATCCCTGATCAATCCTTTGTTATCACACCTTTCACGACACATACATCCTAATCGCATGACATTAAACATCATGGTACAGTCTTTTCAACACAACAAATGGTATCTAGTGAGTAGGATAATATCCCTATTCAAACTGAAGTAGCCTAAACATACATCTTGACAAAAATTAGGGGGAACACACATATTTCCAATGGGACACCCCTGGTACTCTTTTTTAATCATACCATGACACCATGCCAAAACTCACCACACGATCACCAGTTACCCAACATTATTCCAAAACCAGTGGAATATACCCATGATTCCTTACCCTAAACCCATCCATCTAGGTTAAATAGTGAGGGTCACATTAAAACCATTCTATAAATCAATGGGGTTTGGAATCCAAATGATTATGTCCCTCAACCCAGTCATAACACCAAAACTCAAGAATAGAGAGTGCATCCCTTATACAAATCCAAGGCATGGCCATTCCTTCGCTATCAACTTTATAACACCTAATATGAATCAATACCTTATGTCAAGGAATCTACCCTAGATTTATGTATCTAAAGTATTCATAACACCAGGATAACCCCACACTTTAGTCTCCCCCAACCACCAATACACACTAACTAACTACCATCCTGTGTCACTTGCTAATGACCATTGGGATCTCACACAAACCCCTTAAATCAATTATTACACAATCCTTATCCCATGGGTGCCACTCTTATCCCTGCCTCAAAACACACATTATCTAGTGAACCAAACCAACCACTTAATATTGGTTCTCACACACCTACTATCTAAAACAACCTACAATACAAGGGTGTCACCAACTAGGCTCTCACTCTTACCCCAACCCATTCATAGGTTCAAATCACTTATAAAAAACTATAAGTCATCATACTAATTCAAGGATCATAATTTCTCATTTATATTAACCCATGAGAAGGAAAAATACTCCTACAATGACCAGCGGCAGATGAGGCAGCGGCGGGAGCGGAGGTAGCGGCGACAGAGGCAGCGGCGGCGGAGGCAATAGCGGTCGCGGTGGCGGAGGCACCATCAGAGGTAGTGGTGGTCACGATGGAGGAGAAAAACACAACAGCATGGAGGCCGAAAGGGAGGAGAAAAAATAAACAGTGGTGTCAGAGGAGGAGGAGGAAGAGGATGATGAGGAGGAGGAGGAGGAGGAAGAGGAGGATGCAGAAGAGGAGGAGAATGAGGAGGAGAAGTCGCATCAGAAGAGGGTCATGTTTCATCTTCTGTGAAAACTTTACTGTGTGGGAGAGATGAGGGACCATTAGGGTTATTAAATAGAAACTTCTAGAACCATTATCCATGCTCCTTTAAAGTTCTGATTAAGGTATGTTTTATCAGCGCTAATATAAAAGCACTGATAAATGTACCCTTTTATCAGCGCTAAAAAAAGATCTAATAAAGGGTATACCATTATCAACAATTATTTTAATGATAATAAAGCTTAGATTTATCAACACTTTCTATTTAGCACCGATAAAGGGAAGCGCTTCCCATCCCATGTTTTGTGGTAGTGTTTGTTTCGAATTAATTTAAATAGTTTTATATTTTTCATTGCATGTAACACTGTATATGTTTTATGTAATACAAAAAATGATATTCATTATTTTGTACACTACACCAAATTAATCTTTTTTATATATTTCATGAGTATAAGAATGTGCTACCCACAACACTAGGCTCGCTTGTGTTACATGCAAGACAGGAGATTATCGCCTTTTAGTACTACACCTATTTTTAAACTAAAATTTGAATCTTTTATAAATTATATTTACAATATAAATTAAATTCTAAATTACAAATGTCAAAAATATATTAGGGTTAATTTTTTATATTTTTCCATGAAGTTGCATTTTTTGATGAATAGTAAATACTTAATTTTAGTTCAAAAATGGATTTTCATTTAAATAATTATTACTTTCAAATTAAATTTTAAATTTTTATTTTATATTCAAAATTTATCCATTATATATTTACTAATAAAATTTTGTTCATTGGAATATGTTTTATATATAATTGAGATATAAATCCATAAATTACTTTGGAGCCATTGATATTAAAGACCACCTTTCTCTCCAAGTCTATGAGATTATTTTTTAATTTAATTTTCCATCTTATATTTATAGAATTCAAAAAAATGTATATAAGGAGTTGTAATTATTTTAATATTTATAGTCTATTAAGATTAACTAGCTTTTTGACCATAAATATTAGTGAATGTAATAGAAATTAATTACAGTGATTAATATAATATTAAGGATAATAGTGGAACAAACCATAAATTTAATAGAATAATGACCTATACAGTTGTATAAAATTGATTGGAAACCAATATTTATACCTTTTCCCCTATTTTTTAAAATTTTAGCTCTTAGTGGGATATTATTCCATGAAATTTATATTTATAATAAGTTAAGTCAAGAAAATTTTAAAAAAGGAACATTCTTTTCCATTAAATTATATAATGTTTAGAGTATGGATTATGGTACATCATTGTAACAACCCAACCCCATTTATGCAATGTCAGTGCATTATTATATAACATTGTCATGGTACAAAAAATAATGTCTCGAAAGGCCAATTAGTTTTGTCACCTTGGATGTACTAGTTACGTACTTATGTTTTACCTTACATTAAGAAATATAAAAAAACAACAAAATTTTGTCCCCATTGAAAAAAATTATAACCCCTAGACTATCCATGTAGGTCAACTATAAAATACTTATTCACATCCTTGGAAAAATAAAATATAGAAAGGTGTGAGCTTAGATGATCAGTAAGGATTACAATATAGCGGAAACATTCATAAATAAGCAAAAACATTTTAGGCAATGTATAAGACTAAAATCTAAGCCTTTTATTCTTAATCATCATCATAAAATTGAAAAGATAAATCAAATAATTCCATATACATATTCACTTGGAAATTATACTAGTAAAATAATCACATGTAATACCAATAACCAATTTCATAATGATAGCATGCATAATACTGATCATCATAACCACATAGTCAAGGCCCCATGCCCATACTAAAAATATGATTTTTTCAAGGCCTTGTGAAAAGATACTTTTTTGTCTCATGAGACCAATCAATGCCTTAAATAGCTATAGTGTGCTCCACTAGTCAATTACATGGTCCAATACATTCGTCGTATGAAAATTTTGAAACATAACTAAAACATTCATATTAAAACTAGCATATGAAATATAAATACTTTAACCATAAACCATAAATGGTATAAAAATAACACATGCACTATCAAAAATATCAAAAAACATTCAATACAATATGGATGATAGAGTTGTAATAAATCAACTAAAAATAAGTGTAAAATCCAACCAAAGATTTTGACATAAATGAAATCAAAAAAAAATTGATTTAAATATCTCTTTCTATCTTGAAATCATTTAAAAGTAACATAACTATAAAAGGAAATATTTATTTTGAAAATACTCTTATAATATTGATAGTGAAGCTTTGAATGTATTATAACGGCACAAAATATCCACACCCACCGTATAAGTTAAAAAACATTCTTTCCTTATTTTTGTCAAATGTGTCATAAAGGGCCTTGTTTGGAAGACAATGGAAATATTTTATTATAATGATTTTTATAAAAACATAAACCGTAGTATAAATTATATAAGCCATAGTCTAGAAAATACTAAAAATGTTTTGAAATACATTTTTATGAAACGATGATGAGGATGATAAAGAGGTCATAGTAGATACTCATGTATAAACAACTTTAGATAATGAAGAGATTGTAGAACTAACACTTACCTTGAACGATTCTTGGATTGGGGTTACATTAACATCTGCTATAATATTTGAATAATTTTTATTAAATTATTCAATAACCACATACATAAATATGATATCATATATGATCTTCTAATATTTCTTTGTAAATAATATTTTAGTTGTATAATTGTTTCAGGTGTTAACTAATTCGTTTTCCTTTCTATGCTTGGATACATAAACCATGTTTGTAATAGATATGAAATATTTGGTTCATATATCGAATGATATTAAATTCTTAAAAATTATTTTAAATTATAAAATAAAATCTATTCATGAATGGTTAAGATGGGGAATGAATTTCATCGCGTTCTTGGAGATGGTAATCCGAACATATGCATGAGCAACAATATCACACTATTGATGGTGAAATAGTATGTAATTGGATAGTATATCATATATATACATAATAATTAACATGTTTTATTTATTATTTACATTTTTTAAAATCATTATTAAACCCATCCAAATAATGAAGTGTTTTGATAACAAACAACACCACTTCGTGGAGATGGTAAGTCGTACGTACACACGTATGATGACTTGTCATTCATAAGACGGATAGAATAATGAATACAGTTGTACAATATTAATAATAACATCGCTGTATATATAAGGTAATAGAGTAATTAATTTTCCATGGGAAAAATAAGAAAGAGTAAGTGTCATAAGAAAGGAACTTTGGAAGAGGTGGTGAAATTATTACCTCTTCATTGGAGGTTTTCTTTTGAGTTGATTAGGACGGCTCAATATGTTGACTTTCTGATCAATGTATGGCCTTTAGGTCAAAATGATGGTAGTTGGAAGAATATTTGAGTAGGGGTTGCCCAAGCCAAATGGGGTTGGAGTTGTGATTTTGAGAGAAGGGAATTATCCTTTTATAAGAGATGCGAGGGTTACTTTAGGAAAAGCATGAAATATTATTTTATTATAATATCATATTCTATTTATAATTTCTCTTAAATGATTTATTTCTAGAATAAGGATGGTATGGGTCAAAAATATTTCAAACAATAGGTTTTAGACAATTTTATGTCACTATATATACCTTATCATTTATATTTAAGTCATAGTTAATTAGTTTAACCTTTTACATGCATTCGTGTATTATTATAATAAATGGTGAAAAAATTTTCTATAAAATGCCAAGAAAACCCCAAGTGGTTCATTAATCAAATATTTATTATTATATAAGTCCTCTGGTCAAGCCTTAGATTTTTAAGAATATTATATCATTTAATAATATATTATTTGTTTTTTAACGTCAATTATGTCGATTTTGACACTATTTGGTAATTTGTTTTTGTGAAAATCATAAAAACATTATAAATTCGAAAAAAAATTATTTAATCAACCCAAAAATTTCTTAACAACCTATATCATTATTTTAATTAATCAAATGTCTCAATTTATATTTATTTGTATAGTTATAATATCAATTATTTTAATCATTAAGTAATAATGTAATTACTGAATCAACATTGGGTCATTAAAAAATTAATTATTTAATGTCTAAAAATAATAAATAAAATACGATTATGTTGGAAACCTTTTTACCTTTCTAATTAATATTTATTGTTTAACATATCGTATGTGTATCCCTATATTAAAAATCATTTAGTTATGAAAATATTAATTTAACACATTTAACTCTTCATTAAATAAAATAATAATAAATTTACTAATGTAATCCATGTGCACCAAAAGGAACATATTTTATTCTTATGGATTATTTAGGTTGAAAAAAAATCCAATATTATGAGTACATGTGTTTGGGTAATTAAAATATAATTTTGACCTTTAATAACCCAATTTACTTTTAACCGTGGTAAATAAAAGGAAAAAGAAACTATTCATCAAGAAATTATTTTCATTTTATTGAACCACATTTTACTTACTAATTTTAACCATGTCACTCAGATTTTTTAAATTCAATTCACAGAAGCATTAAAATTACGTTTTATCATAATTTTCAAATGCACCGAGATGGTGGGTAAAATACAGTAGAAAGTTTAATAAAATTTAATATATTTAATATTATTATAAAATTAATCTAATGTATTACAAATTATATAAATATGTATTATGTATCTATTTTTTCCTAAAATAAATTTAAATAAATAACTAATTATTTAAAAAAAATATAGTTTTAAACAATAACACAGGGTTTTTCAGTATTCATCAAAAATTGAATGTTTTGAAAAATATACCAAAAATTCATCCTAATCTAATATTGACATTCTGAATCCAAAAAATGTTGTCCATTTTGAAAAATAAAATTTTAAAAATTTAAAAAAAAATTGTGTATTACTATTCATATCGGCTTGTTTGATTGGTCATGGTGTGTTAGAAATCGAAGGTGCATACAAAGAAAGCTATTGAATTATTCAAAAAAAGTATAACATGGAAGCTTGGGGTGTTTCATTATTACCTAATACAAATAAATTCATCATCAAAATTAGTAGAATATTATAACATAAAATGATTTTGGTGGTTCTTCATCTTATGTTCCATGGGATCTCACGTTTCCTCTTCCATATTATGGTTTCCCCATAGAACACTCACCAGACGAGTCATCTGGTTTCTCAACACATGTTCTCCGGTATCATGAATTCAGATTGACTCCTCGCAATAAGACAGGTCGGTTCCAGTTTTATTTCATCATATGTGGGTACATGAGTTGGGTCAGGCATGTATTTTCTTAATATTGAAACGTTAAACCCATCATGATCTTTGGTGAGACTTGGAGGCATTTCTAAACGATAAGCTAAAAATATAATTAGTTCTAGAATTTCTAAAGGTAAGATGTACCTGGGACATAATTTACCCTTCTTAACGAAATTTATAACACCCTTCAATGGAGATTCCTTCATGAAAATATGATCTCCTACTTGAAATTCCAAATTCTTCCTTCGGTTACCAGCATAGCTCATTTTCCAAATATGAGCTACTTTGAGGTGGGTTTAGAGATCCTTCACCTTTTCCATCATTTCCTCATATATTCTTGTCCTATAAATTATCATTCACAAATATCATCCCAACAAGTTGGTTTGTTACATCTAATTCCATATAATGCTTCAAATGGTGCCTTCTGAATACATGAATGGAAGATATTGTTAACAGAAAATTATACCAGAGGTAAATAATAACTCACATACCATGAAAGTCAATTGAGAATTATCTCAACATGTATTCAAAGGTATGAATAGTCTATTATGATTTTCCATCCGTATGAGGATTGTAAGCAGCGTTCAAATGAAGTTCAGTAACCAAGACATTCTAAGACTTTTCCAAAATCATGTTGTTAAATGGGGATCATGATAAGAAAAAATCGATAGGGGTAATCCATGAAGTCTTACAAATTCATTAATATATAATCTTGCTAGATGTTCAAGTGGTAAATATCCTTTTATAGTACGAAATTGTGATGACTTGGTAAGAAAATAAATAGTGACCCATATTTCACCATTTCATCTAGGAGTATTTGGTAGTACCATGACAATTTCCATCATAATATCATCCTATTTCCACTTATGTATGGGAAGAGGTTGCATGACTCTTCTAGGTTGTGGTATTCCAAAATTAACCTATTGATTAATAATACATCTAGACAGATAATCAGAACTCTCTTACTTCATATTATCCTGAAAAAACGTTCCTTCAAATCACTATACTTCTTTGTGCCGTGTATAGAGAAATTCAAGTAATGAGCATCATCCTAAAATTACCTTTTTACATCACATATATCAGGAACACAGAGTCTCTTCCCAAA
Source organism: Viscum album (assembly GCA_963277665.1). Taxonomy (NCBI): domain Eukaryota; kingdom Viridiplantae; phylum Streptophyta; class Magnoliopsida; order Santalales; family Viscaceae; genus Viscum; species Viscum album. Next base: position 2,060,557,496 of record OY728126.1, on the reverse strand, counting down.
TTTCAAATTTTTTTCTTCATATATGAAATAAATTATTCTCCCATCGTTCACAGCTGTAATTTTCTTTTGAAACTCATCCTCATTAGTCTGAGAACATTTTTTCCTTTCTAGAAAAGATGGTTTAGCTACCATTTGATAAAGTATTGATGATTCACCTTCCATGATTATTCCCATATAAGTCTATTCTAGATCCATGAACATAAAATCCCTTTTAACCCTCATCTTGTTCAAAACATCATGATCTCTTCTACTCAAAGCCATTATCTTTGCCTCATTTTGACTTATTTTTTTAAAAAAAAAATATACTTAAAACTGTTTTAATAGGTATATATCTCACAATTTTCACCATAGAGATAGTCTCTCCATATATTCAAAGCAACCATTACATCTACTAACTCAATATCATGATTGGAATAGTATTTTTCATGTATGTTTAGTTGGTTTGAGACATAGGCAATAACTCTATCATTCTATATAAGGACACAACCAAGTCCTTTTCTGGATTCATCACTCTAAATATCAGAACCATCATTCCCTAAGTGTATAGTCGTGATATGATCATTGACGAATCTTCCCATCAGTTCATTAATATATTCTTCCCACTCTTTTGTACAAACAAATTTAAACCCTTTACGTGTGAGCTTGGGGAATGGGTTAGCCAATCAAGAAAAATTCTTGATGAAATGTCGATAACAACCTGTGAAACCAATAAAAATGTGTACCTCAGTTATAATCGTCGGTTTTAGTCATTCTTGGATTCCCTGGGTCTTTGAAGGATCGACAAAGATTCCATCCTTAGAGAAAATATGTTCAGGAAAAGAATTTTTTTGAAGATATAATTCACACTTCATAAAATTCACATATAATTCATTTTTTATGAGAGATTTCATAGTAGTGTGAAAGTGATTTTCATGATCTTTGTAGTTTTCTGAGTATACTAAGATATCTCCAATAGAGACTACTAAAAATTCATCCTGATATTCCTTGAAAACTCTATTCATTAGATCTATGAAAATAGAGGTTGCATTAGTCAGTCCAAAAGGCATTACTGTAAACACGTAATGCCCGTACCTGCTTCGAAATGCTCTTTTCAGAAGGTCTTATATCTTCACAGACAACTAATGATATCTATATTGAAGGTCAATCTTTGAAATGTATTGATATTCATGAAGTTGGTCTAATAAATCATCAATGTGAGGTATGAGATACTTCTCCTTTATTGTTATGGAATTGATCTCCCTGTAGTCAATGCACATCCTCATAGATGCATCTTTCTTCATAACAAATTGGACAGGGGATCCCCATGGAGAAACACTATGGAGAATAAATCCCTATTTACTTAATTAATCTAGTTGTTTCTTTAGTTCCACTAATTCCTCAGTGGCCTTTCTATAAGGGGTCTCCGATATGGGCCTTGAACCAGGAATAAAATCAATGGGAAACTCAATTTATCATTCTGGAGGATGTCCAAGAAATTTCATCTAGAAATATATCAACATAGTATCACATAATAATTACATCCTCAATTTGAACAATCTTTTCCTCACCAACAATTATTTGATTCACTTCCTCCCCAATAATAGAAATTAGTTGAGCTATAGGGGGTGGATCTAAATAATAAGTAGGTGTTGACGATTCTGTTCTAATGATAATGTGTTCTTTATCATCATCATCAAAAATAGTAACCTACTTCTTCTTACAATAAATATTTTCATCATGGTCTAAAAGCCAATCCATACCAAGGACTATATCAATTTCAATCATGGGTACGATGATGAGATCATCCGATAAAGAACATTTATATGCCCTAATGGGAACTGATTCACAAAACATTGTAGCAATGATACTTCCATTATGAGTTTTGACTGACAACTCTATTGTTAAATAAAATTGGAAATATATAATTTCCTTAGTAAACTGGGAATATATGAAACAATGCGCTGATCCAGAATCAAATAAAGTATTGGCCAACCTTGATAAACCATTCAATTACCTGCCACTATGTATTTCGGAGGATCAACCTCATCAGTAGTGATATAATAAGCTTATCCTTGATCCCTTGGCCTTTTCTGAGGTAAATTATGCTGCCTCTTAGGACATTCCTTCACATAATGCCCCCTTTCTCTAGAATTGTATCATTCAACATCGACAACCACTTTCATCCTCATGCAATCATGGTCTTGGTGGCCTTTTTCACCACACTTATAACAGACTCTCGTTCCCTTCAGTCATATACCAGGGTGTTTCTTCCCACATTTAATTCAGAATGGATAATCTAATTTTCCCTTCTTCACTTTATTATCATTTACAGAGTGTCCAACAGATCAATTCTTCTCTTTCATTTCTTTAAAATCATAAGACCTAGAGAATTCTTCTTCTATCTTGATAGCACATGAGGCAATATATTCATATAACGAGAAGAATTGTGAGACTATTTCATCATAGAGAAATAGTTTTAACCCATCAATGAAACGATAAATATTAATTCATGTGTTACACATATAATCTGCAGCATGCCTCGCTAACCTTGAAAGGTTAGCTTCATACATTGCGACATTCTCATCCTTCTTTTTCCTCAAACATAGAAATTGTCTTTCTATATCCACTCGTTGGTCATGAGGAAAGTATTTTTCTAATAAAATTTAATTAAACTCCCTCCATTCCATATTTGATACTTCGTCATCTTCCATTGTGTTTTGAATCAATGACAACCATTGATCAGTATCTCTATTGAGGCGGTAAACTGCCATGACAACTTTTTTCTTTTCACTACTCCCCAAGGCGTGAAATATTTTCTCTATGGAAATTTTCAATTTCCTAGCTACTTGTGATTTGTACCCCCATTTAATGATGGTGGTTGTTGCCTCATGAATTGATCTTACATAGATCCTCCATGTTGCGGACCATGGTTCTCCATTCGGGGAGGGTTATTATTCATAACCAGAGTGACTTGTCACAATATAGTGATAAGATGATCAGCACCAGTTATCTCATAAACTCCGCTAAAATTATCTTGTGTACGAGGGAAATCCCTACATGTATTGCATGCAATGATATGGTTTCCATTCCTACAACTTGTAACCATTTCTAAAAAATGGAATACAATAGATTAGTTTATCATTCGCAATACATAAATCCAAATATGTAGAACACTAAACATAAATTGAATAGTTTATGGATATAATCCATCATCATAAAAATGTTTTCTTTGAGGAAGTATATACTCATAAACCCTTTGTAATGGTTTATAATGAAAATGAGAATTATCCTAAGCATATCCCCCATGAGTGTCGTTGCCAAGAGTGTCGCAAGGCCCATTGTCGTGCACCAATTCCCATTCGAGTGTAGCTCAAAGCCGTGTTTTCAAGTTTTACCCCTACGTACATCTGTGCTGGAGCCACATCTACCTACTCATATCTAGATAGGGAAATATTTATGGGAAAACTCACAAAATCTATTCAATTCCAAAATTCTATGAAGTTATTCTATACTAATCCTAAAAGTTTATCTTATGTTTGTGTGCTCTAATCAGAGATTACCTAAATCTAGTTTCCAAGGATTGTACTAAACTTCCTCTGACACCAGCTATATTTCCCCAACACTAGTTTAGATGATTTAGTGCATTATTACATAACATTGTCCTGATCACAAGGAAATCATGTCTTCAAAGACCGATCCGTTTTGTATTATTTGAAATAATATTCATACATAAGTTCAACATTAGAACATGAAAAGAAATACAACACGGATTTATTCCATTAAAAACATCCAATCATCGAGGATTATGCCTTAATGTCACTCACAACTAACTTTTAACACCTCAAGCTTCCACTGTATGCTTCGCTTTGAATAGTATAGTAGCGTGTGTAGTACGCAACTTCGAGTTCTAACACACACCACAACCAATCAAAATAGCAGTTATGAATAGTAATACCCAATTTTTTAAAATTTATAAATTTTACCTTTCAAAATTGACTTCATTTTTGGATTCAGATTATTGAAATTAGCTTAGTGTGAATTTTTGGTATTTTTCTGAAAACATTCAGTTTTTGATGAATAGTGAAAACACTAAGTTATTGTATAAAATAGAATTTTTATTTATATAATTATTTATTTTATTTAAATTTATTTTAGGTCAAAATAGATAAATAAGACCTATATAAGTTCAATATAATTCATTGCAGTCAGTTTATAATAATTTTAGATATATAAAAATTTTATTGAACTTTTTATCGTGTTTTACCCATCTCCTAGGAGAATCTGCAAATTCACATAATACATAATTTTACCTCTTATGGGAGTGTAATTTTGAAAATCTGAGAGTCATGTTTAATATCAAGGAGTAAAATTTTGTTCAATATGATAAAAATAATTTTTGGGGAATAGTACCTTTTTACTTTTATTTTCCACTGTTAAAAGTAAATAGGATAATTGAGGGAAAAAATGATATTATTATTACCCTAAAACATGTCATAATTCTATTGACTAAGTATAATTTGAAAAAAACCCTTATGAATAAAATATTAACCTCTTTTCTCCACTTGGATTAGATTAGGACATTTATTATTATTTAATTCAAAGAAGAGTTAAAAGAGTAAAAATCAATGTTTAATAACTAAAATATTTTTAATATAGGGTTATACATAAATTAAATTAGATTATAAATATTCATTAGAATGATAAAAATATTTCCTACATGATGGTATTTTATTTAAAAATTTTATATTTTATATATGTTAATTTAATTATGACACAATGGTGATACAGTAATTACCTAATTAATGAAATATTAAAATAATTGATATTATAAATATCAAAATAATTTTAATTTGAGACTTTTCATGAATTACACTAAATTTATAGGTTAATATGACATATTAGGGTTGGTTAGATTAATTTTTTTTTGAAGTAATAATGCCGTTATAAATTTAGCTAAAACAAAATACCAAATAGTGTCAAAATTGACATGAAAGAGTTTTTTAAAAAAATATTATATTATTAATTGATATTATATTCTTAAAAATCAATGGATCGGCTAAAGGACTTATATAATGATAGGTGTATAATTAATGAACAACTTCAGGTTCTTTTGGATGTATATATCAGTTTATAAACCATATAATATAAATATACAAAGAGACCTTGTAAATGTCAAACTATTTAACTAAGAGTTAAATCTAAAGGATAGAGTTAATATAGTGACCCAAACCTATCTAAAACCAATTGGTTGAGTGGTTTTTGACCTATCCTCACATTTTCATTTAAATAATCCATTTTTCATCAATTAGAAACCGAAAATGATTTTGTCATAAAATAATATTTCTAAGTTGTCCTAAGGTGCCCCTCACACTTCTTATAAAATAGAACTCCTGATTCTCTCTAATTCACACCATCAAAGCCTTTTGGATCTGCCAAACCCTACCCAAATATCCTTTAAAATTCCCTCACATAATCCTATATGCCATACATTAGTTATAATGCCAACCTAATGAGCCCTTTTGATCAATTCAAAAGGAATAACCCCAAGAAGTGTTAATAATTTCACCACCCTCTTTCAAGTTCTTTTTTCTCCTACTTCTTCTTTCTTTGTTATTTCAATTATAAATTAATAACTCATTTATATTCTATATAATGTGAAGTTACTATAAATATGGTATAGACTTATTAATTATTCTATATATCCTTTGAATTACATGTCACCATACATGCATACATACGGATTACCATCTCCACGTCGTGGTGTAATTGTTATTCAATACATTATTATTTGGTTTGGTATAAAAATGATGTGTAATTCAATTAAATAATAAATATAAAATTATAATGACATTTTATATGTGATACAACATCCAATTATACATTATTTTAATTTTAATGAATGATATTTTCTCTAGTGCGTACGTATAGATTACTGTCTCCACGCGATTAGATTCATTCCCCCATCGTATCCATTGAAGACAAATTTTAATTAGATGATTAAAAATAATTTTTAAATACGTGATATCATTCTTTATATGATTAAGATACATCCCATTTATAACAAATATGAATCACATAACAAATAATATAAAGGAAAATGAATCTGTTAACACTCGAAACGACGATAATACTAAGATATTATTAAAAAACAATTTTAAAAGATCATATATGATATCATATTGATGTATATGATTAGTTTATAATTTAAAAACAATTATTTTACCATTATACAGGAGGTTAACCTACCATCATCCAAGTAAAAGTACAAGGTAAGGGTTTTTTCACAATCTGTTCATTATCCGAGCTTTTTTATACGTAATTATCTAATGGGACCTCTTTATCATCCACATCCGTATTTCATAAAAATTTATTTCAAAACATTCATACTATTTTATAAAATACGGATTAAAGTCATATATACAATTTTTTTGACTTTATATAAGATGTTAATAAAGGAATCATTCCTTCATTTTCCAAACAAGGTCCTTTTTAACTTTTTCGACAGAATAAAGGTAAGAATGTCTTTTTTAACTTATACGGCACGTGTGACTATTTTATACCTTTATTAAATAATTGAAGCATCACTTACAAGATTATAAGAATATTTTCAAAGAGAATGTATTATTTTATAATAATGTGACTTTTAAATGATTTCAAAAAAGAGATATTTCTCCCAAATAGTTTTGATTTCATCTATGTCAACATACTTTTATGGATTTTAAGCTTATTTGAAGTTGATTTATTAGGATAAAAACGTTCATACAGAAATGAATGTTTTGTGATATGTTTTACTATGCATGTGTTATTCTTGTACCATTAATTTTTTATGGATATAGTATTGACATTTTGTATGCTAGTTTTAGTACAAATGTTTATGTTATGTTTAAACCTATTCATATGAGGAATGCATTGGACATATTATGTTATGGGTGGAGCCTACTATAGCTCCTTGATGTATCGATAGGTATCATGAGACAAACTACTATCGTGGAACAAGGCCTTGAAAAAATATTATTTTTAGTCTTGGCAGAAGGCCTTGACTATGTTGTTATGATAGTCTGGAATTATGCATTCCATCATTATGAAAGTGGTTATCGATATTGTATGTGTTTATTCGACTTGTAGAATATACATGTGAATAAGTAAATGGAATTATTTCATTTTATTTCTTCCATATTATGTTGATGTTCATGTTTAAAAGGCTTTTGTTTTAGTTATACATTGACTTAAATGTTTATGCTTATTTATGAAAGTGTCTGCTATATTGTTATCCTTACTGTGCATCTGAGCTCAGTACTTTCTATGTTTTATTTTTCCTAGGACGTGAACATGTATTTTATGACTGGCCTATAGGGATAGTCTTAGGGGATATGAGTTTGGACTATGGAGACTATGTTGTTGTAGTTTTCACTTTATGATGTAATTTAAGACTTATGAATTTATCTAGTGTTTCCAAGGATACTAAACTAATTGGTCTTTCGAGACTTGATCTTTTGTGATAATTCCAATGTTAGGTAATAATGCATCGACACTGGGTAACTAGGGTTGGGGCATTATGGTTGGTATCAGAGGAAGTTTAGTACAAACCATGGAAGCTATATTTATATAAACTCTGATTAGGGCACATAGGCCTAAGATAGCCATTGATGATTAGTAGAGAAGAACTTCCTAGAATTTTGGTATTGTATAAAATTTTTTAGGTTTCTGAGAAATAAATCCTTGTCTGGATACGAGTAGGTAGAGGCGGCTCTGGAACAGATGTACCTAGGGGAAAAACCAGAAAACACTTATTTGGGATAGACTCGAACGAGAACTAGTGCATGACAATAGGTCTTGCTGCACTCTTGGTTACGACACTCCCAGGGGATATGGTTAGGAAAATTCTCATTTTCATTAAAAACCATTATGAAGGGTTTATGATTATATATTTCATCAAATAATACATTTTTATGATTTTGGATTATATCTATAAACTGTTCAAATTATGTTATGTGTTTTGCATGTTTGGAATTATGTATTTTGATTCATAAACTAATTTAGTTTATACCATTATTTAGAAATACCGCCTAGCGGATAGAATGGAAACCATATCAATGCACACACTCCGGTTAGGGATTTCACTCATGCTCAAGATAATTATAGAGGAGCTAGTGATACAACTGGTGTTGATCAAATTATCACTATACTGGGACAACTCACTCAGGTTATGAATAATAACCTTACCCGTATGAAGCACCCTGATCCACAGTGTGGAGGATCAAGGTTAGATCGCTTCATGAGGAAACAAACACCAACATTCAATGGGAGTACAGATCCATTAGTAGCTGAGAAATGGATAAATTCCTTATAGAAAATCTTCCTTTCCTTGAGGAGTAGTGAAAGGGAAAAAGTTATCATGGATGTTTACTGCCTCTCTATAGATGCTGATCAATGGTGGTCATTGATTCAAAAAAAATGATGATAATGAAGCATAAAATAGGGAATGGAGGAAGTTTAAAGAGAATTTCTTAGTAAAATACTTTTCTAATGACCATCAAGTAGATGCAGAAAGGTAATTTCTAAGTATGAGGAAAACATGGGATGAGAATGTCGTAATGTATGAGGCTAACTTTACAAGGTTAGCGAGGCATGCTTTTTATTATATATGTAAACCAAGAATTAAGATTGATCGTTTCTTTGATGGGTGAAAACCATTTCTCTGTCGAGAATTAATCTCACAATCCATCTCATTATATGAAGATAATGTCTCATGTTCTATCAAGATAGAAAAACAATTCTCCATTTCTTATGACATTAAAGCAAAGAATGGAATGAAGAGATCTACTAATCACTCTGAAAATTGGAACTAAGGGGAAAAATGAAAAGTTGAATATCCATCCTGCAGTAAATGTAGGAAGAAACACTCTGGTACTTGCGTGAAGAGAATAAGAGTCTATTACAAGTGTGGTGAAAAAGGCCACCAAGATCGTGATTGAAAGGGGGAAAAGGAAGCTATCGATGTCCAATGCTACAATTGTAGGGAGATGGAACATTATTAGAATGAATCTCCTATGCTTCAGGGAAACAAATTTCCGAAAAGGACAAGAGATCAATGCCAAGCATATGATATCACTATTTCTGATGTAGAAGCTCCGAAATACGTGGTGGAAGGTAATATAATGGTTTCTTCAAGTTTAGCAAATTCTTTATTTGATTCTGGATCATCGCATTGTTTCATATCTTCCCAGTTTGTTAAGGAAATTAGATATTTCTAATTTTATTTAACAAGGGAGTTTTCAGTCAAAACTGGTAAGGGATGTATCATTGATACAATGTTCTATGAATCAGTTCCCATTATGGCATATAAAATGTTCTTTATCTACTGATCTCATTGTTATACCCATTATTGAATTTGATATAATCCCTCGGTATGGATTGGATTTCAGACCATGACGCAAAAAATTTATTTTAAAAAGAAGGAGGTTACTATTTATTATGACAATGATAAAGAACACCTTATCATTAGAGTTGAATCTTCACATCTTAATTCTTATCTAGATCCACCCCCAATAGCTCAACTAAATTCAATTATTGGGGAGAAAGTGAATGAAATGACCATGGGTGATGAAAGAAATGTTCAAATAGAGTTTTTACCTATTGTGAGAGAATAGTTTGATGTGTTTCCAGAAGATTTACCTGGACATCCTCCAAAATGAGAAATTGAGTTTTCCATTTATTTAATTCTTGGTTTAGGGCCTATATCGAAGACCCGTTTGTAGAATGGACACTATAAAATTTGTGTAACTAATGAAACAATTAGAGGAATTGACTAATAAAGGATTTATTCACCCAAGGGTTTCTCCATGGGGATCCCCTGTTCTTTTTGTTAAGAAGAATGATGGATCTATGAGGTTGTGCATTGACTACAGTGAGATCAATGGAATAACAACAAAGAAAAAGTACCCCTACCTCACATTGAGGATTTATATTACCAACTGCAATGAGCTCAATAATTTTCAATGATTTACCTTTGAACTGGATACCATTAGTTGTGTGTGAAGAAGGAAGACATTACAAAGACAGCATTTCGAACCAAGTACAAGCATTACGAGTTTACATTAATACCTTTTTGATTGACTAATACACCCTCTTTTCATGGATCCAATGAACATAGTTTTTATAGAATATAATGATGAATTTATAGTGGAATTTATTGTTGATATCTTGGTATACTCTAAAACCTATGGAGATCTTGAAAACCACTTACACATTATGTTGAATACTCATAGAAGACATGGATTGTATGGGATGTTTAGCAAGTGTGAATTATGGCTTTAGGAGATTTCTTTTCATGTTTATATTGTCTCTAAGGATGGAATCATTCTTGATCCTTCTAAGACTAGAGAAATCCAAGAATCGCCAGCACCATCGAGTATAACCGAGGTATGATGTATTACTCGTTTAGAAGGTTATTATCGATGTTTCATCAAGAATTTTTCCTGCTGGGCTAAGCCATTAATGAAGCTCACACGAAAGGGGTTAAATTTTATTATAGAAAAGAGTGTGAAGAATGTTTCAAAGAAATGAAGAGTAGATTAGTCGATGCATTTATATTGACTCTATCATCAGGGAATGATGCATTCGTTCTTTATAGTGATTCATCGAAAAAAGGACTTGGTTGTTTCCTTATAAATAATGATAGGGTTATTGCCTTTGCATCATAACAATAATAAATTCATGAGAAAAAAATATCATACTCATGATATTGAGTTAGCTTCTATAATCATTTCTTTTATGACATGGAGACATCATCTAAATGGTAAAAAATGTGAGATATATACCGATCACAAGAATTTGAAGTATATTTTCTCATGGAAAGAACTCAACATGAGGAAAAGGAGATGGCTTGAACTACTCAATTATTATGATTGCATGATACATACCACCCATGGAGGGAAAATAATGTGGAAGATGCTTTGAGTAGAAAGGATAATAGAGTTTCGAACAAGATGAGAGTTGAAAGGGATCTTATTTTCATGGATCTAGTGAAGATGGATATGGGAATAACCATGGATGGTGAAACATAAATGCTTTTTCAAATGGTTTCCCAACCATCTTTACTAGAAATAATAAAGAGTTGTCATACTGATGATAAAGAGTTTTAAATGACGATTAATGTTGAGAATGATGAGATATTGAGTGACACTGTGCACGAAGATGGAATTTTGACAATTGGGAAGAGACTTTGTGATCCCGATATACATGATCTACAAATGTAATTGTTAGATGATTCTCATAGTTCCAATTTCTCTATACACCCTGGGAGCACCAAGATTATAGTGATTTGATGGAACATTTTTGGTGGGACATCATAAAGAGGGAGATTGCTTCTTTTTTTTCAATATCTATGGTTTGTCAACAAGTGAAAGCTAGAGGGAAACAGCCTGGAGGTGTACTGAAACCTCTTCAAGATGTATGGTTTGTCAATCATTGAATATTATCATGCTCTATGATGTTGGTCAAAAAAATAATCAATGGGAGGTAGGGGATACATGTTCATTATTATTATAGAATTGATCTCCCTATATTCAATGCACAACCTCAAAGATCAATCATTCCTCATAACAAAAAGAATAAGTTCCCCCAAGGAGAAACACTAGGGAGACTAAATACACTATTACTCAATCATTCTTGTTGTTTCTTTAGTTAAACTAATTCTATAGTGGCCATTCTATAAGGGGTCATCGATATGGGACTTGATCCACAAATTAAATAAATAGAAAAACCAATTTCTCATTCTAGAGGATGTCTAGGTAAATCCTCGGGGAAGACATCCACATATTCATGTAAAATAGATACTTCGTCTATTCAAACATTCTTTTACTCACCCCTATTTATTTCATTCTCTTCCCCCCCCCCCAATAACTGAATTTATTAGAGCTACTAGGGGTGGATCTAAATAAGAATCAGGTGGTGACGTTTCTGATCTAAAGATAATGTACTATATATGAACATCGAAAATTGTATCCTCCTTCTTCTTACAACAATTTTGTGCATCAAGGTCAAAAATTAAATCCATACCATGGATTATATCAAATTCTATCTTGGGTTTGGTGATGAGATCAACAGATATAGAAAATTTATATGGCCAAATGGGAAGTGATTCACAAAACATTGTTAAAATGATATTTCCCTAAAAAAAATTAAAAACATCCTTGTTAAATCAAATTGATAATATTTAATTTTCATCAAAAACTGGGTAGATATGAAACAATGTGATGATCGAGTATCAATGAAATCATTAGTTAAACATGAATAAACCATTAAATTTCCTACACCACGTCTTTCAGAGCTTCATCCTCAATAGTACTGATCGTATAAAACTGGCCTTTCTCCCTTGGCTGTTTCTGAGGTAATATTCATTGGCACATAATACATTCATTTTCATAATTCCCCATTTCTCTATAATTGTATCATTCAATAATGACAACATCTTTCATTCCTTTGGAATCATATGCTTTGTGGAATTTTTCACTACACTTATAATAGACTCTCATTCCCTATAGTAAAGAATCGAGTGTCTGTTCCAACATTTATTATAGAATGTAAATTTAACTTTTCCCTTTCTTCCCTTTATTTCTATGTCTATAATTTTTATATAATATATTCTTCTCATTCTTTTCTTTAATGTTGTAAGACTTAGAGAATTCCTTTTTTGTCTTGATAGCACATAAGACAATATATTCATTTTATGAGAAAGATTACGAGACTAATTCTCAATAGATAAATATTTTTAAACCATAAAAGAATCAATCAATATTACTCCTTGGGTTATATATATTATCTGATGCATGCCTTGCTAACCTTGTAATGTTAGCCTCATTCTTTGCAACATTCTCATCCTCCTTTTTCCTCAGACTTGGAAATTATATTTTCATATATTCTTGATGGTAATGAGGAATGTATTTTTATATGAAATTATATATAAACTAACTCCATTCTATATTTGAAACTTCTTCATCATCCATTGTGTTTTGAAATAATTGCCACCATTGATTTGCATCTCCAGTCAGGCGATAAACTACCATGAACACTTTTTACCTTTTTCTACTCTCCAAATATTGAAATATTTTCTCTATGGAAATTATCCATTTCTCAACTAGAAATGTATTTTTAGTCCCATTAAATTTTGGTGGTTTTTACCTTATTAAGAAGTTTAACATTTATCATTCGCATTGTGGATCAGGGTGCTCCACATGGGTAATGTTATTATTCATAACCTGAGTGAGTTGTCCCAATATGGTGATAAGCTAATCAGAACCAATTTCCTCACTATCTCCACTATAATTATCATGAGTAGGAGGGAAACCCCCACATGGAATAGGTGCGTTGATATGGTTTTCATTCCTTCCACTAGTCACCATTTCTAAACAATGGAATACAATAGATTAATTAATGAATCGCAATACATAATTCCAAACATGTAAAACACTTAACATAAATTGAATAGCTTATGTATATAATTCATTATAATAAAAATTATTTATTTTAGGAGGTATATACTCATAAATCCTTCATAACAGTTTGTAAGGAAAATGTGAATTATCCTAAGCATATCCCCCGTGAGTGTCGTAACCAAAAGTGCAACAAGGCCCATCTCCGTGTACCAGGATACCATGCTCAAGCTCGAAACTCAATTTTAGAGTTTTCACTCCGTGGTACATCTGTACCAGAGCCGTCTCTACCTTTTCATGTCCATAGAGGGATGTATTACAGGGAAAACACAAAAAATATCTATATTACCAAATTATAGGAATTTCTTCTATACTAATCCTGAATGTATATCTTAGGATAATGATCTGTAATCATAGTTTTTCTAAATCTAGATTCCAAGGTTTGTACTAAACTTCCCCTGATACGAATTATAATGCCCTAACTCTTGTTACATAGAGTTGGTGCATTATTACATAAAATTGTCATGATCACAAGAAATAATGTCTAGAGCGACCGATTAGTTTAGTATCCTTGGAAATACCTAATACATATATAGGTTCTACATTACATCATGAAATAAAAACAACAACAACATTCTTCCCCTTTAAACATAATTATATCCCCAATCATATCCCTTCAGGTCAACCATAAAATAATTCTTCACATCTAGGAAAAATTAAAAAAAGAAAGGGGTGACCTCACATGCTTAGTAAGGATTATAATATAGAGAAAACATTCATAAACAAGAATAAAAATTTAAGGCAATGTATAAGACTAAAACACAAGCATTTTACACATAATATTTTTCATAATATAGAAAAAATAAAACAATTAATTCCATTTACTTATTCACATATATATTCTAATAGTTCAATAATCACATGTAATATCAATAGTAAATTTCCTAATGATAGAATGCATAATGCCAGACATCATAACCACATATTCAATGCCTTATGCAAATACTAAAAAGAAGTTATTTTCAAAGAACTGTGCGAAGATACGAGTTTGTCTCATGAGTCCTACCAATGCGTTAAGGAGCTATAGAAGACTCCACCCGTAACTTACTAGGTCCAATGCATTCTTCTTCTCAAAATGATGATTCATAACATAAACATTAATATTAAATCTAGTAGATGAAATGTTAATTATTTAACAATAAAACATGAATGGTATAAAAATAACACAACCACGGTCAAAAATATCACTTACCTTCAATACAATATGGATGATTGTATCATAATAAATTAGCTACAAAAAAGTTTAAAATCCAACAAAAGATGTTGACATAGATGAAACCAAAACTATTTGAGGGATATATCTCTTTCTATTTTGAAATCATTTAAAAGGCCCATATTTATAAAAAAACCTTTATTTTTAAAATAATCTTATAAGATTTTAAGGGATGCTTCGAAGGTGTTATAATGGTGCAAAATTTCCGCACCTTCCGTATAAGTTAAAAAAAATTTCCTTAATTTTTTCGAAATGGTAATAATGTACCTTGTTTAAAAAAAATGGATTGATTTATTTATAAAATTTTTATAAAATGTGAAACAATGTTGTAAATGAATTTAACCTATAATCTATGAAATAGTAAAAAAATTGAAATGTGTTTTTGAGAAACATGGATGTGGATGTTAAAGTGGTCCCAGTAGATACTCAGATATAAATATCCTCGGATAATGAAGCGATTTTAGAATTAAACTTTACCCTAATATTTCCCATGATAAAGGTTACATTAACCTTTTCTATAATATTTAAATTTTTTTGGTTAGATTATACAAGATCCATATAAATAAAT
This sequence comes from Viscum album, assembly GCA_963277665.1. NCBI lineage: Eukaryota > Viridiplantae > Streptophyta > Magnoliopsida > Santalales > Viscaceae > Viscum > Viscum album. The sequence goes on along the minus strand of OY728126.1, from coordinate 2,060,542,243 downwards.
ATGATATCAATAATGATATTCTGATATTTCATTGTTAATAATATTTCACTAGTTTCAATATTTCGGGTGTTAACTGATTCATTTTCATTTATATGCTTGGTTATGTAAGCCATGTTTGTTATTGATAAGATGCTCTTGATTCATATACAGAATTATATTAAGTTCTTAAACATTATTTTTTATTATAAAATGATAATTATTTTGGAATGGTTATGATGGGGAATGAACTTCGTCGCGTTCATGGAGATAGTAATCCGTACGTATGCACGAGCGACAATATCAGTCTTTTGATGATAAAATCATATGTAATTACATTTTATATCATATTATAATAATAATTAACTTGATATATATTTTATTTAGATCATTTATAATAATTTTTATACCCATCCAATAAATGAAGTTTTTGATTAACAAACTACACCACGACGTGGAGGCAGTAACCCGTGCGTATGCACATATGGTGACCTGTCATTCATAGGACTGATAGAATAATGAATAAGGTTTTACCATATTTATATTATAATACCAGTATATATAAGGTACTGGATCTTTCTTGGTATGGAAACAACCAAGAAAGATTAATTTTAAGAAGAAAAGATCATTGATATAGGTGGTGAAATTGTTACCTCTTCTTCGGGTGTTTTTTTTTGAGTTGATCAAATGGGATCTTTTGGTTCGATATTGGTCATAGTACGGTCACTAGGTCGACGTTAGGGTAGTTGGGAGGATATTTGTGCTGGTTTTGTCAATTCAAAATGGATTTGGAGGTGTGATTTTGAGAGATGGAAAATTACCCTTTTAAAAGAGAGGTGAGGGTCACTTTAGGGAATGTTTGAAATATTATTTTATTATTCAATCATATTAAGTTTATAATGGCTCCAAAATGATTTATTTAGAGGATAATGTGGGTATGGTTCTAATATATATCAACCAATAAGTTTTAGGCAGGGTTAGGTTACCATATTGAACTTTATTTTTTAGATTTAACTCTTAGTAAAATAGTTTATCTTTTACCATGTATTCCTGTATTATAATAATAAATTGTTAATAAACGTACAATAAAATGACCATGGAACCCTAAGTGGTTCATTAATGAAATATATATTGTTATATAAGTCCTTTTTCTGAACCATATATCTTTAGAAGTATTATATCAATTTATAATATAGTAATCTTTTTTGGAAACACAATTATGTCAATGTTGACACTCTTAGGTATTTTTGTTTTTGTGAACGTCATAAAAACATTATAACAACAAAAAAAATTAATTTATCAAACCAAAAAAAGTCATATTAATATATAAAATTACTGTAATTCATAAAAATTATCAAATTATATTTATTTGGATATTTATAATATCAGTTATTTTAATCATTCATTAATAAGGTAATTTCTGCATCATCATTGTGTTAAAAATAAATTTAATTATATACTTTCGAAAAATTAATAATAAAATAAAATTATTTAGGAAATATTTCTATATTTCTGATAAATATTTACAATTTAATTTATCTTATTTGTAACCCTATATTGAAAATGGTTTAGTTACGAAAATTTGAATTTAACACTTTTAACATTTCATAAAATAAAATAATAATAAATGTCCTTATCTAATCATTGTGGACCAATAAAATAATATTTTGATCTTATGGTTGATTTTGGTCTAAAAAATCTTTTCCAATATAAATATTACATGTTTTAGGGTAATTATAATATCATTTTTACCATTAATTAACCTATTTACTTATAACCATGGTAAATAAAAGTCCAAAGTTTGTATTGACCAAATATTCATTTTATCTTATTGTCCACATTTTACATATTGATTTCAACCAATCCTCTCAAATTTTTGAAATTAAATTCACAGAATCAGCAATATTATGTTTTATGCAAACTTGCAAATGCACCAAGAAGTTGAGTAAAAAATAGAAAATATTTTATTAAATTTTTTATATATAATGTTATTATAAAATGAATCCAATTGATTTAATTTATCATATATAGGTATTGTATTTGAATTTTTACCTAAAATAAATTTTATAAGTAACATATTATTTAAATAAAAAGGCAGTTTTAAAAAATAATGTTGTGCTTTCACTATTTATCAAAAATTTAATATCTTCAGAAAAATAAAAAAAAAATTCATCTTAAGCTATTTATGATATTCCAAATCCAAAAATTATATCCATTTTCAAAAATAAAAATTATAAAATTTCAAAAAGTGGGTATTAAAATTTATAACGTCTAGTGTGATTAGTCACGGTATGTTGGAACTCGAAGTTGTGTAGAACACAAGATATTGTATTATTCGAAGCGAACCATACCATGGAAAATTGGGGTGAAACAATCATTTAAGTTATAAACATTATTTAAAAATTTAGAGGAGATTTTTTATCCTGATAATTTAAAAATAATTATTACATAGGAATTAGTTTCATTTAATTCCTAACAACATCTTACGCATGGACTATATAGTTAATAATTAACTAAAATAAATAATTCTAAAAAAACTAAAAGTGTATTAAATTTAATAAGATATTATGTTCCATTATATTTTTGGTGAATATCTAAATTAAAATTTTTCTTAAATTAATATAATTTAATTCCATTATTTAATTGATATGTTTGAAATTATTTTTAAATAAATAATGTGAACATTAAAATTAATGTTATTTTACAAAAAATGATATTTTATTAAAATAATTAAAATTAAAAATATACTATATCCTTACAATATATTTTTAAATGTTATAAAATATATAATTTTGTCCAATAATGGATCAATTTTTCTTTTATAATTAACATTCTTACCATTATAGAGATAAAAAATTAGTTATCACGGTTTATGTTAAAACAATGTTTTTGCATCTTACATTCGTTTATTTTAGAATTAATTCCCAAAACTATTCTTATTTTAATTTTAAAAATAATTTTCTATATTTATAATACATCAGGACATTATTTTTTATGAAATCACACTTTAATTTATTTTAAAACATTAAAATAGATAGGTTAGCAAAAAAAATTCCAAAATGAATACCGAAATTATAAAAGCTGGGAAACATAGATGTTACGGAACAAAATTAAAAAAATAGACTTAATATTGTGTGGTGGTGGTTTTGGCCGACCATAATTCTCCATTAATCCTTTTTTTATTTCCATATTTATGTGCATAAGGCAAGGGATACCTTCAAATAGTGATTACCTTTTCGTATTTACAAGAGTTCTACTCCCCCACAATTATAAAAAGGAATTCAATTTTCCCATTGGTTACACCTATCAAGACACTTTGTATCATCAATAATGTTCCCAAATAGTCACCCACAATCCATAACCACAACCTAGAATCCATAATTTCATCTTAAATCCAACCATGTAATACCTTTGGTGCAATCCAAAAGGACTTACTCAATGAAAATGTAACATCTTTCCACAAACTCTTATGTTTTATTTTCATCCTCCACCCCTAAAATATTTGTATTCCTTTATTATATACTAAATTTTGTATCATAAATATACTAATATTTTATAATTATATGTTACTTATGTACACATACACACATTTCCATCTAATGAGTAACAAACTTTCCATTCTATTGTAAATCTAACAATCGTCCCATGAAACGATGTTCCTTTTTTTTCATTAACACCTCTCATGTTTGTGAATTATGATAGAGACAGTATCTTTATATGATATATATGATATTTATGATTCATTTAGACTTCTGTTATTTTTATTTAAATCATACCATTATGAAATTTATTTTTAGTAAAAATAATAACTTCATTTCTAGATGTGTGGACTTCCACCACCTCCTAGTGATGTGATTCATTCACATTTAAAATGAAATGTATTAAGGATGCTTTTAGTAAATTTATATGATATATATGAAATAGTAATTATATTATGATGATAATATATATTTATATATACAGGTATTTCATTAACTATATTATCTTCAATGCGATAATAAAACGAAAACAATGTTCATGAGTATGTCCGGTTTACCATCTCCATAAACGGTGTATTCCATTTCATATTCCCATTAATAACAGATTTTTATAAGTATTTTTATAATTAATATATATGATATTAAAATCATTTTTAAAATTCTGTTAATATGTAACTCATGGTATATATAATATGATCAATAATAACAAGTCAAAACATATACAAAAAACAAAGAGAATATTGGTTGAAACGAAACATTAATATAAAAGTGTTATTAAATGGGAAATATAAATTCATAATAAAATCAAATGTGGAATGATGTAAAATAATAAGGTTATTTTTTTAATTTATAATAAAATTACACTTAATATATAAGAGTTTTGAACATGCACAATGAATGTTAAGACTTAAGGTATGTGTTTTTTCATCACAATTTTACCTTTGTGAAAATTATGACTTATTCACCACTTATTTGTTTTGTGCAGCCTATATATATCCCATGAATTTATTATAGGAATATTTTAATTAAATATATGGGTATTTATATTTCCATGTTATGAATTTTTTTCATGGGGTATATTGTTCAGTTGTTACCAAATCCGTAATATGATGTTTGCCTACATTTTAATTTCATCGAGATACAAGAAATGTCATGCACCTATATTTCTTCTATGGTGTGAATATATTTCCCTTATATATGATATATCAGGAATTTACATCTTTAAATATATTTTATACTTAATTTAATTATATTCTCTCATGTTCATTATGACTCAATGTAACCAAAGTGGTAAGATTTTATCACTATAATCTCATCATTTATATTGATTGTTAACAATTATGATACCATTTATAAATTCCTATGATATATATCTCAAGAACTCAAATGAAGTTTCTTATCCCATAGATATTCCATATTACTTATTTTATTGTTACCATTTTCCACTCTTTGATACATAAGATAATTAATATTGTGTTTTTAAGAAAATCCATCGTCATCACTCTCTTTAATTAGAAATCCATGTTCTTTCAAACTAATGTTTTCATAAAAGTTTTCAAAAAAAATTATATATAAAAATTGTTTTAAATTAATTGTAATTATTCATTTATATTTTTTTTAAATGATTTTTTCAATGAAAAATATCACTATTATTTCAATCATTCTTTCAAATTTCTCAGATCAATTTTCATGTAATTGTTTTTCCAAATGATTTCAATCCTTATTTTAATGTTTTCAGATTATTTTAAATGAAAAATGTTTTCAATATTTCCTTAAAATATATCATGGTATTTTCAAATAAAAATTATTTCAAAATATTTTCAATACCCAGTTATATATTTGTAAAATTATTTTAATATAAAATGTATTTAAAAATGTATTATGTTTTAAAAATATTATTTCATAGAGGGAAAAAATAATTTTCTAAAAAAACTTTTTAAATTAAGTTTTATTTATTAATTTATAAGAAGATTATTTTGAAATGGTTTTATAAAATTTTATTTTCAAAGAGCGGGTTTTTCCATAAAAAATGATTCATGTGATCTTTGAAAATTCATCTCCAACTATAATGACATACTTTGTTATAAATCATGATTTACTAGGGATATTATCCAAGAAAACCATTAATTATATTTCTTGAATGATTTATTTTTTAAATAAATTATTTTTATGAAACATGTTCCTCTTCTAGAAGATATATTCTTTTGAAATTCACTTATTTTCATAGGCTAAGCTTTGATTAAATGATTATTATACTTATATTTTTATCATAGTTAATGATATGATGAAAATTTAATGATACCAATTTAATTTCATGGGTTATGATATGATGATTATAAAACCCATTTATTTTTGTGATTTATGATACAATAAATACTTTATCATCTTATTGAACATGTATGTATGATTATATTTTTTGATGTGTGGGATATATATCTCCCTCCATTCATTGGTTAAAAATTAATACCCAATGATAAAATGATGGGATTCAAGTCGATATGATTCAACTTCTCTGTAAAATGGGGAAACCTAATACAATATGAGATTATGGGGAAACTTGATCCACTATGAGAAAATGGGGAAACCCGATCATCTATGATACGTTGGGGAAATCTGTTCAAAAATGGGTATTTAGGGAAGTCCAATTGCTAATAAAGAAAGGACAATGAATGGGGATGGGGGTGTGTCCTACTATGTAGGTATAGTCCCTATTAGGTGCTATTTTGTGTTTTGGAATTCATCTTGACTTATAGTGAATGATTTAACATTTATATGTGTTTACCACAAATTATATAACTTATTCATGTGATATTATCATATGTTCCATGTATTTCTTTATCCTATAATTTCATTTCTTATTAACATAAAATCATTATTATAGGTAACATGATGACTCTGTTTTTATGGAATGTATGATATTAAAATTTAATTTACATGTACTCATACACCTATTTTCATGATATTAACATGTATTTCATTTATTTATTATTAATGTGAAATTAAGAAAACCCCTTTCTTATATCTCCTTTCCCAAGGTTATGGAAAAAGTTATTAAGTAGTATTTCAAAAGGGGAAGATTTTTAATGAAAATATGGAAGTTTAGTCCCCAAACTAGAAGAATGTAATCCATGTTTCCAAAGACATTATTCAATTATGGTCCTTAGGCATCTACTTTTGTAATGTGATGAATATTACTCTAAAATAATGTAGTATACATGTATGTTAACCCCATTTCTCTATAGTTTGTATCAAATGAATGTATTTGTAAAACTTGGGAAACAAGGATGAGAAAACTATAGTCAGATTCAGAGAAATGTTTCTAAGGATTGTCTAGGGATATTTCTAGGGATAATTTTAAGGATGAGGAAAAGTATTAGAAAATTTCATGGAATCATGGTAAATGATAGAATGAGTGTTTTTCTATCATTACATCCCTATCTGCATACATCAACTGGATGATGCTCTTGAACATAATTACCTTGGGGTAACAACTCAGAAAAGGTGCATCGGTCCTGACTCAAGTATAACCCGGTAATTTAAAATATGCCTTTTTTTCACACAATTTTTGACACTCCCGGGGAATATTCATTGAGAATTAAAAGATTCATTAAGAATTATAATGAAGGATTTATATTGATGATTACAATGAATAACCTATGATTAACCTTGGGATTCAAATATTAATGAAGAAAGATTCAGGATTTAGACATCCTATAAGGGATTTTTTCATGATTATATGGTTTTTAATTATGATAAATGTTTTTATCACTTTGATTTCTGGTTTTAGTAAATGGAATGAACTGGAAGTAACTTGGTTAACATTGAATGTTTTATATGTGGATGGTATGGTCATTACGAAAATAGATTTTCATTGTGGAAATGTCATGAGGAAAATTATGAAGGTAGTATGAGTATTAATTATACTAATGAAAATAAATATATCATGAATAACATGTGAATGGTTTTAGAATTTATAACAATATTTTTTCATTAAATATATAATACATGGTTATATTGCGGTTTAGGAACCCTAATGCATGATTAATATTTCATATTCTAAAAAATTACAATTTAATAATAATATGATGAATCGTGATAAGTTGTTTAAGAATGAAGATGTATGACTGATGTTTGTATTTTTTGGAATTCAATGATTATGTTATGGGAATCATGAATTATATAATTACTTTTTTATAGAAGTTTTTATTTATGTATATTTAAGATTTTGTTAGATGATAATATTGACCTAATAACTGAATTAATGAAAATGTTACATTATGGGAAGAAACCCTTAACATGTTCGCCATGATGAGAAAATAATTTTTTATATGGATTAAGAGATGGTGATATGGATAAATTAAATTGGATAGTATTTATGACCACGGAACTAATAAATAATATCAAGATCAAGATTTCTTTGTTATCATGCATGATGTCTATAGATTCTTAAATTTATGGAATATATCCACTAATATTTGAAATAAGGAATTATGCATGTTTTTCAAAAGAATATATGTTAATTTTGTTTATTAAATGTTTTCATGAGAATATATAGTGAGAATATTCACAATATAGGAATATGACTACTAATAGATACATTATGATATATGTGGATACAATGTTAAGCTAATTTAGTGGCCTTCTTTTAGATATATTTTATTTTCATCTTTTAGAAATGTTACTAGGTTGACCGCTTATTTAATGGATTAATATAAACATCAGAATTGGTTTCAAGGATTAAAGTATTATTTCATTATATGAGGATTTATTTAAATCGGATAACATTTAGTAATCTTCTTGTTGTGATAAAGACCGGTGGAATGGCCTATCATTATATTTATTGATATCATGATCTACTAATTCTCTTGGAATGAAAAATTCCGCTTCATTTTTTAGATTGATAGATGATGTATAAATCGAGCAAGGAATGAAAAATTATGATAATTTTTTTGAAACATCTTTGCATATCTTATCATGAAATTTATTTAACACTAGGTAAAAAATCATGAAACCAAAAGGGTTATCCAAGATCATTATTTTCCAATGAATCAAATGGTCTAATAAATAATTGAGGAATTATGGATTTTTGGTTTTTATCATTCTCTTAAACTTTTTCTCTATCACTCAAAATCAAATCATGATGGTCAGGTTTCTCATCCATGAATATATTTTCATATTCCACTGATGCTCTCTTATGAGGAAACCTATTTATGATTTTCTCTGGGTAATTGGTATGGTTCAAACATTCTTGTTTTTAATGTATGTTTTATTATTCTTTTTTCAATGTGGGTTTTTCTAAAAGTAACATTCAATTATTAAACCATTACTAACAAATATTAATTAAAAGGGAGAAAGTAATTTTATGGGGGGTATAATCTAACTCGCTCAGAGTTTATGAAATAAATTTTTTTCCAATGAATTTAATCGTTTGATACACAACACTGAATATACAATCTGTTATAGAAAATCAGATTCGTATTCCTTATTTTTACACAATAGAAAGTTATTATATCATTTTATTCTACAACAATATATTCTTTTACTACACACAATACTGAGTTATCATGTTTTACCAACAAGACTAACTATTATCTCCTTTTAATAGAACACCTAATTTAAATGTAAATTTAACACTTTTATAGTCTTATACAAAAAAATAAACTTCATTTTTGAATTGTGAATTTCAAAAAAATTATTTTGGTAAATATTTGGTATTTTTCTCTAATGTTTCATTTTTTGTTGAATAGTGAAAATGAACCATTTTAGTTAAAAATTTCCTTTTCTTTTAAATAATTATTAATGTTAAATTATATTTTATATTTTTTAACCTGAAAATATACCAATTATATACATATAATTAAAATTTATAAAATTTGAATATTTTTAATATTAAATTCATATATAAATACATAATAATATTTTAAAGATTTAATATTAAAAAACTCATTTCTCACCCCATATGTGAGATTAGGTTAAAATTTAATCTGGGAATATAGATGAAATGAATTTAAAAAAATGATATAAGATGTTTTAATCAGTATAATATTTATAGTAAATAATAAGAAATTACTCTTTACCAAAAATATTTCTAAATGTAATTAATATTAGTTTAATTTATTAGGATTAAATTCATCTTAGTAAGGGACTTAACCTAAATCTTAAGGTCCAAAATGGCATATACACTTATCCAAAAGGAAATTGTCACACCCAGTTTTTTTGTCTTTGTATTGATCCCGTCCATTGGAATTATTGATCCTTTTCATGGGTATATTTTGAGTTTAATCGTGAGTTTTGAAGTTTCGTTTATTTATAAGCACCCTAATTTGGGATCCCCATTTTTTTTAGGAGTTTTTGAAGAAAGCGTGGTTACTTCATGATTTGGGCCAACCATGAGCCCATTTCCAGTTTTAAAAACCGAATTTGTTTCTTTTATAAATATTTTGTTTTTCATTTTTATTCACCCATTAAACATCCCACATTTCATATACTGACATATTAAAACTTTCATAGCCTTTTTTACCCCATAGAAATTCATAAGTATGGTGAATTGGGGTTACATATTTTGGTATTGGGCCAGCCCATGGGCCCATTTCCTGTTTTAAAAAGAATATTTGTTTCTTTTATATCTAATTAATTTTTTATTATTTTTCTGTGATTTCACCTCCCCCTCGAATCCAATACTTCTATTCTCACCCTCATAATCTATTTACCCTCTTTGGAGCTCATATGGGTCACGGATTAGGGCGAAATTTCTCAAGATCTTTCAAATATCCTAGAATTGATAAGGTAAATAGTTTTACACATAACTCAATCAATCCTTGCACTTTTTAAAAAAAAATAATCTTTACATGGTTCTACATAACCATAAGAGACTCTACATGAAGTTTCATCCTATTCCCATTTCTATAGGTGTGCAGATCTAATGGAATACAAAAAGTTTTCTTATGGAAAACGTGAGATTCCATCTCTTTTATCCTCCCTCTTCTTCATCATTTCATTATTTCTCGGTTTTATAATCTCCCCTAGTCATGATGGACCTATGTTTCTATTATAAAAAGGGTTTTTATTTATTTTATATTCATTTAGGTCTGGTATTTATTGTTTTAGGGTTTATAAACCCCTGACGGATGATTTCGGGTGTGTGTTTCCATTATGCCAAGGATTTGAGGTTCGATAGCCCATGCACAAACCATTATCATTTAAGTTTCATCATTTTAATTCTATTATATCCTTATTTATATGATATTTTCTTCTGTAAAACTTTGTCTCTAATGCTTTTGTTTGAAAATTATGTTTTATGACTTATTTTGTTAAAAATATAGTTGTTTTGGTATAAATGTGTAATCCTCTTGTTTGAAAATTATTCCATGAGATTTCGCACTTGTTTTATGGTATTTTGAATATGTCTCATTAGATTTATTAACATTATGGAATTAATGTGTTGTTTTATACCTTTTTACGTTCTTAACATAAGTTGTTTTGTTAAAGAGTGCATGCCATGTGTTTGGTAAATTATGTGGTTCGCTTTTATGCATCTAGTGCAATTTAAAATAATTTTTTTGGATTTTTAAATGTATTTGAAGAATGTAATAAAATTAATTTGGGATTCTTTTGTGGCTTTAAAATTTTTATTTTGTTTTACAAAAAATTGGTTTTTTTTTTACAACTTGTTTTGGCCCGAGTTGCCGAAAAATGGCCCGTTTCACATTCATATAATTTTTTTTCTATTTTTAATATGTCACATAAGTGTTTTAAGGGATTTATGAATGTGGTTTTATTATTTAAATTGTGTTTACACACCTCTTTAATAATATTTAAATGCATAACTTCATCAAACGTTAGTTTTGAGAAAATGTTTAAAGTCCCATTTGGCATTTCCTAAAAATGAAGGAGTGTATTACTTGTATATACCAAGTTATGCAATTGGGATGGTTTTATGATCCATGAAATGATTTTATTAAATATTTTTAGGGTAGACTAATATTATTTGGTATGGTTTTGATGTGTTTTTATAATTGAAAGTGTATTTTTGAATGAGTTTTATATGCAAAGCCTCAACCCACTTCATGAAATTGTTTTACGAAAATATTTATCAGTTTGTTGATTTGTGTAAGAAATTTGAAGAAAAATAATGGGATGTTTGCGTTTTTATGGTTTGGGAATGGAATTTTTATGTGAAATGTGTATTTGATAATATGTGTAACTTGATTGATCATTAAATGGAATCACGGGTATCTAGGTGGGAGGACATGTACTAGTATGCTAGTTATTATGTGGGGTTTGGCCCCTGTTTCACATAGTAATCTTGATAATGACAACAATAACTAAACTATGATGATGATTATTATTGGGGACCACTAGGTTATCGGTATGTTCCCTACTAGTGGATCTTGCACGAGAACCTATATTTATTTTGGTTACTTACACCGAGATATGAGGAACCTGGGGCTCACAACTGACTAGTACCTAGGGGTGTTCCCAAGACTTGTGCTCATTGGATCTTTTATAGACACCTCCGGCATACGGTATGTTTGGTTGGTAAATTAAGTAGTGTGTGTGATTTATTTAAAAGAAAAAATTATTTAAAACAGCCCACTTGAAAACTATTTTCATTTTGAAGTTGCACCACATTGAAAAAAATTTGTTACTTGAATTTTTGTTTATTAAACATGCATGTTTTTTATGATAATTATTATAGCAGTGAACCTCATTTGAAAAATATATTTTCATATATTTAATTTAAAACTATAAATTATTATTTCTTTTATTTTAAAGGAATGTGCATTGGGAATACAATATCGGGCTAACCTAATGTTTTTTAATAATCACACCTATAGTCATCTTCTATTTTTAGCCCCTGTGCAGGTTTCATCTTGAGTTTGATAACCTTTGGGGATGTGTGATCTCTTTGTTGTAGAATAACAGGTGAGGTCACATGGAGTTAGTTGGTTATTGGGTTTGGTCAGTTGAGTTGTTGGATTAGTTGTACATTCAGTTTCTTGTACAAATAATGTTCAGTTCAATTTTTATATAAATGTATTTTAGGTTGACCTTTTCTTCCCGATGATCATTTTATTGTTCATATATGGGAAAAATCGTTCCCTTGTGTACTATATTGATGCCTTTGGTGCTGGTCGCCATCCCGGGAGGATCTGGAATGCCTCTTGGGAATTATCACGGGCTGGCCTGGGTGACCGGTTTAGGGTCGACTCAGAGTGGTTCGTGACAAAATGGTATCAGAGGAGGTAACCTCTTAGTAGACCTTTCTTTTTAGAGTTCCCTTGATATTTTGGGGATGTCATGGTAGATGGAGTAGGATTGTTGGGACTAGAGGGGTAAGGGAAAGAAGATCATCACAAACTCTTTCTTGTTCTAATCCTCGGGTTTCCATGGGAAGTCCGGTTATATTAGTGTCCTTTGTTGTTGTTGATTGTTTGGTGTTTGGATACGACAAGGGGAGTCTAACTAATAGCCATCGTGAGCTCATAGGGACTAGCAAGCCATGTGGATCTAGGGACTGGTCCTAATAAGTCTGTTTGTGTTGGTGTTGTGTTGAACATATGGCCGCCAACCATATGGTCAAGTCACCTAGCGACAGTAGTTCCCTTTCTTTGGGTTTCATGAACCTTTCTTGAATTCTGAATTTTTGATTTTAAAATCCTTGTGTGAGAATTGTGGAATTTGGTTTTAAAGTAAGAATTAGATTTTGAATAGTGAAAAGGGGGGTTTTCAAAAATTAAATATAAGAATAGTTTTGGAAGGTTCTGTTTTGTGAAAAAAAATGGAGGTAAGTGGAAATGATTTAACGGGATTGGATTATCCATAATATAAGCCTATGGTTTGTTGGAATAAATTGTTTTGAAATTGTGAATCATTTTAAGGTGATTCTGGATCTTTGTTTTAAATGGTGTATTTTCAGATGTTAAATTTTTTTTGAATTGGATAAATTATTTTTGAAAATTGGTTTTGATCAGTTGGTGTTTTCCTAGAAAGGTTATTGGTCTCAATGGACCTCGGATTATGAAAATATACCTTTCTGAATTTTTAAAAAAATGGGAAGGGGTTGTTTTGTGTGGTTTGGTTATTTTAAAAGTTGTTAAAAATGAAAAGGGGTAGGTTTTTAAGAAAATGGTTCTTAATGAATTGTGGTTTTTTTTTGAAATATGAAAAGGGTTTTTGACTTTGTGGTTAGTGTTCCTTTTGAAGGTAATTTTTTTTGGAATGACGTTGTTTGGTTTTAGCAATTGTTGTTTTCATGGGTGCTCACATGAATGGTTTTATTTAAATCTGGTAGGATGGACTATATGGTATGGTGGTTGGGTACCTGGGGTGGCATTGAAATGTGAATATGCGTGAGACTTGATGAAACACCATTGGTGAATTTGGAAACCCACCAAGTTAGTATGTTTTTTCAAAAGTGTTATGAGATAAAAAATTATGGCCTTTTTTAAAAAACCAATCGTTATGTGGGTTGATTTTTTTCTATGTCTTAGAAGATTTGTTTAGTCAGTAATCTTCCTTGTGAACTATAATTCATACTCTTGTTGTATCTTGATATGAGATCTTGTTGGTTGCTTGGTTTTGGAGTAATTTTCATTGGGTTTCTAAAGATGTGGTTGATGTTGTGATGTGGCCATGGATAGTTCTCTGTTGGAAATATTTCATGGTGATCAACCTAAGGATTCATTTCAAATGTTAATTCCACCTCTCTTGAGGATGCCTCAACCTGTTTGTTGGAATAGTGAGCTATTAGGGATCTATTAAAAGTGCTTCAAGGTCATGATAATTTTTTTGGACAGAGCAGTTGTGTTCGGTGATGTTGATGTGTTTCATCGTATTCCTTATCCATTCTACCCCACGTTCGGAGTGAGACAAAATTTTGATATGTATCTATGAGTTCCTATTTAGATGAAGGTGTTTGTTTGGTGATCAAGTGAGGTTTTTGGTGTGGTGTGATCCTTATCACCTGACTGCGGTGTACCAAATGCTTCAAGAATCGGGCCTCCAGCCATATGCCTCAGAATGAAGCTTTTCACACAGTTAGGAAATCGATAGAGGTTTGGAGTGCTCGATTAGGACCCTTCCTCCTCTGTTTGGGTAAGTTAGTTTCAATGACAATGTCTTGGTTCCTCATTTCTGTGAATATCCCTTTGTCGCAACAAGGGTGGTGGACTTACCCCTCACATAGTGTCTATGGTTATGCCTTCATGTATATGGGTTTTCGATCAATTTCCATGTGTGGACCTCCTGTAAAAATTGGGTGCGGTCATGAGGTTACCAATTCATAGGTGGAGAGTTTTGTGTAGTTACTTTGTTTCTTTTGATGTTTCAATGGCTTAATTATTGGGTCTCCTTCCCTCCCCTCCCCAAGTGGTGGGGGTCCAGATCTATGCTGAAATTCATGGTCCAGTTCTTGTGCCCCACATTCGGGAGTGGGTGGTTTATATGTTCATGTTGTAACCATATTAACATGGTATTTTAGGTTGTTGTAGGAGTGTTTTTTTGGGCTTGTGTGAGTGAGGACCAATTCTAGCTCATGCTGAATTCTTGTAAGTTCGCTGCTAGTTGGTTTCTAATGATGGGGAGACCCACCATGGGTCTCCAGGATTTTCATCTGAAGAACATATCTAGTGATAGTTGTTTCTTAATGGTGGGGATTCCATTTTGGAATCCACTAGAATATTTGATTTTTGTGTGTTCTCTTTGTTTTGGGTGATGTTTGGGTTCATTGGGAGAAGGCCCAACAATCGGGTTCTTGGTTTGGTTGTGGAGGTGGTGGCTTCATCGTTCCGTTGATTCTCCAGACGTGGTTGTGAGTTGTGTTTTGTGTGGGAAAGAGTATTAAGATTAATTGTTGGTGATTGATATTTCCTTATCTTTAGAGGCTGTACTACGTTGTTAAGTAATCCTTAGGTGTTTATTTTTTTCAGTCAGAAATTGTTATGGCTTTCTGGGGGAGGAAAGCTTTAATGGTGGGGAGAATTGACACACCTGGTCTTTTTGTCATTGTATTGATCCGGTCCATTAAAAATATTGATCCTTTTCATGGGTATTTTGTTATATGAATCTTGAGTTTTTAAGTTTAATATATTTCTAACCACCCTAATTTGGTATCCCCATTGATTTTTTAGGAGTTTTTGAAGAAAGGGTGGTTACTTCATGATTTTGGCCAACCGTGAGCCCAATACTAGTTTTAAAAACCGAATTTGTTTCTTTTATAACTATTTTTTCATCCTTTTTAACCCATTAAAATTACCAATTGTCCAATACTGACATATTAAAACTTTCATAGCCTTTTGTACCCCATATAAATTCATAAGCATGCGGAATTGGGGTTACTTATTTTTGTATTGGGCCAGCCCATGGGCACATTTCCAGTTTTAAAAAAATATTTGTTTCTTTTATATCTAATTAAATATTTCATATTTTTCGGTGATTCCACCTCCAAATCTAAGCCAATACTTCTATTCTCACCCTCATAAGAGATTTACCCTCTTTGGAGCTCATATGGGTCACAGCTTAGGGAGAAAGTTTTAAAGATATCTCAAATCTCCTAGAACTAATAAGGTAAATAGTTTTACACATAACTCATTCAATCCATTATCTTATTCAAAAAAATCTTCTTTAACTAGTTCTTCCAGACCTTAAGAGAATCTCCAGGATGTTTCATCCCATTCCCTTTTCTCTAGGTGTGCAAATCTAATGGAATACGAAAATTTTCTTATGGAAAAGGTGAGATTACATCTCCTTTATCCTCCCCCTTCTTCCACCTTTCATTATTTCATGGTTTTATAATCTCCCCTAGTGAATATAGACCTTGTGTTCTATTATAAAATGGTTTTTGATGGACATTATATTCATTTAGGTCTGGTATTCATAGATTTGGGGTTTATAAACCAGCGACGGGTGATTTCGGGTGTGCGTTTCCATTATGCCAAGGATTATAGGTAGGATACCCCTTGAACAAACCATAATCATTTAAGTTTTGTCATTTTAATTCTATTATATCCTTTTTATATGATATTTTCTGCTATGAAACTTTGGTTCTAACGGTTTTGTTTGCAAATTATGTTTTATGGCTTATTTTGATAAAAATGTAGTTGTTTTGGTATAAATGTGCACTCTTTTTGTTTGATAAATTATTCCATGAGCCTTTGCACTAGGTTTATGGTATTTAGAATATCTATCAGTATATTGATTAACGTTATGGCTTGAAAGTGGTGTTTTATCCCATTTTATGTTCTTAACATAAGTTGTTTTGTTAAAGAGTTCATGCCATGTGTTCGGTAAATTGCCTGGTTGGATTTTATCTGTCTAGTGTAATTTAAAATAATTTGTTTGGATTTTTAAATATGTTTTCGGCATGTAAGAAAATAATTTTGGGATCCTTTTATGGCTTTAAAATTTGGATTTTCTTTTACAAAAAATTGGTTTTTTTGTTTACAACATGTTTTGGCCCGAGTTTCCGAAAATTGGCCCGTTTCACATTCATATTATAATGTTTGTGTTTTGAATATGTCACCTAAGTGTTTTATGGGATTTATGAATGTGGTTTTATTCAGTAAATGGTGTTTACGCACCCCGTTAATAAAATTTAAATTCATAACTTCTTCAAACATATGTTTTGAGAAAATTTTTAAAGGCCGGTTTGGCATTTCTTAAAAATGAAGGAGTGTATTACTTGTATATATCAAGTTGTGTAATTCAAATTTTTTTATGATGCTTGAAATGATTTAATTAAATGTTTTTAGGTATTCCAAATATTATTTGGTATGGTTTTGATGTGTTTTTATAATTGAATGAGTGTTTTTGAATGATTTTTATGTGCAAAGCCTCAATACACATCATGAAATTGTTTTATGAAAATATTTAGTGGTTTGTTGATTCATGTAAGAAATGTGAAGAATGTTTATGTGCTGTTTGGGTTTTTATGCTTTGGGAATTTAATTTTGATGTGAAATGTGTATTTGATAATATGTGTAACTTTATTGAGCACTAAAGGTAATCTCATGTCTCTAGGTGGAAGGACCTGTACTAGTATGCTAGTGATTCTATGGGGTTTGGCCCCTGTTTCACGTAGCAAGTTTGACGACGACAACACTAAATAAAGTATGATGATGATGATTGGGGACCACTAGGTTATGGGTATTCTCCCAACTAGTTCCTCATGCATGAGAACATATATTTATTTTGGTTACTTTTACCGAGATACAAGGTACCTGGGGCTCACAACTGACTTGTACCTAGGGGTGTTTCCATTAATTGTGCTCATTGGATCTTTTGTAGTCATAGTCGGCATACAATGTGTTTGGTTGGTAAATTCAATAGTGTTTGTGATTTATATAAAAGATAAAATTCATTAAATCATCCCTATTGAAAACTATTTTCATTTTGAAGTTGCACCTCTTTGAAAAAAAATTGTTACTTGCATTTTTATTTATTAAACATGCATATTTTCTCTAAAAATTATTATAGCATAGAACATCATTTGAAATACATATTTTCATATATGGAATTTAAAACTATATTTTGATGTTTCTTTTATTTTAAAGGAATGTGCATTGGGAATATAATATCGGGCTATCCTACTGTGTTTCAATACTCACGCATATAGTCTTCTTCTATTTTTAGCCCATGCGCAGGTTTCAGCTTGAGTTCCATCACCTTGGGAAATGTGTTATGATTTTTTTGTAGAGTTACCAGTGAGATCACATGGAGTTAGTTGGTTATCTAGTTTGGTGAGTTGAGTTGTTGGCTTAGTTGTACTTTCAGTTTCTTGAAACAAATAATGTTCAGTTTAATTTTTATATAAATGTATTTGGGGTTGTGCCTTTCTTTCAGATGTTCATTTTATTATTCATATATGGGAAAAATCGTTCCCTTGTGTACTCTACTGATGCCCTTGGTGCTTTTTGCCATCCGGGGAGGATCAGGAAAGCCTCTCAGGACTTGTCGCAGGCTGGCCTGGGTGACTGATTCACGGTTGACTCGTACTAGTTCGTGACAAAATTTTATTCTATTTTCTTATCATAATCCTTATTGGAGAGAATTTTATGATTTATTGGGATACTATTCCCATAAATTTAACTATATAGTATGTTAAGTAATGAAATGAAAAATGCATAAAAAAGGAACCTTCATTACCTTTAACATTCACAATTCTTTAGGGTATAGGAGAAGCTATATGTTTTTAGTGGTAAACATTATTTGGAAATTTAAATGTGTTTTTCTATGTTGATAATAAAAATATAACTTTTAGAGTTGAATTAGTTACATTAAAATCAAAACAAAAACTTACACATGGATTATTTAGGTAATAATAAAATAAAATAAATAATGATAAATACATTAATTGTAAAGATAATTTAATGAAATATTGTGTTAAACTGTTTTTGTATCTTAATATATCATGTTAAATATATTTGAACTTAATATATTTTAAATACAATAACGCTTCAATATTTTTTAAATTTAAATTATTTTAATAATGTCATATTTGGCATTAATCTTAGTTTACGGTAAATGATATTTGATTAAGAGAATTAAAATCACATAAAATATTATATTATACCAATTATTGTTTAAATGTAAATAATTATAAAATATGTCCCATTAATGTTCCAATTTTTCTTTTATAATTAACATATTGACATTTTAAAAGAAAGAACATTTTTAGCTCATTTCAAGTTGAATCAATGTTTTTCCATGTTACATGTCATTGTTTTAAAATTCATTTCCTACACACATGAGATTTAATTTTCATAAATTAAATATCATAATTATAGTTTATAATTTATGTATTATCATAAAAGCATCACATTAATTTTTTATTAATGTTTATATTACTAAGGTTAGATTACTAGTTTCCTTAAAAACATGAAAAAAGTGGGGAATCAAAGATGTTAAAGAAGAAAATTATACAAAAAAACTAATTTTTGTTGGATTTAGGTTATATAAAAAATAATTATCATTTAATAATTTGTTTTATATTTTTTATGCACATTAGGATATGTGTACATCCCAATAGTGAATACATTTTGTGATTTACAAGAGTGGCGCTCGCCCACCATTATAAAAATGAATTCAGTCTTCCATTTCCTTCATAATATCATGCCACATTGAATCATCCAAACTCTGAAAAATTACTTTATAAAAATACCTCACATCCACCTAGAATCCTCTATTTTTTTTCATATATATAACCATATAATAACTTTGGTGTAAACCAAATGGTGTTAATAAGATATTGGTTAACATCCTTCCACATGATGTTTGGTTGTAATTTACTTCTCCACCCCTGAAATATTATTATTACATGATTTTAAAATAATGTATATATCATAAATAAACTTATATGTTTTTAATATACATTTTCTACCGAAAATTTCACAAACTTATTTCTTATGGGTAACAACATTATTGTTCTTGTATACAGAAAACTGTCGCCACACGTAATGATGTTGTTAGGTTTTTCATTACCACCTCTCATGGTTGGTAATTATGATCGAAATTATTTTTTATATGATATATATTATATTTAGGACATATTTATAATTATTAAATTATTATATAAAACATATCTTTATTATTTACATTTTTTTTAATAATAATAACTTCAATTTGGATGTGTGGACTACCGCCTCCTAAAAATGATTAGATTCATTAAAACATTAAATAGATTGAATTAAGTATGGTTTTAGTAAAATCATATAATATATATGAAATATTAATTACACATTAATTATTATAAATATATATACACATATATCACATTTACTCTCCATCGTTAAATAGGCTAATAAAAATGAAATAATGTTTATGCGTATATACGACCTACCTTCTCCATGAATGATATATTATATTTCATATTGTTATCCATCATGGATTTTTATAAATATTTTTATATAGGATATTAATTATAATTTATTCATTTTTTATATTATTTCAATATGTAATTCCTGATCTATGTAAGTTGATCAATAATTGCATGTCAAAACATTTATGAAAAACAATGCAGATATTCCCTGAAATGTAATATAACATAATATTGATTTTAAATGTGTAATATGAAGTTATAATAACATAATGTGATGTATGAAATATAAAAATACGTTTTTTCATACATACAATACACTTATACTAATTATACAAGAGGTTTGAACATGTATAATGAAAGTCAATAAGATTTTATCACCTAACGTTTATCTCATTGAGACTTAATCCTTATTCAATATTATTTACTTTTGTGTCATGTATATATTTACCATGTATGTTTTATATAATTATTATAATTAAATTAATGGTTAGTTACATATTAATTTTATTTAATTTCTTTCATGGGGTTTATGTTTAAAAATTACAAAATCAGTATTGTAATTTTTATCTCAATTTATCATCTTTCAGTTAAATGACAAATTATGAACCTATAATTTTTCAATGGTGAGTATATGGTGACATTATAAATGATATATAATGAATATAATTCACCCATGATGTTTTATAATTAATTTAAAAATATTATATCTTATGTATTGTGAGTTAATTTTAACAATGTGGTAATACTTTATTACTACAATCTCATCATTTATTAGGATTTTTACGATTATTCTAACATTGATCAAATCACAAGATCCATTACTAAATAAAACTAATGTCTTTTCCTATACATTCTTTATTCGGGATATCAACATGTATTGGTATAATTCTTCCACTATTCTATAATAAAGATATCTAATAATGTGTATTTATGAAAATATGAATATTTTTGTCTCTTTGGTAAAAAATTTATATTCATTGAAGAGCATGAATTTTAAATTAGTTTTCAAGAACATTTATCTTTAAAAATTGTTTTAAAATATTTTTTAATATTATTTCAAATTTTTTCAAAATATCGATTAAAAAAAGATTGCAATGATTTTAATATTCTATTCAAATATTTGATAGCCATTCTCTAGAAAAATGGAATTCATAATGATTTCATGCCTTCTATTTATGTTTTAAATGTATTTTCAAAAAAACTGATCTCAAAATGATTTTATGATTTATTTATGATTTTTGAAGATTCATTCAAAGAAGAAGGTTTTCAAAATATTAGTGAGATACCTTTATATGTTTTCAAGGATTATTAAAAGAAATTTTTTTTCAAAATGAAATATTTTTTAAATAGAATCATTGATATAGATTATTAAAAATTCCCCAAAAAATGTTTTAAATGAAATTATAAATGATTATTTTTATGAAAATTATTTTGAAAGGGTTGAATAAATTGATTATTAATGAAGGTTTATTTTTCATAATAAAAATTTCATGTGATCTTTAAAAATACTTCTCTATCCAAGAGGACATACATTGGTATATTTTATGATTTATTATGTATTTGATCCAAGAAAACTATTCATATATTTTCTTGAATGGTTTATGTTTTGATGGAATGTGGTTTATGGAACACATTCACCTTCCAAGGGTTATAGGCCATTGAAACCTGCTTCTATTCACATGTTATTATTTGCTGTAATTATTATAAGACATATATATTACCAAAGGTAATGATATAATGAATTTAATTTTTTAAAAATATTGATTCATGTGTTATGTTATAATGTTTATGAAGCTCATCTTTTTCTACGGGTCATTATATAATTCATTTTTTATTATCTTGTGGAACATGAATGTATGATCTTATTATATGATGTGTGGGACCTAAATATTTATCCAATTAATTAGGTAATGATTTACATTTCATGAGATATTAATGGGATTCATGTGTATGGGCTTTATCCACTATGTAATATGGGGAAACCTGATCCACTGTGGGAATATGGGGAATCCGAATCCACTATGGGAAGATGGTGAACGTAATCCACTATAGGATGATATGGAAAAATGATCCATAAAGGGAATATGGGGAAACCTAAAACTGTATATGGAACAAACAGTGACTATGGATTGTGGGGTGTCTAGCATAGTAGGTGTAGTCACCATGAAGTTCCCTATTTTTTTGTCCATACACCATTTCTTTTAGGGAATGAAGTTACATGTTTATGTGTATTATATAAATTTTATGTCGTATATATTTGATATGCTCACATGGTTAATTTTCATGATTTTATTATAATGTCATGTCTTATGAATTTCGAATATTTTTTCCACGTCTCATGATGATGATCATTTATGCAAGGTATGGTATTAAAATGTTATGATGAGTTTATTATACACTTATGATCACTTTATGATTATATATTTCCTTTATTTAACATTACTGAGAATTCGAGATAACCCTCTTCTTATGTTTCATTCCCAATATTTATGATGAAATGGTATAAGTAGGATTATTAAGCTGTATTATATTTAAAGAATATTTTGATGATCATTCACCGAACTAGAATAACGTGTTCCATGTTTCTAGTGACACTAAACTATAACCATCATCCGTCTTACACTTTTATAATGTGCTGAATATTCATATAAAATTTTATACTATCCATTTGTGTATATCCCCGGATTATAGTAGGTTATAAGTTTTCTTCGTTTATATTATATTCACATGGCCATTTATTTTTATGTACATGAATATGCTATTTTATATTATTTTAATAATTTATTATTATTCTCTTGGATCACATAATATCATTTATATTTCATGAACTATTTTATTCTTATGATATATCATTGAGATAATATTTTCAGGACGGTATAGTCTTCCCATTGTACCAAAATTTGTCCCTCTATTCTAATTAGCACCCTCTGGCTTACGAGGAGGTGCTCTCAAGATCACGTGGTTGACCAAATCATAGAGACATTATACTGGATCCCAAATAAGGGAATTTCAATTTTCTCATATAACCAATCCACATATATCCAAATGTGTTGATGATGTACTCTCTTATTATTTTTGAGTATAAGATTTGTCACCACAATAATACAGGTGTTGACTCACTTAGACTATCATCATTCCTTAGAAACCATTACTAATATCATCAATCATTTCAATCATGTCGATTTGAAATATCAAAACACAATATAAAAATTAATAATTCTCTTTATATCTAAAATTACACCATTATTATCTTAAAACAATAATACAAAAATCATATAAATTTCACTAGTCATATATCATCCCACTTGTACTAATTTGTTATTCCATATTTGACTGCAGTTATGGTAAATATTTATATATTTCATGAATGTGAAAATTTTTCTAGGGGTGACTCTCTGTAAATAATAATAGAAACCCACTAACCAATAATATACTTCATATAACATCAGATCATGGTAAATAATTATGAATATACATATTGAGATATTTAAACAATAAACTAGTCCACATTATAGAAAGTTAGAATAAATGGTTGATTATAGATGGTTTCAATCAAATTAAGAGTTTAACACCCCAACATTTTATATTTATTTCTTTTGAAATAAATCACAAAATATTCGACTTCTTTCCTTACATAAAAACATGATCGTATGTGAAGCATAAAGCATTATGTATTTCCCATTGAATTATTGTATATGAAACATAATATATACATTATGGGAAATAGGTATAAATATTATTAATAATGATAATACACTGATTAATGAATAATACATTTATTCTTAATTTTCAGTAATATTATTTTTTACAATTCAAAATTAAGTTAGTTTATGATAATATCACTTTTTCATTAGAAAATTGTAATTAAATTCAATAGTTTTTAAATATTTTAATCAATAAAAATAATATATATAAAAATATAATCATGTTAATTTTATATTAGTAAGAATATATATATGTTTTCTAAAATGGTTTATTTCATATTTAATAATGAAAAATAAATATTTTTTGTAAATATTATAAATTATTAGTAAGTAATTGTTCCATTAGGTTTTAAATTTTATATATAATTAACATAATTCTATATTAAAATTAAATAACATAATTTATGACTCTTTGTTCATAATTTTTCATTTTTTTAACGTTAATTTTTTTGTAAAAAACACATTTTTTAAAATCCCATTATTTATATGATAAATGTGTTTATAACTTAATAAATTAATTCATTTTTTATTTATTAAATATTTGATTATAATTTTTATTTTATTTATAAAATAAAATATTTTAAAATTCTGGTGATTTTATTTACAAGTAATGTAATGGAATTAAAATAATTTTTATGATAAAAAAATAACTTTCTTGAAAAATAATTTTCACTGAGGATTTCATGCTTAAATAAAATTTAGATTTACTAGTTATATAAATTAAATATGGTAAAATAAATTCCTAATTTTTAATCATAATAATAAATATAATGTTACTAGATCAACATAATTCTCGATCATAGTGAATTGCAAATAAACAGATTACTTTTGTCACAACGTTTTAAGTTAAAATGGGCTTATCGAGGGTTAGACCAATAGATATGTGGGGGATTGTCGTTAATAAGTTTTTTGTATGTTAAAGATAAGAAAAAAATGTCTTACCATAATTTCTAATAAATAATCATTTTAATCACATTCCCATGAATGTTACATTATATAATTCAAATCATTTCAGACATTCCACATGCATCCCACCTTTAACTTAAAAAATACAAACTATCTTAATCCCTTGTTCTCACTATTTTATCCTTATATTTGATAAAATACCTCATAAAAATAAATCTTATAATCCATAATATTATTCCATAGATTATGTTATTCTCCTATTTCTAATCATTCAAAGTTTAATGTGTTAGTAAATTGAGGTCTCTTAAAGAATAGGTGTAAATATTAACCATGATCATTCTATTTTATTCTATATTACACCTTATATAAACGTATTTCATCAATAAAAATTGATGAACAAATTATCATCAATATACTCTTATTTTTTATGATTTTTTCCAAAACCATCTTCCACCCCTTTTCAATTATAATGTACATTAATATTTTAATCGTGCATACGTATTGATTGTTGTCTCCATATAGAGATACAATTCATTTTTCATCACCATATTTCATGAATGGTTATTATAATGTTATTAATGTTTTTATATTATATTTATCAAAAAATTATTATTCATTATTTAAAATATCATATCTAATAATTTACCCTTTGATCTAATAGTAAATGATAATGTCACTAGTGTATACATCTAGATTACCATATCTATGATGAAATGATATTTTTTATCATTTCAATGTCACAAGGATAGTAAAAATGATATATTTGTTGAAAATATATTATATTTATGATATATTGATGATTATAGATTTCTTAATTATAATATACCTTGCATTATATCCATCAATTAATAAAGTGTAATCATCACTCATGTGTATATATGGATTAACGTATCCATAAAATGATTTAAATCATTTTTCATGGTCACATACTTTGAATAGTTATATGTAATAAACCCAAATGAAATAGCCTAGATTCAGTATATACATTATTTAATTGGTATATATAAAAATTATCTAATCCCAAAGGACAGATCAGTTTATCATTTCTATAGAATTAGATACGTACATGATACCAACATTACAATTGTAGTGGAATATAAACATAATCATGTATAATGTTAGGACTACATTAAAAAATTAATAGAATTATTCTTAATATCGTTAGTAATGAAAAAAATAAATGTTGATATTATGTTCAAATTAAGGGTTATTTATAAGAGAAAATATACTTGAGTAAATAAGGAATAATGGATATGGAATGGAAAATAACAAGAAAGAGAAGAAATTTATTGAATAACTACAACAATAAGTTAATTAATAAATAATATAAATGATAATATAACATGGATAATAAAAAAATAATTCCTGATTATGGGAATTTATATTAATTCATTTAGTTATAGCATAAATTATTATATCTTCATCCTCAAGACTATCTTCAAAGGAAATTTAAAACAACAGCTAAAGAGCCATTTTATTTGTTCTACTAATTTGTCTCTTTAGAATTGTTAAAGCATCATGGGAATATATAAGTATAGCCCCCACAAATAACTACCAAGCCAATTAATTACACATAAATTTCATGAAATTTTTAAATCATGTTTAATATTCATCATAAAAAAATTTCTATTTTGAGTAGAGAGTACATAATATTCGTATGTCTAAAATCAATTAAATAACATTTAAAGTAAAATATAGTACCTAAAAATGGTATAAGACTTATGAAATAATCAAATACATGATAAATAATATATATATATATAATATTGTTTAATATTCAATGATTACAGGATATTGAAATTTTAAATAGAAAGGTTATGACTACAAAATTAACAATAAATAAAAGGTTACCTTCAATTCAGTATAAACACTGTTTTTAATGAAATTCATGTATTTAGAGAAATGGATGAGAAATATTAGAATATTTTTCTAAAAGGATATTTATTTTCAAAACAAATTAATTTTTCTATATGAAGCTAAATAGTGTAAAATAGTTATGGAAAAAAGAATGTTTTCAAATGTCATATAAGATAAAAACATTCCTTTGGACTTTTAATAAATAAATTGGAAAATAACCCAATTCAATGGAAGATTAAAAAGATTAAGATATTACCATTAAAAAATATAGGGATAAATCATTATATAAATTATAAATTATTTATTTAAATAAAAATGTATTTTTTAAAAATAGTATTGAAAATATGGATATATAATTAATATATACCTGATCAATAAGAGATGTAACGTCAAATTTTCATTTAATTAATCCAATAGAAAAAGAAACATGGATTGAATAATTAATCATTAGGAATAAAAATATATAAATGTTTAATACCTCTAATAGTCATTAATTATACCAAAATAAATTAAATAGGTTCATATTACAAAATATGGCTCAATAGAGTGCAAATTGTGATGAAATACCTTACCACAGGTCCAACTTCCATCATACAAGTCAAAACATAATATATAATAAACATAGATTTTTTATAAATATATTCTACAACCATAAAAAATATATCATACCATATTTGATATACTTGTACCATTTTATCACCCGATTATTAACAATTCTTTATTAAAATAACTTTTCTAATTGATTATGGGTTTATACATCATGAATGTTTTGTTTCGTTATTTTTGGTACTTGTAAATTGATCATGGCCCTATAATATCCATAATTAAAATAATTTTAAAAATATGATGTATATTATATATATACATATTTAAATTCATCCTTATATTTATATATTGATAAATGATTCATACAATTCAATGAGATGCTAAGTCAAATGTATGCATTAATATTGTTACAATTGTTTTAATGGATAGAACGAAAGATATGTTAATAATAAATAACTATTATATAGTAATTCGTGTCTTATATATCATATATATTCATTAAATATATCCTTATTACTATCCATGAATAATTAAATTAAAAACATATCGTATCTCTTTGAGGAAGCGGTAGTCCACACATATGCACGAGCAACCTTATAGTTGTCAAACAGATTAGAAGGTAACAAGGTAGATGTGATTTTAAAATTACATCATTATAATAATTTCATATATATATATATATATAAATATTAAATATATAATTATATCTAGTCATGATAAGTGTTGATGGAAAACAAATTGCATTGGTTCACGAGGTGATAGTCTATCATAAAGACCATCGACAAATTCATTTCCCAGTTGATGGAATATGATATTGAATATATGTTATTCCATTGAAATAATAACATATTAGTAGATTGATTATTTTCTCACAACCCGTACTAGTGGGGCCCGCTCCGTGACTCCCCAATCCCACCTCCAATAGGCCAGGGGCTGGTGACTAGCACCGAGTAGGCATATTACTAACATGGGAGGCATTTCCTAAGTACCTGTACACATGAGCACATCTCTAAGACCAAAAATGCTGAAATGTAAAAACTACTAAGGAAAAAAACAATGCATGCATACAGCTAAACCCAACCCACAGAGTACAACGAAAGGTAGAGTACTGTAAAAGTAAACTGGGCCAAAAATACAATCCCACCGAATAGATAAAAAACAAGAGTCTGAAAACTACAAAGTCCAACCTGTAAGCACAAAAGGTACTGGGACTGCTGCTCGTAGTCTTAGGAATGCCTCGGCCTGTATGGAACTCAGAAAGCTCAGTCCTACCCTGGTCCTCCCTTGACTCTTTCAGAAGGATGCTCATCAGCACAAGACACCAAACGTGCGGGTAAAGCCCATGCAGGGGTGAGTATTACAATACTTAGTAGAGGACCTTGAAAACCACAAAGAAGTAGCTAAAGTATAGGTACAGTCTTTTATGCATAATATATGTCTACAAAACATATAGAACAAACCAGATATACTCAAAACCCAGACCTGTGGTCTAGAGACAATTCATACAACCGCATACACCTGTAAGGGAGTTTGTTAGAAGATTTCATGATTCACTCGTTCCAGGAGAACACACTCCACGAGCCTTATAGTTCTGATGACGTCCGTCCGAGAAGTGTTGTTCATCAGGAACCATCCTGAGGGATAGCTACATTCATTACGGGAGACACACTCATGAGTGTAAATATTACAGTAGATAGAATCACTCATTACGGTAGACACACTCCTAAGTGGGAAAGATCACGATACACAGATGAGGATCACTGCCAGGGCCAAGGTGGATACCGCGACTCGTCCGGATTCACCAGTTAGGTGATACAACAGCTAGGGAGAGGGTCAACGCCTGCTATGGTTGGTCACGTCGATGCCTGACTCTACCAAGGGGCAGGAATGGATAGTGGATCTCGATCCAGGGCTCTCAGATGGATGCCTGACTCGATCACAGAAAGTCCGGTTGAAGGGATCTTATTCCAGCATGGGGGAATGATTCCTGAACATCAGGGGTACAACAATAAGGTGCCCTAACGCAAATGAATGATGTATAGGGAACAGTGAATGAAAGGACCATGCCATTTTCTAAAAAGTACACGACGTGTAGAAAAGGTACACGCAGTTGTTGTCTGACTCCGGGTACTGCTCGTTTACTATGGATCATGTCAAAGGCCGGTCATGTAGAAAAACTTAGTACACGGCGTGTAGTACGATGTACACGCCGTGTTTGAGTAACTGGGTTTGGCTCCGCGCACTCCGTCCATGTGCCCATACACGGTCATCAACCTGTGTACTCCAACCCGTGTAATCCGAACACGGGGTGACCCACGCTGATGTACTAGCCAGGACGTGTGATGGAGTACATGGTCGTGTACTCCATCCCGTGTCTACATATCCACGAGATACATGCCGAGTCCTCGTAGCCACTTCCACCACGATGTACATGCCGTGCCTCCTGAAGCCGTGTAGCTCATCCCGTGTCCGTGTACTACCCAAAGTACACACCGAGCTTCTGGGAAGGTCCAACAGACTGTGTGACCAGGGTCACATGCCGTGTGATTCTTCTTTGACCTCAAAACCCTAGCCACTACTGCCAGCACTACACGGCGTGTTCTTCGAAAGTACACGCCGTGTACTCTGGAAATTTCCAGAATCGGCGCCCTTCGCTGGCACGCCTCCCATGGTGTTCCAATTATCGATCTGGCCGTCTGATCGCCGCAAAACTCCCAGGGTCTGGTTGCCCCGACAACACGATGCCGGTTCTATCATTTTCGGGCCTCTGATCAGTTTTGAAAACGTGTTCCTCTCTTCCAGCATGAAGAACGCTCTTTCCGATCTGGTCTGATTCATTGTCCGCCATCGATGGCGCACCTCCACAAGGTCGTTGCGGTGTCAAACCATCTATTTAGGATCGTTACATCATAGAACGTATTCGTAACGATCTGTTGTTCATCACCCCATGATGAACACGAAGAACACGTGAGGAATGAAGGGGGAGAAATATAAATAAACAAATTGAGGAACAAACCTCCACTATCATTCATCACGGCATTGATCTGCTCCCGTTAATAGGATTAAATGGAGCAAGAATAAAAAAACAACATAAAGCATGGATCAATTCCCCATAATCTTCCCAATGAAAACCCTTTTGCATGAACATAAAAATCCTCCGATCAACTTGTTCGCGGTTGATCCACGTTCGTCGTTTAAACTCAAATATAGGGAAATGTAATTGAAACAACAACCCCTAAATTTTGAAAGGACTGACCGTTGACGATGGCACCATGCTACCGTTGTCGTCCAAATCCTTCATTGTTGTTGGCTTAGTGATTCTCGACTTTGAACTGTCATCGTTCGTCGCCGAGAGTTTGCTTCAACACATCGTGGATTCGGCAGAGGTTCCTCTCAAATGTCACCAATGATCAACAATTACTTAACCCTTTAAAAAGAGAAATACATTTTCATTTAATTACATGGAAGCATTAATGACTATGAATTTCCATTTTGAAGTTATTATGATGCACCATTGATTTAATAAATCATTGCACCGTTACCGCACTACAGAAGATGTTTCCATAAAGGAAATAAAATAAAATTCTTAATTTAATTTATTTTATTTGACATAAAACGTCCAAAAAATAACTTTTTCCCTCGACTAGTGCCAGTCAAGGTTAGGCTCATTTTTATGTAATGACATTGTCCCGAACACAACGGTGTGCATATATTTTTAATTCGGGAATCTGTTTGGAAACTACCATAGCCGCACTCTAGCACTGACTTAATTAACTAAAAGAAGTTTAAACCACCATTCCGGGCTCACTGGACCTCGAAATGATGTGTCGTCTTCGCACTCGGTCTTGAAAGAATTCCATATAATATTTAAAAATAATAAACAGAAAAATTGAGACATTAAATTCTCCCCACCTTGGGGAATTACATCCCCGAAAAGCAAAAAAAGGCTACTAAAAAAGATGAGGGTACTAGGCATGGATCTGGGCCTCTGTCTCCCACGTGCTCTCCTGAAGATTCTCGTGCTGCCACCGGACGCACACAAAGAAAATCAATCGCCCACAAAGGATCCACTCCTATCGATCTTCTATTTCCACCGGGTACTCAGCAAAGGTCACTCCATCCTCGATGTCCAGCTCTCCCCAGTCCATGACATGCGAAGGATCATACACGTACCTCCTCAGATGTGACACATGGAATACATCATGTACCCGATGCAACTCGGGCGATAGAGCTAGGCGGTATGCCAGCTTTCCAACTCTGCACAGAATCTGGAAAGGTCTGATGAAACTTGGAGAGAGCTTGCCACCTCAGAAAAATCTCTACAACCCTCGTCACGGTGAGACCCAAAGAAAGACGTGGTCTCCCTCTTCGAAATCCAGAGGTCTCCGTCGCTTGTCAACATAAGTCTTATGCCAGCTCTGTGCAGTCTTCATCTTCTCTCGGATGACCTGCACCTTCTCTGTGGTAGCTCACACTATCTCTTAACCCCTGAGTGCTCACTCTCCGGGGTCGGTCCAGCAAAGCGGTGACCGACAAGGGTCTCCTGTACAAAGCCTCGAACGGTGCCATGAAAATGGTGGAGTGGTAGCTATTGTTGTACGCAAACTCCACCAGTTGTAGGTGGTCCTCCCAACTGCGACCAAAGTCCTGGTTACAGGCTCGCAGCATATCATCCAAAACATGAATGGTCATCTCTATCTGACCATCTGTGTGTGGATCAAATGTTGTACTCAAGCATAGTTGAGTCCCAAAATCCTCCCAAAATCCCTTCCACAATTGGTATGTGAAGCGGGAATCTCGATATGAAACTATAGTCGAGGGGACACCATGAATCCGAACTATATCCTACACGTAGAGGCACCCCAAGCTCTCTACGGAACTCTGCACCCTGATTTCTAGGAAGTGGGACGACTAGGTGATTCAGTCAATGATCACCCAGATGGAATCATGCCCATTGGAGGTCCATGGTAAGCCTGTCACGATGTCCATTGATATTCCATCCCACTTCCACTCTGGAACTTCTAGGGGGTGAGCTAACCCTACTAGAACCTGGTGCTCAGCCTTCACCTGATGGCATGTGAGGAATCGAGAAACAAACCCTGCTACTACCTTCTTCGTGCCTGACCTCCAGAACTGTCGTCAGAGATCCTGGTACATCGTTGCCACTCCAGGATGTACTGCCAAAGGGGATGTATGAAACTCCCTCAGGACCTCCTCCTAAAACGCCACTGGTACAATAGTGCATCCTCTGAAAAGAAGTATGTCCTCTCCACCTTGCGAATATCCCTCAGGAGAATGTCCTGTGGATAATTGAGCACATAAAGCCACATTGTCGAAATCCCCAATATGTGCCTCCCTAAATCACTGTATTAGTGGAGGGGTGTCAACCATCAACTATAGGTAAGTTGTATCCTCTCCATCCACGAAGGAGAACTGTAACGCGGCCAACTGCTATGTTTCCTCACTCAACAACTGTGTGCTCGAGCTTCTGCAAAGGGTATATGCCACCTTGTTCCCCTTTCTAGGAGTATAGATGATCTCAAAATCATACTCTTGAAGGAACTATTACCAATGCCTATGCCTCAGATATAGATTCTTATATGAGAATATGTACTTGACTCTATTGTGGTCAGAGTAGACAATGAAACGATCACCCATAAGGTAGTGTCGCCACATCTTCAATGTGAAGACTAGCTCTGCTAACTCGTGATCATGGGTCACATAGTTCTACTCATGCGGACTAAGCTGATGCGAACCATAAGCAATCACTACATGCCGATGCATCAGGAAACAACCGAGCCTGGTCCCTGATGTGTCACAGAAAACTATGTACTCGACACCCTCCTCCGGCAATCAGAAGACTGGGGTTCTTGTCAAACTCTGTATCAGCAGCTCAAAATCCTGCTGGCACATTTCTGTCCACACAAAGGGTTTCCCCTTCATGTTTAAAGCCATAATCGGTGCTGATATCCAGGAGAAATCAAGAATGAATCTTCGGTAATATCCTTCCAATCCAAGGAAGCTTCGCACCTCCATTACGCTCAGAGGTGGCTCCTATGCTAACAGAGCCTCCACCTTGGCTGGGTCCATAGCCACTCCATCTGCTGATATGACATGTCCCAGAAAGTGGACCTCATGAATCCATAACTATCACTTTGAGAGCTTCCCATAAAGATAGTGCTCCCGATGTTTGTCCAGAACCATCCGCTGGTGTCTCGTGTGCTCCTCTTCTGACGCCGAGTACACAAGGATGTCGTCAATGAAGACCACTACAAACCGGTCCATGTATGGCTAGAAGATCCGATTCATCAGTCCCATGAACACTGCAGAGGCATTTGTCATGCCGAAAGGCATCACCAAGTACTCATAGTGACCATAGCGGCATCTGAAATCCATCTTTGATATATCCTCATCCCGTACTCGTAGCTGGTGATAGTCTGATTGAAGGTCATCCTTCGAGAACCACTATGCCCCTCTTAGATGATAGAAGAGGTCATCAATACTTGGCATTGGATACTTGTTCTTCAACGTAACTTGGTTCAGGTGCCGGTAATCCACTCACAGTCTCAAACTCTCGTTGGCCTTCTTGGAAAACAAGATCGGGGCCGCCCAGTGGGAAACGATGGGTTTCATAAAACCCTTTCACTGCAATTCCTCCAACTGCACCCTCAGCTCGTGATGATCTGCGGGAGCCATCTGATATGCTGATAAGGAGATCAGTGCCGTCCAGATTTGTAAGTCGATACAGAATTTGATTTCCCAGCGGGGAGTTAGTCCTAGAACATCTTCAGGAATGCCGTCCTCATACTCCACCACCACTACTGGGAACTGAGAGCTCACAACATCTACTTCTCTGAGGGTAAATTTTGCCAACTCATGAGTGATTAGATGCACCCTCCTATTCATGAGCCCATTTTCTGTTGCCTGGGTTTCCTTCTCTCCGACAATGGAAAACATCATTCCATCATTGCGGACACACCGCACTCTTTGCCAAAAACAATCAATCGGGGCATGGAAAAAAGTTAACCAATCCATAATGAGAATGATGTCGTAAGGCCTCGACGCTACCACCAAGAGATTCCAACCAAAACTCTCGCCTCCAAGGGTTAGATCACACTATCTGCAAAGGTGTGTGATCATCGAGTCTCCTCTCATAGGTGTCTCCAAGTGTAAGGATCGAGTCATAAGTTCTACCAGAATCTTGAGGTTTTTTACAAGACATGCGGCTATAAGGGAATTACTGGAACCTGTATCTATGTGTACGACAACTATGGTAGAAAAGACACAGATCATACCTCGAATCATCCCTCGAACCACTAGGTCGTATGCCTCAACCGCAAGCAGTTGTCCTCTCCCCTATCCCCCAGCTCTCTGAGCCTGGTGCGGACCTCCTGTGGGTGGTGGTGGAAGTAAGTCGAAGTGCCTGACACCACCCGCAGCTCTCCCTTCTCCTATGCCATGTCCTACACCTGGCAGGTCTACCTGTTCAGTTCTCTGCCTCATCCTCGGTGGTCCATCCACCAATTCCCTATCAGCAGGTCGACGTGTCGGGAAATCTCTAGTGAGATGCCCCTACCGTCGTATGCATATAATCACTTCTCTATAGGCAGACTAGAACCACCCTGAGAGCCCTAGACTCTCGATCCTCTGTCCTGGGTCCTCCTATGACGTTTTACACATCCATATCCCTGTGCCTGGCATCCGCTCCCTACTATCGGGGTCTCTGCACCTGAATGTCTGCTGCTGACTGTTGGTGGCTATCTCTACTCCGCCATGAAGCTCTCGATCACTAAGGCCCGCTCGAGCACTCCAAAATAAGTGGAAATGAATAGAGGCATGATTCTAGCTCGGATTTCATGGCGTAGACCCTGTTCAATGGTCCGATCTCTGAAGTATTGATCCCTGACCATATCCATCATGTACCAAGCGAGGTTGGTGAACCTCGAGGAATAGTCAGCCACTGTCATACTGCCCTGCTGAAGCTGAAGAAGCTCCTGGATTCGCACAGCTCTCAACATAACTCGGGATAACTCCTCCCTGAATATTATCTCAAACTCCATCCATGAAAGTGTCTCTTCATTGTGAGTCTGCGTGCTCAGACTCCACCATCGTCCCACCAAACCCTGAAGAAGACTTCCTCCTTGGATCACCATCTATTCTGCTAGAGTCCTCACTTGATGGAAAAACTCTGGTCACCGCCTCAATCCAGTCCTCAGCCGTCTTAGGGTCGGGCTCACCTAAGACCCTGAGGGGCCTATGTCTTTGAAACTCGTGGATTTCACTGAGCCTGCGCTCCTCACTGGTCGGTACCGTGGGTACCATAGGTTGCTCCACTGGTGGTATAGCAGGTACACCACCAGGTGGCAACGCCTAGGGAGCTGGTCCCTGTATCGAAGCCTCATCACAAAGGGGGCCATCCTCATGATCGTACTGCTGAATCCTAGCAGGTATGTGTCACAGAGGTATCCTGTAAACAAACAAGATGTACTATGGTCAATGAGTATATCTGGATAGCTAACACAAAAATTGCATTGAAAACAAAACCCATTCCTATATGATGCATGTACATTTTATTTCCCCGTAACCAGTTTTTTCATGAACAGAGTCGAAAAGCAGGTTATCAGAGTCCTCGTGTATGGATACATCATCATCTAAACCAACACTGGGGTCTCTGG
Source organism: Viscum album (assembly GCA_963277665.1). Lineage (NCBI taxonomy): Eukaryota > Viridiplantae > Streptophyta > Magnoliopsida > Santalales > Viscaceae > Viscum > Viscum album. The sequence continues at coordinate 2,060,506,284 of OY728126.1, read as the reverse complement.
CCTGAATTCTGAACCCGAAACACTAAATACTATTGCCTCAAACCAAATTCATAGACTCTTGGTCCTAAAGTAGAACTGACCAACTCTGATACCACTCTGTCACTACCCGTACTAGTGGGGCCCACGCCGTGACTCCCCAAGCCCGCCTCCAATAGGCCAGGGGCTGGTGACCAGCACCTATTAGGCATATTACTAACATGGGAGGCATTGCCTAAGTACTTGTACACACACACACACATCTCTAAGCCCGCAAATGCTGAAATGTAACAACCACTAAACAAAAAAGAATGCAGGCATATAGCTAAACCCAACCCACATAGTACGACGAAAGGTAGAGTACTGTAAAAGTAAATTGGTCCAAAAATACAAGCCCACCAAAAATCAAACAAACAAGAGTCTGAAAACTGCAAAGTCCAACCTGTAAGCACAAAAGGAACTAGGACTACTGCTCATAGTCGTAGAAACTCTTCGGCTTATAGGGAACTCAAAAAGCTCAGTGCTACACTGGTCCACCCTGGACTATGAAAAATGGCTTCTCGTCTGCACAAGACATCATACGTGTGGGCAATGCCCATGCAGTGGTGAGTATAACATTACTCTTTAGAGGACCCCAAAAACCACAAAGGTGTACACAAAATTAAGGTACAATCAGCTATGCACAGTATATGTCTACGGAAAATATAGAACAAACCAGATATACTCAAAACTTAGACTTGTGGTCTAGAGACAAGTCACACAATAGCATACCCCCTTAAGGGATTCCTTTCGAAGATTCCGTGATGCACCCATTCCGGGAGAACACACTCCACGAGTCATATAGATCTGATGACGTCCCTCTGAGAAGTGTTGTTCATCAGGAACCGTCACGAGGGATAACTACACTCATTATAGGAGACACACTTCTGAGTGTAATGGTTATAGTAGATAGAAGCACTCATTACGGGAGACACACTCCTAAGTGGGAAAGATCATGATACACAGATGAGGATCACTGTTAGGGCCATGGAAGATACAGTGACTCATCTAGATTAACCAGTTAGGTGATACACCCGCTAGATAGAGGATCAAAACCCAATAAGTTTGGTCTCATCGATGACTAACTCTACCTAGGGTCAAGAATCGATAGAGGGTCTCGATCTGGGCCTCACGGTTGGATGCCTGACTCTATCACAGAAAGTCCAGCTGAAGGGATCATATTCCAGCATAAGGGAATAATTCCTGACCTTCATGGGATCATCAAGAAGAGGCACTAACCCAAACGAAATATGTTCGAGGAACGGTGAATGAAAGGACCATGTCGTTTTCCAAAATGTACACGGTGTGTAGAAAAGGTACACGCCGTGTTGTCTGACCCCGGGTACTGCCCCTATACAATGGCATGTGTAAAATGATGGTTGTGTAGAAAAACATAGTAGATGGTGTGTAGTACGACGTAAACGCCATGTCTATGTAATTGGGGTTGGCTCCTTGCACTCTGGACATGTGCCCGTACACGGTCATCAACCTCTGTACTCCAACTCGTGTAATCCACACATGGGGTGACCCACGCTGCTCTCCTCGCCTGGCCGTGTGATGGAGTATACGGTCGTGTACTCCATCCCGTGTCCGCGTATTTGTGAGATACATGACAACTCCCCGTAGCCACTTCCGCCGCACTGTACATGCCATGCCACCTCAAGCCGTGTAGCTCATCCCGTGTTTGTGTAATACCCAAAGTACACGCCGAGCTTCGAAGAAGGTACAACACACCGTGTGACCAGGGTCACACGCCGTGTGCTTCTTCTCTGAGCCTGAAACCCTAGCCGCTGCTGCCAGCACTACACGTTATGTTCTTTGTAAGTACACGCCATGTATTCTGGAAATTTCAAAAAATGGCGCCCTTCACCGGAGCGCCTCCTGCGGTGCTCTGATCATCGATCCGGCCATCCGATCACCGCAAAACTCCCAGGTTCTAGTCACCCCGACACCAAAAAGCCGCTTTCGTCATTTTCGGGCCTCCAATTGGCTCCGAAAACGTGTTCTGATCTTCCTGCATGAAGAACGCTCGAAGAACTCTCTTTCCGATCTGGTCCGATTCGTTGTTTTCCATCGACGCCACACCTCCACAAGGTCATTTCAGTGACGAACCTTTGATTTTGGATCATCGAATCTCAGAACGAATGCACAATGATTCATTGTTAGTCGCGCCGTGAAGAACAAAAAGAACATGCAAGGAAATAAGGGGGGAGAAATCCAAATAAACAAATTGTGGAACGAACCTCCACCGTCCTTCGTCACAGCATTGATCCGCTCTCGTTAATAGGCTTAAACAGACCAAGAATCAACAAAAACATAAAGCATGGATTAATTCCCCATATTCTTCACAAAGAAAACCCTTCAACAAGAACGTATGAATCTGCAGATCAACTTGTTCGTGGTTGATCCGCGTTCTTCCTTTAAACTCAAATATAGGGTAATGAAATTGAAATAACATCCCATACCTTTTTAAAGGATCTATCATTGAAAAAGGCACCATGCTGTCGTTGTCGTCGATATCCTTCAATGTTGTTGGCGTAGCGATTCTCGACTTCTATTCGTCGACATTCGTCGCCGAGATTTTTCTTCAATGCGCCATGGATTTGGCAGAGGTCACTCTCAAATGTCGCCAACGATCAACAATTTCATAACCCATTAAAAAGGGAAACATGTTGTCCTTTAATTTCATGGCAGTATTAATGATGTTGACTCGCCATTTTTAAGTTATTATGATGTGCCATTAATTTAGGAAACAGGTGTGCTGTTACTTCACTACAGTGGATGTTTCCTTAAATGAAATAAAATAAACTTGTTAGTTTAATTTATTTTATTTTACTTAAAACCCCCAAAAATTTTATTTTTCCCTCGACCTATGCCGGTCAAGTTTAGACTCATTTTTAGGTAAACTCATCATCCTAGACGCAACGGTGCACTTATATTTTTAATCAAAGCATCTATTTGGAAACATCCATAGCTACACATAAGAGACCACATAATTAACTAAAAAATGTTCAAAAACCCATTTCGGGCTCACTGGACCACGGAATGATGTGCCTTCTTCGCGCCCGGTCTTGAAATAATTCCATATAATATTTAAAAATAATAAACAGAAAATCTGAGACATTACATATCTTTCAATTTTTATTACATCACGGGTGAAAATAAATTTCATATGTTGGTGGAGAAATAAAATGAAAACCCGTTGTTAAGAATTAAACCTCTTTATTAGACCATACCTTTTGGTTTATACATAAGGCCTTATTATGAAGGGTTTATGAATAATCCAAGGAATTTATATCATATGTATGTATTTAAGAAAGTTATTTTTCCATGGATGTTTACCCAAATGGATATCAAACTATAGAGAGTATAAGGGTTGATATGTCTTTTTCCATGTTGGGGAAATGAAATAATTGGTATTTTTTGAAATTAATAAAATAATTTAATGTTCAATTAAAACCGAATGACTCTAAAATGAATCATCACTAAAAAATGATATAAGTAACATATAATGGTATATAATAGATATTTGAAAAAAATATATCTCATTTTCACCCTTATCAATTACGATTAATTCACAATAAACATATTTTAATCCTAACTATGGTAACAAATTTTTATAGTTTTTAATATAAAGTATGGAAAAAAATAAAGGAAGAATTATTAACTAATATTAATTTATTTACTTCAGGATGTGGATTTCATTCTAATAAATTTAATTCATACTATTGAGAAATTCTAATTTTAAATGAAACTCTCAATCGTGATGAAAAATATTGGTTTCCCCTGAAATAAATTGATCTTATGTATAAATACTTTTACATAAAAATTCAACATTAAAATGAATCAAATAAAAAAAATTCAATATTTATATAATTTTTCTATTATTATATTTACAACCAATTTAAAATAATTAGAGACTGTAAATTATTGAATCAAAATGATAATTTTTAGTAAATATAAGTATTTTTCATTATTCATTTAAAAAACATACATTTCTGATAAAATTTTAAAAAATCCCCCTAAAGTAATTTTTATATGATGATTTTAAAAATTAAGATTATTTTATCAAATATATATTAAAAACTGACAAAATTATTTTTATTATTTCATCAAAAAAATATTTAATAATCATTTTTGAAGAAAAAAAGTCTTTGTAGTATAATATGACATCCCCAATAATTGGTATATTTATTTCCCAATAATTAATAAATAATTTTTTTATTTAATATGTTCTAAATATATATTTCATAATATTGTTATTTTAATTCATATGAACCATGCCAATGGTTTCGTTAACATAATCACATTAAAATAATTATATTTTGTGGTTAATTTAAGCTCATTTTTCCATGTTATATATGATATCAAATGTAATATTCATTAAAAATTAGATATTACATTATTCCCCCCTAAAAACATCATCCATGAAATTTCCCTGAAAAATATCATTTAAAAATGATGTATATTTTAAATTCCTTATCTTCACACATTTTTTAATCTATTTTATAAGTTCTCCAAAGTTCCATTACCAGTCATGCCATCTAAATAATCATCAATTTCTTGCTGAGATCATTAATATGAATAGGATATACCATATAATTTTTTTTTTCCAATTTTATTTCTTCAAATGTGAGAAAATGAATTTTTTATGTTATATATTTAATTTATAAATATATATGGACCTCATCATGTTTTTAGAGTTTCTTGGTGGAATTTTCTATCTTTAAACCAAGGCACGAATTTATTTCAAGAATTTCAAACGGTTAGATGTAAATAGGGATCTGCTTTCATTTCATACAAATTCATACAACAATCATCCATAGTGATAAATTTAATAAAAGTTCATCTCCCACATGATATTCCAAATAATTACATTATTATTAGTATAATTCTAGTAACACATAGTCATATATTAATAATATTATGAATAATATATAATTTTTTTGTTTTCTCATCAAAAAGATCTAGACCCATAAGCTTCTTTTCAGCAACTTCATACTAACAACATGTTGTTTTATATCTCCTTCCACATAAATCTTAATGAGACTCCATTTTAATACATGAATGGAAACTATTTATTATAATAATGTTATACTAAATGTTAATAATATTTCGATATATATTGAATGCCCAATGAGCATAACGTCGACATATTTTCTAATTTTTTAATATCCCTTTAAAACATTCCATTAATTTGAATATTATGTGTGGTTATCTAGTGATGAATATTTTTAGAAGAAGTATAAAAAATACTCCATAACATCAATCATATCATGGATCATGATTAGAGATAATTGAAAGGGGTTATTCATGATGTTTTACAACATCATCTATATAGATCTTTATGAGGAATTGAAGTGGTAAATATTATTTTAAAAAAATTAAATGCATAGATTTCATTATATGACCAAAAATAAAACATATTTCATTAATCCTATGAGTGCATCCTATTACAGTGATAAAATATATAGTAATGTGTGCCCATTTCTAAATATGAATAAGATTTTGTTCCCTGAATCCTCTAGGATTATGTCTCTCAGCCTTCAATTAATGAAAAACCAATCATCTGTAATCAAAATAAATAATTCCACGCATTATATTATCCCTCCAAAAAAATAATCCCCCAATTATATATATATAATAGTGATACCTTGGTGTATAAATAAATTTTACCTATGACAAAAATACTATAATTTCATTTTTATATAAGTTATAGACTAATCACATAACCACTTTATAAATTTTAAAATTCCATCATAATATTTAAATTCTTCCAATTTACCATCATTCGTGGAATTATTTTTCAGTTCAAAATTTTCAACCCGATGTTGGGACCATTTAACTTCTCTAATAATGAAGTATTGGAAAAAAAATCAGAAGTACTGTTTTTTCCATTTAAGACTATTTCACATATCTACCATTACATAATATTAGACCCCAAGATCCATCTCAATCACCATTTTGGTTATAAATCCATGGTATTTTTAGATCAACACATTTTTTGTCTTATTTTCCATCCACTCTGTTAGTTTATAGTGAAATTATGATATTTTAGTAGCTTGATTCAGCATTTTTCATCATTTTATGCCATTTCTAAAAAAATATGTATTCCAGGATCTTATTGTTTGTTTATATCTTACATATTTTTCTATATTGATAATGTCTCAATATAATTGGAGAAATTATTATAACATTCATCTTATTATCATGGGTTTTATAGTTTTGTGCATGATTCATTACTTGCCTTTATTGAATTTAAAAAATAGTATCATAATACAAAAGGACCCAACCGAGTCTGTAATTTGTTGAAATGATAACATTCATGATAATTATTCTCCATTTTTAATCGCTATTATAGTCAGCCTAGGATGAATTCCTCTACTATTGGCATCCCATATGCTAAAATTGTTGTGGGAAATAGCAATAAAGTTAATGATTTTATTTCCCTTAGCCTAATTGAAGAAGATACTAGATCAAAAGAACCCACCTAGGAAGTGTGAATGGTGGAGAATTATGATTCATTATTCTAACCTAGAATACCCTCATAAAATGTTGCATTGTAGGGAACTATGAATGCTTATATTTGTGGTGGTTTTTCAATAGGGATATATAGAGTTGCACATATGAACAATGCTTCTAGTTTGGGGAATGAATTGGTATTCTGAGTTGATGATGTATTTTTAATGGGATTCATTTCTCTTTAAATATCAAATCATGTCACCTTGTATTTATGTAATGGTGCAGTTAATGTAGTAATTAAACAATTTCCTACAAAGGAAACTTTAACTCTTAATCTATCTAACTTGTTTGATGGCTTGGATGTTATGGGTTTGGACGAAAATTGCAAGGTGGGGGATTTTGATCCAGAATGGTGTCAATTTTTTTTCTATCTAGTAAGAGGAAGCAAGTTGCTTCTAAAACCCAATGAGATATTTGTGAGAGTGATAACGAAATAGACTCTCAATCAGCTTCAGAGTGTGAACATGGACATTATTCAATAATGGTTGTTGGATTTGACTTGAGGGTTAGGATGTAAGGAAAAATATAATTTTTTTCCAATCAACTAGAACAAAATAATGATGCAATAAAATGACTAATCTTATATTCTGAACCCATTATCACCAAATAAAATATAAAACTAATGAATACTAAGCTTGATGCTGGTAACGATCTAGTGGTGTTTCATGGTTATATAATTATTAGGGTTTTATACAATCATCATGATGAAGAGGTTGAGGTAGTTAGTGATAAGTTCAAGGTGAATAAAGCTGAAATGTTAGAAGACACTAACCATTTGATGGAACTAGAGGAATTTGATGGTGTCCAAATGTAGATAAGGAAGGAGGATTCTGATCTGAAGTTTCTCTAACATTCTAAGTAAGATAATTAATTACAAAATTCTGATTTCAACACTTAATATTTGGATGTCGAAAGAAACTAAAATAGAACAATTTTAGTGGATATTTATGACGAGATGTTTTATTGGGACAAAAAGAAAGGTCAAATAATGGATCATGGAATCAATATGGGGAACACATTTGGAGGAGTATATTAAGACCTTGGAAAGATTGTTCTAACAACTTGAGGATATTATCATATACAATCTATACCTGAAGGTAACCTATATAATTTATAGCATAAATAAGTTGACTAATTCAAACCATTTAAATGTTTTTTTGGAATAAATTCATCATTTCTTATGAGTTTTGAAATTGGTTGTTCCTTATAATATTTTTCGGTTCTCACATTCCATTGAATGTTTTTTTGAGAAATAAAAAATTTAAATTGTTTGGTCTGATGATATTTTCAAAATTGGATCATTAAATAATATAATATTTTACTCTTCAAAACATACCTCACATTCAACTTTACATATGAACTAATACCATTTAATTTTAATCTTGGTTAACTTGTTAGATAATTGCGAAAAAACATCAATAATTCAATAATAAAAACCTTCAAACCTGATAAAACTACATAACACAATTATATTTTTTGGTGTATCTCTTTACCAGACTAATTTTTCATTACAGTATAATATATGATTAAATATTCAGAGAAAATATAACACTAAATAAAATATTTATGAATCTAGGATTCAGAATTTCAATATTTACAATATTAATTTTGTTTCCGGGAGTCTCAATGATGATTCACATGGGATTTTTACGATCCACATATATTTTATAAGACAACGATATATCAACTATAATTAAAACAAAAAATATCAAGATATTCATTGAATAATATATTTATTAAATCTATAAAAAATAGAGGGTAAATTTGTTAATAAAAATGAAATTACTATAAAAACATACATTTATTCCTCATTTGAAATGTTTACTTCAGAATATATTCCTTCCTTGTTCACAATTGATAATACACATAATTAAGTTAAATCATTGAAAAATGATGAGATCCATGAAGATTGTCTATTATGAAATCAATGTCATGTATCCGATAGTGGTTCATTTTCCCATAAATTTATATATTTCCATGTGATCAATAAATATCCTCCTTGAATCATCATTTTTATTAATGAAAGCAATTGAGTCCCTAAAAATGAAACACTACGGAGTTCAAATCCCTTTCCAAAAATTCCTCCAATTATTTTAATAACTATATTAATTCAACATTTTTTATTCTCTGTGGAGTTTTTGTTTTAGTTCTTGAATTGGGGATTAAATTAATGAAATTAAAATATTTATACCATAGTGGATAACCCTATAACATCATAGTAAATTCATCAATTCATTCTTGTACAATAGATACATCTTCTATTTTATGATTACTCATTCTTTTTTTAGTTTTTGTATGCTCTTCACCCCTAATAATATCAATCAGAAGTGATATCATGGGTTGATATAGACATGACAAAGAAGAGGACAACTCCTATTTAAAGATAAAAAATCCATATTTTCATTTGGATTCACAATTCAATTTTCACTGAAATAAGTTTTTGAATAATATTTTGGAATAAAATGTATACTAAGGATTGCATTAAAATATACCAGTTTCATAAAATGCAATTCTATAAATATTTCATTTTTAGGGGTCTTAATGGGATAGGGTCGATGAATAATTGTTGTGGTGAGAGATCCATTAGGAATTTTTACTGAAATCTCACTTCTTTTGGTAATAAAAAATCTCAAATTTCCTAAGAAAACATGGAAGTTACAAAGGAGTGGAAATATCCAGAATCAAATAAATCATTATGTAATTTTGATATTTTGGCCAAAGTGTCCACCACAACATAATTGGGAACTTAAACATTTGATATAATGATTACATAAGCTTTTCCTTCTCCTATAAAAATCATATATGGTATGTTCTGTTGACTTGTAGGTTTTTGGTGTGATCAAAGCTGTATTTCACAATTGTTTAACAATTATAATTCATTGATTTCTTTTTTAACCATGCATTAATTATCAATATGACCCATATCTTACCACATGTATCAATTTAAAATGCCCTTTCTTCATTTTTTTGGAATGTTTCGTTCAAAAAATTTAACATGATGGGATCTTTTTTGTTCGTTTATAATTATTTTACCTTTTAAATTTATAATAGTTATCCATTAAAATATTTTTCTATATATTTCCCTTGAAGTTATAGTGTCAATAATTTTTTTTATGAGACAAAAAATTATTTCATCATTTGATGAAAATGTATGAGAAAAAATTCTCTATAGAAGATTGGATTAAGATTATCGATGAAATAGTCAATCATGATCTCAGAAATACATATAAAATAAATAGTATACCAAGAATGTTTAGTAATTGTAGACTTATAATTTTCAACACTTTAATCCTCCTTTATATTTTATATATGAATCTTTCCCTTCATTTTTTTCATTATTCATGGGGTCAATATTTATCAAATAGTATTACATTAAAATATCTCTAATATATATCTTCTTTTTCTTTTACATACAAATTATTCTTCATCAATTACCACCAATGATCAATATCACCTCTAATAAAAAACACTTCCATGATAACATTTCCCTTTCATTGTATCATGTGGTGCGAAATATATTTTCAAGAGACTAGATTGATTGCTAAACCTCCATTGGATTAGAAGATACACATATGTATAGAGGCTTATATCATATAAAAAGATCAAATATTTGTTTTTCATACCATAGAACATCATGTTTCACCATATTCCAAGGTTATTACACCTAACCTAGGATACCTTCAAAAATATGGCCAAGATCTTCTTAGATGCAACACTAACTACATTGATTTGATCGACAGGTATATCCTTACATATATCTTGGAGTTTATTATTCTTATTGGGTAATTAACCATCCCAAAAAATTTAAATATTGAGTTATCTCAAAATAATCATGAATATTGAGAAAACCCGCAATAATAGTAATATTTTTCAAATAAAATAATGGATTATCATAATTATCATGTTAGCTATATTTATTTAAATATTAGTTCTCATAGTTTCTACTAAAAATAATTTAATACCTATTTTAAAAAACCCAACTCCAATAACCCATAGTATTTTTCTAAATTAATACCAATCCTAGATATAAGGTATCTAATTCTAAATGATTGATTAGTTTTGTAGGTATAGCATACCAGATACATATATAATACCCACTTTACATTGTAAATAAAATATAATCATAGTGAAATATAAATTTTAGGATCCATGAACTCATTCGAATAATTCTTCTCTATATCTAGGGGACAGGGGAAAAACAATGGTTGATCATATATGCTCATTATGGTAATGTATAATTGAACATATCATGTGAAAATAAGAAATAATTAAAATGTAATTGCAAATAACTCGAAATAAATTACATTTATTAAATAAAATGATCAATAAATGATTCTATGGATTATATATATGAAATAAAATCTTGGATAATAATAACTAATGATGACACCCTGACTCTATTAGTGTAGATTCAGTGCTCACTTTATAACATTTTGATTGATAAAAGGGTCATATATCAAAAGACTGATCATTTTAGTTGGCTTAGAGATACTTAGAAAGACATCATTCCCATTTTAGTTTTGTGATAAAATAGAAAACATTTTAGAATAAAAAATTCAGCATACCTAATCAAACTAAATTATTTATTCTTCATAAAATGGAAAGTGAAAAAATAATGGTCAGTTAAAATTCCAAATAATGGTTATATAAAATAGAATCTATCATGAATAAATAAGTGGTAATTAATATTCCAATGAAAATAACTAAACACACATGCCATTTCATACTCAACATAAAGATAATGATTAAATATGGGGTAATTAATATAGAAAGCTAAATAACTTAAATGAAAATTTATTTAATCAATAACTTGAGTAAAAACTACATCCATTAATAATATCAAATAAATATTGGATTTCATGATCTTAAACATAATGGAATCTATACTATAAATACCTTTCTAAAAACTTTTTAAAACAATTGGTGAAACCACATTAAATTTTTCCAACTAATTTGTATCATGATACCAAATAATGCATTAAGGTGAACTTACAATGGGGTAACACCTATCACATCATGTTAAAAGAATTTATCATATATCAAACAATTTATATTATTTCAGAATAAATATTTGTTGTCAATAAATATTATTTTTGAGTAAAGGGCATAAATTTATAAAAATATCACTAGTTAATCAAATTACATTCAATGTAATATATTTATGTAAAAATTTTATATGGGTTATGTAATTTCCATGAAAATTCAAGGAAATTGTTTTCTTAAATATCTGGGAATTTTACAAGTCTGCAGTTTCTGACTGCACTTGATTCTAATGCCCGGTGTGCCCGTAATCAATTTTTGAAGATTTGTTCGGGTAAGTTTAGTAAACGTACATGCGGGTTTTTCTATCTTTTGAGCCAGTACTAGGAATTGAAATCTGAAGACACCGATGAACTCGCAGGGATAGTATTCGCTTAAGAGAACCTTTACCACAATTTCTTTTTATGTGGGATGCGAGTTAATATTTGGGGTTTAATTAAAAAGTTAAATATAACTGTTTAGAAATATTTTATTCACCTTAGTAGTTAAATCCTACATGGGGAAGTTAATGGTGGGGACCACCCCCACATAACTTCCCATGTCTGGATATTTTTGTGGTGGGGCCCACACGAGCCCCATCCTTTCATCTCCCTTAAACCTCCCTTAAACTCCACAATTTAACTCCCCTTGTTTAATTCTTGTCAACTCCCCCATTTAATTGGGTGGAGCCTCTCCACATCCAACCTTTATCTCTCCCTAATTTATATTCCAAAACCTCTTAGTTAATTAATTGATCAACAATTAATTAATTAATTCAAGATTTTTAATGTTGAAAGGTCATGGTAGTATAATATATTGGGGAACCCTTCACATAATTTTGGGTTGTCAAATATCATATTGCGGAGGCTCTTAAGAAATAAAAGAGAAGGATTCTTCCCTCAATGAAGAACCATCGAAGAACGATGATCCTATCCTTCAATCATTGTCCATGCCAGAGGAGAAGGAGCCACCCTCAGGGAATTCTGACGACGCTCCATCCTCTGATTCTTCTTCCTTGACGTCAACGAGTTGACGCCATCTCCCCATGAGGTCGTTCTACCTCGACGCTTTTCCTCTTTACACAACTCGATGACGTGCAATGTCATAATCGAGGTAGGGTAATTATGTACAATTTTAATGGATTAAAATTGATCTTGTTCTATGTTGAAAAAATTGGTTTGACTTTGGCAAGTTTCTACCGCCTAACACGAAGGGCCCGGGATGAACGCACATGGCCCGACGACCCTCCGTAGTCTCTTTGTTTGCGATTGAGGCACGTTAGAAGAGGCAGTGACGGAAGAATTGGAGACCGTGCTCTGACCACGTGTAGAAGAACTTTGGCCCGCAACTGTGGGCTGCTTGACTGGGGAAGAACCGACCGACTATAGCCGGTCCGGCTGAAGGGAGAAACCAGGGCGCCCCATGGTGTCACGCTGTGGAAAACCACAACCCTCACAGGTCGGGCTGCTTCGACGGATGAATCGGTTGTCTTGTCGGCCGGATGGGCGGAGGAAAGTAAAGGCACCTGAAGGTGCTGCGTAGCAGGACTGCAGCTCGCCCAAGCGAGCCCCTTGTGCCAGGGAGGTCGGTCGGCATCGGTCGGCCGGTTAGGGAGGGTGGCGTCGCCAGTTCGATCTGCAGGCAGGTCGTACCCCCCGCCTCAGACCACACGGCCCCCTTCGGGCTGAGCTGTGGCCGGCCCGGCCATGCCCTCCCGGGATGCACCCATCTGCGCTTTTCATTGGGATAGGTCTGACACCCCTGTCGGGTTGGACCCGCCAACTATGGGTTGACCCAACCCGCAAGCCCACTGGGCTAAACGGGTCGGGCCCATTTTCACTTAAACAAGAATAACATCAAGACCACACGTCTGATCGATGCGCAGTCTGCGACCCTGGGACCCTTGCGACAAGGCTGTCCTTTTGCAATACTGTAAGTGATTTTTATAAGACTTTGGAAAACGTCCGGGTTTGGAACGAACGTAATTCCAACCGTGCCCTCGGAGCGGAAACACTTATAATGTAAGGGTTAGACCTATGATTGACATACCATCGACTATGTTGGATTCCACATGATGAGGATGTTCTTTTGGAATACTCTATACAAAATTCAGATATGGTTTGAGCATGGCTGGGTTGGATTGTACCTGAAATCCAACTGGGCCCCTGAAATGGAAATTCTAATAACTCACAGACCGGGCGTCCGATTGACTCGTCGTCTGTTGCGTTGAGAACCCTAGGACGAGGCGGTCCGTTGAGATACTTCTACGTGAGATTACATGACACTTGGAGTATCGGCCAATAGCTTGTAGAGAAGATCCTCTTAGTGATGAGCTTACAGAGTGCAGAGACCTAGTAGCTGTAGACATAACGACTGCTTGAACGATTCAACCCAGAGTGATTCGACTAGCCTAGTAGAACGAGCGCCCAGTTTGGAAGCAGACCCATGGCGTACGGAGCGCCTAGTTTGGCTACAGACCTACGATACTCAATAAGAGAAGTACCTTTGTAGGCTATTAGGGGGAGCGCTACTATGTTGGAGCGACATGCCCATGGCGGTGAGCGCAACTGTGTTGGGGAAACAGACCCACGGTACTCTACAGGAGGACTACCTCAATAGTCTCAAGTTAGTGAGTAGCACCTTAGAGTCATGAAGGGGCCACTATAGATGGCATAGGAGGAGTTCTCCAGCAGTTGTGATTTAGATAATAAAAATACTATTTTGAGCTGTGTCAATGACCTTTTGTGTTTTCCTCATGATTTAGATGGGTTACTTGATAACTTAGGTATATGTAAGGGCATATACCTAAGTAAAGGATATCTGTTGAGATCCTTCTTTGTGGTTTATCCTTGTTGGATTTAGTGAGACCTTTACTGTCTTCGGGTCCTTACTGAGTATCGTTATTCTCACCCCTGCATGGGCTATGCCCACACCTCGTTGTGTTGGATGCAGATGACGGACAACTCTGACCGAGGTAGAGTGTATGAGGACTGGACTGTACCCGGAGGTGGAAACTCAGCGTAACAGCACACGTAGCGGACCAATAGATGCGAAGTGCTGAGGAGGGAATTTTTACCTACCCTTCAGGTAGGAACCCGGAGGATGATCCCGGAGCTACTTCACCATTATGTTGTTTGTCTTTTCAGTTGTAATTTTTTCCAGTTGTAGCTGTAACTTTTGGTTGGGCTTGTATTTCCAGCCCCATGGTATTTTCAGCACACTTTTTATACTATTTTACTTTGTGTCTGATTCCGCTTGTACTATGGTTGTGTGTCTGTTTATGTTTTATAAAGGCAATGCCTTCCCAACTATAGGTATTTACACCTTTGGTTCTAGTATCTATCCCCTGGTGTATGGAAGGTGGGCTTATGGTAGTTACGACATGGGCCCTGTGGGGTGTGTCGTGATCGGTTAGAAACTAATCATATCAATGATTCATTGAATTTTAATATTTATGTGAAATTTAATTTCAAATTAAAATTATTATAAGAATGTGATTGTTCTAGATAATTCTATCCATCAAAATTTAAATCACGAAATGAGAGTAAACATTGATTCATCATGTATATTGTTTTCATGAATAAATTAATGTACTTTAAGAGATAAAATGGAATTGAAATAAATTATTAAAATAATATTTCATGAAATAATATTATTTTTAAAAAAATTAAAACACATAGGGGAATATAAATTTCATTAAATTATTACACTAGAGGGGAAATATGTTATTATCATATAAGTTAAAAAAGTAATCCTTTTTTATTTTATCTAGAAACATCCAATTCAAAACTAAATAGTCCATAAATGCATTTGATACCCTTCTTAATGTAATTGGAAACATAAAATATCGTTAATAAATCATTATAGTAAATAAAATGAGTATTTAAAATAATAATAGAAAACATGGTCATCAGAGAAAAATATATGTGATTAAATGGGAAAATAAATTCACTGATTATTTTAAAATATTCAATGCATGATTCATGGTCAAAATATTATGAAATTTGTAATAAAATATATAAAATACTTAAATACCCAAAAAATAAGAAAATTAATGGATCTTATGAAGGATAAATGATAAGATTCCTTTAATGGAAGTAAATACAATCCCAAAAGAATCTCATATTGTAAAATAAAATCTAACATCTTTTATAATTATCATATTTTAACCCCTTGAAAAAATAAACATTATCAGAAACATAAAAAATACTGAATTAAAAAAATTTATTTTAAATACATAAATTGGGTTGTATATATACCACAAAGAATTGAATATGTGTATATTAACATAATTGTATGAATAAAATGGATGTTGAGATCAGATCCCTAAACTGAAACATCAATAAAATTAACATTCATTAACCACATGCACAATGGGGTTTAGGTATGTTATAAATTTCTTCCATAGAAATATTCATATTTATAATATCGTATATTGTCTTATTATAAAGCATGAAAACTCTTTCATTGATAATATTATGTTTTTCTATTTTTTTCCAATTATCTACTTTGTATTTTTATTCATGTTTTGTCATGGAAGGACTAGTTAATTTGAATAAAATATCGATAAATAATCTTTAGAATGATATTAATTTTGAAACTATCAGATTTATTCATTGGATGCATTTTTAGAAACATTATTAAATTTTGAACCTGGAAAATTAATCTCATCGCATTGTCAGGATGATGGTCCATATGCGTGCATGAGCAATGATATCATTCCATTAATTAGTTAAACGTTAGTGAAGTGGATGATATATTAATTTTATAGAGTTAATATAATTCTATTATTATCATATATGTGTGTTATTTCAACCATTAGTATTATCATTTTAAGTCGGTTAGGGAAAAAAATCATTCTTTTACAAGGATGTAGTCTTTCATATACATGAGTGATGGTTTTCATTGAAATTTGATAGAGATAGAGTTGAATAAATATTATTCCATAAAAATCACATTATAAGGGAGATACTATTATTATTATATTTAAATTTTTTGAAAATAATTTATGCTGATAAAAGTTGATTTAAATTAAGGAGTTTAGTAAATATTACTACCTTCTCTTAGAAAATCCTCTTTTGAATCTATTATTAAGAACCCTAGGTTTTGAAATTTTGGAATAATGGAACCTATATATTATGACTAAGAATATTAGTGAGGTATTCTAGAAGGGTTTCATGAAGAAAAATATCATGGGATGTGTTACTAAATGGAGGGAGATATTTCCCATTTATAATTGATGAGGAGTGGAATTTTAGTAAATACCAAAAACTATTCACTAATAAAAATTCACAATCACCCCATGTGTAAGAACTTGGATCTTAATTTCAGTTATGTTTTTCCTTTTCAAGTATTTCTTGAGGAAAAGTGGTTTTTCTAGAAATTTTCGATGTACACGCCATGTACTTTATTAGTATATGTCGTGTACTCAGTTACAACAAGTATTCGTGCACTTGTAGTGTAGTGGCCATGCACATGGCCATGTGTGGGTGACATGGAGACCGGTTAAAGCGGAGTATAGAAACAGCATGTACTCAACATGTACTCCAAAATTACGTGTCGTGTATTTCATTTTTTTTCATAAAACGCACCGGGGTCATGTCTAACAGACATAACACCCTACTTTTTGGTTTCGCACTTCCGAGAGAATCTATACAGTCATGGATCTACAACGAACCCATGAGCGAGCGTCTGTCCCCTAAATCAAACTCTGTCTATTTCGTTTGAATCACATTAGTTAGTTCTCTCTTCTGTATGAGCATCATTTCTTGATTCCTTTTCATTTCCATGTTATCTTCAGTTTAACATTTTAGACATTTTTGTAGATCTTCGGCATTCTAAGGAGATTAATGCCTCTAGGTTCAAATATAGCATTCTCTTGATGTCGAGGTAGGTGGTTTGTTGTTTTCTGTTGAATTTCCTTGAGTTTTATGCGAAAATTTTCCCAATACCCATGAACGAGGTACTCTGTGTTTACCATTTCAGCCCTATTGTTTTTCTTCTATACTGGCATGCTTGAGTAGATGATAATTGACTGTGAATAGGGTGAATTTCTAGCCTTGAATGTCTTTCCCTTGCATGGTTTTCCTATTTTGACCTTTGGGTCTAGTTTTCCTGTTAGGCTGCTGTTTACGTTCCAATGCCTAGTATTGTAGGATGGTGTGACTATTGTTATGTTATGTTTTTGTGCTGTAGAAAGTTTTCCCAGTAGTTCTTGAGGTTTACCTTGGCTAATATGAGTTGCTACACTTTCTTGACTTACACAGCACCGTGAGAAACTAGTGAATAGACCACATGAAGAATGGACGTTGAGGGATTCTCTAGAGTTTCTATTTTAACTTAAGATGCGAGACCATAGGGGGAATTGATGTTGAGTGCATCCCAAGAGTGTTTGTAGTTTCTTGACACGGACCACAAAGGTAATGTGACTTAAGTTGTTCCATAGAGAGAATTTAGTACCGATATGAGACTATAAGAGGATTTGATAGTTAGTGCTTCCTCAGAGAGTTTATGATTAAGCTGAACTAGAGGGGTTAGACTGAGTGTACTGCCTAGAGGGTTGCATGTACTTGTTAGGTAGGACTAGAGGAGATAAGTAGTGAGTACTTTTAAGAGGGTTACCCGGTGTTTTAGCTGCTTTCTTGTATTTCTAGGTAGGACTAGAGGGGTTATTCTATTGGTACTTCACATAGGTGTACCTGTTGTGTCTACCTGTTTTTATTAGATGTTGCATGTTATGTGGTAATTTGAATTCTACGAAACTATGGATTTTTTTACGGTAGAGTTTTTCCTTATATACTACCTTCTGTACATTACATGCCAAATGCTCAAAGACAGTTAGGAACAGATGTTGTGGTGGTTATCTACTGGGATTTAGTCTCACACCTTATTTGGGCCAAGATTTTGGGCCCAACAGATTATATTTCTGTAGGTATAGAAAAAGGCAAGTACCCTTCTACTTCAGGTACATGATTTTCTATGGAGCTAGAGAGCATGGGACCAAGCTATGGCTTGCGATTCTGAAGAGTTTATCTGCATTCATTTACACTTGGTATTAGCATTGTTTTATTCAAGAATTGGGACTGGTTTGGATATTTTCATATACATATGTGTCATGCATCATTTTATATATGTTCTCCAGTTTATTCTATCAGTCTTCAACTATTAATTTTTTATGATAATATTACAGCTTCGACTATTGTACGTATTTTTTTACTTCATCTGAATACACTGCCAATGAGGGAATTATTTCCCCCCGATCATAACCAAGGCCCTAACCACTTTTCGGTAGCCTCTGGCATTCAGGGAAATGCACTTGAGGCCATCTGACCAACAGTGTATGTGGAACCTCTGGGTGGATTCCAAAACCAGGATGATACAAAGTGTTATTAGAGGAATTATTTTCTCTTGAATCACTATTTGGAGCCTTTATTCATTGATAGGATGGAATAGGTACTTGGTAATAAGCTGTGCTCGGGAGTCGCTAACCTGTGTATAGGGAAAATCCAATCTACCTCGTTATTGCAATTTTTTGGTTGTGCAATTTTACAGTTAATTTTATTTTCACCATTTTTTCACTCACATTTCTTGTTCTATTATTGTTAACATTATTCAGGTTCTATTTCTGTTGCAACTCGATGAGATGGGGGTATTCCCTCTCATGCATCATTTAGGTACTTAGTATAAATCACATGTCAAGCATTCTTGAAATTCCGTTTAGGGTGCATTAGAGATTTCAAGTTGTTGGGGTAGATGTTGTACTACATATGAATGTTTTTGTGATAGATTCCTTGATAGAATACCTATTATTTATATAGTATTGTTTTGTGTAAATTTTTTCTTGAATAGATGCCGAACTTTGGTTCTTGAGGCGTTCTGGGCCCTCATGGACCGGAATTTGGGGGATCATTGCCTAGTTTATCTTATTTATAACATGTATAAGATTCCAAACATTGATTCATGAGGAGTATGGGCCCTCACAAACTGGAATTTGGCATTTTCCATGTTCTTTTTATTGTTTTTATGGGCTCTGGAATAGTTTCTGAGGCTTACTATCAGGAATAACCCAGAATACACGTCGTGTAGTTCTGACTACATGGCATATGTTCTTTTCTTCGGGGAAAAATTGTTTTTCTTAAGTACATGTCGTGTACCATATGTAAACACCGTGAAAACTCTAGATAGGTCTTAGGCTATGTGTGAAGGGACACATGATAGGGAAAACCTCGAGTAAACATACCGTGTACCATACATACATGACGTGTTGTGTTGACCCTGTGCCCACCCATGTCACTGACAACACAGGTTGGACATGTTGTATCTAATAAACATCTTGTACTATCTAAACACGCAATGTTGTCTAACCCAGGTACCCGGGCATGTCACGAACAACACAGGTCAGTTTTATCCAATCTCGTACACACCTTGTCCATCTGGAACACACAGTGTAGTGTCATCCTTCTGTTGGGCTGTGTCATTAACTACACAGGCTAGGTGAATCTTGTCTAGTACATGCCATGTCAATCTTGAACACTCCGTGTAGTCTTGTCTTAAGAGATCCTTGTGGCTTAATCGTGTAGAAGGAATCAGGTAGTGTAAGGGGATTCAAGTACACGCCGTGTGTTAGTAAAACACGTCGTGTGGTTTTGTTGTCACCCGACCAGTTTTGACAGAGGTACACATCCATGTGAATGACTTAATAGAACACACCATGTATGGTTTATACACACTATGTAGTCATGTGTTGTAAAACTTGAATTTTTTCTTTCTCAGGTTTCCTTATTACACTTCTGTGTTTTAGTCCCTATTAATCCTGATATAAGGTGTGTGTTTGACCTTGCAGATTCCGGCCACCGAGACATCCTCCTATTTTCCGCAAGTTATAGGGCAGTGACCAGACGCTAGATACAGTTGATTAAGGAATTCCCACAGATCCTCCTGTTGTGCCAGTCTTGTCACCAGCAGTTATACCTGATATCGGTGCTGATGCAGAGTTTAGGGAAGTCTTCATGAGGATGATTCAGACCTTTCATTGGGGACCACCTCATGCTTTGTCGATGGCTGATTTGACGTTGGATTTCCAACAGCACCATCATCCCACCTTCTCATGGGAAAGAGGACCTCCAGCTACAGAGTCATGGCTAGAGGCCATGCTGACTATCTCTGAGCATCTCGAGATGCCTCTAGAGAAAAGTTTTAAGCTCACTACATATATGCTTTGGGATTTTTCCAAAATATGGTGGGATGTGATCTCACTAGCAGGATGTAAGCTGGTTATTGCGTGGGATAAGTTTCAGTGCATCTTCATTGACTACTTCTATCCAAAGACCCTTAGGGATGATCGAGATCGGGAGTTAAAGAGTCAAGATAAGGTTACTCTATCTGTTATGAATTATTCCTCATGCTTTACTGAGTTGTAGCGCATCACTCCTATTCCAGGAGTTGATTAGTTATTTCGGGTAAAGAAGTACGAGGATGGTCTGAGGCACAACATAGGTTCTCAGTTGAACATCTACCAGTTGACTTCTATCAGTTCTATTTTCAACCATGCACTAATCACATAGTACAATCCGTTGGATTCTAGAGTTTTGGGCCAGGACGGCTCAACATCTAGAGATAGCATCCCTCTTACTCACAGTAGGAAGCGTCACATGGAGTCTTCACATGATAATCTGAGGAGGAAAAATAATTCTTCTAGTAGTCAGGTGATGTGCTAACAGTGCAGGAAGAGTGGGAATACGAGGCCACACTGCCCGAGAGACCTATTGGAGTGCCAATCTTGTGGAAGGATGCGTCATCTTCAGCGCTTCTGTCAGATCTTCTCACCAGCAGCTGCTGACATGGGTTCTTCTATGACTTCTCATTCAGGAGCAGAACCACCAGTTTCTCACCAGTATGGGAACTAGAGTTTATTTGATCGTTCATGCAGAGGTGGAGGTCATTGTTGTGGCAGCTAGTCACCCAGTTTCCATCGACATCAGTGCTGATCATCTCAGAGTGGTCAGGAAGGGTCACATGGTCGTAGAGCAGTTCAAACTTTGGCAGTGGAGTAGACCCAGTAGGAGAATGATCCCATGCCTTCTACAGTTAAAGGTACGATCTAAGTTTCCTTAGTTTAAGCTTCTTCTCTTTTTGATAAAGCATCTTCCCATGGTTTTATATCTATTGTGGTTGCTGAGGGCCTTTGTCTTTCAATCTTTTCTTCTACTGATATCCTGACACAAGAAACTCCATTGGGGAATCGAACGGTGAGATTATGTCAGTGTAAGGGGTTCCCACTTTAGGTTGGTGGGTGTCACATTTTTTGGGACCTCTATGTTCAAGAGATTACTGCTATGATGTCAATATCAGAATGGAATGGCTAGTTCCCTTCCGAGCAGTTGTCGATTTTTATTGTCGTCGGGTGAGTTTCACATCACAAGAGGGTGGGTCCTTTCTTCATAAGGGCGAATGGGATGTCCAGGTGAGATGAACGGGACCTGAGAATCATGGTTTGAGAGGAGTTACAGCCCATATTTCTAGTCTAAATCTGGATGACCAGGGGACTACACAGTTATACATTCTTCCAATGTTGGATCGTTTCATAGATGGATTTCAAGAATAATGTTAACCTTTGCCTCCAGAGCATGAGGTTGAATTTTCTATTGAGCTCATGCCATGAGAGGAACCAGTGTCCATTCCTCCTTAAAAGATGGATACACATGAGTTGCAAGAGCTCATGAGAATGTTGGAGGAGTCGCATGCAAAGGGTTTCATCTGACCCAGTACTTCTCCTTGGGGATCACGTATCTTGTCTGCAAAGAAGGTAGATGGTACCCTTAGGATTTTTGTGGATGAACGGAAGCTAAACCAGTTGGCCGTCAAGAACAGATATCATTTACCAAGGATTGATGATCTCTTTGATCAGCTTCGAGGATCCTGAGTGTTATCGAAGATTGACTTGAGGTCAAGTTTTCATCTTTTTCACGTTAGACCATTTGATATAACTCTCACAACCTTTCAATGTAGGTACGGACTATATGAGTATATGGTTATTCTGTTCGGTCTCACGAGTGTGACTGTAGTTTTCATGGCATTGATGAACCATGTGTTACATCCATACATTGATTCCTACGTAGATGTCTTCATTGATAATATCTTGGGGTACTCTCACATTCGACACAATAATGCTACCCATTTTGAGATCATTTTGAGTACACTACGAGAGTATCTGTTATATCCTAATCTCTCAAAATTTCAAGTTTAGCTCTCACATTGGAAACAACCATGCAACCCATTTTGAGTACACTACGAGAGTAACTGTTATATCCTAAGCTCTAAAAATTTCACTTTTAGATCGAACAGATTCACTTCTGAGGTCATGTTACCTCAGAGGAAAAAAGTATCGGTAGACCCAGAGAAATTGAGAGAAGTGGTATCCTGGAAGCAGTTAAAGAGCGTCTTTGAGGTGTAAATTTTTCTAGGTATGGTTGGATACTACAAGCGATTCATACACAACTTTTCACACATACTAGGACAACTGACGAGTTTGAATAAGAATGGTGTGAAGTTCTTGTGGTCAGATTCTTGTGATTCAGGCTTTCAGGAGATAAACGGGATCTTGACATCAACACTGATACTAGTATTCCCAAAGCCGGGAATGTGATATACTATGTTCTGTGATGCTTCAGTTATCGGGCTGGGAGTTGTCCTTATGTAGGGATATGGAGTCATTACATGCGGGTCTCGGCAGTAGAGACCACATGAGTAGAATTTCGCAATGAAAAATCTCGAGTTAGCTGTGTTTGTTCATGACTTACACTATTGGAGTCATTTTCTACTAGGAGAGAATTTTCTATCTTTAAACGACCAGAAGAGTCTCAAGAACATCTTCACATAGTGTGATCTGAATTTGAGTCATCAAATCTATGTTTAGTAGCTTCTTTCTTTTGACATTGAACATTCCTGGAAGCCTGGGAAGGGAAATGTGGTAGCTGATTCGTTTAGCCGGAGGACTCAAATATAGGTTTTTCGGGAGGGTATCAGGGAGTGGAAGCTTATGGATCTATTCTCTGAGATGAATATGGAGGTGTAGGAGAAACATGGGAAAACATTTCTTTCTTCTCTTGATATTACCTCTACTCTTCTTCATAGTGTGAGAATAAGGAAACTATTAGATTTGGAAGGCCTAGTCCTGCAGGAAACTGTTTCAGGAGAGGACTGTGTTCCTAGATGGACCATAGTCGAGGATTATATCATTCATTTCCAAGGGTGTGTATGGGTTCCAGCATACATACGTGAGGAGATGATGCGGGACATTCATTCCACAGTTTGGACAGTTCATCTTGGTGTCACCAAGATTTATCATGATCTACACCATCAGTACTGGTGGCCATGTATGAAGACAGATGTTGCTGGTTTTATCATGATGTATTCCACCTGTCATCAGGTGAAGGCAGGGCATCAGTGACCAGTATGGATTTTACAATAGTTTCCAATTACCAAGAAAAAGTTGAACGATGTTGCATTGGCTTTCGTGATAGGTTTACCAAGGATCCCTCGAGGGAATGATACAGTTTGGGTTATGATTGAAAGACTCTGGATGGTTTCTGAAATCTTGATGATCAAAAAGACATTCATTGTTAATGATCTGGGGCATTTTAACATCTGAGATATTGTACATCTTCATGGAGTTCCACACACTATTTTTTCAGATAGAAATGCACATTTAACTTCTCAGGTCTGGTAGGGGATTCATAAGCCTTTGGGTACATAGGTACTTTTGAGTACAGCTTACCACCCCCAGATTGATGGCCAGTCTGAGCGTACGATTCAAGTGCTTGAGGACATGCTCCTAGCATGAATTTTGGATTTTTGAGGTTTCTGGGAGATGCATATACCAGTTATGGAGTTTTCCTACAACAATAGTTTTCATGAAACTATTTAGATGGAACCTTATGTGGCTTTGTACGATAGGCTATACTGATTTCCCTTATGTTGGCCAGAGGTTGGAGGGGCAGCTTTTTTGGGACCTCATCATGTTTAGGAGACCATCAAAAAGATAGAGTTGATTTAGAAGAGGATGGATACTGTGCAGTCTTGAAAAAAGTCTTATGTTGATCAGCGGAGATGACCTCTAGAGTTCAAGGCCAGGGATCAGGTTTTCTTCCGTGTCACACTGAGGTTGGGACACAAGAGGATTAAGAGACAGGTTAAGCTTTCGCCAAGGAACGGTGGGCGATTTGAGGTGTGGGAAAGAGTTGGGATGGTTGGCTATTGGTTGTAGTTACATCAGAGTTACTGGGCTATGTACGCCGTCTTCCAAGTTTCTCATCTTTTACGTTATTTCCCAGACTCATCTCACGTCTTCCAACCTGAGGCGGTTGATTAAGAAGTGGATGAATCCTTTTAGTAGCATCCAATACATATTTTTGATCACATTAAAATGGTTCTCCATGGATAGTTTGTTCCTCTGGTATGAGTACTTTGGTAGCACGGGCAGGTACATGACGAGACTTGGGAGAGGGAAGCAGACGTATGATCGTAGTGGCTGGAGTTGTTCAGAGATTCTACTTCAACATTGTGCAAGGGAAATTCGGGGATGAATTTAATTATGGGGGGAAGTTTGTATGAACCCAGATCTTATTTTCAGATATGTTTTTCATTTTCTATTCTTTTTTGAGTTAAAGAGGTTTTTCTGGAAATTTTTGATGTACACGCTGTGTAATTTATGAGTACAGGCCCTGTACTCGGTTAACACAGGTTGTCATGTGCTGGCCATGTAGGGGCCATACACACGACCATCTGGGGGTGACCTGTATGCCACTTAATGCAGAGTACAGAAACAGCATGTACAAGCCGTGTACTCCAAAATAAATGTCGTGTATTTTTTCCATTAAACGCACAGGGGTCTCGTCTAACAGATAGAACACCCTACTTCTAGTTTTGGTTCATCCAAGAAAATATGTACGGCTACGGATCTTTGACGACCCCTCGAGCAGGCTTCTATCCTCCAAATCGAACACCGTTGGTTGTGTTTGAATCACATCGGTGAGTTATCTCTTCTTCTTGAGCCTCGTTTGATAATTCATCTTCTTTTCCTAGTCATATTTCTTTGAACGTTTCATACATTTGTGTAGATCTTCGGTGTCCTAAGGACATTCAACCCTCGAGGTTCACATATACTGATCTCCTAATGATGAGGTCGGTGGTTTGTGCCATTCTGATGAATTTACTTGAGTTTTATGCACAAATATTTTCAATACCCATGAACGGTGTATTGCGTGTTTACCATTTTGGCCCTATTGTTTGTCTTCTATACTAGAATGCTTGAATATATGATATACATCTGTGAATAGGGTGAATTGCTATTCTTGGATATTTTTCCATTGGATGTTTTCCATGTTTTGAACTTTGGGTCTAGTTTGCCTATTAGGGTTCTGTTTACTTTCCCATGCGTAGTATTATAGGATGGTGTGACTATTTTTCTATAATGATGTTGTGTTGTAGAATGCTAGACAAGTATTTCTTATGGTTTACCTTGTCCGATATGCACTGCTACACTTGATTGACTTACATAGGGTCGTGAGAACCAGATGTATAGACCGTATGGAGAATTGACATTGAGGGCTTCACAAAAGTGTCGGTTTAAACTTACGATGTGTAACCACAGGGGGAATTGAAATTGAGTGCTTCCCCATAGTTTTTATAGTTCCTCAACATGGTCCACAAAGGGAGTGTGACGTAAGTTCTTCCCTAGTGTTACTTTAGTTACACTACAAGACAATAGGAAGAATTGATGGAAAGATCACCCTCAGAGTGTATAGTCTTTAGTAGAACCAGAGGGGTTTGACTGAGTGTAATTCCCAGTGGGTTGCTTGAACTTGTTAGGTTGGACCAGAGGGGATAGGCTGTGAGTACTTCCTAGAGGGTTACCTTGATTTTTATCTACTATCTTGTGTTTCTATATTGGACCAGAGGGTATACTCTGTGGGCACTTCATAGAGGGTTACCTGTTGTGTTTACTTGTTTTGATTAGCTGTTGCATGTTATGTGGTAATTTCAATCCTTGGAAACTGTGGATTGTTTACTCTTGTGTATTTCCTTGTTTACATGCTTCTGTACAATACCTGTCATATGCTCACAGATGGTTAGACACAAATCTCATGGTGGTTTCCTACTGGGATTTAGTCTCACACCCATTTTGGGCCATGATTTTTGGCCCAAACAGATTATATTGTTGCAGGTATAGACAAGAGAAATCACCCTTCTACTTCAGATACTTGATTTGCTGTGGAGCTCCAGAGAATGGGACCAAACTATTGCTTACGATGATGAGGAGTTTATCTACTTTCTTATTTACATTGGTTTCGAATTGTTGTATTCCATCATTGTGACATGTTTGGCTGTTTTCAAAGACATATGTATCATGCATCATTTTAAATATGTTCTCTAATTTATTCTATCAGTCTTCTACGATTTATTTTTGTATGATATTATTACTGATTCTGATCTTGTATGTAACTGTTTACTTCTATTGTGTACTCTTCCAATAGGGGAATAGTTTCCCCACTATCATACCCAAGTCCATCGCTTCTAGTCAGTAGCCTCTGGAATTCATAGAAATGCACTTGAGGGCATGTGACCGACTGGGTACGAGGCACGTCTAGGTGTGTTCCGGAACCGGGGCATTACATCAAGTGCCGTAAAAATTTATAAATAATGGATTTTATGTATTTTATAATAGATCCTGACCTACTTAAATAATTTATTATGTTTTAAACATGTTATTATCTCATCTCTTATGTTTACATACTTTTACTATTTTATTTGTTCAACATGGTAAATAATTTTTAATACATATTGATTTTTTTAATCCAAAAATAAAATGAACCTTATTATATAATTTGTACCAAAATATTTTTAATATAAAATCCAATCTATCAAATAAACATTATATCTATATCTAGAAATTAATATTTAACCTAAGCCCATTTAACACATAAAATCCTCATTTTTGTCGTCAACACGTTAATGTTGTTTTTACTAATTATGGTTCAATATTTTCAATATAAATTAAACAATGTTTTATAATGGACCATATATTATATTTTTAAACTATTAATTAGTATATGAATTAATTTTTTATTTTCATGAATATAAAATCATTTAATAAAATATGATTAATTACAAAATTTCCTTAAAGTCAATTTTTGATGTATTAATTTAATTAGTCATTGAATGCTACATGACCAAAAAAATTGAATAATGCAGTTTCAAACATATATAATAATTTATTTATGATTATAAAACTAGTTCTATAGAAAAAGCATTCAAAATATATTTCTTTTAATATTTTCATAATTATTTTTTTCATTTTTCTTTTATATAAATAATTACTATTCGAAGAGTGCGTATGATTTTTTAAAAATTATTTCATAAAAAATATAAATTAATTACCATGACAAATAGAATAAATTAAACATTATATTAATAATTATACAAAAAAAATACTTCCCATTTATCCCTTTGAGAACATATAAGATGTTTCTAAATGTAAGTGAATAATAATATGTCCCTTTCTTTAGATGAATTATAATAAGTGTCGTAATCATGGATACAAGGCTATAAAATTTGAACATTATAGAACATAGATAATATAGGGTTTAATCATGAGAATAAAAATTTAATTAAAAAATATTTTAGTAAATAATTTATCCAATCTCATTAGATTAACCCCATGTAAACATGTTTTACCCTTAACTGTGGTTACATATTATTTTTTAGTTTTTACAATTTATTATGAATAAAATTAAGTTTACCATACTAAATAATATTAATTATGATTATTATAAATATTATATCAATTTAATAAAATTAAATTCACTAAATTGAAATTATTTAATTTAAATTAATCTCTAAAATAATGTGGATGAAATGTTTTTTAGCAAATACATATTTGAAGAAAAAGATGAATATACATTAACTATATGACTAGTCATACTAATTATATGGATTTAAATTAAAATATATATATATATATATATTATATACATAATAAATTTAAATATTTCTTTTCTAGTGGTTATTTTAATTAATTAAAATGAATCAACAATAGGGACTTAAAAAAAGATTTCAAAAAATGAGTTTTTAAGCCTAAAAATAAAAATATTTCAAAATCCGATATATGGATAATTAAAATGTAATTAATTAATTTATATATGACTGAATAATACTTATTTTAATTTTAAATTCAATTCATTGAATAATGGAAGATTTTAATTACTTAATTTATTAAAAATAAAAGATTGTTTTACAAAAGTGATATTTTTCACGGTTCACTGATACATCACTCTTTTAATAAAATTAAAAAAATTCACGCTTAGTAAATATTGATATTTTAATGTAAAAAATTTATTTTCAGATTTATTTATAATCAAAATATTGGTATAATTTTCTTTTAATTTATTTTACAAAATATGTGATAAAATAACTTTTTAGAAAAATAATGTTCTAAAGAATAAAACTAGATTTAATCATTTCCTAGAACAAAAAAATAGTTGAATGATAAAAAATATGATTGAAAATAAAATATTCCAATTTCATTAAAATAACTCACCAATAGTGATTAATTTGATTTATTATTTTAAAAACCCATTACGTGTATAAAAATTGTTTTTCATAAAAAAAATTCTTTTTCATTCATATGATTTTTTTTCATTACAAATAAATTGATAAAAATTGAATTTAATTTATAAGTAATTAATTCATATAATTCTACTCATTATTATGTCATCTCCATATCCTCTAATTAATCATCTGGGTTATAATGATATTCTTAATATAATATACTTCATGGTTCATTTTAGCTTAGTGTTGGTCATCGTATATACTATAGAATAAAATTTTCTTCTTGTAAAATATCATGGTATGACATTATCTCCTCCATTCAAAAATTACTTCCTCACAATTTGAACTCATTCTCAAAAATCAAGGTTCTGATAAGAGAAAATTTAATTTTTAGGAATCGACAACCGAAATGGGGCTATTATAAATTCTACTTAATAGAGGTAAAGGGAAATATGTAGGTCATATAGAATAATAAATTTTTAGGCTTTGATGTAAAAGAGAATTAGTGGAATGTGAATATATTCACATGGATGAAAATTATAAATAATTGTGGAGTGTTATTGATATAATTTATTAAAAAAAATAAATGATTAAGAGTACGTCAATGATAAAAAACCATAAATATTTGATGAGTTAAATAAACATTTATTCATTGGAAATTATGGTAATAGAATAACCTTTATGTTTCCTTTTTTTTATTTTTTAGAATTATTATTCAATCCAGAAAGAGAACACTAGAAAATATACATGCTTGATATAATTTTATTTTCATTAGGCAATTTCATCCTTTGGATGTTCTTTGATCAATTCCCACTTCATCTATTTCTCCAAACAGTCAATATCCTATATATATTGTTTAATCCTGACACACTAAAGTCAACTTTTAAAAGATGTTATAATACCTATATGAGTAAAATTATTTATATATGTATCAAATTTATTTAATAAAACCTATTTTTAGCACAAGTTATTAAATATAATACATTATTCTATTATACAAGAATTTTGACAATCAATGTTCAACATATTCCATTAAATAATTATTTATGTAAAAACATTGTTATTTTAAAAATAATATCATGTATGTATTTGGTAGACTGTGTTCCCATTTCATCATTCAATTTTGGGTTCATGTCTCATGGCCTTTCCAGAAATGAAGGGTTGTCACCGGGCATCTGATTTTCCCTTTTTTATAACCATATTAATATAACCTCTAAAATTATCTCAAATATATAATGAAAACAAATTATAACCTTAACCAACATTTTAGTTTTTAACCATTGGTTCTCTCTATATGAATAATTTTTTGTAAAAAAAATTTCTTAATTAAATATTATCAAATTAACATGAATTGTCATTTTATCCCTAAGTGTTATCAACAAAATTTAATTTATTTACAAAAAATATATAAACATTTTTCATCATATTATAATCTCAGAAGAAAATCTTTTATATATAAGAGTTACATTTACAACAAATAACTATTAAAACTAAATAAATATCCCCAAAGTACATCCATCACAAAAAACATCCTAACTATTATATTTTTCTTAAACATATAATCATCATTATAATTATTAATCCACGATTGTAGCTAAAACCCATAATCTATATTCTTCTAAATGAAAATAATTCTATCATTTAGTATTTAATTATTTTGATGTCATTCATAAATGTTTTTAATGAAAATATGAATTATCCTTTGTATATTAATATGGATTTTCATCCATAGTATGTATTATGGCCTCCAATCATGAACTTTATGGTGATCGAGTTAAATAAAATAATGGACTATTGGTTTTAATACTCCTATGAACAACTTTCTTAAAACCAAATCATGTTGTAGTATCCAAATAGTGATGTAATTTTTGGAGAAAGCCACATAATCTCTTTAATAAAAAATATATTATAATTTACTAATATTATTATCATCAATGTATATAATAGGGTCATGTTCCCCCATATATGTTTCCTTAAATATGGTTCTCAATGTTTCTACTAATACTTCTCTAATACCAAGTGTAATGACCTCAAATCTAGCATCCCATATCCAGTTCTCACTTTATTACATTTTCATATATATAAGGGGATATGTTTCAATAGACTCATCAGTCTAGTAGTCCTGCAGATGGAAATATTTAAATGATTCCAATTTTACATTGGGGATAAAATGTAAAACATAGTAATGAAAACATTCGACATATTTAAACCCTTTTAAATATTTATTCTTCATAAATAGAGGAAGGGAAACAAAATAAGGGTGATCCAAAATTCTCAGTAAGAGTTATATGAATCATACGCTTTCATAAATAGATAAGGAATATTAAATACATAAATTATTGTATGTAATACCTTGACCCCTAATGCTCGGTGATGGTGCACTACATTATAAAATTCGAATAATTATAAAGAATTCAATACCAAAGTATCAGTCAATTTAGTTGTTTTGGAAAAAATATTACAAA
Source organism: Viscum album (assembly GCA_963277665.1). Taxonomy (NCBI): domain Eukaryota; kingdom Viridiplantae; phylum Streptophyta; class Magnoliopsida; order Santalales; family Viscaceae; genus Viscum; species Viscum album. The sequence continues at coordinate 2,060,474,656 of OY728126.1, read as the reverse complement.
CATGATACCTATATTACATTGGGAAACATAAAATAAAACATGATACATAATAAAGTTAAATAAACTAAGCCCCAAAAATTTTATTAAAATATTTATTCATCATAACCCAGGGAAATTAAACCAAATTAGGTAGAGTGGAAATGCTCAGTATTTATATATAGTTTGGTAGAAATAATTTACTAATGAGAGTAAACCAATACAGAAATGTAAATAACATATATGAAGTGCCATTAAACTAACTATATAAGGCAAAACAAATATGTAAAGGTAAGAAACTAAAAAAAATCCACTTAATGATTATAATAAAAAATGAAATGCATCCATTGATTTTATAATATTCAAATATCATGGATAATATAAAAAATAACAAGAATCAATGATGAAAATGATTAATTATTGTATATTGTGTCTGAGGCACATGAAATCCTATACCGTCAATACCTTACACACGATAGTTTAAAACTAATACTAGAATCCAATTTAATTTTTCCACGTTATTTATCTCATGAGAAAATGTAGATGCATCCAGGGGATATATAAATTCTCGACCTCACCCATCAATGCTTATCCATCGAATTACATATATCAAATAAATGATTCAATTAATAATATAATTTCTTCATCAAATATCATTATATAATAAATAATAGTAATTTATCAACATTTCATAAGTATAGGATAATTAAGAATAATTTTTTATGTTGATTGATGTAAATTCCATTTAATGATCATTAAAAGATTCTTGAGTAAAATAATTATTAAACACTCCAAAGTGTCCCATACCGCATTGAAAAATATGAATCATAATCGCCATTAAGGAATAACAATAAAGGAAACATATAATATAATTAGAATTAGTATATTCATAATATAAAATTTCAAAGGATGGTATATACACTATATAAAACTTAATTGGATCAAAACGACAAATAAGTCTCAATATAATTTAAATTGATGAGAAATACTTCACTATATGGTAACGTTTTGAGTCATAAGGCACATTAAAGAGTTATCACTAAGAGAAAATTTAAAAAACCATATGATAATATAATTAAGGAAATAATATATCAAAATAGGAAATAAATACACCACAAAAAAACTAATGGTAGAAATGGTTTCTACCTCATTAAAGGAACAGTGAGACAAGAATTTATTATCATGAGGATGAATTGTCATATGTGTACTTATATTCCTCAATAATTAACATATATTAATTATATAAAGTCCAATAAACATTGTTGAAGTATTTTTTCCATTTACTTCACTTATTAATTTGTTTCACAAGTACTTAATGAGTGAATTTTATGCCATGTGTTTTTTACCATGTTCTGTTCATATTGTCAAAATAAAATTTTGAGGTTGATCATGTTCAAAGGATTAATTATATAAACATCTATAGAATAATTAAAATGACATTATAATAATTTATATTAATCAGTTATACTTTAAAAACAAGTTAGAAAACATGGGTTGAAAAAAATGTAACCAACATTAGAATCATAGAGATTGCAGGTCGTACGTACACATTAATAACACAACCATTATTCGTGATCTTTTTGTAAAAAAGGTAAGCACAACTATACATTTTTATTATTATAATTATATCATTAATAACCTAATATATATTCATATATACATATATATTGTGTTTTTTCGATGTAAAATTAATCACATCATGTTGGGTGGTAGTACTCCACACAAGCATAGCAGACGTTCTTACTTATTAGTGTGTTATAGGGGTAATAATGAAAATAATATATTTTGTTTACAAAAAGGTAATAATTTCATGAATTAAAAAATATATTTCATTTATATTACATATTTTTAATTAGAATGGTCCATTATACATTTCGCGTATAACGATAATAAGTTATATCGTTTTGAGGAGGTAGTAGTCCCCACGTCCCCAAACAACGATACAGTATTTACAACAAATGAACTGAATTATAGTATGTGTTATATAAATATTACATATTAATAAATAAATTATAAATATCATATATATAATATATGAACATATATTCCATCATAATTACCAACTAAGAGATGTGGTAAAGGGAAAAATGAACAACATCATTTTGTGAGGCGTTAGTTGAACATACACATAAACAGTAAGTACATAACCCATTAGATTGATATGTGTGTTTAAGTGGATTTAAGATGTTTATAATTAAGAAATATAATTATATTTAGGATAGTTATTTTATTATATAATCATGTAATAATAATATTTCAGGGTGTTTAGAATGAAAATAAATCAAAATAACTTGAGGATTGATGTTACATCTTATTTGGGTAACTCCTTTTCATTTTCATAAAATGACTTCACTGGTTTTCATATTACATAGGTTGAGGCTTCCAAAATTAATAGAGGGATGATTGAATATTATTTTATCATATGTTTGGATACCAAATTTTCGTTAAATGTATGAATTAGGGTGAGGGTGAGTTCCTTTTCATATTGGAGGATGATTGTCATTTAGGTAATCTTTTTAAATGGGAATTCCACCCTAATTTTTTCTTTGAAAATTCGAATCAATAATCGTCTATGTAAAATAAAACCTATTATATGTTATATATATGGATACACAATGGATTTTTTAGAAATTTCAATCTCATTTTTTCCTTAATAATATGTTTTAGTCCATTATTAAACAAGTTTTTCTCTGAATCATTATAATTAATTTTTATCACATTCAATGATATTTCAGGTCCAAAAGTAATTCTACCTGACTGGATATTATATATTATAATGATTTTATGTAATCAATATATTTATCCAAATTTCATTATTAGAAGTGGTAAAATTAATATTAATTTCACCCCATAGAAGGGATTATAAAGCAAGCTTATAAGGTAAAAATGTTCAAAATATGGGTTAGCTTTTATATCCAATTTCAAATACCAATTCATTAAAATAACCTAAATTGTATTATTTGACTTATAACCGATCAATTATTTCAATAAAACCAATTAAAAATATATTTTATCCTTATAAACATACTAAATGAAAAAAAAAATTAATTAAAATTTAGTATTTTAACTGATGAACAATAAATAAAACATAATAGAAAAAAAAATATTAACCATTAACTAATTCTTACTTTTCTATTCCAAAATTTTATTTTTAAAATTATTTTAATAAAATTTTCAAAATTTCAATTTAAAATATATTCAACACTAAAATGTGGTAAATATTCTTGTATAAAAATATTATTTTTATATGTCAAGTTGTGTTTATGCATATAATGACTATTTGATGAATATTAGAAATATTTATGTGGAATATGTAGTATATTAATTTAATTATTTTCAATAATTATTTGTTATTAATTTAATTTATTAGGACAAAATGACTTTGTGAGCATAAAATAGTATTTTTCTAAAAACATACCATTCTTATTCAATTGGTTCTTATATTAATTTCTAATTGATTTTTAACCAATTAATTCAACCATACAAATTCAAAAGTAAAATTATATTAAAAACATCATTTTAATTTCTAGGTAGTATCTTGTTATTTTATAAAAATTTAATAATATATTATTTCATGTAGAACTCTTTTTTGTGTGTTGTACAAGTCATCAAGGGATGTCATTCTTGTATTTAATGCTAGCTAACCTAAATATTCTGGGTAGAAAAAGCTAAATGTTACTTTTCATAAAAGATAAGCATAACATGGTATTTCATAAAATATTATCTAGGGAAAAAATTATATTTTTTCTAAAATAAAAATAATGTAATGTCGTGGGGTGTTACATTATCTTCACCTAAAATAAATTATAACCATGTAATCCAAAATTGATCGTAGTAATCACAATATTGATATTGTAAAATAAACTATTTTTGAAAAACCAATATCATGAATAGTTTTAAAAATATATATTCCCAATAAGATTGAAATTAATATACAAGGGTCATGTAAATAGGTTCCTTAATAGGAAAATATAGGTGGGAAATAGAAAAATCGATATATAAGAAATACTTAACAATCAAGTTGTTAGGGTGAATGATAGAGAACACGTTAAATTTTTTTTTTGAACACTAATCCTTAAACTAATTTTATAAAAAAGGTCATTGATATCATCAAATATGATGATAAAAGTAAAATATTTTTTTAGACCATTTTTCCCATTGTTCATGAATTCTTTCACTCTATTATAATATAAGTAAATAAATTTTTATATTTCATAAAACCAATATAATACATTGGTTGGGTCTTGAACTATTTAAACTTCACTTCTTTGTATTATATGCGTCATATGGTGAATTAATACATTAGACTCTTAAACCTCATCTTATGATCAGCTTAAAACATTCCATAAATGTCTACCTATTCCAGATGATTATCTTCCAACAATTTAGATGGAATATCACTAAATTTATTAAATAAACATTCCACATAATATGAAGTTCCTTTTAATCTTTACATAAAAACTGGTCAATATGGGAAAAACATGAAAAAACATTAAACAATTATTGAAAACATGCATGATTTTTATTCCTTAACATGATCATTGAATGTTGGATATATTCCTTAAATCCATAAATGATCTGAACACCATCAATGAAATCATAAACCACTTTTTCAAAAAATCAATACTTAGTTACAAGGCATTCATTACATATATACATTATCTTATCCAACAAATCATGTCATTATATAATCATCGTTATCTTAACACTGGAAGATATTAATGGTTATCTATACCTCAACAATTATTTTCCAAAATTTTATGTTTCTGCTAATTCATTTTTCTTGTTCATATTAAATATGTGATGTTAAATCTATAATATAGAAATAATTTCGTACAATCCTTATATATTTAATAATTTAAACTGTGATGAAATCACTAGTAAAATACATTTACATATTATTTACTAGATCCAAATATTGAATCACCTAAATTATTAATCTTAATTTGTGTCAATAACATATCATTAACCATGATCCCATAGATATTTATGTGGTATATTCCCTTGAAATTTGTATAATTCATTTTTGTAGTTCAAAAACTCCATACCTTGGATGCATTAACATTTGAGTTTTTTATTTTTCCCTTACAATCACAAACTTTATGGACTTTAATACACTTATATAACAAACACTCATTAACTTAAAGCTTGTGATGTGGTGTTTCAATCAACAATTATCACATGAAGAAAATCATTCTTTATATTCTTTTCCATATCCATTTTGTGGTCAAATTTACTCTTATTCTCTAGAATCCTTATAGATCCATAGTATGTAGATAATTCATTCTCAATCTTGATATCAAATAAAACTTTTTTAATATATGATGAAAAATTTTGGGTGTCCTGTTTTTTTCATAGACATTGCGTTATCACTGCAAAAAATGATCAATATTTCAATCTGTGTTGTGTATGTTATCTATAACATACCAAGATAACCATGTAAAGATAGTTTCATACAACAAAACATTTTATTACTAATTTGTATTTAAAATAATAAACATTAACTTCATCAATGTTTATTTCTCATCATAGAAGTATTTATCAAAAAAATTCTTGAAAAGGTCTCCATTCCATTAGTTATATTTCTTATTCCACTCTATAATTTTATATCAAAGACTACAATTGATCCACATATCCATTTTGATAATATATTAATGCTATAAAACTTTCTTTTTCACCAAATCCCAATTCTATTAATATATGCGCCATAGATATAATCCATTGATCGGTATCCTTTAGGTCATTAGTCCCACGAAATATTGGAGGAATAGTTCACATAAATCTATCCATCATAGTGGAATCTCAATGTGTAACAGGTTTCTCCATAAATTAAAGGTTATTTTTCGCAACATGATTAAGCTTCATTAATATTTCCATAACATTCTCAGTTTCTATAAAATTTGTAGTGGTTTCCTCGGGGAGAAATAACTAAATTTTCCACAAGTACTGATATCATTATTCCTTCAATGTGAAATCTATAAACAATATAATATACATGATTAGATAAAAAAATTATGTAACATAATGTATAATCCAAAAATAGGGGAAAATTAATAATCAATTGAAAATGTTTTTAATAACTAATATCATAGTAGTAAACATGGTTTCTTTTTTGGTATCATTAATACAAATCCCTCAGAATGGTTTCCAAATAAAATTTCAATTATACTATGCATATCCCAGGAGAGTGTTAACCTAGGTGTGCATTAAGTCCCATTGTCATGTACTAGGTCATTATGAGTTACTCTCCGCACATATTTTCTGATTTTTATACCACTAGGTACATTATTTTCAAAAACTATATCCGTCTTTATTATTTAAATTGTGATGTATTTCTATGAATTCCAACATAATATTTAAATTACCAAAACTCTAGGAATTTATACAATTCAAATCATTAATGTCTATATGAGTTCAATTTTCTCTAATATATGTTATCTAAATATAATTTCTAATGTTACTATTAAAATTATTTTGATCATAAGTATAGTACCCAGAACTGACAACTCGAAGTCAGTGCATTATTTTATTTCATCAGCATGATTACATGTAATCAAATCATGATGAACCAATCAATTTCATAGTTTTGTAAAACCATATTACAAACATTATACCCATATTATATCAAGAAATTGAAAATAAAACTTTACTCATAATGAAACGAAATAAACTATAACCCTGAATTCTTATTCCAAGATGTTTTCTTCATAACAATCAGAAATGAACAAAATAATGGTGATCTCAAATGCTCAGTAATGCCATGTAAAGAGGAATAAAAAATGAATTGAGGAGATTAAATCAAATGGAAAGGAAAATAACTAATAACACATCCCATTTGAAATAACTAGATAATGTGTAATCTATATGAAATGTTATGAAACTAAAACACATGAAATATAATTAACAAACTAAGAATGAAATGAATAATTTGATTTTATTATATGAAAATCGTATGGATAATAATAATAATAAATAAAATATCCATGAAGGAAAATCTTAATTAATGGACATCATGTAAAATACACATGAAATCCTATATATTCAAGACCTTTCACAAGGTAGATTAATTGTATGTGTAGAAACATGTTTCATTTTTCCGTGTTATTCATATCATGAGAACATGTTAATGTATCATGGGGAAATATAAATTATTTTCTTCATCCATCACTACCAATACAAATAATTAATATTATAGAATAATTTATTCAATTAATAAGAAATATTCCTTATAAAATATCTATTTAGAATATATAATATAGATTTACCAAAATTTACTCACTGATGGATAAGTAACAATAATGAATTTTTATGCTGATGAAAGGAAACACCATTGAATGTTCAATAAAAACTCATGAGTAAAAATAAGTGAAAAAAATCTAATGTTATTTATAAAACATTTAAAAATTTGAATCATAATCCCCATAAAGGAATAATAAAAAATTAAACATATAATGTCATGACAGTAATGATATTCATGATATAACATGTGAATGGTCATTATATATAGCACATAAAATTGAATATGTTTGTAACCTAAAATAGTTCTCAAGGGAATGAAAATTGAGTCAAAATAATTTAATACAAGTTTTCATTTCAATCATAAGCCCCATGACATAGATTAAATCAGACGAAACAATAAATACCCTGAAGATATAATAAATATTCTTAAAATATATCAAAAGTGAATGCAGATAACACATAAAAAAAGTGATCAATGAAAATAGTATATGACTCATATAGGGAAAAGTGAAACAATAATTTTTTATATTGATTATAACTTTTCACATGTTTCTTTATATTTTTCAATAATAATATTATGTAATTTATTTAATTTATTTAGATCATTTTTCATGTTTTTTATTATTTTTACTTCACTTATTAAAATTGTGTTTTTTCTATAAAAAATTATGTTTACAATAGGTTGTTTTTTGACAAAATTCAATTCATGTATATATAACAACATTGGTAGATAAACTATGGGAATAGGGGTCATTATATAAACAAATATTAAATAATTATTGTGAAAAAATTATCATATTTATACATCCATTATACTCTTAAAACTAATCTTGGAGACAATAGTTTGTCTGTATGCTTCAGTAATGATCCCTTTTTTAGTTGATTGTTATAGAAAGAAGGTTAGTAACACTTTATCGTTAAATAATTATCATTAAATAAAAAATAACAATGTATTTGTTCAAATATAATTATATTTATAATTATATTGATGTAAATTGAATGAAATTGTGTTGGTGAGGTGGTATTCCACACATCCACAGCTGACATTATACTTTTTTTGTTTATTGAAAGGGTAATAATGAAAATGGTGTGTTATGGTTCTAAAAAGTTAATGATGTCATTAAAATAATATATTTTTAATTTATGTTAAATATTATTAATTAAATATATCCTTCATTTGATCCATGTATAGTGTGAACGAATCACATCTTTTTGAGGAGGCGGTAGTCAACAAGTCCACAAACTATGTTATCATATTTACACAAAATGGAAAGCATCGTGGATTGTGTTATTAGAAAATTATAGAATAATAATGGAATTATAAATATCGAATATACCATATGTAAAAATATTTTAAATCTTAATTCCCTACCATGAGTGGTGGTAATGAAAAAATTAATGAAATCATTTTCCATTGTTGTAGTTATCTATGCACATAGAGGGTATGTTCATTAACCATTTGACAAATGTCTATGTTAGTGTATGTTGAACCCTTAAAATAAAAACATCTATTTATATTTAGGATACATGATATATTTTATATTAATTGTATTAGAATATATTAAGGTGTGGATAATTAAAATAAATCAAAATATTTTCATGAAGGATTTTAACACTTATTTTGAAAAATCCTTTTTTTAAATAAAGGGCTTCCATGGATGGATTTATGTCCATGGAGAGGCTTCTAGGATGATTAAGTGGATATTGGGATCTTATTTAATATTTTTTTGCATTATAAAAACGGTGTTATATGTGTGAATAAGGGGGAGGGTGAGTTCCATTTTTATTATGTTGGAGTGCAATTATTGTAAATTTTAGAAAAGGGAATTCCATCTATATTTTTCCATTGACCAGTGGATCTTATAATGGTAAAAATAAATTAAATTGTTGGATATAGTATAATTAATGACATAGAAATCATTTTTAAAAAGTTTTGAGGTCATATTTTTGAGTATATTTATACTTTAATCCCTTATTAAATTAATTTTATTCGTAATTGCGGTAATTAATTTTAATCACTCTCGCAATTATATTTTGTAAAAAAATTAGTTCAACATTTTAAAAGTTATAAATTATTCTAATTATATATATTGAATCTATTTTTCAAAATTCCTATAATATTGTTCTAAGAATCTAATTTAAATTTAATGCTAATTATGGGACAACAACGCATGTTTTAAATATAAAAATATTCAAAAGTTAGGCTAGATTTTATATCTAATTTCAATGTGAAATTGATTCCAACACCATAAATATAACTATTTGATATATAATTTATCCATTTCAATTAAGAAAATTTGAAATATATTGTATCCTTATAATGAAATTTTACAATAACTTAATTTGGAATTAAAATTTAGTATTTTTAATATTCATCAAAAATAAAGCACCACCAAAAAATAAAAAATAATCATAATAACCTAATTTTTATTTTTATTTTACACATTATTTTTTTTTGATATATAAATTTTAAAAAAATTTGGAAATTCTATTTAAAATATGTTTTCCACCAAACATCAGTAAAACTTATTTTATAAAAAATGTTTTTATGTGTAAAATTGGGTTTATTCATATAAAGCATGTCAGATTAATATAAACAATATTTTATTGAGTATATAATATATTAATTTGATTTATATCATTCACTAATATAAACAATTTCAATTTATTATGATAAAAAATCGTCTTGAGCTTAAAATAGTTTTTCATAAAATTATTCGCTTTATATTCAATTGTTTCTTATAATTATTTCTAATTAATTTGTAACTAATGAATTCAACAATATATATTATTTATATAGTTAATAATATTAATAAAAATCAATTTAAAAGATATGTTGTATCTTATTATATTAAATAATAACATTTTTAAAAATATATTATTTTTCGGTAAAACTCGGTCTAACCTGTTACGCGAGCTGAAGGGGAAATTTAGTCTTTCATGTATTGAAATCTTACCTTAATGTTCTGTATAGAGAAAGATAAACGTTTTTTCTATATATTAAAATATTATCATGGTGTTTTGGATAAGGAAAGATGGGAACAAAAATTAAATTTATTCATAAAAGAAAGTATTTTATTGTCTATGGGTGTTACATAGTAACTAGGAACACATACCATTTAATCAATCACATAGAAATAAAGGGTATATAAGATATAATAAATATTTAATAGAAAATAACTAAAAACAAATTCCATTTAATCAATTAATTAACCAATAAATTCATTCATGGATATTATAAATTCAATAATCTTAAGGATCGTAATAAATAAATTATCAATGAAGAAAAAAAGATTAATATTAAACATCATGATCTCAGATATCATGAAATATAAACTTTTTGGACATTTCAATAGATTCTTTAAAATTATTGGTAATACAAGATTCAATTTAGATAACTAATTATCATTAAGAGACATAAATATTCTTTAAGGGGTATATAATTCATATCCACACACATCACTACAAGTCAAAAGAATTCCCTATATATAAAATGATCGATTTAAATAACGAATGAATACGTATCATCAATAAATATTAATATTCAGTAAAGGACACAATTTTATTAATAGTTCCCCAATTTATCATATAACAATCAATATAAACACTATATGTGAAAATGGTATACACTTTTTGGAATGATCATATAAAATTTATAATGTATATTGATATTTAAGATAAAATTAATGTCCAAGGAAAAATGATCATAAGAAATTTATTATCTCAATAGATCATTAACAATCACAATATTAATCATGGAATGAGAGGAAACCAAATGTTCTTCAGGAACATAGGTAATCACTGTAAAATAATGTCCTTTTGGATTAATAAAGGGATTGGAAATGTAATATTCTGTTAATAATTCCAAAAAATTAATTTTTAAACCATTTAATACAAGTGGATAAAGATAAAAATCATAAAACATTTAGAATTGTGGGGAATTCCATTATTTCAATATACATTAAAAAAAATTCTATGATTTTATTTCAAAAAACCCACTTAGAAAAGTATAAATATTCCATTAAAATAGTTTTAAAAATAATGGATATCGTAAAATGTCCACCTAAAATCATTATTGTAAATAAATGAATCTTAAAAAAATAAAAGAAAATATCAGGGAAGAAAAATATATCCAATTTGTTACACCTTGACCCAAATTTCCAAGAGTTAGAGAATTATTTTATTACGTTGGCAGGAAGATAATAAATCAACTCTGGGAGGACCAAACATTTTAGTTTCCTTGAAAATACTAGATACAATAATAAGTTTTACAATACATTAGAAAATGAAAAACAATATTTTATCACCTTATAAAACAATAATTTTCCATATAATATCCCTACAGGTTAGTCATAATTTACTTTTTTTTCATCCTAGGGGAAAATGAAAAATAATAAAAGGGTAAGCCCAGATTCTCAGTAAGGAAAAACAATATTGCGGAAGCTATCATAAATTAGAATGAAATTTTATGGAAAGGTATAAAATTGAAATAAAAACCTTTTGAAAATAATTTTCATCATAATATATCAAGATTAAATCAATGAATTCCATTTAAACATTAACACTGATATTCTATTATTCGAATAATCACATGTAATATCAATAACTAATATCAAACTAGGGGTATGTATACTGTCAGAAATCAGAACAACATCATAAATAACTACTTACAAGACCATCAATAAACAAGTAGAGGCCAACATATTTTTTCTCATAAGACCCACTGATGCATCAAGAATAATTAGTGGGCCCCTTCCATAACTTTTTCCAAATTCATTCCTCATATGAAAATGTAGAAACATAACATAAACAGTTATATTAAAACAAGTATATGAAATGTTAATACATTAACCATAAACCATGAAAGGTATAAAAATAGAACATCCATAGAGTGACATATCATAAAACCATCAATAAAATATTTTTTATTATATCATAATAAATCAACCTCAATTAATCATTAAATCAAACAAAGGATGTTGACATAGAGTAAAATAATATAATAACACTATTTAAACTATTTGAGAGAAATATCCCTTTTTACATTGAAATGATTTAAAGTTCACTCAATTCTAAAATGAATATTCTATTTTTAAAAATCATCTTTTAATCTTAAAATGTAATCTTAAAAATTTTTTGGGTTCATAACTGTCGAAAATAGCTACTCGTATTGTGAATGTTAAAAAATCATTCTTTCCTTAATTTTTCAAAAAAATGTAATAATGTCCCATACTTGTAAAATGATAGAAATATTCATTTCAAAATGTTTTATAAAATTTAAAACATGGTTAAAAATCAATTAAATAAATTTTGGATAACATTTTGAATTAAATTTTAAGAAACATTAATGTGGAAGATAATGATGTCCCAGTCGATATTTACGAATAAACAACCTCTAATAATAATAAGATTCCCAAATTAACCATTACATTAATATTTTCTTTAGTAGAGGTTGATTTAACATCATATATAATGGTTAAATAATGTTATTAATTTATTACAGGATCATATTCACTTATATTATATCATATTTGATCCTCTTTTATCATCGTTTTAATAATATTTCAATATTACCATTGTTTTGGGTGTTAACTACTTTGTTTTCCTTTGATTGTATGGTCAAATAAGTCGTGTTTTTTGTGAATAAGATATATATTATTCATCTCCATGAATATATTATTTTCATAAATATTAAAATAATTCATTATATATATTTTCATAATCATTCCTAAATGGTTGTAGTTGAGGATGAATCCTATCACGTTTTTGAGACTGTAGGACGTATATACGCATGGGAAACAATATCATTGTCTTGTTAGTTAGATAGTATGGCATTGGATGGTATATTTTTTTAAATGATAAATTATCATGTCTTGTTCATTATTTATTTTTTTATACTAATCATTATACCTATCAAAATAAAGCAGTGATGAATTAAAAGTTACAGTACGGTGTGGAGATGGTAAGTCATACACACGCACACATGTTGATATTTTTTTTCATAGGATGGATAAAAGAAGGAGTATTATTTCCTCGTAAATATAATGAAATTTTATAAGGTATGATTTAATATATTTATTACTTTTTTTGAAAACAACATAGTAAAAATACTTAGAATATGAAAATAATTTTTAAAGAGTTGATAAATCAATTACCTCTTATTCGGGTATATCCTTTTGACTTGAAAAAAACTTCTCCATAAGTTGGATTTATTATTAAATTATTTCCTCCATATTTAATTTATGGAAGGTTTTAGGATAATTGGGAATTTTTTCACCAATAAATAAGTATTTATTAGTGTGAATAAAAGATTAGTAGAGGTGACGTTTTATAAGAGTAGGGAGGGGCACTTTTTGATACTCCAAAACAATTATTTTAATATAAATGAATTTATTTTTTTATAATAGAAAAAAAGATCGTTATTTACAGTATAACGTTAGTATGGGTCTAAATCCTATTATCCAATGATTCATTTACATGTTTATGTCACAATTTTAACCTTATCTTTTGAGATTAACTCATAGTTAAATAAATTCACTCTAACAGTTTATACTTTTCATTTTCATCTCTAGGGTAAATATAGTTACTATACACTAAAAAACGAACCTCAGTTGGATAATTTATGAAATAAATAGCAATTTAAAATATATATGTATAATCCTATTATTTTTATTAATTTTATATCATTTAATTAAATATTATTTGTTTTTAATTCTCATTTATGTCAATTTTGACATAATGTAATACATGAATTTTGTTAAATTCATAACAAATTTATTCTTTAAAAAAAATTAACTAATCCATGAAATTTCAATGTAATCCAAATAATTTGTGAATCGATTCATATCATTTAAAAAATATTTATTTTAATATTATTAATATCATTTAATTGACTATTCCTTTAATAAATCAATTACATCATCAACATTCTGTCATCATTTACTTTAATTATTTATTTCATAAAATTATCCATAAATTAAAATTATATAGATAAAAATTTTACCTTTATAAATCATATTTATAAAATTACAAGTCACTTATATTACCTCATAATAAAATTATATAGTTATTAAAATTCGATTATGTCATTTTTAACACATCTTTAAATTAAATATAACAAACGTCCCAATCAAACAATTTGACTTAAAAAGGACCATATTTCCAAAATAAGGTAGATTATAGTGAGTAATATCTTGTTAAATAAAATTATGACAAGCTTTAGGGTAATTTTATATTATTACAATATTATTTTCTCCATTGATTACCCTATATACCTTTAACTATGGACAATAAATATAAGGCCCCGACCTTAAACCTTACTTAATATTGAATTAAATGAATAATTCACGTTGAGGATCTTTTCAGGATTGGAGTTTTAGAGAATTAGAACATAACTATTACATCTCAAAAGATTACAAAGTAGTCACTTCTACTAAGTTTCCATAATAAAAAAACTCTTAAAAGAAACATGTCTAGTTCCATGTTTTATATAGAATGACATTCCCTTGATCCCATACTTGACCTTATTCCACATTAAGTCCTGTGAAAAACATTTCCAAAAAATTTGGGGTGAGCATAAAAAGCTTAGTAAGGGATACACAAAGAATGAAAACTGTTAGTTTTTCAAAATCAAGTAAACCATGTATACTCTATCAAAGTAATACCTTCACCTTCATGAAGTAGTAAAAACTCTTCACTGAATAAAGTATCATTACATACCTTTTTGTAACCAATGGATTACCATAAAACCCATATAAAGAACACATAACATGTATAAAGGTAACTTGGGACATAAACATACTTCAGTGGAATAACCATATGGACGACTTCCACACATATCACTTAATGGAATAGCCATACGACCAATTGCCATAGATACATAATGGAATAGCCATACGGCCGACTTACATACCCAATGCATTGGAGGTTATAAGGTAACCACCCGTCCTGGTATTCACGGCACCACCCGTCATATGGTTTATAACATAACCATCGGTTAAAATGTCCAAGTACCAATATAAAATCATAAAACATAAAACCAATATAAAGGAATGATAAAATTTCCACATTTCAATCACGATATATCATAAATATATTGATAAAATAGAATCCTTTATCAAAACCATTTTCAATACCAAAATACATAAAAGAGTATATGGTATTTATTTTATTTTAAAAACATTACGGCTTTTTGAGGAAGCCAAAGACCAAATAATACTCGTGGCGGCGGAAAAGTAGTTGTCACCGCGTATGTTAAAAAAATTCCTTTTTGTCATTTAGTAAAATTCTTAGTAGAAAACGATTCCTTTTGTATAAAAGTAAAAGTCAAAGGGGTTTATACACCGTATAAAAAAAGTTGTGTATAAAACGAAATATGCCTCAATGAAATGAGATTGAGACGAAGTCCCTTACCTTGGGTCCGACTTGACTCGATCGTTCTTTAACATCTTGAATAATAAACTTGAGTTAACTTATACTTGATTAAGAACCTTTTTAAAGTTAATTATTCCTTTTATAACACCTATTTCCATGTTATAAACATTATGTAACAATTTAAGTTAATAATGTTTGTTTTGTCAATATTTGGTTCTTAAGTCGAAAGTCGACTTTTTACAATTACATGTTGTTTGTGTGGTCAAAGGTTCTTTATATCCAGAATTAAATTCCTGATTTGGATATCATATATATCATATATATCCAGCATATACATATATTTATAATATTACATTGGTAAGAAATGAAATGCACCGTTCATTGAGACGGTAAGCCGTATGTACGCATGAACGCTACTTTCATTTCTATTTCGTATTTTATAGAATAATATCATAATGATATAAGAGTATATTATAATTACAGTATAATAACATATATAATACAATTAACTATATCCTTTACACATCCCATATATGGTATTAACGAATCAAATCACTTTCAGGGGGTGGTAGTCCACACTTCCTAAATTGAAGATATCGTGTTTACCCATAATGGAAACAATAATGGTATGCCATAAATGAAAAATACAGAAGCTTAAGGAAAGAATAAACATATTATATATCATATATAAAAATAGTGACATCATAATGGCCACCTTTGAAGGTGTTAAATGAGTATTGAACAATCATCGTTTCGGGAGGCAGAATTTCGCCATCCACGGAAACCGTATGTTCTTTAACCATTTGATGTAGTTGTGTGGGAGTGTAGCTCTAATAAATATTATAACAACATCCTAGTATATTGTAGATACTGTTTTTGTTACAAAAGAAGTAAATAAAAAGAGTTTAGTGGGTTGGAGAAGCAAAATAAAACAAATGAACAAGAGAGACTGAATTACCTTTAAAAGTGTAACTCCTTTTGATTTGAGCCTAAAGGTTTCCTTTGAAAGGATTATGCCCAAAGGGAATCCTATAGGATTAGGAGAAAGATGTGGAGAGAGTAAATGGACATGGGATGGCCGAGCCAAAGGCTTGAGGAGTGTGTGAAATGAGGTAGAGGTGGGGGCCTTTTATAAGAGGAGAGGATGGGCACTCTTGGAAAGTAAAGATAAGTTACTTTATTTTAAAATGATTTTAGGATTCAAAAGGACCCAAATTGATATAATTAGAGGATAAGGTGATAATTCTTCAAAATACACTCATCTAATTGGTTTTGTCCATGTGTAGGTTTTAGATTTTTCATTATCTTTCCATTTTATTTAAATCGTTAAATAATGAGGTCATCGTTGCATCATCATGATGTCATAAATAATTTAATTTATTTAATGTATAAAAATTATAAAACAAATACTATGATGTAGGAAATCGTTTTATCTTTCCAATAACTACTTATAATAAAAAATCTGATCTTTATAACCCCATGTAAAAATTGTTTTTGTAAAACATATTATGTTTGTGTCATTTTTACTTTTACATTAAATAAAACGTTATTTATGTCATTTCACAACCAATGTGGATCCATGGGGTCCCCAAGTTTACCCATGGATTGTCTCGGTCGGCCATGACATATCCAATGAGGGTAGGACATGTGTATAGGTCATTTTATTTTATTAAAACATTATTTTTACCTTAAACTACACTAATTACCTCTAATCGCGATTAAAAACATAACAAGTTGCTATTCACCAAAAAATTATTATAATATCATTGAACCACATTTTACTTATTAATGACAACCATGTATGTTGGATTTTTGAAATTCAAAACACAAAGATGACAAAATTTCATTTAAACGAAATATCAGTTTTTATAAGTACCACTTAGTGGTTTCACTATTCATCAAAAATTGATGTTTTTCAGAAAATTACCAAAAATTCACCCTAAGCTATATTTGATATTCCAAATTCAAAAATGAAGTCTATTTTACAAAATTCAAAACATATAATTCACATTAATTAATTTAATAATTAATTCCCGCTATCATGACAAATAGCGTGTTTTTATGAAATAATAAGTATCAAAAGATTGACACTAGTTTATGGCCAATTTCAAAATGAAATTGATTCCAATGACCACCATTGGATTAAATGGTAAAAATATATTCTAATTTAACTTCAAAACCAATTCAAAATATAATCTAATCATATAAATAAATTACATTCAAAAGCAGTTTTGATGTAAAATGCAGTATTTTTAACTATTCATTAAAAAATGAACATTGTCTGAAAAATACAAAAATTCACACAAAGTAAATTTTTTTGTCCCAATCATAAAGAATAAGTTTATTTTGACAATCATAGATTATAAAATTGTCAAAAGTTTGATTTAAAAAGGGTTTTCCATCAAAAGGCAGTAAAACAATCTTTTAAGAATATTAGTGTATTCCATGCTTAAGATTGGATTTATTTTCATTTTCAGCCTCTAAAACACATCCTAATTAATTAATAGACATAGGTAAAAATATCTATTATTCATTACTTACTTGGGATGTTACATACTTCCCCCCTTTAGAAAATTGTGTCCCCGCAATTTATTTACTTATCAAATAAATGGGGGTACTTATCCCTCGTTGCATTTTCAGATTCCCATGTTGCCTCTTCCACCATGTGGTTTTTCCACAAAACCTTTACCTGCTTAATCACCTTATTCCGTAACACTTGCTCCCTATGGTCAAGAATCTGGACCGGTTGTTCCTCATAAGATAGGTTCTCATCGAGCTGAACTACCTCTGGACTCAAAACATGAGATGGATCTGGCATATACATTCTCAACATCGAAATGTGAAAAACATTGTGTACCTGAGATAAACTAGGAGGTAAAGCCACCCGGTATGCAACTGATCAAACTCTCTCTTGAATTTCATATTTTCCAATAAACCTTGAACATAGCTTTCCTTTCTTACCAAATCTCATAACACTTTTCCATGGAGAAACCTTGAGAAAAACATAATCACCTACCTCGAAAGATAGATCCTTCCTCCGGTTTTCTGCATAACTCTTCTGTCTACTCTGAGCTGTTCTCAGTTGCTTCTGAATCAACTGAACTTTTTCTGCCATCTCTTCTACCAATTCTGGTCCCATCAACTTCCTTTTACCCACTTTATCCCAGAAAGCTGGAGTTCGACACCATTTTCCATATAATGCCTCAAATGGAGCCATCTGTATACTGGAATGAAAACTGTTATTATATGAAAATTCAACCAAAGAAAGATGTTTATCCCAACCACCCTGATAATCCATAGAACAAGCTCGAAGAATATCCTCCAATGTCTGAATTTTTCATTCTGACTTCCCATCTGATTGAGGATGAAATGCTGTACTAAAATTTAATTCAGTACCCAACGACTTCTGAAGGCCTTTCCAAAAGATAGAAGTGAACCAGGGATCACGATCAGATACAGTGGAGAGGGTAACTCCATGTAACCTGAATATCTTTTTAAGATACAAACGGGAAAGTTGATCTAGGGAAAATGTATCTCGTATAGCAAGGAAATGAGCAGATGTCATGCGATCAACAATAACCCAGATTGCATTGTTACCTCGAGATGTCTTCGGTAATCCCACAACAAAGTCCATGGATATATTCTCCCATTTCCACTCTGGAACTGGTAAACGCTGAAGCATCCCTTTCGTTAACTGCCGCTCTGCTTTAACCTGCTGACAAGTCAAACACTTCATGGTAAAATCAGCAATATCTCTTTTCATTCCATCCCACCAGTAATACTCCCGTAGATCTCTGTACATCTTAGTACTGCCTGGATGAACTGAAAACGGAGAACTATGAGCTTCACATAACAACTCTCTCTTCAACTGTGAATCACAAGGCACACACAATCTCTTCCCAAATCTCAAAATGCAATCATTATCAATGTTGAATTCAGGCAACTTATCTTTCTGAACCAGCTCTACCTTTTTCTGCAACTCACTATCTTGCTTCTATGCTTGCATGATTCTATCTGATAGAGATGATCTCACTGATACCTGAAACAAAACAGAAGAACTTCCTGCACCAACAACTTCTATTCCAAAGTTCATCAAATCCTTAACCAAAGGATCACGTTCCAAATGAAACATTTCTAATGAAGCATTACTTTTTCGACTCAAAGCATCAGCCACTTTATTTTCTTTTCCCGGATGGTAATGAATTGTACAATAATAATCCTTGATTAATTCTAGTAATCTCCTTTGTCTCATTTTCAATTATTTCTGAGTGAATATATACTTTAAACGTTTTTGATCGGTATATATTTCACACTTTACTCCAAACAAATGATGCCTCTAAATTTTTAAAGCAAAAACAACAGCAGCTAATTCCAAATCATGTGTAGGGTAATTTACCTCATGAGTTTTCAACGGTCTTGAAGCATAAGCAATTACCTGATCTTTCTGCATTAGGACGCAACCAAGACATTTCAATGAAGCATCACTGTATATAACAAACTCACCATTCCTGGAAGGTAGTGCCAAAACTGGAGCATTCACCAATCGTCTTTTCAATTCCTGAAAACAATCATCACATTCTTTTGTCCAGATAAACTTAACACCCGTCCGAGTTAGCTTAGTCATTGGACTAGATAACCGTGAAAAATTTCTAACAATCCTTCGGTAATAGCCTACCAAACCAAGGAATCTACGAATCTCAGTTACATTTGTGGGTCTTGGCCAGTCTTCCACAACTTCTGTTTTTGCAGGATTAGCAGTTATCCCATCTTTAGAAACAATGTGACCAAGGAAAGAAATTTGTTGCAACCAAAACTCACACTTGCTGAATTTCCCATACAATTTCTTTTCTTTTAAGGTTTTCAAGATAACCCTTAAATGTCTTTCATGCCCCTCTTTACTTTTTGAAAACACCAAAATATCATCAATAAACACAACCACCATTTATTACCTGATTCAACGGAGCCATCACTGCAACAAACTTTTTAGTTCTGATTCTGACCACCTCAGGATACTGATTTGAAAGGTCATTTCCCTCTGTATGCCTTCCCAAAAAAGTTGTTATGTTTCCTCTATGAAAAACCATTATTAAAAAACATGTCTTAGATGAAGCAAAATGGTAATCTTCAAATGCTATATCATTTCAAAAAATATATATTTTTGGATAATCATTTAATAGAATTCTAACTCCTAAAGTTATCCAAACCGACCATTGATACCAACTATAAGGCCCCATCCTTAAACCTTACTTAATCTTGATTTATTACAAGATTACACATTGAGGATATTTTCTGGTTTAGAGTTTTAGAGAATTATATCATAAAACATGCATTACATTCCACATATAAACAAAGTGGTTACATAAAGATAGTATTCTTCTTTCCCATCAATGGAAACATATTTAAAATAAAATGGATTCTTTCTTGACACTTCCATGACACTATCATCATATCATTTACCTTTCCCTTGACCTGTGAAAATCATTTCAAAAAAACTTGGGGTGAGAATAAAAAGCTCAGTAAGGGATACACAAAGAATGAAAACTGTTAGTTTTTCAAAATCAAGTAAACCATGTATACTCTATCAAAGTAATACTGTCACCTTCATGAAGTAGTAAAAACTGTTCACCGAATAATGTATCATTACATACCTTTTTGTAACCAAAGGATTACCATAAAACCCATATTAAGAACACATAACATATATAAAGGTAACTTGGGACATAAACATACTTAAGTGGAATAACCATACGGACGACTTCCACACATATCACTTAATGGAATAGCCATATAGCCAATTTCCATACATACTTAATGGAATAGCCATACGGCCGACTTCTATAACCAATGCATTGGAGGTTATAACGTAACCACCCATCCTGGTATTCACGGAACCACCCATCATATGGTTTATAACGTAACCACCCGTTAAAATGTCCAAGTACCAATATAAAATCATAAAACACAAAACCAATATAAAGGAATGATAACATTTCCACATTTCAATCACGATATATCATAAATATATTGACATAATAGAATCCTTTATCAAAACCATTTTCAATACCAAAATACATAAAAGAGTATATGGTATTTATTTTATTTTAAAAACATTACGGCTTGTTGAGGAATCCAAATACCAAATAATACTCGCGGCGGCGGAAAAGTCATTGTCACCGCGTACGTTAAAAAAACATTCCTTTTTGTCGTTAAGTAAAACGATGCGTAAAAAAGATTCCTTTTGTATAAAAGTCAAAGTCAAAGGGTTTTATACACCGTATAAAAGAAAGTTGTGTATAAAAGGAAATATGCCTCAATGAAAGGAGATTGAGACGAAGTCCCTTACCTCGGGTCCGACTTGACTCGATCGTTCTTTAACGTCCTGAATAATAAACTTGAGTTAATTTATACTTGATTAAGAACCTTTTTAAAGTTCATTATTCCTTTTATATCACTTATTTCCATGTTATAAAAATTATGTAACCATTTAAGTTAATAATGTTTGTTTTGTCAATATTTGGTTCTTAAGTCGAAAGTCGACTTCTTACAATTACATATTGTTCATGTGGTCAAAGGTTCTTTATATCCAGAATGAAATTCCTGATTTGGATATCATATATATCATTTATATCCAGCATATACATGTATTTATAATATTACATAGGTAAGAAATGAAATGCACCGTTCATGGAGACGGTAAGTCGTACGTACGCATGAACGCTACTTTCATTTCTATTTCATATTTTATAGAATGGAATCATAATGATATAAGAGTATATTATAATTCCAGTATAATAACATATATAATATCATTATCATTATCCTTTAAACATCCCACATATGGTATTAACGAATCAAATCACTTTCAGGGGGCCGTAGTCTGCACTTCCTAAAATGAAGATATCGTGTTTACCCATAATGGAAACAATAATGGTATGCCATAATTGAAAAATACAGAAGCTTAAGGAAAGAATAAACATATTATATATCATGTATAAAAATAGTGACATCATAATGGCCACCTTTGAAGGTGTTAAATGAGTATTGAACAATCATCGTTTCGGGAGGCAGAATTTCGCCATCCACAGAAACCGTATGTTCTTTAACCATTTGATGTAGTTGTGTGAGAGTGTAGCTCGAATAAATCTTATAACAACATACTAGTATATTGAAGATACTGGTGTTGTTACAAAAGAAGTAAATAAAAAGAGTTTAGGGGGTTGGAAAAGCAAAAATAAAACAAATGACCAAGAGAGAATGAATTATCGTTAAAAGTGTAACTCCTTTTGATTTGAGCCTAAAGGCTTCCTTTGAAAGGATTCTACCCAAAGGGAATCCTCTAGGATTAGGAGAGGGATGTGGAGAGAATAAATGGGCTGGGTATGGCCGAGCCAAAGGCTTGAGGAGTGTGTGAAATGAGGTAGAGTTGGGGGCCTTTTATAAGTGGAGAGGAGGGACACTCTTGGAAAGTAAAGATAAGTTACTTTATTTTAAAATGATTTTCGGATTCAAAAGGTCCGACATTGATATAATTCGAGGATAAGGTGATAAGGCTTAGAAATCCACACATCCAATTGCTTTTGGCCATGTGTAGGTTTTAGATTTTACATTATCTTTCCATTTTATTTAAATCGTTAAATAATGAGGTCATCACTACATCATCATGATGTCCTAAATAATTTAATTTATTTAAAGTCTAAAATTTATAAAAAAAATACTATGATGTAGGAAATCATTTTATCTTTCCAATGACTACTTATAATCAAAAATATGATCTTTATAACCCCATGTAAAAATTGTTTTCGTAAAACATATTTTGTTTGTGTCATTTTTAATTTTACATTAAATAAAACGTTATTTATGTCATTTCCCAGCCAAAGTGGATCCATGGGATCCCCAAGTTGACCCGTGGCTTTTCTCGGTCGGCCATGACACATCCAATGAGGGTAGGACATGTGTCTAGGTCATTTAATTTTATTAAAACATTATTTTTACCTTAAACTACACTAATTACCTCTAATCGTGATTAAAAACTTCATAAGTTACTATTCACCAAAAAATTATTATAATCTCATTGAACCACATTTTACTTATTAATGACAACCATGTATGTCGGATTTTTGAAATTCAAAACACAAAGATGGAAAAATTTCATTTAAACGAAAAATCAGTTTTTATAAGTACCACTTAGTGGTTTCACTATTCATAAAAAATTGATGTTTTTCAGAAAATTACCAAAAATTCACCCTAAGCTATATTTGATATTACAAATTCAAAAATGAAGTCTATTTTACAAAATTAAAAACATATAAGTCGCATTAATTAATTTAATAATTAATTCCCGCTATCATGACAAATAGCGTGTTTTTATGAAACAATAAGTATCAAAAGATTGACACTAGTTTAAGTCCAATTTCAAAGTGAAATTGATTCCAACGACCACCATTGGATTAAATGGTAAAAATATATTCTAATTTCACTTCAAATCCAATTCAAAAGATAATCTAATCATATTAATAAATTACATTAAAAAGCAGTTTTGATGTAAAATAGAGTATTTTTCACTATTCAATAAAAAAATGAACATTGTTTGAAAAATACCAAAAATTCACACAATGTAAATTTTGTTGTCCCAATCATAATGAATAAGTTTATTTTGACAAACATAGATTATAAAATTGTCAAAAGTTTGATTTAAAAAGGGGTTGCCATCAAAAGGGAGTAAAACAATCTTTTAAGAATATTAGTGTATTCCATGCTTAAGATTGGATTTATTTTCATTTTAAGCCTCTAAAACACTATCTAATTAATTAATAGACATAGATAAAAATATCTATTATTCATTACTTAATTGGGATGTTACAATAAAATCCAAATGTTATTATTTACTAAATAGTATTTAGATTCTATTAGACCAAATTTTTTATACTTATTACAACCATGTATATAATTTCATTTAAAATTTAATTCACTGAAGTGGTAAAATTATTTTTAATGTTAGTATGTGGATGTGGTTAGATGGTTGGTAAAATTGACGTTTAAAATACCAATAAAAGTTTATATATAATTTTATTATAAAAAATAATTCAAATGGCCTAAATTGGTTTATTTAATATTTTATTTATCTATTTTTACTTGGAAGTAATTTTAATTTCAGATAATTTTTTAAATCTAAAAGCCTATTTTTTAATACCAAATCATTATTTTTCACTATTCATAAAAATGAAACATTTCATTAAAATAACAAAAAAATAAAAATAAGTTAATTTATATATTTTGAACTCAAAAATTAAATTCATTTTTAAAAGTAGATTTTATAAATTTAATAAATTTTTTATAACTATTCATAAACACTTTTCAAATGGCTAGCTTGATAGGTCATGTTATGCTCAAACTCACTGTTGGGTGGAATGCAAGCTATTGAATTATTTAAAAATAAATGTACCACAGAAGCTTGGGGAGTTACATTCTTCCATGTTTCAAATAATTTGATCATCAAAATTTCTAAAATATCACTTTATAAAGTGATTCAGGTGGTTCATCATCAAAACTACCTCCAGACCCCACATCACCACTTCCATTTTATGGTTTCTCCAATGAACTTTAATTAGATGAGTCATCTGTGTCATCTACACTTTTTATCTAGTGTAAATAATATTGATGGTATCTTCATAGTAAAACAAATAATGTTCTAGTTTTATATCATCATAGGTGAGTACATGTGTTGGTTTTAGCATGTATTTCCATAGCGGTGATACATGTAAATCATCATGAAAATTGAAGAGACTTGGAAGCATTACAAAATGGTAATATATAGCACTAATGCATTCTAGAATTTCAGATGGTCCAATGTAACTTAGGCTCCATTTCCATTTTTTATGAATCATATAACTCCCTTCCATGGAAATACCATCATGAAAACACGATCCCCTAATTGAAATTTTAAATAATCTATATGGATATAAGCATGTCTATTATTCCAAATTTGATATGCTTTGATGTGGGTTTGAATAATTTTCCCATTTTTCATTGTTTCCACAATATGCTCTCAGCCTATGGATTTTTTCACCAACATCATCCCAACAGGTTGGTGTATGAATTCTCTTTCCTTATAACACTTTATATGGTGCAATATAATTACATGAATAAAATCTATTATTATAGAAAAATTATAATAAAGGTAAGTATAGATCCCACATACAATTAAGTTCATGTGAGAAAGACCTCAAAAATTCTTCTAAATATTGAATAATCCTTTTTGATTTTCTATTATTTTGGTGGTGGTTTGCAGTGCTCAAACGAAGCACAATATCTAGGGATTTCATATGACATTTCAAAAATCGTGATGTGAAATGTGGTTCAGGTCATAAAAAATCAATATGGGTGATCCATAAAGTTATAAATCATTATTAATGTAATGTCATGCTAAAAATTTAAGTGGTAAATATTCTATTATATTAATAAAGTGTTCAAATTTGGTAATTAAATCAATAATAACCCTTATCTAATCATTTCTTCTATGGGTCTTTGGTAGCCCCATGAAAAATCCCATCATAATATCATCCCATTTTCACATTTGAATATGATGACGATTCATGAGTCCTCTAGGATGTTTCATTCCATACATCACCTATTGAAGAATTTTCACACCCTGACTGCTGACGTCCTTATTTTTCTTCTTTCTTGGTCTCGGTTTAAATTTTTTTCGAAGTTTATTTGTGTTGGCGGTTTAGAGCCGGTGCGCGGTCACCGCATCGTTAGCGGTGACCATGCGTTCAGCCCGGGTGACCGTGTGTTCACCCGGCATTTTAAATATTAAAATTTTTATATTGACATTTTATTATTATTACCATTTAAATTGTATTATCATTATTGTAGTATTTTTATATATGTTTTTATATATGTTTATATTAATGTACATATATATATATATGTCTATATATGTATATATATATATATGTTTATATATGTTTAGGTCTATATATATATATATTTATATATATATGTTTATTGTATTTACGTTTATATGTTTATAGGTATATATATATATCTATATATGTATAAATATATATATGTGTGTTATTTTTAAATGATTTTATTATTTTAAATATTTGATCATAATAATTATTATTAGAATTAACTACTTTTTATTTTTTATCATTATTTTATTGTTATTAATATTATTATAAATTTCTTTATCATTATTATTATTATTATTATCAAATATATATATGTATGTATATATATAATCCTAACCCTAAACCTAGCCAGCCGCCACCCTCTCCCCTCTCTCTCTCTCTCCCGTTTTTCTCCCCCCCCCCTTGCTGGTTTGGCCGGCCCGCGCCGCCTCTTGCTGCCTCCAGCCTGCCACCGACCAGCCCCTCCAGTGCGCTCCCCTCTAGCCTACCATCGTTCGGCCCCTCCGCTCACCCCAGCTCCGCGCTCCCCATACCCGGCCCCTTCTGTGCGCTCCCCTCCTGCATGCTCCCCGCCCTGGCTTCCACCGTCTCCGCCTCGACGTCCGGTGAACCCCCCTGTCCAGACGGCTCCTGCTCTGGCCACCCCGGCCGCCGGCCCTCACCCCCCTGCACCTCCTTGGCCGGCTGCACCCCTGTACTACACCACCGCCCCGTCCGGATCCCGTTCTTGCCGCCACACCACCTCCCGCACCCCCGGATTCCACCTCCGGCACCCCTGCCCTATTCCGGCGGCCTCCGGCAGGTTTCTGGTAGCCTCCAGCAGTTTTCAGTCGAGCCTCGCCGCCGGCCAGCGGCTTCCAACTCACTCCGGCGAACTCCAGCCAAGCTCCGGCGAGCCGCCTTGGGCCTGCACCCCTCCGGTCGCCCATTCAGGCCTCCCGTCGTTTTTCTGCACTCCGGCCAGCCGTCGCTGCCTTGTGCCGGCCAGCGGCGCACACGAAATTCGGTGTGCGACCCAGCGGTCGAGCACGTCTGCGCCGAGGTAGGTTTTGTGTCATTTGAATATAAATATATATTTATAATTTGTGGTTGGTTGATTAATTGTTTGGTTTGTGCAGCGCGTTGGCAGATTAATTCCGCAACGCGGAGGTCTTCAGCTTGCATGCGCGTACGCGCCTACACGAGGTGTGGTGCATCATCGGGTTCAGTTAACGAATCGAGGTGAGGTTTGTTTTGTTCTTACATAAAGTATTTTATATCAACGTTTATATATTTGTGTATATATATATATATGTATGTATATATATATATATTAGTTTTTATATGAATTATTATAAGTCGGCGGTAATATGATTTTAATTGTTGTGCGTTTGATACAATGTGTTGGCGAGAAAACCTCGTGATACTCTGGTCATCAACGTGCATGTGTTTTTGCGAGGTGTGACACACCGTGCGTTTGGATTTCAAGCTGAGGTAGGTCTCTTATTGCACTCGCCTTTAAATTTAGAATTTATTTATTCCTTTTCATTTTATTGAGTTTCAGAAAATTTAAAATTATTATTAAGTAGTTATTTATATTGTGGTGATTTGCAGATAATGAAAGCTGTTTAATTCTAGCGTTTCATTGAATGTGTTTTTCTTGGTTTTAATTGTGTGCTTCCATAGTAATATTGCTAAATGGATTCTTTTTGAAATGTGAAAGTCATGTTGAATTGTGTTTTGAAATGTTTTTGGTGTGTGTAAATTGGTAGGTGTATTGTTTATGGAAAAGGTGCTTCATAGAACCTTGATTAAAGGAAATGTTGTATGACCTTTAAACTTTATTTTGGGATACTTTAATCATGGCTCTTGGTTGTTGAAAAATGTTTTCCTTTGACGTGTGAATAAAAGTTTGGATTTCATTTGAGAAATAGCATTCCTTAAAAAAAATTCTTAAAGGCCTGTTTGGCCCTTGAGCTGGATTTTGGAATTTGTCAGTGGTGGTTTGGTTTTACTTAAATGGGTTTCTAAGTATGTTTTTCTAGTTTTCAACGTGATGGCGTGTGTTATATCTTTTGGAAACACTTTGATATTAAATGGTTTAAATATTGTGATGTGGCGGCCCGATTGGCACTTTATTGAATGTGAAGTGAATATGTAAATATACGTACTTATGGGGCATCTCTACAGAGGGACTTCCCTTAAAGGGTTGTCGTGTAGCGGTGTCCGTGTAAGGGGTTGGCAGGTGCGGTGATATGAGTCACGCGTGGGAGGGCCTCCCACTTACACAGTATTATTAAAACTATCATGGGTTCGTAGGCGTCTTTTAGAGAATCGAGTGACGGTTGCTGGCTAACCCCGATTAGACGGGTTAGTCCCCCCTTGGTAGGTAAGGCCATTTGAGGCATGCCACTGGTTGGATGTTAGGTCGGCCAGTTGGATATTGACTATAGAGTACCATGCCTGCAGGTAGTCTGAACCCGAGTACGTCTAGTGGTTTTCTTGGGATGTTTAGGATCTCCCATGGTTATTGCTTATAACTTCTAGTTTACCATTACTTGCACTTGTTTTCCTTGCTTGTTTACCTTCAGTCATCCTTCACAGCTTATACTTAAACTGTTAGATTTTGGGAAAAAGGTTTTCAAATGAAAATACTCTATTTTCATTGTGTAATATTTGAAAATGTAACACTTCTTTCCCTTTAGAATGAGTTTGGCTTTAATGAAAGGAATCCAACTTTTGAAAACGAACAAAGGTAATGGCTTGTGTTTTGATTTTTAAGTGAAACATAATAAAAGCTTAATTTTATACATTGTAGTTCAAACCTGGAATATATAGATTATTTATTTACTGGCAGTGCTTTGGGATTTGTTGTTGGGCTCACCTACTGAGTACTTTTTGTGCTCACACCTATCTTTTACCACTTCAGTTGAAGGTTCCTTGTGTTCAGGTTTTTCCTGGTTTGAGTCGCTCAGTGATGGAGTGACGCTAGTGGTTAGTTGGGTGGTGACCGTGAGGTCACGTGGAGGTATGTTTGTGATGTAGTTTTGATTCTGTTGTTAGTGTTGTCTGTTTTGTTTAGTTATATTCTTTCTATTGATCATGTTATTGGTTTGGGCTGAAATTGTTCCCAAGGATTAAAATTTCAATGCCCGACACTAGTTTCCATCCCGGGGGGATCGGGAACGCCCCTCGGGTCATGCCGTGGACCAGCTCGGGTGACCGGTTCAGGGTCAACTCCGGATGGTTCGTGATAAAATGGTATCAGAGGAGGTTCTTGTGATTTGGGTTGTCTGGAAGGTGGAGATTAGGACTTTCGGGACTCGAGAGGTAGGTACGGGAAGGACGTCATGAACCCTCACCCGTTTCGCACCTCGAGTCGCTAGGGGTGGTCCGAAAATTGTGTCTTTGTCTCTTTCTGGTTTGTCTTGGATTGAGAGATGACAATGGAGGCAAGCTGACATTACATCATGATTTCACATGGAGAAGTGACCCTTGTGGAGTCTGAGTACACGGTTTGAATTCCTCCTTGTGGTCGACGCTGACTTAGGACATGGACCACTACCATGTCGCTAGGTTGAGCGTGATTACTAGTCCCTCACTCCAGTGGTTGATGAAAATTTGGATGCTGTTTTTGTTTTGGTCTGTGTAAGTACGTTGTTGCAAATGAAAAAGGTTTTTGAAAAATTGGACTGGTTTCTTTTAAAATACTTTAAATGTATGAAATGGGTTTTAAAACTGAAATCTCTTGATTTGGAAATCTGTTGTTTGCTTGGAATTGGTTAAGAATAATTTGGGGTGAAACCTCAGGTCCACTTTATGAACATTTTCACATGAATGCGAATGCATGGAAAGTGAATGTTGGTGCGAGTATGAATGGAAAGTGGATGAAGACATGTGCAACAGTTCATGAGATTACCTGGGTGTGTATTTGAAATTAAAGTTTTGAGCTTGTTTTCTAAATTGGTTTTAAAGGGGAAATGGTTTTGGAAAATTTTTTGGTTTGAAAGTCGATTGGTATTTGGAAAGTGGTCTTGAAAGAGGGTGGGTTTAAAGTCTAAAATAAAAAGGGTATAATAAAAAGGATATTTTATTTTGGGTTGTGTTTGTGTTTGTTTGGCCTTTGCACTGACTGTTTTTGATGAAGGAGCTTTTATTGATGTTGCTTCGGTTTGATATTGGTTTTGGCTTTGTGTTTTATAAGTCTCTTAGGAAATGTCGCCCAGAAGGTCTCTAAGGATTCAGATAAGTCATGCCCAGTTTTTGGTCCTCCTCAGACTTTGCCTATTCTCCATGGTGATCAGGGTCCTTTGGAGGCAGTAGAATGGCTCGAGGGAGTGGAGCGTGTCTTTAGAACGTTGGGAACTCCTGATAATGTTAAGGTTCGTGCAATTATGGAGTTGTTTAAGGGTCCAGCTCTATACCGGTGGAAGATGGTTACCCCATCATCAACGCAAGTTGGAGTGACATGGGATGTCTTTAAAATCGTTTTCATCCAATGGATTGTACCTGAGGAAGTGAAGCTGGAGAAAAAGAGGGAGCTTGTGCATATTCAACAAGGCCAATGGACGGTGAAGGCATATGTTGACCATTTCAAGGAACTAATTTCCTTTTCTCCAGAGGTAGAGTCGCATGATCTCGTGAAGGACTCTATTTTCATTGGGTGTCTTCATCCAGAGATCAAGGAGCGAGTCCTCCCTTCTAAAGACCTTTGTTTCAAGAAGCTGGTGGAGGAAGCATTTTTGGCTGAGTTGGTTTCCGAAGCACAGTTGGTTAGTACTCCAGCATCCCTGGTTGTTCGTAAGAGTTTCCCCTCTGGTGTGAAAAATATGCCAAAGATACCTATACCTCAGGAGTTATCCCCCTTGGTCCCAGCTTCCAGTTCATCAGATCATTTAATGGTATGATATCAGCGTGGTCATTTTGGGCATTTAAAGTCGTCTTATCGCAACCCTCCGAAGGCGTGTCATTGATGTGGCTATCTGGGTCATCTGGAAAAGTTTTACAGGAAGCGTCTCTTGAAGAAGACGCCGTGATGGGAGAATGTCAGTACCTTACTATGAGATAGAAGATGCTGCAGCCATTAGAGCCCCAGCCACAGGACATTTGGTGAAGCTCGCGCACAGTCAAGAGTTCCCAAGGCTATGAAGCTTTGGTCCATGTTTTGTTCTGTGTTGGTGGTGGAACAATTAGAAATATTTTCTTATTTTCTTATCTGCTATTAATGTTTCAACATCGTTGTAAGTACATTGTTCTTCTATGAAGTAATGATGAATTTGTTCAATTAAAATACAAACAATCTTGATTGTGTTGATGTGATCGTGAAAATTGTGTGTCTTTCGTAAAGTGTGTTAGGCCTTTGTGTAAGTTGACCATGGTTTAGTTATGCTTGTCGGATGTAGTTATGCTTCGTGTATTAATGTGGGTCATGTTTCTGACTTGATGTATGGTTATGTATTTTTTGTGGGTTATCCCTGGTGTTGATGTTTATTGACTCTAGTGGAGGGTTCAACATTCGACGGAGGTGTTGTTTTGATCGTGTTATATGAGTTGTTTTGGATCGGTTATGTGTCCCCGCACTGGAACCAACCCCCCTTATGGTAGTATGTTTGGAGTGTTAAACTTTTCGAACTAGTTGAGTTCTTGTAGTGGGGAGAACCCCTTCGTATTCTCCCCTCAACCTCGGACTTCAGTTTTCTCTTGAATCGGTTGGGTGTGACCTGTGTAGAGTAAGGCCATCCCGAGATTCTCAGTCCTCTTCGGTTCCTTTAGTTCCGTTTGGGAATAGACCTGAATCTTGACCGACTTTTGGCTTGGTGACTTTCTGGGGGCAGAAAGTGTCTGTGGTGGGGAGAATTGTCATACCCCGACCGCTGACGTCCTTAATTTTCTTCTTTCTTGGTCCCGGTTTAAATTGTTTTCGATGTTTATTTGTGTTGGCGGTTTCGCGCCGGTGCACGGTCACCACATCGTTAGCGGTGACCGTGCGTTCAGCCCGGGTGGCCGTGTGTTCACCCGGCGTTTTAAATATTTAAATTTTTATGTTGACATTTTATTATTATTACCATTTAAATTGTATTATCATTATTGTTGTATTTTTATATATGTATTTATATATGTGTATATTAATGTACATATATATATATATATATGTCTATATATGTATATATATATATGTTTATATATGTTTAGCTCTATATATATATATTTATATATATATGTTTATTGTATTTACGTTTATATGTTTATAGGTATATATATATTTCTATATATGTATAAATATATATATGTGGGTTATTTTTAAATGATATTATTATTTTAAATATTTGATCATAATAATTATTATTAGAATTAACTAATTTTTATTTATTATCATTATTTTATTATTATTATTATTATTATAAATTTTTTATCATTATTATTATTATTATTATAAAATATATATATATATATATTTATATAATCCTAACCATAAACCTACCAAGCACCACCCTCTCGCCCCTCTCTCTCTCCCCGTTTTTCTCCCCCCCCCCTTCCGGTTTGGCCGGCCCGCGCCGCCTCTTGCTGCCTCCAGCCCGCCGCCGTCCGGCCCCTCCTGCGCGCTCCCCTCCAGCCTGCCGCCATCTGGCCCCTCCGCTCACCCCAGCTCCGTGCTCCCCGCACCCGGCCCCTTCTGCGCGCTCCCCTCCTGCGCACTCCCCGCCCCGGCTTCCAGCATCTCCGCCTCGACGTCCGGCAACCCCCCTTGTCCAGACGGCTCCTGTTCCTGCCACCCGAGCCGCCGGCCCGCACCCCCCCCCCCCTACACCTCCCTGGCCGGCCGCACCCCTGTCCTACACCCGTTTTCTGCCTGACTCTTATTCCGGCCGTCGCACCACCTCCCGCACCCCCCGGCTTCCGCCTCCGGCGCCCCTGCCCTATTCCGGCGGCCTCCAGCAGTTTTCTGGCGGCCTCCGTAGGTTTTCGGCGAGCCCTGCCACCCTCCAGCGACTTCTGACTCCCTCCGGTGAACTCCGGCCAAGCTCTGGCGAGCCGCCTTTGGCATGCACCCCTCCAGCCTCCCATTCGGGCCTCCTGTTGTTTTTCTACACTCCATCCAGCCGCCGCCGCCATGCACCGGCCAGCGACGCACCCGGAAATCGGTGCGCGACCCGGTGGTCGAGCACGTTTGTGCCGGGGAATGTTTTGTGTCGTGTGAATATATATATATATATATATATATATATATATATATATATATATATCTATCTTGTGGTCGGTTGATTAATTGTTTTGTTTGTGCAGCGCTTTGGCGGATTAATTCCGCAACGCGGAGGTTTTCAGATTGTAAGCGCGTACGCCCCTGCACGAGGTGTGGTGCATCATCGGGTTTAGTTAGCGAATCGAGGTGAGGTTTTTTTTGTTCTTACTTAAAGTATTTTAAATAAACGTTTATATATTTTTGTGTATATATATATATGTGTGTGTATATATATATATATTTTAGTTTTTAAATGAATTATTATAAGTCGGTGTTTATGTGATTTTAATTGTTGTGCGTTTGATACAGTGCGTTGGTGAGATAACCTCGCGATGCAGTTTTCATCAACGTGCGTGTGTTTCTATGAGGTGCGACACACCATGCGTTTGGATTTCAATCTGAGGTATGTCTCCCATTTCACTCGCCTTTAAATTTAGAATTTATTTATTTCTTGTCTTTTTATTGAGTTTTAGTAAATTTAAAATTATTATTAAGTAGTTATTTATAGTGTGGTGAATTTATGATAATGAAAGCTGTTTAATTCTAGCATTTCATTGAAAGTGTTTTTCTTGGTTTTAATTGTGTGCATCCATAGTAATATTGCTAAATGTCTTCTTTATGAAATGTGAAAGTCATGTTGAATTGTGTTTTGAAATGTTTTTGGTGTGTGTAAATTGGTAGGTGTATTGTTTATGGAAAAGGTGCTTCTTAGAACTTTGATTAAAGGAAATGTTGTATGACCTTTGAACATGATTTTGGGAAACATTAACCATGGTTCTTGGTTGTTGAAAAATGTTTTCCTTTGACATGTGAATAAATGTTTGGATTTCATTTGAGAAATAGAATTCCTTCAAAATAATGATTAAAGGCCCATTTGGCCCTTGAGCTGGATTTTGGAATTTGTCAGTGGTGGTTTGAATTTCCTTAAATGGGGTTCTATGTATGCTTTTCTGGTATTCAACATGATGGCTTTTGTTATATCTTTTGGAAACGCTTTGATATTAAATGGTTTAAACGTAGTGATGTGGCGGACCGATTGGCACTTTATTGAATGTGAAGTGAATATGTAAATATACGTACTTATGGGGAATCTCTACAGAGGGACTTCCCTTAGAGGGTTGTCGTGTAGCGGTGTCCGTGTAAGGGGTAGGAAAGTTAGGTGAGATGAGTCACACATGCAAGGGCCTCCTACTTACACAGTATTATTAAAACTATTGTGGGTTCTAGGGCGTCTTTTAGGGAATCGAGTGACGGTTGCTGGCTAACCCCGATTAGACGGGTTAGTCCCCCCTTGGTAGGTAAGGCCTTGTGGGGCGTGACACTGGTTGGCTGTTAGGGAGACCAGTTGGTTATTGACTATAGAGTACCATGTCGGTAGGTAGTCTGAACCCGAGTACACCCAGGGTTTTTCTAGGGATGTTTAGGATCACCCATGGTTATTGCTTATAACTTCTAGTTTACCTTTACTTGCACTTGTTTTCCTTGCTTTTTTACCTTCAGTCGTCCTTCACAGCATATACTTATAGTGTTAGATTTTTGGAAAAAGGTTTCCAAATGAAAATACTTTATTTTCATTGTGTATGATTTGAAAATGTTACACTTCTTTACCTTTAGAATGAGTTTCGATTTAATGAAAGGAATCCAACTTTTGAAAAAGAACAAGGGTAATGGCTCATGTTATGAATTTTAAGTGAAACATAATAAAAGCTTACTCTTATACATTGTAGTTCAAACCTGGAATATGTAGATTCTTTATTTACTGGCAGTGATTTGCGAATTGTTATTGGGCTCACCTACTGAGTACTTTTTGTGCTCACGCCTATCATTTACCACTTTAGATGCAGGTTCCTTGTGTTCAAGTTTTTTTTGTTTGAGTCGCTCAGTGATGGAGCGACGCTGGTGTTTAGTTGGGTGGTGACCGTGAGTTCATGTGGAGGTATGTTTGTGACGTAGTTTTGTTTATGCTGTTAGTGTTGTCTGTTTTTTAGTTATATTCTTTCTTTTGATCCTGTTTTTGGTTTGGGCTGAAACCATTCCCAACGATTAAAATTTCAATGCCTGGTACTAGTTTCCATCCCGGGGGGATCGGTAACGCCCCTCGGGACTTGTCGCGGACTGGCTCGGGTGACCGGTTTATGGTCTACTTGGGCTGGTTTGTGACAAGAATTGTACTTCATGACACATAATTAGTAATCTCACTCTTTATGATTTCCAAAAAAAATCTTTTAAATATCTATACAACATAGTTCCACTAGGGTGTATAGAGAAATTAGACTGATGATCATCATCCAATAATTCAATTTTTATCTCATGTATTGAGGGAACACAATGATAATTTCCAAATGTCAAAACTCCATCATCATATAAGATGTTTATGAATCTCTCATCACTCACAACATTAATTTTATTTTAATAATCTTCATCATCATACTGAAAAAAATTTATCCTTTCAAATATATATGATTTGGAAACCATTTGAAAAAGATGTGAAGTTTCACCTTCCATGATAATTCCTAAATCCATCTTTTCTAGATCCAAGAACATAGGATATTTTTCAACACCCATTTTGTTTATAACTCTAGTGTATTTTCTACTCAAATACATTTTCAATACTAAATTGTAAGTGTATTATGAAATCATAATCCCTGAGTATCTGAAGTCATCTCTTTTTTCTAATTTTGAGTTATTTCTTTGTGAAAATATATATTAAATTGTTTTGATCTATATATATCACACATATTTCACCATAAAGATAGCATCTCAATATAGTTAAAGAAAATATTTCTATTACGAACTCAAGATCATGAGTTGGGTAGTTCTGTTCATTTTTTTTAATTTCCTTGATACATAATCTATTACTCTATCATTCATCATATGGACACAATGAAGTCCTTTCCATGATAAATCACTACAAATCACAAACCCATCATTCCCATATGGTAATGTCTAGATATGATCATTTAATAATCTTTTATTCAATTCTTCAAAACATTTTCACACTCTTTTTTCCAAATGAATTGAACCCCTCTACATGTGAACATGGTTAATTGGTTAGCCAATAGGGAACAATTATGGACCAAATTCTGATAGTAACCTACTAAACCAATGAAACTATATACCTTGATTATGATAATAGGTTTTGTACATTCATGGATTGCATTTTTCTTTGAAATATCAACACATATTTAATCATTCAAGATAATATAGACAATAAAAGAAATTTCATAAATCTATAATTCACACTTGATAAACATCCCATATAGCTATTTTCTAAGAAGAGTCTTCATAATTATCTATAAGTGGTTCTCATGGTCTTTTTAGCTTTTAGATTATACCATCATATCGTCAATACATAATATGAAAAAATAATCAAGATATTGTATCAGCATTATGTTCATTAGATCTATAAAAATAGAGGGTATATTAGTCAGTCCAAATAGCATTACTGTAAACAAAAAATGTAAATACCTGACTTGGGATGCTGTATTTGGAACATCATCTTTACTTACACCCAATTGATGATATCTAGACAAAATCCTATATTCAATAAAATTTGAGCTCCATGAATTTGATCGATCAAATCATGAATGAATGGTAGAAAATACTACTTAATTATTTTAATATCATTTATTTCATTATATTCAATGCTTGACCTCATTGATCCATCTTTCTTTTTAACAAAAAGATCTCGGGCACCCCATAGAAAAACACAAGGAAAATTAAATCCCATATTACTTATCTCATTTAGTTTTTTCTTCATCTCTACTAATTCTATTATATCTATTCTATATATATTCTAGGATATTGTTCTTACATCAATTACTAAATCAATACCAAACTCAACATCATGCACTGGGGGATATCTTGTTCAATTATTGTGAAAAATATCAATTTATTCTTTAAAGATTTGTACATCATGAATTTTAATATTTCATTCTTAATCCCTAGAAGTAATTTCCTTTTCCTACCATATAATCTCATTTAGTAAAGCTCCTGGGGTGGTTTTTGATAATAATTAGGGGATGAATTTTCTGCTCTTTGAAATATGGATTATAAATCTTCGTCGCAAGTTGTTACTTACATATTCTTACACTAGGTTTTTGAATCAGATTTTGATATTTATTCCATACCAAGGATTATGTCAAATTTTTTCCAAATTTATGATGATAAAGTCAGCTGATAAGTCACATTTATATGTAATAATGGGAATTTTCTAACACATTTTTATTGCAATAAGATTTTCCTTATTGGATTTTACTGAAAACTCCCTTGTTAATGTGAATTAAAAGTGTATAATTTTTAATGAAATATAGGAAGATATAACTGAAATTGATGATCCAAAATCAAATAAAGAATTATAATTTTTTTTTAGTTAATTAAAGAACCTTCCTCCACATCATTAGGAACATCAACCTCATCAATTGAGATCAAAAAATCTTGGTCATTCTCTATTTTCCTTTTCTAGGTAATGTTTCCTTGATTCTTAGGATAATCATATAAATTATGTCCTATATCATTGAACATTTGTTGATTATTTCCTCCCCTTTCAATCATGACCTTGTTTTCCTTTTAATCTATATTTATATCAAACTCTAATTCACTATAATAATGTACTAGTGGGTTTCTTCCCAAAATTACCTATAGTTCAAAAGTCAATTTTTCTATTCTTCCCCTTATTTCTTTTTCTGTAGTATTCGATGACCCTCTTGTTATCTTAATTTTTTTTAAATAATAAGACATTGAAAATTGATTTTCTGTCAAGATATCACATTTGAATATAACCTTGTATGATTAATAATATTTTGAGGCCAACACCCATTTGAGGAATGGTTTTGACCCATGAAATAACTGATCATTCTTATTCATTGGGTTATGTATGTAGAATTCATCATTCCATACTAACCTTGTGAATATAGCCTCATAATTTTAAAAATTATCTTCCACTTTTTTACTAAGACATAGAAATTTCCTTTCCATATCATCTTTTTATTTATGATGTAAGTATTTTTCTATGAAATTTTATTTAAACTTCATCTATTCCATATTTTATTCTTTATCCTCTTACATTGTGTTTTGAATTAATGAACACCATTAATCTACACACGTAAGAGATAATCACTTCCATGATAACATTTGCCTTTTTTTTACTCTTCAAAGCCTGAAATATTTTATCTAATGAATGAATCCATTGTTCAGCAACAAAAAATTTTTTAGTACTATTAAATGATGGTGGTTGTTGTCTCATTAAAAATTATAACATTGATCCACCATGTTTTGGGTAAGGGTGTTTTATATGGGTATGGTTTTACTTCATAACCTGAGCGAGATGTATCTATATGGTTATAAGTTGTTTAGAACTAGTTGTATCACCATATTCACTATCATTATATTGCATAGGAAGGAAATTCAAATATGGATTATGTTGGTTGATATGTGTTCTATTCCTTCCACTAGGAATCATTTCTAAATAATGGAAAACTCTGGATGATGTTATGAATCAAAATGATTAATTCCAATGTAGTAAACTAACTAGCATAAATTGGAAAACATATGCTCATCCAATCAAAAAATCATAAAAATGGTGTATATTTTGACATATTTACTCATAAATCCTTTATAATGGATTGTAATGAATATGTGAATTATTATATGCATATCCCCTGGGAGTGTCTAACTAGGTGTGCAGCGGAGGCTCGTTATCCTATTCTAGGTTACCACAAGTCAGGCCTGAAACACGTTTTTAGAGATATTAAACCTTGGTACATCTAGGCCAGTTCCAGATCCACTTATTGTATCCAGACATTGATATATTGCATGAAAAACCACATAATATCTATTTTGTAGAAATTCTAGGATGATCTTCTATACTTATTCTCAAAGGTTATCATAGGGTAATTTTCTATAATCAATGTTTTTCAAAATTTAATTTCCATGGATTGTTTTAAAATTCCTTTAACACCAACTCTAACACACTAACCCTAGTTTCCCAAAGTCAGTGCATTATTTTATTACCTCCGTTTGGTCACAATAAATAAAATACAGAAGGACCAATTAGTTTAGTATCCTTTGAATAACTATATACAAACATAACTTTTAAATTATACCATGAAATTAAAAACAACATATTATATCATTTGAAAACACTAATATCCCTTAGAATATCACTACAGGTCATTCATAATATAATTATTTTTTTATTAGGGGAAATTAAACATAATAAATGGTGAGCACAGATGATCAGTAGGGATAAAATATATATAGTAGAATATATCATAAATAAGCCTAATCTTTTAAGGTAAGGTATAAAAAAACTAGTTAAACATAATATTCAGTGTAATATGGATAGACTAAATCAAATAATTCTATTTAAAAATTCCCATGGATATTATTCTAGTCAAATACGCACATGTAATTTCAAAAACTAATATCATAGTGAGGTAATGAAAAATAGTGGACATCTTGACCACATAATCAAGGCCTCATGATAAGACCATAAATAAATGGGTGAAAACTCAAACCAGTTTGTCTCATGAAACCTACCGGTTCATCAAGGGGCTATTGCGGGCTCTACTCGCCACATACTATTCCAAATGCATTCTTTATATGAAAAGTGGGAGACATAACATAAACATTCATATTGAAACTACCTTGTGAAATGTTAATACATTAACCATAAACCATGAATTGTATAAAAATATAACATCTGTAGTGAAAAATATCATAAAACATTCAATAAAATATGTATGATTTTATCATAATAAATATATATGAATTAATCCAAAAATCTATGAAAGGATGTTGCTATAGATTATGATAATCAAATAAAGATAGCAAAACTATGTGAGATAAATACCCATTTTGAAATTAAACTCATATAAAAGTTACTCTATTATAAAATATATCATTCCTTTTGAAAATAAAATTATAAGATTGTAACAGAAGCTTCAAGATGTTAATTTGTCATAATGGTGGAACATATCCACTCACACCATATTAGTTAAAAATCAATCTTTCCTTAATTTTTTTAAAAGAACATAAATTGCCTCGTTTGGAAAATGGAAAATGGATTCATTTCAAAATGTTTTAAAAAAATTCAAACATGGGTAAATATTGATTTAATATATGATTGATAATATTTTGAATTAAATGTTAAGAAACGTGCAAATGGATGATAATAATTTCCGAGAAGATAATTATGTATAAACAACCTCAGATAATAATGAGATTGTAAAATTAACACTTACCTCATACATTACTTCAGTTTAGGGGTTATTAACTTCTAATATATTTCTTAAATAATGTTACTATGTTATACCAGGATCATTTTCATTTTTATGATATTTTATATGATCCTATTATATTATTTTTTTAATAATATTTCCGTATTACCAGTGTTTGGAGTGTTAACTACCTGGTTTTATTATGATTTTCTTTGTCATGTAAGTCATATGTCATATGAATAACATATACATTCTTTATTTAAAAAATGATATTAAGTTCATAAATAATATATTCATTCATTATATACATTTTCATAATCAATCATAAATGATTGTAGTGGATGATGAATCTTATCGCATCGTGGAGACAGTATGTCTTACGTACACACAAGGGACAATATTATTCCCTTAATGGATAAATGATATAGAATTGGATGGTAAATTATTTATAAAAAATAATTACATTGTCATATTCATTTTTTATATCAATTATAATAATCATTATATACATCCAAATAAAGTAGTGTTGAATATGAAATTACACCATGAAATGGAGATGGTAAATTGTATGTATGCACACATGAGGATATTTTTATTCATGGGATGGATTAAGAGAATATTATGGTTGTTTAATAATTATAATAAAAACCATAATATATATTTTTCTGGATTTATTACTTTCCTATGGAAACATTATAATAAGAGAAATTATAAGTAGAAAAGTATTTGAAACAATTTGATAAAAAATGTCTTATTTCTTTGATATCTCTTATTGACATGAACAAAAGGTCTCCATTGGATGATTTCATAAAGAATTATGGCCACTATGATTAATTGAGGAAATATGGTTGTATAATTTCATTGTGTTTTTCAATTCAAATGGAATTATATGTGTGAATAAAATAGATTGATAGGTTCCTTAGTAAAAGAGAGGGGAAGGGAACTTTTGGAAACTCCAAAAATATTATTTCAATAGAAATTTATTTTGGATTTATAATGTCCACAATTTGAGTTATTTCATAGATAAAATGAGGATGGATCACAATCCCTACAACCAATTATGTTTAGATTAGATCAGGTCACAAAACTAACCTTATCTTTTTTATATAACTCTATGTTAAACAGTTTAACTCTTATCATGTGTAATTGAATTTTTACACAATAGGGTTATTATATTTAATGTGAAATTATAAAAGTACACAATTTGGATTATTTATGACATAATTAATAGTATCATAGTTAGATGGTTGATATTTATAATTTTATAACTTTTATTTCATTTTATAAAATAGGATTTATTTTATCTTTTCATTTATGTCATCTTTGAGACTATTTAATACAATATATTTGTTAAAGTCATAAAAACTTTATTAAATAGAAAAAACCACATTTACTAATACATAAAATTTCAATTTCATCCAAAAAATCAAGGGCGGTATCAAATATTTCAAAATATATATTTATTATAATATTATTAACATCATTTAATTTATTCGTCCATTAATAAATAAATTTTTTCATTATCATTGTTTCATAATTTAATTTAATTATGTATTTTGAAGATTTATTAATAAATTTTCATTTTTTAGATAAAAAATTTATATTTCGATACAATATTTATAGTGTAGCATATCACATATATGACCTCATAATAAAAAGATATAGTTTTTAAAATTTGAATATTAAAATTTTAACTCTTCTTTATGTAAAATATAATAAACAACTTAATCTAACCCAAGTGGCTGAAAAGGGATCATATTTTCGAACTATGGTAGATTTTGGGTGAATATACTTATCTAATAAAATTATGACAAATGTTAGGGTAATTTTATAATATTATAATATTAATTTTACCTTTATTATCCTATTATCCTTTAGTTGTGAAAAATAATATCCAAAAGTTATTATCCACCAAAATCTATTTTGACCCCATTTGACCACATTTTTCATATAAACTAAAATCATGTATGTTTTTTTGGAAATTCAATTCATCAACATGGTAAACTTTCATTTAATGCTGTTATATAGATGTGGTTAGAAGATTGGTAAAAGTGACATTTAAAATTCAATAAATTTTTATATATAATTAAATTATAAAAAATGATTTCAACGAAATACATTGGGTTTATAAATATATTCATTACATATTGTGACACTAAAATCAGTCTACTTGTCAATAATTATTTTAATAAAAATTCATATTTTTAAAAACAATGTAGTATTTTCAGTATTCATAAAAAATGTAACTTTTATTTAATATAAAAAAAATTTATTTTAAGATTGTTTTGATATTAAATATTCAAAAATAAAATCGTTTTTAAAATTTTAAATTTATAAATTTCATAATGTGTTTAATAATATTAATAATAGCTTTTCCAATGGCTAGTTTGATGGGTCATGGGGTGCTCGAATTCATTATTACATGCAGCACCAGCTATTATATTATTTAAAAATAAGTATACAATAGAAACATGCAGTATTGCACAATTAAAGGGGAAAATAAAAATTGTTCTTCTTTTAAATTTTTGTTACATTTCTATATTACGAAATGAATAAAATTGAGGGAATTAATATATAATTTCATTAAGTATCCAAATGAGAAGAAAATGATATTTGGTTATGAAGGAAAAATTAGAATATTCTTTTAATGAAAGTAAAATAAATACTAAATGAAATTGAGATAAAAAAAATAGATTCTAAACGGAGTGTTAACTATCATATTATATTCCAATTATAAAATAAACATCATATAGACCATTATCCATCAGTAATAAATTAATATTTATTTTAGGTAAATAAAAGGGAAGTACATACAAACATAAATGTGAATCG
This sequence comes from Viscum album, assembly GCA_963277665.1. Taxonomy (NCBI): domain Eukaryota; kingdom Viridiplantae; phylum Streptophyta; class Magnoliopsida; order Santalales; family Viscaceae; genus Viscum; species Viscum album. The sequence continues at coordinate 2,060,430,881 of OY728126.1, read as the reverse complement.
GTGTATATAAAATGATATGTATAAAAAAATTGAAATTAAGATGAAATCCCTTACATAATGATTAACATTAGTTCAATGTTATTTAACCAAATTAATAATAGTTTAAATATTTTTATTATTTTATACCAAAAGCATATTATTTTTTATACTATCAAATATGATCCACTTCATACATCTTATAACTCATTCGTTAAGAAAATTTCATTATTTCAATTGTTTCTAGTGTTAGTTTCTATATTATTTCCCACTTGATTTTATTTGGATGGTGCATTTTATCTATATAAGATACTAATTCATAATATATATATATATATATTTTAGTGTTATAAATATGAAATGTATTCATTGAATATGGCATCCCACCTTTTTATTACATAACCATTCATTACATTTTACAGACATAAGATCTTTAAAGTCTGGTGTCATGGAAATATAGAAAATAAAACATGAAAAAATCATAAAATTATGATCCACTATTAATGATTCATAATAGTTTTGTGGTATATAAAATTAATGCATCGCATATCTTGGAGACATACATGATTGGAAATGGTGAGTTGAAGGCAAGGTAAGGAAAATAAGTGAACCATTTGACATTTGATCGTGAGAAATATTAATAAGAACATGATAAAATTCATAAAGGCATCAATAATGTAAGAATAGGAATATAATAATAAAATGAACTTTAATCATAACTTTAATATGTGGCTGCAACATTTCATTTAGATATTCATTAACATATCACCAAGGTTTATCCACGAGGTGTCATAAAAATTACCAAGGTTGTTCACCAAGGTATCGTGAAACATGTCATCTCTAGAGATTAATTGATTTACCCAAAGAATTAGATTAATATAAAGAATAACCCTTAATATTTATTTATTTACACGTGATCCACATATATCATAATAATAAATTTTATAAATAACCCATATAGAATAAAAGAAATGGGTTTCATTTCCCAATTGTGACGATTTAAATGTTTATAAAAATGTCATTATGTCATTTATAACCAATGGAAAGGGAGTGAGGGTCGTATGTATTTCAATTATATAATCAACTATATCTTTTTTGGTATATTTATGAACTCCAATATAACTAAAATTGTTTTCGGTTTTCACATAAATAAAACAATAGTGAAAGAGAGAGAAAATTTGATGTGAAATTTCTACAGCATAACAACTATATATCAAGGTTTTATAAAATAAAAAAAGAGATGGGACATGGGTATCCCATACATAAATGAACCATTTTTATGTAGATGGAAATAATATAAGGAAATAAGATCATTTTTTGGATGTTTGAATGACACACCACAGGAAAATGAATCTTGAAAGGAAAGAGAAAGCGATATTTCTTTTACGAAAATCCAACAGTATAACGACGTCAAATAAAAATTCATAAAATCATTTGATGAGAGGGGAAAAGTTCACTCATAATTTGAAAATTAAATTTATAGTAGTAAATATATATAATTACAAGCCCCCATATAATAAAATGGAAGTATAATACATAACATAAAGGAATTCATGACATAAAAGTGGTGGGTGAAAGGGTCCCTTACATTGAAGAGAAATTTTGAAAGCCTGATGGTTGGGACACTGGGAGGCTTTATATAACCATAATAGGACTCCTTGGGAGGTAAAGAGACATGAACATAGTTGAAGAGGATTTTTGAAATAAATGAATGAGGGAATGTCTTTGAATTTATCGGAGAAATGACGGAATGAATTAATAATTTTTAAGGGACACCTCATCGGTGGTATTTGCAAAACCTTGGGCTTGACCTTGGTATTTTATCATGGTAATGTACACATAGTAAACCTCATATAATATATCACTATTAATAAGTTATCCAAAATTATTACACCATTAATGATTTCATTAATCACCCGAAATATAAAACTGTATTTTTACTATTCACCCAAAATTCAACTGTTTCAGAAAAATCCCAAAAATTAACCCTAACCTAAAATCGATGCTATAAATTCAAAAATTAACTCCATTTTATGAAAATAATTTTCTAAATAATTTAATTTAATTTCTTAAATATAATAATTATTTATTCCTAAAATAAAACTTTAAAACTATAACTCATTTTGTAACTCCTTAAGAAAGTAATCAATGTCCCATAAAATTATCGTATTAACATAATAGAATAAAGTAATAATTTATGATTAAATTTTATGAAAATATTTTTGCATTTTAAATTATTAAATTAATTATAAAATTGTAAATGAAGTATTTATGACATACAAAAATATCAAAACATATACTATGATCGTTTTTCACTATTAATATGTTTAAATTATATTTATACATTCATGGGAGAAGTTTCTATTTTTTTACCCAAATTACTATTCATTACCAATCATTACTATTCATACATGTATGTTACTATTCATAATTTACTATTCAATAAAAATTTTATTTGATCTTATTAGACTCTAAATTTTTTACTGAACACAACTACAGAAGACCATTATTGAAAATTAATTCACATTATTAATTATTTAATGTTTACATAAATATTTTAAAGTTCCATTTTTCCATAATTCTACAGTAAAATACATCCTATATTTATCCAGATATTTTAAATTCATAATATTTTCCATAATAAGAAATAACATTTTTATTTATATAAAATGACTACACAAAGTAGCTATGGTTTCATTACATATCCCTTTATAACACCATAATAGGATCTAAGTGTATGGTGTGCTATGGTGATAGAATCTTGGGGTGGCTCGGAAAACATTGCTAGTGTGGTGGTAATTATCAGCTTGAACTTCTCCCTTAGGCGATTTTGTTCAAGATTCATATGTTGATGTTTGGCTTGGGCTTGGTCTTTTGCAAAGCACATAGAATCTACCCCATTCCCAAGCTCCAACGGATGGGATTCATATGGCCCGAGTCTACTAGATGAGGCCATTCATTCTTCTTTCTGTATTAATTTACCAAGATTACTATATTTATAAAAATAGAACATTTTTTCCAACTATCATATTGACCAACGATCATATAACTGTAAAAACCCAATGGCCTCATTTTAGTTATACCCACTTCATTAATTATATGATATATTTTTCTTGAGTATAAAAAAAAATTAAAAAAATTTAGGAAACAAATATAATTAAAAAGTCATGGTCATTACATTCTTCACCCCTTAAAAAACATCTTCCCAAAAATTTTGTCTCGTACCCTCTAATGAGAAAAGGTGTGGGTATTTCTATCCCATAGACTCCTCCGGTTCCCATGTGGATTCTTCACATTTGTGGTTCCTCTAGAACATCTTAACAAGGTGGGGTTTTTTTTGTTTTGTAGAACCTTTTCTCTATGATCCAATATCACCTCCAGCTGCTCCACATGAGAGAGGACATCTTCCCGTTGTACCACCTCTAGATTTAGTACATGTGAAGGGTCTATAATGTACTCCCTCAAGAGATATTGGTAGAAGAAATCAGGAACTTGTGCTAGATTTGGAGGAAGTGGAAGCCGATAGGCCACTTATCCCACACGAATAATGATATCTTGGGGGTCAGAATACCTAAGATTGTGCATCCCTTTTTTTCCAAACATCATGACTCTCTTCCAAGGTGAAATCCAATGAAAGACCTTATACATAACATCAAACTCCAGGTCCCTTCAACGGTTTTCGGCATAGAACATCTGCCAACTCTGAGGAGCCTTAATGTGTTGCTAGATGGCATGGACCATTTCTACCATCATATTCATAGGATCAGGCCCAATAAGCATTCTCTCACCAGCTTCATTCTGAAAATTTGGAGTTCTACATCACTTCCTATATAGATCTTCATAGGGTTCCATTTGAATACTCAAGTGGAAGATGTTGTTGTATGAGAACTCAAGTAAAGAGAGATATTGACCACATCCACCTTTAAATTCCATTGAGAATGATCTCTGGATATCCTCGAGTGTTTGAATAGTCCTTTTAGATTGGAAATCTGTTTGGGGTGATAGGTCATATTGAAATTTAATTCAGTGCTCAGATCTTGTTGAAGAATTCTCTAGATTTTTGATGTCAACCATGGATCACGGTCAAATATGATAGAAAGTGTAACTCCATGCAGCCTCACCACTCCCTTCATGTAAATCCTAAAAAGTTGATCAAGAGGGAAATTTTCAAAAATATAGATGAAATGGGCAGTCTTGGTGAGAAGGTCCATAAAAACCCATATCTCATTGTATCCATTGGAATTTATCGAGAGACCAGTGTCAAATTCCACAGTGATATTTTCCCACATTCATTCTGGTATGGGTAGTGGTGGCAATACCCATTTAAGAAGTTGTCCCTCCTCCTTCACATGCTGACATACCAGGAACCATTACGTGTATTCATCAATCATTCTTTTCATATTATCCAACCAATAATGATCATGAAGGTCCCTATACATTTTCGTACTACCAGGATTTATAGAGAAATTAGAGCTATGAGCTTTATCCATCCGCTACTTTTTTAGTTTTATAATATACAGAACATATAGTCTTGTATGAAATTTCAGTACACCTTCTAGATCAGTATTGAACTCAGGAAACATTCCATCCTTCGCATCCTCAAATTTCTTCTGTATCAAATGATATTCTTTCTATGCATTCTTTATCTACTCAAGTAATGACGATTGAGAAATAATTTGGGTTAGGGTTAATGATGCCCCTTCCATTATAATTCCCATGTCTAGTTTTACTATGTCATTGATCAAAGGATATCTTTGAATAATTGTAATGGATAGAACAACAGGGTCTTTCCTGCTTAATGCATCAACGACATTGTTTTCTCTTCCGGGATGATAATTAATTGAACAATAATATTTGTTAAGAAGTTACAAAAAACTCCTTTGTCTCATGTTTAATTCATTATTTTGTGAAAATATACTTTTAACTTTGATGGTCTGTGTATATACCACATTTCTCCCCATAAAGATAGTGCCTCTATATCATTAGGGAAAAGATGACCATAGCGATCTCCAGAACATGTGTAAGATAGTTCTGCTCATGAGTCATCAACAATCATGATGCATAACAAATGACCTTTTCATTTTTCATGAGGATGCTCCCAAGACCATTCGAAGATGCATAGCTAAAAATAATGAATCCTTCTCCACTTGAGGGCAGATTTAACACTGGTGCAGTAACCAATCGCTTCTTTAGATCTTTTAATCCTTCATCACACTCCATTGTCCAGATAAACTTGACCCCTTTTTTAGTTAACTTGGTTAATGGATTTGGAATTCGTGAAATTTTTTTCACAAACCTCCAATAATATCCTGATAAACCAAGGAAACTATGAATCTCAGTTATTGTTGTAGGTGAAAGCCACTCCTATACAACTTTTTTCTTTGAATGGTCAAATGTGATCCCTTCATCAGTAACAATGTGCCCCAAAAAAGTAACTTTTTGTTACCCAAATTCAAATCTACTAAATGTTCCAAAAACCCTCTCCTCCTGAAATGTTTCCAAAATAACCCATAGATGATCCTCGTGCTTCTCACAAATTTTGGAATATATCAAAATATCATCAATAAAAACTACCACACTGTTATCTAGGTAGTCCTTAAAGACTCTATTCATCAAATTCATAAAAATAGTAGGTGCATTAGTTTGTCCAAAAGGCATGACAACAAACTCATAATTCCCATATCTTGATCGGAAGGCAGTTTTTGGAATAACCTCTTTCTTCACCCTCAATTGACGATAACCAGATCGAAGATCAATCTTAAAGAAGAATTACGCCCCATGAAGTTGGTTAAATAAGTCATCAATTCCTGGAAGAGGGTATTTATTCTTTACTATGATCCCATTTAGTTCTATATTATCAATGCATCGACGTAGAGATCCATCCTTCTTCTTTATAAATAGAACATGTGCTTCCCATAGAGACGCACTCGGTCGGGGTTCTTTGATATTCGATGAGATCCAGGTAAAATTTCAAAGGAGAAATCTACCTATCATTCTGGGGGATGTCCAGGAAACTCCTTAAGAAATACATGAATGTATTTCTGGATGATGGGGACATTTTTAATCCTCAATCTCCCGTTTCTTTCTTCTTCTTCTCTAATCAACTCCATAAAGAAGGATATAATATATTCTTCAAGACAAATATCAGTTTTAGATAACTCTCTTTAGACTATAACTGTAGGTTTTCGATTAATAAATACTGATATTTCCATACATCTGTATTTTATCTTAGCATTTTACATTGAGAGCTAGTGCATCCCTAGTATAATGTTTAATTCTAGCATGGGAATGACTACTATATTTTTGATAATATTTTGCTCACAAAATCTAATACTATAGTTTCTAAACACTAATGATGCTCGGATAATCCCACCCAGATTATTGACTGATAACTCTTCTTTTAGAAAATCAGGATTTGATTCTAAATTCCTCACAATCATCGATTAAATAAAGGAATGCCTAGAACCAGAATCAAACAAAGTACGTGCTAGCTTTGAGAGAACTACAAGGGTACCAACTACAACATCATTTGGAGCTTCATCTTCAGATGTCGTGATGGAAAAAGCGTTGCCTTTCTCCCATGTCCTTCGCTGTGGATGATAGTGGTTATCCACTACTGCCCTAGGATTTAGAAAATGATTAGCGATGTTTCCAAGTATTCCATACATAAATACTGGAGATTAGGTAGAGACTGCCCCATATTATCCATGTCATTAGTGTTTATAAGTTGTAGTTTTACCTCACTATGAAAATTCCTCACAATATGGACATCTCTTCCACAATTGTAGTGTTTCCCGCTCTCGAGCAGGATGTCCCCTGAATGATTTTTCCCACTTTTGTTACACCTGGGACATTTCCATTTCTTTCTTATTCTTCGCTAGTCAAAAGTACTCCCTCAGCTGGGCTCCATCAATCTATTCTGGTCATTGAATTTATGAGACCACTGCATCTCACCATTCTCTAGATCGAGTTTCATCACACTTCGCACAATCTCCGCATAGCTATCATAATCTCGACTGGCTATATTCCTCCACAGATGAGGTCTCAATCCACTGAGGAATCTATCAACCTTACCATTAGATCCATTACAATTCTTGAGGTATAATGGGAATGACTTGTAATGTTCAACTCATAGCTTTCCAGAGATTTATTCTCCTTCTTCTTCTGCTCAAAAACTCATTCTCCATCCTTGTTCTCATGGAACGAGAGAAATACTTACTCAAGAAGATACCTATGTACTCTTCCCACATCAAAGCCTCAACAAACACTCTTTTCCTCATGTTTATAATCATTTCCCACCACTGATCAGCTTCTCCCTCTAAGAGATAGATAGTCAGGGTGACCTTCTCTTTCCCTGAACGTAGGAACATAGAAAAGATATTCTCTATAGAACTATTCCATTGTTCAGCAATCAATGGGTTAGTCTATCCACTGATGGATGGTGGTCATTGAACCAAAAAAGGCCTCAAAATTATGTTATTACTTTCATAGTAAGATTGTACACTCATCATGATTCAATTTATTTCCCATAACATGAGTCAGTTGGTTCTTCATTCGCATGAATATTTCCATTCCGACATCCATCAGAGGGTCGTCAATGCAAGGTCCATTGTGGTCCCCATTTGCATGGTTCCTCCTATATCCCTCCATTTCTAAAATAATAAAACTGTTGTGAGGAACATATTTTATTTACGAATCTTTAATCAATAAAGGATTTTATGTCTTAAAACTTCTTTAAACAATTCCATTTCCCTATGAATCCTTTATAATGATTCATAAAAAAGCTTATAATTAACCAAACATATCCCCCGGGTGTGTCGTAACCAAGAGTGCAGCAAGGCCAATTGTTGTGTACCAGGATACACTGGGTCAATCCCAACACTCTTGTTCAATGTTTTCACTCTATGGAACCTCTATTCCAAATCCACATCTACCTGCTCTTATCCAGATAGAGATGTATTTTCTTGATAAAACACTTACTGAATACTCACCAAAATACCAAGATGTTTTCCTATATTTAAACGTTTCTATAGAATTATTCCTAAATTTTTCATAAACTAATTTCTATAAATAACTAAACTATCCTTTGATAACAACTATGACAATATCATTTTTATTACAAAACAATTCATTACATTTTACAAACAGAGGATCTTTAAATCTAGTGTCTTAGAAATCAGGAACATAATGTAAAAAAACCACATAAAACATTAATCTAAACCATTTTAAGTCTTCTTATAGGTTCATCCTATTTTAAATTACTGCATCTCATATCCTGGAGACATACATCAAATGAAAGGGTGAGCATAAGGCTCAGTATGGAAAACAAGTGAAACAGTTGACATTTGATCCTGAGAAATATTAATAAGAACATTATAAAAGTCATAAATTCAGGAGAAATGGATGAATAAGAATATCATAATAAAAAGAACACGAATCATAACATTAATATGTGTCTACAACATTTAATTTAGACATTAATGAAAATATCACCAAAGATTATCCTCCAGGTGTCATAAGAATTACATAGATTATTCACCAAGGTATCGTGAAACTTGTCAACTGTAGAGAATAATTTCATTAACCAATGCATTGGAGTGCTATTTCGTATCACCATTAATTTATATTTATTTACATTTGACCCACATAGAACATAATAAAACATTTCATAAATAACCCATAAAGGAAAAAATTAATTGGTTTTATTTCAAAATTGTGACATTTTAAAAGTTTTAAAAAATGTCATTATGTCGTTTATAACCCATAAAAAAGGGAGTGAGGGTTATATGTATGTGAATTACAGAATAAAATATATCTTTTTTGTTATCTTTATGAAAAACCATAGAAATGAAATAGTTTTGGGTATTGACATTAGTAGAACAAGAGAGAAAGCGAGAGACATTTTGAGGCAAAAATTCTCCAGCATAATGACTATATATCATGGTTATAGGAAGTAATAAAAAGAGAGGATACAAGGGTATCCAATTCATAAATGAACTATTTTAAAGTATAGGGTCATAATAAAAAGAAATATGATCATGGTCTGGAAATTTGAAAGACACACCTCATGAAAAGAAAACATGAAAGGAAAGAAAAAGCGCTATTTATTTTACAAAAATTCAGCATCCTAATAGTGTCAGATAAAAAATCATTAAATCATTTGTTGAGAGAGAAAATGGTCTATCATAATTTAGAAAATAATTGCATTTTAGTAATGATATAGAAGAATTATCTTCCTCTTAATAAAATGGAACTATAATACATAACATAAAGGAAGTCATGACTTAAACTTGGAGGGTGAAAGGTTCCCTTACATTGAAGAGTAACTTCGAAAGCTTGACCGTCAGGGAATTGGGAGGATTTTGGGTACCATTGGAGGACTAATTTAGAGGTAAAGAGACCATAAAATCATTGATTAGGATTTTGGAATTAAATGAATGATGGAATGAATTGGTATTTATAAGAAAAATTGAGTGAATAAATTATTAATTTCCAAGGGACACCTCATCGGTGGTATGTGAAAAACCATGGACCTGTCCATGGTATTTTCCAATGGTATGGGAAAAATGGGAAACCTCATAGAATATCTCACTATACATAAGTTGGAAAAAAATTATTACATTAGTATTACATTATTAATGAAGTCATTAAACACCAAAAACTCAAAACTATATTTTTTATTATTCACTGAAAATTCAACTGTTTTAGAAAAATCTCAATAATTTACCCTAACCTAATATTGATTATATGAATTCAAAAATTAAATCCATTTTATGAAAACAATTTTCGAAATTTTTTTATTTAAATTATAAATAAAATCATTATTTTTTCCAAAAATAAAACTTCAAAACTATAACTCATTTTATAACTCCTTCAGAATATATTCAAGTTCCAATACAATTATCATAAAAGAATAATACAATAAAGTAACAAAATATGATTAAATTTTATAAAAATGTGTTTCCATTTTAATTTATTAAATTAATTATAAAATTTTAAATAAAATATTTATGACATACAAAAAATACCCAAACTTATATTGTGGTCTTTTTTCACTTTTATAGACGTTTAAATTGTATTTATACATTCATGGATGATGTTTCTCATTTTTATTTCAATTTACTTTTCATTACTATTCATACGGGTATGTTACTATTCATACATTACTATTCACAAAAAATTAAGTTGATCTTACTAGACACTAAATTTTTTAATGAAGAGAACTGCAAAAGACCATTTTTGAAAAATCAATTCACATTATTAATTATTTAAAGTTTACATACATATTTTTAAATACCCTTATTTTCCTAAATTCGTCAATAATATACATCCTATATTTTTCTAGATATTTGAAATTCAAAAACATTTCCATAATAAGATATAACAATTCCATTTATATAAAAGGATTCACAAAGTAGTTAAGGTCTCATCACATTTCCATTTATAACAACAACATAGGACCTAAGTGTAAGTTATGTTATAGTGTGATAATTTTGGGGTGACTCGGACAACATTTCCCAATTGGAGATTTCTATCAACTTGAACTTCTCCCTGATGAAATTCCATTCAAGCTTTATATGATGATGTTAGGCTTGGTCTTGGTCTAGTGCAAACCCCAGTGATGCTACCTCCTTCCCAAGCTCTGACAGATGGGCTTTATATGGCCCAAGTCTACATGATGAGGCCATTCAATCATCTTTATCTATTAATTAACCAAGATAACTGTATTTATAAAAACAAAACATTATATTTTCCAACGGTCATATTGAACAACAGTCATATAACAGTCAAAACCGAACGGGCTATGTAATGGGTCTCCATCTACCCAGTTAAAGATGTCTTTGCTTTGTTTAAATAATAAAGAATGAGGCTTCGGCCCCAACCTTTAAAAAAAATCAAGCCATGATTTTCATATTTTTTTAATTTTTTTTATAATTACAATCAATATAGTCGATGATGGAAAAAAATTACAGAAGATTGTGATCTGGTAGTTCATTGTACACTGGGGTAATGATTGTTGTTACAATTGTGATGATGAAGCAAGTGGGTAAATATAATTCCATAAAAATATTAAGATCTAATTATATTGGTGATAACAATTTTATTATACTTTAATTTTTAATTCATAATTTTTTGAGATAAATATGATGTAAATTAAGGATCTTAGTAAAGATGGTTACCTTTTTCATAGAAAAAAATCTAGTTAATCTCTTATTAAGGACCCTAGTATTTTTATTTTTTAAATAATAAAACCAATAGATTTTATATAAGGTTGTTTTTGAGGGTTTTGGGTAGGGTGTAGTCGATCCAAATGGCATGAGAGGGGAGGTTGTGTCATTTTATAATTAAAGAGTGAAATTTTTTTAAATACACAAAACTATTCAATAGTGAGAAGTCAATATCACCCTATATGCTGCAAAAATTTAAAAATAATAGATTATTTGTATATTATGTTCATTCCACTCCACCAACCAAAAATATTTTTTCAAGATGATTTTATATTGATGTCTAGGAATATATACTTTTTCATTTTTTTCTACTCGGTAATTATTTTTCATTATCATATGAAATGTAACTATTAATAATAAAATAAAATTATCCCTATAAGATATTTTATATCCACTTATTATAAATTTTAAATGTATTTTATTAAATAAAAATTCAATTTATGCGTAAAAAATAATCTTAATGCAATTACATGTAACTCACAAAATCCCTTTTTTGACTGTAATCATGGTATCAATGATTTTACTCAATATATGTCAATATTGTAACAATTAAAGAAAAATTGTGCATAAATAAACAATATATAATATTTTTTAAAACACATATAACAATTTTAATATATTATTCTTAAAAATTTTCAATAATTTAATAAATTATTTTTCATCACAAAATATCCTTAATGTTCATTTTTTAATTTTTTTAGTTGTGTTTTAATTGAAAATTAAATGAAATAAAAATTGCGAATTTATCCCTTAAAAAATTGCCTACATTTATATTTTTATGTATATAAATATATATTTTTTAATTTTATAGTAAAACTATATCACATTATATTACTTTTAATATTTATAAAATCATTTATTTAATTTTCCTTTAAATTAATAAATTACAGCATGAGAATTGCATAATAATTTAACTTAATTATATAATCACATAATATTTATAATAAATTCACATGATAAAAAGATAATTTATCTTTAAAATTATTATTTATATAAAAAAATGTAATTTTTTCCTTTTGTGAACATACATGAGGATTTAAAAAGTAAGATAATGACATTTTGTCATTTTCGTGACATAAACTGTTATAACGATAATAATAATGGTTATATGGGACAAAAATGACAAATATATATATCTTTGAGGATATAGGATTAAAATATGGTTATAAAATTGATATTATACTTTTTTTACATCACTATAGTCAATATATCTTTGGATTATCCCCTAATAAACCTATTTTACCTGTAATTGAGGTAACATATTTTATAATGTTTTTATTATTACTTAATACAAAAAAAAATATGTTGAAAATAATATAAAGTATTAATTAGTATGATTACAAATATTTTATACATTTTCATAACCTAAATTCATATAATTGGTAGAATTTAATTTGAAATTAAACACATAAAGTTTGTTTGGAAAATGAGTTTTCATGAGAAACATTTTTTTCAAGCATAAGAATATCTTTCATTAAGAATATGGAAATAAATAATAGTTATATGTATTTAAATATAATTATAATATATAAATTAATTTTAAATTCATCAATATTTTTGGTTATTTTATTAAAATAAAATAGAATAACATTATGAACATAGAAAAGAGTTCTCAGGGAAATGTGTTTTTAAACATAAAAATAAACTTATAAAAAACTACTTTGAATATATTTCAAATGAAATTAAATATTTTAAATATATTTCAATTATAATTATGTTATTTTTAAATAAAATTAATATCAGAAAGATACTTTTAAATTACTTTATTTATTGAAATTATATGACAGTATTATAAAAGGGGATTTTTTTTTACTATTCATATAAAAAGAACACTTATCATAAAAATCATAAATTGTCATTCGTATATATTTTTTCATTCTGATTTAGAATATTAATTTATTTAAAAAAACATTTTAAAATTTTTACTCCTTAATTATAATATAAGTGCATAAAATGTGACAGAAGTTATTTTTAGAGAAATATATTTTTTTGAATAAAACTATATTTTGTTTTATTACATGCCAAAAGATATTGTTTAAGTGATAAATAATATTATTTAATATATAATATTAAAATTTTATTTATTTAATTCATTATTTATTATTACATTAATTTAATTAGGTAAAAAATTGTTGTGTTCCGAAAAGTTTCTGGTCCAAAATACATTTCCATTTCATTCAAATGATTTTTATTTTCGTTATGAATCACCTGAAAACCACGAAATTTATTTTATAATAATATAGGATATATAATTTTCATTATTTATTTAATCATTTTAATATACGATAATATAATTCTTGGGTTATAATTGTCATCTTTGAATAGTATATTTCATGTCTTGTTTAAGCTTAGTGTCACATGCCGTATATATTAAATATAATTTTATCATTTAAAATCATGAGGAATTACTATTTAAATGAAAATGAAGGAAATATATTATATTTTATCTTATGATCTCACGCATCATTTGATATTTATTTTTAATAAATTTCACCATGATAATTTAAAATTTATGTGTAAAGACACATTTTTTTGGAAAAATGATTTCTCTCATATAAAATTTTAATGTTTCATGGGTTTATATAATTCCCTGCCCCACACATCACTTCATATCAAATGAAATAATTAAATTTGAAATTTTCTTCTTATTTCATGAAAAATATATCTTATAAAAATATCTATATTTTATAAAGAAGAGGTAATATAATTATCTCTCTAGTAAATAAAATAACATTAAATTTAAAACATTGAATATATATATTTAATATTGTGGTGGAAATAATTAGTTACAGGATAATAAAATACGAATATTTAAGGGAAATGTAATGAGGAATTATCAAAATAATTTGAATGATTCATGAGAATGATTATCTATAGAAAATTAAAAAGAGATAAAATATGACCTTCAATTCATTCTATATAATGTTTTGAAAATAATTTAGAGCCTTTTGAAAAATGTAAGAGGTCAATTAAAAATAATAATTCTAAACGGTTCTTATCTAGTAAAAACATTTAAAAACATTAGATGAATCTAAAGAGTGGAAAATATTTTTGTTTCAAGTAAGGTACGCTAATAGTGTATAAGTAAAAATACATTCAATTTTACTTTTTTGTATTGAATGTTTAAAAATACCACTTTTACCAAAACATAAAAAATACTCCATTCATACAACGTAAAAATTCATATATTATAGAAAATAAAAATCATCATTTATTCATGTAAATACAATTTTCATCCATACAAAAATTTCAGAAATATCGATGTTAAAGGAAAATATACCCAATCTAGTTGAGAAATAAGAATGATTGTTATTTTAAACAATCATATTCAATCTGTAAAATAAATTGAATAATTATTCATAATTAATAAATATATATTAATTTTATATACATAAAATGGTTATTATAAAGACCATATAAATGTATATAGGATCATATTATGGAATATGCCTCCATGGAGTGGAAATTGAGATGAAATCCCTTGCATTCATTTCAACATCCTTCATATATATCACATACTACTATATAATTAATATAAATATATTTTATATATATTGCATGAACCATAATGAAACACCTATATATTACAAACTAATAAAATTTTATTAGATAGCATATTAATCATGAAACATCGAACATTAACAACCAATGAAATATTTTTTTAAATTTTACTCTCTTCGATTGCTTGGGAAACACACAACCCTAACTCAAAATGAACCATAATATAGTATATCATTTTAACCATTCCATTAAATTTAATTTTATGGATATTAATAACAAATTTATTAAAATTTGGTTCTCTATTAATTAAAAATAAAATGAGGATCAGTAAAAGAGAAATGAATGTTCTCGGAAAACAATTTTTTTTTCTAATATACGATTTAGTCGTACATTCCATAGTTAAATTATTATTAATTTTTACCAATTTTATATAATTTATTTTATAAATTTAACATAATTTTGTAAATTTGAAAATTTAATTATAATTGGGTGAGTTTTTTATATTTTAATGAAATGTTTCATTTTTTGACAATGTGTGAAAATCATAATATTTATTGAAAAATTTCATTTTATTTAAGTTATTTACAGGGATAAACTATATTTTAATGTTTATTTAAAGAAAATTTGTTAAATTTTATTAAAATATAACTATTTTAACATTTTAATCATTTTCATATTTAATTTTAATATTAAAATACTTCTATACTTTTGACATATTTATCTATTAAAACCTCATTTTTATCACCTATGTTGATATAATTTTGAATTGGATTATTCACAATATTTTAATTGAATTTATAAAAATGGATTAAATATTTTTAAATATAAAAATATATATTATATTATAATATTTTCATAAATTTTTACCATTACAAATACTGAAGGTAGTAAAAACTAATTTTTGTGGTGAAGGTAAAACAGATATACTGAGGGTTAAACTAAGAAGATAATGGTTATAATGAAAAAGAATCATTTAAAACACAAATTTTGTGGACATATTAACACCTTATAACCAATAAGGGTTTATAATCACCATTGTTTTATGATATTAATAGGATAAAAATGTATGATTAATGTAATCCTTTGAAAATGTTCATTTGTGTTGTCTCCCCCATTTATAAAAGGCCACCCACTATCCTACCCAATTTACGCTTCTAAAGTATGATTATCATTTACTAAATTCTTCAAATAACATTCTAACTTCCCTAAAAACATTATGTAGACCATATTTGGTCAAAAATCCATCCGAGGAGTTCTTTTTGGGCAAACATAAATCGGTCTCCTAAAAAATAATTGACTTTCTTAAGCGAGCATTTTTGTTTTATTTATTTTAAAACCTTTCCAAAATATGACTAAAAAAATATTATTAATATATTAGTACAATTAATGTACTATTATTTTATTATGGAATTTCAATGATCTTTTTCAACACACTCTTCCATCAAAAACATAATGAAATAGTTGATAATGTGTACCAAAAACTACCTCCTCAAAAACAGATATAATTCATTTTCCATCACCACCATTCATGGATAAATATAATGACATATTTTAAAAATGTATATGATATTTATGATATAGTTATATTTATTTAATTATAATATTATTTATATATATTCTTTCTTTCAATGTAATCTAAAATATGATAATGTCGCTCGTGTGTACAAAAGAAAACCAACTTGTAAAGCGATGCGATTTGTTTTTCACATTATCTTTAAATATAATGTAATAAAGATAGATTTAATGAATATATATGATATATATGTCATAAAATTTATTTTTATAATATTAATCTAACATCCAATAATTATCCTTACACCTGTAAATAAAATGATAGTGTCACTTGTGCATACATTCGACCTACAGTCTCCAAGAAGCAATGTGATCCATTTCTCTATGTTCAACATAAATAATGATTAAAAAGATGTATATAATGAAAAATGTTATATTTAAAATATTAATATATCTTTAGTGATTATATAATTATATAATAAATTAAATAATAAAAAACATCATGACAAAACATTCATTGGAATACCTTCTAATTAACAATAGAAAGAGTGAAAATAATGAAATATTAATAATAATATGGAGGTAGAATTTTATAATAAGATCCTAATTGATTTTTAAAATATGAATAAATTTCTAGTATAAATTAATAATATTTTTAAATCCCTAAAACATGAGTTTAATTGATTTTCAACCAAAAGGAACTGTGATTTTTGGAATTTAAACTAAATTTCCCATCCTTGAGGCATATTGTAACGTGACGCACATATTTTCAGTTATATGGTCTACATACTAACAATTTTACAAGTAATATCATGAATCAAATTTAAATCATGATATTTAAATATTCAATTTTCATTATTTTATCCAAGGGTTTTGGACTAAAAATTTATCCATTGATAACATATTTTTGGACTCAATTTCGTTTCAATGGTTTATATTACATTTTCATTGTCTTTGATATTAAAATATTAAGTGTGTAAATAATTTTGAATATTTTTTTTTCTCTTAAATTTTTTTAAATGGAATTAAATATTATATAAATAATGGATTCAATAAATAATTATCACTTCAACATTATAATATTTGTGAGGGTATTTTCCAAATATCCTTTCAATTAGGGTTGTTTATGTTTTAATTTCCATTGATGAAAATTTTATGATTGATTGAAAATAAACCCCATAATTTTCATATCAAATGGTTATTCATGATGATTTTATTTTATAGTAACAATATCAACTCTTTCATACTTGAATTGTATGTAAATTTCATTTTTTTATGATTAGACGAAATTTCTCTCTCAGGTCAAAAATTAATTTTCATCCGATATAATATTTTATAAAATATATCCAATGTGTTTTAACATTATATAATGTTTGAATTAACAACATTATTACCCATGATAAAATTTGTACAAAATATTTTAAATGGAATTTATGTTTTTTCAAACAATGACGATTTGGATTTTACCAAAAATGTGAATACATTTTTTATTTTAACATGTACTGAACATATGAAATCGATCTCCATCATGACCACTCAATTTCTTAAAGAATAAATTATAATTTAAAATGGTTATTTTCAAAGGAAATAATTTTAAAAAATAATTTTTTGCATATAGTTTACATTGTTTATTTTTAAGATGAATAATATATTATCCTCATGAGTTTTTTGAAAATAATGACTTATGGCATTTCTATTCATCAATAATATCAACCCATTATTTTAGGGATATTATAATAAGGATATATTGTAATTATGATGGCCTTATTATTAATCTGTATGTTTTTTGTTTATTTTATCCAATCATTGTATTGGAAACCACATCTATGATTCATTTTTTAGTCCTTGGGTTTCACATGAATTATTAAATTTCTTGGGATCATTGGAAATTTAATTTCCCCTAAATATACAAATTATTTATCATCATTAATCTTATTTATTACACTATATATAATTCATATATACACTATTTTATAATAATATTTATTTTGTTGACTAGGGAAATAGTGATAATACAAATTTCTTCTTCAATATAGATATTAGCAATAAACTAATATTGTTCAAGAATTGAATCAATTATTCAATATTTGAGGAATGATTTGGATATAGAGATATGGGCAGATGAAAGTTATAGATGTACCCTTGATTAATTGGTTTCCCCACGATATTAATCAGTTGGATATTATTTGTTAAATGGGTTTCTAATCTATACCTTCCCTTCAATTTTAAATTTTCTTGATAAAGTTCATGAAAGTAAAGGATTAATACTTCCTGATAACTTCATACAAAAAAATTAATAATTGAAATCATTATGAAATTTTTTATTAATATCAATTGAATTTTCACAATAATATTATGTATGTTTTTTTGTCTTTCTTACTTAATTGATTAAATGGAATGTGATATTAGTTATTAAAATTGACATAATGATTATGTATTATCCAGTTATGATGGTAAATATATTGATTAAATGGCATGTGTTTTTAGTTATTTACCTTATAATATTGACTATGATAGTCATGTTATTTCAATAGATTATTATTTTAGTTATTCATAATTCTATTATTCTTAGGTTAGTTGATTAATGATTGTTTATTCTATACTTAACCCTTACTGAGAATTTGATCTCACCCCTATTTTTTTCTTTTGTTAGGTTCCCATGAAGTGCACAATGATCGATATGAAATGATATCATAAAGTGAACAAAGTTATTCTAGAAAAAAATTATATCATCATACTTTTTTTCATATTTAACATGGTAATCAATTATGCATCTATGTTACCAAATCTAATAAAGTAGTCAGTCCTTCTAAATGTGATTCTTTTTTTCTAATTCTGATGAAATAAAGTTTACACTTTCTCCTGGTTAGTAGTATCATGGTCATCACTGTTGGTATAAGATGAATTTTAGTGGAATGATTGGGAGCCAAATTTTTTAAAATATGGATTGGGGAACATAACTCATAAACATAGAAGACTAATATATAATAACATTATTAGGTTTTCGTAAGGTATATATTATGTTACTTTCATAGAAATAAAACCAAATTAAGATACAAGATTTTTTATAGATCTTGAACTGATGTACATATTTATAATAACTCTTAAAAGGGTGAATTTGGATTGTCCTGATCATCTCCTTGTGAATAAAAACAAGACTTACTCTATACTTGGTTTGACAATCCTTAGAGACATGATTTGGATAAATCACATTTTTTAGAAATAGCTATGAAGGATTTGAATAAATTATAAAAATTAATTATCTATGTTATTCCCAAGTAATTTTATATAGAAAAAAGGGTTTCATGATATATAAATCTTATACAATATTGTATATGATTACATGGATTCCCACAATTATTATTTTTTCGGACACTACTTTTTGGTTTTTTTCAAGCACTGGAACCCAAATGAATCATGTTAACATTTAATATGAAGTAAAATGTGGTGATTATAATCAACTAAATGTTACATTGAATAGTGTGAAATAAATTTTTATTATTCATAATTATTTATCCCAAAGCAATATTACGAACACATACCTTTCCAACTCTCATAATCACTTAAGAATACGAGTTATGCAGACCACTGTGGAGAGAAATATAAATTTCCTTCATAGTAAAAATATGGAAAGGGAC
The DNA here is from genome assembly GCA_963277665.1 of Viscum album. Taxonomy (NCBI): domain Eukaryota; kingdom Viridiplantae; phylum Streptophyta; class Magnoliopsida; order Santalales; family Viscaceae; genus Viscum; species Viscum album. The sequence continues at coordinate 2,060,411,026 of OY728126.1, read as the reverse complement.
ACCCAATTAAGTAACTCAAATGGATGGAAAAATTATTTATGTGTGGAAACTAATGTAATAAAATAAATAATTGTATAAGATAATGAAATACTATGATATATTGAAATAAATATCATCTTATATACAAATTTATAATTATTTTCATTAAATTTGGGCAACCATTGAATTATCTATGTCAATTACCTCTTTTAAAGGATCACTCCTTGGCAATATAAGAAAATATGTTGAAATAAACTGGATGATGTATTTATGTAATGGGATTCAAGAATTATATTTCAAATGATTTTTTGAATGGTATTTTGGATATATTACTTATGAATCATTTATATAATTTGTAAAATTTTATAATAAAATTAATCTTCATTAACATAAGGGTTATGGACATCATCATGGGGTTATGAGTTTAATATTGATCATAAGTTAAAAGTACAAAACAACCCATTTGAAAATTTTTTGGTTGGAATATAACATGATTAAGGATACTTTTAGAAAAATGTAAGTGAATACAAACTATTCGGTTCTTATATAAAAGAGTTATTCGAAGAATAATGCCTTCAATTTTTTAGAATGGTGATTTATTGTATTTGTAACATTAATGAATTATCTTGTATTTAATGTTATATTATTAATGGGGAAAAAAATTGGGAATGATGTTGGAATTATATTATTATCATTTTATAAAAAGGGGAACCTATATGTCAGGTGACAACCCTTCACATCCATAGAGGTTATTGAGATTTAACCAACAACTAAAGGGAGACATCGGTATTGCACCTACCACTAGTCTATATTTTTATCTATTTCATATTTGAACATTTTTAGATAATTGATATTATGAATAATTATAAATGATGAACCAGTGGTGTGACTACTATGATCCATAGACAAATGGGTTATATTAGATAACTTGTGATAAACATATTGGTTTTGAAAAATAGTGATTGATAGAATGAAAGCCATTCCCCTGTTATATGAATATTAAGATCCATTAAAACATATTTTTACTAATTCAATCATTAAATATTTTTTTATATTCATTTCTAGGAGTAAGTGGTGATTTGGAAATTTATTGAAGTACAACTGAAGGATGAAATAGTTCAAATGGAATAGTATTGTATCATGTAAGTATGTTTATTTATATTCATATATAGTTATATAATTACTCAACATCCGGAAAAAAATATTAAAATTATTTATCTTATTTTCTTTATATCTGATAAATAAAATGGCCTTTTAAATCATCCCAAATTTATGGTTTTGGGGTCCTTAACATTCCATAAATTATTCAATTTATATTAATAAATTCCCTTTATCAGTCTCTCTAATTATTTATTCGTTTCTTCCATGACCATATTATCAAATTCCTTTAATGTTTTATGATATATAAACATAGTCATGTGTTACTCTGTAAAAACGTTTTTACAACTCCTGTTATCTTATTAATGGTATGTTTTGTTAACCCATTTTACAATATGTGTTTTTCCTAGGGGAATTATTTAATATCAAAGACATGTTTTAAAATATAATGATCAAATTCCAAGGAGAAATATATTTGTTTTCAAGTAGATAAAATAATTAATTTTTATTCATCAGTGTATGAAACCTGAAACTCCAAGGTGAAAAAACCCATGGGATATTTTTTTAAAATTTAATCTCATTGATAGAATACGAAAAACGCAACCCAGATTATAAATGAAGCATAAAATAATATAACACTATCACCTAGAAATTAAATGGTAGGTTAATAATATATCCAAAAAATTACTAACATTATGAATATCTATTTATTGGAAAGAAAATTATAATAATTTTAAATAAAAATAAATGTATTCTGAACAACTATATTTATTTCCTAAAATATGGGTTATTTGTGCTTTAAAAAAATTATTTTTAAATTAATTTTTTACAAATTTTAAAAAAAAGTCATAGGTAAAATTAAAATAATTTTTAAAATAATAATATCAAATATATAATGATTTTAATTTTTGTTATTTGTATGAAATGAATCATATTTTAATGAATATTGGATATTAAATATTTTTATTGAAAAATGAATTCTCATTTACAAAATTCAAAAGTATAAAAAAATTAATTATGTATTAAAGTATAAATAATTCAATTATATTAATATTTAACTAATTTATGTAATTGAAATAGATTTAATAATTAATCTTGATAGTAAAACTTGTTAAACTAATGAGAATTTTCGCTATGAAAACATGTTTTTTATTGTGTCCAAGAGTATAATTTTAAAATGGATTCTTTTACTTTTGTTAAATTAATTTGCAAAAAAGATTATAAATTTTAAATAACCCTAATTTTTATTATATATTAAATTCAATCTATTTTGTAACCAATTTTTACACTAAATGAATTCAAAATTAATTATAACTATTAAGGTAAAAATATATTTATTGAGGGGTGATACTACGATAATATGGTTTAAAGGGGGAGACAAACATATCAACCACCCATTTTATAGACCTATTTTTACCTTACCCCCTATAATGGTCTATAATGACCCTTTTAAGAGTATTTTCAAATGATAAATAGGAGGTCATAATTATGTCATTCCAGAAATTCATTGTGTGTCCTCTTCCCCACATAAAAATGCTACCCACTATCCTCCACTCATCACACATACAAATAAATTTGTTTATATATTGAAATTAATGAATAAATACCTTAATTACCTCAAAAAAATTCATGATCCCATTTTTAGTTTTAAATCCTTCCTTAAAAGGCTATTTTCTAAAACCTAAAGAGGTCATCTGAAGAAGAGGTGACATTCGTAAATTGGGGTTTTCATTTTCATTATTATACAACCTCTTTATAATTTAATTAAACTGTTATCATATGAAATACTCAATATAATTCATATAAATATATTTTATTATTTTATGTTAGTGGACTATATCTATCCCCTCATCCAATAAATGGGAAATGGATTCGTCTATCACGTGTGTAGTGGACTACCCCCTCGCGAACCAATATAATTCATTTTCATAACGACCTTACAAGGATTGATATAATGATGGTTATAACAAACATATATGATATTTAGGATATTATTATTATTCTAGAATTATTTTATCTAATATACCTATATTCATTACAGTTTTTTTAATAAAGGAAACATTTCTTGTTCGTATAACAAACTACCGCCAAATGAACTGATGTGATATGATTCCTCACATAATCATTAAATTAAAGGTAATAAAAATATATTTAATCTACATATCAAATATATATTAAATTATATTTATTTTAGAAGATTTATATATCACTAACATCTTTATCAGTTTAGTTTTATAGAAATGATAATTTCTCATGTGTGTATGTATGACATTCCATCCCCAGAAGCAATGTCAACCTTTCTTAATGAACAATTTAAATAATTATTAAAAGGATTAATATAGTGACAAAAATTATATTAATAACATTAATATAACTCTAGATTTGTTTTAATTATATAGTATTTTTCAGAACTGGGTCGTTCATTGTAAAACACGAACGAGAAAATATGTCAACTAACACCCAGAACAGTTAAAATAATGAAATATTATTAACAATCAGAAGAAAAGAAGAAATATGAAGATCATTTATTATGATATAAATAATAATATGGTTCCACTATAAATTAATAAAATTATTAAAACTATTCTACATGATATTAATTTACATTCCTTCAAAATGAATTGTGAGGTGGGTGATTTCTTCTCGATTTATCATCATTAAAGCATATATCAATGTTATTGACATAATTTATTTTATATGGTGTATATTCTACACATTTTACATGAAATATTCCAAATCATTCATAATTTTTTGATATTTTTTGTTTAAATTGTAATTGATTATTCCATAGGGGTTAGACAAGAAAATTACCAATTAGTAAATAATATCATAGCATAATTTATTCTAATTGGGTGATATTAACTCTTTATTTTAATTTTTCTTCTATGATTATATAGTTAATGACATTTTACTTTCGTAGGCTACATTTTCTTTTTTTTTATGTTGATATAAATTTAAAAAACATAATCAATTCAATGATTAATTCACACTTCTACATTATAATCATTATGAGGGATTAATTCATGACCTCATTCTAATAGGGAATGTTTATGATTGATTTTAACTGAATAAGGTTAGTTTATAATTTAAAACACACTAATTAATTTTTCTTATACTATATCTATTCAAAGTTTTTTCATGTATTTATACCATTTTCCCTCTATAATGACACCTACCCTAGTAACTCGAAACTAATGCCTTAATTTATTACATTGACATGATTATATGGAATCAAATCTGAACAGATAGATTATTTTATTACTTTTGGGAGACTAAATACATTCATTTAAACCATTTTCATTGGAAATATAAAATAATACATAATATATAAAAAATATAATAACTACCACCTTGATAACTCATTAAATGATTTATTCTTTCTAACATATGGAAAGCGAAAAAATAAGGGTGAGCTCAAATGGGCAATAAGGATTTATTATAGAAGTAGATAACATGAATCAATAATTAATAATCATCATGGATGTTAAATTACTATGAAATATTCAAATTGTTCAATAAATTGTTAATAATATGGTAGTAATGAAATATGATAATATTTGGGTATGTGAATATTCATTGGTGTTTGAGACATTACCAAGGATATTATACTAGATCAAGTAATCTCCTAGAATAAAAATAGTGACAGAATACATAATGTTAGATGTATTAACATTCAAAATATACCCTCAGTAATGGTAATATAAAAATCCATCCTCAAGATTGTTAAAGTTTATGGGTAGAAACATGTATTATTTTTCTCATGATCTATCAACCTGATAATTTAAAACTGATCAGAAATAAATGTGAATGGTTTGCTGGAATCTAATTTCATCCCATGTTATAGCGGATGAATCAAAGAGATTTTGTGAACCATGCAACAAATCTTTTAACACATATCCAATATAGCCCTAATGAATTTAATAATTATTTTAAAAACATAAAAACTATTCCATATTAAATATCTATATTGAGTAAAGGATGTAATTTTATCAATATTTCCCAAATATGTCATATAATATTCTAAGTAGAATCCAAATGTAAAAATGGTGTATGTTTTTGTAAATTAATAGTTATATGATAACTATATGGATATTTAGGATAAATTTAATTTCTAGTGAAAAATTGTTCTAATAAATTGATTATATTAATAGAAAGTAGACTTTCATAAGAGGAATTATGATTGTATGGTAACTTTTACAACTTGGTAATTTTCAATTAAAATACTATTGTATGATATTATTAATTCTAGAATATAAAATACCACTAACTATAAATTAATCATGATATTAAAAGTCAAATTGTAAATATATTAACCACAAAATGTTAAATTTTATACAAAAACAATAAATTCTCTATAGACTGTAAATTGTGAGGAAATCACTTATTATTTAAGAAACATTTGAATTAAGAGCCCAATAGAGGAATAAAATCAATGGAAACATTTAATAACCTTAAATGAATAAAATTAATTATATAACATATTATATTACATAATATACATAAAAATTAGTGGATAATATGGAATAAGTGTCATTGCAATACAAGTGAGACTGGAAATCTCCTTACAATTATGGTAACATTTGAATTGAAATTCCCCAAAAGTAATAATATTAATAAAATAAATAATTTAAATTACATTAATATAAAATAATTCCATATATAATATATCAATTGTGGAAGTTGTTATAGTACAAAAAATATGTAAGTTATGATTATGAAATTTATCTCATATATGTAAAAAGTGAGACGAAAAAACCTTACCTTACACTCTTTATTTGTTAAACAATATTTAACTTATATAAAATGGTTTTAGGAATTATAATAACATATAAAATAAACATATTAGTATTTATAATAACATATATAATCTTCTTATAATATTTTATTACATTTTTGTTAAAAATCGTTCATTATTTTCATTATTTTGGTTCTTAATTACCTTTTTTTGGTATGTTTTGAATTTTTATTTTTGTTCCTATTAAATAGATCATGATTTCATCATCTTAAGAATGTAAAACATGATGTAAAAACAATCTATATTAAGTAATTATGAGTTTATATTAATCTATTAAATTTGTAGATATGGAATTTTTAACACCATTCCTGGAGACACTATGTTATTCATATTCATGAATGTTGTTTCAAATTAACAATCGTATTAAATATATGAAAAGTACATGAAATATATGTATATTATAATTAAATTACCATATTTATGTAATATATTTCAAATATATTTACGAAACTCATCATTAATAAATTCCTTGAAAACTGAGAATGAATCGCATCGCATTGAGGAGGCGGTAGTCCACACATCCACAACCGATTTTATCAAACAACCAAAAAATGAAAAACAAGAATATAAGAGATATAAAATAATTCATTAAGAATAAATGAATTCTTAATATATTATATATAATATATATAATAAAAATCCATCATTATTTCTAACCATGAATTGTGGTAAGTGAAGAACGAATGACATCGATTCATGAGGTTGTAGTCTGTTGTACAAACAAAGATGATTGTTATCCCATTTGTGGGCTGTGTGAGTGTTTTAATGTTAAAACCTTAAGATAAAAATATCTCATAATATTTAGAATAATTTTATTATTATAAAAATAATATATATGGTTAATTAAATGGGTAGACAAAAAACAAAAGATCACGTTGAGGAACATTGCCTCTTCTTGAGGTAACTCCTTTTGGTTTATACAAAAAGACTTATGTAGATTGATATCAGCCAAATATTAAGCTTATAGTATAGAGGTGGTTATTTTTGGATCTAATTTATTAGCGTTTGGATGATCCAAAGGGCTTGAGATATGTGAATAATTGAGGGGGAGTTCCCTTTTATATTAAAGGAGTGGAATTCTCGTAATTAATGAAATTTAAAGAAAATAGAAAGGTATAACATATATAAGACTTCTAAAACAGTATTCTATAATATTTTTATAAATAATATTTTCTATATGTTTCCAAAAAATAAGTTTTACACAATTTTTTTGGTCATTTATCCCCGTATGAATAAAGATTAACATCGAACTAAAATCATTTTACATCAATCTCTTTAATTAGTTTTAGTTGTTTTTAATTTTTATTAATGAAACGTAAAGTTGAAATTATTGTAAATTAATAGTTATATTTATCAAAATATTTAAACAATCATTAAAAATACAAATAACATAGGTGGTATAAATTATTTTAAAATAAATTTTATAGAGAGGATGAGAATGCGGGTTTTCAAAGTTAAAATGTAAAAATGTTTGAAATGTTTATATATAAAAATTCATTATAAAATTAATAATGATGAACTAAAATGAGTTAATATATGTATAATTTTTATAAATAAATTTTTAATCCAATAAAATATGTCATTTCATATTATAGATAATTTAGATGAAAAGTCAATTTTCAATTTAAATTTATTATTTCTCAATTTTAATAAAAAATGAAACATTAAAGAAAAATAGAAATACTCATACTATGATAATTTTGATATCATTCATTTAAAAATGATTTTATTTAATATTAAATTTATCAAATTTTCATAATTCTGTTTTAAAATAGGTTTTTCGGTAAAAGGAAAAAAATTGATGTCATAAAAATTTAGCCTCTTAAGAAAAACATTTTATTTTTTCTTATCTCATGCATATCGACTATATTAGATTACTGTAAAATCATTTTATAGAATAAATATTTTACAAATTTCATTAATATAATTCACTAATAGTAATTAATTTAAATTATTTCCCAAATACTCATTTGGGTGTACAAAATGGTTTTCTTTAGAAAAAATATCTTTTCTATTCAATTAGATTATATATTCATTACAAATAGAAAATAATTATATAATATTTTGTAAACAATACATTAAAAATATATTTAATCCCTTTAGTATATTTCAATTAAACATTTAGTTAATTGTTACAATATTAATTAATAATATTAATTGTATATTATAGTTTTTTAAAAGGTTCACCCTTTGGTGTAATGTAAGATGTTGAAGGAACTCTGTATTCTATACAACAAAAGCCTACATAGTGCTTGGTGTACCACAATATAATCTCATTTGTATGAGTAGTGTAATCCAATTTTTGTGCTGTTAATAAATCATGCTATTACAAAATTAAATATATTCTAAAAGAAAAATATTATAAGTCTTTTAGTGTTACATTCTCCCCAACATAAATAAATTGAATCATCCCAATTAAAATTGATATCGATAATATAGGGTTTTATATTTGAAAATACTAATTTCAAATAAACCACATCATAAATAGTGTTAAAAACTAATCTTATTAATAATAGGGAAAGGGAATGGTGAATGATATCATAAAATGTGGATTTAAAATAGTATAAAATTAGTGAGAACATGGATATTGAAGATAAATATAACTACAATGCTGTTGATAGATAGTGATAGAGAACATTGATCATAATACTGATTGTGTTTGGGGGAAGGTTAATGGCCACATGACCAAAGCCAGCTAGTTTTATAAAATGTCATTGATATCTTTAAAAACAATCACAACAAAAAAATAATTGTTTCAAGACCTTATTCCTAGAGTTTTAGAAATCATTTACTCTATAAATATTAGGAAATATAATTACATGATTTTTTTCCCATTTCAAAGTAACAACCATGTCATTTGGTTGTGACTTGAACTATTTATAATTCAACATTTAGGATAGGTTTCATCATACGGTGATGTAATAAAATAACCTCTAAAACCTTGTCCAAATATTGAGAAAAAATCTTTTCATAAATTCTAAACATTATAACCTTTCCACGTATTCGGATAAAAAAATTTATAATAATTTCCATTGAAGTTATATATATCTAATTTATATTATCCAAATTAATAATACCTTTATCCAAACAGCATCGTCTCAACATCACGAACATATTATGTGTTATCTTTCCATCAACCATGAGTTATACAATAATTTGAACTTACTACTAAATCAATTTTCCGGGTAACATTAAACATATACACTCAAATAATTCACGATATTGTTTTATATTAAAATAAATATCTATTTAATAATTCATATGATGATAAAATCATCAATAAAATACTTTTACGACATATTTATCCGCTCTAAATATAGAATTAAATTAATCATTCATCTTCATTTTCCAAAATAGCATAATCCTGGCCTTGATCTCTTAGCTTAATCTTAGGAATATTCCCATTATTCATGGGGAATTTATTTTTAATGTATCCAAAACAAATATAGATGAAATTAATGATATACATCTTTTCTTATTTCCCTTTTCATTCTGTTTCTATCTGACCATTTTCTCAATACATATAACAATGTACCAAACCATTCAATCATGCACCTTGGTGATTCTTTCCTACTGTATAAAATGTTTTAAAATACTTCCTTACCTCATCTCTTTATCTATTATTTTTTATACATCCTATTATTTACTTTATTCCCATAGAATCAATAAGACCGGTAGAATTATTTGTATTTCATGATAGCACTTGAGACTATTTAATTATATAAATAAATATTTTGAGACCTGAGTGCCCTTTGGATACATAGATTAATCCCATCAATAAATTTGATGACCTACCACCATGTGTTGTTAATATATTCTATATAATACCTAGATAAACATTTAATGGTTCCTTCATACACCAAAAAAATTATTATTCCTTTCACATTATTCTAAGGAACTCCATCTTCATTTCAGTTTGTTGCTCAGGAGAGAAATATTTTCTGTATAATATTTCCTTAAAATATTTTCATTCCATGAGTTATACTTCTTATTAATCTCTATAATTCTATATCATTTCCCACCACTGATCAGCATAAACATTGAGGAAATACCCCATTAGTGTACCTTTTTCCTTTTCACCACTTCCATGTCCATAAATAACATCATTATAGACTTATTCCATTGCTCGCCTATAATCTCATTAGTAGTCCCAAAAACGTATAGGGGATTCTATTGTATAAATCATTATGACCTTATTGAATATAATAGTTCAATACATTTCTCCATACATTCTATTTTATGTTTCATAACCTACTTAATCTTCCCTAATTTATCCATAATTGGCCTACATAGATTACTAGGTATATTGAAATCCCCAGGAGGGAAAGCCCATCATTGACCACCAGAATAGATACCTATCATCATTCCATGATCCACCTATAAATATTTTTGTATCCTGTATTAGATCACAACACTATGAAACATAGTTTATTATTCATAAAATGGTGAGATACAAAACAAAAATTGAATATTTTATACATATCTAATCTAATAATCATAAACATGGTTTCATTGTGATGTTCTTATATATATATCCTCGTGGTATATCATCCAGTTATGTTTTATAATATGTGATTTTCTAAATATAGTGTTAATTATTTATACAAAACATCCATTAATGCCAACTATAATGACCCTGGGCATAGAATCCTAGAGTTGTTGCCTTACTTTATTACATTGTCATGATTACATGTAATCAATTCTATAAGGATCATTCCACTTAGCAATTTTCAAAAACCAGATACCTACATGGAACCCATTATATAATGGTAATGTAAAATAAAACACAATACATAACCAAATATAATAAAATTTATCTCTTAGAAGTCATTTAATGATCTCTTATTTATTACCTGGTGAATGGAAACATAATAAGGGTGAGATCAAATACTCAGTAGGGGTGATGAATAGTAGATGATATTAAGATTAAATAAAAAATAATCACTATAGAATGTTAAATGATGTAACGACATGTAAATTTATCAATAATATTAGAATAAGATTAATGTAATAATATATTATCAAAAAAGTCCATATAAATAATTATAGGATCTTGAAATATTACTATAGATATTTTTCAAACAAAATAATCATATTTCATAAAAATACTGATGATATGAATAAAGTAACATGTAAAGACAGAAAATTTTAATATAAATATTTTTTTAAAATTATTAGGTATTATTTATAGTTGAAAATTGATGATGCATAATTCCGAGGCCCGACATGCTCGGAACGAATTTCTGAGCATTTTTTCATGTACGTTCAGTAAATACATGGGTTGCATTTTATATCTTCTGAATAGGTGAACATATTTGAAATTTGAGGGCAATGTTGAATATGCAGTGCCATGATTCAATTGAGGGATGCTTCACTTTTTCCAGAGTTGGTCGGGACAAAAATATAGTTTTTATTGCTTTTAGAGAAATAATAAAATAAGATAAAATGTTATTTTATATCGTTTTTATTTTCCTACCAGATGTTGAGAGACAGTGGCGGGGACCACAGAGATGGTTAGACAATTAATTATGGGGAGTTAATTGCAAAATTACACAATTGTTGTGTAACCACCCCTCACATAATTAATTATACCCTTTAATTATATCAATTAATGAGGCATATTAATTACGTCAACTAATGAACCTCATTAATTCCTCAAGGTGTTTCTCGACTTTCCCCATCCTATTTATATGGACCATAGGTTTTGTTTTTGGCATGGATTCATCAATAGAGGAACCCCTGATGAAGTGACACCACCCCATGCACCTGTGGAGAATGGAGGATTGACAATGCCCATTATAGGATCGATCTGAAGGTCGAAATATGACGAATTCCAACTAATACGATACCATCAACAAATCGAGGATGGGATTGTCTTTTAATTCATAGATTTTCCTCAATTCTATTCCTTTTTTGTAATATGTAGTTTTTAGGGATTTCAATGTGGTTCAAAATTATTAATTTTTGATGAATAATTACCTCCCTCTTTCATTTACTCTAATGTGGAGAGTGTGGGACAAAAGAATAATGCAAAGAACCTTCATATTATTATTTTTGATGGTTTCTTTGGGGATGGTTATCCCAATTCGACGGCAGCGTGAGACAGAAGGTCATGTTGTGGCTGTGGCAATCCAGGAGGCCCTTAGGTGCAGATTGCACCAAGAATACACTACTGGAGCATGTCTGGTAGCCCGAGGCAACCGGCCATGGGTGGTTGGAAGGCGGCGCACCGTTGCGCGCTATGGTGACCAGAGATGTTCAGACAGTGCTGGCCACGTGGGAGAAGAGTGGCACTCATAGGTGCCGTCGATAGCAGTAGTCACTGAAGGAGGGGGCAACATGGCCTCACTCCACACTACTTCACACCAGACGAAATGTCCTGGCATCTACGGGGCTGACTAGGTGAAGTGGTTCTCCTTCAGGTGGAGAAGACTGAAGGCAGGCCATCTAAATAGACTAAACCCACGACTCAACTAGTTGGACCCTCCTAGTAGTCCATCATGAGTGGGATGATCCCCACCTGGGGGGCTAGAACAATGATTTCCTCGACCCGTGAACCAGTTAGGTGAACCCTATAGCCCAATCACCATGTACCAGGCTGACCCATAATTGACCGGACCCGGGCGGGGTGAGGTAGACCCCCAGACCTATTGCGTCAAGCCAGCCTAACCAAGTCGGAGCAAGCCCCGACCCAACCTTCCCCCGAATAAAGAAATGCAAGTCACTGAAGAATTGGGTGTGTGGTGTAAACAACATCAGTGGAGTTGGGACCCATTTTGGAAAAAGGTCCCTTTATCATATTTCTGTGGGGCCAACCAAGCCAGGCAAGACCGAGATGTGATCACTCCAATTCACAGAAAGGGGTGTAAAAAATATATCATCTGTATGATCGACGATCCATCAGTGGAATAAGGACCCTTGTGACAAGGAAGTCCTTTGGAGATACTATAGGTGAGTTTTTATGGAGTTTGACGTGTGACCTGGGTTGGATTGGACTTCAATCCAATCAGACCGTTTCAACAAATGTAGACATATCACATAGATCGGGTGTTCGATTGACGCCCAATCTGTCACGTTGGGACCCCTATGGTGGGGCTATCCATTTGGTATTTTTTTTAAGACTTCGTACTGGTCGAAATATTACCTATGGATTGAGGATCAGAGCCTTATGGAGATCAGACATGCTTCATGCTAGAATCTCGTGGCTGGATATGACATTAATAAGAAGAGTGACCAATACTGGTTAGCATAAAAACTCCACTGTTGAATGATCTTTATATAATAAGAAGTCATCCCTATATCTATACCAGTGACCAATACAGGTCAGAAACAACAACCAATACGGGTCAGCACCAGCAACCAATATGGGCCAGCACTAGTGACCAATACAGGTCACCACCAATGACCAATACTTTTCAGCAAGAGTGACTAAAATGGTTCATCATTTAGCGACCAATATTGGTTATCATAGGATGACCTATACGGTAAATCAGTGGAGTTACTATAGATAGAATAATCTAGAGTTACATATAGTAATCCATATCCAAGTAACCTTGAAGTTATACTGTTTAAGTGAGGTTTCTCTTTTTGTTTTTTCTTCATGATTTAGATCATGATTGTGATATTACCATTGTGGTATTTATAGTGATTTTTTCCTTTGTGGATTACAGAGAGACCTTTATGGATCACAGGGTCCCCTCCTGAGTTTCTATACTCACACATGCATGGTGCATACTAATAAAACTTTGAGGTATAAATTGGAGGTTTATGACTTGGTGGATCTTGGTACGATTGGAGCAGCTGAGATCCTCTTCTTAGAAATCAATCTTACAGCTCCTACCCTTCTGGTAGAGCTCAGGGGCAGAGACGACAACTGTTTACATTCTTTTCAGTTTATGGGGATTATATTATGGCCCACTTTTTCAGATTATAGATATACATGTGGTCGTACCTTACTTTTTTTGGTTGTTTACTTCAGTTTACCTTTTTGAGAGTGTACATATTTCTAAGGCAATGCCTTCCATGTTCAGGATGTGCCTTTAGGTGCTAGTCAACAACCCCTGGCCTAGGGATGGCAGGCTTGGTGTAGTCTCATCCAGGCCCCATGGGTCGGGTCATTACATTACACATATGAACTATCATGATCTAACCTCTACATAGATACTATGATGTTCTATCCACGAGATACATTATGTATATTGGTTGAAACTCATATAATTTTTGTTAGGATCTATCCTACTGCCAATTTAATACTATTTGGAAACAAATGATAAGGGTTTATGACCAACTAAATTTTTCCATTGAGAATATATATTCCTCAATAGTATTGCATTATCTAGTCCCCAACCCATGGACTATTTTCAAAAAAATTCATCATATGTTGAATAATAAATTTAGAATCATACACAATGTGCCTTATTTAATATCTGTATTGAGTAAACGCTACATATTTATAAATATATCCCTAAAAATCATATAACCTTCAAAGTAGTAATCGTATATAGAACTTTTATATAGTTTAGTAAAATAACATATCCATGAAAAAAATATGGATATTTAGGATAAATGAAATTTCTAATGAAATATTATTACAATGAAGTGATTATTTCTGGATAATGTTAACAATCACCGAATGAATTGAGAATATATAATCACTATTACGACATGGCGATTTTCAATTAAAAACATATAGGATGAGATAATTCAATTTGGAATATAAAATTCCATGATTTCATAATAAATCATTACATTATATGTCGTAGGGTAAATATATAAATAAAATAAAATTTAATTGGTTCATATAGATGAATAATTCTCAATTCAATTTAATTTTAGATGAAATGCCTAACCACTCACAATGGAATTAAGAGATAGGTGAATTAATAATGTAAATTGAAACATTAAATTTCATTAGATTAAGTAAATTTATGACTTATACTTTTATAGGATAATTTATACACGACATAATTGAAACTGGTTGTTAATATGGAATAATTCTCGGAGAAATTAAATTGAGATTTGAATTTTTCTTATAAATGTGTAACATTTGAATTAGAATCCACCAAATTTAATGACATTAAAATGATAAAATTAAATACAATGAGTGTGAAATAATTCATGATATAATTTTTTGAAAGGGGAAGTAAGTACACCATAAAAAATAAGTAAGTGTTGAATATCATATTTATCTCACATATGTAAAAAAGTGAGATGAATATCGCTTACCTTACACTCTATTTCGGTTGAACATTGTTTAACTAATGTATAATGGTTTTAATCAAGTTATAAATTAATAAAATAATGATAATAATATTTATAATAATATATTTGATCTTATTATAATATCTTATTATATTTTTAAAAACAATCTTTCATTATTTTCAGAATTTTCGATGTTAAATATATAGTTTTTGGGTATATTTTGACATATTAGGGATACTACTAAATAGATATTAATTTTATCAAATAAATAATTTAAAAAATATTTAAAAATCATATATATTATATACATATATATTTAATTTAATCTATAATATTTGGACATAGGAATGTAATACATCATTCATTGAGATAGTTGGTCATACGTATGCATGAACATTGTTTACATTTTATTTTTGTATTAAATGAATGAAAATTAAATCATATATATGTATATTATAATTCCAATATCTTACTTATTTCATAAATATCACATATTTTCATAAAATCATCCTTAATGCATTCCATGTAGACCATAAACCAATAGCATAAAATTGAAGAGTTGATAGTCCACACGCCAACAAATTATGTTATCGTACTCTGAAAAAATGAAAATTATGATGTTATGTGTAAAATAATAATTAAAAAATAATAACTAAATTATAAATATCATATATATATATATATTATAAATCCATCATTATTTCCTATCATAAAAGGTAGTAGTAGAAGAATAAACGACATTGATTCTTGAGGAGGTTGTTCACTGCACACACAAACTATAATTGGGTATCCCATTTGATTGGTGTGTGTGAGTGTAGGTCATTAAATTAATATATAAAAATAATATTATATTTATGATAATTATTTTATTATATTGAAAACATATAATTATAATTAAATGGGTGGTGAAGAAAATAAAAAAAGGAACTCATTGAAGAACGTTACATCTTATTCAAGGTAACTCCTTTTGGTTTATACTAAGAGAATTCCATGATCCTATTTTTCCCAAAAATTTGGATTCTATGATAAGTGTAGGAATTTTGGGAGATTAATTTTTTTGGTCTTTGGAGGAGCCTAATGGAATTAAACCCTTGAATAAGGGTGGTGTGAGTTATATTTTATTGTATATGAGGAATGTCATAATTGTAAATACAAAAAGGTAAAATATATCGAGACTTCCCCTTATTTATTTACCTTTAACAATGAACTAAAATAGATAAAATGGATTATATTGTATAAATATGGCCATGAAAATATTTTTTACATGTTTCTAGAACATTTATCTCTTTAATATTAAACATTAACCGCTATGTAAACTCATTTTTTTCTTAATCAGTGTAATTAATTATAATTGTATCACTAACATTTTTTAAAAAAAAATACACATATTCTAAATTATAAATATTTATAATTAGAAATATATAATCCTTTATTTAAAATTCTAATCACATAAGTGTTAGAAATTAATTTTAAATTAATTCCACAAACATGAAAAGAAAGAGGGGTTTTAAAGTGAAAATGTCCAAAAGATTAAAATGTTTTTATAACCATATGTAATATAAAATTGATACAAATGACTTAAATTGGACTAAAACATGTAAACTTGATCTAATTAAAATTTTTAAACATGTAAAAATATAATCTATCTTTATAAATTATATTGATGAAATTGTGGGTTTAAATTAATATTTAGTATTTGTCAGTATTCCTAAAAAAGAAAACATCAAATGAAAATATGAAAATATCTTCCTAATATATTTTTGAAATTCCAATGTAAAAAAAATATTTTTTTTTCACATATAATTTATAAAAGTTAGAATTTTTTTTATAAAATAGTTTCAACATTAAAAGGAGGCAGAATTGTCCTTAGAGAAATATAGCATTTATGAATTAAATTGTATTTGTTATTATCTTATGATTATAAAACTTATCTGATGAATTTAAAACAATTTGAATCAATATATAACATATAAATCTCATTAATATCATTAAATAACATTTATTAGTTTAATTATTTAGGAATATATCATTTGGTTTCATAAAAGGAAAATATTGTAAATTCATCAGGTGTAACACCAACTCTTTGGTAATTAAAATGATAGAAATTATTTAAAAACAATAACAACTCATTTCACTCATCAATCATAAATAAATTATCTTCCAAAATCATTATTTATAATAATTAGTTCAAAATAGTTTTTTTATTATCCATATAATTTGTGAAATACATTTTATCCATGTTTTGCATTATATAATTTTTTTTAGAGAAATCACTATTTCATTTTTCAAACTTGTTGTATTTGGATTTTATTAAAATTTGAAAAGAATAGTTTTATAAACATGTATCAAATGTGAAATATTTCCATCCATAGTTAAAACTCAATGTTTTAAATTATTTGTTACAAGTTTCATAGGTTATTTTAAAATAAAACTATTTTCAAAATATCTTTTGAACTTTTAATTTTAAAATTTTATTTTTAAAATGAAAAATATATTTTTCTCATGAATTTTTTTTAAAGTTTTTCTTATGGTTTTTTATTTCCTTAATGAACATACACATTTATTTATCACACATGGAATTATGAAATAGTTCAATTTTATTATTTCATCTGACTTTGAAATATTTTGTCGAGGTGCTCATAGAGTAGGATTGAAAATTTTTGTTTATTCCGAAAAGAGAATGTTTTGGGATAGAGAGTTTCTGAAGCAAGGGCAGAGAGTGGTTGAAGTTGTACAGTTTAGCCAGGACACCATGCAACCTGTCCACTTCCCAAATAAATTATTATTTAATAATTAATTAAAATGATCAATTATAAAGTGGAGGAAAAAAATAAGAAAAATTAAAGGAATTAATAATAGTTTTAATAATAACAATGATGATAATATTATTTTAAAATATTATAGTAATAATCATTAATATTTTAATTAAAATATAATTATTAACTTATTAAAAGTAATTTTTAGTTTTTCCCCCATACTTTTCTTAGTTTTCCTTCCATTACATTTATTTTTTTCCTCTTACCTTCCCCCCCCTCCTCTCTTGCATCGCTTTTCCTTGTTTTTTGTATCCTATACAGCTACCCCTTTGTCGAACCTTCATCCATTGGATTCCCCCCTACATCTCCTTTATATAAAACCACTAGTTTGCATCTTGTTCCCCTCTAAAAACTGCTTGCCAACGCGCCACCCTTATACCCTCAAATCTCCCTCAAACCGCACACCCTTTCACAGCTAAACCCATCCTCCCACTACAATAATTATCCACCAGCATCCTTCTTTGATCATGGTCTGCCGTCCGGACCCCTTGTCGACTACCCTCTCCCTTCACCAAAGTACGGAATACTCTAGTAAGCGTCTTACATTTTAACTTATATGTATTGGGATAGGGTTAAATTTCTTTTAGTGTTCAATCATGACATTTTGGGTTCTACTTCATTAATTATGGTTCACTTTGGATACATTGTGGTGGGTTTTGTAGGGGATTAATGTTTTTTACTTAGTTTTAGAGTTTTTGACATCAAATGTTTGTGGTTCCATGTATAACCATTATTTGGATAAATATTTTTCATTTTTAGTTAATTAAATGTTTTCCTTGATTAATATGTGAGGTGAGAAATTTGATTTTGTAATGGTTTCATTTGCATTGTAAATTATTTTTTAATTTTAGATAAAATTAGGTTTTTTTCATGTGTAACCAATGTTATGTTATTATAGATCATTTTATAAATTATGAAAGTGATTTATTAAATGGTGCAATGGCTGAAAATTCCTTTTTGGTATGTTGTTGGTGTGTGTTTAGCCATGAAAGAGGATTTTGAGTGGGATTTTGTGTACAAAGTCTTTTGATACCTCCATGAGTTGTTTTAAAAAAATAGGTTGTTTATTAAATCATATATAGGAATTGAAGCATGAATGGGTTCTGTTTTCGAGTTCATATGATTTAAAAAGAGTCATTGTGTTTGAAAATAGTGGTATTTTGTATTTTTAGTTCCTTTTTTTTTGTTTGTGTATATGAATGTGCCATGTGATATGAACTTGGAATGAGAATGAGCTCAAAAAGGGAAGCCTAGGTACTAGGCGGGATGATTAGAACTACTGCTCTAGGTGTACATAAGTGTCTTCGGCTCGATTTCACTTAGTTAGGTAGATAACTACAAAAATAACTAAGTATTTATATGATTATTGTAGACCACTAAGGTTATGGGGATGTCCCCTACTGGTGTATCTTTCATGAGAATCCATGTTTTGGTGGTTCATATACAAATGTTCACCCAGACATGATGTTCTTGGGTTCCATTACTTGCGAGTACATATAGGGCCCCTCCCATGTTTAGTTTAATTTGGTTATATCGCACTTACCATCAATATACTGTATGTTTTTTGGTAAATTCATAGATAATACATTTCCTTTTTATTTTTTTTCATTAAAAAAATATATTTTAACATATTTTTCTTTAATATCTATCATTATTTTCAACTATTTCTCCCAAAATTGTCTTTATTTTAATATTAATCTCTTTATAATTGTTTTTATTTTATAGTTTTTTCCATAAAACATTTATATTATTTCTTTCATTTACTATTCTTTCAGTCTTATTTACATATTATTTTTAATGAATTTAACCTTTTCATGTGGAATCCTGATGGGTGTTATCACACACCCCACTAACACCATTTGGTGTAAGTATATTTGGTTTTTTTATATATGTAAGGGTAAAATTTTTAGAGATTGTGGTTATAGTTTCTAGAATTATTTCAGTGTTTGGTGTCATGGAGAAGTCTTGAGGGTGGTCACATCTTTCCAAGTGGTTCTCTTTGAGTTAATTTTTGGTCATCATACCTTGGGAGAGTTTTGGGGTTTTAATTTAAACAATGTAACTCAATTTTGATTTTTTTTATGTATGGTTTGTTTTGAAATTTTCAGATTCTGTTAATGTGTTATTATTAGTTGTTTTATATTTTCATATTCTTGTAAATTATTTCCATGCATTATTTAGGATACCTGGGGAGTTGTATATGCCAGTTGGGATAGAGAACTCTTTTTGGGTCCTGCCCCAAACCGGTCTAGGAATCAGTTTTGATGGTGACCTAACATGGTTCATGACAAAATGGTATCAGAGGAGGTTATATCTCATTGGGTCATTTTATTTGGGATTAGTATGGAAATACATGAGCTTGGACTATCAGGGCTTGGAGTTCTGGTAGCGAGTAGAGAGTCAGGCCATAAAACCTTGGGATAGACCTGAAGAATCTATAGGATGTTGGGATACATGTTTAACATCTCCTCTTGGTGTAATGTGCAGGATTTATATGTACATGGATATCGAGTGGGGGAGAAGAGGTTCGGTTGTTGTGTTGTATTGGCATGATGGGTTTATTGGTTTTGTGCTTATTACTAAAAATATTCATACATGGGGTATCAATTATTTTCTTATTTGATTATCACTTTTGTGGAAACTTTCCTCCCAAGGTAATTCCCCTATAACTGTGGTAATAATACATAGAGATTTCTCCCTCACCAATGATCAAAGGGTTCTAGATATCATGGTTTAGGTTGTTCAGGTTCTAAGATGTGGTGGGGGGGGGGGGGGTCCTGCTCCTTCTCTTTATCTAGTTAGTTAAGTCGATCCTAGCTCTTAGAGGTAAAAATCCTATATGTTCCTAAATAGTAAACCCAATTCTTTTTTAGGTAACATAGAGCCTCAATAAGTGGGGTATTTTCTTGAGAAAATCAAGAACATGTTTTAGTTTATTGATACTCTTGAGGAAGTCAGAGCTAAGTGTGCCTTGTTTTTTCTGGAGGGTTCCAATCAAAGGTGGTGGGATTGAGTGCTTCAAGTTGGTAAGAATGAGAAGATGATCTGGACAGACATCAGGGTGATATTAAACAACTATTACCATCCTCTATATTTGGTTTAGTCTAGATCCCGTGAGTTCATAGATCGTTTCCTGGGGGACCAGTTGGTGATGGTGTATAACAACCATTTTGTGGATATGGCTCGATATGCCCCAAAAATAGCCTCTAATGAGTATATGAAGGATTAGGGGTATGAAAGGGGTTTGAGGATTGGGATATATTATCATGTAGCCATGTTCGTGTTGAATACCTATGACAAGTTATTCAATCAAGCTTGTATTGTGGAGACCGACTATATGTGTATGTGAGGTTCCTCTAGGTATATGTTAATGATGGGTACACGCAAATCATAAGAGGATAATATAATGTATATTGAGAAAGGGATTAAGGGTTATGGTAGTTTAGGCCTTCCTTCCTGGAATACTTCATCTATAGCTTCTGGTGTTGGTTCTATTCTGTGCCATCTATGTGGAAAGGCATAACACATTTGACAAGTTTTTTCGACTCCTCCTATGTGTTATCTTCAATGTTGATAAATGGGGTACTGAAAATATTATTTCAAGACATCACATTCATACCTTAGCGGGGAAGGATCAGTGGTTTCCTGGGGAATAAGATCCTCAATCGGGTTATGTGGAACCTACCCCTCCATAATTGGGAAGACTTTTCTTTCAGTCATCATTTAACGTGGTGGAGGAAGATGGTGAAGCTCCCAAGGTACATTACCTCTTATTGTGGGTGTGTCCCCATAGGAATTTCCATATTATTTTTCTAACTTACCCCCAGAGTGGTATTTGGTGTTACAAACTGAATTAGTGTTGGCAAAAATCCCAATATCACTTCCCTCATATCACTTGGACCCCACTGAATTGAGGGAATCAAAGACACCACTGGATGATTCAAAATCCAAGGGATTCATTCACCCGATTGTATATCCTTGGGCTTCTCTCATTATATTTCTGATGAAGGCTGAAGAATATCTAAAGTTTTTCATCGCTTTTCATATGTTGAACAAGAAAATCTTCAAGACCAAATGATTTTTTCCTTAAATCAGTTATTTGTTTGAACAACTAAGGGGGGGGGAGAAATGTGTTCTCCAATATAGACATGTATTTAGATTACCACTATGTCATGGTGAGAGAGCTGGAAATCCTACAGACGAATTTCTAATGTAGGTGCATCCACTTCGATCATTTATTCACGCCTTCATTATTGACAGATACTTATGCAGTTTTTATGGCGCTTAGGAATAAAGTGTCCCACCAATGTCATGAATCATTCATTGTGCTTTTTGTGGATGACATGAAAGTTTTTATTTATATTGGTTAGATAATTTGCATCATTTGTAGATCATGTTGGGAACTCTACGATATTATCACTTTTATGAGTAGCTTTCAATAAGCAATATATGGATTATGGATGTGATGTTTTTGGGCCATGTTATTTTTGGAGAAATGGATTTCAGTGGATCCTAAGAAGATTGGTCTAGTTATATCATGATAATATCAGAAGAATGTGTTTATATCATGAGTTTTCTTGTCCTGGAATGTTATTATAAGCATTTTTTTGGAAATATCTCATGACTTTTTTCTTCTATGAACGTTCTCACCCTTAAAGGGGTGAATTAGAATGGATCCAATAGTTCCAAGAATCCTTTTAGAGGTCGAATCCATGTCTAAAAACCACACCTATATTAATCATCCTTGAGTCTAGGAAAGGATACATGGTTTATTATGATGCTTTACGTATAATCCTTGGGTGTGCATTCATGTTAGATAATCATAGAGTGGCTTATGGTTGTTTCCAAATCTGAATACATGAGAAGAACTAAATGACCCATGACTTGGAGTTAGTAGTGGTGATTCATGGCCTGAAGACTTGGTGCAATTATATTTTTGGGGAGAAATATTTTGTCTATTCTGACTATAAAATCAAAGCCTGGAACATCTCCATGCAGTGGAGCTATTGTTTATAAAGAATTTGGGGAAGCAGGATAGCCACTGGCATCTTCAGCCCATCCATCTTTGTGAAAACAATATGTATTATGATGTTGGTCAGCTATTTTGTATTCCAGTCATGATACGGTCATTAATAATTTCATATTGAAGTGTTATACATGCCAGCAAGTAAAATAAATTCACCAAAGGACCTCTAGTGTGCTTCAGCTATTACCCAGTACAACATGGATGTGGGATGATGTTTCCATGGAATTCATTATTGGATTTCCTTATACACCTTAGGGGTAGAAGGCCATCTAGGCGAGGATTGAATGTTTGACCAAATAATCCAACATTATTCTGATCAAAGGTAAAGATAAGGTGGATGAGAATGGCCAATTGTATATTTAAGAGGTGGTCAAAATTCATGGTGTGCTGTCAGATATTGTTTCAAATATAGACCCCCAATTTATCTATTGGTTTCTTGAATGTAATTAAATGGGAAATTTAGTTTCATATCTAAATGAGCAAGACATAACATCCTCCAATGGATGTTCAGGCAGAGCCTGAAAATCAGATTTTGGATAACATGCTTTGTACATGTGTTTTTGATTTCGGGGGTTTGTGTGAAACCCATTTGGGACTAGTCATGTTCACTTAAAATAATATTTACCCATCCTCTATTCGAAGGGATTCATTTAGAGGGATCTATAGTTCTCTATTACGGTATCCTATATGATGGCCTTCGGTAGGAAATACCTCACTTTTTGGGACCGATCCTTGTATAAGAGATATCATAGAATGTCAAGTTGATTAGACTATGGTTATTGAAAGATCGGAGTCTCCACAAATCATATACATTTCTGATGGGTTGAAAACATGAGTTTTCCATGGCTGATCAGGTGTTCCTGAATGTTTTCCCTCATTTGGGTCATCGTCATTTCGGAAATTAGTGAATGCTAATGATGTGGTATTTTAGACCTTTCGAGATCCCTGAGCGAATTGGAATGATGGAAAAATGTTTAAATTTCCTTATCTTTTGACTTTAATTCATTATATATTTCATGTCTCCGTGTTATGGAAGTATATTCTGGTTTCGTCTCATGTATTGAACAGGGAATAGTTGGTGATAGAAATTGATTTATCAGTGTTTGAATGACCTGTGCGGATTGTGGATTCCCAAGAGATGGTGATTAATGAGAAGTCTATTCTATTGGTCTATATACATTTTTAGCATTGGAATGATGTGCATGATACTTGGGAGTAGAAGTAATCGGTTGACTAGGAGTATCCATTTTTAAGTTCCAATTGAGCATTCAGTTATCTCTCCTATGGTAAAAAGTTTTTAGGGTGCGGAGAATTGTCCCACCTATACTTCTACAATAGTTCTTTTTTATTATTTTATCTGGATTTGAAATATTTTTTGAGGTGTGGGATGAGCCTGATTAAAAATCTTCATTTTTGATGATAAAATAATGTTTTTGGCTTGACATTGATTCGCACATGGGAAGGGCATGTTAGAATTCATGCAGCTTCGCTAGGTTATAGTGCAGCCTACCCAGTGTTCAAAAAAATTATTATTAATTAATTAATGAACAATATGAATGACAAAGTTGAAGAAAAATAAATTAAGTATAATGAAAAAAAATTATGAAATGTTTTAATAATAATATTATTATTATTATTTAAAAATATTATAATAATTATTATTATAATTATTAATATTTTAAGAATGTTATTATAATTAATATAATCTATATTGTTATCATTGATAATATTTTAAATAATAATATTATTATTATTATTATTATTATTGAATATATTTTTTTTTGGTTTTTTGGTCCCCCTTCCATTTTTATTTTTCCTCCTATTATTTTTTTATTTTTTTCTTTCCTCTCCACTTCCTTCCCCCTCCTCTCTTGTGGAGTGTTTCTTGGCGCATCTATTCCTAAAAAAATCCCCCTTTGGCCAGCATTCCCCCATTGAATGGAACCCCCTCTATCTCTCTTCCATCGAACCATCAACTGACGTCCCATTCCCCTCTGGTGAACTCACTCAATCGTTATTACCTTATCCCCTCATATCTCCCTCACGCTACACCCCCATTCTTGGATGACACCCCTATCACACTACATACCCTCCAGAAACCCTCTCCTCATGCATCCATCCTTCTATACCTGTTTCTCCTTCCCATACCCCTTTTTTGAAGTTGAGAACAACTCCGAAAAGTTTTTTCACATATCCATTTAAGGGTTCCGATTTGTGATTCATTTCATTTTTGTTTTTATCTAGAATTTTTTTTATAATTCTTGAATTAGGGTTCACTTTGGGATCATTGTAGTGTGTTTGGTGTGAAGTTGTTTTTTCTCACCGATTTCAGGAGTTTTCAACACCAATGTTTAGTGGGTCTATATATAACCATTATTTGTCTAATAAATTTTTGTAGTTAATTTAATTTCTTCCTTTATTAATATGTATGGTTAAAATTTTATTTTTGAAAAGGTTTCAAGTTCTTTAAAATTTAAAGATTCATTTTAAAATAAATTGAGTGTTTTTAATGTGTTCCCCATGTTGTGTGATTTGATTTTATTTTATGATACATCTAATTGGTTTATAAAATGATGCATGGTAAATTAATTATATTTTGGGATGTTATTGGTTTGTGTTTGGAATTCAAAGAGTATTTTGAGTGGTTTTTATTTTCAATGTATTATGATATCTCTTGGTGTTCTTTTATAAATTTTTTAGTGGTTTATTAAATCTTATAAAGGGTGTGAAAAATGTTTTGGTACTATTTTGGTGTGTGTATAATTTCAAAAGATGTTTTTGGAAATAAAATGGTGGTATTTGTTGTGTGTTTGTGTGTGTGTTAAGTTCCTTATTTAGTTTGGGTATATGAATGTGGCATGTGATATGAACATGAAACATTAATGACCACGAAAAGGGTAGCATGTGTACTAGGTAGGTGGACTAGGACTAGTGTGATCATGGTACATAAGTATCTTCAGCCCAGTTTCACTTAACAAGATAGAATACTACAATAATAAATAAATATTTTGATTGTGATTAGAGACCACTAGGGTTATAGGGATTTCTCATACTAGTGTATCGTGCAGGAGAACACAAATTGTCATGGTTCTTATACAACTTTTCACTAAGAGGTGATGCACTAGAGTCCCATTACATGTTGGTACCTATAGTGCCTCTCCCATGTTTAATGATATTTGACTATATTGAATTTACCATCATTATTCGGTATGCTCGACTAGTAAATTGAAGGAAAATGTTTTTAATTTTATGTTGTCTTTATCAAAAATGTTTTTCTTTGAGCATTTATTTCTGTAAAATTTTTCTTTCTCTTAATGTTCCTCTATTTATAATTGTTATTATTTTAAATTCTTGATCTTTATATTTTTTTATATTTTAAAATTGATTCCTCTAAATTGTTCTATTATTTCATTAGTTTATAAATCGTGCAGTTTTATTTTCTTTATAATGATTAATTCATGAAGGCTTTTCTCTGGGGAATCATGTTGTGCGTTAGATCACACCCTACTTAAACCATTTGGTGTAAGTATATTTGGTTATCTTTTATAAAATTAAGGGTAAAAATATTAGAGAGATTGGTTCAGGTTTCAAGATACCTTTATTGGTGAGCTGTTATGTGGAGGGCTTGGGTATGGTGTCCCCTTGCCTGAGGGTGGACATTGAGTTAGTTCTTAGTCACCTTACCTTGTATTAGTTTCTAAGGTTTGGATTAAACATTCAAACTAAATTATCAAAATTTATAATGGCTTATTTGGTATTATATTTTCAGATATTGTTTTTGTGTATTTAATAGTTGTTTTATATTACTAATATTTGGGTAAATCATTCCCAGTATATATTTATAATCCTAAGGTACTTGTACCCACCCATTGGGATGGGGACTGCCATTCAAGCATTTCCATGGACCGAGTAAAGTGTCAGTTTGGATGATGACCCGACATGGTTCTAGTGAAGATGAAGACCCTCCCATACAGGGGCACAATCATCCACTATACATCACTGGCTAGTTCAATGGTGTGGATGTCTGCCACTGTCTTGTTGACATGGGATCTAAGATTAACCTAATCTCGACTAGGACACTGCGGAAGCTGGGGTTGTATGAGGATGATTTAACTCCCTATGACCTAATAATCCTGGGATACGATAGGACCGACAAAACCCCGGTTAGAAAGAACCATTTAGAGACCCAGTTTGGTGGCCTAGTTTCAAGTACTGAAATCACATTTGTCTCCCAAGACGCCATGTACAACGCATTGTTGGGAAGGCCATGTCTCCACTTGCATGCAGCAGTCACTTCATCGTATCACCAATGCCCCAAATACTCCCTCAATGTTCGAGTAGGCGTTCTACAATGAGATGCGTACCCTTTTTCCTCTTGTGAAGCCCGCTATCTGGATGCTGACTATTACAAGCACAAGGATAAGCATATTCTGGAAAGTTAGATTGAGCCCGCGCAGGTCACAAGTGAACCCTGGGAAAGCCGGGATGATGCCTTCATCATCCTGATCAATCGATTGGAGGCCACGACACCCAACATGGGGAATTGTTTTTTTCAGGTAGAAGAGGAAGGAATATTCCATGGTCCACATGACGGTGAATAATAACCTCATACTCGTACACATTCCAGGATCAGGTGACCCTGGAACCTCCTACGCCCGTACGGTATTGGGATGTCCGGCTCATGGTGCGTCATATGTGTATATTCCACCGGGCTAGAATTAACTGGCTCAAGCCGACACGCCACTACTACTTTGATATCATTATGCGTGGCCCCTTGGGCTGAAGACCAGATTGGATTGGATCTCCTGCCTTCATCGCTATGGTCTTAGTGGAAGATGAGTCTCCTAATGTGAGGACCGATGCTGCTAAAGCCAGCACCAACCTCCCATCAGAGGCTGGGGGCTCGGATGTGACTCCCCCAACAGACAATCCATCCACAAGTGGAGAAGAAGATCTGGGGGATGCTTCCCCTGCCTTTGAAAAATGTGTATCTACCACGGTTGATGAACTAGTTCAGGTGAACCTTGGTAGAGAGGTAGATACGAGACCCACATTGATTAGTGCCACCATGTCCCTCGAGGAGCATCAATAGCTCATGAAATTCCTTAAACAACACCATGATGTGTTTTCCTGGAGTTACGAAGAGATGCCAGGACTAGATCCTCAGGTAGTCGTCCACCGCCTTGGTCTCCCTACAAACCATCGTGGGTTCAAGAAGCCTCCCATAAAGATGCACCGTTCTCACAGTGCAATGGTTGAGGCTGATGTTTAAAAGATCATCATATCCAACTTCATCGTGGATTATAGTACCCTAGGTGGCTAGACAACATTGTTCCAGTTAGGAAGAAGAATGGGAAGATCAGAGTCTGTATCACCTTCCACGATCTCAACTGTCACTATCTGAAAGATGATTTTTCCCTTCTAGTGATAGAATTGTTGATCGTCGCTACGGCCGAGTTCCAATCCCTCTCCTTCATGGATGGGTATTCTAGGTATAATCTAATCCGGATGGCCCCCGAGGATGAGGAGTCCACCGCTTTCAGGGACCCCCAAGGTACTTTCTGTTACCAGGTTATGCCCTTTGGCCTGAAAAATGTAGGTGCCACCTATCAGCGGGCCATGAATCACATATTCATGTCAATCCTGAGAAAATTGGTGGAGAGCTATGTAAAAGATCTGGTGGTCAAATCTTGCCAGCGCTAGAACCATCTTAATGACCATGAAAAAGTGTTTGGTTTCCTTCTTTCCCACTACCTGAAGATGAACCTGCTTAAATGTGCCTTTGGGATCACCTCAGTGATGTTTCTTGGCATTGTTGTCTGGTACCGAGGCATCAAGATCGACCTGGAGAAGATCAAGGCCATCAGATAGATGTGTCCAATGAGCAATATTCAGGATCTACAATGTCTCCAAGGGCACTTAGCGTACATAGGCCGATTCCTTGTGAATCTGGATGGAAATTGTAATCCCTTTTCTCGGATCATGATGAAGGGAAACGCTTATGAATGTGATTAATTGTGTCAGACCGAATTTGAGGATGTTAAGCGTTATCTGCTGTAGCCTCCAGTTTTGATGCCACCCATCGCCAGAAATCTACTGGTCTATTATGTGACCACCCTGGAATGGTCTCTCTGCGCCCTGCTTGCCCAGAAGAATAATTAGTGGACAAAGAACATCCTCTACTACCTCATCCACATGATCCTCGATACGGAGACCATATACTCCCCCATCAAAAAGAGCTTCCTCATGATCGTTCTTTCCATACAGAAATTGCTACATTATCTGCATCATGATGGAGTAAGGTTGGTCTCTTGGCAGACCTGCTAAATTACATTCTGAATCGCCCCCAAGATGACTTGCCGACTAGCACGGTGGGAAGTAATTATCCAACAGTTTGACATTAGGTTTGTGCCTCAGAAGGCTATAAAGGGGATTTCATTGGTAGACTTCCTAGCTTCCCATCCAACCTCCACGGACCAATTCCTGGACCAAGATTTTCCAGATGAGTAAAACCTCTCAGTTGATCATGTCGTCTCATGTAAGAAAATTCACATTGATGATGCCTCCCGGAGCCCAATCGGTAGGAGGCTGAATGATCCTAGGCTCAACAGAGTGGGCATGGGTATCGTCTATATCACCCTGGAACAAGCTGTTATTCCATACTCATTCCTATTGTCAGAAGGTTTCACCAACAATGAGGCAGAGTATCAGGCTCCCATCACTGGCCTCGAGATGGCTGTTGAGATTGATGTTCCCCATTTTCACGTGAAAGGGGATTCCGAAATTAATCATCAAGAAAGTCAACAGTGACTATGTTTTCAGGAAGCTGGAGCTCGTTCCATTGTTGGAGTGCACCCTCCATCTAATGGCCCAGTTCCCCTTATCGACCAGAGGATACCCATGTCCCTCAGTAACAGAATGGTCGAGCAGACACTTTGGCGGGCCTAACTCCCTCACTTTCAGAGCCCAAGAAGGATGATCTGATCATACATGTGGCACACAAGAGAGTCATTCCCCCCATCACTCTAGATGATGACGATGACCTGCGAGTAAGCCATCTTACCTCAGGATCCCCGACATTAGGAGCCCTAGGTTCTTCAAATGTAGTGGGAGAGACGACACCTTACTGGAGAAACCCTTTTGTCGAGTACCTCCAAAATGGTTTCCTCCTGGCTGATCAGGCCGAGTGCAAGCGAATCTGACGTCGCACGTTGTAGTTTACCCTCCAGAGTGGTCCCAGTCTTGAGAAAATCCTCTATAAGTGATGTTTCAATGGTATTCTCCTCTGTTTCATCCCAAGAGTCGAGATTCCATAGGTCATGCATGAAGTTCATGTCGGCTCCTGTGGCGACCACCAGGCTGGGCCGAAGCTGTCCTATTAGATCCAGAGACTAGGGTACTTCTGTCCCTCTATGATCCATGATGGTATCGAGTTCAACAAGATATGTCACATGTTCCAATTTCATGTTAATTTCCTACATCATCCACCAGAACCTCTCCACTCTACCACATACTCTTGGTCCTTTGTGGTGTGGGGGATCGATGTCGTGGGACCATACCCACCAGAAAAAACATGCCAATGCAGGTTCATCCTGACTGCTACTGATTTCTTCTCCAAACGGGCAGAGGAAATCCCACTCAAGGAAGTCAAGGATCGATCCATTGTCAATTTTGTGAGCTCCAACATCATCTACTAATTTAGAGTCCCTCACGCCGTGCTCACTGATAATGACACTAACTTCCGAGCAGCTGAGCAGAAAAATTGTATCCCAAGTACAATATTTGTTCGAACCATACCTCTCTCTATCACGCATAGGCAAATGGATAGATCCAGGCATTCAACAAAACACTCTATGACATTTTTTGACATTGTTTGGCCCGAACAAAAAGAATTTACCAAAAAATCTCCCCAATTCCCTCAGGTCTTATCGAATGACGCAGCGAAATTCCACCCAGGTGACTCCATATTCCCTGGTGTATGGGTATGAGGCTGTCCTGCCCATCAAGATCCATCTTCCATCATTACGCACTATAGTTTATGACCAGCATGTGCTAGATAAGGTGGCCGAAATCCATCTATCTAAATTGGAATCACTCGATGAGAGTAGGCTCTGTGACCTACACAATATAGAAAGGCATCAGAATAAGAAATCCAGAGCAATCAACAAGAAGGTTTGCCTTCGCTCTTTTCGGCAAGGTGACCGGGTGTTTTCCCTCTAAGTTTTAATGATCCCCAGCAAGAAACCACCCATGTTAGATCCCAAATGGTAGGAACCCTACATCATTCTTAAGGTTTACTCCAATGGTGTGTATTCCCTAGTTACTTTAAATGGTGAGCACATAACTCCTCCCACCAATGCCATGTTCCTCAAGAATTACTTTTCCTGAGCCCCACGGTCCAGCATGAAGTAAAACTGTACGGTCCTACACTACCTTAAACTATACGGTCCTTCACGACCTTAAACTATATGGTCCTAGGCGACTTTAAATTGTATGGTCCTGCATGACCTTAAACTGGATGGTCCCACATGACCCTAAACTACACGATGGTCCTAAATGAACTTATACAATCCAGACCTACATGAATTTAAACTGCGCCTCATTAGGCATGACATTAAACTGCATCTTGAGAACTACACATCGCTTGATTCCCATCCTTATGGGATATGTAGGAATACTCAAACATTTCGTTTTTAGCCCAGCCGCAAAATCGTCTCTTTGACTATCCCCATGGGTATAACTTCTTGGAGGGTCATCGCATGATGTGGAGTAGGCTTCCTTATCCCCACTCATAGGAGGATTATAATGGTTTCACCATGTAACCACTCTCATCCTTCTATCCTCCTACGTCTTCACCGCACGATGTTAAACTGCATGGACATCAAGACTACGTATGGATTTATTCCCATCTGCATGTGATACATAAGAATTCCCAGACATTTAGTCTGTTGGCCT
Source organism: Viscum album (assembly GCA_963277665.1). Classification (NCBI taxonomy): domain Eukaryota; kingdom Viridiplantae; phylum Streptophyta; class Magnoliopsida; order Santalales; family Viscaceae; genus Viscum; species Viscum album. The sequence goes on along the minus strand of OY728126.1, from coordinate 2,060,379,156 downwards.
AGCCCAAATGCTATAATCTTCCCCTCGGGTCATGATGTATTGCGAGGGTGCACATTTTACCCAATTCATGTCGAGATAACCTTGATCTGGCTAAACGTCCTGTACCCTGGAGAAGTTCGCCTCATTGAGAGATGGCTACAGCTATGCTTCACCCAATCGTTGATTGGGATTCCACCACCTTCCTCGTCCGGAAGGGCCCCTGAATGGTATGGATTCTAGGCCTAAGGGCTCTGTCATACCAATTTTGTCAAACACCCTTGAGGATGTCAAGAAACAAGTTGATACACGTCCCACGTCTAGAATATGGTCAGCGTTCGATGATCATTTGTTACTCCTAAGTGGTCACTATAGGGACGCTTTGTTTCGAACATGGTCAACAGCCGTCCTGGATCATTAGGACCAACCCAAGTGGTCCTAAACATCGAGTGTAGTTGTTCACTATGCCCTGTTGTATCTCCATGTGATGAAATCCCTCTGGGCGATGCTAACTGTCAGGCAACTTGGCCTTTTTGGGCCCCTTGCCCCGTTGTCACCTATGGGATTGTGCGGTGTGGTATGTGATTATGTCCTCATTCACATCGGGTTGCTCATTGTGTTGTACACACCCCCAGATGAGACACCTTACCCACAACCCTCATCCTCACTGCATGACGTTAAACTATAGACTGTTCAGGCCTTTTGACCGAGGCATAGCCTCAGGCCCCTTGGCCTTCTCGCCCCCAGCCCTCATCCTCATTGCAAGATGTTAAACTACAGACTGGTCAGGCCTTCCTGACTGAGGCCCTGCCTCAAGCCCCTTGGCCTTCTCATGCTCCCAACCCTCATCCTCACTATAAGATGTTAAACTGCATGTAGTTCAGGCCTTCCTGACCAAAGACTAACTATCAGGCCCCTTGACCTTTTTGGGCCCCTGGACATAGCCCATGTTCTTACCCGAAGTGTACAGTGTGGTGGGGGATTATGTCCTCATTCACATCGGGTTACACACCGTGCCATACACGTCCTTTTTGTAGGGGTATCCTACTCCCCTCCTCATCCTGCATGACATTAAACTGTATCTTGAGAACTACATGTGGCATGATTCTCATCTTTATGGGATACGTAGGACCACCCAAATGTCTAGACTTCCAGTCTAGCCCCATATCCCAGAAATATATATTTCCCCTCATCCCCTTAGCCTACCCTTCCACAGAGAGGGGAGTATATGGTGTGGCATGGGATTATGTCCTCATCGGGCTTGTAATGGCCACACCATGTACCGATCCTTCCTGAGCCACCCCGTCAACCATTGTCGGTGGTTCACCAATGTGCATAATGGTACTCTCGTTTAGTACCTAGAATCTCGGACTCTGCTCAGACATGTTTTCACCTACTTTTCAGGATTTGTGTCTCCCTTCATCAGTGCTTTCATTACCTTTCACACTGGGAGGGACCCCCAAAAAATGGCATGGATACAACACTTAAGGGATATCCTACCATTATAGGCCAATGCCCTCGAGGGTTTCATAAAAAAATGATACAAATCTCGTGTTGCGAATATGGTCAGAAGTTGATGCTCATTTGTTGTTCCCACTTCAGGCTAACACGATATGGATACTGCATTTCTGCCATGGTTAATAGTTATCCTCCATCCCCACGCTAACCCCATTATGAAAAAAATGTCGGTTACATGATTCACACCATTCACCACCTCATCATGTCCAAGTTGAACATCGAAACTCTTGGTACTATTCCTCAGTGCGCATCTGCGTGTTAGGAGGTCCAAAGTCAATATAGGGGAATCATTCGGGGATCCACACCAATTTCCCTTTTGGTGTCTGTTCTAGGTATTTTCAAAGACATATTCCTCCCTTGTTTCCCACAGTGAGTTTAACTCAAGTGGGATTAGGGATCGGGTTGCGGTCTGATCTTACTTGGAGGGTTTTCACTCTATCCATTGTCCGAGCTCTAAGACCATAAACTAAGGTCTCATCCATAACTACATATGGCTTGATTCCCATCATATTGGGATACGTAGGAATGCCTAGACCCCTTGTCTATGGTTCGAGCTTAATGTCTACTAATTCTTCTTTTCTGTCCCGTCTTCGGGACATTGACTACGGGACCGCGTGGCATGGTGTGGGATCATGTCCCCATTCACGTCGTTTTTTCAATAGCTCCACCACATGCACCCCATTATAGGAATTAGACCTCCTATTTCTTGTCTCTCACGACTTTAAAAAACACCCACTAGAACTATGTATGGCTTTACTCCCAACCTTATGGGATTCGTAGGACCACCTGGACATCTTGTTTTCGGGTCCAACTCAGCTAGGAGCTAGTTTCTCTAACCCCTTTCACTTTTACCCCTATTTGGGCCCCTTGGACCAAGGTTACCCTCTCGAAATTACGTATGGTGTGGTGTGGGATCATTTCCCCATATGCATCATTTATGTTTAATATCACCACACACATTACCACCTAGAATTTTCTCTACTATGGCTGCGCTGCATGATGTTAAAATGCATTCTTGGTCCTATAACATGACCATAAACTCTGAAGTTAGTATCCTGGATGCACGACGAGAAAAGGTATTGCATTGTGATGACCTCGTCGTAGAGAACGTCACATTGCTTATTGGTCATATGCCATTCCATTTGTCAACGCCTACTATCACTTGACTCTTGTGGCAACACCGGGGCCTACTACCCTAGTCTTGTCGCTTCACAAAAAAATCACTCGCCATAGAAGACAAAAAATATTTATCAAATATCTCTTCTTTTGGTGCATGGGACACGCCCACATACCACTTTTATCCTTGGCACTGGTACCCCACGGTGCCCCCTCTTCAAGAACTACGTCTACCTTGATCCCCATCTTCATGGGGTACGTAGGAACACCTTTTCACTTTTCTTTAGTTCCAGCTCAACTCTCATTTTTGGTCCCTTGAACAAAAACCTCTTCAGGGAACACGTGGTGGTTGGAACCCCCGTTTCCCATTCACATCAGATATTTGAGTAACCCCACCACGTGCCTCCTATGTTTCCTCCCATCCATGGTCCAAATTCTATGACCCAAAACTAATATCTCCCTATGGGAAGTGACTCTACTCCCTCGATCAAATACATCTCATTTTCGTATTCAGATGAGTTTTGACAAAGATCCCTAAGTGTGGAATTTTCATGAGAACATTCCCCTCGTTCCATGTCCAAGATTTGTGAGCTTGCTATTTGGATCCTCGTCCTCTTCCATATCCGAAAGGACCCTCGGACCACAATGATACTTGTCTTAAGGGCTCTCCATGGATGATGGGACTAAGGGAACTCCTACCATTTCAGGCCAACATCCCTAAGGATCTCGAACAACATTTGTGACATGTCCCGTGTTTCGAACATGGTCAACTGGCGACCCTCATCTGCCTTTCCCCAATCCAGGATATCGCTATATGAATGATGTGTTTCCACCATGGTCAATAGTTATCTTCCATTGCCATGCTACCATCATTGTGATCCAGATGGTGTTCATCTTGATTCACGCATTTCCACTTCCTCATGATCAAGTCGAATTCCAGCATATGAAGCTATATCTCTTCGAGCATCTAGGTGAACTACATAGACATGTTAGCATCACTGGGATAATATTCACTGAGCATCCCTTTTCCCTGACATTCCCATTCATGTGTCGGGAAAGTCCCCCATTACATATTGTTTCCCACATTAAGCATGACTCATGTGGGCTTAGTAGTTTTGGTGGGATATGTACTGGCACAACAAGGCTTCTCCTCATCCTGCATGATGTTAAATTGTGCTTCCGGAACAATGTGTGGCTAGATTCCCATCCTCATGGGATATGTAGGGAGACCATGGTATTTTTCCTAGGGTACAACCCCCAGGAATCATAAATTCTATTCTTCCCCCTTTCTGGACCCCTGGCCGAACCCATTGTAGGGAACTGTACTACTGTAACTCTGCCCTTAACAAGTCCAGCATGCCCCAAGATGACATTGCGAAGCAACGAATCCCTCACCAAAGAGGCTCCACCTGACCGAAATAATGATCCATGATCAGACCGATGCACCATCTATTTTTCTTCCACCACGATGGAATAACCTCAAGAGTGTTGTATTCGGTTTGAACAAAACCTCACTCCACATTCCACACATTGCGTGCCCCCTTATTCGGACCCACGTCCTCTTTCACGCTTGGAGGAACCCCCTAACAGTATGGATACATGGCCTATAGCCCGCCTATTGTCCTGGGCCAACATTCTATAAGACAAATGGGTAGAATTTTGAGTTAGGCCCCATGTTTTGAACATGGTCAACGGTCGGCCCTCATTTGGTATCCCCCTTTCAGGCTTATGAAATAAGGATACTGTGTTTCAAACATGGTCGACAACTATCCTTCATTGTCATGCCACCCCCATAATGTTTCGTATTTTTTGGGTATCGCGATTCAAACCTCCAACTTCCCTGTGTTTAGAATAATCCCAATGCCCCTGGGGTTACCCCACTTTTTCACCAAAGCACATCAGAATAACGGCTTTTCGATTGTTCTGAGGTCATAATCCTCCGATCGGGCCTCTCACATGTCTTCCCGGAAGATCTAGAATTGTTATATAAACCCCAGAGACCCGAAGCTTGGTCGATGCATTATGTTTAGATGGAATAGCATGGTGATCACCCTTTGTTTCTCACATTGGGCTCGACCCGTGTGATCTTAGGGACTAACCACTGGACATTTCATGAATATAATAGTCACGTATGAATCCAACCTCGATAACAAAACTCATGGATTCCATGTTATCAAATAAATCAAAACATGAAAGTACGTTTGAGAATTTGTAATCCATACAGAACTCAGTGGTTTATCCCTCCCATGGATGGGTTGACCCCATCACAAGTGAGTTGCAGTTCCACCACCCTCCAACATGTGGCGTACATGAGTTTTTGTCACCGTCTCAACTCCCACTCCTACTCAGCAGCGATAGAACACAGTTCATCAGCCTTCGTTTGGGCCCGTTCTACATCACCCTGAATGACGACCATTTATTCAGAACCTTTCCTCACACGCTCTTCATCCTCTGCCAGCTGGGCCTTCAATCACATGATCAGCTCTGATTGTCCATGAAGAGAGTCTTAGGGCTCATCCTTCTCAGATCTGTAACCATTGTATCTCATTTTCTGCCTCCTGGAGCTTCTTTATTTTTGTCTCCTTCCTCTGCTACCAGCCCACGCTGAGGACGCGATCATACTCCTAGATCTTCTCTGCCATGAGATCTCAGATGAGAAGATGTGGGCGATGGGCATCCACTCACCCAGCACAAAATTCGCGCAGTCGCGAGTGAAGTTTGCCGATATCTTCCAGCCATAATGCATGGGGGGTATTTTCGATAAAGCGCACGATCAACTTCCATGATCAGCGACAGACTATATCGTTGTCCTCTTCGTCAGAGACCGTCACATCCCATTCCACGTGGTTGGCAGGCTCGTATGCGGGATACGCCTTCATCAAAAATTCAGAAGGATCCACATCTAGCATTGGATCAGTTGTGGAATCTGGTGATAGATCAGGTGTGGTGGGACATGGGCCGATCGGTCGATCATCATCATCAGACCCCAACAAAATGACCTCGGGCAAGATCCCACTGGTGGTCCCGCCAATGATAGGGAATGCTGCAGCTCAGGTGGGCTGGGTAACTATATCCATAGTTACTCGCATGCCCCTGGGAGGGAGGCTACCAGAAATCCCGACCAACCATGCCGCAGTGGCCCATGCCAGTCGAAGAACTATCTGTAATAGAGAAGGGAATCCACGTTAGTCGGCACGATCAATGTATGGGAGTAAAAAATTCAGTAGAGAGGACTTAATGATATCTAACACCTGGTGCTGCTCCTAAGTTGATGTGGACGGGACCCAAATCCATGGCCCTCAATATATTTTCGGAAGTTCCAGAGATTTTGGAGGAGCCACCTTGAGTGTCCTAGCCCCTCCAGACACAGAACTAGATGTGGCCACATGTGCGGGTTCCGAGGGTCCTGCATCATCACCCACCGAAGGGCTAGGGCGGCGTCTTTGCACAATGTACTCCTTAATGGTTCAGATGTTGGTATGAAATCCATAATCACCTGATAGAATACCCCAAGGAACGTAACTTGGGATGTTACCATGAGAGCCTCCTCAAAATCATCGAGACCTGAGTCTTGATCGCCGACTTCACCTTCCTTCAACATGATCCCTCAACCGGCCTCAAGGATTCATCTGATTCTTATAGTATGGGGAAGCTCTCTCTCAGCTCAGTGGCCGACAGCTATGGGGGAACCGTCTGATCTGGAAGTACCCTTACCCAGTCTATCATTAGACCTGGGGAGCCCCTGGATTGTAAAAAGTCATACAGCTCATCCAGATATTGCTTTACCTTCACATGAGACACCGCGAAACCGGCCCGGACATGGCCTATACCCGGTAGATCCATCCCGAGATGGTCTAGGTGTTCCCATATCTCGGACGGGCCGAAGAATTTTCATTTGATGTCCTAGATGTCCTAGGCCTCTGGGAAAATAGAATTCTCTGGACTGTCAATATGGAACAACCGTTTCCGCAGAGCATGAGTGGATATCCTAAGGAATCCCCTCAGCGGCTGGCCCTCTGGATGGCTCAACTCTTCTGGGACCACAGGATCTGCTGCCGCTGTTGGATCTGCCGTCGCTGCCTCACCCTTGGCTGGTACAGGTCTCGCCGCCAACGCCGCCCGACCACCGAAATAGGCCCTTGCCACCTTCCGGCCCCGACCTCATGATTGGGAAGGCCTACCATCACCATCTCGAATAGTTGGATGCTTTAGCATTTCACCCGGATAAGCTTCCTCGCAGCATATGGAATACTTCTTCACCAGTCCAAAGGAGGCATTAGGCGGAGGCATTGCATTCCTCATTTTTCCATCTTCCCATGTGAACATGAGCCACAATTTACTCATCACACACGAGTGATTCTTATGTCTCATCTCCTAGTAGACCTGCGGGGTCAGCCGCTGTAGGCACCCGAATTGCCTTGAAAACAGGTGTGGGGTCTACGGCTCATAGAGAGGCTCGCGGTCCACCATTGCCACCAAGAAACCACCTAGAAAGGCTAGGATACAGTCCCAGTGTTCTTCCATCCCCGACCATCATCGATGTGTACCTCCGTCGGTAATGGAAATGGGTGAATGTTAAACTCACCAACCTTCCACACCTGATTTAGTACCAACAGTACAGTTTATTTGGATGGAAATCTCCATGAAGAATTCAGAATGGATGGGTAGATGTGTGACCCCGAAGGCGAGATGGGGTTCAGATATTCGTAAACCCCTCTCATGTGCACCTCTATCCACCCACAAAGATGATAGAAGGGCCCACATATCATCTACGACCTCTTTCCCTTGATAACATGTCGTAGTATCTTGTACAATCTATTGACCATCAGAATCCCCATATTGAATTGCCCTCTTATGGCCAGCATGGATGTATTGATGAATGAGCTAGGTCGCACCCCCGTGTTAGTATCCCTCACTGGTAGGGTCCAACCGCAGATAAGGGTCGTGATAAACAATGCATGTTTGACTATCATCTATTGTTCGGTGTTGACAATGAAACCCCAGGTGTTCCATTGGTTGTCCTCAAATAGCCTCCAATACAAATGCTCCTTTCCCCATTGAGCCACCTTCGGGAATGTTCTAGGCCTCACAGGAAAATCTCAATCCCCCTTAATGTTCAGCAACTGCATGAACCACTTTATGAAGTGGGCATCACTCACTGCTTCTTTGTCTTCTCCGGGGACCAGCCCCATCCATGCTAGAGCCAGCCACAACATCTGCTCTAGATACTCCCATGCACTTATGAAATAGAGTAACTCATCATACATAGCCCCCAAGACCGGGACCCCTGAAATATGATGTACATCTCACAGACTGATTCCAACCTCCCCATGGTGCAGGTGAAACGTGTTGTTCTAGGATGACAATCTGCTCAACAACTCTGGAATTAGTTGTTTGGTTGATATATGTGAAATTGGGAGGCCTAGGCTAACTCATACAAGACCACTCTCCTCAGCTCTGCTCCAAACTCATCGCATGAGGCACCTACCCAATAGGACCATGACCAATCGTTTGTGAAGTTGCCGCCTTGGCTTAGGTCCCACTCATCGGACCACCCCTTCTTCGAATCCCTCAAGGATGCCTTTAGTATTGTGTTGTACAAGGGATGGGATGTATCTGGCTGCAATGGATTCCCATCAACATTATTTAGATGATTGTATAGGCAGCCGGTGGTGACAGGTGTGAAGTCCTCCCGTGCGTGACCATCATCCATCCTGAACCATTGGCGCTGGCATGGCGTGATCCTGAACCAGTAAGCTGGTTCGTCCCTACTCACCTTAAGAATGAAGACATCATCCATCAGCCTGAATCTATATACGGGCAGCCTCCTGTACAACAGATAGTTCATTTAGATCTCTGATAGCAGCTCCAAAAATTAATTATGGCCCAAGTGGCTACGAACCAAGTCTTTTAGGCCCAGACAATTTTCCATCTCATCCCTTTGGGTTGCATCTATAAGCACCCCCAAGGAAGCTTTTGGATGGGCCATCGGGTTTCATAACTCGAAAAAAATTTAGGTCGGGTCATGAAGCCCGTTCACGGAGCTCATTCACGATGCAGATTCGTGGAGCCTGGTCCCGGTCTGCAAGAGGACGCTCGCGTAGCACTGTCACAGAGTCAAAGACTCACGGTTTTTCACGATGCCTGATTCGCGGAGAGCAGGAGCGGAGTATGCGGGGCTTCGCGAATCGAGAGTGCAAAAGGACTAAATTATAGAGAAGGTAAAGGACAAAAGAGATGATCGGCCCCCTATTCATAGTTGGTATCCCTTGGAGCATCCCGGCGTGGCCAGTCCATGAGGATATTCACAGTGCGCCCGGCCTGCACGGAGCTTCGCGGCACGCCCTGCCCAGGCATCCCCTGTCCGCCTCGCGCACCCTCTTCGCGAGTCAACATCATGAACAACAGATGATTTTGGCGATGTTCCTCAGACATAGACCCATGATCCCTCTGTGGCTCCATGCCTAAGAGGGAAATTTTTTGGCGCCAAAATGTTCGATGAAATGAAATAAGGGAAAGAGGCCCTGAGACAGGCCTCCCAAAACCACTGTGCGGAGTCCCACTGTGCAACGCGGCCGCTGCGAAGCGGAGGAGGCAGTAACCTCCACGAACACCCCTGATGTTCGCGAGCCTACCGTGAAGCAGAGGAGGGGGTACCCTCTTCGAACGCCCCTGATGATCATGAGCCCTCCACGAAGATGAGGAGGCAGTACCCTCCACAAACTCCCTTGACATTCGCGAGCCCGTATCGAAGTACAAGAGGCGGTACCCTCCGCGAACACTGCTGACGTTCGCAACCCGCCGTGAAGAAATCGTAGCCCTCTTCGTGACGTGTAAGATCTGCTTCACAGCGACTCTTGCCTATAAATATTGGGCTCCCCCCATGCCCAAAGGATATACAATCCAACCATTCGGCTTCTCAGCTCCCAAACCGCGAAGAAACGTGACTCTGCGAATCATGAGCTACCCAAGGTATTTTTGCTTCGCGAGGTGCCTCTGCGTTGTCCCGTTTTGATCCCATATTTTGAGTGGGATGCCTTTCGCACAACCCAAGGGATTTCACAAAGGAAGGGGATCCCTATGGGACCCGAGTTGTCACGAAGCATTTATGATTCACGAAACACCCCTCCTGTACATGTGATCCATATGCCAAGGAAGGATCACTGTACTTCACAAAGCACCTTGCTTCATGACACTTCTCTTTGTGAGGCGCCTGCGCTCCACAAGGAAGTGCTCTGCGGATACCTTCCCACTTCCCGAAGCACCTCCTATTGGTACCTCTTCCCCATGCTAAGGATATGGAACCCCACTATGCGAAGCACACCCATTCACAATTTTCTTCACCACGCAGAGCAACCGAGATACATTAGGCCCCTACCAATGGACTCCTCTACTGGGAGATTATTTTTCCCGTGCGACCTTCAAGGTTTGCATGATGTGAATTCAATGTACCCTGGGCGGTACTACCCGTAGCATTGCTTTGCCTAATGCTTCTTCGCATAGTCATGGTAATGGAAATTTCTTTTTCGCATAGCCACGCTAATGTTGACCATTCAACAGATTGCTCCATAATACCCCCTAGCCACAGAATTTTCAGTACCTCCCCTCCCACAAGGAGAAGAGAGTACCAGTTATGTAAGTCCTAGGGGTGAAGAGTAAACCCACCTCATCCGAGCTGTAGGACGTTAAACTGGCAAGAACCCTCATTCTCAACACATGACGTTAAACTGTGACATCGCCTCGTGCCCCTCATGTGGGGTGACCCCACATTTGACATTCTCCATGCCCCCAGTCTCCAGAATGGATGATATCCTCCTTCTGGGAGTGTCGTTTTTCCTCGGGGAAAGGCATACACCTTGTTATAATCCCCTAGCCATTCTTGGAGGAGGCAGAGCCCCCTGCTCCCTCCTTTAATATTTGGTCCCTTGGGCCAGCGGAGGATGAGATAAGGAACAAACCACACCCTCTCTCCCTAGGTGCCATATCCATCTCCCTCTGTGATTTTTCTCCCTCAGGCCTCCATCCAGAAGTATGTCCTAGCATCATGGACCACCCAATGTTTAAGCCCCACTTTACTTCCCATGGACACACCCTTCGCGACGTGATCGTCAGGTCCCTGCAACCACTTGTTTCTCACACTAATCATGACTCACGTGAGCTTAGAGTGAGCACCAACCATGACACCCGTTGGACCACCTTAGAGTGTAAGCCCCAAACCCACATCGTCCGAGCTACAGGACGTGAAACTGCCTAGAACCCCCATCCCGCATGATGTTAAATTGTACCACTCAACTACGTGGTCATTGATCTTTGTCATGGAATGGTACGTTGAAAGCCTCCCCGAGGTTCAATCCCACAATCCACCTCGACCAAAGCCCACATTCACATCGGTCCTCATACACGCCCTCGTCATGCATGACGTTAAACTACATCCCAATCCAGCGGTAATCCATTTTGACCCCACCATCTAGTTGTTCGACACCCATTCATGTCGGTTCAACAACCCCTTTCCAACCCGAACTATGGGGACATTGATCCATGTCAAGGAATGGAATGTTGGAAGCCTCCATGAGGTTCAAGACCACCACCCACCTTGACCAAGGTCCTTATCCAAGTCAGTTTTACGACACACTCCCATATGAACTATGTGGTCTTTGATCCATGTCAAGGCATGGTATGTAGGAAGCCTCCATGAGGTTAAAGCCCACAAACTATTAGTCCTGACCGCCTCTATGTCAGTGTGCCAGGCCCTTATCCCAAACTACCTGGATGTTGATCTGTGCTAAGGCATTGTACGTAGGAAGCCTCACGATGATCAAGCCCAACACCCATCGGACCATGGTCCTCATTCACATAAGTTCACCGAAATCCATACCCTAACTATGGGGACTTTGATCCATGTCAAGGCATGATACGTAGGAAGCCTCATGAGGTTCAAGACCATAATCCATCGGATCAAGATCCATCTTCACGTCAGATCACCGGCGCCAACCTGGACTACAAGGACTTCGATCCATGTCATGACATGGTACGTAGGAAGCCTCACGAGGTTCAAGCCCACCACCTAGTCATTTCAATCTCCTTCACATCATATTACCAACACCCGGGCTTCCTAGTGTGTAAGCCCCACACATCCATTCCCAAACTATGAGGACTTCGATCCATATCAAGGCATGGTACGTAGGAATTCTCTTCGTGGCTCAAGACCAAAACTATCATACATCCTGATTCTTACCCGGGCAGTCACATCCTGGTGGTATCATGCCACCTCATTCCCCTCTACAGTATTCGAGAATCCGCCCACGTGTTGTCCATAATATCGATGTTCCCTCAAAGGGGTTCTTCAATCTGATCCACCCTAGCTAGAATTTTTGTCAGCTCAATCTGTCTCTGCATGATGTTAAACTTACGGTATACCATGTGTTAAACATGGGAAGTAGAGGAAATCCTCATATACATGCCTAGGGAATATGATTCCCCACGTGTGATGTTGGATGCCTCGAGATTCCGTGCCCTCGAGAATCCCTATAATAAAGGAGAAAAGACATACACTCTAATTCCCTAGCGTCCAGACATGCCAGTGATGCCTCAACGTGACAACTCCCCCAACTGAAGGTTGCTGCCCTGACCGGACCCCTTGGAATGTCTTGACAGAAGTAGTGTAACTAACCAGCGTTCATGGAAACATGGAAATTTGATGAATTTAATAAACAACGTATTAAATCTATGTGTGAGACCCAGACTAGGTGATGAGTTCCGAGGAGGAATCTAGGAACGGAAGAACTGACATCACATCATCCCGTTTCGATCAAGGAGAGAACATCCTTGAATAAAGAGAAAATGTCGTCCACCTTTGTAAAGCGGAAATACCAGGAAATAGAACAGTGTCGATGTCCCAAAAACACGACGAACGCGCGCACCCCGACAAAATCATCAGAAACATATTTTTTAGAAATTCTTTGGATGTGTAGATATGGATTTAGACCAGGTATAGATATCTATATGATGGAATTTTTGTCTCATGAGATGAATCTATTGGCTAGAATTTGTTAAAACGGTTTCTCTTGTGTACTGACTAAGTAGTTATACACAATATTAAGAAACGTCATATCAATAATGTTATCATGATGCTTGAGATCACGACATAAAAAAATTAAGAATTTCCCTCATTATGAATTTTGTTGTTATTATCAATGTTATTTTCAAAATTATAATATCATTGAATTCATTTTATTTTCAGTTTATTGACTAAATGGAATGTATTTTTAGTTTTCCACATTTAAATATTCATTATTCATTATCCAATTATGATATTGATGATATTAATATTTTTAAATGGGTTTTTATTGGTTTAACATTCCATATTGATTACGACACTCAATTTATTTAAATGGATGATGTGTTTATTTATTTTACTTTCCTTTTGAGTATTTTTATTGATTCGTTGCAGATTCTACAACGCTTTACTCATTTTGATCATTTGAGATACCCTTATTTAGTTTCATTTCCCATGATTTCATTAACATTAAAATGTTTTATAAGAAAGCTTATTCAATATTGAATAACATTTTTCTCAAAAAAGGTTGTAATTTCATTTTTCAAATGTAATATCAGAATCATCTATGTATGTAGTTTACTAAGACTAATACACTATTAATTCCATCATGATGTGATTCATAGTAAATTAAATCAATGAAATAATGTAGACACTGGTTCATGGTTACTGGAGTTGTGTTCCTTAAAAATAATCAAAAAAATCATACCAGATGTGATTTAATTTAATCATTTTATAACCCATTTATTAATAATTTTTTATTAAATCAATATTCAATCTGAGAACTGTTTATTTCTTTATATATATTTTTGATTAAATTTTTTGGTTCTTCTAATTTTATCATGGTTTCATCATATCCATAAATTTAATCATGCTATAAATATCATATACATTCATTTTATTATTATTCAATAAAAATCATAAATGTATAGATAGAAACATAAATTATATCATCCAGGGAGATAATACTCTGTAGGTATGTATAAACGTAGATTTCATTTTTTGAATAGATGGAATGAATAAAAATTACATAATAAATGAAATACTCCTCATGAATTAATCATGTTTTAATGATATCAAATCATATTCATTCTATAAACATTATTAACTCTCTGTAATATATATCACATCAAATGCACCGTGGTTTAGTAAAATCTATCCAAAGCTCTGATCTGTTATACAATTAGTTTAGTTACAATATAATATATGTTGATCTACTTTTTAAATAATTCTCTAACAAATGATTACGATTAATTGATTCCATAAATATCACTACTTAAGTCTAAATATAGATATTTTTATTAGTCTGAGTCACCGTGAACAACCAGAAACCTTGTCATCCAGACCCCATGAACAAGCAAACATTGTGACATCGAGACACTGTGAACAAGCATACATCGTGACTAATACAGACACTATGTGTAGGAGACACCATTCTCATGACATATTATGACACCATTTCTTAAACTATTTGTCATCTTTAAATTTAATCTCTAACGGTCAAATTTGATGATTTTAATTGAACTGATATCATTAATATTTCTTTGTAGACATGTAATCTGACAGTACGAGGTACGAGGTGTAGAATACATAAAACCTGTCGACTCAAACACATGAACTCCATGATAAAAAAGTAGTCCACCCAATAAAAAAATAATGACATGAAAAATAAGCGGGTGGGCATGAGCACAACAACGAATGATACACGTAGAGAATTTCTAAAGAATGATTTGTCTCATGAAAATCAACGCTGCTGAAGAACACATGAAGTATAATTGAATCCCAGAATCGAGTACATTTTTGCACTGTCAAACATCACAAAAAACACAAACTAAATCTGTCTTACTTGCAACACTCTGTTTTCCATATGATGACTTGATTTCTAGATATTCATCATCTCAGAAGTCCAGAGCTTCAAATACTAACACACAGAGCATTTCTAATCCTATCTCAATATTTCTTCTCTATTGTGTATCATTTTACTAGCATTCGAGCAGTGTGCATATCTGTATAGAAACACACTTTGTCTCCTGCAATAAACTAAAGGATATAAGATATCCTTAATTAAACATCTTTTTACACTTGTGTATACCCACAGATATGTGTGGAAGAGGTCCATGTGTGGCCAGGTTGTTTGTACCCACAATGAACTATGGAAGAGGTCCATGAGTGACCTGGAAAGTCCTGCGTACTATTTCTAACCTCGATCCAGGGTGTGTATCATGTTTTTTTATATAAACAACTTGGTGGTCGGTGATCACCAAGTGGAGTGGATTAGGTCTCAACTTGAAACTGAACTTCTTGTTTCATATCCGTTGTGCTGCTTAATTTTTTCTTCTTCATTTTATTGAATTACTTTATAATTCAACAATCACTAAATACATTTTGATAGTTATTCTAGGAAAGATGTTATAATTGTCTTCTCTTAGTAGAATATCCTCAAAAGTAATATTAATAACCGATCTTAAGATTACTGAGAACTATTAAATCTTATAAAAAGTTATTTTATTAGTCAAACTCTTATAAAAGAATATCATTGATTAACTAGGATGTATTTAACCTATTGGGGAAACCTTTTAAGAATAATTTTTAACCAGAAATTATTATGGATACTCAATTCACCCCCCTCTCTAGTAATCTGCTCTAACCAACATTTGGTATCAAAGGTTTTTTTATTAAGACTATGTTTAACCTACTTAAACTCTGATTGTAGTTGTACTTCGATGATTTGTAAATTTCTTTTAATTCTAAATTTCTAGCTCTATCAAAGTATTTCTGTAATATGGATATTATATTGGAACATGATTCTACCAAAATTCCACCTTTATTTAATTGAACCTACTATGCTCAATGGAAAATTAAATTGAAAATGTATTTAGAAAGTATGGGTTTTAAAATTTGTTCTTCCATTATAGATGAATATAATATTCCTACTACTGATAGAATCATGTGGGATGAATCTATCAAAATGGCCAACAATAACAATTATAAAGCTATGAATTCTTTATAATACTCCATATAAGATGAGGAATTTAATTGAATTTATTCTTGTACAACTGCCATGAAATTTGGGATACCATGTCTTTCTCACATGAAGGAACATCTAGTTTAAAAGAAATGATACATAATAAATATACTATTAAATATGATAATTTTAAAATGAAACACGATGAGTCTATCTCTTATATGTATCTTCGGTTTAATGAGATTTTCAACACAATGATTTCTCAAGGAAGAGAAGTCACTGCCATGGAACAGATCATGAGAATTCTCAGATGTCTGCCTAACATATAGAGAGGAACCACTGTCTCTATTAGAGAATCATGTGAAATCCGCAAGATACCTATAAAATAAATCATTGGGAAACTGATGATGTAAGAAAGAGAGTTCAAATTCAACAAGGAATAGGTGGATGGACCAAAAATAAAACCGGTTGCATTCAAAACCACCACCTCTAAACACAAAGACAAAGGGAAATTGGAACATTCGGTAGAAAGTTCCAATAGTGAATAATCATCACCTGATTATGATGAGGAGATATCTTAATTATCTAGAAGAATCAATAGAATTGACTAGAAGAATAACATTTTCTGAAAGCCTACCTTCAATGGAAACTATGATCAAAAAGGAAGTTGGAAGAAGGATTGGAAATGAAGTGATCAGACAAATGAGACTGTCTGCTATTAATGTAAGCACGAAGGACATATCAAGGCTGACTGTAATAGAACAAGGACAAAAAGTTATATGAGGAAAATGACATGAGGTATAAAAATTTAATGAATGAAATCTTGAGTGATTTTGAGGACAGTTCTTGTGACTCAGAAACAACACCAGATGAACAGGAAAAAAAACCAATACGAGTATTATGAAAAACACAACTGAGGTAACACTGGACTCTCTTGTACATAATTCATATTATTCTAGATATGATAGTGAGTCTGAAAATATATTTAGTGAAGAAATGGATGAATACTGTTACTTTCTGGATGAAACATCAAATGAACTAAA
Organism: Viscum album; assembly: GCA_963277665.1. Classification (NCBI taxonomy): domain Eukaryota; kingdom Viridiplantae; phylum Streptophyta; class Magnoliopsida; order Santalales; family Viscaceae; genus Viscum; species Viscum album. The sequence continues at coordinate 2,060,362,484 of OY728126.1, read as the reverse complement.
AGACAAATATAAATCATTGAAGAAATTGTATTCTCTTATTGTGACTGTTAAATCTGAACTCACAACTGAAAAAGAGAAAAAAATTCAACTTCTCAAAGAGAACAACGAATTAAAAATTTGTAATGAGATATCGAAGAATGACCTATGAATTTTTACCAATGTGAAAAATACCCTTAATCAAATACTAGGTAAAAAAATTTCCCATAAATACAACAAGAGCATGGATTATCAACCAAGAAAAAGATACCTTGGTCGAAAAAATATTGTTTCTAAATTTAGGACATATTGTTTTACTCCTAGTTCTGGACACAAATCAACTAAAACAATTTATGATACACATTCTACTGTTTCATGTTTTTCTGGATCAAATTGTGTTTATTTTTCAAATACATTACATAATGATTATGGGAAACCTATGAGGCAGATATGATTTCCGAAATCACTTATTACTAATATTACTAGATCCAAATAGGTATGGGTACCAAAATCTATTTTTTCTTAACAATTTTTGTAGGAATGTTACTTAAAGAGTTCCTATAAAATTTTATTATATTCGGATAGGTGATGTTCATGACACATGACTGGAGACTTCTAAATATTCAAGAACCTATTAAAAATATATAGAGGACATGTGAAATTTGGTGCCGATTCCAAAGGAAATATTATTGGCCTCAACCAAATTTGTAACTCTAACTCAGTTTTAATTTCTAAATGTATTGTTTGTTGATATATTTAAATATAATCGTCTTAGTATCTCACAAATATTTGATGATGTATTTCATGTTATATTTGAAAATTATGCTTCAATGTCATTAATTATAATGAAGAATGCGTGTTCTCTGCGTTAGGAAATAAAAATGTTTACTCTGTTAACTTAGATTCCTTAGGTTCTCCAAAAAATTCATGCTTTAGTGTATTTCATAAAGAGTCTTGGCTTGGGCATAGGAGACTAGGACACCGTATTATTCACTCCCTTAGAAATCCAACTAGAAAAATATTTGATAAATACTTTCCAAAACTTGAGTTTCCAAATTAAAAAGTGTGTAATCCTGCTAAAAAAAACTAAAAATTTCCTTAAAACCAATGAAAGAAGTGTCAAATTTTCAACATCTCTAACAGGTTCACATGGATTTGTATACAAAATCTAGAGTATCTAGTTTATATGTGAAGCACTATGTTTATGTTCTTGTTCATGAATTTTCTAGATATACTTGGACCTTTTTCTGGCTCACAAAAGTAAATCCTGCACTTATTTTACTAAATATGCCTACTTTGTGGAAAATATTAGTGTTCATAGAATCAAATCCTTAAGAAGTTATCATGTCCAAGAGTTTTAAAATCAAGAGTTTGAATCCTTTTTTTCACAAAATGGTTATAGTCACAATTTATCTGCCCCTAGAATACCTAAAAAAAATGGAGTTGTAGAAAGAATAAATAGATCCCTAGAAGAGATTTGTAGAACAATGCTTAGTGAATATGACCTACCTATTTATTTTTGGGTTGAACCTGTCAATACAACATGATATATAATCAATAAAGTGTTGATCAGACCTATTCGTAAAATAACTTCTAATGAGTTATTGAACTATTGAAAACCCAAGGTTAATTACTTCAATGTTTTGGGTTGCAAAGTCTATATCCATAATACTATAGACAGTCTTGACAAATTTGCATCCATGTTGGATAATGTTATATTTTTAGGATATTCCATTCCCAGTAAATCCTATAGAGTGTTATATAAACGTACTAAATGTGTGGAGGAATCTATCCATGTCAAATTTGATGAAACTGACCCACATGAGCTTAAAAACATTCTCGAGAACCTGGAGGATGATGTATTGAATCTGAACATTAATTTAGAAACCTCAACCCTTTCTGTGAAAAAATATGTGAAAACGTCCATTTTTTGAAATTATTTAGACTTAATTCACAATGATCCTAAACTTTTTGATGAACGTGAAATCACTAGTACCTCCTTTTCTAGATCTATAAGAATTATTAAGAACCATCCTTTAGATGATGCTGTAGTATACCTAGACAATAGAACCCAAATTAGATCTTCTATAAGAAATCAGGTTGAACATCAAGTCTTCTTGTCACAACATAATCCAAAAAACATTAATGATTCTATCAATGATGAATTTTGCGAGAATCCTATGCATGAAAAACATAATATTTTTGAGTAAAACAATGTTTGGAAACTTATTTAATGACATAAGGAATCATTTTCCATATGCAGTAAATGGTTGTTTTGAAATAAGGTAGATTAAGTATGTAACACAGATAGAAACAAGGCTGGATTGTTTGCACAAGGCTATAGTCAAGAAGAAGAAATTTTCCATGAGGAGGCCTTTGCACTAGTAGCTAGACATGAAGCCATCTGAATCCTACTTTCTTATTCTGTACATCTCAATTTCAAACTATATAAAATGGATATTAAGAGTCCATTATTAAATGGGTATATAGGTGAGGATGTCTTTGGTGAACACACCCATTCATTACACAACCCCATTTTCCAAATCATATTTTTAAGTTATGAAAATTATTATATGGTTTAAAACATGCTCCAAGATCTTCGTATGATTGGTTGAGTACATTTTTTATTTCCAAAGGTTTTACAAAAGGAGTAGTTTATCCTACCATTTTTATAAAATTAATTTCTAATGATTTTTGAGTTGTTCAAATCTATACATATGGCATTATCATTAGATATTCAAGACATTATTTATTTGTTGATTTTTCTAAAATGATGCAAAATGAATTTGATATTAGTTTAATGGGTCAACTAAATTACTTTCTCGGATTTCAAATCTTTCAAAAATAATTTTGGTATTAACTATCTCAGAGTAAAAATACTATTGATCTTATAAAAAATTTTGGATTGGATAAAAATACATGTAGGGAAACTCACATGAGTACCACATGTAAGTTGGATCATGATGAAGAAGGAAAATTTGTTGATCAAACCACTTATCGAGGAATTATTGGATGTTTACGCTACATATATAACTTCTAGTCGACCAGACCTTATGTTTAGTGTGTGTATGTGTTCTCATTTTCAATAAAATCTTAAGGAATATCATTTAAATGATGTAACGTGAATTTTCAAATACCTCAAGCATACACCCAATCTAGGACTATTCTATCCTAGAGGAAAATCATTTAATTTAGTTATTTATTCTGATGCTGACTTTGTTGGTTGTATGTTAGATAAAAAAAGAACTTCTGGAACATGTCCCTATTTAGGCAAGTCACTAGTTTCAATGTGTAGTAAGAAAAAAAATCAATTTCATTATCTATTCCCTAATATGATTACATAGCTGCTAGTAGCTGTTGTCCACAAATCTTGTGGATGAAACCAACATTACTGGATTATGTATATCAATTAAGTCATGTACCAATAAATTGTGACAACACAAGTGCTATCAACATCTCGAAAAATCTTGTTTCACATTCTAGGACAATGCATATTGATGTAAGACATAACTTTTGGAGATATAATTATCAAAAATGCGATATCACTTTGGAATTCATTAGTACTGAATATCTTCTTGCTGATATATTCACTAACCCACTAAATTCTAAAAGAATAGACTACATTATACATGAACTGGGCATGTTAAACCTTACGTAAATTTCATACTCATTTATATATTATTATTTCATTTTTATGGTCTCACATTTAGTATTTTGTGATTACTGTATGAGATTCCTTGTCTCACCGTAATGTTCAGTCACTGTCTCACTATAATGTGCAATCACTGTCTCACTATAATGACCTGTCACTGTCTCACCGAAAAGATTAGTCACTGTCTCACCTTATTGTTAAGTCACGGTCTCACAAAAAAGACCTGATATGGTCTCACTGTAAAGTCTTTTATTTAAAAATTAAAAACCATATTGCATTAATTATTTATTCAGCAATTTAATTTTACCACTCTTTTAATTTTTGTGACATTTGGTATTCCTAAATGATAAAATAAAGGAAATGTCACTTATTCTTCAAATGAGCTTTCGTTTATTCTCTCAATTTGTAACCCTTCATCAACCCATAATCCCTTCTATCACTTGAACCTTTAGTGAATTCCCAGGATGAAATTCCATTCATCGTCGACTCCTGAGAAACGCAGCTCAGAGTAGAAGAAAATCGCACCCAAGCTATCCCCTGAAGGTCCTCAAAATCCAAATATAGTGAACCGAGTAGTTTTACATGAGAAATAGATATTCCCTATGTGGATTCTATCGATTAAGTCTCTAGTTTTGAATTTTTTAAAAGACAAATTCTGGTTAGAATTGTTTTCAAAGGACGATAGTCCTATCTACCCTATGTTAGTGGCCCAATTTTATCGGTCTCTTCAGTTCTCCTTTGATTCTGAAGATGGTTATTGTAACTCCCCGAACCTAGTTACCCAGAGTTAGTGCATTATTACATAAAATTGGAATGATCACAAATGATCAAGTCTCTAATGACCTATTAGTTTAGTATCCTTGGTATAACTAGATGCATTCTTCATGTTTACATTACATCATAAAGTGAGAACTACAAAAACATCTTGTCTCCACACTCATATCCCCTTATACTATCCCTGCAGGTCATTGATAAAATACTTCTTCACATCCTGGAAAAAATAAAACCTAGAATGGGGTGATCTCAAATTCCTAGTAAGGATAACAGTATAGAGGAAACATTCCTAAATAAGAATAAACATTTAAGGCAAAGTATAACTAAAACAAAAGCCTTTTAAACATGATCTTCATCATAATATGGAAAAAATAAAATGATATAATGCATTTAATTATTCACTTGGATATTCTACTAATCGAATAATAACATGAAATATCAATAACCACTTTCATAATGATGGAATGCATAATTCCAGACTATCCTAACCATATAGTCGAGGCCTCATGCCAAGACTACAAATAAGATTTTGTCAAGGCCTTGTGCTAAGACACTAGTTTGTATCATGAGACCTACCAATGAATTAAGGAGATATAGTGGGCTCCACCCATCACTTAGTAAGTCCAATGCATTCCTCATATGAATATTTTGAAACATAACATAAACATTCGTATTAAAACTAGAATACGAAATGTCAATACTTTAACCACAAACCATGAATGGTATAAAAATAGCACATCCACAGTCAAACATAACTCATTTGATAAAATATGGAAGATTGTATTGTGTTAGATTAATCCCAATCGATAATAATGAAGGATATTGACATCAATTTAAATAATCATCAAACTATTGAGATAAATATCCCCCATTTTCTTGAAAACATTTCAATGTCACCCAATTTTTCAAGAAGCCATTTAAAATAAATATTTGAAACAAAGTGTCCCATACCAATTCAAAACTTTCAAAATAAATTTTGATTTTAAAACATTAATTTCCTTATAAATTAATCCTTAAAACCATTTTTAAAACATGGACATTAATGATAATGATTTAGAATAATAAATCATTAAAAAAATTTAAAATGATATTTTAGTTAGAGTTCCTAACCAAAAGAGAGACGCTTGAAAACAAATAATTGAGATAGTAAAAACCTTGTAATATAATGAGAATAAAGGGATTCATGATATACTATGTCAAAGTACATTATATACACCATATAAAAGTTATTTGGTGTATAATAACAAAAGAATCTCAATGGAATGTAAATTGAGATGAAATCTCTCACGAAGGTTGTATCCATAGGTTATGGTTAAATCAACGAAATAATTATGTGTGACAAATATCAATACAGTCAATATGATTGGATATTCAGTGTAAAAAATCAAAGGACATTCACACAAATTCTTGTAAAAACAACATCAATGGATTGGATGTTTAACTCAACAAATCAAGATTGAGTAAAAATTACTCTTATCAAGATCATACCGATGACATGAGAATTTATCAATGGATTGATTATGTGTATCAAAATTATATCCACGGAAAGGGGAGTGGAAATTATGACCTAATATAATGAATAGTTATTCCACACATAATCATGGAGTAAAATAATCAATGAAGTATGTGTAAAGTCGAATGAGTGGAAATTGAAATTTCAAATTCCCTTATCCATTTGGTAATATACGAAAAAAACACCCATGATAGAAGCCCAATACATTGATGATGTAAATATAAATAAATTTAATTATATTACACAAGGAATACAATCATCGGCAGTACACACACCACATGCAATAAACAAGTGGCGAACAATTGAAATCTCCCGAAATTAAAAGTGAGATACAAAAACATTTATTTTGTACTTTTTACTTGGACGAGGGTAGGTTAGCCTCCTGCATAATGGTTAAATAATTGTTATTGAATTATAAAAGGATCATATACAATAATATCATATATTATCTTTTAACATTTCTTTGTTAATAATATCTTAGTATTATTGTTGTTTCAGTTGTTAACTTACTTGTTTTATTTTATATGTTTTGTTACATAAGTTTTGTTTTTTATTGGTAGGTTGTATTTTATTCATATACATAATTATATCATGTCCTTAAACATTATTTTTAATCATAAAATGAGAATTAGACTTGAATGGATACGATGGGGAATGAATCTCGTCGCGTTCGTGGAGACGGTAGTCTGTACATACGCACAAGAAATAATATCATTCTTTTGATATTAAAATAATATATAATTGGTGGTTATATAATATATACATAATCATTATAATGTCATATTTATTATTTACATGAGTTACACATCATTATTATACCCATTCAAATAATAATGTATTGAATAAAAATTACACCACGACGTGGAGATGGTAGGCCCTACGTACGCACGTACGGTGACATGTCATTCAAAGGATGGATATAATACTGAATATGGTGGTACCATATTTATAATAACATCACAGTATATAGAATATACTAGAGTTATTATTTTAGAATGGAAATAACAAGGAAAGAAGATGTTGAAGAAGAAAGGAACTTGAAAGAGGGTGGTGAAAACATTACCTCTTCTTCTGGTTCTTCCTTTGACTTGATCAAAAGGGCTCTATTGGTTGGATTTATGATAAAAATAAGGCCTATAGGTTGAAGTGAGGGAAGTTTAGAGATTATTTGGTCAGGTTTTCTCCGATCCAAAAGTCATTGATTGTGTGAATTAGTGAGAAAGGCGAGTTCCCTTTTATAAGAGGGGTGAGAGGCACCTTTGGAAAAGCTAGAAATATTATTTTATAATAAATTAATATACAATTTCTAATGGTTAAAAAGTGTATTATTAAATGTATAAGGTGGGGATGGGTCGAAATAAATTCAGACTATATAATTTAGATAGGTCTGGGTCATTATATTAACATTATCTTTTAGTTTTAACTCTTAGTTAATTAGTTTGACATTTACCATGTCACTTTGTATTTTTATATTATATAGTTATAAACTTACTATATACATTTAAACGACCCCCAAGTGGTCCATTAATGACACAACTATCAATATATAAATCCTTTTTCTTAACCTTATATTTTTTAAAATAGAATATCAATTAATAATATACTATTTATTTTAAAAACTCATTTATGTCAATTTTGACACTATTCAATAATTGATTTTTGTTAAAGTCTTAAAAACATTATTAATTTGAATAACATTTATTTAAGAAATCCTGTAATGTCATATTACCCAATATAATTCATTTATGTCATCAAAACATTCAAATTATATTTATTTTAACATTTATAATACCATTATTTGATTCATTCATTGATATGGAAAAAACCGCATCATTATTGTGTCATAAATAATATTAACTATTAAAAGTTTAAAAATTATAAATAAAATAACATTATGTATGAAATAGTTTTATATTTCTAATGAATATTTATAGTTGGAAATACAACATATATAAACCTATGTAAAATTTGTTTTTCTAAAAGATATTTGCTTATATCATTTTTGTATTTATTTTAACTAAATTAATATAAAGTGTCCTTATCACATACAAGTGGATGCATGGGGTACCAAAATCGACCCAGATATGCCCATGTACGGAAATGTATCAACCAATAAGTTTTGGACACGTTTTAGGGTAATTTATTATTATTATAATATTATTTTATTACCCTTATTTACCGTATTTACCCTTTAACCATGGTAATTTAAATATTTACCGGAGTAATTATTCAAAATGTCTAAAAATAAAAGTTACCTATTTACACAATTTTTACATCATGATTCTAAAAATTGAATTAGTTATTCAATTTCAAAACATAGAAGTGGCAGAAATTAATTTAAAATTAATTATCATTGTTAAAACAAAAAGCTTGTTTTTTAAGAGATAATAACTATCAAAAGATTGACACTTGTTTATATCTGGTTTAATTGTCAAATTATTTCCAATGACCAACATTGTATTAAATGGTAAAAATATATTCTAAATATACATTAAAACCACTCAAATTCATAATTTATCACCATTAATTATTTCGATTAAAAAAGTAGTTTTTAATTAAAATTTAGTAATTTTCACTATTCATCAAAATATAAAAGTTCTACGAAAAGTACCAAAATTTCACCCTAGGATATTTTAGGTATTCCAAATACAAAAATGAAGTCCATTTTGAGAGATGTGATTTAACAAATTTCAAAAAGTGGGTATTACTATTCATAATGGCTACTTTGATTGGTCGGAGTGTGTTAGAATCTCGAAGTTGTGTACAACACACACTACTGTATTATTCAAAGAGAATCATACTGTGGAAACTTGGGGTTTTTAATTCTCCCCTCCTTCAATAAATTGTGTCCTCACAATTTTTGAAATTGGTATTGGGAATATAATGATAAAGTCCCACATCAGAAAAAGAGGCAATAAAAATATCACTTTAAAAGAAATAAAGAGAAGTAAAAAAGGTCTCCTGAGATAACCTATACTAGGATTCTATGTAGAAAAACATGTATATGGAAGATAAACTTAGTTTCAAGTTCTGATGGAGAGGGATAGAAAACATGATCTGGAGAAAGTTAACAACAAGAAAACCACATACTTGTGATGATGTAAATGATCATTAGATTCTCAGTAGGAAAAGTAAATGGACAACATTTTTTTGTTTTAAGTTACATTACATAAAGATGAGGAATTCATTTCTAAGATTGACTATGAAAATAAAGAGATATACATAATTTTTAAGTAGAGTTTCATTCTTTAATAAATTTCCACAACTAACTAATTTTTTTAAACGATGAGTATTCAAGAAGACTTGGTCACACTGGAAGAGCTAGAATAAAATTCTATAGAATAAAATTATCCACGAAGGATAAACTATATATATACATCGTGTTTATGGATTAACCAAAACCTAAATGGTTAGTACAAGATCCGATGATCCCCTAAAAGGATAATCCTTTAGAGAAAGAAACACTAATATTAATTTCTAAAATCAATACCACAAAGTAAAATAAATACCATTCAATAATGAATTTTCCTTAAAATCCTTCAATATAATCCAAACTAATATTGAACCCCAAAACATAGAAGAATGTGGTTATGTAGTCTTCCATGTTAAAATGTATCTCTAAATGACATCAACTACTCTTAAAGTCACATACTTAAAAGTAATTAACCTAATCACATATTCCCTATTATATGTTAATAATTTTCATAAATAACCCAAATCACTATAAATCAACAATAAAAACATAGATAAAAATCCACCATTACTCCTCAAATTAAACCCCATAGTATTCTATTTGCCTTGGGCATAGAGTGTTCCCAACAAAGTGAACATCTTCCAAAATAAAATTTATCACTTAATAAACAAATCATTTTCCTTTACTAAGGGTATTCGTTTGATAAGACATAAGAACCCAAATCAAATTATTATTGATCAATAAAATCATTTAATTAAAAATAATTAGTCACACTAACCAGGGAATTCACATAGTCCAGTGGTAGGCGATAAATCCCAATCGCACTTTGGTTGTGGGTTCGATTCCCATAGCTTTTTCCGACACGACGGGTTGTCACACGGTCTACATGTTTTCCTTTTTCAAAATATATATTTTATAACATTACCAAAATGAGATAAATTCCTCAAAATAACAATAACAAAATTTTAACCAGAAATGTTATCTCATACCTTGCATTTTCATCCCAAAATATAATAACATGCAATTTCCTCAAACCCAATGATCATAGAAAACAAAATGATTATTTGTAGCTATATCCACAAGGGAAAATATATGACTTCCTCAAATATCATTCTCACATGGAAAAATACAGGGTTACAAATTCATGAGAAAATTATTCCAATGTAATCCCATCAACAAGGAGCACTAATACTTTTAAAAATTTCTCTAGCCATTTATTTCCATATAGCTTCTACTTTAACCAAGAAAATATCCTACATAATAGGGCATTCACTCAGGTAATGGCCCGGTCCCCAACATTTACGGCAAATAACTGTAAATGGATTCTTTAGAGCATTTTTATTTTCTTCTATAGTACTCTTCATTTTTCCTCAGTAATTATTCACTTTATGTCCTTCATTCCCACACGTAAATAATTTCTTTGTTCCATTGAGAAACTTTCCTTTGTTTCTCCTACCACAGTTCCGGCATAATGGAAATTTAGGATTCTTTTCTCCACATTCTCCAATGTTGGAGCTCTTATCATTCATAACCTTTCTCTTCATTTTTGAGTCTGGGAGTTGGTTAATATATATGATTCTGATCATATTTTTGGAAAACTGATTTGGTATGAACTCGATATCTTTTATGCCTATCAACATCCCATTTTTTTGCTCATTTCCACCATCGTTCCCACCTTGTACATCATTCTCAGTGTTACTATGACTTCCTTGGACTCCAGCCATTGAATAAAACTAGAAATCATTGTGTGAGTAACAGTAGTTATAAAATCATTTAGAGAATATCATGAAACCATATTTTCAATTTGAAACACCTTATGATTAACCAAGGTCATTTATTCTAATATTATATTAAATTAATTCATATTGGTTTGTAAATAAAATGTAAATTATCCTAAGAATTCCCCCTAGGAGTGTTGTAACCAATAGTGTACCAAGGCCCATTGTTGTGCACATATTATCGTTCAAGTCTAGCTCAAAGCGGTGTTTTAGGGTTTTACCCCCAGGTACATCTATGCCAGAGCGACCTCTACCTGCTCGTTTCCAAACGGGGATGTATTGCTTGGAAAACTCACAAAATCTATACAATACCAAAGTTCTAGAAAGTTTTTCTATAATAATCATCAAAGTCTATCTTAGGGTTATGTACTCTAATCAGACTTTATCTAAATCTAGTTTCCAAGGTTTGTACTAAACATCCTATGATACCAACTATAACGCCCCGACCCCAGTTACCTAGAGTTGGTGCATTCTTACATAACATTGGCATGATAACAACAGATCAAGTCTCGAAAGACTGATTAGTTAAGTAGCCTTGTAATAACTAGATACATTCGTCAAGTTTACATCACCTCGTAAAGTGAAAACTACAACAACATATTGTCTCCACACTTATATCCCCTTATACTATCCGTGCAGGTAATTCATAAAATACTTCTTCACATCTTGGGAAAAATAAAACATAGAAAGGGGTGAGCTCAAATGCCTAGTAAGGATAACAATAAAGCAGAAATGTTCATAAATAAGCATAAACATTTAAGGCAATGTATAACTAAAATAAAAGCCATATAAACTTTAAATTCAACATAATATAGAAAAAATAAAATTAAATAATTCCATTTACTTATTCACATGGATATTATATGTAACGCCCTTACCCCAGTTGCCCAGAGTCGGTGCATTATTGCGTAACATTGGCATGATCACAATAGATCATGTCTCGAAAGACCGATTAGTTTAGTATCCTTGGAAACACTAGATACATTCATAAATGTTACATTACATCATAAAGTGAAAAATAATAATAGCATAGTCTCCATAGTCCACACTTTTATCCCCTTCAGACTATCCCTGTAGGTCAATCATAAAATATTTCTTCACATCCTGGGAAAAATAAAACATTGAAAGGGGTCAGCTCAGATGCTCAGTAAGGATAACAATATAGCGGAAGATTTCATCAATAAACATAAACATTTAAGAAATGTATAACTAAAACAAAAGCCTTTTATACTTTAACTTCAACATAATATGGAAAAAGTAAAATGAGATAATGCCATTTACTTCTTCACATGGATATTCTACTGGTTGAATAATCACATGAAATATAAATAACCATTTTCATAATGATGGAATGCATAATGCCATACTATCATAACCACGTAGCCAATACCTCGTGCCAAGACTACAAATAATATTTGTCTAGGCCTCGTTCCAAGACACTAGTTTGTCTCATGAGACATTCCGATGCATCGAGGAGTTATAGCGGGCTCTACCCATCACTTATTAAGTCCAATGCATTCCTCATATGAACAGGTTTAAACATATCATAAACCATAACATAATCGTATCATATAAAACATGCATAAAGGAAACATAAAATTTCCACATTTCAATGACAGGATATCAATAAAACACATTGATATAATAAACCATTTTTTCTACCAAAATAAAAGAGATATAAAACATGGTATTTATTTTTCATTTAAAAAAATTTTGGCTTATAGTGGAAGCTGAAACTCAAATAATTGTCACGGCGGCAGAGAAGTCGTTGTCTCCGTATATGTAAAAAAAACATCCCTTTTGTCTTTTAGTAAAAAAGATTCGTATAAAATTATTCCTTTTGAATATATGTAAAAGTCAAAGGGGTTTATACACCGTATAAAGGAATGTTGTGTATAAAACCAAATATGCCTCAATGAAAGGAGATTGAGACGATGTCCCTAACAAAGATCATTTTTTTAAATAAAATAGATCTATTATGTGTAATCACTATAAGTACACATAAAAAAATTACATATACAAGATATGACATAATAATATCATTACATAATTTAAAATGTAGGAGTTTAACCCAATGAATGGAAATTGGGTTATGAAGTTCCCTTACCTTGTGTCTGAAATGAATCAACCGTTCATTAACATCCTGAATAATAAAATAGAGTTAATCTCTACTTTCTTAAGAACCTTTTTCAAGTTCATTACCCCTTTTATATCACTTATTACAATGTTACGAAAATTATGTAGTCATTTAGGTTAATAATGGTCGTTTTGTCGATCTTTGGTACTTGAGTCAACAATAAACTTATTATAATTACAAGTTGTTTATGTGGTAGAATATCCATTATTTCCAGAATTATATTCATGATTTAGATATCATATATATCATATATATCCTTTATATACATTCATTTATAATATAACATAACATTTAGAGGTAAGAAATGAAATGCACCGTTCATGGAGACGTTAAGTCGTACGTACGCATGGACGCTACTTTCATTTCTATTTCATATTTAATGGAAATAAATTATAATTATATAAAGGTATACTATAATTACATTATAATATAATGTATAATACCATTTACTCCATCCTTTATACATCCCACATATGGCATTAATGATTCAAATCACTTTGAGGGGGCGGTAGTCCGCACTTCCTAAAATGAAAATATCGCATTTACCCATAATGGAAATCATAATGGTATGAAATAAATGAAAAATACATAATCTTAAGTAAAACATAAACATATTATATATCATATATAAATATAGTGACATCTTAATGACCACCTTTGAAGTTGTTATATGACTGTTGAATAATCATCATTTCGTGAGGCAGAAATTCGCCATCCACAGAAACAGTATGTTCTTTAACATTAGATGTAGGTGTGTGTAAGTGTAGCTCGAATACTTATTATAACAATTCCTAGTATATTGAGGATACTGGTGTTGTTAAAAAATAAATGAATAAAAATAGTTTAAGGGGTTGGAGAAGCAAAATAAAACAAAATAACATAAGAGAAGTCATTACCTTAAAATCGGGTAACTCTTTTTGATTGGTGCCAAAGGCTTCCTTGGGAAGTCTTATGCCCAATGTGACGCTTCTAAGAGTAATAGAGGGAAGTTGGGAGAGTATTTGGGCAGAGTTGGGCTGAGAAAAATGGCTTGAAAGTGTGAATAAGGTGGTAGAGGTGGGGGCCTTTTATAAGAGGTGAGAAGGGGCACTCTTGGAAAGATTGAAATGTTACTTTTTTATGAAATGATTTTCGGATTCTAAATGTCCCACAATGATATATTTCAAGTATAAGGTGATAAGGGTTCGAAATATACTCATAAAATAGGTTTTGTCATGTGTAAGCCTTAGATTTTACATTATCTTTTCATTTTATTTAAATCGTTAATTAATGAGGTAATCGCTACATCATCATGGTGTCATAAATAATTTAATTTATTTAATATCTAAAAATTATAAAAAAATTATCATGATGTAGGAAATATCTTTATATTTATAATGAATATTTATAGTAAAAATATGACTTGTATAACCCCATATAAAAATTGTTTTAGTAAAACAACTCATGTTTGTGACATTTTTATTTTACATTAAATAAAATGTTTTTAAGGTCATTTTCCTACCAAAGTGTCTCCATGGGGTCCCCAAGTTGACCCATGGATTTTATTGGTCGTCCATGACTCATCCAATAAGGGTAGGACAAGTGTAAGGGTTTTTTCATATTTTTATAATATCATTTTTACCTTAAATTTCACTAATTACCTTTAATCGCGATTAACTAAACATAAAAGATATTATTCACCAAAAAATTATTTTAATCCCCTTGAACCAAATTTTACTTCCTAATGACAACCATGTATGTCGGATTTTTGAAAATCAAATCACAGAAGTGTTAATGTTTCATTTAAACAAAAAATCAGTTTTTGAACTACCACTTATTGGTTTCACTATTCATCAAAAAATTGAAGTTTTTCAGAACAATGCCAAAATTTCACCCTAAGCTATAATTGATACTCCATATTCAAAAATGATTTATGTTTTACAAAATTCCAAACGTATAAGTTGCATTAATTAATTTTATAATTAATTCTCACTATCACAACAAATAGCGTGTTTTTAAGAAACAATATATATCAAAAGATTGACAATTGTTTATGTCCAATTTCAAAGTCAAATTATTTCTAATGAACACCATTGGATAAAATGGTAAAAATATATTCTAATTATACTTTAAAACCACTCAATAGTATAATTTATCACTATAAATTATTTTGATTAAAAAAGTTGTTTCAAGTTTTTTTCACTATTTATAAAAAAATGGAAGTTCTCAGAAAATTACAAAAAATTCAACTTAGGATAATTTCGATATTACGAATAAAAAAATGAAGTCCATTTTGAAATATAAAATTTCTATAATTTTAAAAAAGTGGGTATTACTATTCATAACGGCTACTTTGATTAGTCGCGGTGTGTTAGAATCTCGAACTTGCGTACAATGAAAGCTATTGCATTATTGAAAGAGAAGTGTATCGTGGAAGCAAGAGGTGTTACATTCTCCCCTCCTTCAATAAATTTCGTCCTCGCAATTTGAAATTTTTCTTTGAAAATAAAAGGTTGAAAATAGAAAATACCTTTGTGGAAACCCCACATCAGAAATAGGGTTAATAAAAAATAACTTTAAAAGAAAGAAAGAGAAGTACAAAGGTCACCTGAGATAGCCCATACTAGGATTATATGAAAATATGGATATGGAAGAAAAAAACCATCAAGGTCTGATGGAGAGTTGTATAAAATAGGATTAGGAGAAAGCTAACCACAAGGAAATCACAAACTTATGATTGGTTAAAAGATCATTGAATCCCCAGTTGGAAAAGTAAACCGGAAAAGTTTTTGTTTTAAGTTACCTTTTATAAAGTTGAGGAATTTATTTAGATGATTTACTAAGAACGTAAGGAAATACACTTACTTGTCATGTAGACTTTCATTCTTTAATAAATTTTTACCACAAACCCATCATTCACTCCAAAAGGTAACAGAACACAAAAATATTCTATTTATCCTAATTGTATAGGGTTCCAAATATTACCACATACCATTTAGATTAGGAAAATTATTTTGTAATAACCAGGGACTTCCTATAGGCTAGTGGTAGATAATAAAGGCCTATCGCACTATGGTTGTTGGTTCGATTCCTGCAGCTTTGTCCGACACGACGGGTTATCCCCCAAATGTTGGCTTAATACCGTGAAATACATGATCCTTCTTAGTCTTTGGATCATACATATTGATGGAGTTCAAATTCCTTCTACTGGGCACCATTTCTATACAATGTCATAAACTAGGTTAGTTTATGAATCGAAATACATAATAACAAACATTCAAAACACTTAAAATAAATTGAACTATTTATGGATATAATCCATAATCATAAAAATTATTTCGTTGAGGAAGTATATATTCATAAGCCCTTCATAATGGTTTGTAATGAAAATGATAATTATCCTAAGAATATCCCACATGAGTGTCGTGACCAAGAGTGCAGCAAGACCCGTTGTCGTGCACCAGTTCCCGTTCGAGTCTAGCTCAAAGCGGTGTTTTTGGGTTTTACCCTAGGTACATCTGTGGCATAGCTGCCTCTACCTGCTTGTATCCAGACAGGGATGTATTACTCGGAAAACTCACAAATTCTCTATAATACCAAAATTCTAGGAAGTATTTCTATACTAATCCTCAATGTCTATCTTAGGGATATGTGCTCTAATCAGAGTTTATCCAAATCTAGATTCCAAGGTTAGTACTAAACTGCCTCTGATACCAACTATAACGCCCCGACCCCAGTTTCCCAGAGTCAGTGCATTATTGCGTAACATTGGCATGATCACAAAATATCAGGTCTCGAAATACCGATTAGTTTAGTAGCTTTCGAAACACTAGATACATTCATAAATGTTACATTACATCATAAAGTGAAAAATCACAATAGCATAGTCTCCATAGTCCACACTTCTATCCCCTTCAGACTATCCATGTTGGTCAGTCATAAAATATTTTTTCACATCTTGGGAAAAATATAACATTGAAAGGGGTGAGCTCAGATGCTCAGTAAGGATAACAATATAGCAGAAGCTTTCATCAATAAACATAAACCTTTAAGCAATGTATAACTAAAACAAAAGCCTTTTAAACTTGAACTTCAACATAATATGGAAAAAGTAAAATGAGATATTTCCATTTACTTCTTCACATGGATATTCTACTGGTTGAATAATCACATGGAATATCAATAACCATTTTCATAATGATGAAATACATAATGCCGGACTATCATAACCACGTAGCCAAGGCTTCGTGCCAAGACTACAAATATGATTTTTTCAAGGCCTCGTGCGAAGACACTAGTTTGTCTCATTAGACCTGCCGATGCATCAAGGAGCTATAGCAGACTCCACCCGTCACTTATTAAGTCCAATTAATTCCTCATATGAACTGGTTTAAACATATCATAAACCATAACATAATCGTATCACATAAAACCTACATAAAGGAAACATAAAATTTCCACATTTCAATCACAAGATATCAATAAAACACATTTATATAATAAAACATTTTCAATACCATTTTCAATACAAAAATAAAAGTTATTTAAAACTTGGTATTTATTTTTCATTTGAAAAAAATTATGGCTAATAGAGAGGAAGCCAAAACTCAAATAATAGTCACGGTGGAAGAGAAGTCGTTGTCGCCGCATACATAAAAAAACATTCCTTTCGTCTTTTAGTAAAAACGCTTCGTATAAAAAGATTCCTTTTGAATAAAAGTAAAAGTCAAAGGGGTTTATACACAGTATAATGGATAGTTGTGTATAAAACCAAATATGCCTCAATGAAAGGAGATTGAGACGATGTCCCTTACAAAGATAATTTTTTTAAATAAAATAGATATATTATGTGTATTCACTATAATTACACATAATGAAAGTAAAAATACAAGATAGGACATAATAATATCATTACATAATTTGAAAGTAGGAGATTAGTCCAATGAATGGAAATTGGGTTAAGAAGTTCCCTTAGCTTGTGTCCGACTTGACTCGACCATTATTTAACCTCCAGAATAATAAACTAGATTTAATATCTACTTTCTTAAGAACCTTTTTCATGTTAATTATCACTTTTAAATCACTTATTACAATGTTATGAAAATTATGCAGTCATTTAGGTTAATAACGGTCGTTTTTTCGATCTTTGGTACTTGAGTCAATAATAAACTTCTTATAATTAAATGTTGTTTATGTGGTAGAATATCAATTATCTCCAGAATTATATTCATGATGTATATATACAATATATCATATATATCCTGTATATAAATTCATTTATAATATTACATAACATTTAGAGGTAAGAAATGAAATGCACCGTTCATGGAGACGGTAATCCGTACGTACGCATGGACGCTACTTTCATTTCTACTTCATATTTAATGGAAAGAAATTATAATTATATAAAGGTATACTATAATTACAGTATAATATAATGTATAATAACATTTACTCCATCCTTTATACATCCCACATATGACATTAACGATTCATATCATTTTGAGGGGGCGGTAGTCCGCACTTCCTAAAATGAAAATATCACGTATACCCATAATGGGAACCATAATGGTATGAAATAAATGAAAAATATAGTAGCTTAATTAAAACATAAACATATTATATATCATATATAAATATAGTGACATCTTAATGGCCACCTTTGAAGGTGTTATATGAGTGTTGAACAATCATCGTTTCGTGAGGCAGAAATTCGCCATCCACAGAAACAGTATGTTCTTTAACCATTAGATGTTGGTGTTTGTATGTTTAGCTCGAATACTTATTATAACAACATCCTAGTATATTTAGGATACTGGTGTTGTTACAAAATAAATGAGTAAAAAGTGTTTAAGGGGTTGGATAATAAAAATAAAACAAAATAACATAAGAGAAGACATTACGTTAAAATCGGGTAACTATTTTTGATTTGAGCCAAAGGAATCCTTGGGAAGACTTATACCCAATGTAAGGGTTCTAGGAGTAATATAGGGATGTTGGGAGAGTATTTGGGCAGAGTTTGGCTGAGCCAAATGGCTTGGAGATGTGAATAAGGTGGTATAGGTGGGGGCCTTTTATAAGAGGTGAGAAGGGGAACTCTTGGAATGATTCAAATGTTACTTTATTATGAAACACTTTTCAGATTCTAAAGGTCCCACAATGATATATTTAGAGGCAAAGGTGATAAGGGTTAGAAATCTACTCATACAATAGGTTTTGGACATGTTTATGCCTTAGGTTTCACACTATCTTTCCATTTTATTTAAATCGTTAATTAATGAGGTAATCGCTGCATCATCATGGTGTCATAAATAAATTAATTTATTTAATGTCTAAAAATTATAAAAAAATTATCATGATGTATTAAATCTTTTTATATTTCTAATGGATATTTATAGTCAAAAATATTACTTTTATAACCCCATTTAGAAATTGTTTTAGTAAAATATCTCATGTTTGTGACATTTTTAATTTGACATAAAATAAAACATTTTTAATGTCATTTTCCTACCAAAGTGGCTCCATGGGGTTCCCATGTTGACCCATGGATTGTATTTGTCGGAAATGACTCATACAATAGTTTTAGGACAATTTTAAGAGTTTCTTCATATTTTTATAATATCACTTTTACCTTAAATTTCACTAATTACCCTTAATTGCGATTAATTAAACTTAAAAGTTACTATTCACCAAAAAATTATTTTAATGCCATTGAACCAAATTTTACTTCCTAATGACAACCATGTATGTAGGATTTTTGAAAATCAAATCACAGAAGTGGTAATGTTTCATTTAAATGAAAAATCAGTTTTTTAACTACCACTTAGTGGTTTCAATATTCATCAAAAATTGAAGTTTTTCAGAACAATGCCAAAATTTCACCCTAAGAAATAATTGATATTCTGAATTCAAAAATGATGTCTACATTACAAAATTCCAAAAATATAAGTTGCATTAATTAATTTTATAACTAATTCCCACTGTCACAACAAATAGCATGTTTTTAAGAAACATTATATATCAAAAGATTGACAATTGTTTATGTCCAATTTCAAAGTGAAATTAATTATAATGAAAACCATTGCATAAAATGGTTAAAATATATTCTAATTATACGTTAAAACCACTCAATAGTACAATTTATCACTATAAATTATTTTGATTAAAAAAGTTGTTTTAAGTATCTTTCACTATTGATAAAAAATGGATTTTATAAGAAAATTACAAATATTTCAACATAAGATAATTTCGATATTAAGAATAAAAAAATTGAATTCCATTTTGAAATAGAAAATTTCTACAATTTTAAAAAAGTTGGTATTACTATTCATAACGGCTACTTTGATTAGTCGCGGTGTGTTAGAATCTCAAACTTGCATACAATGCAAGCTATTTCATTATTGAATGAGAAGCGTATCGTGGAAGCACGGGGTGTTACACTATACTTGTCAAATAATCACATGAAATATCAATAACCACTTTCATAATGATGGAATGCATAATGCCAGACTATCATAACCACGTAGCCAAGGCCTCTTGCCAAGACTACAAATAAGATTTTGTCAAGGCCTCATGTCAAGACACTAGTTTGTCTCATTAGACCTACCGATGCATCGAGGAGCTATAGAGGGCTCCACCCATCACGTACTAAGTCCAATGCATTCCTCAAATGAAATGTTTGAAACATAACATAAACATTCATATTAAATCTAGCATACAAAATGTCAATACATTAACCATAAACCATGAATGGTATAAAAATAGCACATCCACAGTCAAACATAACTCATTAGATACAATATGGAAGATTGTACTATGTCAGATTTACCCCAATCGAAAATAATGAAGGATATTTAGATCTATTTAAATAATAATCAAACTATTGAGAAAAATATCCCCCATTTTCTTGAGAATATTTAGAAGTCACACAATTTGTCAAGAAGCCATTTAAAATAGATTTTCGAATCAAACTGTCCCATACCAATTTTAAACATTTAAAATAAACTTTTATTTGAAAACATTAACGTCCAAATAAATAAATCCTTAAAACCATTTCTTAAACATGTACATAAATGAGAAAGATTTAGAATAATAAATCTTTAAAACATTTTAAAATGATATTTTAGTTAGAGTTCCTAACAAAAAGAGAGACAATTGAATACAAATAATTGAAATAATAAAAACCTTTTAATATCATGAGAATAAAGTGATTCATGATATACTATGTCAAAGTACATTATATACACCATATAAAAGTGATTTGGTGTATAAAAACAAAGGAGTCTCAATGGAATGTAAATTGAGTTGAAGTCTCTCATAAAGGTCATATCCTTAGGTTAAGGTTAAATCAACGAAATAATTTTGTTTGACCAATATAAATACAATAAATATTATTGGATATTAAGTTTAAAACAATCAAAGTTCATTCACACATATTCTTGTAAAAACTACACCAATGGATTGGATGTTTTACTCAAAAAATAAAGATTGAGTAAAAATTACTCTTTTCAAGTTCATACCGACTACATGAGAATTTATCAGTGAAGTAATTATGGGTATAAAAATTATATCCACATAAAGGGGAGTGGAAATTATTAGATAATAAAATGAATAGTGATTCCACACATAATCTTGAAGTAAAATAATCAATGAAGTTTGAGTAAAGCCAAATGAGTGGAAATTGAAATTTCAGATTCCCTTTTAAATTTGGTAACCTATGAAACATAAACACATGAAAAAAGGATCATACAATGATGATGTAAATATCCATAAATTATATTATATTACACAATGAAAACAATCATGGGCAGCACACACACCCCATGCAATAAATAATTGGTGAACAATGGAAATCTCACAGAATTAAAAGTGAGATAAGAAACCCCTTACCTTATACCTTTTCTTTGGTCATGGTTATGTTATCCTCCGGTATAATGGTTAAATAATTGTTATTTAATTATACAATTATCATATACATTAATATCATTTGTTATCATTTAACATTGCTTTGTTAATAATTTCATAGTATTATCATCGTTTCAGGTGTTAACTTACATGTTTTCTTTTATATGTTTGGTTACATAAGTCATGTTTGTTATGGGTAGGATATAACTTATTCATATATAGAATGATATCAAGTCCTTAAAAATTATTTTTCATCCTCAAATGTGAATTATACTTGAATGGATACGATGGGGAATGAATCTCATCACATTCGTGGAGACGGTAGTCCGTACATAAGCATGAGCGATAATATCATTATTTTGATGTTAAAATAATATATAATTGGATGGTATATCTTATATACAGAATCATTATAATGTTATATTTATTATTTACACGAATTACACAACATTATTATACCCATCCAGATAATAATGTATTGAATAACAATTACACCACGACGTGGAGACGGTAGGTCGTACGCCCACACGTATGGTGACATGTCATTCAATAGATAGATAGAATACTGAATATGGTTGTACCATATCTATCATAACATCACAGTATATAGAAGATACTGGAGTTATTATTTTAGAATGGAAATAATAAATAAAGAAGAATTTGAAGAAGAAAGGAACATGAAAGAGGGTGGTGAAAACAATACCTCTTCTTTGGGTTCTTCCTTTTGGATTGATCAAAAGGGCTCCATAGGTTGTCTTTGTGATCAAACTAAGGCCTCTAGGTTGAAGTGGAGGAAGTTGATAGAGTATTTTGGTAGGTTTTGGCTGAGCCAAAAGGCTTTTAATGTGGGAATTAGTGAGAAGGGGGAGTGCCTATTTATAAGAGGGGTGAGGGGCACCTTTGGAAAAGCTAGAAATATTATTTTATAATAAATTAATATTAGGTTTCTAATAGAACCAAAGTGTATTATTAAAATTATAAGGTGGGGATGGGTCAAAAAACATTTAACCAATAAACTTTGGATAGGTTTGGGTCATTATATTAACCTTATCTTTTAGTCATTACTCTTAGTTAATTAGTTTGACATTTACCATGTCACTATGTATTTTTATATTATATAGTTAATTAACATACTATATACATCCAAGTGACCCCCAAGTGGTCCATCAATGACACATATATCATGATATATGTCCTTTGGCGGAACCTTAGATTTTTAGGAATAGAATATCAATTAATAATATAATATTTGTTTTAAAAACTCATTTATGTCAATTTTGACACTATTCAACAATTGATTTTTGTTAGTCTTAAAAACATTATTAATTCGAAAAAAAAAATCATTTACGAAATAATTTATTGTCATATTAACCAATAAAATTAATGTATGTCATCAAAACTTTCAAATTATATTTATTTTGACATTTATAATACCAATTATTTGATTATTTGGTTGATATGGAAAATACTGCTTCATTATTGTGTCATAAATAATATTAAATGTTAAATGTCTAGAAATTATAAATAAAATGCCATTATGTATGAAATATTTGTATATTTCTAATGAATATTTATAGTCAAAAATTAAATATATATAACCCTATGTAAAAATTGTTTTCCTAAAAGATATATGCTTATATCATTTTTGTATTTATTTTAACTTAATTAAAATAAAGTGTCCTTATCACTTACAAGTGGATCCATGGGGTCCCAAAAATAGACCCAAAGATACCCATGGTCTAACATGTATCAACCAATAAGGTTAGGACACGTTTTTTGGTAATTTATTATTATTATAATATTAATTTATTACCCTTATTTACCGGATTCACCCTTTAACCATGATAATTAAAATATTTACCGAAGTAATTATTTAAAATCTCTAAAAATAAAAGATACCTATTTAAACAATTTGGTAATACGGATTCAAAATATGGAATCCATTTTTCAAATTCAAATCAGAGAAGTGGAATAAATTAATTTAAAATTAAATCCCGTTGTTAAAACAAAGAGCGTCTTTTTAAGAGATAATAACTATCAAATGATTGACAGTTGTTTATATCTGGTTTAATTGTGAAATTATGTCCAATGACCAACATTGTATTAAATAGTAAAAATATATTATAAATATACTTTAAAACCACTCAAATACATAATTTATCACTACTAATTATTTCGATTAAAAAATATGTTTTTACTTAAAATTTAGTAATTTTCACTATTCATCAAAATATAAAAGTTGTCTGAAAAGTACCATAATTTCACCCTAAGATAATTTCGATATTCAGAATCCAAAAATGAAGTCCATTTTTAGTGATAAAATTTATAAAATTTCAAAAATTGGGTAGTACTATTCATAACGGCTACTTTGATTGGTCATAGTGTGTTAGAATCTCGAAGTTGCGTACCACACACGCTACTATATTATTCAAAGAGAATCGTACCATGGAAGCATGGGGTGTTATAGTTATGCTATGAGATGCTGGATACAAGGCATTAAATACGAATTCTCTTTGAGGTTATAGGATATATTCCATGTAATACCACATAATGGAATCTGTGATGACTATTAGAGAGGACCCCCACCTTCTAGTGTATTCTTTGTTTAGGAAGACGTTTTGAAAAGCTTAACTCAAAATGGAACCAAGAGGAGAGCCATCGCTGCTGAACTGGATGGAGAGTTTTGATTTCTGTTTTTGTTTATTCATTGCTTTATTAGCCCCAAATAAAGTGATTTTGTGGTACTAAAATATTCGGATTTGATTTTGATTCATCTTATGAAAAAATTGGCCTAAGATAAACCATTATAAGTATGTCATACACTAATTGTGTGAGATGATCGAAACCACATCGAAGTCCACCTCCCTGTTTTATTCTAAGCTTATCTTAGCCATGCTTTATGCCAAATTTATGGTTGGACCTAATGAAGATGTTATCCAGGATAGTGATTTCTGCCTTTCAAAAGTCTTTATCAAGAGGATGAAAATCAATTAGAATCCTTGGAGAATGGCATGGGAGGAAGATAATGATAGGATCAATGAAAAGTTCAATCTTTTGAAACATCCCTCAAGTCAAAAAGATATTTTTGATCCTAGTTTGGAACTAGATGAAGTTTTTGAGTATTCTGAAGTAGAAGAAGAAGAGGTTGTTGTGCCTCCTAGGGAAACTGTTTCTAAAAAGGAAGACCGTACTCATGTCCCACATGTAGTAAGTGAAAAGGATGTACATGCTTCTAAATATGTTGTTAATCTTGAAGATCAACCTGAATATGAAATAGAATCTATTGGAAAATAAACCAAAAAGAATTTTATTGAAGATATTACTAAAGAATAATTACCTGTTATGAAAGAAGTTGACCTTGAGGAACTCCTAGTGGAACAAACTGTTCTTGAAGTCATTCATTTGGCTGAGGAAAGGCTGGAGATAGCTTTTAAATTGGCTAGATATAAATGGGTGAAGAACTAAGAGTTGAATTCATGGAAATAGATCATGATCATAATCCTATCAGTCCTAAGAAGGATGAAGCTTTTTAGGGGGAGGAACCCCCAAATCTGGAATCTATTGAATTACCAAACCTGATTGAACCAAGACGCATAGAAACTCGGTAAAAGATCCCTAGTTTTTTTGATGTGAATGACTCTCAGGAAGTCTTAGTAAAATTCCTTGACCATTCAACTATGTTAAAATTGAAATCTGTCTCTAATTTTTCACTTGAAAATTAACATGTGCATGTCACAGTCCCTATCTATGAACCATCACCCGAACAACCATCCTTGTTTAGTAAAGATGATATGGATGAATTTTGAGCTACCCTTTTTCTGGAGTTGAAAAAATTTAGAATAGACAACAAGATCCTGTAACAAATCTAAGTGAGAGAGATGAGTCACTGTTGATTGAAAATCTTATTTGGCATATTCAACCCAAAATGCATAATGAGATTCAAGAAGTCAGGGATGAAAATAGACAACTTAGTGATGAAGTGATGACTCTAAGTTGTATGATTGATGACATGTTGAATGCGATGAATTCGAGATCAGATCATTCTTCTCATCCTATATAGTTTGTTGTTCCTCAAACCCCACTAAATATTTCCTCAATGAATCAACCTCATTTAGCTTCTTTAACTGAAAATGTCACTGAAAGAAACAAAAATATTGTGAAAGAGATGTCAGATATTGTTGTTAATCTTAACAAGATCACAGATGAGTATATGGGGTTCCTTCAAAAAGTGCTAAATCAACTGAAATCTCTTACCAAATATGTCACTACTCTTAAAGCATGTGGACAATCATCTAAACCATCCCTATAGCATGACCTACTCCGAATAGTGGTCAATGAAGAACTTCATACTATGCATAGTGGTTTTAATAAATATTCTCTATCTAAAGTTATCAAGAAAAGTGAAAGAGTTCTTGATCAGGTTCAAATCCATTCAAAAATTGCTAATGATTCTCAACAATAAATTACCAAGAATGTGGATTTCTTCTTCAATCTAATCTTCTCAAAGACTGACCTGACCAATTACTTCAAATATTATGTAGAAAATATGAGGATTCCTTTTTTTTACTCAAGTGTTAAAGACTCAAGTCAAAAATCACATATAGTTCACTCGTATATTGGATAAGGTTATGGGAAATGAGGATGAATTTTAGAAAGATATTTAGTATAGTGGATAGATAATTCCAGATATTATCATGGTTTTGAAGCCCTATCTACATGTATAGAGTACCACAATTGTTGCTCATGCAGCTGTACCTTTGAGACCTGGTTTTCCTACATTCACCACTGCCCTCACCTCCACTTCTTTGACTCTCAGCCATGCACTAAGTCAGATCAGGCTTGTAATCCTTGGTCAAGAAATGCCTCACTCTTATACTACACCTACTCTGGATACCTCTGTATTTGAAGGTCTTATTTTACCATCTCTATCAACCAGATCACTCCCTTCTTCTACCCCAACCTCTACTCCTATGGCTTCCTCTTCTGCTGATACTGCAAAGGGAAAAGAGAATACCATCCAGTGATGAAGGATAGAGCTGAATATATTTTGATAAGAATCTAGTTACATTGGTTTTAATTTTTGTAATTCACCTATATCTATCTAATACATTATGTACTTTTCTTGTCTCTTTTGTCTTTCTTTTTCTTGATACATTTTGTCAATCCAAAAGGGGAGAAATCTCTATAGGAGAACACTCACACTATATATGTTATATGCTCATTTGAACTATGTTGTTAGAAAAAATATACACTCAAAATATACATGATTTTTTATCATCAAAAAGGGGGAGATTGTAAGACTCTTCATGTATTAATCATGTTTTAATGGTCACAAATCCTATTCAATCTATAAACCCTGTTAACTTTATGTAATCTATCTCACATCAAATGCACAGTTTTTTATTAAAAGCTATCCAAAGCTCTTATGTTATATTCACTCATTTTGGTGAATATATATTATATATTGACCGACTTTATAATGACTTCTATAAAAAATTATTATGTTTAATCCATTCCATAAATATCAGTGCTGAATTCTGAATACTAATATTTTCCTAAGTCTGACACGCCGTGAACAACTAGACACCGTGACATATAGTGACCATGAACAAGAAGAGATCGTGACATCCAGACACCCTGAATAAGCATACACCATAACAAGTAGACTCTGTGTCATTGGGACACTGTGAACAAGTAGAAACCATGACATCCAGACATTGTGACCATGAGACACCAAGAATAAGCAGAAACCATGACCATAAGACTCAGTGACCAATCCAGACACCATGAAAAGGAGACACTATTTCATTGACATACTGTGACACCATTTCATTATATGTTTGTCTTCTTTCAATTTAATCTCTAACGTATATATTTGAATATTTTAAATGAACATACATAATTAATGTTTCTTTGTAAGCATGTCATCTGACAGTACGAGGTACGAGGTGCAGAATACATTAAACCTGTCGACTCAAACACATGCACTCCTAGATAAAAGAGTAGTGTGGCCTTGAAATAAATATATACTGAAAGGAGAAACAAGTGGGTATGCATGAGCATGATAACAAAGAATAAACTAGGATAATTTTTTAAGAAAGAGTTGTCTCAAGCATATCAACGCTGCAGAAGAACAAATGATGAATACTTGAATCCCATAATAGAGAACATCTTCACAATGTAAAACATCATGAAGAACAAAATCCAGGTCTGTCTGACTTGCGACACTCAGTTTTCCGTATGAGGACTTGATTTTTTCATCTGCTTCATCTCAGAAGTCCAGAGCTGCAATGACTAGCACTCAGAGAATTTATAAACACATCTCAATATTTTTGTTCTGTTGTGTATAATTTTACAAGAATATGAGTAGTGTGTGTATCTGTATAACAACACACACTATCTCTTGCATTAAACTGAAGGATATATGATATCCTTACTCAAACATCTTTATACAGATGTGTATACTGACGGATAAGTGTGGAAGAGGTCCTTGTGGGTCCTGGTTGTTTGTACCCATGATGTACTGTAAAAGATGTCCCTTTGTGATCTGGATAGTCTTATGTACTATTATTAACCCCTATATAGTGTGTGGACCATGTTTATTTATATAAAATTCTTGGTGACAGGTGATTAGGGAGTGGAGTGGATTAGGTCTTTGCGTGAGACTGAACAACTTGTTCCATATCCGATGTGCTAATTAATTTAGTCTTCTCTGTTTGACTCATTTACTGTATAATTTATAAATCACTAAATTCACTTTGATAGTTAATTTTGGAAAGAAGTTATAATTGTCTTATCTTAGTATAATAGCATAAAATTTAATATTAATAACTGATCCTAATGATACTGATAAATAATCAATCATCTAAGAAGTTATTTAGACAGCCAAACCCTTATAACTATATATCCTTGATTAACTAGGTTGTATTTAACTTTTTGGGGAAACCATTTAAGATTACTTTCTAACCCTAATATTTTATAGATACTCAATTCACCCCCCTCTGGAGTAATCTACTCTAACCAACAATAAATAAACATTAAAAATAATATTTTCATCCTATATATCATAAATATTCATTAAACATATCCTTATAACCATCAATGAAAAATTAAATTGGGAACCCTATCACATCACTTCATAAATAAGGCATTCCCCACATACACTTGTGAAACAATATCACTTTCAAAAATATTTCATGGTAAGAATCCAAATATAATATTATAATTCCATAGGTATAATTATCTATTAAATATCTTCTATATATATACATAAAATAAATCTATATTACCATCCTTGGGAGGAGGTTATTGAAAATAAATTATATTGGTTCATGAGGTGGTAGTCCACCATACAGACAATCGACATTTTTATTACAGAATTCTTAGAAGAGGTCATTAATATAAGTTATTTCGTTAACAAAATAAAAAAAATAGTATATATAATACACTTATGTAATTATTTTATAATTTTTGAAAAATATTTTATAGATTTGGAAAGATAAATAAAAAGAAAAAACATTTTTAAGAACTATACATCTTCTTTGAATAATCTCTTTAGGTTTATACTTGGGGATCAAAAATGATTATTCTGATGAAGATATAGACTATAGGTCATGGAGAGGGATTAAATAAAGGTATTTTTTTATAATTTGCATGAACTGAAATTCTATTGATGTCCGGAGAGGAGGGGTTATGGGGATCCTTTTTAAAAGTGGGGGACATGACACCATTGTATTTTTTAAAATAACCAAATAATTTAATGACCTATTAAAACCAAATGGATACACAATGGACCATTATCTAATTGTAGATGGTTTAATGACAATATATGGTCATAAAATAGATATTATACATTTTCTTAGGCCATTTAAGTAAATATAACATAAATTTAACCCTATTAAACTTATTTTTATCTTAACTATTATACAAAATGTGTACTATTTTTAATCTTAATTATGATAAAATTTCATGTTGAACATATTAAAATTTATTAATTATTCGGATTAAAAAAAGTTATTCTATTTTATTGAAAATAAATTCATAAAATTAATATAATTTATTTTAAAATCAAACCAACAATTGTTATGAAAAAATGGACTTTCAATGATTTTTTCTTATTTTCTATCAGAAATAACATAAAAATGATCATAATGACCTTAAATGGATCTCTAATAGGAATATAATATTACTAATTTTCTTATTTTGAAAAATTAAAATGGTATTTATCTTTTAAATTATTGAAATTAATAGACTATTTCAATACAAATCAGTGTTCTTCACAATTCAATGAAAAAAAAACTAAATTGAAAAAACCAAACACATAATCTGATGTATTTTTTATATGATGATTTTAAAAATAATTTTTATTAAATAAAAATAACATTTATAAAAGTGGAATAAATTACTTATAACATTTTTCCGTAAAAGAGAACTCTTTAGGAGAAAACATTTTTTAAGAATAAAATGAATTTAAAATTAATTGAATGTTTATTTACTAATAAAAAAAATTTGTATTGAATACAAAAATCATATAAATATAATAATATTTTAATTATAATTCAAACTATAATATCTAATGGATAGGTTATACTGGTCATATTTAATTGATAATATTTTTTTTCTCATTTGTGCTCGGTGTTTTGGGTTGCATATGCTTCAAAATGAAATATTATTTAAAAAAAATGTGATATTAAAATATAAATATGTGTATAATTAATATATATAAATATATAATGATTAAAAATATTTATATAGTGTAACCATGAACAAATTTCATGGATTGAATATGTTGAACTAAAACATTTATGAAAAATAAAGTTATTAACTACCAAAATAATGGCTTTAATAGAAAATTATTAATAAATGCGTATAGAGATGATATATGTGGATCATATTAGATATGAAATGTATTATTATGATCTATTGATAAAATTATATTGTTTTTTATTCTATCATAACAGTTTTTGAGTTCCTATTATAACACCCCAATAATATGTGAAGTATTTATTTGAAATTAATTTTTTCTTTTTGGTATTTTTCATTTCATGAACTTGTAAATACTTTATTTTTATGTATTAAATCAATAATTTTTTCTAATTTTAGCTAAACTATAGGCTAATATTAGCTTTCGGTATACACAAAACTCTATTTCATCTTTGTGTTTCAAACAATACTGAGTTCCTTCGATAACTTGCGTAATAAGAAAGCATGATTCTTTACAGAACTACAATATACTATTATTTTAGATACCACTTAGCCATTGGAATAAAATTAATGAATATTGTTGAATAAATTATAAAAATATCATTTAAATAAGTATATAAAATGTACCATTTGGTTTTCAATTTTTATATTTAAATGCCAGAACTATTTTAAAATAATGAAATTACATTTTTAAAGAAAATTTTATTTAATGGAAAAACAAATTTTTCTTATAATAAAATAAACAAACAACTTTAGGTAATTTTTTAAATAAAATTTATATATAATATATTCGATAAATATTTTTTATACTTATCCAATATATTTTATACGTATAATATAAAAATAAATCTATTTTTATGATCAAAGAGATATATTCTTCTAAAAAGTAATTTTATCCCTTTTTAATGGTGAACCCATTTTAAAAACAATTTTTGGAACATCAATTATCATTATATGTCGAAATAAAAATAATATTTAAAATCATAACATAAAATTACTATATGGTGAAATATTTGGTATTTTTCTACGAAGTTTAATTTTTTGATTAATAATTAAAAATACTGGAATTTAATTGAAAACTACTTTCACATCAAATTTATTTATAATTGCATATTAAAATTTTTATTAGTTTTAATGTTTAATAATATATATATATATATTACATAAAAAAATAATCTTTTTTCCATTATAATCAACTTTTCGATTAAATTATATATAAAAACATACCAAACTTTTTACCATTTTTTCTTCAAAAACACCCATTATCGTCCCATCTAGGGATTAAATTTGAATTATTTTATGGCACTTCATTTACTATAATTTTTAAAAATTTATTTATTATTTCTAATAAAAATAATATATAATTTCACATTTTTTATTTTATTTTATGAAAAAAATATTATTGAAAGTAATTAAAATTACATAAAATAATGAAGGTGATAATTAGGTTAACTAGGGACTAAAGCATAGACATAATAACTAACATTACATAAAATTGTTAAAAATCCATTATATGGACATATATAGACATTATCCTCACTATTATTTAATTTTTTCCATTATTAGAGATTCCATTCCTTGGAAAAACATTGGGGGGATTCCCTTTATAAAATTTTCATGAATGTCACTACTCCACTATAAAATGAAACACAACCCTCACATTTATTAACAACCCTCAAGACATTTTAATTAAATAAAATATACAAAACTAATATCAAATCATAATTCTATTTCTCATTGTACCCTCCCTTTGGGATTAAATCTTACCAAGAATCCCATTTTTGCAAAGTAAAATGTGTTACCCAAAGAAGAAGAATCATCCTTCCTCAAGGTCTTTATTTCTCCAACAGATCAATTATTATTATTTAAGGATTATATAATAAAAAAATTATCATTAATATAATTATATTTTTTTATTATATGTTTTTGATATTCAGTTACACACGCATCTATATAATGGGTAATCATCTTACTATTCTTGTGTATGTTGAACTACCACTTCATGTAATGATGTTGTTCTTTTTTCCTTCACCACCTCTCACAGATGGTAATTATGAAGGAAACTATATTTTCATATAACATATATGATATTTATTAATTATTTATGATTCTTTAATTATTATATAACACATAACTTCTTTCATTACATTTTGTTTAAGTATTATAATTTTCTTTGGGGAACTCTAGACTAGTACCTCTTCAATGGGATTTGATTCATTCACACATTACATGCAATATATTAAGTTGGTTTATTGTGATAATATATAATACATATAATATAATAATTCTAATGAAACTATTTTATATATTCATATATTTCATTTACTTTCATTCGTTTAGTAAGACAATAAAATGGAATCATCATCTATGTATACATATGACCTACTGTCTCTATGAATTATGTATTTCATTTCATACTTATATATTATATAGATTATTATAAATAAATTTATACAGAATATATATGATATTTATACTGTATTTTAAATTATATAAATAATTTATCATGAACTATATAATAGGATCAATAATAACAAATCAAAACATATATGAAAAATAAAATGTATATTACCTGAAATGTAACATTAACCAGGAGTTGTTAATAAACGGGTAATATAAAGTCATAACCAAATAAAATATGGTGTTATATATATTAATATGGTAATTTAGTATATTTATAATAAAATTATATTTATTATTAATGAGTTTTGAATGTGTATGAAAAAATTCAAGAGCTAATGTATGGAATTTCATCTCACCTTTTATTTATGTGTGATAAATTCCTTATTCACCACTAATATAGTTTTTTCTGTGTGTATTCTGACCATGGATGTATTTTATTACTATAAATATTAATTTTATGGGAATTTATATATCCATTTTACAATATTTAATTCAATTGGGTTAGGTTTCAAAAGTTACAAAACCAGTAATGTAATTTTGACTGAATTTTTCTTTCTTTGAGATACATGAAAGGTTATGCACCTATATTTTTCAACAATGTGTATATAAAGAATTTTTTCTTGTCATATCAGGAATATTTTTATTTTAGGGATATAATAATCTGAATTTAATGTTATTATTTTCATCTTATTATTATTTATAGTTATCAAATTAGAAATGTTTTATAGAATAAATCTTATTATTTATCATGTTGTTAAGGATTATGCTTATATTAATGAAATATATTGATCCATATCTCAAGAACTATAATAAATTTTATTACCCTATGTATATGAATGTTTTTTCCAAATAATGGTACCATTTTCCCACTATTTTGTTATTATTATAATTATGAAAATGTTTTTATGAAAATGTGACATTATTTTTCCTTTCGATAAAAAAGTTATTTTCTTTAAAAACTATGTTTTCTAAAAAAACTCAAAATAGTTCTAATATTATACTATGATGATTGATAGACCTTTTCATTATGTATAATATTTTTTATAAACGTTTTAAAGAGGAATATTTTTATATTTTTTGATCAACTCACTTTCCAAAACATTTAAGGTACAAAAGGAATGTTCAGAATGTATGGACTTATCCACCATCATGACCATCATTTCCATGATGGTTCAATTTAAAGTTTATGTGGATATTTCTAATGAATGTTTTCCATAATATTATACAAATGGGTTTATTTGAAAAATAAATCAATTACAAATGGATTTAAAAATTTGTTTTTTTAGTTTACAATGTGTTCGAAATGATTTTCAATGATTCCTTTATATATTTTCACATCATTTTTTTCAAAGAAAATGATTTCAATGATGTAAATTGTTATTTAATAATTTATAAATGTATTTTATATTAAAATATTTTTCAAAATTTTTTCAATATGATTTTCTAATTCACGAAAGAAAATAGTTTTCAAAATAGTTTATCTCTTACAATATAGGTTTTGAAAGAAATTTTAAAATAAAAATGTTTTTAAAACTCATTATGTTTTATAAAAAATATTTAATATAAAAATATATCTTCCTTGATAAATTTCTTAAATTAAAGTGTAAATATTTATTTATAAGAATATTATTTTAGAATTATTATTGGGAGAATGATTTTCAATGAAAGTCTATTTTCATTAAAAAATGATTCAAGTTGACTTTCAAAATCCTTCTCCATATTTGATGTCATCCATTAATATTTTTTTTGATTTATTCGGAAAATAATCGAATAATACCTTACATATTATATCTTGAATGGTATATGAATTAATATCATGATTTTTATGACACCTTTTTCTCTTTCATGAGTTATATGCTATTAAATCATGATTTTTTTCTTGGGATATTCTTTCATGAAATGATTATGAAACCTATCTAATTTACATTGTTTATGATGTGATGATATTTTTATGATAACCATTTAATTTCATGGGATATGATGTAAATTTTATGAAACCCATATCATTTTATTTCTCTCGATATTAAATATGTTTTGATATCTTGTGGCACAAGTATGAATGATTTTTTATGTGGTGGGTGGGACATATATTTCCCTTCAATGGATTGGGTAATGATTAATATCTTATTAGATATTGATTTGAATCATGTCGACGAACATGATCCACTATGGGATGATTGGGAAACATGATCCCCTCTTGGATGATTGGGAAATACAATCTACTCTGGGATGATGTGGAAACCCTATCTGATATAGGGAGATAGGGAATGTCGATCCACCATTGTATGTTGGGAAACCTGATCACTTACTAAGAATTGACTATGACTGGGGAAGTTGGTGTTTCCTTATTAGTTTTTGTTGTCACCATCATGTTCCTTGATAATATTTTGGGATCTCTTCTTGCCTTATAGAGAAATATATTATAAGTTCATTTCTTTTCTGAAAATTCTATGTTTATGCCTATGATATTCTCACAGTGTTCCTCTTCTGGATTATCTTAGGATTCATGTCCTATAAACTACAAATCATAATTCCTTGTCTCATTTTTTGAATGTTTGATAATCTTGGTATGATCTTATAATGTTATCTCAAGATATCATATCATTAAGTACATGTAATGCTTATATATTTCATTTATTTCACCTTAATAATTATTCAATATCACCCCTTAATTATTATTCCATTCCCCAAGTTTTTAAGAATGTTTTTTATATATAATTACTATGGGGAGATCTTTTTTGTAAACGTTTAATACATTTCACTAAGTTTGATGATTTTTGTTTCATGTTTCCAAATGATTTAAACTAATATGGTCTTTAGGCATATGTTTTTGTTAAGTATTGTGTTTTCCTAAAAATGATGTGATTTCTATATAAAATAATACTAGTTTGAAATATTTTGTATCTAAATGAATATTAAGTTAACATTTGACATCTATGATGACAATATAATAGTGATTTCCTATTGGATATTTCTAAGGATATGCCCTGTAGTGTTTCTAAGGATTATTCAAAGGATGAGTTAATGTTTTTAAAAATTTTGTCTAATTTTTGTAAAGGACGGAGTGAGTGGATTTTGAGAATCATATCATTGTTTGGATACTATAAGGGGATGTGGCTATGGAACATGTGTAACTAAGGGTAAAAACACTGAAATGGTTCCGTAGTCCTCACTCGAGCATAACCTGGTACATAACAATGGGCCACACTGCACACTTAGTTTGACCCCCCTGGGGGTTATTCATTAGAAATTCACAAAATCATTAAAAATAATCATGAAGGATTTAATGGGAATTTGGATATCATTAAAATATGATAATACTATTGTTTCATTGATTAAGTACAGTGTAATAATTGAGACATACTATATGTAGTTTTCATGATTATTTGATTCCACGCTATGATAGTATTTCCCTACTCAATGCCTTATAGTTTTTGTAAATGATGGGAATGAGAAGGAAATAGGTTAACATTGAATGTGATGTAAAATTTTAGGATTATATTTCAAATGGTATGGTCACTAGAGTCTCATATTTTTTTGATAATTCCTAGTCATATTTCATGGAACATGATTAAAAATGTGTACCATAACCAAATATTAAACACACTAAGGAAGGGAAGGAAGGATTTCATTGGGAGTATGGTTGATAGATACCAAATAAGAATGATGAATAAATTTCCTCCATATCAATAATGTGGAAAAAATAAGCTAATTAAATTTTTTAGAGGAATAATATGAGGTTTTGACAATGGAAAATAATGAAAAATATAACTGCAAAGAAAAAATTAAAGGTCCATTTTATGAATTGTGTGGGAATATTGGACTCCCTAATAAATCCTCAAAGGTTGAGTTCCATTACCTTAGGAATGAGTGGTCATTATGAAAATCAATTTCCTAAGTGGAAGGAATAATAAGATAATCAATATGGTGGTATGAGTAATGGATATATTGATGTTGATGATGTGTCTAAATATGAAATTTTCAATAAAAATAGGGATTATGTAATATGATGAGGTAACCTTCTTATGGATTATAATAGATGTGTAATAATAAAATTTAAATTTATTTTTGTTAAATAATTATGTTTTATAAATGTTAAAATATACAAGGATTTTTTAGGTTATGCTTTTCACTCATTATTTTTGAGTTTATGTTGAATGCTTCTGATGGGATAGAAAAGTTATTTAATGGAACCATGAAATTTTGACTAAGGGAATAAACCCTTTTAGATTTTCTTTATGTCAAGAAAATATATTTTGTATAATGATATGTTGGATATAAAAAGTTTAATTGGATGTTACTAATTAACTTGTAGAAATTATGGACTCGTTGACAAGTTTTTATTCTATTATTGGTGATGTTTACATCATTTTTAGATTTAAGTAATATATTCAATATATTTTTTATTAAGGAAACATTCAAGTTTTCAATAAGTAATTTTGATCATTAATGTTATTTACATGTTAAATGTTAATAAATTATAATGGTATTTACATGTTTTGTATGTGACAACCAATTTAGACTACCTGATATGTGGGGGATCAAAGCTACGTGGTTTTTGAGAAATATAGCTAAATTTCTCTAGAGTTTTGCACACTAATGTTCTGGAAGGGTTATTAGATTAAATATTTAGGGAATATTTTGTGTTCAAATTATTTTAAGGATTTTAATATTACTGTATTATCTTGCTATTTGAAGATTTATGAATATTTGATACATTTTTTCAATCCTTTTCTTTTGATAAAAAAATATGGAATGAATTATCATTCAGTTCACGGATCTCATGATCAGTAAGTGTTTTAGAAAAGAAAAAGTCACAATAATTTTTTTCTAATGAGAGGTGAAGTGGATGTTTATCTAGTAAAAATAATATGTGAAGGTTTTCCTGAAATCATATAAGTATTTCTTTTCATGAATTTTATTCAAATTCAGAAAAAATATCTGGAAATAAATTATTTTACTAATGAAGTATTTTTTTTAACCGATTTCCTTTTAAATCATCACAGATTTATGACTTCATGGCTCTTAAATTTTCATTGAACATTTATTT
Source organism: Viscum album (assembly GCA_963277665.1). Lineage (NCBI taxonomy): Eukaryota > Viridiplantae > Streptophyta > Magnoliopsida > Santalales > Viscaceae > Viscum > Viscum album. The sequence continues at coordinate 2,060,324,422 of OY728126.1, read as the reverse complement.
TTTTATAACTTCCATAAATCCCAAAAAATATTTAATATTTTCTTTCATGTCTATGTTTTCACTTATCATCTATTTTATCCTATATACAAATATAAATACGTGTCACTTCATGTGACCATTATTTTTCCACATTTGTTTTCTAAAGGATGATTTATTATGAATTTTTATAATGTGGGTTTATGTGAAAGGAAATTTAAATTATTTTACATTTAATAACACATATTATTTTTTATAAAGAAAATAATATAAAGGTGGTAACATGTAACACCTTGAGATTTTGTGAATTTTTTTTTTCAAATTAATTTTATATTTTTGATATTTTTCATCTCACACAACAATAAATAGAGTTTTTTTATATTAAATGACACCATTTTTCTTATTTAAACTACATGGATGGAATATATTATCTTAATGTATACCCAATACTATGTTTTACCTATAATACAATTAATGTCAACATCCTTCGATAACTTTTTTAACGTGAAACACAATGTTTTTACTAAAATACTATATACTATTATTATAGATATGACATAGTCATTGGAATGAATGTTATGAATATGATGGAAAAATTTGGAAAATATTTTTTTAAACATGTTAAAAAATTAATCCTTTGTTTATCAACTACTAGAAGTAAATGTAATAAATATTTATAAATAGAGAAATTACATTTCTAAGAAAAAACATTTTATTTGTAAAAAAATATTTTTTATCAATTAATTAAAAACCCACTTTTCATTACATTTTTAAATAAATTATATTTATAATATATTTAATAATTCTATTTTATTATTATCCAATATATTTGATAACTACTATATATGGATAAATCCAGTTTTATGAATAAAAATATATATTCTTTTGAAATGTAATTTTAAAGCCTATTAATGTTGAACCATATTTAAATACAATTTTTCAAAAATGTAATAATTTTATATGTCAAAATAAGCATATATTGTCAATAACTAGTACTCGCCCGTGCAATAGCACAACTTATTCGATTAATGATTATTCTTTTAATAAGAATTAATAATTATAATTGTTGAGAAGAAATGGTAATGTTGACTAAAAAGCGAAGGGCTTGATTAATGGTTTTACTTTTAAAAAGAATTTGTATTTATAAAAGTTGAGAAGAAACAATAATACTGACTAAAGAGTGAAAGTCAAATCCAACATAAGACAGTGATTGGAAAAATAAAACTGACAAATGTCAAAATGATTGAAATAAATATGGTAAGTTTAGAAAACCTAGAGAAGAAAAACTAATGGAAATCAGTCCAGCAAAATGAAAATAAAAAAAAATTGAGCAGAATGAAAACATGGATTTCCCAGCCAATGTTTTGAAGAGCAGTTCAACTGTAGATGTGTTGTCATCCTATTTGGAAATCATGGACTTTCTCCAAACCATGATTTAAAGATTTCCACCTAAAAATGGAAACAAAATTATGAAATGTATTAAAAAATTTAACACCATAATGATGTTAGTGTCTTACTCTAGATGGAAGAAAATGGAGTTAATACTAATGAAACAAAAATAGATGATGCTAGAATGGGGGAGGTGAAGTTCAGAAGTTGTGAAATTTACAAATCTTTTGAAATAAATTGATCTAAAAAATTACTACTATAAATATGAAAACCTCTCATAGCCATGACCATCTCCTTCCCCTCTCCCCATCACCCCCTCCCCCTGCCCAGCCCCCTCCCCTTCCCCAACCCCATGACCAGCTCCCCCCACCCCTCCATCTGTAACACCCCGTGCTTCCACAATACGCTTCTCATTCAATAATTCAATAGCTTGCATTGTACGCAACTTCGAGTTCTAACACACTGCGACTAATCAAGGTAGCCATTATGAATAGTAATAACCACTTTTTGAATTTATAGAAAATTTATATTTCAAAATGGACTTCATTTTTGTATTCGTAATATCAAAATTAGCCTATGTTGAATTTTTTGTAACTTTCTGAGAACTTCCAATTTTTTTATGAATAGTGAAAAATACTTAAAAACAACTTTTTTAATCAAAATAATTTATTGTGATAAATTATACTATTTAGTGGTTTTAAAGTATAATTAGAATATATTTTTACCATTTTATCCAATGGTGGTCATTATAATTATTTTAACATTGAAATTGGACATAAACAATTGCCAATCTTTTGATATAAATTGTTTCTTAAAAACACGCTATTTGTTGTGACAACGGGAATTAATTATAAAATTAATTAATGCAACTTATATGTTTGGAATATTGTAAAATAGACATCATTTTTGAATTCAGAATATCAATTATAGCTTAGGGTAAAATTTTGGCATTATTCTGAAAAACTTCAATTTTTGATTAATAGTGAAACCACTAAGTGGTAGTTAAATAACTGATTTTTTGTTTAAATGAAATATTACCACTTATGTGTTTTGAATTTCAAAAATCCGACATAAATGGTTTTCATTAATAAGTAAAATGTGGTTCAATGAGATTAAAATAATTTTTGGTGAATAGTAACTTTTAAGTTCTTAATCGCGATTAGAGGTAATTAGTGTAGTTTAAGGTAAAAATAATGTTTTAATAATATGAGATGAACTTGACACATGTCCTACCCTCATTGGATGTGTCATGGCCGACCAATATAATCCATGGGTCAACTTGGGGACCCCATGGAGCCACTTTAGTTAGAAAATGACATAAATACCTTTTATTTAATGTTAATGTAAAAAATGACACAAACATGAAATGTTTTACTAAATTAATTTTTACATGGGGTTATACTAGTAATATTTTTGACTATAAATAGTCATTGGAAAGCTAAAAATATTTCCTACATCATATTATTTTTTTATAATTTGTAGACATTAAATAAATTAAATTATTTATGACATCATGATGATGCAGCGATGACCTCATTATTTAACGATTTAAATAAAATAAAAAGATAATGTAAAATCCAAGGCTTTCACTTGTCAAAAACCTATTAGATGAGTATATTTAGAACCCTTATCACCTTATCCTAGAATTATATAAGTGTGGGACCTTTAGAATCCGAAAAGAATTGTTTAATAAAGTAACATTTTATTACATTCAAAAAGTGCCCCTCCCCTCCACTTATAAAAGGCCCCCACCTATACCACCTCATTCACACGTTCAAGACATTTGGCTCCCCCAACCTCTGCCCAAATACTCTCCCAACTTCCCCCTATTACTCCTAGAAGCCTCACATTGGGCAGAACGCTTCCCAAGGAAGCCTTTGCCTCAAATCAAAAAGTGTTACCCATTTTAAAGGTAGTGTTTTCTCTTATGTTCTTTTGTTTTATTTTGCTTCTCCAACCCCCTAAAATCTTTTTATTTTTTTCTTTTGTAACAACACCAGTATCCTCAATATACTAGGATGTTGTTATAAGAAGTATTCGAGCTACACTTACACACACTTACATCTAATGGTTAAAGAACATACTGTTTCTGTGGATGGCGAATTTCAGCCTCACGAAACGATGATTGTTCAAATTCTTTTAACACCTATAATGGTGGACATTTTGATGAAACTATTTTCATATATGATATATATATTATGTTTATTTTTTCCTTATCATTCTGTATTTCTCATTTATGGCATACTTTATGATTTCAATTATGGGTAAACGCGATAATTTCATTTTAGGAAGTGCGGACTACCGCCCCCTCAAAGTCATTTGAATCGTTAATGCCATATGTGGGAGGTATAAAGGATGGAGTAAATGGTATTATACATTATATTATACTGGAATTATATTATACCTTTATATAATTATAACTTCATTCCATTAAATATGAAATAGAAATTAAATTAGCGTTCATGCGTACGTACGGCTTACCGTCTCCATGAATGGTGCATTTCATTTCTTACCTCTAAATGTCATGTTATATTATGTATATACTGGATATATATGAGATATATGATATCTATATCATGAATATAATTTTGGATATAACGGATATTTCACCACATGAACAACTCGTAATTATAAGAAGTCTATTTTTGACTCAAGTACCAAAGATCGACAAAACGACCGTTATTAACTTAAATAATTACATAATGTTCATAACATTGTAATAAGTAATATAAAAGGGACAATTAACATGAAAAATGTTTTTAATAAAGTAGATATTAACTATAGTTTATTATTCAGGAGGTTAAAGAATGGTCTAATCAAGTCGGACACAAGGTAAGGGAACTTCTTAACCTAATTTCTATTCTTTGGGTTAATCTCCTACTTTCAAATTATGTCATGGTATTATTATGTCTTATCTTGTATTTTTAAATTATTTATGTATACTTATAGTGAATACACATAATAGACCTACTTTATAAAAAAAATTATCTTTTTAAGGACTTCGTCTCAATACCCTTTCATTGAGGCATATTTGGTTTTATACACAACTTTTTTTATATGGTGTATAAACCCCCTTTGACTTTTACGTTTATTCAAAAGGAATCTTTTTTATACGAAGCGTTTTGCTAAACGAAAAAAGGGAATGTTTTTCTTTTCGTACATATGCGGCGACAATGACGTCTCCGCTGCCGTGACCATTATTTGAGTTTCGGCTTGCTCTACAAGCAATCATTTTTTTTAATGAAAAATAAATACAAATTTTTAACTTTCATTTATTTTGGTATTGAAAATGGTTTTGAAAGCGTTTTTATGATATCATTGTGTTGTATTGATATCTTGTGATTGAAATGTGGAAATGTAATGTTTCCTTTATGCATGTTTTATGTGATACGATTATGTTATGGTTTGTGATATGTTTAAACCTATTCATATGAGGAATGTATTGGACTTAATAAGTGACGGGTGGAGCCCGCTATAGCTCATCGATGGATCGGTTGGTCTCATGAGACAACTAGACGTGGAATTGGCCAAGGCCCTTTCCCAATTTGATTTATGGTTTTGGCCGAGGCCTTAATCATTTTAGATGTCTTGGCCAAGGCCTTGACAAAATGTTTCAGAATGTCTGAAATTATACATTCCCTCATTATGAAAGTGGTTATTGATATTGCATGTGATTATTCGACCAGTAGAATATCCATGTGAAGAAGTGAATGGAATTATCTCATTTTACTTTTGCCATATTATGTTGATGTTCAAGTTTAAAAGGCTTTTGTTTTAGTTATACATTGCCTTAAATTTTTATGTTTATTTATGAAAGCTTCCGCAATATTGCTATCCTTACTGAGCATCTGAGCTCACCCCTTTCAATGTTTTAATATTTTCCAGGATGTGAAGAAGTATTTTATGAATGACCTGCAGGGATAGTCAGAAGAGGATATGAGTGTGGACTATGGAGATTTTTTTTATTGTAGTTTTTCAGTTTATGATGTAATGTAACGTTTATGAATGTATCTAGTGTTTCCAAGGCTACTAAACTAATCGGTCTTTCGAGACTTGATATTTTGTGATCATGCCAATGTTACGAAGTAATGCACCGACTCTGGGTAGCTGGGGTCGGGGCGTTACAGTTGGTATCAGAGGCAGTTTAGTACTAACTTTGGAAGCTAGATTTAGATAAACTCTGATTAGAGAACATAGCCCAAGGATAGACTTTGAGGATTAGTATAGACGAACTTCCTAGAATTTTGCTATTATATAGATTTTGTGAGTTTTCCGAGCAATACGTCCATGTCTGGATACGAGCAGGTAGAGGCGGCTCTGGCACAGATGTACCTAGGGGTAAAACCCGAAAACACCGCTTTGAGCTAGACTCGAACAGGAACTCATGCACGACAACGGGCCTTGCTGCACTCTTGGTTACGACACTCCTGGGGGATATGCTTAGGATAATTCTCATTTTCTTTACAAACCACTATGAAGGGTTATGAGTATATACTTCCTCAAAGAAAACATTTTTATAATTATGGATTATATCCATAAATAGTTCAATTTATGTTAAGTATTTTATATGTATGGAATTATGTATTTTGATTCATAAACTAATCTAGTTTATGTCATTGTATAGAAATGGAGCCTAGTTGAAGGAATGGAAACCATATAAATGCACGCACTCCGTGTAGGGATTTACCTCCTGCTCAAGATAATTATTGTGGAGCTGGAGATACAACTGGTGCTGATCAACTTATTACCATACTAGGACAACTCACTCAGGTTATGAATAATAACCTTACTCGTATGGAGCACCCTGATCCGCAACGTGGAGGATCAATGTTAGACCGCTTCATGAGGCAACAACCGCCAACTTTTAATGGGGGTACAAATCCATTAGTAGCGGAGCAATGGATAAACTCCTTAGAAAAAATATTCCATGCCTTGGGGAGTAGTGAAAGGGAAAAGGTTATCATCACAGTTTACCGCCTCACTGGAGATGTTGATCAATGGTGGTCATTGATTCAAAATACAAAGGAAGATTAAGAAGTATCAAGTATGGAATGGAGAGAGTTAAATGATCTTTTCTTAGAAAAATACTTTCCACATGACCATCGAGCAGATATGGAAAGGAAATTTCTGAGTCTGAGACAAAAGGAGGATGAGAATGTCAACAAGTATGAGGCCAAAATTACAAGGTTAGTGAGGTATGCTGCAGATTATATACGTAACCCGAGAAGTAAGATTGATCATTTCTTTGATGGGTTAAAACCATTTCACCGTCGAGCTTTAGCATCACAATCTTTCTCAACATACGAATATATTGTCTCGTGTGCAATCAAGACGGAAAAGGAATTTTCTAAGTCTCATGACTTTAAAGAAAAGAAAGAAAAGAAGAGAACGGTGGAACAAGAGACAGATAAAGGGAAAAGGGAATGAAGGATTTTCCATTATGTGATAATTGTGGGAAGAATCACCCCGGTGCTTGCCTAAAAGGAATGGGAGTCTGTTACAAATGTGGAGAAAAAGGTCACCAGGCACGTGATTGCAAGGGAAAGAAAGAGGCTATAAATGTTGAATGCTACAATTGTAGGGATATGGGGCATTCTGAAAATGAATTCCCTAAGAGTCAAGGAAACTTACCTCAGAAAAGGCCAAGGGATCAAGGAAAATCTTATGCTGTTACTACAGTTGAAGCGGAATAATTATTGTATTTGTGTTTTTGGACTCAAGAACTAGATTATGGTTATAAGAATAATGTGATATATATAAGGATTGTACTACAGTACATGTTGTTTTCATTAAGGATTTAATATGATAAAGGTAATCATATTTTTAGTATGTGACAATAAGAGAAACTTTACTTTGTTTGGGGAATTTGAGGTTACAAATGATTTTGGAATTTAGAGACCTTTTAGAGAAAGTCTCGATGGAGGTATTTTGGATAACTATAAAGGTTGGAATGGATTAAGTTGATCTTTGTATATTATTGTTTAAGGTTAAAACATTTCTGAAGATTATTTTTGGAATATTATAGTTTTAGGAAAAGGACAACCTGCAGAGTGGGGCATAACCCGTTGTGTCGAACAAAGCTATAGGAATCGAACCCACAACCATAGTGCGACAAGCCTTTATTTCCTACCACTATCCTATAGGAAGTCCCTAGTTATTAAAAAATAATTTTACTAATCTAAATGGTATGTGTTAACATTTGTAACCTTATAAAATTAGGATAAGTATAATATTTTTGAGTTCTATTTTCTTTTGAGTGAAAGATGAGTTGAAGGTTGAAACTCTAATTGTCAAGCATAAATATATATATACCTATCTCTTATTCAATGATTGAATTAATTCTTAAACTTTAGTAAATGGATATTAAAACAAAAAATGTGTTATCCTAATACCTTATGTCTTGTTGAACTGATGATATTTTAAATCAACATAGATTGAAGGATTTGAGACCCTCAATTTGACAGTTGATTGTGATTGATGACCTCAATTACTCCCTACAAATATTTATGTTTTTCTTCCAATTATATGTCTCTAATTTCCACCAATGTTCTCCTAATCGAGATCATAATTGGGTTGTGACTTTTTCATTTCCCTTTCCCTCTTATTAAGGCTAAATTTTATTAATCTTATTTCCGATGTGGGTTTTCCACAAAGGTATTTTCTATTTTCAACCATTTATTTTCCAAGAAAAATTTCAAATTGCGAGGACGCAATTTATTGAATGAGGGGAGAATGTAACACCCCGAGCTTCCACAATACGCTTCTCATTCAATAATGCAATAGCTTGCATTGTACGCAACTTCGAGTTCTAACACACCGCGACTAATCAAGGTAGCTGTTATGAATAGTAATAACCACTTTTTGAATTTATAGAAAATTTATATTTCAAAATGGACTTCATTCTTGTATTCGTAATATCAAAATTAGCCTATGTTGAATTTTTTGTAACTTTCTGAGAACTTCCAATTTTTTTATGAATATTGAAAAATACTTAAAAACAACTTTTTTAATCAAAATAATTTATTGTGATAAATTATACTGTTTAGTGGTTTTAAAGTATAATTAGAATATGTTTTTACCATTTTATCCAATGGTGGTCATTAGAATTAATTTAACATTGAAATTGGACATAAACAATTGCCAATCTTTTGATATAAATTGTTTCTTAAAAACACGCTATTTGTTGTGACAGTGGGAATTAATTATAAAATTAATTAATGCAACTTATATGTTTGGAATTTTGTAAAATAGACATAATTTTTGAATTCGGAATATAAATTATAGCTTAGGGTAAAATTTTGGCATTATTCTGAAAAACTTCAATTTTTGATGAATAGTGAAACCACTAAGTGGTAATTAAATAACTGATTTTTCGTTTAAATGAAATATTACCACTTATGTGTTTTGAATTTCAAAAATCCGACATACATGGTTGTCATTAAGAAGTAAAATGTGGTTCAATGAGATTAAAATAATTTTTGGTGAATAGTAACTTTTAATTTCTTAATCGTGATTAGAGGTAATTAGTGTAGTTTAAGGTAAAAATAATGTTTTAATAATATGAGATGAGCTTGACACATGTCCTACCCTCATTTTTTGTGTCATGGCCGAACAAGATAATCCATTGGTCAATTTGGGGATCCCATGGAGCCACTTTAGTTAGAAAATGACATAAATACCATTTATTTAATGTTAAAAGTAAAAAATGACACAAACATGAAATGTTTTACTAAATTAATTTTTACATGGGGTTATACAAGTCATATTTTTGACTATAAATAGTCATTGGAAAGATAATAATATTTCCTACATCATAGTATTTTTTTATAATTTTTATACATTAAATAAATTAAATTATTTATGACATCATGATGATGCAGCGATGACCTCATTATTTAACGATTTAAATAAAATAAAAATATAATGTAAAATCCAAGGTTTACACTTGTCAAAAACCTATTGGATGAGTATATTTAGAACCCCTATCACCTTATCCTCGAATTATATAAGTGTGAGACCTTTAGAATCCGAAAATAATTGTTTAATAAAGTAACATTTTATTACATTCCAAAAGTGCCCCTCCTTTCCACTTATAAATGGCCCCCACCTCTACCACCTCATTCACACTTTCAAGCCATTTGGCTCGGCCAAACTCTGCCCAAATACTCTCCCAACTTCCCCCTCTTACTCCTAGAAGCCTCACATTGGGCAGAACTCTTCCCAAGGAAGCCTTTGCCTCAAATCAAAAAGTGTTACCCGTTTTATAGGTAGTGTTTTCTCTTATGTTATTTTGTTTTATTTTGCTTCTCCAAACCCATAAAATCATTTTATTCTTTTATTTTGTAACAACACGAGTATACTCAATAAACTAGGATGTTTTTATAAGAAGTATTCTAGCTACACTTACACACACCTACATCTAATTGTTAAAGAACATACTGTTTCTGTGGATGGCGAATTTCGGGCTCACGAAACGATGATTGTTCAAATTCTTTTAACACCTATAATGGTGGCCATTTTGATGACAATATTTTCATATATTATATATAAATATTATGTTTATGTTTTCCTTATTATTCTGTATTTCTCATTTATGGCATACATTATGATTTCCATTATGGGTAAACGCGATAATTTCATTTTAGGAAGTGCGGACTACCGCCCCCTCAAATTGATTTGAATCGTTAATTCCATATGTGGGATGTATAAAGGATGGAGTAAATGGTATTATACATTATATTATACTGGAATTATATTATACCTTTATATAATTATAACTTCATTCCATTAAATACGAAATAGAAAGGAAAGTAGTGTTCATGCGTACGTACGGCTTACCGTCTCCATGAATGGTGCATTTCATTTCTTACCTCTAAATGTCATGTAATATTATGTATATACTGGATATATATGAGATATATGATATCTATATCATGAATATAATTCTGGATATAACGGATATTTCACCACATGAACAAATCGTAATTATAAGAAGTCTATTTTTGACTCAAGTACCAAAGATCGACAAAACGACTGTTATTAACTTAAATAATTACATAATGTTCATAACATTGTAATAAGTGATATAAAAGGGATAATGAACATGAAAAATGTTCTTAATAAAGTAGATATTAACTCTAGTTTATTATTCAGGTGGTTAAAGAATGGTCGAATCAAGTCGGACACAAGGTAAGGGAACTTCTTAACCCAATTTCTATTCTTTGGGTTAATCTCCTACTTTCAAATTATGTCATGATATTATTATGTCTTATCTTGTATTTTTAAATTATTTATGTATACTTATAGTGAATACACATAATAGACCTACATTATAAAAAATGATCTTTTTACGGACTTCGTCTCAATCCCCTTTCATTGAGGCATATTTGGTTTTATACACAATATTCTTTTATACGGTGTATAAACGCCATTTGACTTTTACGTTTATTCAAATGGAATCTTTTTTATACGAAGCTTTTTTCTAAACGACAAAAGGGAATGTTTTTCTTTCCGTACTTATGCGGTGACAACGACTTCTCCACTACCGTGACCATTATTTTAGTTTCGGCTTCCTCTACAAGCCATCATTTTTTTTAATGAAAAATAAATACAAATTTTTAACTTTCATTTATTTTGGTATTGAAAATGGTTTTGAAAGCGTTTTTATTATATCAATGTGTTGTATTGATATCTTGTGATTGAAATGTGGGAATGTAATGTTTCCTTTATGCATGTTTTATGTGATACGATTATGTTATGATTTATGATATGTTTAAACCTATTAAGATGAGGAATGTATTGGACTTAATATGTGACGGGTGGAGCCCGCTATAGCTCCTCGATGCATCAGTAGGTCTCATGAGACAACTAGACGTGGAATTGGCCGAGGACCTTTCCCAAATTGATTTGTGGTTTTGGCCGAGGCCTTAATCATTTTAGACGTCTTGGCCGAGGCCTTGACAAAATGTTTCAGAATGTCTGGAATTATACATTCCCTCATTATGAAAGTGGTTATTGATATTGCATGTGATTATTCGACCAGTAGAATATCCATGTGAAGAAGTGAATGGCATTATCTCATTTTACATTTTCCATATTATGTTGATGTTCGAGTTTAAAAGGCTTTTGTTTTAGTTATACATTGCCTTAAATTTTTATGTTTATTTATTAAAGCTTCCGCAATATTGTTATCCTTACTGAGCATCTGAGCTCACCCCTTTCAATGTTTTAATATTTTTTTGGATGTGAAGAAGTATTTTATGAATGACCTGCAGGGATAGTCAGAAGAGGATATGAGTGTGGACTATGAAGATTTTTTTATTGTAGTTTTTCACTTTATGATGTAATGTAACGTTTATGAATGTATCTAGTGTTTCCAAGGCAACTAAACTAATCGGTCTTTTGAGACTTGATCTTTTGTGATCATCCCAATGTAACGAAGTAATGCACCGACTCTGGGTAGCTGGGGTCGGGGCGTTACACCGTCTGCCCAGCTCCATCCCCCCCTTGCCCCTACCCGGCCCCTCCCCTCTGCCCAGCCCCCCTCCCCCTACCCAGCCCCCCTTCCCATGCCCAACCCCCTCCCCGTCGCCCTGCCCAGCCCCCTCCCACTGCCCAGCTCCCTCCCTCCACTGGCCCCTACCCAGCCCCCTCCCCCCTCCTCCTGCCTCTGTCCTGCTACCCCTCCCCCCTGGCCCTGCAAAGCTCGCCCCCTCCCGCTACCCATCTCTCCCACCCCCTTCCCCTGTTGATCTCCCCCCCTCCCACTGCCCCTGCCCAGCTCCCCCCTCCCCCTTCCTAGATCCCCCCCATCCCCTGTCCAGCTCCCCCCCTCCACCTTCCCAACTCCCCCTCCCCCTGCCCCAGCCCCTACCCCAGCCCATGTCCCTACCCCAGCCCCTGCCCAGCTCCCCCACCCCCTACCCAGCTCCAACCTTCCCCCTTTCCCCTTCCCAGCCCCTCCCCTGGCCACCCCCACTAAAACGTGCCCTTAGAAAAGCATTGGAAAGCTGACCAAATTTAAAAAAATGAACCACTGGAAGATATATCCCAATCAGTTACAATTAATTCCTAGGATGGTTATTCATGAATCTTTAAATAGTGAAGACAAATTCAATAGTAGGAGTAAATATTTGGTATACCTCAACAATCATCCATGGCCAAAACTGGGAAGCACCTCCACAACCGAGCTGCAAACCCAGTCCAAACAGAAAGATATGTTAGAAAGACAATATAGTGGTAGGGAAAATTTAAACAGAAAGAGAACCTTCTAAGAAATTGTTTTAACAGTAGGAAACTTATTTGAATAAATGAAAAAGAAATAAAATATAACCCCTCCCCTTCTCCCTCCCCTCTACCCAGCCCTCGTCCCCCTGCCCATCCCCCCTTCCCATGCCCAGCCCCCTCCCCGTCCCCTGCCCAGCCCCCTCCCTGTCCCCCTCCCCAGCCCCCTCTGACTACCCAGATCCCTCCCTCCACTGGCCCATGCCCAGCCCCCTACCCTACCCAACTCCCCCTCCTCCTGCCACTATCCAACTACCCCCTCCCCCTACCCCTGCCCAGCTCCCCCCTCCCCTCCCCTCCCCCTGGCCCTGCAAAGATCACCTCCTCCCTCTGCCCAGCTCCCCCATCCCCTACCCCTGGTGAGCTCCCCCCTCCAACTGCCCCTGCCCAGCTCCCCCCCCCTCCCCCTGCCCAGCTCCCCACCAGCCCCTACCCTGCTCCCCCCCCCTCCACCTGCCCAACTCCCCCCCTCCCGCTGCCCCTGCCCCTTCCACTGCCCCTGCACTAACCCCTGCCCCAACCCCTGCCCCTACCCCTTCCCCAATGTTGAAACATAATAAATAATATTATAATTGGAAAAGATTAAAATGGGAATTAAGTGGTACATATTATGGAAAAGAAGGAACAATAGGTAGTCATTTATTGAGATAGAAATCTGTATGTAACAAATAACATGTGATTATAATAACTCAAAATTTTCCTAGGAAATTTTTTTTTAAGTCACCGGAATGCCACATCAACAAAACACATTTTACAAATATGTAGAGGATAGAAATATCTACCATCACAGGAAGTGTGATAGTTGTTCTGGAGTTACATCATCCCAAACCCCATTACCACTGTTCACATATCAAACCTATAATATTTTAAAAAAACATTTTCACTGATTGATCATTATGAAAAGTAGAGAAAAATAATAACATGTAATATAATTTTTATATGGAATGGATTTAAAAGGAAGAAAGTTGATGTAACAACCAACTATAATACATGATGTAATAGGGTACCATAATATCTTTGTCGATGTTACTGTGGATCCCAACAACTGCAATTTTTAGACCGCTCCTGATTTCCTATACGTTAAGAGTTGAAACACAATGAAGTCAAATAACAATATTTTCTATAACATATAAAATGTTACATATCTAAAAGTGAAATACCACAAAAAACACGGAATATCCTCTATAACCATAGAACAATTGTGATTATGTAATCCTGGAATACAACACATTTGTTAGAGGCCAAAACTGGAATAAATGTTACAGAAATGCTGAAATCTGAAATATGAAACAATTTAATATTCGAGAAATAAATGTTACAGAAATGGAGGAAATAAATGTTACATAAATACTGAAATAAATGTTACAGAAATGCTAAAATATTGATGAAATATAAGTTACAGAAATGAAGAATAATTGGAACCGAAATACTGAATAACATGAACATAAATTCAGAAATAGATGTTATAGAAATGGAATAACATATTGATCAGCCTTATATATCAATTCAAATTTGAAGAAATAAATGTTACTAAAATGTTGAAATCTGGAAACAAAAGTTTAGATAATGAGTATAGAAGTTTACATATTGAGATGTTTCTATTGTAATTAGATGTTGGAGAGCCCAAAACTGGAATGTGTATCAACTGTACAGAAAAAAAAAGGTACCTTTGAACAACAGTATGCTTATCTTCCTCCTCCAGGACCATTTTCAAGTTCATAATGAAGACCTATATGTAACAGAATTACATGATCGGTAACAGAATTACATAATCTGGAATAGAAGTTATGAAATTGACCATTGAAAGTGTCATCTTCAATAGTTTCTACTATTTTTAGATGTTACAGATCTGAAAACTGGTTTTGGTATCTAGTATATAGATATCCAGAGTTTCTTGGAACAACTATAGGACTCTGTTACTTTTACAGAACCATCATTTCTTATATGAGAACATATTATAACCGAAAGCATACCATTTTTCTTCCTTGGTGGTTTGTTTGTTTACCCCATAAAGGGTGCTGTGAGAAGGCATCTATATCAAAACAGAAATGAATTATTCATACTATTGCAATCAAAACAGATAGTATGACCTATTTTCCCTGCAATGTCCTTCATCTTTCCATTATCCTGCTATCCCCTTTCATTCCCTCCATCCTGCCCGACCCTTCCCATCCCCTCTCCTCCATTATCATCCAACCTGACCAGCCCCTGGCCCTCCCCTCCCCTCCCTCCCTGCCCATCCTTTTCCCCTAGCTTCTTCGTCCCCTCCCCTCCCTCCCTACCCAACCTTTCAAATAATGATTCCCCTTCCCTGGAATTGATTTCCATGGAAAACATTGGCTACATATTGTATAATTAAAATAAATTAAAATATGAATGCATTAAATACATATTTTTAAAACAAATATCTCAATATAAATCTAGAATAAAAAAGTTCCACAAACCTCTAATTCTATAGGGGTACTCAAATCACTTACAAATCTTTAATAGACAAACAAAAATTGTAGAAACATGGGATGGTGATTAATAATTAACCTTCATGATTTTGATCTTGATTGATAATAGAGAAAATTGATATATGTAATACCTTGTTCATAATGAACACATTGGCATCTCTTATTTCATTTCAAGAAAACTGTTCTATGTAATACCTTATCAAACACTCCAAACTATAAAAAGATCATTGCCACTGAAAAAAAAAGAAGCCATTATGTATTACCAATGTGTCAATGAAGTCTTGGAGGTTTATTCTAGGAATCAATCTTATGGTATCTGTATTTCATGCATCATTAATAGCCACAACATAGAATGAAAAATAATGGAAACAGTTAAAGAAATCCAAGGAAAGTGTAAAGGCAAAGTAACAACAATACCAGAACCAAATCTCCCATGTAATTCTCATTCCTTACACAAACCCAGGTGACCAGAAAAAGACCATTGGAATTGTTTCAAATTGAGTGGAAGTGTGACACTTATTTAATTAGGGTGTTTACAGTCCACACATAATGAATAGATGATAAAAAATCATGTGAATCAAATAGATAATAAATCCAGATTATAGATATTATGAAAAATAATAATGAAGATATTGAAAAATTGAAAACAGTATCGTGTAATAGGAATTGAAAATTTTAATGCAGAGATTATGGATTATAATACATGAAAATATATCTACATTTAGGAAGGGAAGAAGGATGTTCATACCTGAAACTGAGTAGGAGTTTTTTCACTGAATTTTAGAACATGATCTTCTGAACCAAGAAGAAGACATAGGTCTGATACCAATAAGGTGGTTTAAATGATCAAATGACACTCATTTATCATGGAAACCATTAAAATTTCAAAATACCAGGACCACCATGTGAGAAACCCAAATACAGTTTGTATATTAAATAAATAACCAGTTAGTATACCTTTTCGTGGACATCATGTGTATAACTTTATTCATTCTAATTTATTCTTTTTATCCCTCCAATCATTGATCAAATAAACGGCAGGCAGCCCATGATCATCAGATCAAACACTCCTACTTGAAATCAGAGGAATATCAAAAGCAATAGACAGAGTAGTATTAGTCTAGAATGTCAGATAAGAATGATGAAAATACAAGTACTATGAAGCATAAAGGTCCAAAACACCAAACAAACTATCTAGGTCTTCATAGTTGTCCATAGAATGCCAAAAAGATCCATGAAAGAGTCAGAGAAAGAGGAAAAGTAGTCCTAGACTTCCATTGGATCCTAAAACCAAGAAGAAATCCGAAATTAACAAATCCATCCTGAATATCATCTTCATGGTGAGTTTGTCAACATAAAAAAAGAAAATTAACAAAGCTCCAAATCAATTTTACTCATCTTCATGGATTTCAAATAGTTTTTAAATAAAAGGAGATCTGGAATTTTGAAGGTAAGATGAGATAAATTCAAAACCCCGATCATCAGACTGAAAAGACCCAAAGAAGTATGGTATTATGCTTATACCATCATTTAAAATCACCTACAATCCAAGAAAGCCAGTGAATACACCAAGATCACTATTCTGGATGTGTTCACTCCCAAGAACAGATTAGATATAAAAAGGTTTTCCTTGATTCATAGTGAGAAATAGCAGAATCCAATTGCACAAACGACAATGTTTCCTGTAGAAAAGAGTGTGAAAATAATGTTTTCTATTTTATAATTAATTCAAATGGACAAAAAGAATACAATAATTAATTTTTATGGTCAATCGTAATGGTAACTCGTGAAGATTAACTAAATAAAAACTTCTATGACAATATAAATAAGTTTGAATATGTATAGATAGAATGTAAATTCATAATATGAAAATACATATAAGTGCATTGAATTTCCAAAAACCACAAAATTCCATACAATATTATTGTCATAATCACTATATTTTTCGAATGGGTGATCTCTAATGTTGATCCCAGTCATAATGTATTATATGATCATCATTAAAAGTAGTTGAACCTGGTAAAAATTAATTACAATCAAACAATATAACCCAAACATAATGATGCGGTTTGATATTATGATATCATACCAAGAATCTCCCCTCAAAACAACTAATCCATGAATGTAAAACACCGACCGATTAAGCAGTGATAGCCTATTAAAAAACATCGCGATGGAAGAACCATCCTCCGTAAATGATTCTTTGACACAAGAATAGTCTTCCCATTGTGTCTAGTGTCCTTCATATGCTTTTCATTTACTGCATTGAAAAAAGAAAAGAAACTTTTTTAGAGAAATGGATATTGAAAATTCAAATACTGACTAAAATATGTAACAAATGGATATCCACTGCTCGAATTAAATACATCATCCAAATACTTGAACCTCATCTGGTGATTTAAATAATAAATCATAAGTAATAATTAGTATAAGTAAAAGAAATTTTTACCATGTGGGTGTGCCTCCCATAATCACCATGTGCTTTTGTAACACTGATAAATGTATAACCATGTCTGGAAAAACCATGAGCCATGCATGGAAATAGCCTCTCTAGAAACCTGGCTAATGCAATTTTCATTCATTGAATCATATACACATTTGACATTCTTGTTATGTGAAATCATACAAATTCAATCCTAAAGAAAGTGTGATCAATTTAATAAGTCAAATTATGGGATAATGCACTTAAAATTTATCCTTTCTCTATATGTTTTTCGCATAAGAAGTAAACTAATACAATGACATTGATAAAATTGTTTTGATATCATATAAGCTAAAATTTCTAATCATGTTGTGCAGTAATGGAAAATCATGGAAGTAAAGTCAGACCTAGTATCTAACCTTGATCTCATCAAGGGGTCACTTGCAAAAACAATTAAGAGACACTGACACAAAATGTTTTGTATCTATTAAGAACATGAATCTTCTAATTGAATATGAATGTTAATTCTTGAAGAGAGAATAAAACAAATATTGACCATATGTTTTGTATCTATTAAGAACATGAATATTGCGATTGAATATGAAGCATTTAGCATGTTTCAATTTGAAAATGAAAAATCATATATTCATATTCTAGTAATATATTTTGTGAAAGAATCTATTGTAGCGATTTGAATGTCATACCTTATTGTGGTACTAAGAATTACTTTCTTCATTGCCATGTTGGCAGATTTAAGTCACTCTATCAAGCCACATACCATAAATCCGCCTAGGAAAAAAAATGATCAAATCCTATAAAATAAGAATACAGAAATTTTCATGATAACACTTGAAAAAACAATTTCCTAATCCTGGACCCAGACTATTTATTTCACATTTAATCGAAGAGATAACAGTTTTACAATATTTTTGGTAGCACCTATACATTACTCAATATTTAGATAATTTGAATACTACTGGATCAATAGTTTCCATATGCAATGAGGAATGGATGGTTTTATGCATGTGTTGACATATTCAGTCGGCAACCGAGTCGAATAAGAAGATTAAGTGGGTTCTGCAAAAAACAAGACAGATGCGCCAATAGATGAACGTACCTAAAGACTCCCACAATCAGTCATGACAGATGCATGAACACATAGATGAACTGAAGATCTCAGAATGCTTCAGAAATTCCACTATTAATTTGAGAGGGCGATGTAGATCCAACAGGTCGAGACATTCGATCGGGGTCGTGGTAGATTCGTGAGTCCATATGGAGGATGTGGATTGTAGAAGAAGCGAAGTTGGAAGCAAAGGAGCCAATTCAGGATTTGAAATAAATAACACTTTAGTTTGATGGTGGAGCCGAGTGAGACTTCAAAATCCATTGATTTTTCGTAAATCACTACCGGGAGCGTCAGTGGAGGCGGCAGGGGAGGCGTTCGAGGTCGTCGAAGGTATGCGCGAGGAGATGGAGGCCTTCATGGTGAGGTGAAAACATAATCATGGGAGGAGATGGATGGTTTGATGGAGTGGTGAATCCCTACCCAAGGTCGTCGAAGGTATCCGCGTGGAGACGGAGGCGTCGAGGTGGTGTATGTTCAGGAAGGTGACCGAGAGAGGGGAGTCGCAGAGAGGATCGTCAGAGGGGATCGATGGAGGCCGGCAGGAACCCTAGGAGAAACCCAATGGAATGGAGGTGGAGCGCGGGAGGGGGAGACGAAACTATGTAGCCGAATGGGGAATTGGGAGTAGATGAAATTGGAATATGGTGATGTGGAATATGGATATGGTGACACATAGGCAAGGAGGAAGCCAATTATAGTATAGATAATAGATACCATAATAATTTGTTGAAGGTTAATTTTTGGTATTTTTCAATGAAATTATATATTTTAGGAATATTAAAAAATATTGGATTATAATTCAATAATTCATTTTCATATAATTTTATTAAAAGAATGAGATATATTTTATGTTTGTTTTAAAGAAAAATTGGATCAATTTTACAACAATTTATACAATTTTGGTCATTATAATCAATATCAATTTTGAAATATATATAAAATTTTACCAAATTTAGGATCCTTTTTATATTAAAATCATGCTTTGTTGTTCCATCCTTGGGATTAAATTTGAATTAATTTCTACAAATTATGTGATTGAAATTTTAAAAAATGGATTCCTTATTTTTTTAATAATAATAATATATAGGATAGAATAATATTACTTTAGTCATTAAAAAAATAGTAATGAAAGTAATTAAAATTAATTCCAACGATTAAGAGAAAAATTAACTTAATAAGGGACTAATCCTTATACTTAATAGCCATAAAAGACCTAAATCCATTTCTAAAATACATTCTAAGGCCATATGTATACCCTATACTCTCATTTATATAAGATTTTCCATTATTGGATACACTTTCTATAGGAAAAACCTGGGTAGATTTCTATTTTTAAAAATTTACACGAATACACTCCTCCCCAAATAAAAATAGGAACGCATCCCTACCACATATAAAAACCCCTCAAACCCGTTGGATTTACCTAAAAATTAAAATATAAGAAAACAATTATCCATAACTTTCAGCTTTAATCTTCATTCTTCATATAAATATAAATATAGATGCCGTTTTTTGAAAAAGAAATGAATTTACCCAAAGAAGACATAAAATCTTCCCTCAAGATCCTTTCTTTAATTTTCTTTATCCTCCAAAAAAATTGTTTAAATAAATGATTTTATAATAAATTAATAATAATAATTATATCTATATGTATTTACTATATGTCTTATACCTTTACTTACAATAACATTCATCAAATGGGTTACGAACATGCCATTATTAAGTATGGTGAACTATTGCCTTAGGAAATGATGTTTTCATTTTTTCTTTACAAACCCTCATGGTTAGTTATTATGAGGGAAAATTTATTTTCATATATTATATATGATATTTATGATATATTTACACTTCTATAATTATCATATAACTCATAACATCATGCTATCCATTTTTTTCATGTTTGGTAATTTCGTTTAAAGAAGTGTGGACTACCTACTCCTTAAAGAAATGTGATTCATTCATACATTTAATAGAATGTATCAAGGTTGAATTTATTAGAATTTTATGATATGTATGAAACAGTAAGTATATTATAATTATAATATATATATATATATATATATATATGAACACAATTATTTATTTTAAATTCTTTCTGTCAAAATGGAAATAAAATGGAAACAATGTTCATGCTTACGTTCGACCTACTGTATCCTTGAATGGTGTATTATATTTCGTACTTCATGGTTATATAGTTATTATAAATACAAATATACTAAATATATATGATATTTATTCTATTTTTTAAATTCATTAAACAATTAAATCAGGGTCTATGTAAGAGGATCATGAATAACATGTCAAAACATATACAAAAAATAAAGCAGAAATTACCTGAAACATAACATTAACATGGGTTTGTAATAAATTGGTAATATATAGATAAAACCGAATAATATAAGGTATTTGAGATAATAATATCGCTATGTTGAAGATTTAATATAAAATTTTACTTATTATATATTATTTTGAAATGATTATGAATAATGTCAAGACTTATTTTATGGAAATTTAATCTCAGTTTTTATTTTATTGAGATATGTGCCTTATTCACCACTCATTTCATTTGTGTGGTGTTTATTATTCACATTGATGTAATATATTATTATTATAAAAAAATTTATGGGTATTTACATATCCATTTTATTATCTTTCTTTCATGGTGTTTGTTTTCCAAAAGTTACCAAATCAGTAATGTGATTTTTTATAATTTTTTTTTCTTTGAGACACATTCCATGTTATGAAATTATATTATTCAAATATGATTATATAATTCACATAAAAATTTTATATATTTAATTTAATTCCTATAATTATATGTTATTTTACATGTAATTTTATTCTTTCCATAGTATTATGATTTTATGTCACCAAAGTGGTAATGGTTTATCACATCAGTCTCATCATTTATTGAGATTGTTTGTAATTATACATCAATTGATGAAATATTCAGATTAATATCTCAAAAAATACAACGAAATTTTATAACCTATTGATATTAATGTTATATAAAAGAAAATTTTCGATTATTCCATAATTTTTTACTTTCGATAAATAAGAAAATGTATTTTAATGAAGATATGCCTTTATTTCATATTTGTATTAGAAATATGTGGTCATTAAAAACTATTTTTCTAAAAATGTGTACTAAAATGTTTTCTATTATATGGTGATTTTTTAAGGTTTATTTTTACACATGTATTATTTTTTAAAACAAAATGGTTTTAAAATTAATCTTCTTTTCATTTTCTAATGATCAAACTTTTTTAAACATTGAAGGTACAAAAGGAATGTTCAGCATATATGGACATGAACACCACCACCATCGTCAAGTATTTATTTATTCAAATAATGAATGTGTAGAAAAACACATGTCCTATATGAGAAAGGTGGGGAAGAAAGGGGATTAGGGGGTTCTGAATAGGTGGAGGCCTAGGGAATCCCCTCCGATGAGATTGACCCCTACAGACTTCTGATTAATCAGATCATGGAGGAATTAGCTGTCAGACCTAGATATTTCCAATGAAACCAGGTAGTCTGTAATGTTATTACCCTCCCACTAGGTGTTCCATACTACGGTGCATCTTCAAAGGATTATATGAATTTTTTTGTTGTATTGCCAATCAACCAGGGGGACACACCAACACCATGTATATTATTGGGAAAGAAAGTTGAATCTGTGTCTACCTATGTGATGTCTAACCTTTAGTGATGACACACTCTGAGCCCCGTGAGCATGGCCATTACCACAGCTTGGAGGGACAGACCCCGTCCCCGCCAATTAATAATGTCTAGAATTATCAACCCATTTCCATTATACAAAATCCCTCAATACTCATGACCCACACATTTTAAGATCCAACTGAGTTATGCTTCAGGCCCATAGGTGGTGGAGTCCAACACACTTAGTTTCTTGTAGAGGAATAGCCACTAGGATGAAGACCCTTAGACGTTTTTTCAAGTTTATTATAGATAAGGCCTCCCTCCAGTTACCCAACCCATTTTCTATATAAATGAGCACATTTCTATATCTAGTGATGATGGACTTACAGGATGAGGCCACCCCCTCATGAACCCATCTGTTCCTCACTGGCCATAGAAACCAATAGCCTGAATGTAACAGATTTTTGTGAGCCATCATTTATATATGCCTATCTCCTAAATATAGGAACCAAAATTCAAGAAATGGGATTTTGGATATATCCATGTTGTATAAATTAGCTAAATTTTTAAATTAAGACAACCTCATACACCCATTTACTCTCAATGAAGAGGTGACTCGTAGTTTCCTCCTTGTGACTATTATAAAAAATACACCTGAAAACCTTACTAATGTCACAAAATATGATATTCTCATCTATAGGGAGTTCTTTATAACCGATTCTCAATGTTAATAAGTTTTATTATAAGGTTATATTCTTGTTATAGAATACAGAATTACACATCTCCATTAGGTCATGCCGGTTCTTGGTCCTAATATAGCCTATAATCGTGAATGATCTTTATGAGGATGGGGTAAAGACACACTTATCTAGGACTTAACATTACTTGATAAGGTTAACGTGATTCAACTATTCTTTATCATGACCATAATTTCATTGATTCTTCTTTTGAAAGTTTAAATTATAGTATTTTAATGAAATATTTTCTCCAATGTTCGGTAAATTTGTCGATTTGTAAATGGTTTTCATAGAAAAAGAGTCTACAAAAAAATTATGTTTACATAGTGTTTAAAAAAAATCAAAAAAATTATATGATTTAAAAATATTTATTTAAAATAAATGGATTTAAGTGATTTAAAATAATAATTTATATTTTTTAAATTTACTCTCAATGAAATACATTTTCAAAATGTTTTGAAGCCTCCTTTATAAGTGATCATGGAAAATGGTTTTCAACATATTTTCAATATTCCTTTATAAGATTTCAAATGTGTTTTAAAATAAAATGGTGTTCATGTTTCTTTATTCTTTAAAAATATTTTTTCAAAGGGTAAAATATATTTTCCTCAAGAAATGTTCTAACTGAAATTGTAAATGTTTTATTATAGGAAAGGTATTTTCGAAATGGTTTTATGAAAAAAAATTCAAAGAAATTCTATTTTCTATAAAAAAACAATATGGTTATATTTTAAAATAATTCCACATATTATATGTAATATTTTACTATATTTTGTGTTTTATTGTGGGATTCATCCATGAATACCATTCATATACTTCTATGAATGGAGTATGTACTAATATTATGATATTTAGGACACTCGTTTATCTTCCAGGGGTTATATAATTTTCAAAATCATGTTCTTTTCAGGTTATGCATTGATGCGATGATTATAAAAGTGAAATGTTTTCCATAGGATATGATGTGATGAAATTTTTATGATACAAATTCCATTTCTTTGGTTATCATATATTTTTATAGAACCCTTCTCTTTTTATGGGTCATGATATGATGATTTTTTTGTTATCTTATAGCACATGTATGAATGAATTTATGATGTGACTAGTGGGACATATATATCCCAATAATGTCTTGGTTTAATATTTATTTTTCCTGAGATAATTATGGAAATCATGTCGATGGTCTTGATACACTATGTGAATATAGGGAAACCCCATGCACTATGGGATTATGGGGAATATTAATCCACTATGGGAGGATGGAGAAACCCGATCTAATATGAGAAGATAGGGAAAACCAATAAACATGGGAATATGGAGAAACCCAAAATACTATGGGATGATGGGGAAACACAATCCCTTATAAGGAAAGGACCATGAATTGTGATACTGGTGTCTCCCTCCCAGTTGGTGTAGTCCCCATGAGGGGCCTTGAAATGTTTTTGGCAATGATCCTTGACTTATTGGTAAAGATATGACATGTTTATGTGCTATCCCTAGATTATATGTCTTATTCATGTGATATTCTCATATGATTAATATTTTTTATTATCAAATAATTCATGTCTTATGAACTACAAATTTTATTTCCATGTATCATTTTTCTTATCATTGATATGAAAGGAATTGTATTAGAATTTTATAATCATGTTACACTATCCTTATATTCATTTTATGCTTATCTATTTCCTATATTTACCCTTATTGTGAATTAATTCTTACCCCATTCTTATGTTTTCATTCCCAAGATTATGAATAATGGTTTTTAACTACATTTTATTAGGAGGAGATCATTGTGGGAAGCATTTTTGATCTTTTACTAAGTTATAATATTTTTTCCCATGTTTCCTAAATCCACTAAACTAATACATTATTTGGGAGTCCATTTTTTTAATGTATTAATAATTCATTGAAAATGATGCAATGCATATATCTATTTATCATGGGTAGTTATACTTATGATGAAACAAGCTCTTAATTTTATAGTTTCTTTCTCTCAATTTTAGATTTATGAGACATTTTTTATATTTCATACCATAATGTGTCTTATGAATTTTGATTAATACATAATGCATTAATTTTATAATATTCATGAAATAAATGAGTTTCAATATATATATCATTTTATTTCTTTACATGTAATTCCATTCAATAGATACCAATGTTGTAAGTGTTTTTCATCTCAATTTATCTTTATTGATACTTGTTTTATTGTTATTCATAAATTTTTTATCTCTGTAGTTTATATAAATCAAAATAATTCATATTTTTATAATTATTGATTTAATTCATGATTAAAATATCAATCCATCTGATTTTTATTAATCCAATGACTATTTATTCTAAGATTTCTAAATTCAAGAGGGATTTCTATTATAATATCATTTTTGTGGGGAATGTTTATGATTAAATTTTTTGTTTATTATATTAAATGACATATATATCATAATTAATTTTTTTTATTATAATATTTTTATTTTAGTATATTTCATGTTTTCCTTTAATTTTCCACTTTTAGGGAGTCAATATACTATAATAATGTTTTTATGGAAAACCAATTGTTATTTTCTCTTCATTAATGAATATTTTCTTCAAAGCCTATATTTACATTAAAATGATGTCAAGAATTTTTTTAATACTCTCTAAAGATTAAATAAATTAAATTCTACCTATTTGTACTTTTCTATTTTATATTTTTAAATCAATTTTTTTTCCTTTTTCCGAACAAGGTTCTTTTTGATTTTTACTGATATTGTGAATGTAGATTTCATTTTAACATTCACTCCTTGAACTAATTTCTCCACCATCATTAAAAGAATTTTTTTTTAATATTTCATTTTTTAATTACATAGTTTATTTCAATGAATCTATTTTCTTTAATATTTATTAAATTTTTATATTAAATTTTTTTTAAAAAAATTAAAATTTTATTTTCCCCATGAAATGTTCTATTAGTATTTTATATGTATATTAATTAATAATAAAATATGTAATTATTTATTATGATCTACTGAGGATATGATAAAATTTTAACATATATATTTTTTATTTAGATGATTTATTATTATTATTATGAAATATTTATAAACCTATATCATTTTCACAAGATATTATTTGATGATATGATTTGTGTTTTATGATAATGTTGCATCTGATTGTATTTTTTTTATGATGTGGTTGTTGGTACAAAATTATATATACTAAAAATGTATTGGATAAATTATTACATCTCATGTGATAATAAGGAATATAATTCATGGATAACTATGTTTATTAAGGTACTTCTTCCAATAAGATTCTCCCGGGAGTGAACCATGAATAATGAAATAATGGAACAATGAGTGAACCAAATCCAAAATGAATGTTTTGGGTGTGAGCCTTGTATAAGGAAATATTTTATATGCTTATGTGTATTAAATGAACTAAATTATTCTACATATGACTTTTTTCATTTCTAATTATTAATTATTGATGAGAATACACACTTATGTTTGATTTCATTCTATTTAAAAAAATGTTATTTTATGTTTCATGACTATGAAATCTGACATGATGGGTGTGATTTTATAACTATTAACTCCTATCATCATACCACTTTTACATTATTATCACCAAAGAAAATTTATTTATATCCTCTATTCTTACACTAATATGTCATACGATCTCACCCTTTCTTATTTTTCCCATTCCCGTAATATGGATAACGATTTTATGTATTTAATTTCATGGGAGGTTTCTAGATGTGATGAACTAAATGAGAAATGACATAGATATTTTATGTACCTATTGTTTAAATATTCATATTTACAAATACATAAAACCTATATATTCAGTTGACTATAATTACCGTGAAATATAACGAATATTCATCTTAAATGATGTAAAATTAGTATATGAAAAGTATGGGTCACAATAATGAACCAACATATAAGTATTTAACCATATTTTATGGTTTTTTATCAATAACATTTTATTATATTACACACTAAGTTCAAATCATTGGTATGAAGTTGTTTCACTAATGTGTGACATACTATACTACAATATCATAGCGCCTATATGGACCAATAATGCTCAAATCATTTGAGATACGAACCCATTTGGAATTCATCATTAGATCAAATAACTCATTTGGAATCATCAACAACAATAACTATGCTATATAAAAAAGTATATCCCACACAAAATTAACGAGAAAAAATATTTCTCACATTTTAATTGATATTTTTACTATCACATGGTTAACTAGTTCCTTAGATCTATTTTCAAAATCATAACTCATATATTGGTTAAAATGAGGTATCATAAATACTTACATAATAAATAATTTAACCAAATAGAAATCCATCTATGAT
The DNA here is from genome assembly GCA_963277665.1 of Viscum album. Taxonomy (NCBI): domain Eukaryota; kingdom Viridiplantae; phylum Streptophyta; class Magnoliopsida; order Santalales; family Viscaceae; genus Viscum; species Viscum album. Next base: position 2,060,297,012 of record OY728126.1, on the reverse strand, counting down.
CACCAATTAATTTATCATTGGAACATTGAGTAATTAATCAGATTATTCAGGGAACAAAAATAATCATTTACACTATCATGATATCACCAACCCCTTTAATTGACCTTAGAACCATATAGTTCAAAAGCGACTTGTGGGATGAACCTAGAACCTCAATTCTAGATCTTCTGCTAAACATATATAATATTCTGACATCACATCAATTATAACTAACTCCTATATTAAATATTCAATGTCTTATGTATATACATACATAAAACATCATAAAACCATATAATAAAAAATATCAAATACTTCATAAAATAAAAAATATAAATGAATAAATGTCTCTTTATTGTGAAAAATCACCTGGAGAAATGGGGAAACATATGAAAAGAGTGAAAAAATGAGCAGTTTAAAATATAAAATTTAAAATGAGACAACAAATCATAAACACAATTTAATTATGATCATATGAGAAATTTAATGATTATATAAAAAATATCATGAAATAATAATAATTTAAAATGAATCTTGTCTTCATTATCATAAATTGTTGAATATATCATAAACATAAAAATGAGATCCTTTTTAATATTTTAGTAAGACAATCATGAAAATCTTAAGAATGTGAAATAAATATTAATAACCATGTAAACATCAGTTGATGATTTCTTCCATGAGATAAAAACATATTATACAAAGATTACTACCTAAGTATTATACATAAAATACTATGAGATGAAAACATTACCCAATCAATTATGGGCTTATAATTTTTGGTCCACCCCTAAGATCTTAATATATGAGGTATATTTTTAACACATTATTACCAAAAAAATCCTAAATCGATAAAAATAATCTTAACATGATTATCTATGGAAATAAAATATGTATACAATGAAATACTGCAACCCTCTATATAAATAAAATTTAATTATGATAGCGATGTATGAAGTATTTACATTGTTTCTAATTTGGTCTATGTATTCTTGTTAATAATATCCTTTTTTTATTGAATATATTGGTATCGAGGTGAAAAAACATCAATAAAAAGATATAATTAAATTTATTCAAAATTTAAATTCATTGGTAGAAAAGTTTTTCTTATATATATATGTTATGATACGGAATGGAAAAGGCAGTTATGTCATGACATGTCCGTTGGGGCCTATGTTGTGACTACCCCAAGCTCACCTCTCACAGGCTAGGGGATGGGGACTAGTTCCTAATATGATTATCCCATAAAGGGGAAGCATTTTACTATGTACATTTACACACAAACACACCATCCAGAAAAGTGTTTAATTCAAAACACGTATTAAATAAGTTTTCATGCCACTAAGACAGTAACTGAGTAACAGTAAACAATTGAAAAGTAAATGGTATATAATACAAGACCAACTGAAATAGAAAAGTACAAGATAATTGATCCCATTCATAGAAATCCATACCTGAATGATTGGTAAAGTTAGTTTTCTGAACGTCGTTTAAGTGTACTACGTTCTTGAACCCCCCTAAATCACCACTTGCATCCGGCCTACCAAGGACCCTATCAAAGATGTCGATCGACTGCACAAGGCCTGGTACATGCGGGTGAATCCCATGTAGGGTTGTGTGACACAATACTTAATAGGGTCCCTGAAACCATAAATGTAACACCATGAAAAAAATAAAAAAGTACACCACAGTAGAAACACATTAAGTACACAATAATGGGAACAAACGAAGTATACCAAAAATTAAAACACAAAAATGTACACCAAGCATACTACCAAGGAAGAGCAAAAAGTGTTGGATCTAATAGGTACATTCATGATAGTCACTAGAGTCATCCCACACCATGTATTGGACTATGGTATGTAAATAATATTTTTGTAAGAATCCATATAATCCTAAAGTAATAATGCATTGAGTGTATATAACAAATGGAGTGTCGGTAACACATGGAGTTTCAGTAACACATGAAGTGTCATCCAAGAATAGAGGACACGATCCCTAGTGGGATAGTAGAGTATAAAATAATTCATTGTAAGACCCATAGTCTAGGTAGGACACACGGTCAAGGTAAGACACACAGTCATGTTAAGGCACACAGTACAGGTTATCACATAGCTTCAAGGTCATAGCTAGACATAAGATTTCATCCTCAGTATTCATGTTCATAGAGATCCTACTCCTCGAGCCAATGAAGAATATTCCACATTCCATGGAAACACACTTAAAATATCTCAAAAGGAATGCCTCATTGAGTGGGTCCCATCATTTCAAACAGCTCTCCAAATACACACATGATTTGAGAGTTATGGGTGTTTAAGTAAAAAAGGGATATGTTGGGACTCGGTTTGGTCTGACCCATCATACCGATCCAACCCAACCCAACCTAGGTCCCCCATGTCCTATGAAACCTAGTCAAACCCCACCAGACATATCGGGCCTAGCCCGCCATGGCTTTGCCATGGGTCAAGCGTGATTGGCCACCCGGGGCTGCCAGGTTTCATCAGCCCGACCTAATAGAATGGGCCCGTTTTCTTCACCTAAGACATGGTGGATTTAAAATCCCAATCGCATCACATGGCTAGCCAACAAGCAGGCCACAACTGCATCCCAACGGTCTATGAGACTGTGTGTCACCCGTCCAATGTGGTAGGAGGCCACATCATTATCGTTCGCTCCACCGTGGCCCACCCTGGAAGTGGCCCCCAACACCACCTATAGTTACGTCGTTGTGGGATCCTCTAATTTTAACCATCAAGTCAAAGAATTACTATTGTGTGGCAATACTACCACACGAAACCACTGGTGCGGCCTCAACAACTCCTCCTTTTGTGGGCCACTGACGTCACTATGGCAGTCTTTATTTTAATCTGGAAGGTGCACCGTTATCTATTTGTCACAAATTCATCTTCAATGGGATCAAAACAATTTTTCATCACTATGGGAGGGGTCCAGCCATGTTTGGGACCTAGTGTAAATTTCACGATGTGACCATAGGGGTCCACTGATGAAAAACATATGAATAGGGGAATAAAGAGTCACACAAACACCCCTTAGAACAACCCTAATAATTTTTTGTGCCGGTCATAGATCATTCTTGTAAGAAGTATCATTAATAACAAAAAAAAAGAATTACACAGATCTATTTCCCATTGAATTCCACATTTTTTTCTATCCCACATAAATGATCGAACCAAAGATAAACATGTCAGCGAATTGGTCCAAATTTGTTGTAGGAAACCACAACAGGGAATGAAAATCACAAAAAAAACCCCCTATCAGAAAAGAGTATAATACAAAGAAGAGGATCGTCATTGATGATGATTTGTCCATGAACATCCTCAGTTCATCATTCATTGACATTCAATGTACTTCATCACCAGAGAGAGAGTTTCTTTTCCTCAGGGAAACTTCAAGGATTCAAGGTAAATATCTTCTGTCTAATGAATTCTAAAGTTGTTCTTTTTTTTCTCATAAATGGTGTAAATGTGTTAACGTGTTTTCATCTTTTAAACCGGTTTCATCATTTATAGGATACTACATTGCATCATCGCTGAGTCACAGCACCACAGCATGGCTACGTCATCAAGTAATGTTAAAATAAAAATAAAATAACATTTATAGATTTTCATTGTTCTTCCTTAAAATATTTTAAAAAAATGTTCCTTAGTCAAACAATGTTAGTCAAAGTTAGGTCTTACCTATGAAAAAACTACTAATCTGAAGACAATTGTTCCTTCAGATTTTGAATCCAAGAACTTGTTTAAATGTTACAAAAACCGACCACATGATCAATTTTTTAATAAACATATAAATAGATCAATCATTTATTACAGTGACCTCTAACCTCATACCCACATGTTTTCTCATTTCCTAGCCTCGAAATAATCCCATATAAATTTAAAAAAAAATACATGGAAAATAGAGGAAAATACATTCTATCAAATTTTTGTATTAACATCCTTGAAATCCAAAACAATGGATAAAAAAGGGGATACTAATCATGAATCTGAGACTCCTAGTCTCATGTTCTCCCCTAGAGATTCCCATACTACCACCGAATGCACAATAGAAAAGTCAATCTCTCATGTAGGGTCCTCTTCTATCGATCCTCGATCTCCCCAGGGAACTCTAGAATAGTATATCCATCATCAACATCCAGCTTTCCCAAGTCAATTGTGTGTGATGGGTCGTGTATATATTTCATCAGTTGGGATACATGAATTAAGTAATGCACCGCTCTAACTATGGAGGTAGAGTCAAGCGGTATGCCACCTCTTATAATCTACGTAGTATCAAAAAATCTATGATGATCCTTTTAGATAACTTGCCACCCTTTCCAAATCGCAGTATCCCACATCGATGAGAGACCCAAAGGAACAAATGGTATCCCTCTTTGAACTCAAAGGAAATCCATCACCCATCATCATAGGCCTTATGAGGCTTCATATAGTCTTCATCCACTCCTGTATGATCTGCACCATCTTTGTAGTAGCATACACCAACTCCAATCCCATGGGCGCTGACTCTCTGGGGTCAGTCCACCAAGTGGTGACCTACAAGGTCAACTGTACAAGGCCTAGAATGGTTCCATACATATGGTGGAGTGGAATTTTTTTCTTTATAAAAAATATTCAAGGGTTTGGTGATCCTCCCCTCTATGGCCCAAAATTGAGAATGCAAGAATGTATCATTCCCTCTAAACCCTGAATGGTCAACTCCATCTAACCATATTCCTATGGGTGGAAAGATGTGCTCAAGCATAGCTGAGTCCCAAAATCCTCCTAAAATCTCTTCCACAACTGGGATTTAAATAATTATTCATAATATGAGACTATTATAGAAGTGACTCTACGGATTCGAGATATCTCCTATACATAGTGGCATCCCAAGCTCTCTACTAAATGTTGTTCATGAACCCATATGAAGTGGCCCAACATGGTGGGTTAGTAAATGATCATCTAAATGGTATCGTTCCCCCTAGAAGTACATGGATAACCCATCACTAAGTCAATCAATATTCTATCCCACTTCCACTCTTGCATCTCAAGGGTTTGAGTCAGACCCAAATGAACCTGGTGCTCGACCATCACTTGCTGACAAGTGAGGCATCTAGAGACAAACTATGCCACTTTCTTCTTCATCCTCGACCACCTAAAAGGACATAGGATGTCCTGCTACATCTTTTACACACATGGATGTAACACTAATGGAGATGTATGGAACTCCCTCAACACCTACTCCCATAACATCGCAGGTATAACCATTCTTCCTCTGAAAATGAAGACGTGATCCCAACCTTAAAAATAATCACAAAGGGCATACCCGGTGGACATCTTAGCACCTATAGTCTCATAGATATCAACTCTGAGTTATGCCTCCTACATTCTCACTACGATTGGAAGTATAACCACCAAAAACTAGATATATGCTACTTCATTGACATCCATGAAGGATATTTGAAGTGAGGCAAACTACTTTGAGGCCTTGTCTGATAATTGTGAACATGGTCTTCAGCTAAAGATCATGTGCCACCATGTTTCCCATTCCTAAGAGTATAGAATATCTCAAAGTCAAACTCCAATATGAAACCAATATAAAACCATTGTCTCATGTTCAGATACCTCTACAGAAATCTATACCTAGGACTTTTGTGGTCTATTTATATGATAAACCGCTCTCAATATGGTGGTGTCACCACATATTCAATTTGAAGACAACCACAACCAACTCCAGATCGTGGGTCACATTGTTATTCTCAGGTGGCATCAACTACTATAAACTATAATAAATTTCCACTTTCCTATGTATCGATAATAAACGGAGCTTGGTTCGTGATTCTTCGTAGATCACCACGTACTTGACACCCTCTTATATAAATATAAAGATGGAATTTCTCATCAAACTCTACCTCAGATGCTGAAATACCTCTTGGAACTTCTTCATCTTTATGAATGGTTGAACCTTTCATTTCAAGGATGTAATTTATTTTTTTATTAATTAAAATTTGTGAATGAATATTTAAGAGTACCCATCCAACTCATTGAAAGTCCATAGCTCGGTAATATTATTTGGTGGCTCCCAAGAAAGCACTTCCTTTATCTTCAGTGGTTCTACTACAACTCCAGCCTCCAAAATTGATGTGTCTATGAAAATGGACCTCTCATATCCAGAACCGACATTTTGAGAGTTTCCCATATAGATGGTTATTTTGGAGTAAATATTGTACCATCATCAAGTGTATCATGTGCCCCCCTTGGCTGGCGAGAACACTAGGATTTCATCAATAAAGACCACTACAAATTGGTTTAGGCAGGGATGTATGATCCTATTCCTAAGTCCCATGAACACATATATGGGAATTATTCACACCAAATGGAATCACTCTATGCTCTTAGTGGCCATAGAAACAACTGAAATTTTTCTACATGATGTCATCATCATATAAATGAAAATGGTGATAGCCTCATTTGAGGACTATCATCGAGAACCATTAATCTACCATCATCTAATCAAAGTGGTCATAAATCCTCAGAAATGGATACTTATTCTACATGGTCACTTGGTTTAGGAACTAGAAGTCCCCGTATAACCTCATGCCCTCATCTTTCTTTTTAGACAACAAAACTGGGGGTTCCCATGGTGAAACATTTTGTCTCGTGAAGTTCTTCCACTACAAGTCCTCCAGGTGTCCCCACAATTCACAAATCTCTATGGGATCTATAAGATATTATTGTGTGGATTTTGATGTATTCATGGGGTTCTTTTGAATCCATAAGTCTACCTCTTTATGAGGATATAGTCTTGGAAGATCTTTAAAAAAGATTTTCTCATACTCATCCTCCACTATATGAAATTGATGACTCATCTCATCCACTACACAGAGGTTCATGCTATCCAATTAATGTGTTATCATCTAAATCTTCCAATGATGGAGTCTATTCAGCGATGCTCGAGTTTCCTTCTTACTAATAATGGAAAACATGGTCCCATATTTTTTGACACACCACACGGTGTGCCTGAAATAGTCGATCTGATCATGAACTGTGGATAAATAGTCCATACCCAAAATGGCGTCATAAGGCATTAATAATTCAACCAAAAGATCTCAACATAAACTCCTTCAACCAAGATAGAGGTACCACATTCAACACCAGTGTGTGATCATCAAATATTATCTCATATGATTATCTAGGAAAAGGTATTGAGTCAACAGTTCCACTAGAATATTTGTGTCTTGAACAAGGGACATGGTGAGAAATTATTGAATGGAATCTCTATCTATAAAAACTGGAGCTCGGATCTAAAAGACATAGATCATATAATGAATCAACACAGTAGTATCTAGATCTTATGCCTCCACCACATGGAGTTTTCCTATCCCCTATCTCACAGCTCCCTAATCTTGAGGTGGACCACTTGGTGGTGGTGGTGGTAGGTACTCAAACCTCTGTCAACCTCTTTATGTTCCTCTCTATCCTCTTCCACATCCATCGCCTGGTTGACCTCCTTATTCCTTACTCTGCCACTACCCTAACAGTCCCTCAAACATCTTCAAGTTGGTCGTATGGATAGTAATACAATATCGAACTCGATTACCCTAACTACTTGATGAGAAGCACAGTATGACCATCTACTGACTCGCTTTACCCTGGGATCCCCGCACCATTGATCCCTTATACTGGGGTCATTCCCAGAACATTCTAGTGTTCTTGGAACCCTATTTCACCTATTGAGCTACCCAATACTGAAGACTCTGGAACCTGTCACATAGTGGTAGCTCCCACACCCAGTCCATGCTCCAAAATAAATCTACACAGTATTAGATCTCTCTATAGTAACCCATCATTCAAATGGATTTAAAGTTGTGTCATTAAGTCCATGAAATCACATCGTTGTACCTACTCATAGGTACAAGCTCTGAATAACATGTCCCACAATATATATTTAATGTAGCTATAAAGACCGGTGAATCATGTCGATTAATTTGCTAACGACTGGCTTCCCTACTGCATTTGCAGTAGCACCTATGTACACCTAGAATACAATGTTAAAGGAAATAACTCCTACCTAAAGAGGCACTCGATGTATGAACAAGATAGCATAAAATCCCCATGTTTTGGAGTCATCAGGCTCCACCATCTCCCTAAAAATCCCAGAAGAAGGGTCACAACTAGGATTTCCATCTGGTCAGGAGGCATCCTCTCTATGTGGAAGACATACGTCACCGCCTCCAACCAGTCCTCAACTACCTGAGGATCCATCTCACCTCAGAACCTAGTTGGTCTCTACCTCTAGAACTGAAGCAATACATGATGAATTCATACTTCCTCTACCAGTAGCGTAGGTTGGAACTGCTACTCTCTGGGTGGTGGTATCTTTGGTACACCATCAGGAGGTTCTATCTCAGTCATCGGTCTTTCCATCGGTGCCACATCACTTAGTGGACCATCCTCTTGGTAACTCCAAAGAATCTTGGTTATATTCTTGTGTGGAAGCATCTTAATCATATCAAGATATACCATGGTCAATAGAGTATACATGGTGATATGACTCTGACTCAATAAAAACATGAGAAGACACTCAATTCTTATATGATGCATGAAAATAGTGTTTTCATGTACCAATTCGAAAAGTGGAATTCAATATCCCAGTGTATAGATATGTTGTCTTCCACACCAATAATTGGTTACCTTTGTTAAAAGATGAACTCAAAACAATAAACATTGTTTCCAAAAAAACAGTAAAACTAACCACCCTATGTTACCACTCTGTCACAAACCATCCCCTGGGACCTATGTTGTGACTACCCCTACTCAACTTCCCTTAATCCATGGGCGGGAAACTAGTGCCTAATATTTGTATCCCACAAAGGGTAGGCATTTCACTAAGTACCTGTATATACGCACACATCACCAAGAAAATTGTTGAACTGAAAACACTGATTAAATAGGTATGCATTCCACTAAGACAACCATTGAGTAATAGTACACAACTGAAAAGTTAACGGGCCAGAATAAAATCCCACTTGAAATAGAAAATTACAAGATCTTATTTCTCATCCCTAGACATCCCTACATGAAGGGTAGTTTCAATAATCTATCTAAACATTTTTTAGGCTTACAATGTATGTTGGATCTCCCTGAAGCACCACATATCTCCGGCCCACCAAGGACTCTGTCAATGTTGTCAATCATCTGCATAAGACATGTCAGTAAATCCTGTGTAGGGGTGAGAAATAGAATATATAGTAGGGACCCCAAAACTATCCAGGTAACAAAACTAATAAAATACATGAAGTGAACCAAAATGAAAAAACATAGATTACACCACAATAAAAGCACATGAAGTATACCACAATGGAAAGCACATGATGTACACCAAGTAAACTACAAAAGAGGTAGACAAAGTGTAGACTCTAAGAAGTTATTCAAGAGAGTTACTAGAGTCATCTCACCCCAAATATAGGTCCATGTTACAAAAATATTATTTTTTGAAGAATCCACACTACCCTCAAGTTATAACACATGATGTGTAGGTAACACACTAAGTGTCAGTAAAACATAGTGTGTAGATAACACAAAGAGTGTTAGTAACACCTAGAGTGTTGTCAATGACTATAGGACCCACACCCTGGTGGGATAGGGGAGTATCAACTCAGACTTGGTAAGATTCATAGTCTAGGAATGAATCTTAGTCTAGGTATGACACACAGTCTAGGTAAGGGACCCAATTCCGGTAATCACATTTCATTTAGGTCACAAGCAGTCACTGGATTCCATTTTTAGCATGCTTATTCTGGGAGGACCTACACCTCAATAAAATAGGTAATATTTCAAATTCCACAAAAACTCACATGTTGTGTCTCAAAAGGACCGACTTGTTGTGAGGGTCCCAACTCCGCAAATTGATCATAAAAAGGACACATTGTTTGAGATTCATTTCATTTAAGTAAAAAGGGGAGGGTGGGTCTGGGTCCTATATAACCCAAAAACCCATCCTTACGTGTCCCTACCTGGGTCCTACCTGCTTGACACGCCATGTCTGACCCCACCTACCTGGTGCAAACCGTCCTACCGGGCATGGCCAGTTGGGCTACCTTGGGTGGCCCTATTTCTTTATCCTAGACCATTGAAGTAGGATAGTTTGTCCCACCTTGTACATTGAGGCTGATTCGTCACCTCCACATCACACGACCAGAGGACGAGCTAGCTGCACCTCCTGCACGCAATCCGTAGGACCGCGTTCCTCCCAGTAAGACCAGGGAGGAGGTCGTAACACTGGTCTTCTCAGTCGTGGCCCGCCCTATCTCTGTCCCTTATCACCCCTCATGGCCTCTCCATTGTGGTCTCCACCCCCACAATCTATCATGCTAGTGGCCTGATTCCAGGTGTCCATGCCACCTCATGCCACAATCATTGTCGTCCAAAAGGTTCCTCCTTTCGCAGGCCACCGCCTTTACTATGGTAGCCTAGTTTTTAACAGAAATGTGCACCACAATCCTTTGGTCATAAATTCATCTTATATGGGTTTCAAACCATCTTAACATCACTTTAGGGGTCCGGCCACATTTTTGACCTCTCAGAAATTTCATGGTGTTACCATGGGGTATGCCGATGAATAACGTATGAACTGTGGAAGCATGAAGCATAACAAAACCCTATAGAATGACCTAGGAATTTTTTGGTATCTTCCTTAGTTTTTTATTATTAGTACGATCATGAAGAACGATACATGAATAACACCGATCTAATTCCCATTTAATACCATATTTTTTACCATCCCAAATAAATGATCAAACCACAGATCAACTTGAATATGGTTTAGTCGGTGTACAGTTTTAGGACACAAAAACAGGGACTGAAAATCAATCCAAAATATCCCCCTACCTTGAAATAGGATCGGTCAGAGGAGAGGATCATCATTGATGGTGACCAGTCCATGAACTTCGTCGATATGTCATTCATCGGTGTTCATCATTCGTCATTGATGGAGTGAAAATTTACTTGACTTAGGTAAACACCAATGCTCTAGGGGAATAATCTATATCATAATGAATTCTAATATTGATTCATGCCCCTGATTAATGGAGTAAACACGTTAATACATTTCAACATTTTAAACGTGTTTCATCATTTCCATGATGTTAAATTCTGGGGTTTCTATGTAGACACACCCAATCATGGATACGTTTTCACGAAACAATAATAGAAAAATAAAATAAACATTTTTTGTTAATCATGATTCTTCACTAAAAATTATGATAAATTTTTTCCCCAGTCGACCCTCGCTAGTCGAAGATAGGTCCTGCCTAAGAAAAACCTGTTACTCTGAACTCAACAGTTCACTCAGATTTCAAATCTATGAACTCGTTGATATGTTACAAAAAAAATTGAGGATGCACAAATTTTTAAATAACCAAAAAAATAGTTCAAAAATTATTTTCAGGCACCCTGGGCCTCATAATCATTTGTTACCTCAGTACCTTGAATCTAAATAATACCATATAATTTAAAAAAAAATACATGGAAAATCTTATACATTACATTCTCCCCACTTAATGGATTTACATCCTCGAAATCCATAATAAGGGATAAGCAAATAAAGGGGGGATACTGATCACAAATTTGAACCTCCATACCCCACATTATTTATTGGATATTCTCATGCAACCACTGAACATAAACTGGATGAATCTATCACCCATGTTGTGTCATATTCTTTCGATGCTCGATCTCCATCACGAACTCTACAAAATTCACCCCCACATCAATATCATGATCTCCCCATTGATTGACTTTTCATGGGTCATGTAAGAATTTCCTCATCTAGGATACCTGAAAGAAGTCATGAACCCAATCTAATTGTGGAGCTATAGCCATTCAGTATGCCTCCTCGCCTACTGTAAATAGTATTAGAAAAGGTCCGATGAACCTCCAAGATAACTTGTTTCCCCAATCCAATATATGAATCCCACATCCATGAGAGACCCGAAGGAACTCATGAACTTCTTCCTTACTCTACAAGAGTCTCTGTTTCCTATAATTATAGGACCGATGATAGCTCTGTGTAGTATTTATCTTCTCTTGGATGACTTATACCTTCTTTGTAGAAGCCCGTACCAACTTCTCGCCCATGAGTGCTGAATCTCCATGGTCAGGAAAAAAAGTGGAAACTTGTAGGGTCACCTATGAAACGCCTCGAACGGTTCCATACCGATGGTGGATGGATAGATTTTTTTGTATTAAATATCTTCTGGGAGAATTTGATCCCCCCAAAAGCATCCAAAATGGAGGACGAAATAACATTGCATGTCCTCTATGACCAGAATTGTCTACTCCGTCTGACATTATGTCTTCAGGTGTAAAGATGTTCTCAGGTGAAATTGAGTCCCAAACCCTACTGAAATCCTTTCCACAACTAGGACGTAATTCTTGGGTCATTATCAAAGATTATATTATATCAGACTCCATGGAGTTGATCTTTCTACTACACGTAGTGGCATCCCAATCTCATTACTGAACCCTATTCTCAAATGTCTAGTGAGTCGGTCAACAACCACCTAGATTGTATCATGCCAATTGAATGTATGTCATAAAAAATATTATGTCAATAAATATTCAATCACACTTTGACTCTTGAACATCATGGGGATGATTCAAACCTGCTTGAACCTGGTGCTCACCCTTTACACGATGAAAAGTTAGGCATCTAGAGAAAAACTCTACCACTGCTACAAAAACTGATGTTAGAGGTACTTGTATATCATTATCACACATATATGTATCTCCAAAAGGGATTTATGGAATTCCCTCAACATCCCCTACCATAACATCATCTGTACCACTGTGCGTCCTCTAAAAGGGATGTTTTTCTCCCCACCATTCAAATATTCATCAGGGGCAATCCCTATGGGCATCTGATCACATGTAGTCTCGTAGATAACATCTACAAGTTTTGAACCCTACACACATTGTATGTGTAGAGGAGTAACCACCATAGACTGGAGATATACTGATTCATCCCCATCCACAATGGATATCTGAAGCGAGTAAAACTTCTCCGTGGACTCATTCAGTAGCTGTGAACTCGATATCGAGATGATAGAATCTTCCACCATTTTCCCCTTCCCAAGAGTATAGACTATCTTAATGTCACATTCATAGAGATCCTTCATCCGATTTCATTGTATTGGGTTCATATCCTTCGGAGAAAATATATACTATATACTTTTGTGGTATGAGTAGACAATAAACCTCTCACCCATAATTTAGTGTTTCCACATATTCAATGCGAATACTACCACCACCAATTCCATCTCATAGGTTGAAATTTTCTTCTCATGTGGTATCAACTATTGGGAAATGTATGAAATCACTGCTTTCCCTACATCAGGACACAATGGATCCTAGTTCCTGATGCATTATTGAACAACAACTACTCGACACCATCCTCTAGAAATATAATGATGAGAGAGCATCCCATTCGCTACCTCAATTATTGAAAGCTCTCCTGGAACATCTTCATCCATATGAAAGGTTAAACCTTTCATGCCAAGGATTCCATGGATGCTGCTTATCTGGAATAGTTTTGCATGAACCAGCGACAGTACTCAGCCAAGAAAATGAATCTCGACACCTTGGTAACGTTCTTGGGTGGATCCCAATAAAGAACAACCTCTATCATTTCTAGATCTACTACAAATGAAGCCTCCATAATTTTCATGTCCTAGATAATGTACCACTTGTATCCATAATTGAAACTTTGAGAGCATCACATGAAGCTAGTCCTCTCGAACTACGTCTAGGACCATTTTCTTGTGTATCACATGCTCTTCCTCAAACTCCAATTACACCCATATTTCATTAATAAAAACCACTAAAAATTGGACTAGGTAGGTTTGGATGATTTGGTTCCTAATTCCCATGAACACTGATGGGGAATTCATCATGCCAAACAACATCTCTATATACTAGTCATGGCTATATAGACATCTGAAATTCATCATTGTGATGTCCTCAACCCGCATCTAAAGCTGATGATTGTTTGATATGATTTCTATCTTCGAGAACCTCCTCACTCCCTTCACCTGATCTAATAGGTCATAAATCATTGTTAGTAGATACTTATTCTTTACAGTGGCCTGGTTTGGGCACCAAAAGTCCACACAAAACCTCAAGCTTCAATCTTCCTTCTTGGAAAACAAAACTATGGTGGACCATGGTGAAACACTAGGTCTCCAAAATCCCTTACTTTGCAAGTCCTCTAGCTATAACCTCAATTCATGATTCTCTATGGGAGACATCTGTTATTCCTATGAAAATAATGGTGTCATACAGGGGTATAAATTAATGATGATGTTTTCCTCTCTATGAAGAGGAAATCTCAGAACTTCTTCTGGAAGGATTTCTTCAAACTCATCCTCCACAATAAAAATATAAGGACTCATCTCAACAACTACACTAACGGTCATTCTAGCCAACTGATGTGTGGTCAGATACACCGCCTACATGCGGGTCCATCCTACACTACTCTAGTTTCGTTCTTTCCGATAAAGGAAAACATTATCTCATCTCCGTAGACACACCGTACAATGTGTCGTAAATAGTTGTTATGAGCATGAACTATGGATAATCATTTCAAACCCAGAATGATGTCATAATTCATGGAATTTACATAAAGACCTACCAACTGAAACTCTCACCCCTAAAAGTTAGGGACCACATTTGGCACCAGTTTGTGATCATCTAGACTTCTCTCATAAGGTTCTCTAAGAATATGGATCTTGTCTACAGTTTCACTGGAATCTATGTGTCTCAAACTAGGGTCATGGAGAGAAAAGAGTGACATGAATTAGTGACAATAAAAAATGTATCTATGGTAGAAAATAAACAGATTTTACATATAATGCATGTGGGAGTCTTGACATTGTAATCCTCCATCATGTGGAGGTGGCATCACCCTAGTCCACCATCTTTCTACGCTCAAGGAGGACCACCTAGTGTCGGCTGTGGTACGACCTTGATCCTCCATCCACCTCTTGGTTCTCATCATGATCATCTTTCACATATTCCTCCGGGAGTAAAACCATATTAATACCTCAACTGCTACCTCAGGGGTACCTTGATCGTCTCCATGTTAGTCGTACAACTGGTCAGAAAATCTCAACTTTGATGCCCTAACCACCCCATGAGTTGCATAGTCTAACCTTCTATTGACTTGATCAGCCCTGGGAACCCCTCACCACTGATCTCGTGTCCTAGGGTTGTCCCCTAGTGGCATGGTAATCTTAGAACCTTGTTCCATATCTCAGCTACCCGCTTTCAATGACATTCTACCCATAGTCCGATAGTATCTCCAATAGACGGCGCCTCCTCCAAAATAAATCTATCCACAAATAGAGACCTCTCTTGAACCCCATCATGTGAAGGAATGATAAGGGATTTTATTGACGCCTTGATCTCATAGATTACTCCTTGCTCAATGATTTGGGGCTTGAATATTGGGTCCTATAACATATCTATAGTTGTAGTGAGAATGATCTGTGAATCTTGTTGAGTACTCTTCTACTGATTGGATTCCCAACTGCAGTTGATGTAGGTCCTATATACACATAAAGGGCAACATCATTGGAATGAACTCTCCCTAAAGAGGCACATGATGATTCGCTATCATAGCATCGCCTTCTCATGCATCATAGTCATTAGGCTCCACCATCTTGCTACATATCCATAATGAATGATCATGGATAGAATTTCCATATGTTCGAATGGCATAATCAATAAGAAGAAGACTTACGTCATCATCTCCAACTAGTCATCAGTTACCTCAGGATCCATTTCAACTTATAACATGTGATTTATATGCCTTTAAAACTCATGAAACACATTGATCATGCAAGAATCCTCTAAAAGAAGTGCTGGTAAGAAATTCAGGTCTCTGGGAGATGGTATCGCGAGTATACCACTGGGAGGTTGTGTCTCTGGAAACATCCCTTGCAGTGATGCCTCATCGCATAGTGTACCATCCTTGTGGTCACACCCTAGAATCCTAGTTGCCTGCATGTGAGGAAACATCCTGAAATAGAACAAGATGTACCACAGTCAACAGAATATACCTAGTGAGTTGACATTGACTCAAGAAGGACATGAGTGCACACTCAATTACTAAATGATGCATGCAACACATGTTTTAATTTTCCTTGTAGAATGAAGAATTGAACATCCTAGTGTATGGATATATCAACCACCACCCCAACACTGGGTGCACTATATTTAATGATAAACTCGAAACACATAACATTGTTTCACCAAAATAAGAATAAAACGGACCGCCCAATGATTCCACTCTATTAAGACCCATACCCTATGTCTTGTGTCATGGCTACCACAAGCCTGCCTACCATAGGCCAGGGGATAAAGTCTAGCAACTTATAGGTGTATCTCACAAAGGGGATGTGTTTCCCTAGTTACCTCTACACATGAACACGTCACCACATAAAGTGTTAAAATGAAAAAACTGAGTAAATAGGCACACATGCAACTAAGATGACCCATGATTAATTGTACACAACTAAAAATATATATAGGCTAGAATACAAGACCAACTGAAACATAAATGTAAAATCTCCTACAAATCATCTACTAAAAACCCTAACAAATGGGTAGATGCATTAAGTTGTATGAAATTCGTTGAACTGTACCTTATCTGCTAGACCTTCCTGAAGTACCACCTGTCTCCAGCCAACCAAGGACTCCATCAATGTTGTTGATCTTCTGTATAAGACATGACACAAGTAGGAAAAGCCCATGTAGGGGTGAGTGACAGAATACTCGGTAGGGACCCTGAAACCACAATGGTAGCACCACTATAAAATACATGAAGTACACCAAAAATGAAAGACATGATGTACACCACAATGGAAACTCAATAATTATACCACACAGGAAATAACAAAATCTACACCAATTATATTGTAAAACTAGCACATGAAGTGTATCCTATAAGGGTAGTAGTCAAGAGTGTCACAAGATTAAGCTCATAAAATGTATAGGTCAACAGTACATAAAAATTATTTCTTCAAAAAAAACCACATTACCCTCAAGTAATAACACACAGAGTATATGTAACAGATGGAGTGAATATAACACACATAGTGTAGATAAAACACAAAGTGTCTATTACACACAGAGTGTCGTCCTAGACCAGAGGAAATGCTCCCAGGTGGGATAAGGGAGTACCATATCATATGAGGTAAGGCACACAATCATGGTAAGATACATAGTCTAGGTATGACACACATTCTAGGTAAGACACACAATCGTGTTAATCACCTATCTTCGACGTCGCAGTCGGCTGTAGGATTCCGTCCGTCACACACTCATTCTAGGAGAGCCTACTACTCAAGCCAATAGGTCATGTGTCAATATCCATGGAAACTCACATAGATTATCTCAAGAGGATAGCCTCATCTCGATGGTCCCAACATCGACAACAACTCCTCAAAAGGACAGACTATTTGAGAGTTAAGGGAATTTAAATAAAATGAGGTTGATTTGGCATCAGTCCCACCTAACCCAGCCCACCTAACCCGAACCACCAGGACCGGACCACCTCTGTTTAGAATTGCCCTGTTTTTTCATCTCGTCCCATGGGAGCAACCCATTTTTCTCCACCTTATATACAGAAGCTACCACATCCCTTTTGTGATCTGTGTCCAACCAATGAGTCGACTGCACCTCCTGTACGTGGTCCGATGCAGTAGGTGGCAACAACACTGATCTACTCCACCCTGGCCCACCCTAGATGCAACCCCCATTTCCACCGGTAGCTGCACTAAAATGTGCTCATCCCCTGCTATCTGTCTTGCCGGCGGCCTGGTGTCAAGTGGTCGTGCCGCCAAATTCCACATGCGGATTCTTCTTCCATAGGCCTCCACTTTAGTTGTGGTGGTCCATCATTCAAACCGAAAGGTACACCATGATCCTCATGTCATGAGCTCATCTACTGTAGGATTCACACCATCTTGTAGTTCATCTGGGGGTATGGATTTATTTTGGACCTCCCGGTAATTTGAAAGCGTGACAACGAGGGTTTGCCGATGAAGAACTTATGAATGGTGGAAAGAGTATACACAAGAACACCTTTTAGAATGACCAAATTCATTTTTCATGTCGACAATAATCTGTTGTTTTTAGAAGAATCATGAAGTAATAAACAAAAATCTCTTAGAACAATTTTCTATTTAATCATGAAATTCAACAATCCCACATAAACAATCGAACCGAAGATCAACATGTTCATTGGTTGGTCAAATTTCATCATTTGAAACAAGAATGAAGAAATTAAATCCCACCAAAATAATCCACCTGTCCTTGATAGAGGATCAGTTGGAGGAGAGGATCCTAGTTGAGAGTGAATCATCTTGAACATCTTTTATCAATCATTCATTGGAATTTGGCATTCTAAATCACTGAAGAGATAGTTTCGTTACCTCAGGGAAACATTAAATTCCCCAGGGAACGATCTTCAATGTAATGATTTCTAATACTGGTCCCTTCACATGATTAATGGTGGAAATGAGTTAACTCATTTTATCATTTTTAAGGTGTTTCATAATTTCTTAGATGTTGTGTTTCAACATCGCTATGTCGCCGCACTGCAGCATGGTTTCTTCATCACAAAATGTTGAATGAAAATAAAATAATAATTTTATGTTTATATTTATTCTCCCTTAAAAATTCTAAAAAATATTTTCCCTAGTCAACCTATTCTAGAAGATGTTAGGTCCTTATGTAAAACCACTCCTCTGAATAGAACAGTGCCCTCAAATTTCAAATCTACTAACTCGTTTAAAAAGTTACAAAAACAGAGCATTTGGTTTATTTTTTATTTAACATAAAAAAGTTCAATCATTTATTCTGGCCACCCCATGTAATGCCCCGAACCTAGTTACCTAGAGTCGGTGCATTATTACATAACATTGTCATGATCACAAGAAAGATCAAATCTCGAAAGACCGATTGGTTTAGTAGCCTTACAAACACTAGATATATTCATACAGTTTTACATTACATAATAAAGTGAAAAACCACTACAACAACATATTGTCTCCATTGTCCACAATATTATCCCCTCATAATATCCCTACAGGTAATTCAAAATTTTCTTCTTCACATCCTGGGAAAAATAAAACATAGAAAATGGGTGAGCTCAAATGCCCAGTAAGTATAACAATATAGCAGAAACTTTCATAAATAAGAATAAACATTTAAGGGAGTGTATAACTAAAACAAATGAATTTTAAACATGAACTTCAACATAGTATGGGAAAAATAAAATGAAATAAATCCATTTAAATATTCACATGGATATTATACTAATCGAATAATCACATGAAATATCAATAACCACTTTCATAATGATGGAATGCATAATGCCAGACTATCATAACCACCTATCCAGGGCCTTGTGCCAAGACTACAAATAATATTTTGTCAAGGCCTTTTGCCAAGACAGTAGTTTGTCTCATGAGACCTACCGATGCATCGAGGAGCTATAGCGGGCTCCACCTGTCACATATTAAGTCCAATGCATTCCCATATGAAAAGGTTTAAACATAAAGTAAACATTCGTATTAAAACTAGCATACAAAATGTAAATACTTCATCCATAAACCATGAATTGTATAAAAATAACACATCCACAATCAAACATATCACAAAACCTTCAATACAGTATAGAAGTTTTGTTTTTTAATAAATCAACTTCAAATAATCGTAAAATCCATCAAAGGATGTTGACATAGATGAAATCAAAACTCTGTTTAGAGAAATATCTTTTTCTATTTTGAAATCATTTAAGAGTCATATATTTATAAAATAAAACATTTTCTTTGAAAATATTCTTATAAGCTTGTAAGGGAATCTTTGACGATTTTATAACGGTGGAAAATAGTCGCACCCACCGTATAAGATATTCTTACCTTAATTATGTCGAAAAGGTTAAAAAGCACATTGTTTGGAAAACGACGGAAAGATTCCTTTATAAACCTCTTATAGAATGTAAAAAAAGGGTATAAATGGATTTAACTCATATTCAATTAAATATTAAAATTGTTTTGAAATTCATTTTTAAGAAACATTGATGTGGATGATAAAGAGATCCCAGTAGATTATTACGTATAAACTACCTCGAATAATGAAGAGATTGCGAAATAAACCCTTAACTTGTACTTTTCCTTGATTGGGGTAGGTTAAACTCCTGTATAATGGTGAAATAATTGTTATTAAATTATACATGAATCATATACCTTAATATGATATCATATATGATCTTTTAACATTGATTTGTTAATAATATCTTAGTATTATCGTCGTTTCGGGTGTTAACTAACTCGTTTTTGTTGATATGTTTTGTTACGTAAGCCATGTTTGTTATGGACAGGATGTATCTTATTCATATTCAGAATGATATCAATTCCTTAAACGTTATTTTTAAATCATCAAATTATAATTATACTTGAATTGATACGATGGAGAATGAATATCATCGCGTTCGTGGAGACAGTAGTCCGTATGTGCCCACGAGCGACAATATCATTCGTTTGATATTAAAATAATATATAATTGGATGGTATAACATATATAAAGAATCATTATAATGTTATATTTATTATTTATATGAGTTAAACATCATTATTATACCCATCCAAATAATAATTTATTGAATAACAATTACACCACGACGTGGAGACGGTAAGCCGTACGCACGCACATATGGTGACATGTTATTCAAAGGATGGATCGAATACTGAATATGGTTGTACCATATTTATAATAACATCACAGTATATATAAGATACTGGAGTTATTATTTTATAATGGTAATAACAAAGAAGGAAGAAGTGGAAGAAGAAAGGAACTTGGAAAAGGGTGGTGAAATCACTACCTCTTCTTCGGGTTCTTCCTTTTGATTTGATCAAAAGGGATCATAGGTTTTCTTTATGACTAAAGGAAGGCATCTAGGATGAATTGAGGGATGTTTATATAGTATTTGGACAGAGTTTTTCCATTCCAAAAGGCTTTGAAGTTGGGATTTAATGATAAGGGAGAGTTCCCTTTTATAACAGGGGTGAGGGGCACCTTTGGAAAAGCTAGAAATATTATTTTATAATAAATTCATATTCTGTTTCTAATGGATCCAAAGTTGATTATTTAAAGGTTAAGGTGTGGATAGGTCGAAAACCACTCAAACAATAGAATTTATATAGGTTTGTGATTCTATATTAACCTTATCATTAAGTATTAACTCTTAGTTAATTAGTTTCACTTTTACAATGTCTCTTTGTATTTTTATATTATATTGTTAATAAACTTACTATATACATTCAAGAGACCCCCAAGAGGTCCATTAATGATACAACTATCATTATATAAGTCTCTTGGCCGAACATTAGATTTTTAGGAATTTAATATCAATTAATAATATAATATTTGTTTTTAAAAAACTCTTTTATGTCAATTTTGACACTATTCAATAATTGATTTTTTTTAAAAATCATAAAAGAATGATTACTTCGAAATAAGTCACTTAAATCAATAATAATATGTCACATTATCCTATAAAATTAGTGTAATTCACTAAAAGTCTCAAATTATATTTATTTGGGTATTTATAATATCAATTATTTTAATTTTTCACTATTATGGTAATTACTAAATCATCATTGTGTCATAAATAAAATAAATTATTTTATATCTAAAAATTATAAATAAAATATCATTATGTAGGAAGTATTTTTATATTTCTAATGAATATTTACAATCTAATTTATCTTATGTATAACCCTATATTAAAAATGTTTTAGTAAATAAACTTTGATTTTAACTCTTTTAACACTTCTTTGAATTATTTAATAATAAATGTCTTAATCTAATCCATGTGGACCTAGATGATAATATTTTATTCCTAAGGTTGTTTTTGGTCTAGATACAGATGTCCAATAGAGTTAGGACATGTGTTAGGGTAATATTAATATCATTTTTACCCTTAATTACCCTATTTACTTTTAACCGTGGTAAATAAATGTAAAAAGTTACTATTCACCAAAAATTACTTTCATCTCATTGAACCACATTATACTCGTTGATATTAACCGCGTCTCTCGAATTTTCGAAATTTCAATCACAAAAGCGGTAAAAATAAGTTTTATGAAAAATTCAGTTTTTTAACTACCACTTAGTAGTTTCACTATTCATCAAAAATTGAAGTTCTTCAGAAGAATGTCAAAATTTCACCCTAAGCTATAATTGATATTCCAAATTCAAAAATGATGCCTATTTTACAAAATTCCAAACATAAAAGTTGAATTAATTAATTTTATAATTAATTCCCGCTGTCACAACAAATAGCGTGTTTTTAAGAAATAATATATATCAAAAGATTGACAATTGTTTATGTCCAATTTCAAAGTGAAATTAATTATAATGAAAACCATTGGATAAAATGGTAAAAATATATTTTAAATATACATTAAAACCACTAAATAATATAATTTATCTCTATAAATTATTTTGATTAAAAAAGTTGTTTTTAAGTATTTTTCACTATTTATAAAAATTGGAAGTTCTAAGAAAAATACCAAAAATTAAACATAGGATAATTTCGATATTATGAATCAAAAAATGGAGTCCATTTTGAAATATAATATATATATATAATTTCAAAAATTAGGTATTACTATTCATAACGGCTTGTTTGATTGGTTGTGGTGTGTTAGAACTCGATGTTGCGTATAACACACGGTAACACATTCTTCCAAGTGAAGCGTACCGTAGAAGCTTGGGGTGTTACATTCTCCCCTCCTTCAAATAATTTCTTCCTCGAAATTTCTAGAATACTACCACATGAAAAGAATCAGGTGGTTCTTCATCATATATTCCTCGGGTTCCCATGTTTCCTCATCCATCTTATGGTTTCTCCACAAGATTTTTACCATGCGAGTCGTCCGGTTTCTCAGTTCTTGTTCTATCGTATCAAGAATCCTGACAAGCTCTTTGCAATAAGACAGATCGGGTTCCAGTTCGAATTCCTCATAGGTGAGTACATGCATTGGGTTAGGAATGTATTTCCTCAACAGAGATATGTGGAACATATCGTGAACTTTGGAGAGACTTGGCGGCATTGCCAATCGGTAAGCTACAACCCCAATTCATTTCTAGAATTTCGAAAGGTCCGATGTACCTGGGACTCAATTTACCTTTCATACCAAAATGTATGACTCCCTTCCATGGAGATACCTTCAGGAAAACATGATCACCGACTTAAAATTCCAAATCCTTCATTTGATTATCAGCATAGCTCTTCTGCCTACATTGATCTGCTTTGATATGGTTTTGGGTTACCTTCACCTTTTTCATCGTTTCCTCCACCAGTTCTGGGCCTAAAAGTTTTCTTTCACCAACATCATCCCAACAGGTTGGTGTGCGACATCTCTTTCCGTATAATGATTCATATGGTGCCATATGAATACTCGAATGGAAGCTATTGTTATAGTAAAAATTCTACCAGAGGTAAATATTGATCCCACATACCCGGAAAGTCCAGTGAGAAGGATCACAACATGTCGTCTAATGTTTGAATAGTATGTTCTGATTGTACATCTCTTTGAGGGAGGTAGGTAGTGCTCAAATGAAGTTCAGTATCCAAGGATTTCTGAAGAGTTTTCCAGAATCTTGAAGTAAAACGGTGATCACGATCATAAACAATCGATAGGGGTACTCCATGAAGTCTCACAACATCATTATTATATAGTATTACTAGATGTTCCAGTGGTAGATCTTCTCTTATAGCAAGAAAATTTGCTGACTTGGTAAGACAATCAACAATGACCCACATTTCATTGTTCCTTCTAGAAGTCTTTGGTAGCCCCATGACAAAGTCCATCGTAATATTGTCCCATTTCCACTCCGGTATGGGAAGAGGTTGCATGACTCCTCCAGGCTGTTGCCTTCCAGCTTTCACTTGTTGATAAACCATACATCTTGACACAATATCAGCAATCTCCCTCTTCATGTTGTCCCATCAAAAATGTTCCTTCCAATATCTATACATTTTTGTGCTCCCAGGGTGTATTGAGAAATTGGAACTATGAGCATCATCCAGCAATAGTCTTTTTAGATCAGGTATATCGAGAACACAAAGTCTCTTCCTGAATTTCAAAATTCCATCTTCATACACAAAGTCTCTCAATCTCCCATCATTCACAGCTTTAATCTTCTTTTTAAATTCTTCATCATTAGTCTGAGAACTATTAATCCTTTATAGTAAAGATAGTTTGGAAACCATTTGAAAAATAATTGATGTTCCACCTTCCCTAGATATTCCCATTTCCATCTTCACTAGATCCATGAAAATTGGATCCCTTTCAATTCTTATATTGTTCAAAAATCCATGATCTTTTCTGCTCAAAGCATCTGCCACCTTGTTTGCTTTCCCGTAGTGGTAGTGTATCGTACAATCATATTCCTTGAGTAATTCAAGCCATCTCCTTTTCCTCATGTTGAGTTATTTTTGTGAGAAAATATACTTCAATGTCTTGTGATCAGTATAAATCTCACATTTTTCACCATAGAGGTATTGCCTCCATATCTTCAAAGCAAAGATCACAGATCCTAACTCAAGATCATGAGTAGGATAGTTTTGCTCATGAATTTTCAACTGTCGTGATGCATAGGCAATAAACCTATCATTCTGCATAAGGACACAACCAATTCCTTTCTTCGATGCATCACTATAAATAACGAACCCATCATTCCCCGATGGTAGAGTCAATATAGGAGAATTGACTAATCTTCTTTTCAGTTCTTCGAAACATTCTTCACACTCTTTTGTCCAAACAAATTTAACCCCTTTACCTGTGATCTTCATTAATGGGTTTTGCAATCGGGGAAAATTCTGGACGAAACGTCGATAATAACCCACCAAACCAATAAATCCGTGTAACTCAGTTATACTCGTAGGTGCTGGGCATTCTTGGATTGCCTTGGTATTAGAAGGATAATCAGAGATTCAATATTTAGAGACAATATGGCCAAGAAAAATAATCTCATGATGCCAGAATTCACACTTGCTAAACTTCCCATATAATTCATGTCTTCTCACAGTCTTCAAGATAATGCGCAACTGAGTTTCATGATCCTCGTAGATTTTAGAGTATACCAACATATCATTAATAAATACCACCACAAATTCATCGAGATATTCCTTGAAAACTCTATTCATCAGATCCATGAATACAGAGGGTGAATTAGTCAATCCAAAGGGTATTACAGTAAACTCGTAATGCCCATACCTAGTTTGAAATGTTGTCTTCGGAATTTCTTCCTTATTTACACACAACTGATGGTATCCAGATCGAAGGTAAATCTTTTAAAAGTATTGATCTCCATGTACTTGGTCAAATAAATCATCAATGCGAGGTAGGGGATACTTGTTCTTTATTGTTATGCCATTAATCTCCCTATGGTCGATACATAACCTCACATATCCATCTTTCTTTTTAACAAAAAGAATAGGGGCTCCCCATGGAGAAACACTAGGGCGAATAAATCGCTTATTACTCAATTCCTCTAGTTGTTTCATTAGTTCAACTAATTCTACAGTGGCCATTCTATAAGGGGTCTTCGATATAGGCCTTGATCCAGGAATTAAATCAATGGAAAAGTCAACTTCTTGTTCTGTAAGATGTCCAGGTAAATCTTCCGGAAACACGTCTACATATTCTTTCACAATAGGTACATACTCTATTTGAACATTCCTTTCCCCACCCACAGTAATTTCATTCTCTTCCTCCCCAATAATTGAATTTAGTTGAGCTACTAGGGGTGGATCAAGACAAGAATTAGGTGGTGACGATTCTGCTCTAAAGATAAGGTGTTCCTTATCATCATCATCAAGAATCGTAGCCTCTTACTTCTTACAATAAATATTTGCATCATAGGCTAAAACCCAGTCCATACCGAGGATTATATCAAACTCAATCATATGTATGACGATGAGATCAGCAGATAAAGAACATTTATGTGCCCTAATGGGGACTGATTCACAAAACATTGTTGCAATGATACTTCCCTTAGGAGTTTTAACTGACTACTCCCTTGTTAAATCAAATTGGAAATATCTAATTTTCTTAGCAAACTGGAATGATATGAAACAATTTGATTATCCAGAATCAAATAATGCATTTTCTAAACGTGAGGAAACCATTAAATTACCTACCACCATGTCTTTCGGAGCTTCTACCTCAGCAGTAGTGATAGCATAAGCATGGACATGATCCCTTGGCCTTTTCTGAGGTATGTTCCCCTGACACTTAGGAAATTCGTTTTCATAATGTCCCATATCCCTGCAATTATAGCATTGAACATTGGTAGCTTCCTTCTTCTCTTTGCATTCACGAGCTTGGTGGCCTTTTTTACTACACTTGTAACACACACCCATTCCCTTCAAGCAAGTACCGGAGTGTTTCTTCCCACATTTACCACAGGATGGATATTCAACCATTCACTTCTTCCCCTTATTTCCATTCCCAGATTGATCAGCAGATCTCTTCTTCTCTTGCTTTGCATTAAAGTCATAAGACTTAAAGAATTCATTTTCTGTCTTGATAACACAATAGACAATGTCTTCGTACGACGAGAAGGATTGTGAGACTAATGCTCGATGTAGAAATGGTTTTAACCCATCAAATAAACGATCAATCATACTTCTTGGTTTACGTATATAATCTCTAGAATACCTTTATAACCTTGTAATGTTAGCCTCATACTTTGTGATATTTTCATCATCCTTTTGTCTCAGACTGAAAAATTGCCTTTCCATATCTGCTCGATGGTCACGAGGAAAGTATTTTTCTGAAAAAAAATCATTGAACTCCCTCCATTCCATGATTGATATTTCATAATCTTCCTTCATGTTTTGAATCAATGACCACCATTTATCAACATCTCCAGTGAGGCGGTAAACTGCCATGATAACGTTTTCCCTTTCACTACTCCCCAAAGCCTGTAATATTTTCTCTAGGGAACTTATCCATTGCTCAGCTAATAATGGATTTGTACTCCAATTTAATGTTGGTGGTTTCTGCCTCATTAAGCGATCTAACATTGATCCTCCACGCTGCGGATCAGGGTGCTCCATACAGTTAAGGTTATTATTCATAACCTGAGTCAGTTGTCCCAGTATGGTGATTAGCTGATCGGAACTAGTTGTATCACCAGCTCCACTATAATTATCTTGAGCAGGAGGGAAATCCCAACATGGAGTGCATTCATTGATACTGTTTCCATTTCTTCCACTAGTGGCCATTTCTAAACAATGTCATAAACTAGATCAGTTTATGAATCAAAATACATAATTCCATACTTATAAAACACTTAACATAAATTGAACTATTTATGGATATAATCCATAATAAAAATGTTTTCATTGAGGAATTATATACTCATATACACTTCATAATGATTTGGAAAGAAAATTAGAGTTATCCTAAGCATATCCCTCAGGGAGTGTCGTAACCAAGAGTGCAGCAAGGCTCGTTGTTGTGCACCAGTTCCCGTTCGAGTCTAGCTCAAAGCGGTGTTTTCGGTTTTTACCCCTAGGTACATCCATTCCAGAGCCTCCTCTACCTGCTCATATCCAGACAGGGATGTTTTGCTCGGAAAACTCACAAAATCGCTACAATACCAAAATTCTAGGAAGCTCTTCTATACTAATCCTCAAAGCCCATCTTAGGTCTACGTGCTCTAATTCGAGTTTATCTAAATCTATCTTCCAAGGTTTGTACTAAACTTCCTATGATACCAACTGTAATGCCTCGACCCCAGTTACCTAGAGTCGGTGCATTATTACATAACATTGGCATGATCACAAGAAAGATCAAATGTCGAAAGACCGATTGGTTTAGTAGCATTAGAAACACTAGATATATTCATAAAGTTCTACAATACATAATAAAGTGAAAAAATACTACAACAACATATTGTCTCCATAGTCCACACTATTATACCCTCATAATATCCCTACAGTTCATTCATATTTTACTTCATCACATCCTGGGAAAAATAAAACATAGAAAAGGGGTGAGCTCAAATGCCCAGTAAGGATAACAATATAGCAGAAACATTCATAAATAAGAATAAACATTTAAGGAAGTGTATAACTAAAACAAAAGCCTTCTAAACTTGAACTTCAACATAGTATGGCATAAAAAATGAAATAATTCCATTTCCATATTCACATGGATATTATACTAATCGAATATTCAATTGCAATATCAATAACCACTTTCATAATGATGGAATGCATAATGCCAGACTATCATAACCACATAGCCAAGGCATCGTGCCAAGACTGCAAATAATATTTTTTCAAGGCCTTGTGCCAAGACAATAGTTTGTTTCATAAGACCTACCGATGCATCGAGGAGTTATAGCGGGCTCCAACCATCACATATTAAGTCCAATGTATTCCCATATGAAAAGGTTTAAACATTCTATAAACATTCGTATTAAAACTAGCATACGAAATGTAAATACATTATCCATAAACCATGAATGGTATAAAAATAACACATCCATAGTCAAACATATCACAAAACCTTCAATACAGTATAGATGTTGTGTTTCATAATAAATCAACTTCAAATAATCGTAAAATCCATCAAAGGATGTTGACATATATGAAATCAAAACTCTTTTTAGAGAAATACCTCTTTCTATTTTGAAATCATTTAAGAGTCATATATTTATAAAATAAAACATTTTCTTTGAAAATATTCTTATAATCTTGTAATGGAAACTTCGAAGATTTTATAACATCAGAAAATAGCTGCACGCGCCGTATAAGTTATTCTTACCTTAATTTTGTCGAAAAGGTTAAAAAGAACCTTTTTTCGAAAATGACGGAAAGATTCCTTTATAAACCTCTTATAAAAAGTCAAACAATGGTATAAATGACTTTAACCAATATTCTAGTAAATAGTAAAAATGTTTCGAAATTCATTTTTAAGAAACATGTATGTGGATGATAAAGAGATCCCAGTAGATTATTACGTATAAACAACCTCGAATAATGAAGATATTGCGAAATAAACCCTTACCTTGTACTTTTCTGTGGTTGGGGTAGGTTAACCTCCTATATAATGTTGAAATAATTGTTATTAAATTATAAAATAATCATATAAATTAATATGATATCATATATGATCTTTTAACATTTATTTGATAATAATATATTAGTATTATCATCGTTTCGGGTGTTAACTTACTCATTTTCTTTGATATGTTTTGTTACGTAAGCCATGTTTGTTATGGATAGGATGTATCTTTTTCATATCCATAATTATATCAAGTCTTTAGACATTATTTTTAAATCATCAAATGATAATTATACTTGAATGGATATGATGGAGAATGAATCTCATCGCGTTCGTGGAGAGGGTTGTCCGTACGTACGCACGAGCGACAATATAATTCTTTTGATATTAAAATAATATATAATTGGATGGTATAACAAATATACATAATCATTATCATGTTATATTTATTATTTACATGAGTTACACATCATTATTATAACCATCCAAATAATAATTTATTGAATAATAATTACACCACGACGTGGAGACGGTAAGCCGTACGTATGCACGTATGATGACATGTTATTGAAAGGATAGGTAGAATAATTAATATGGTTGTACAATATTTATAATAACATCACAGTATATATAAGATACTGGAGTTATTATTTTAGAATGGTAATAAAAAAGAAGGAAGAAGTGGAAGAAGAAAGGAACTTGGAAAAGGGTGGTGAAATCATTACCTCTTCTTCGGGTTCTTCCTTTTGATTTGATCAAAAGGGCTCTTAGGTTGGATTTCTGACTAAAGTAAGGCCTCTAGGAAGAAGTGAGGGGAGTTGAGAGAGTATTTGGGCAGAGTTTGTCCATGCCAAAAGGCTTTGAAGGTGTGAGCTAATGAGAAGGGAGAGTGCCCTTTTATAAGAGGGGTGAGGGGCACCTTTGAAAAAGCTAGAAATATTATTTTATAATAAGTTCATATTCGGTTTATAATGGCTCCAATGTGGATTATTTAAAGGTTAAGGTGTGGATAGGTTTAAAAACACTCAAACAATATAATTTAGATAGGTTTGGGTTACTATATTAACCTTATCATTAAGTATTAACTCTTTGTTAATTAGTTTCACTTGCACAATGTCTCTTTGTATTTTTATACTATATGGTTAATAAACTTACTATATACATCCAATCGACCCCCAAGTGGTCCATTAATGATACACCTATCATGATATTAGTCTATTGGCCGAACCTCAGATTTTTAGGAATTTAATATCAATTAATAATATAATATTTGTTTTTAAAAAACCCTTTTATGTCGATTTTGACAGTATTCAATAAATGATTTTTGTAAAAATCATAACAGAATGATTACTTCGAACAAAGTAAATTAAATCAATCCTAATATGTATTATTATCCTATAAAATTATTTTCATTCATTAAAAGTCTCAAATTATATTTATTTTGGTATTTATAATATCAATTATTTTAATTTTTCACTATTATGGTAATTACTGCATCATCATTGTGTCATAAATAAATTAAATTATTTAATATATAAAAATTATAAATAAAATATCATTATGTTGGAAATCTTTTTATATTTCTTATGAATATTTACAATCGAATTTATCTTATGTATAACCCTATATTAAAAAATTTTTAGTAAATAAACGTTGATTTTAACTATTTTAACTCTTCTTTGAATTAAATAATAATAAATGTCCTAATCTAATCCAAGTGGACCTAAATGAAAATATTTTATTCCTAAGGCTGTTTTTGGTCGAGATACACTTGTCCAATAGCGTTAGGACATGTGTTAGGGTAATATTAATATCATTTTTACCATTAATTACCCTATTTACTTTTAACCATGGTAAATAAATGAAAAAAGTTACTATTCACGAAAAATTATTTTTATCTCATTGAACCACATTTTACTCCTTGATATTAACCATGTCTCTCGGATTTTCAAAATTAAAATCACAGAAGCGGTAAAATTATGTTTTATGAAAAATTCAGTTTTTTAACTACCACTTAGTAGTTTCACTATTCATCAAAAATTGAAGTTTTTCTGAACAATGCCAAAATTTCATCTAAGATATAATTGATATTCCAAATTCAAAAATGATGTCTATTTTACGAAATTCCAAACATAATAGATTCATTAATTAATTTTATAATTAATTCCCGTTGTCACAACAAATAGCATGTTTTTATGAAATAATATATATCAAAAGATTGACAATTGTTTATATCCAATTTCAATGTGAAATTAATTATAATGAACATTATTGGATAAAATGGTAAAAATATCTTCTAATTATAATTTAAAACCAGTAAATAATATATTTTATCACTATAAATTATTTTGATTAAAAAAGTTGTTTTTAAGTATTTTTCACTGTTCATAAAAATTGGATGTTCTCAGAAAAATACCACAAATTAAACATAGGATAATTTAGATATTATGAATCCAAAAATGAAGTCCATTTTGAAATATAAAATATATATAATTTCAAAAATTATGTATTACTATTCATAACAGTTAGTTTAATTGGTTGTGGTGTGTTAGAACTCGATGTTGAGTACAACACACACTATCACATTATTCCATGAGAAGCCTCTCGTAGAAGCTTGGGGTGTTACACCCCAGGCCTCATTATTACATTCTATCTTAGCACCTTCTCTCGTAATAATCCATATAATTTCGAAAACAATTACATGGAAAATACTAGACATTACAAGTGATAAATTATTTTCTTTTATAAATATTTTATTTCAACCACAATGCACATACATTGGAACATTGATAGATAATTAACCGGTCATTTAGGCATATATTTTTTATGGGAATCATACCTTTTAAGGTAATAAAAAAATAAATTCATAAATATTTGAAATGTAAAACATTATTAGTATAGATGAATAGTATTACATAGTAGGCTAATAAATCAAATAGGTTTTAATAAAAATCTATCATAGTTTTTATTTAACATTGATGTTAATAAATTTATTTTATTTTTCAAGGAAGAATATCTTATAGATTTTCCTCTAAAATTTATATTCAATATTACTTCATTCATAAAATATAAAATATAGATATATTAATATAAAATAAAATAGTTATAAATATTGATAGGAAAATGAAGATATATTCTAAAGATAGTTTACAAAACTTTTACATCAATTTTTTTAAAATTTATACTGTGTCATTTTAAAGAATTATTTTTAAAAAAATGTACAATAAGTTTTAAAACAATTATTAAAATTAAAACTTCCTTGAAATATAATATTGAAAATAAATAAATTTAATATTGATGAATACTTGAGTATAATAAAATAAATGTCCAAAATTTTCCTTTATAAACGTCGTATTTTATGATATAATAGAATATAATGAAATTTTTTTTGGATACCCTAAAAAGAAACTATAATGAATATAATATAATATAATGGAAACAAATTTGATATAGGTTAATTTTAGGGGAGATAGATAAGTAATATATCATCAATAATTTGAATGAGTAGGAAATTCCACACAAATACCATGATAGGTTTAAGTATTGATTATGCCTTAGTAGAATGGCCACACAAAAGTAAATGAAAACTTGAAAGTTATACCTGAAATATTTAATATATATGGAATATATGATAGTATTTACCATAGAGATATAATATATTAAAATAATGAAGGCCTCAAAAAGATATTCCTTTTTTTGTAATTAATCGGCCTAATATGTGAACCTAGCAGCATGAATAATAAAATTAAATTTATTATATAATTTTCTTAATAATTTCTAATATTTATTTAAGTATCTTTTATTCATTTATTTACATTCACAATTAGGTTATTTAATATTTTTCCTTGTAATTTTTCTCAATGATGTCTTTCTAACTACACAATGAATTATTAGTAATGATGGATGTTCATGTAAAATTAGTTCATAACAAATAAAACTATGATGGTATAAATATAATACCTTCTAAAAAGTCCAAATAATTCCAAATATCATATTTTGTTCCAATTTATGAAATTTCAAATTAGTATAAGTGTTAACATATATTGTTCTTTTCATTGAGACTGTTTACTAACCATTATGATATAAATTTGTTTTATTTCTTTTTTTGATTAGTTACCTATTACCTAATATAAATAATGTTTTAATATCATTATAAAAATATTTATTTTAAAAAATGGTATATCATAATAATCTATCATTGAGGTAACCACTGATTAGGAAACATCCTTATGGCTAGTTATATTGACCAAAAATGGCTTTTTAGGAAGGTTTAGAGACTAGAACTATTTTGTTAGGAAAATAAGAGAATAGCCATTTAAAATGATATTAAGGGGGCCAATACAAGGAAAATTGTGATAGAGACACTTTAGATTATGAAAAACATGTCTAAAATTATCCTACATAATTCAAAAGACCATGTAACTCATAGGCTCATAAACTCTCATAATAAATGAGATATTCTAAAGAAAAAAAACGTGGCATGATTCAAAACAAGAACTAATAGTACATCATGATGCACCCACATCAAGAAATATAGTTGTTGTCCGACCATTCATGGGTTATTTTATACCCCTGCTGAAATATTTCGCATGCTGGTCTAAAAGAACGTGGTAGGGCACTCCTTTGTTCTGCATTGGAGTGTGTTGTAGGAATGCATGATAGGTTGAAGCATATAAATGAGGCATTTGACCCATCCACCTAATGATTATTGTATAGACCTCAATGCCTCATCAAAATGATACTCAACATAATCTAGCTAAAAAACGCCATAAATCTGTAATGTCCCAGAAAATACATATAAATTTTTAAAAACTGTATGGATTTATTTTAAGACCACATGCTTTGGTGGAATGTGATTCCGATTCCTATTTAGATCAGAATGGATTTCTGATTTTTTAGTTCACTTAAATAAATGTGAAAGTGGCATTTTCCAACATTTGAATGAGTGATCAGATCAAAAATTTGAGGGCACCGTTGAACTCGGAATTCCAGGATTCGCGTATAAATGACTTAACTTTTACTTGTAATGGTCGGACGGAAAAGGTAATTTCATAATTTTCGGAAAATAAAAAAATAACATTGATAAATGTTGTTTTATTTTCTTTTACACCATTTATATGTGGAAAATATCACCGTAGTGTGGAAATTAGATGATTTCTAGGTGCATTTAAAGTGGGTCATTAATGATTCATTTATGCAAGCATAATGACATAATGAAATAGCATAATAGAAAGATTTCAACGTGTTTCCTTTTTTAATAGCTAATGCATCCTGGGAAATGATAATTAATCAGCACAAAATTATCTGAAAAACCTATGATGGAATTCCTCTTCAACGAAAAATGATGAATGTGGGTAGAACATTACATCTTTGACGCCTTACGAAGAACAAGACTGATAATCGACGAACGCATTCGACTTCTTGAACCTCCATGGGTAGACCTCTTCAACGTCAATAGTTGATCAAGTTAGGGGTTTATATTGATTTATTTTTTTATTCATTCTTGCTCTAAATTATGAATGTTTATCAACCCACGAACTTGTTGATCTTCGAAACATGTGTTCATGCAGGATGGTCTATAATTGGGGAATTCTATTCAGGATTAAACTATTGTTGATAGAATATCATCCAATGCCTCCCTACTTTTAAACATCTAATGTGGAGGGTACCGCCCAACACGGCTGAGGCCAAGGCCTCTCCACATTTTTTTTTGTAAACTGATTTTCCAAAATGGCAGAAAGGTGCATCTGATTCCATTGTAGTAAATAAGGAATTCCACAGAGGATCTAGGTGAATGTGGTGTGAATAATGGACCACTGAAGATCGTCTGGTGATCTTCCAATGATTCTTCATGTGGTAGAATGTGGTGGTGCCAGTCATGTTCTGGAAGGTAGGACAACAAGGATACTGATAGCTGGCGGAAACGGCACACCACAATGGTGATCCGAGCGGCGGAGACAATGACCACTCAGGCTGTGGCACCAAAGACCAACAAAACCATGATGGAGTAGTGTTGGAAAGTTAACTCAATAAAATTCTCCTTGGGTGACATGGTGGGGGGGGGGGGTCAGTTTCACCGACCACATGTGCTGTAGTCGGACGTAGAAGTTACGTGTCCGGATGGAAGAGCTAACCCACTCCGGTGGGCCAGACCTGCACTTTTCGGCCGGACCCATGACCCTATAGATTAGACCCTGGTTGGGATAGGTCTGAGTTGGGTAGGTAGACCTAGCCCAGGTCGGGTTGGTTCAGTCCTATCGGGTCGGCTGGGACCAGACCCAACTGACCACTTCTTGAAAAAACGGTTGTATCATGAAAAACAGGCATCCAATTGATGATTCATTTGTGGTGTTAGAACCCTCACGATGAGGTGGATATTTTTTCTTACTCTACGGAAGATTTAATGGATGTTGGTTTTTGAGTAATGGCTTGAAAGCAGTTCTCCCAAGGTCAAGTGTGCTACGTGTAGAAACCTTGCGATTGGCTAAGACCAGGAGATTGCTGGAGAGCGACCCTATGTGGATCAAATACTATGTCCTAGTGGGAAGTGGATTTTGTGTGACCCAGTAGGGACATGGTGGGGAGTAGCTACTTTGTGACCCGACAAACACACGATACTTGATAAGAGGAATATTGTAGTATGTCCATTGAAGGAAATCAGCTTATGCATGACCCAACATGCCCACGGTGGAGAGCGGCATCTGTGTGACGTAGCTTACCCATGGTACTCACCAGGGATGAGTACCGAAACAATATTAGGTTAGTGGAAAGTGGAATCTTTGTGACCTGATAGGCCCACTATACTCATTGAGGAGGAGTTACCCAATAATTGATGTGTTTGATTATGTGACATCATAATCTAGAACACACTTAGTGTGATCTGTCCTGCTTCATGACCATGTTGGTTGATCATGATTTATGGTTTGGTTATGGATTAATTTTTGGTCTTTCTGTTATTTTTTTGGGGTCCCAACTGAGCATTTTGTTATTTACCTATACACGAGCTTCACATGAACATGTTGTGTTTGGTGTAGACAACCTCCTTTTTGATAGTGGACATGGTGGACCACTAGTGGGTGGTGCATAGTGAGACCAGGTAGACAGGTGTTACTTCAATATATTCTAGTAGCTACTCAGTACGAACCCATCTGGTAGGGTTTTTAGTGAATGGTTATTCAGGGTTTCTGTGTACATTCATGTTTTCTAGTTATTCTATTCTTTAGTGTGTACTTTGGCCCATTTGAAATTCCATTTTACTTGTACTCAGTGGTTATTTAAAGTGGAAATAATGATTACTTTTTTATCTTTGGAATTTAGTTATGTGTGGATGTGTACAGGTACTCATGAATGTGCCTATGAGATGAAGGTTTACACCTTCAGTGCTAGTTACCAACCTGTGGACTTTGAGTGGTGGGAATGGGGTAGGTCACATCCTAGGCCCCGGGGGACGGGTCGTGAAAAAATCCATGTGGGTAGGAACCCATCCATCCATCAATATAAATGGATGAATGATGTAAATCCGCACATCTATCTATCTTTTTATGTCTCCCACTCTTTTTCACTTCCACAACATTTTGTACCACATACCAAATGTTTTATGAAATTAGACTAGTCATTTTATTTCACCTACAACCAAGAAATGACCTAGAATCATAATAACATGAAGGCCCCAATATAGCCTAATGGAGAAAACCCAAATACATAAAACTAATGTAGAAAAAATTGAAGATGAAGGCTCTATCTCTTGACACTACATCATATACCTATTCTAGGACATGATAATATCCCAAATTAATCATATTTCATCACAGTTTATAACATAGATATTCCTTTTTCTTGTTTCCACCAGATAAAGCCTTTAATATTGCCACATAATATCCCCCAGAATGTCTACACCACGTGATCCCACTCAGATAGCTCATGTTGAAAGATAATAGTATGGCCCCTTCATCACCAATCATGTATGACCCACTACCCAAAACCGAAAAACAATGTCACCCTCAAATTCCAAACATCATAGATCCATCCACCATTGAGAGAACTGAACATCTGAAGCCTCATATGTCACCAAACTAAAAATAGGACCTTGAATAACTAATATCATGGAAGCTAAAAAAGATGGCCCAAATAATGATCAAAGAAGGCCATTTTTGTTTCTCAAAATTGTGGTAGGATTAGAGGGAGAGAATGATATTGAGGATTGGAGGTAAGGTGAAGGAAGTGATGACACAGGGGGCACAAACATTCCAATGTAAAGTTTTTCCAACATAAGAATCCCTATGGGTGATCCATACTAGTTCAAGTAGTGTAGGGGAACCCTGTCACCAACAATATGAAATTCAAAATAATCCTTTCTACTACAAAATATTGTGAAAGGGAAAAGTAATTTCTATTTATACCTCAAGAGAAGATCCCCTGAGAACTCCACATCATCTATGAATGGTTGATTAGTAATGAAAAATCTATTTTTATGTATATTTTTCTAAAATTATAATTTTGGAAAAAATTTAATGTTTTTAATTTATTTTTCTAAATAATAATTACACAATTATATCTAATTAAAATAATCAATTGCAGGGGTGATTAAAAATATAATACATTCCCCATAAGGGTTGTGGACCAATAATTTTTTAGGTGATTATATTATTTTTTAACTAAATAAGGAGAGTAGAATAATTGATACTAAAATAATATAATAATATTTTAGTATACATATAATACATATTTAATTATAGCATTATGGGTAAAAAATTGATGTGGAAGTAGAAGATGGATACTCAAAAGAGACTGGTGAATATCGTTAACCTTTTTTCTTATATTTCCTCCTTTGATTTGCAACTTGGGAATCTACATGGTATTAATTAAAGAACAAAACCTCTGTGAGATGGATAATTTTTTTGGTGAAATACATTAATGTTTTTAGACATCCTTAGAGTATTATGTTTTTGGTAGAAGAAGAGTTTAAATGGGTGGTATTTATAAGATGATGATAGGGGTGGTATAAAATAAATTATTATTTAGTCACATAGTGTTCAAACCAGTTATTCAATATTACAGGGGTTGTGATTATTTACTATATAAGATATTATAATATTCATCTAACTACTATAAACATCTTATATTCAATTTTATACTCTATTAAAATATATGGTACTTGTTAGATACTTATATAGAATTTTACTTATCCTCTAGATGCATTACTATTTATAAATTTATAAAAATGTCATCATCTCAAATTTGATAGTATTTTATTCCAATAAATTAGTCAAATATATTAAATAATTTTTTAAATATTAGGTAATTATGTTTTAATTAAAATCATATAATTAAAATAAAAATTTTCATTAAAATAAAACCATTTTAATTTTTTATGAGTGAATAGATTTATGTCTTTTATTATTCCTTAATTATAATTTTTTTGATAATTATTTAAATTAATATGTCAATCATAGTATCTATTTTATAAAATTAATCTTATATTATTTGAAATTTATCATTTTCTTATATTTTTATTAAAAATGATTTTTTTTGAGGAACAGTATAAATCATAGTTATAATGATATAGAAATAACCATATTACTTTTACAATGACTATATAGTCTATCTATAATCCCTATAATGTCATATTAAGCCAATATATAAATGAGATTTTTTTTAATGATCATAAATTTTTTTAATGATTTATTTATGTGTAAATCATATAACTTGTTATTTTAAAAATAAATTTCTTTTGTAAAAATATGAAAACCCCACGTAAAAATTAAATGATTTTAATTTTATATTATATATGAATAATGTATTTATTTTAGTATAAATATATTATTTATCCTTATATATTATCATATAATATCTATAAAATGATATATTATGTTAAATTTATTTAAATTAAATTAAATTTTATTATATTAAAATTAAATAACTACTAATCATGTATAATACAATTTTACAAATTATATTTTAAAGGAACCCATGATAAAGGTTATGTATGTTTTCAATAAGAATTGATATATTTATGAAATAAATGATGTAAATATATGTAGATAAGTCATTTCATAATGAGATGTTAGAGTTCCCAATTAATGTGTTTAGAGAATTAATGGATGGATTAAAAAAATATAGTAATACCAATAATTGTTGCTACAAAAAATTTGAGTTCTTCCATTTAATTATTAAATTATCTTTCACGTGATAAAATGGTGTATTGAGTTTTTTAAATTCATTAATGTTCTATTTTAAATAAATAATGAATATTTTTAAATATAAAAGTTGATATTGAAATGTATAAAATTTTATTTGATAGTTGGGTAGGATTCAATTACATGTAATGTAGGAGCCATCCAATGAACCTATGAAAGAGTCATTTGAAATCACTACACCTAATTAGAAGTCCTTTCAATTTTATTCCACATGATATTTTTAAAATACATATGAATCTTCTTAAGAATTATTTTTTGGACAACTATATATTGTTCTAAATGACATTGCTAAAAAACGGTCAACTCCAAGATACCTTAGTTATACAAGCTGCTTGGAAGAAACTTGTGGGCATTTGGGATCAAATATTGGGTTCCTTGTGAAGAGGAATAAAGATTTAATTTTCAAAAATGGGTTATAACATTTGAAAGAGGACTATTATAATTACAATTAGGAGAATTAAGACGAACATGTTTGGTAGGTTTGTGCCCTAAGGGATTTGGATGAGCCCATATTTTATACTTTGAGTAATTAGTGAGTAGAATTCCAATATTGAGTATGATGGGGGACACTCTAAATGGTTTTAATTTTCTAAAATTTAAATTGATATATAAACATATATAATTGTAATTGAGATGATGATATTTTCATAGTCTTCATCCCCAAGCAATTTCAGAGTTTCAAGTCACTAGCTCTTATAAAGAATCACCATGTGTCACACTCAGGTTTCATTTTCATTTATTTTTATTTAAATTTGGGATTTTTATGATTTTATTATCATTCATCCATACTCTTAAATTTTTCTGTTAATTGATAAGTCAATATTTGTTTTAGGCTTGGTTAATAGTAGGAGCCATCGTATCCCTAGAAATTCATTTCATAGTCTTCCACTGTAACAGTATATTTTTTTCAATATAAAATAAGTGTATGCACCATAAATAAAGGGATTATCCATGGAGGGGGTAATATAAGAGCTTTTTGGAGTTTTTTATAGGTTTCACCAGAGGGTGATGGAGGAAGGACATATTATAAGTGTTATGTTCGACAATTTTGGATGTTTTCTAAGTGTTATAAGGATTTACATACAGGTTTCATGTAATGGTGAGGTTTGAATGCCATGTCATTTGGGTTATGTTGTGTAAGTGAGTTTTAATGAAACAATGAGTTAATAGGTGCATAAAAATGGTATGTAAAATTGGAAGGGAATAGTGTTGGGTTATAGTTGTTAACCCATGATTCATAGTAGAAATCAGTGATATTCAAGGATTTTGGAAAGTGTTTCTTAGGTCTTAGTGTTGAGTTCCAAGACAAAGTAGCCTGAGGGTTTGGTTCATTCCCCTATTACAATTTCATGGAAATTTCACTATGGACTCTAGAACACATCATAGCCTATGTATACCCATATATTTTCATAAAGGGTGAAGTGACCCTTCTTCACCTCTAACACCTTTTAGTTTAACCACTTTTACCACTCTCATGTTTGACTAAACAAATTTTCTTAAAAGGGGAGATATATCTCTCTATTAATATTGGTTTAAAATCCATACCATCTATTTTTAAAGTGGACACCTCCTGTTAATACCTTCTTTTATCCATGTTCTTTATCCATTCTCCACCCTATCAATTTCTACCTTAGATTCATCCTATATTTCAAACCCTCAATACTAATAGGATCCAATATATGGTTATGATGGATTATTCTTAACATTTTATATTTCAAAGCCTTGTTAATGGTCTCTCATTTGATGCTAGAGTGATATCCTTTTGTGGTGATGACTTTCATCTACATTAATATTTAACTGAAGATTGATTTTTTGTGTGATTTTTTATATGGAATGAAATTTGATTCATGTTGTTTTAAACGATTTAATTTTACTTATTATATATATTTTTAATGTTAAAAAAATTATAAATGTCGTGGAGTATTTTTATCACTTGTATTTAAAGGTGTTTTATTGTTATACGATTTTCAAAAGGGGAATTCAATAACCTAGTATTTTTGTAAATTAATAAATTATTTATATCAAATGAAAAAAATTATTTTGAATGGAATTTAAATATTTTTGAGTCACAACTTGGGTGAATGTTTATTTCAACGTGTTTTTAAATATATATTTCCCTTGTGATGTGGATTTCAGTGGTAATAAGGTAAATGGAATCCAATATTAGTTTTCTTGAAGGCCTACGTGGAACTTCTAAATGTTTCTAATTATATGTGGGTGTGTGAAACCCAATTAATCCCATATTATTATTCACCATTATATCTATTATAGATCCCAATGGGGGAATTGATTATTATTTTTATATGGAATAAAATGTTGTGGAATTTTATTTTTAGGGAGTTTGAGGTAAAGTGAGATTTATGATTTTTTTTATATTTAAAATGTGAAATGCCAAACTCGCCACTTTTGATTTCTAATTTCATATTTTCATTAGTAATTGATGGATATGTCGAGATTTTTTCAAAACAAGATTGTAATATACCACAAGCACTACATATATTTTTATGTAAGGTAAGAAATTGATTTCCCTTGATGATTCTTGGTGTAAGTTAGTCAGTTGGATTGGGTTGTTTTGTAGTAACATAGGAAGAAAAGTATATAGTATTTTTTTTGAAATGTCTATTAATTGTATTACCTTGTAACAACCCAAGCTTCAATAGTACCCTTCTCTTTAAATAATTCAATATCTTACAATACACGCAACACATAGTTAGAGCACACCTTGACCTATCAAAATAGCTGTTTAAAATGCGGTTATGAATAATATTGTTCAAATTATGAAATTTATATATTATATAATTAATCAAATATTCTTTCATTAATTTAAATGATTTTATATGCATAAGATAACAATTAATTCAATCTTACACATTAAAATACTATTTTTTCTAAAACCAATATTACAACCATATAATGGAGAACCCATTTTAAATGAAATATTTCAAATTTTGAAATATTAAAATTTTAAAAATAAACATATTATTTATAATAGGGCCATAAAAATTAATTTGGATAAATTATTGGTGTTTTCTGATAACTTTTCAATTTTAATGAATAGTGAAAAATACTACATTTAATTCAAGAATGTTTTTCATCTAATATATTTATATTATAATATTTTACATTAAATTGTGTTTAAAGTAGGATTAGATTAATATTTTTAATTTAATCTAATTTTGGGCATTGTATGTAATTTACTAGAAAATTTGATATAAACATGTCTCGATCTTTTAATAGTTTTTACTTTTAAGAAACTCATTTTAATGATTCTTCAATAGGGATTAATTTCAAATTAATTACTCCACATTATTTGTTTCAAATTTAAAAAAATGGATTCAATATTTGGAATCTTGGGGTAAAAATTATTTTTCCAGGTTACTTTTATTTACTAGATATTATGAATAGTATCTTCAGTAATTTGATTTATTACTGCTGTTAATGTTAAATTAGGTTATTAAAGGTAACATTAATATTATGAAATTACCCTAAGAACTATAAAAATCCTATTGGATGAAAAAATATGACTCTTATCATCTTTTTTTCTAAATTTAATAATTTAATGGACAATTTTTCAGGAATATGACATGGTAATTATTAAAATTAATGAATGAGACAAAATTCCACACTCTCATTTCTTATAAGTATAATGATTTTTATATAGGTATACATAGGAGATAACATTGATAATAAATATTTTATGGAAAATAGAAAAAAAATTATATGAAATTACATTTTATTTAAAAAATTTAGAGACTATATACTTACCACTAAATACGAGACAATAGTAAAGGGGGAATTACTTTTTAAATAGAAATATCAAATAAATGAATTTATAAATATTAAATATAAATATAATTTGAAATAATTAGTTATTTTAAATAATTTTATAGATAAAATATACATTTTGGTGGCATATTTAAAATACTGGTTCAAAATTATCATTTATATTTGATATTTTTAAAAATTTAAATACTTAATAGTATAAAAATTTACAAAAATGATGCTTTAAAATAAATAATATTTTATTAAATTATATAAAATTCATAAAAGTCTCAAGATAGTTCCAATGAGTATAATAATGTTAAATATTTTATAAATTATTCAAATTGGGTTCTTCTGTAATTTTATACTAACAATATTAACCCTATATTATAAAAATACAAGTAAATCGGTAACCGTTAAATTGTTTAACAATGGTTTAAAGCCAAAAGATAAGGTTAATTTTGTTACCTAAACCTGCATACAAATAATTTATTTAGAGTTTTTTGACTCATAATAATACTATTCTTTAAATATCTCACCATGGACCTATTTGAAATTGTAAAACATTTTATTGCAAATTAATAAATTTGGATTTTCTAAAAGCTCCCCTCGCCCCTCATATAAAAGGGAACCTCTCTGTCTCTTTTATTAACGA
The DNA here is from genome assembly GCA_963277665.1 of Viscum album. Taxonomy (NCBI): domain Eukaryota; kingdom Viridiplantae; phylum Streptophyta; class Magnoliopsida; order Santalales; family Viscaceae; genus Viscum; species Viscum album. The sequence goes on along the minus strand of OY728126.1, from coordinate 2,060,253,265 downwards.
CTCTAAATTGCTTATTATCAGCCAAAATTTTTCCAATTATCCTCCCAATATCCTTATATGTATCATAGAATAAATAATTTGTGTATAATGACAACCTAATGATCCCTTTTCTTCGAATCAAGAAGAGATACCCAAAAAGAGGTAATTGTTTAACCAACTCTTTATAAGCCTTTTACTTCTTATAATTCTTCTCCTTATGTTGTTAACCTAACGACGTAATAACTACAGTATCATATAAATGTATATATGTTATTATATTTATGGTAAAACCATATTCCTCATTTTATCCATCCTATGATTAACAATATGACCATGTGTGCGTATGTATGACTTACCATCTCCAAGGTGTGGTGTAATTTAATATTCAACAGAAATTTATTTGGATGGGTAGAATGGGTAGAATAATTCATATAAATATTATATATAACATGACAAATATTCTTTATAATTAATATTCCATCCAATTCTATACCTTTTAACCATGAATGGAGGGATACCATTGTTCATGCGTAAGTATGGCCTGCCATCTCCACGATGCTGTGAGATTCATTATCCACGTTAACCATTCCAGAATAATTATAAAATATATAACATGAGTAAATATATTATTTATGAACATAATATAATTAAGGATATTTATAAAATATATTCTATTCGTAAGATACAAGACTTAAATAACAAAATATGTATAAGAAAACAAAGCATTTAACACTCGAAAAAATCGTAATACTGATGTACTATTATCAAAATGATTTAAAAGGATCATATATTATTTCATAAATATTTATATGGTCCTATAATAATTTAATAACATGCTTTAAACAATATACAAAAGGATAAAACACCCTCTACTAATGAAAATTACATGGTAAGGGTTAATTTCGCAATCTCTTTATTATCCATGGTTTTTTATATGTAACTATCTACTGGGACACATTTATCATCCGTGTCCATGTTTCATAATAATTTATTTAAAGATTTTTTAAAAGTTAGTTAAATTAATTTTTTACCATGTTTTAATTGTTTATAATTTTTTTTTTCAATGAATCTTTGTATTGTTTTCCAAATGAGGTACTTTATGCCATTTTCAACAGATTAATGAAAGAACGTTTTTTTCTTTTATAGCTCAAGAGGAAATTTCTTCCTTCATGATTCCTAACCATTTTGATGTTTCCCATACAATCATATAAGTTTATTTTTAAAATAGTTGTTTTCTTTTATAATTATGTGAAATTTAAATAATTTCAATAAATAAATGGTTATTTCTCTCAAATAGTTTTAATAGTATAATTATATCATTTTCATATATATCATCATCATTTGTTTGATTTTATTCTTAATTGAGGTTGACCTATTATGATAAAATCTTCCATATTTTATTGAATGGTTTATAATATGTTTTTCTGTGGATGTACTATTTTGATACCATTCATGGATTATGGTTAAATTATTAAAATTTCTTAAGAATGATTTAATATGAATATTTATGTTGGTTATGTCTCATATTTTTCATATGAGGACTGCATTGGACATAATAATTGAATGTTTGTGAGAATTTGAATGAAAGCCCTATGGGTTGGTGATCAGTTAATGAAATCTCCTCAATGCATTAGTATTTCTCATGAGATAAAATATTTTGGTCTTTATCTAAGGTCTTACCAGTATATGTCTGGTCATGGAATGAGGCCATGACAATGTGATTATGATGTCAGGAATTATAAATTCCATAAATATAATATTAGTTAATGATAATAATTTTGATTATTCAATTAGTATAATATACATATGAAAATTTAAATGAAATCATTTGGTTAATTTTTTAGATATTATGCTCAATATTTTTTTTAATATGATTGTGTATCATTTTTATACCTTGCATTAAAAATTATGCTTATTAATGAAACCTTCTGCATTATTTTGATTCCCTTATTGATCATCTAGGCTCACCATTTTCTTATGTTTCATTTTTCACTTGGATGTGAATATAAATATTATGGTAGCATGTTGGGTTAGTATAAGGGATATGAGTGTTTTCAAAGGAGGCATTATGTTGCATTTTCATTTCAAGATATAATGTAAAAAATTTGTTTTTATCGAGTTTTTTCAAGGATACTAAATAGATTTGCTCTTTGGGATCTAATTACATTTGATCATGCTAATGTAATAATATAATTCACCAAATATAGGAAACTATGGTCGGTGTGTTATAGTTTCTATGAGAGGATGCAAAGTACGAACTGTGGAAAATAGATTTAGAAAAACATTGATTAGGGAACATTACACTAAGATGGAATTTAAGGAGTAGTATAGAAGAACATCCTAAAAATTAGATGACTTGGATATTGTGGGGGTATTCCAGTTCAATATAAATAACTCTAAAAATAGAGAAATTAAATGAATAATTAGTGATAATTTTTCAATAAGGTATATCTTATGATTATGTTTTCGGAATAAAATGTCCTATAGTTTAGTATGCCTTTGCTAGAGAACAATCATGATGGTTGACCTCTTGGTATGTATTTTTACATCTTCCATGTCATAGAGATGATCAATGATGCATTTATTAAACCTAAGATATAGTGTGGTGAAAATCCTCGAGGTCTCTCTTATTGAAGTAGTGACTAGTGACCAAGTGGTATTTTCAAAAATCCATTGTTATTGATATATTTTCAATTCAATGTATTAAATTTGTATTAAATAGTGATTATAAGGACACTGGGGTTTTTAAAACAAAAATGAATAGATGAAGAACAGAGGAAAAAAGACAAAGAATGAATTTTAGTGAGAAAAAGGCTAGATCAGGGTGGATAAACCCCAACAACTCTTCAAATATATACATAAAAAACCATAAACTCTCAATTCACTATATTAATTATTGGTGAATTAGATTACAAAACCCTCCCACCTATCCAATTAACAATAAAAAAGGTGTCTTCTATGCTTGATCATTCCTCTAAACTGGAAAATGGATCCCTTAACTTACTCAACATAGCCCAGAAGTCTCAAAACGTAGAATGAAATTTGTGAGATCATTAGATCTCACACCCCAACTCAAATTAATTGTTCAAGAAAATTATATTTTAAGTTGAAAATAAATTTGGTGAAGTGTTCGAAATCTATTCTTGTGTATGTATTTTTCACTTTCAAACCCTTATTCATAGTTACAATCCACTATCGTGAAGAATATGTGATTATCATAATAATAGTATGATCTCTATGTAGTGTTGGGTTTCACTACCAAAATCAATCCCCATGAATTATTTCCCCATCTCTTTAGAATTGATATCGAAACACTACATGAATAATTAATAGTCTATCAAAACGAACACACTATTTTATTCATAAATCATAAGCCAAATAATGATATATATAGGACTAAAAGTATTAATATAAATGGTGAAAGTTGAAGAATTATAATGATGAAAGTAGGGGTTATAATATCTATTTGTGAGGGTGATTTTGGTGTCTGGGGTTATAGAAATTATATATGAGTGATCCTATTATTCAGAAAATAAAAAATATAAATGATGATAGAAAACAGATACCATGTTGCAGCAATAATCCATATAGAGTGCTGTGAGATGATCATCACTTAATCTGAGTGATTTCCTTGTGAGTGAACCCAGCCACTTGAAATTACAAAAACCTCTCTTATAATTATCAAATGATCAGCATCTGCACCCTTGATCACCTATTATTTCCATAAAATGAATGATATGATCATTAAGAAACAAAATAGAAATTCAAAATGGAAGAATTTTTTTTTTCTCGGATAGGGTTAATTTATGTATGAAGATTTTTCATACTTTGATAGATTAATATATAAATATAAATATAAATAAACATAATTCTATCATTTATAAACATAAATATATGGAATATTATATATATATATATTGAAAATAATTTATAATAAAAATTTTGTTAATATTAAAACATTATTAGAATTAGTATAGTTACATGAAACTATATATATAATTATTATTATAAAAATTTGTTAATGAAAATATTAATATATATAATTACTGTTATTTTTATTAAATATTATATTAAATATATAATTGTAAAATTTAAATAAGAATCAAATGAAGTGGTTTTGCTCGATATAAAGGGGGAGGGTTAGACTTTGACCATAGGAGGGGAGGGTTGGTGTAGGTCCCAGGATTCCAGTGATGGTGTGAAATTTTAATTTTATGGGGGTATTTGGATTGTAGTGAATATCAGTTTGGTGGTGCTCAATATTTGACGGGTGATAAGGGGGGTTTCAGTGTAGGTGCCCAATGGTCATTGTGCTCTTGTGTTAGTGGTAGAGACAACATTTCATTCTACTCTGGGATTGTAGTTAGTGGTGCTTATCCTTGGCGGTTGAGTCTTGATTTTCAAATGTGGGTAGTGGGGGTGGATTTTATCCACTAGAATTATTATTTCTTCAATGATTTCATTATTATACTATAGATGCAGTTTTGATATGGGTTATTCCATGTTTTCAATTTGATTTAATGTTGATTCATGATTCATTTCCTGTATTTGTTTGATTTCATATGAATCTCCATCCACTACATATATCTAGTTCTTTTCATGACCCATCCCCGGGAGCCTGTTCTGTGACTACCCCAAGCTCACCGTTCATAGGTCAGGGGTTGGAGACTGCCACCGGAAAGGCGTATCACTTAAACGGTAAGGCATTGACTTTAAACCCGAAAACATGCTGACCAGGAACACGAAAAGATGAAACTAGGTAGTAGTACTGAAATAGTAAAAGTGTGTACTGAAAGTAAAGGGTTCTGCATACAATCCCCACAAAAAGATACAACAACTACAGAAATCTAAAAATAGAAAATAGATTTTGAGATTGTCCGCCAAGAATCCTACCTAAAGGGTATGTACTGGCCATCTCCATAGCTCTCCATGTTATCCATTCACCTCTCTGTACTACCTAATCCTGGACCATATAGTATTAGATGAGCTTCATTTCATCTGCACAAGACACAACAAGGTGCGGGCGAAGCACGTGTAGGGGTGAGTATTACAATACCGAGTAGGGACCCCAAGACCCCTGAAGGCCTCTCATATTTCTACCAAGGAAAACAAAAAAACATGATCTCAATCACAAATAATAAAGAAAAATACTCATGTCAATCAATTATAACTTATGTACAGATTCATATATGACGAATCGTAAAGATAGATCATCTTATTTTGTCAAAGTTTATGCTGCTGATGCACACTAGATCGCTTGGTGATGATCCACACAGGATCCCTAGGTTCTAATATACATAGTATCTCTAGGTGGTGATCCAATTAAGTTCTTGAGGTGCTGATCCACATAGGATCACTAGGTGCTGATCCAAACAGGATCGCTAGGTGATGATCAACACTGGATCGCTAGGTGTCGATCCACACATGATCACTTTTAATTTTTCACATCTCGACCTTACCCTGGATTATCAAACATAGTATGCTTGATTCAAGGAGGATATTCTCCTCATTCCATTAGTCATACATCAACTAGCATGATGTCACATGAGGAAGTAACACATTGATCCATCATGTCATAAGGGTTCAAAATAAACAGACAGCGTTTCAATTGGATGTCCGGTCTGCGAGTTATATTCTTTTTAGTACTGAGGGCCTGGTTGGATTCAAGTACAATACTACCTAGGAATACTCCAAAATTCTCCAAAACATAGGTGGAGTATCTAAAATGGACCATTTATGTCCAAGTATTCTATCATTGCAGACTGTTCATAATACAAACGTCTAGTTTATGAGATACAACCTTTTATGAGTAATTGGGCCAAAATGGGTTCGTGTCTAGTTTAGGTCCACCCATCCCGACCCGAAATAGCTGGGTCGTGGACTGGTTTAGCCTGAATAGGCTGGGATGGGTTGTGGCGGGCTCAACCAACAGGGTAACCGGCTGGCATGGCCTGAACTGACTGGGATGGGCCTCCGTGGGCTCGACCCGCAGGGTAGCAGAGTAGCCCGGCCCACCTCGGCTGGGTGTGGCCAGTAGGGCAGCCCAGCCTGATGGCAGTGCGGTCTTCCAGTTCGGCGATTGGGCAGCGTTCACTCTCCCTTTCCAAATAGCAAAGTTGTACAGGCTGACTAATTGGTGGTGGGCTACGTGGAGCCACCTTGGCTGACAGCGAGACCAGCGTGGCATGGGTCCCCTTCGTCTTGGCTTCGAAGAAGCAGCCACCACCTGTAGTGCATGATGACAAGTTGCTCTCCACCAATATGGCTGGATGAGATCCATCTTCCCCCTTCGTTCCTCCGTGGTGCCATGTGGTGCCATCTTTCCACCACGATATGTGGTTGTCGGTCGCCGCCCCCATCCGCCAGCGCTGACTCTTCTTCCATGGGGCTCCAGCGATGATCAAGATCTCATTTTTAACATCCTTTTATGCCAATGGGCCTCTTGAGATTCATCATTCCTTGTGATCCTTCTAGTTTTAAGGTTCCATCATTTTGAATAATCCTCACCCAAAGAATTCCATGATAAATCAAGAGTCAGAGGGTTCGGGCCTTGTTCGTTGGCCTCGTGCCCTGTGCATTAGCATCATAACATGGGTGACATTAATTCTTCTTTAGACACTTATATTTAATCAACAATAAACCCATATTATTAATCAATACAAAACCCCTAACATTTAGAATAATTGTATGTGTCTCGGTTATTGTGGGAGGAGAGTCCTCATTGGATGAAGTCACTGGTGTTCGTCGATCTCAGATTGTTTCCACCCAATATTCTATCCTACAATGGTGGAAGATGTTGAAATTTTTCTCCCGAGGTACCTCACAGTCATCCCCATAACCTCAACCCGATACTCAATTAAATAGAGGGGGAGGGTGAGTGACGCATCACATGAATTAATGAGGTTTATTAATTATTAAACCTCTTAATTCCCAATGGTTTGGTTACACAACTGAAGAGTCAATCCATTAAATGGATTGACAACCCATCGGTGCCACCACTACTGCTCAATATGAGGCAGGGAAATAAAACAACTATTCTTATGTTATTGTATTATTTCATTAAAAGTTGAAAAATAAATCATTTTCACCCAATCGGCTGTGGTTGAAGTTAAACCTCCCTTAAGTGAATCCCAACATTGTGGAATCAACGGTGCCCTCATATATTTAATCTAAGCACCGGTTCAAATATACAGAACATTTCCCATTCATTTACTGAACATACATAAAAAAATGTTCAAAAATCCATTACGGGCACATCGGGCCTCAGATTCAATCAACATAAATTTTCACAGAAACATAGTAATCCCAAAAAAAATTAAAAAATTATATATAGAATTTATGAGTCTTCAAATTCTCCCAACCTTAGGGATTTTCTTTCCCTAAAACTAAAAAAACTACTGGAAAATGGTGGTACGAGCACGTATATGAGCATCCCACTCCTAGGTTCTCTCCAGAAGATTCTCCAGTGGCCAATGTACTCGCACCCTAGGAATTGACTGCCCACAGAGGACCCGCTCCTGTTGATCCTCTATCACCATCAGGCACTCCATAAACATCTCCCCATCATCGATGTACAGCTTGCCCTGGTCGATAAAGTGCGATGGATCATGCACGTACATCATCATTTGTGACACATGTAAAAAATTGTCCACCCAATGCATCTATGGGGAAAAGATAGATTGTATGCCACCTCACCTACTTTAATAAGGATATGAAATGGTCAGATAATCCTCATATAATGCTTGCTTCCCTGACCAAACCTACGTAATCCATATAAAGTGAGACCCATAAGAAGATATTGTCTCCCTTCCCAAACTCTTATAGTCTCTTTCTCCTATTAGAATAATATTTATGCCGGATATGTGTAGTCTTCATCCGCTCCTAGATGATCTACATCGTCTTTGTGGTATCTTGTACCAACTCTGGACCCATAAGTGGCGACTCCCTTGGGTATGTCCTGTATTGAAGTCATCTGTAAGGTTGCATATATAGTTCCTCAAACGGAACCATGCCAATGGTGGAGTGATAACTAGTGTTTTAAGTGAACTCCACCCGTGGGAGGTGGTCCTCCCAACTATATCCAAAATCGAGGACACAATAACGAAGCATGTCTTCAAGTTTCTATATGGTCCACTCCGTCTAACCATCTATCTTAGGAGAGAAGGAAGTGATCAAGCATAGCTATGTCCCGAACACTTTCCACAACCCCTTCCACAAGCAGGATGTAAAACATGTGTTGCGATCTGAGATGATCGCGGAGGGAACCCCATGAAGTCGAAAAATCATCTATACATAAAGGAATTTCAATCTATCTACTAATCCCTTCTCTCACATGGGTAAGAAGTGAGCCGACATGGTGAGTCGGTCATCGATCACCCAGATGGAATCGTGGACCCTGGATATACATAGTATCCCTATCATGAGGTCCGTGGAGATACCATCCCACTTACACATTGGTACATCAAGTGGCTGAGTTGTGCTTGTTGAAACCTAATGCTCATCCATCACTTGCTTACAAGTTAGGCATCACAATAGGATCTCTGCCACCATTTTCTTCATCCTTGTCCACTAGTACTGACGTCGAAGGTCTAAGCATACTTTCACCACTCTATGATGTACCTCCAAAGGGGATTTATGGAACTCCCTCAAAACCCCCTTTCAGAGAATCACTAGCACCATAGTGCATCATATAAGGAGGAGGAGGTGATTCCCACCTTCAAAAAATCTATAATGATCACATCATGGGGATATCTGAACATGTCGTGCATTGTAGTAAACGTCCCCAAGTTGTCCCTCCCTCACTCTCTATATGAGTGGGGGTGTAACTAACATGGACTAGAGGTAATATGATCCATCACTATCCACAAAAGATAACAACAACGCATCTAGTTTCTATATTTCCTCACTCAACAACTGTAGACCAGAAAATTTTCTAAATGAATCTACTGCTACATTCCCCTTCTCAAGAGTGTAGACTTTTTGAAAGTCTTATTCTAGGAGTAACTACATCAATCATCATTGTTTCAGGTTCATTTCCTTCAATGAATAGATATAACTAAGCCTCTTGTGATCAGTGTAAACAAGAAAATGTTCACCCATCAGTTACTGCCACCATATATTCAGCACAAAGACCACTGCTGCTAACTCTAGGTCAATGGTAGTATAGTTATTTTCATGTTGTCTCAACAATTTAATCCATATGCGATCACCACTCACCCCTACATCAGGAAACAACTTAGTCCAGTCCCTGATGCATTGCAGTACACTACATACCAAACTCCCTCTTCTAGTAGCCTCATGATTGGGGCGCTCGTCAGTCATTGTCCCAACTCTTGAAAACCCTCTTAGCATCTATCTGTCCACACAAAGGGGTTTCCCTTATTTTTCAAAGCTGAAAAGGGCTCGAAATTTCTGGAAAATTCGAGTACAAATATTTGGTAGTACCCAGCCAATACTGGGAAACTCCTCATCTTGGTCACACTCTTTTGTGGCTCCCAAGAAAGCATTGGATGTATTTTCACCGGATCTACTACAACTCCAACATTTGAGATAACGAGCTCTAAGAAGTGGAGTTCCCGTATCTAGAACTTGAACTTTGAGATCATAACATATATTTGGTGCTTTAGTAGTGTATCTAGAAATATCTGTAGGTGCATGGCGTGCCCCTCCTCTGACACTGAGTATATAAAGATGTCTTCATTGAAGACCACAATGAAGTCATTGAGGTAAGGAGCTGAAGACAGCTTGATCTGAAGTCTATCTTTTAAATCCACCGTGCTCCCTTCAGCTGGTTGAAGAGATTATCTACCATTGATAGTGTATACATGTTCTTCATGGTCACCTTTTTCAGGCACCTATATTCCACTTAAAGCCTCAGACATCCATCTGCGTTCAAAGAAAACAAAATTCAGGATGCCCATGGTGAAACATTGGGCTTTCTGAACCCCATCATCTTCATGTCCCCCAACTATACCTACACCTCACGAAGATACATGGGATCCATCTGAAATAATTGTGTTTATATCATCCACATCACGAGGTACAAGACAATGTAAAAATTTACCTTATTCTGAAGCAGTACTCCCAAAACATCATCAGGAAAGACACCAGCATAGTGGTCCACCATTAGAGGATAACTCAGACTCCTGACATCAAAAGCTCAGAGGGTATGGCTTGAAAACTGGTGATTGACCAGCTGCACCATCCACTATAGAGGTCCACTTTGTTCTACAATAATTCCCTACTCATCAATGAAGGAAAAATTGTTCCCATCCTCATGGACACGTCGCACAATTCACTTCAAACTGTCGATCTGAGCATGGACTATGGATAGCTACTCATTACCCAAGATGATGATGTAAGGCCTCAACGTTCCTATTAATAGATCATAGATGAAGCTCTCACCTCCTAGAGTTATCTCATACTGTCTTCACCAGTGTGAAATCATCAAATATTCTCTCATTGGAGTCATTAATCATAATTATTGAGCTGACTACTCCATCGTAATATCTTATCTTTGAATGAGTTTTGTGGAAATAAAAGAGTGACTTGAACCTGTGTCAATAAGAACGGCAGGTAGGGTGGAATAAACACAGATTGTACATATAATCATCTATGGTGCATTATAGTACTATGCATCTTCTGCCTAAATCTATGAATGCCCTTCTCCACCAGCTCCATGTGGTTGGGGTGGACTCCCATGGGGTGGTGGTGGTAGAACCTCAAACCATCGTCCACCACCTAATGTGCAACCTTCTCCTCTACCATTTCTGACACCCTACAGACCCCCTCCCTTGATCCTCAACCACTGCCTTGACGGTCCCTTGGTCATCAACTGATTATCTCTGTGGGGAGTTGGACAATTTTTATCCATGTGACTCTATCTACCGCATGAGTAACATGATTTATTCCTCAGAAGTACTCCACTTCCCCGTTAGCTATGCACCTTCGACCATGTGTTCTAGGTTCATCCATCGGAAGGTCTGGCCTACTCGGAACACTACATCATCTTCCTACTTCCTACAATAGATGACACAACTACCTATTGTCTAGTAGTGTCCCTCACATTCGGTTCATGTTCAGTTAATAATATTTCCATCAATAATGCTCGCTTGAGCACTCTATCCTACGTCGGGATGTTGAGTGATATCATCGACTCTGTAATCTCCTACCGGAGACCCTGCTCAATGTTTTGGGCCCTTGAGAATGTGTCATGTTCCACATCAGCTGAGTAGCGTGACAGATCAGTGAATCTTGCTGAGTACTAAGCCATTGATAGGCTTCCCTATAGTAGGTACATTTGCTATTGGGTACGAATTGAGTGTAAAGTATCTTATTCAAACTCTATCCTGAAGAGGGTATCGATGTCCAACCACAGGAGTGTCACCACCTCATGTTTCTGGAGTTTCAGACTCCACCATATCTGTAATGATCCCTAAAAGAGGATACTAGAAAGGATCACAATTTGATCTTCTAGAGTGTCAACAAAATGAAAAACACATGCCATAACCTCCTTCTAGTCCTCGCCTTCAAAGAGATCTATCTCGCCTCAAAACTTCAGAGACCTATACCATTGAAAATCGGGCAACGCGCTCTATCAACGTGCACCATATACTGGTGGATTTGGTGAATATTATTTCCAAATGGGTGGTGGTGGTGCTGGGTAACCACCTAAAGGTGATAACATAGCAATAGGGCCTTGCACTGAGGCCTCACCACAATCTATAGGCCTAGGCTTGGCGACTAGCACCAGAAAGGTGTATCGATAAAATGGGAAGGAATTTCCATTAAACCTACAAACACACAGACCGAGAACACGAAAAGATGAAAACAAATTAGCAGAACAACAATAGTAAAAGAGTTTATTGAAAGTTAAGGGGATAGAATACAAGCCCAACTACAACATACAACTTCAACGAGAAATTAAAAATAGAAAATAGAAAGAAGATTCTGAGATCGTCCACCAAGAATCCTACCTGAAGGGTAGGTACATGTCATCTTATTAGCTCTCCACATCAACCAGTCACCTCCATGTATCGCCTGGTGCTAGATCATCATGTCTCAGTTGTTCTGCTCGTCATCTTCACAAGACACAACAAGGTGCAGGCAACGGCCGTGCATAGGTTAGTATAAAAATACCCAGTATGGACCACCAGACCCCCAATGGTCTCTCAAAATTCCAAAAAGGATAAAAATAAAGCATGATCTCAATCACAAATCACAAAGAAAAAGATTAAGATTAAACCCAGTATAACATAAGAATAGAAATACATATGATTAGTTGTAATGCTACATCATCTTATTCTATCAATGGTTTTGTTGAGGATTCACAAAATATCGATCTGTGTTGATCCACTGAGGATCTCTAGGTAATGATCTACATATGATCACTAGATGTAGAACCATAGAGGATTTTGAGGTGCTGAACCACAGCAGATCTCTAGGTGGTGATCCACAGATGATATCTAGGTGATGATCCACACAAGATCGCTAGGTATTTATCCTCCCATGATTGCTAGGTGCTGATCCACATAGGACCACTATTAATTCTTCATGTCTCAAATAGCCACTGGATTCTCATATATAGTACAATTGATTCTGGGTTGATATGATCCTCAATCCATCAGTCATACATAAACATGAACAAAATCCCACGAATAAGTAACCCAATGATTTGTCATATCATAAGGGTTCTAATGAAAAAGACTGTGTGTCAATCAATCTCCCGATCCGAGAATTATGCACATTTTAGCGTCGAGGGCCCGATTTGATTCCGGTATGTCTGAACCCAAATGTACAACATTTTTCTCCAAAACTCTGGTGGAGTATCTCAAAAGAGCCGTCTCATTCAAAGGATTCCACTGTCGTAGATGGTTCATCAAACAAGCATCTGGTTTATGAGATACGACCTTCAAAGCGTATCTGGGCTGAAATGGGGGAGAAACAAATGAACGAAGAGAAAAAAAAGTGAGAAACAAAAATGATAATATTTATTTTTTTGAAGTGGTTTAAGTAGCTAATGAGGGTACTAACAAAAAACTCATATGGGGTATTGTTAGGCCCAATTTTTTGGGTTATATTTCTTGATAATAGATATGTATGATGATTATGATGAATAATGATAGTATATTTGGAATATAATGGATGTAAATCTATATTGAATAATGTTTTCAATAAGATCCATAATTTCCATATGATTCAATATGATCCATCAAATTGGGTTGTTGATAAAATTTCAGAACATGTGGAGATTGAATTCATCATTATAATGAGAAATAAGTATGTCGCAGATCGGTTTAGTTTCCAAATAGGAAAAGGAAATAACTTCACTTTGTAAAAGATGGTGATCAGACTCAAAAATAGTATTTTTGAATTCATTATATACACGAATTCTTCATATTAATTATTTATAACTAACGTTACTAATGAAATTACATCATATTCAGAAGTTTTTTATGGATTAAAAGGATCAACAGATCCACCTTAGATTCAATCAAGGAAAATTTGATTGTATTGAATTTTTGATCGCAATCAGATTCATCATGGATCTAATATAAATGTGATGATGATTTTTTGGATCATGGAGATATCATAAATCATAAACATGTTTTAAAACTATTGACTAAATATTTATGAAAGAAAGGGAGAGAAAAATATTTGGTCAGTCGTATTCAGTCTGATTGTAAACATGCTAATCATATTCAGGATGAGAATAAATGAAATACGTTTATATGGAAGTTTCAATACTTTTCATTTAAATTCAACTGATGTGTAATATGATCTTCATTGTAATAAATGTATTTAATAATTTCATGTTATAAGGAAATGTTTGTGCAAGATGAAATTTTGTGAAGCCAAAGATTTCCAGTATCAAGATCATCATAATTATCATTTTGAATATAGACTTTTTAATGGATGAGGATAATGATCATAATGAAGGGCACGTTTCTTAGTAAAAAACAAATGAAAAAAATATATTAATCCTAAAATAAATAATATATTGTGCATCATATTCAAGACCAAAAATAATCCATAGATACTGATTCATCATATTCAGTGTGTCAATATATTCATCATTGGAAGAATTTTGAGTGAAGGAAAAGTCATTGCTATCAAATTCCAAAGAGAAATATGAAGGTGAAGTCAATGATTATGATTCAATTCCATCATACTATGTATTGCATCATACGAATTAGAGGGATAATTTTTTGGAACTGCTGAATACAAAGAATATGGAAAAGTATGTGGTGACCAATAAGAAGGAATAATAATCGTATTTTGTAAAAAATGTATTAAACGATTAAAAATTGGTTGAATTACATTGTATTTTGATTAAATAGGTCAATAAGAATCAACTATTTATCATTTCTCTACATCGTAATATTTTATGTCATAATGAAAATTATAATGTAAAATTGAAATACGACTAAATCATTTCAAAGAATTCATATGTTAGCTAAAGTTTATAAAAGATTCCAGAAATTTTAAGAATAATTGAGAAGAATTGATGATGTCATAAATTTATCTAGAATTGAAGGGACCATGAAAATTTGGAGAATATGGTTTATTTGGAAAAAAATTTAGAATCCCAAACAAACCATATTTGGACCGCCTATAAAAGAGAAATAACTTTTTACTTTCTGATAGATGTATAGTTTATGAAAGGAAGTGGTAAGACAGAGATATGATGAAATTAAAGAGATAAGAAGATATTTATAGATTGTATTTATTTAAGAAGTCATTCTAGAAAAGAAGAAAATAGAATAGAAGATACAATATTGCATCCTATTTAGATAATAATTGTATTCAAGATGATTATCTTAGTTATCTAGTCATCATATTGAGCAATCAGACTGTGAAAATTGGGAATGGATTTCCAATATTAGACTTTAGTGGTTCAGAATTGACTCAACGGTATTATGAAAGAAATATATATATTTATTATTGATTAATCCGACTTCAGAATCATACAAGGAAACTATACAAAGATTTATTAAAAAAATCCCAGAAGATCATACTAGCTTATTGGGGAAGATAATAATGAATTGTTTTGAAAGATTATATTTGTGAAAGATGATCAAAAAGCATCACATGATATTTATCAAATAAATTTTAATATATAATTTCTTATAAAAATAAAACATTCCCTATTTTATTTTTTATATAGTTCTACCTGATTGTAAAGGAATATACAACTCATTTTATTCCACGCTAAAGGGTTGATTTCTATGTGATTTTTTAGCTTTTGAATTTTAAAAAATATTACCAAGGATTCATCTATTCTTTTTTAATAGTAAAAGATGAAAATAATTGTGTTTCAATTGATTTGTGTTTAATTTGTTTTCAATAGGGAAATAAATTTTTAAAAAACTATGAGTTTTGTTTCATTAGAAAAGAAACCTAAAAAGAAAAAGATATCATTGATTCACCCTTCCACCTCTTAGTGCCACAATAATCTGAACTATGAACATACACATTCATAATATTACAACATATATTGTAATATCCTACACTCTATGTGTTCCAACTGAGTACACCAACCATCACTACGCCCATAATGTATGCCAAGATCACATTCAAAATATTTCTCAAGTGATATTCCCATGACTCTAAAAAATTTACTGTAATTAGGAGTCCAAGTAATAATCAAAAGATTAATCACATTCGACATTAGTGATCAAAATAGTATAATAGGAACTGATTTTATCATTGAGAAATAAAAAAGGGAGAAACATAAACTCATGGTACAATGATCTAATATTACCTTTAACCACCTAAATCAGTAAATTAAAATAGAGAATATCAAGCCATGTCGTTCAAGACATAAATCATTGGTTTTCATTGAGTAAAATTTCATTTTGGTATCCCTTAATTATAAATGAGACCATGATAATCATAGTTACTTAACATTGGTAAAAATACATAATGAAACAGGGAAGAATAGAAGAACAAAAAGTACATGAATGAATAGAAAAAAGAATTAATATTGAAATGATGAAAATAAAAGTAAAATTATGTTTTCCAAATATAATGATAAGGGTCAAAATACTTTACCAAGAGGAATGGGGAAATATTTATAGCATATTGTGAGTCTTATTCTTCTTCCTCATTTAAGTGTGCAGAGTAAGAAAATAAAAAATCATGTTTTCCTATTAGGGTTTCCACATATATAGTTCCATGGGTGGAGATTATTATATAAATCATCTCTATAATATAAATCTTGAATGACATTAAATAACATGATATACAACTAGATAATAATCTTGGTGGTATTCACATGGATTTGTTTTTAGAGATCTTACTAATATTGATGAACGAGGAAATCTATATTTTATTTTATTTTTTCTCATATCTGTTTCAGGTAAAAAAAAATTCCATCCCATTTAGTTAAAAATTTATCTATTTCCAAAGTCATATGACATTGTGTAACTTATACACAGGGGTTGGGGAAATTATTATGGAACATGAAGTCAGATTTTATAAGTGGTTTAATTTCATTAACACCCCAATTATAACTAATTTCATACATTCACCAAGGAGTTCATTTCCTAATACATCAATGTAATAAAATTTATTAAATTTCTATATGTATGCTAATAAAACAATATATATTTTGTATTTTATTCTCATTAAAGTCATAAAAGATTATGGATGCATGAAAAGAAATGGAATATGAAATGGAATGGTCTTATAAGGGGATAAAAATATATCATGATGGTTAAAGTCATATGAACCCTATGATAATTACATGGTATAAATGCCTTTTTCATTTTTTATGATTTATTCTTATAAAAAATAAATAAATATTAATATTAGTATTTCACTGATTTAAAATACAAATGAAATATTTAATAAAAACTTGAAATAAAAACCTTTAAGACAATTTAATCCCAACACCAAAAATGAATGCACAGATTCATAATTAATCCCAAAATTTAAGAAACCATTAATAATCCATACATGTGGTATTAAATAATTAAATTCCATATTTTAAAAAATAATAAAAATGTTTTTTTCTATATGGTTAAAAATTATGGAAAAAATTGTAATTTAAAAATATATTTATATTATTCAATTATTGTAAATAACTACACCCATAAACATACCGAATTTCACTACCATAAAATTAAATTTATTCTAGATAATAGATGATTATATTTCCTCATTAAAACACACAAACTATAATATAAGATCATTGAATAATTATAAAAATATATATTCCCAAATTTTGTAATATAATAAAAAATATCACATTATTTAAACCCAATATTCATGTAATAGGTTTCATAAAATGAATTAAAATTATTTGAATATATACATTAACAAATGGAAATTTTTAATTTTTCATCATTCCTAAGATATTTACACAAAATATTTCTTTACAGGTCATTGGTACAACTAAAATTACACTATTATAAATAATTTTCCCAATTTTATCTATTTTCAATATTTACTTCTCCCAAATCCATTTGTTTTTTATAATTTTGAATTTATGGAATTTTTTTCAATCATGAAATCTGTACAAAAATATTGGATTTACATGAGGAATTTATTACTCTCACAAATAGTAAATAACTACATTAGGACATAATATGGGATCCCAAATAACTACCTTACTTTAATTTTAATTTAAATATATAATTTCCTTTTATGCTTTCTCCATAATGTGTTCCTATTTTGAATGGAAATGTTCCCAACAATTATGCGGCAAATTTAGCTTCTTTGTATTAAAATTTTGATTCCACATAAAAAATTTCAATCACCTTCATTTCCCTATGTAAGGTCCTATATTCAAATAATATGATCCTTATTAGGTTTCTGAAGCTCATGGTGCTCAGAGGAGGTGTAGAGTTAGTATGGGGGTTTAACAATAATAATCAAGCAGCTTGGATAAAACCAGGCGTGTAGGTGTTTCATATCATGTATTCACAACTTTCCCCTTCTATAAGTCCCTTTCAAATCCTAAAAGTTGGTCATGTCTTGTTTATGATATTTCATGGGGTGTTACATAGGATATAAATATTTTATAATAAATAATTTTATTTTATGAACATTCAAGTGAGATAGAAATCCTAAAATATACATGATATGTTAAGGGGTTTCAAACTATGTAAATACCCTTTGTACCATGCTTATAAATTTTGTAGTGGCTTGGGAGTTATCAGAACCCTATACCTTCTCTCATTTTACAAGCAGGAATAAACCATATTTCCATGGGATTCTGGATTCCTTAAATGGGATCAATCCCAATAATTTCTTATTAAATATTTTGTGTTCTGTGGTATGTTATTCATCTTCACTTTTAGTTCATTGATTATGTTTCCCCTCCATATTTTTTCAATGTAATGGAAGTTCATCTCTATGTTTCCAGTAGAGTTTATAAGGATTTTTTCTAATGTAGTTATAATGCTACATAATTTGAGAGAATAATATTCTAGGGGTATTGGTGATGAAGTTCAACAATTTTGGATTATTTTTTCCTGAAAAATATTTATTCTATTGACGTGTGAGATTAATTTCATCTATATTTATTTGTTTGTAACTATAAATTTATCATGGAATAACCCATTGGATAGAAATGTAATTTAAATTATAATAATTGAACCATATTAATAAATAATTTTTTACTGATCGCATTTTTATGTGAATTATACCTTGAGAGTGTTTTTCCTATTTATTTACTAGAAAATGTAGTGACCTTGTCCTTTTATACATATTGTTAAATGATTTTAAACATAATTATCCTTCAAATAATATCTAGTTTATTGGGATGATTATGTACATAAATAAATATAGTTAATCCATACTAAAAAACCATTTATTTAATCTTTTTAATGATCTCCTAACTACGTTTGAGACCTTACATCTACATATGACAACCTGGGGAGTACATGAACAAATGGATGAGCTAAAAACCCCAGTTTGAGGATAAATTAGGATATGAATCATTATAACAGGAGTGGGTATAATAATTATCTTTATAAGAAAGAATAGTATCATTATAATAATCATGGGATGAAGCATTATATAATGGTATGGAATTTAAAAATTCGTAAAATTGAAACATCGTTTCTTAGTGGTCAACACCACAGATAGTTGTGAACCAATATAGCATCATATTCCCCAAAAACATATGGGAATAATCCTAAAATCATCAATGAGAAAAAATATAGCATCATTTTCATTAACATTTTACATTATCTCATGATATACATCACATTACCCAATGCATTTATGGATAATATAAGTTTACACTCACCCGTCACAGCCAAAAATTTACATAATCATGTGTGCCACCTAAAAGTTATGAAAATAAGTACCATAGAATTACCCATGGAATGGAAATGGTTTTCCTGAGAAATTTATAAGGAATGTATTAATGAATAAAAACAGGTGTTCCATAAATAATAATGGAATAACATACATGTTATAAGAATCAACAATCCTGATTTAAGATGAAACAATCTCAATACAAGTAAAAGATGTGTTTTTCAGAAACAATTCTTATTTTAGAAATATAGTTACATTTTTCACAAAATCAAATTAGAAACATGTATATCCATGAAAATAAAATTTATGAACCAAAAAATTATTTTTTAGGAATAATTAAATAACTTCATGACAAAAAATTTTCATAAAAGTGGGAGACCACAAATAATGAAAATTGGGATTGATAATCTCCTTACCTTAGGTATGATTTATTCTTTCAATTTTATATAATTTATAATAAAATTAAATTTATTGGTTAATAAATATATAAAATATTCTACATATATTTGATTAATTATAATTTTTTTATGTTCATTTATTTTATTTTCACAAGTTATGTTGTTCAATTTCATCGTTTGGGTGTGTTCATTATCTTTGTTATCATGTTCGATTTACTTGTACAAATGTATGGAAGATCGTGTAAAATGGGGATAATTGTCCGTAATTGAAATTAAATGTTATTAATAAACATAAATAATATAAAATTGTCTTATATAATTTTTTTTCTATGAATGAGGATGATGAATTAGAAAACACATTTATTGCATCCTTTTAGATTATTTTTACATTTTTTCAATCATCAGGAACTTGTTTTGTTTTATTAATTAATATTATTTATATATAATTTTTCAAGAACATTAAAAAATATTTTATAAATATATTATATTCATTTTATTCCATTAAAAATAGTTTTATGACCAAACATGAAGGTGGAATTGAAAATTGAAAACTTCTCATCCTTCAATGTGATAAATCAACACATCACAGAGGATGTTTTCATTTTAGATCAAAATAATAGGAGAAGTGGATTGATGAAAGATTATTACATTAAAATAATAAAATAATAGTATTTATAATATATTTTAGTTATCATGAAACATGAATAATGGTAGTTTAATAGAGAATAAGAAAAAAAATGAAATTGGAAATTGAAGAGATGAAAAAAAGAAAGACGCTTTAATCTCTACAATACTTCTCCTTGAGAAACACCTTTGTGGAATTGGGATTTTTATTTAAAAAGAGGATCCAAGTCATGGGATGGATACTTGGTAATAGTATTGGGTAGAATTTGAAAAATATTTAAGGTACTAGGGGTGTGCGGAGAAGAGGTGGTATTTATAGTGGGAGGAGAGGGGTGTTTTTTACTATTTTATTCATTAGTTTATTATGAAAGATCAGGTCTATGAATAGTGTTTACACTCTAGACTAAATATATTAAAATGATAAGTATTTTTATAGATTCTGGGCTTATATCTTCCACACAAATTCTATGAGTCGAAAATTCATGTATTCATTAAAGATCATTAATTAATTTACTTCACTATTCCCCAAAATTTCATCTAATTTATAAATTTCCCAATAAATTACCATACCCATTTTTTGATATTTATAATTAAAATATTTACCTATTTTTCTAAGATAAACATCTAAATATGATAAATTAATTTTTTTACTAAAATCACCATTTATTTAGAAATATTGATTTCAAAATTATAACTCAATTTATGACTCGCAAAAACATTAATTAAGGTCTCATTAAATCAAATTACAATCATAAGACAACAAAATATTCTTTTAGGAAACTATTTTATGAAATTAATTTTTTTATTATTATGTTAAATTTATAATTGTTATTAAAGATTTCCCTTTCAAAAAATATGAATACATAATTTATAAATTTTAAAACTTTTAATTATATTATTCCATGAAATAAATATATCATATTTTCATTCATGGTATACTTAATTTTTTTATAATACCATAGGTTAGGTATCTATTCTATTGGAAAGGTTTCTATTCAAAAATTATATATTACTATTCCAAAGTTCGTGTTACTATTCCATAGGTTTCTTTTCCTTAATTTCTATAAATAAATCTTATATAATTCATTATTCATTTTTAATGTTTTTATTTCATTCTATATGGGATTTTATGTGATTTATACAATAGGAAATAATTACAAATGGCGTAATTCAGTGATAAAATTTTGATTTGTTACATTATTACCCTTTATTAAATTCAACCAGTGAAATTTTGTTCTTTTCATACATGAGAAAAAAAATATAAATTTATAAGCTTCATTAAATATGTTATTCAGAACATAAATGAGGTATTCAATATTTCATGTTGTAATTTTCCTTATGTGGAAATGGTTCATGCATCAAAATGGTATCGTTGGATATTTTTACAATCATCTACATCCTTTATCCAATAACAACTCACACATATTTGATTAAATAAATAGAATAATCGATAAATCATAATAAATTAATTCTATAATATAATTTTGAAACATCCACTTGAAAATTAATTATTTAAAATAAATATAATTATTCATTTTCAAATATTTTAAAATAATTTTCTTATAAATTAGGTTGAAAATTTCCCCAAAGAATGAAATTTATTATTTGATACATATATGCTACTCTAAGGTCTCCCTCTTCTACAACATCTATAAAATCATTGATTGTTTTAAGTGTTTCAAATAAAGAAAAGATTATTAAAAGTACCTAATGGTACTTCCTATGATTATTGTTGTAAGAAATTTTAGAGCGCATGATTCTCCAATAGTCAATACTTGATCCCTTAAGTATGTAGGTGATGGTATAGTTATTGGATTCCTAAGAAAGTTTTTTTTATGTAACATGGATATTGGTAAAATATTCAAAGTCATGTGACCATGACATCAGGATAATATTTCCAATTTGGGGGGCTATAATACAAACCTAATAAGAATAGTAAAGGGGTTGTTTGAACATAAGTGGATAAACTTATAAACGGAAAGAATATCCTAACTTGTGATTCCATGTGTTTAAATCAAGGTTATCCACTATGATATAATTATCCCTAGTGATATTAATAAGGTTTTCAATTATTAATCTCGAAAAATAAATAGACTATAGTCTATACCAAATATAGTGACCCTATCCCTTTACACATATCGTTTCTTGATATTATTCAAAATTATCCTTAAACAAAAACCAATCTCCAAAAATTATAGTGTCTTTGTATGATTAGGTATATAACTCAAAATAATTAAAAAAATAAAAAACCTCATTTATTTATTATTTATAATGAGCTCGTATCTTCCTTTCATCCCTTGCATCTTTATAGGTCAACCTGGGGAATACATGAAGAAAGGATGGGCTAAAAAGACTAGTAAGAGGATAAATAAAGACACAAGTCAATATAAAATGAGTGTGGAAAATATTTATCATCATAACATAATCATAGTGTCATCATCATAATCATGATAAGATGAAATATATAAATTCATGCAATGTGTAAATGCATAATAATGAAATATCATATCTTAGTGGTCAATGACCCACATAGTTGTAAATAAAGCTAACATCATGATCACGCGTAACATAAGTGAATAATAATTACATAATCAATGTTATAAAAACTTGAACCATGATCCCTCATATTATTTTTTATCACATGAGATACATCGCATTACCCATTTAATTGGAGATCAATATAATTCCGGGTTCCCCCATGACATTATAACATTTACACAAACATGCATGACACGTAGAACATATAACAATCTTTTCCATAAAATAACCCACAGAATGGAATGAGAATAATTAATAAATGTATAACCAAATATACTTGTATTTTATTCATTATAATTTTATTAAGTTATTTTATCTCTATTTTTAGGAGTTATAGTGCTCAATTTTATCATTCGAGGCTGTTCATTTTCTTGGTTTTCTTGATCTGTTCACCTGTATAATTTAGTGGAAGACCATGTAAAAAGGGGATAAATATCCATAATTGACATTATTTGTTATTAATAAAATTTTTTAATTTTATATATAATTATATATAATATTTTCCAATATATTTTGGATGATTCATTAGATATAATGTTAATGATAAACGTTTAGACTATTTTGGTGTTTGTCGATCATCATGACCTAGTTATGTTTATTTAATTAATATTATATATCTATATATTTATATTGGTTCTAGAATATTAAATATGATTTATTACATAGATTATATACTTTTTTATCCATTAAAAACGTGTTATTACCAGCCTTGAAGGCATTCATGGAAATTTAAACTCATCATCATTTAATCTAATATATCCACACATCATGGAGGTGATTTCATTTTTAATAAAAATTTATAAAAGAAGAATTGTGATGATGGATTATTCCATTAACATAATATGATTCTATTATATTTAAGATATTGGAGATGTAATTCCATTTGAATAAGCAGGGGTGAGGGTAGAATAAGAAAACTAAAGAAATTTGAATGAAATTAAATGAAAAGGAAGAGGTTTTTATCTCTGGAATCCTTCCCATTGAGAACCTCGTTATGGGAATTGGGGTTCAAATTTTTTGGGAATAAAAGGCTCATGTATGAAATAGAGAGACATGGGAAGAGTATAAATATAAATTTATATAATCTTTGTGGATTTTTTGGAGTGATGAGAAGAGGTGTTTAGAGGATATATTTATTGTGGGCTGATAAGAGTGTTTTTTATTATTTTATTCATATTTTATTATTTTGGAAAAATACTATGAATAGTATTGATTCCAATGATTCAATACAGAAAATAGAGAAGGATTATTTGAGAATATTTTATTACAACATTCATAAATCACCTACGACCCAATAATTCATGAATTTTTTTAATTAAGTAAATTGTCGTATTTCAATATTCACCAAAATTTAATCTATTTTAAAAAATCCCAAAAAATAACCCTAACCATTTTTTTATTTTATAATTAAAAATTGATTTCAATTTTACCAAAATAATTTTTTATGCAACGGGAAATTTAATTTTCAATTAAAACCATCATTTATTTGGAAGATACAGATTTAATAAAATTAATAAATTTATGACACATTAAAAATTTAAGTAATTCCCCATTAAATTATATTATTATTATCAGAAAAAAAAAATTTAATTTAAGAATATATTTTATGAAGATAAATTTTCTTTTATTTCATTATGTTAATTATAAAATTGTAAATAAAATCTTATGTTTCACAAAATACGAATAATTAATTTACAAATTTTAAAATATTAATTTACTTATTACATGAAATAAATATGTCACATTTAATTCTTGAGATACATATATTTTATTTATACTACCATAGGTGAGGTTACTACTCTATTGGCTAGGATTATATTATTAATGGTTATATTACTATTCCATTGGTTTATATTCCTTAATTTCTATAAATACTTATTATTGCATTAATCAGTATTTTACAAAGTTTTAATTGTATTATATAAGTGATTTAATGTGATTTATAATAAAATATATAATTATAATAAGAGAAATATCGTTGATAAATGTTTTGGTTCATATAGATAGTGTAATTTCTATTCAGTTCTTGTTAACATGTCATGTTACGTTGTGGATTGTCATGTTATTTTATATGGAAATTGATAAATATCATAAAGTTAGAATTAATTTAAATATAATTGCATTTTTAATCAATTAATGGGATTGTTTGAATATGGGTTTTCATGAAATTTTATAATAATAAAATCAACATAATTCACATGTTTAAAATAAAACAATCGTACATGTTTTAATGGAATATAAATTTATTGTGAATCATGATAATGATTCTTGGGAATGTTGATAACAAATAAAATGCATGTTGAATGAGAATGTTACTTCCCATAGTTTTATGAATTTTTCTTAAATGATAGAAATACTCTTTGACCTTTTTTTCGCTTATTATTGACTAATTCCATAGGTTTCCAATAGATGGAACCTAGGACAAATAAATCACTCAATTTAATATGGAATAAAAACCCACTATTTGATAATGAAAATTGTTCGGGCCAGATTGTCCTTTTTTCTTATGAATAATGATGATCCTTGATTTTGGAGTTTTAAGAGGAATATTACATGTTGAGGATAGATGCCTAGTTTTAGGTCCTAGATTTCCCTTGGAAATACTAATTATTTTTATTCTTTTTTGATGTTCTCTAGATGTGAGATTCACTATGCATTGTTATATAGGGCTTGGAGGCCCATATGTGATTTGATCCTACGATGGATTGTGTAGTGTGGTTAGGTTTGCCCTAATAATGTGGAATTATTTTACACCTGAGATCGTTAGGGGCATCAGGGGATGAATTCGGGTGTCATAGATGGAATTTTCGATTACGGAAGAATTTTAATCTAGGAATACCCATTGATATTATACTGGAATTCTCTCGTATAAATATGATTATTTTCGAATTATTGGGTTTTTTTTTATTTGATTCCCCATTTCATGAGGTAGTTGGATGTTCTTGGTTGCATGTTTCCCCTTGGTGGTAGCTTATTATGGTTATATTATATTACCTAGATTGGGGAATTATTGTAGCAATGAATAAAAATTTATTTAACCATGTGTTTTGTGAAGATGGAATGAAATTTATAAAAGATTTTTAAATTGATAAATCGAGGACTTTGTTTGGAATATTCATTGAAGGAATTGAATTTACTCATAGGATTATTGTGATGTATTGTTGAATAATATCAACGTTTAATTAATATATAATTTAATAATTAAGAATAATATTTGATAAAAATAAAATAATTACTAAATGTAACTCTTTCAAATTAATGTTGATTTTAGTATACCTGGACATATTATTGGAAATCATGAGTTTGTGTGATGTTAGGAGCAGTTGATTCTAGCACTTGGTTATTCCCATAGTTTCGTTGGGAGCTGTATTATATCCTCTATATTTTGTGACATAACATGCTTCCCCACCCATGTTGGTTTGGGTGACTGACACCGAGTGGACTACGGGAGGCTGCTTTCCTTGACATCCTAATGGGATGATGGATAACTAGCTACACCCTCTAGTCTTGTTCTCCTCACTTGTAAGTTATTTTTGCGGGAATTCATGGTGGTTATTTTTCCAGTGTATTTTAATAAAGCTCCATAATGGCTTGTGGTTATTTTACACACATGTATTATGAGATATACTATCTAAATGTTTATTATGGATATAATGTTTATTGGAAGTAATTACTTTTTATACCTTACCTAGTGTACTTGTTGTCATGGAATGAGCTATATTACACGATGTACATGTCATTCGGCCAATTGTGGATCACAGAAATGACATGATAACTATATAGAGTTTCTTGATATGTGATGATGTGATGATTTGATGCAGGTGGTTCTTGCTTTGATGTCCTTCATATGACTATTCGAGATTGAATATTTTGGAGAGATATGGATTGGGACATGTGATGTTGGGGTAGAGCAAAAAACTAGTGGGGAAGCAAGATAATGATAACTTGGATGTTTCAACATTATATTATATTATCTCTTATTTAAGGGATATGATGAAGTTTGGAGTTACATACAAGTTAAAATCCATGGCATTGTAGGGAAATGGTGTCAACTATTATTAGTGAGTTATGTAAAAATATTAGACCAGATATGAAACACGTATTTACCCCACCTTGATCTGATACAAGTACCTTTATTTTTTCTAAGGCTACTAATTGATGTGAAACTGGTTGTATTTTAGTGACTAAGGAAAGAGTTATGCATCATTACTCAATGTTTTTTGGTTTGAAATAGGTATACCTTAGGATAAGTAAAAATAATAACAAGGTAGAAAATAATTGATTATTTAAAGTCATATATCCCATATTAGAGTCCTAATAGCTCTAACTATTTCATACATTTTATTGAATAGATAATGATTTAAGTCCTAATCGTGTTCTCAATGAAGTTGTTTTGAAATATGTTCCAAAATATCATCATAGAGTAGAGGTCAATGATGACGACACTGATAGGATGGAACTCCCTGATTTTTAGAGATACAGTATACTGATATACAGGGGATTTGGTTGAGATTCTATCACTTAAAACTCCTTTGGAGAGAATGAGATTGATTTTAGTTTGATCTTTGGTCGGTAGGACAACTGGGTATCATTGGTTGTGATGTTGTTGGGTGGAGATGTGAGGAATTGGTAGTTCTCTTTCTCAGGGATTATGAAGAGTTTTCCAGCTCTTGAGTTATTTTCTATGTCTGATTCTAAGAATAGATCCCTTTTTAGATTGTTAATTTGGCTTAATTATAGGATCTACTTACCCTTAGATGAGGGAGTTCTTGTTTATGAGAATTTGGGTTCTATTTCAATACCATTATACTATATTTTTTAGAGATTTCTCTATAATGTCACTAGGGAGAGTCATTTTGATGAATCTTCTCATCTAGTGATCCAATTCTGGTGCACCATATTATTATCGAACACATAACTTGAGGTGATTGATATTGTATAGGTTACTAATATGAATCCAACTAAAAAGAGATATTTATAAGATGAGAGTCATTAGGATTCTTCACAAAGAAGAGATGTGGTATGGTTCTTCCAATTATAATGACAAAAGAGCTTTCTATCTATTGAGGGTATGTCACTGCCCACAACGTATCATTTCTCTAGGGGTGGAGGCTCTTAGTTACATTCTAAGGGATAAGATTTTCAATTTTCATAAGGCATCCAAGGTCATCAGTGATCAGAGATCTTGGACTATTGGAGTACTCATTGTTTGTTTGGTGTTATGTTGTAGTTCCTACATTGAGATGGTTTTAACCAAGGTACCAGTAGTGGGGTTCTCCAATTTGGGATCAATATAGAAGAGATAGGGTATGCTGAGTATAGCCCTGATACAATCCTCTTCCTCGAAGGGAATATATTATTCATAAAGGTGGAATTCAGTAGGGTTAGAGAGGTCACAGAATAGGGCATGGTCTACTTCATGATCTATCATTTACAACATTGAGAAAGGCATACGTTCTTCAAGGTACACTTTTCATGTTTTCCACATGGGTGCGTGACTTGTTTTGATCAAGATAAACAAACTCCTTTCTATCCCTTTCCCTCATCTCAGATTTGGGACTTGATTTAGAGAGTCTTTTACTGCCCTACGAAATGATTTTTCTAGTGGGATATCGAGCTAACTTGTAGGATGTATTAAGTGACTATGAGCTATGCTAGGGAAAAACCGCTATTGGGATGATTACCCACATTTACATATATATACATATGTTATCATCCTAAAACATGATTGGTTGTATCCAGTGAATCTATCATCATTTTCATTATGAGGAATGCTGTGTTTTAAAAAGCTAGAGTTGAGGCAATAATTATTATTGGTGAGAAACACCCTCATATGGTTTTGATGCAAGTTTTGTCTATAACATCCATGATAGAATATTAGATACTGATCTTTTTAGAGGTTCATCTATTCATGTTTTCTAGGGTTATAAAATAGTACACTAATGTCTTTCTGAAATATTTTAAAACATTACCCCCTCGATGAGATAATAATGTTGGGATTGATTTATAGCTAGAAAATCCTCATATCTTTCTCTATCTATATAGAATATCTCCTTTTATGATATCAGATATTTGAGTATAACTAAATGATTTCTTGCACTATGTTTTTTTGTCTAGTGTATCAATTTGGGGTGAACCTGTTTTGTTCATGTAGAAGCCTGATGGAAATGATCATCTTTATATCGATTATCATCACCTAAACCAAGTGACAGTGAAGTACCGCTATCATATAACATGGATTGATGATTTATTTGATTAGATAAACGTAGAATTTTGTATCTCAAAGTTCAATCATCACCCAGGATATCATTCAATGTACGAAATGGAGGAAGATACTCAGTGGATTTCATTCCATTAACTTCATTGTAATTATGTTTTCTTTCATGATGTTGATTTATGTGATGAAATCTACCTTCATGTTTATGGTGTTGATTATTGTAGTGTTTAGAGAGTTTAAGGATAATTTCTTGGTGGTTTGTATAATTGATGTCCTTATGCGCACTGCATCTAAAGAATATATCTCATAGCATCTTCATTCTGTTATAGGAGTTTATCATCATTATATATTGCTTTAGAAGTTATCAAAGTACAATTATTGGTGTTTTTATGTCTATTTATTTTGAAATTTTCTGTCCCATCATGGATTAGTTGTAGATCCTTGACGATGTAAGTGTTTGTGTCTTGATAATCCCTCAAGAAGGTAGTAGAGTAGTAGAGATTACTTGTTCTTATAGGCCGTTGCATAAAGTTCATAATTGGTTTCTACCATACTGTGACTCCTTTTACATCCTTTTCCTATAATTATTTGGTGGTCTTGTTCACCGAAATATGTCATACAAAATTCAAGTACGTGCAGTAGATGTGGTCCATCCCTTGTATCCATTATTAGGAAGAAGAAGTTCAATTTAATGTTTTATGTGAATCTTCTAGTATTGGGATAGGTTGTGTTCTGATGTAGTAGAGAGTGGTTTTTTTATTATGGTTCTGAATAGTTATGTCCCCCATGGTGTAATTATTCATCCCATGTTCTTAGGTTGGAAGTAGTTTCCTTTTCTTTTATGTTATTATCACATTACCTCATCGATGAGTGTTTTGTGGTTTTTACAAACTATAAGATCATAATTTATGTATTCTCCCATCGTTACATGTCATTTGGTAAATATTTTTTTTATAAAATTCATAAATTCGTAGACATTATGATTTTTTATATGATAGGAAGGGGAAATGATATTGCCAAAGAACAGAACATGAATTCGTTTATTTATGTAGTGCATGAATTTGAAGATTCCTAGAGGGTTGTGGAACAACTCTCAATGATACATGTATATATGGGGGATGTTGAAAGTCAAATATGTCTTCTATAGAATATTGTGTAGTCATCTGTAGTGATTAATGTAGAGTATCTCTAGTTGCGGGTTTCTAAGGTGGAGGTCTGGAGGGACTGATTTGTTTCTTCTAATGCTCATGATAGTTGTTTTAAGTATAAACAATATCATTTAATGTTTAGGGACAGTTTTTTGTTCCTCTAATGATTCATGAGATAGTTCTCTATGAGTTCCTCACATCACGGTCTGAAATAAATTAATCAATATTTGAAAGGTCATTTTTTGTGGCATAGGTTTCATTTTCTAGTTGTGGAGTTTTTTTAATGATTTTAACCTTCCAAAAAGTGATGTTGGAGAACCACATTCCTAGTGATTTTCTCTAGCCATAATATTTTTCCCAAGATATGTGGAAGGATATCTTAATGGAATTATTTAAAATTTTCCCTCAATGTAACATCAGCTATGATTCTATATGGGTTATAGAGGATCATTTGACATAATCAGGACCTATTTAATGGGATCAAGGAATTTATGTCAAGGATGTATATGTAAAGGAAGTATCTAGAGTATGTGGTGAAAATACATATATTCCCAAGGATGATCATATATGGATGACATCCTTATTTTACATCCAATGTCTAAAGAGGACTCTAGAATGATTTTGTATCGCATTTTTTATTAGAACAAAATATCAGTCATATTGATGATCAGGTATAGTGGACCATCTGGAACCTTGAATAAATTTAATGCTCTTTTGTTTTGAATTTTAAAAGATCATTGATGAGGAACATGTCCATTGTCTTTTTTTCTTAAAAAAATTCCTCTCTACCATTGGATTCGTGTCACTTGATGCCTTTTATGGCCAACCATTCTATTCACTAGTATGTTAAACATGGGTTAGAGAGGTAGAAATTCTTAGGTAGGAACTATTATAGAATGAGGCAAATATGGGGAATTAATAACATGATAGGATAAAATTACATAATGATCATATGAGATTCAATATCGATTATATGAGGAAACCAATGGAGTATCATGTTATAGATTATGTGATCTTAAATTTGACACCTCATCGTGGGAAGTGAAGGTTTGTTCATGAGTATAAGATTTCTCCCTAGTATGATGGGCCTTGTGAGGTGTTATCTCATTTTGGGGCCTTGTCATATTAGGAATATCCTCCCCCATAAGTAATCCAAACACATTATTTTTCTATGTGTTGCATTTTCATGGTTTTTTCATGATGACACTCTTTTCATAGATTGTGGGAGATTGATGTTGATGATGATGTGACCTTTGAGGAGAGGCCTAAATAATCCATGACCATTATAAGAAGGTTCTTCAAGGGAATTTAAATATCTTGGATCATGTCTTGTAGAAGAAAAGTTACATTTAATGAGAGTACCTCGTAATGTGTATTATTTATGCGCACTCAGTACACTAGTAGGTTTTGTTTTCATCTATTCTTTTGTAACATTGTTCTTTTCTAGATATTTAACATGTGGGTTTATGATATTAAATCCTACTATTTCATTTGGTTTATTTACTCTTTTTTGGTACTTATCTATCCTAGGATATTGTTTTGGAGATACTTATTGTTGATCTATGATCTCATGCTATTACTTTAATGTGGTCATTAATATTCATTGATGTTGAGATCCATGAGAGTTATAGTAACTTGTGCTTAACATATATGGTTATTATATCATTTATTATGAATATTTAGTAAATTACAATAATACATGGATGGGGACAGTAATAGTTTATTGTCTTTGGAATCTTGGAAATAAAATCTTCTCTCCTGGTGAAGGATCATCAAAATATCACATAAATATATATAACTCTTGTAATTATACCTAAATTATTTCTTCATAACCATAAGAAGAAAAACATAAGAAAATGGTGAGCTTAAATTCTTAGTAAGGGTAACTAAATAAAATGTGTAAGTCTAACATGAAAAAAAGGGTATGTAACATGATCATAACATTTAATGATCAGACAATGAATATTAGATATTAAAAAAATATTGGAAATTCATAAGACATGAATCACAAAGAAATAATGAATATATGGCATGGAAGAATAACATTGGAATAAAACATGGAATTTTTTCAAACATATAAGCATATAAAAACCCTACGTCAACCGGGCCTACCAAGCCCTTTGTAACATGTTAGTCTTGGGATAATCACCCATGTTCTGGTTTAAGGATTTTGATTCCCTCCAATGTATCCTCTTATTCTGGGATTCTTATTTTACTTTTTGTACCATAGTGTTTCGTTCTTAATATATCCTCCTATTTAACCTCTTGTTTTGGGCATGGGATTTCATCTTCTGTACTCTTTTTTAGTCTTGGGATGCCCTCCCGTTTACCCACTTGTTTTAGGATTGGGATTTCATTTTTTACACACTTTTTTTGGAATGGGATGTCCTCTTATATACCCTCATGTTTCGCTCTAGTGATTTCCTCCCATGTACCCTCTTGGTTCGGGATTTTGAAGTCCCCCCATTTACCATCTTGTCCTAGGATTTGGATTTCTTCTCGTGTACCCTCCTGTTTTGGGCTTGGTGTGTCTTCCAATATACCCCCTTATTTGCGGCTTGGGGGTTCCTTTTATTTACCTTCCAATATGAATATTGGAATGTCCTCCCATGTACCATATTGTTTTAATCATTGGATTTCCTCTGGTGTACCCTCTTCTTTTTTTTATTGGGATGTTATCCCATGCACCCTCTTTTTTTATTACATGGGATGTTTTCCTATGTTCCCATTGTGATCATAAAACATTTATCATTACCCAATTCATTAAAGGGAGATATAAGTACCAAACATAACATAATAAAATCATATATGCATGTCCCCAAAACATTCATCATATCGTGACCCCTGAAAAATGAGGGGTTCTATAATAATAAAATAATCACTCGTTGAATGAAATTGGTAACATTAGAAGATTATCACATTATAACCCATGAAGAATATATAGGCTTCATAATCATTTCAACAAAGAATAACCTGTGAAAAGAAGCAGATTTTAAATTCATATAACCCTTGGAAAAGAAATTTTTTTCATAAGAATATAAACTTTGGAAGAGAAATGGGTTCTTAAAGACTATGAAATTAAGCATAAACCATTCATTTGATGGCTATTAATGGAACCTTTAGATCATTCCCTAGAAGGGAATGAGTAACATCAACATATTTCATCTTAGATGGAATATAATTCTAAAATATCTTTTATAAATATTTATTTAGGAAAATACCCTTTCATCTTCAAAAAATAATTTTTAATACATTAAACAATTTCATAATCTTTTTCATAAAAAATTTATTTAAAACATAAAAAATAAGACTAGAAATCACTAGAAAACATGTTACCTTTAAAATAAGATACAAGAATATTAAAAACTATTTTTATCGTAAAAAATTTGTAAACTTATAAATAAATCTTGAATTTTTTTTTGAAAATAATAAATTTTAAATTTCATTGAAACCATATATATAGATCTTGAAATTGTTTTGAAATCCATTTTCCGTGAAAACTTATAAAATATGTCTGAAAACATTTTAAAATCCATTTCTCATGAAAAAAAATAATAGTAGCTTAAAAATGATTTGAAAAAAAAATTCTTTTAATAAAATATTAGAAAAAACAATAAACTTTAAACATGAAAATAATTAATCAATGGATTGATGGTAGATAAATCTGAACATGTCACACATGGTAAAAAGAACATTCTTTTTACATAGTGAAAAAGATTAACAATTCCATCATAAGGAAAGCGACTAGAATATTCATTTTAAAACATTTGTAGAAGAAAAAAGGGTTAAATTTTATTTTAAATATCATAATATTTTAGTATAATATTATTAGAATCCCTTTTAGTAAAACATGGTTTTGAAGGAATGTAGAATTCTGACTAAAGAGAGTGTAATGCCATGATTTCTAAATAACAAATTCTAAACTATATTATGTACCAAAGAGTATAAAATGGTACCAAAACCTGAATATAATTTTAATACATATAGGAGAATAAAATTAGAAATTTTATTTGGATATGGAAAATATTAATTCGTCAAAGGAAGAATAAACATAACCAATCTTGAAAATCATTGAGATTGTCTAAATAAACTCGTGTACCATTGTAACTTGGGATCATACTATACACATAAGAAAAATGAATTTAAAGTATGTAGAAAATATAATTAATAGTAATATATTAATGATAGAACATGTAATCAAGATGAATATACACCTATAAAAAGTTTTTAGGTGTATAAAAAACATGAGGCCCAAAGAAGGATAATTGAGATAAAGCATTTTTACAGATTTGGGATGTTTCAATTCATAACCCCATTAATGAAAGTTCATAAAAATGACATTTTAATACCAATAAATTTGGTTTTAAGATAAATATTACACATTAATGGTTTTTACAAATTCCACATAATGGGAAAGAGTTGTGAACATAGCATGTATCTTACAGAAATAAAAAGTGACATGAAATCCCCTTACCTTGTGTCTTGACTCTCATCGTACTCATCAAACCACCTATATAAATAATATTAATTTATTATAAATATTTTTTAGAAACATATTATTATATATAATACCATATATGGTTTTATTATGTTCTTATATTTCCATCTTGTTAACCATCCTATGTTAAGGTTTCACTTCAGGTAATATTCGCTTTGTTTTTAATATGTGTCTTAATTTTTTATATTGTTGGTGATTATAATTATATCATGGTTATATTAAGTAAAAAATGATATAAATATCATGTATATACAGTATATTTGTATTATAATAATTTTTATAATATATATTTATGAAACAGAATACACCGTTCATTGAGATGGTAGGCCGCACGTACGATTGAACACTATTTTCTTTTAATTGACGTGTTGAGAGAAAGAAATTTAAAGACCCATGTATATGTACCATTATTAAATTATCCTTATGTTATCATATATATAATATATATTTACTAAAACCATTCTTAATACAATCAATGTAGTGTGTGAACAAATCAAATAGCTTTGCGGGGGTGGTAGTCCATATTACCCCAAACAAAAGTATCGTATTTATATAACATGGAAAGGCTAACATTATGTTCCAAATATAAATTACAGAAGAATTAATAAAATATAAAAATAATATTTACCAAATATAAATATATTTTCCATCATAATGGCTATCATGATAAGTGGTAATGTAAAAATGAACATTCATCATTCTGTGAGTCAGCAGATCGTCATACCCAGAAACAATACTTTTGTTACCTATATGAAAGATGTTTGTGTAAATTTAGGTCGAAAAATTTACATAAAAACATAATAATTTATTTAGGATAAATTTTTTATATAATTATATAATAATTACATTTTGAGGGGGTGGAGAAAGAAAATAAGAGAAATCACTTGAATGAAGTGTTACCTCTTAATCGGGTTATCTGTTTGGGTTTGTGCCAAAAGGATTCATTGGGTTTCCTTACGCACATGAAATTTATTATAATAGGAATTTAGGATTTATAAGAAGTTTATTTGGTAGGTATTTTCTTATTTTAATAGATTTTAGAGGTGTGAGGTTGTTGGATAGGTGGTGGCTTTTTATAGGGACAAAAATGGACCCACTTTGAATTTTTAGAAACAAGTTATGTGTAAACATGGTATTACCTAAAAAAAGTCATACCAATCCAAAATACTCAATAATGGAAGGTTTATAACAGAAATATTTACATATTATGGATTTTTTAAAATTGTATAGATCATGTGGGCTCTTAATTTGAAGGTTTAGTCCCAAATTAAGCTTAATTGGGCCATAATCATTGTGACTAATTTTAATAGCTTTAACTAATGATTTTGGTCCCAAATTAACATGGTAATATTATAATATAGGTATAATATTGAATAAAATGGTTTCTATAAGATTCTTAAAATTCAAATCACAAATGTAGAGAAATTACAATTAATGCTAATCCCATAAATGGGATGAAATAACAGATTTTTAATGTAGAAAAATTATCAAAAGTATGATATGATTTTTTAGTCAATTTCAAAGTAAAATTGATTATAATGAATTAAATTGTATTAATAGATGTAATATTTATCTAATTTAACTGTAAAAAATATTAATTTAATTTAGCAGTAATACTTAATTATACAAAAGGTGGTATTTAACAAAAAAAGTATTTTTCACTATTCGTAAAAAATGATGTTTCTCAGAAAAACCAAAAACAATTCACTCTAAGATAATTTAGATTTTATGGATTCAAAAATGAGGTTTATTTTATCCAAAAAAAATTTTAAATGTGTCTGAAATTAATTTTATTATTAAATTAGTTTCATTCAACAAAACGAATTTTTTAACATAGAAGGATTTTATGAAAAATCATATCTTTCTTTATCAATATGTTTTATTTATATAAATATTTTATAAAAAATATTATAAACATATTTTTTACTATTAATAAAACTAATTTTAATGTCTTGGTTATAATTATTTAATTTAAATGATTATATATATATAAATATGTTTCGGTGAATGATAGTGTTGTGGAGTTCGTACGCCATGTCGGTGTTGTGTGTAACGTACACCAAGTCATACACCAAGTTTGTTTTTCATGTAACATATGCCCAGTTGGTGTTGTGGGTAGTACAGTTGTGGTAGGTATTTCATGTAGTGTAATCCAAGACAGAGTTATGAGAAATTAATATTTTACTAGTTTTTTTAATAAATATTTATATAAAGAACTATTTCTAGTGTCACGTGAATTGTAAAATATCAAATTGATTAATTGATTAAAACTTTATATATAATTCAAAAAATATTGAGGTGTAACATCATACTCCACATAAAATTAATTTCTCATATTAAATTCTTCTTGGTTTTCAGAGATTTAACACATGAAATTTTCGTACATAGAAACCCATATCGTTAAAATGGAAATTAAATATTCCCATAAAAAGGGAAAGTTGGAACCAAAGTATTTTCTCAAAGTAAAGTATAAATAGGTTTCCACATTTAAGAACATAGGTTGAGAGTGAGGATTAGACATGGGGGAAATCATAAATAATACAGGGTGTGATTAAGGTCATGAATTACAACCAAGTTAATTATTAATTAAGAGTTAATGACATAAAATTTAAAAATCTATGATAATTTATATGTCCATCGGTTCAACAAAAAATAATGTATTAAGAAAACACATTTTATTTTGATTATTATCCGAACATTTAATAATTCATTTATTGACCATTAATATAAGGAAATAAGCATTCTTGATATATTTCTATAAACTATATTTCTTCTTTTCTCATGTATTTATCAATTTTTAATTCATCAACTACTTCATTAAATGGACAAAAAAATTAACCTTGTAACCTAATATGATAAAATTAATTTAAATCATATCTTAAGGCCCATATCGAATAAAAAGTATAATTATTTATCTATAAATATTCGTAATAAATATCATTGTTAATATAAAAATCTCTAAATATAAAGAGTAACACTATTGTTTCATCATAAATTATTATTAATTAAAATTAATTATACATTATCCATGAAAAAACATAGGCAATGTGTAGGTGTGAAACCCTTATCATCCATCGGTCATGGGTTTAACACCCGCAATCTTTCCGGACTAGATTTTTCGTCACCTGATATACATGATGTCCTTTTCTAAAACTGCAAAAATATAATTTACAAAAATATAATATTTCCAACCTTGAAATAAATTTATTAACTAAATTTCCTTTTAATAGAAGTTTCAATACAAACTCTGTTTAAAAATACTTTCTCTGAATATTAACTTCAACTTTTGTTGAAAGGATAACCATATAACATTTCTAAATGATGATGATCCAAAACATTAGAAATATATTCCCGAAATCATCTTAAAAATGATTCCCACAAATATCAAAACGTTGATCTTTGTTGTGATATTCCAAACATGTGAATACCCTCTTGGTAAATTCCAATAAATCCTTTTGGAAAAATTCATTCTTCCTCACTCCAATGATTACTAGATATATTCTTATAATCAAATAAGTTGAAAACTCCATCCTTGATGAAACAAACCACTTTTCCAATAATAAGTTCTAGGGTAATCCTCAATATCTAATTTTCATATCCACATCGAACATATTAATATCAAAAGATCATTTTCTCTATTTAACACATCAATTAAGTGATTTCATCACTTAAAAAAAATATCTCCATTCCATTATATCACTTTTCTATGGCATATTTACCATTCATAAATTACTTTTCATTCCTTAATGAAAACTTATACTGAAAACACATATACATTTTATTACTCATATAACATAATGTTTGAATTGAAAAAAAAATACTTTATTAATCCTAAATTATTATTAATAAACGAAACATGCTTTATTAACATATTCCTTAATACCACTTTCCCTGAATATGAAATATGTATAATGTATTACGGTTACTCAACCTCAATCTAATAATGCTTCTTATGTTTAATGTAAAAAATACTGAAAAAACATCACATATATTTCATATTCATATTGTTGTCTCATTATCTTAAGATATATAACCAATACTCGTACTAACATCCTAATTCTCATTATAATATTTCCCCTAGGGAAATATATTCACATAATGACCATGGATTCCACCTAAGAAACATTAAATGTTAACCATGTTTGTTGTAGTTCTCTACATTGAATAAAACTAGAATTCATGGGGTGAGAAACACCCATCATATAAGAAAGCCACATAATCCTGAAAAATTAATTATAGGATGTCTAAATCATGGCTCATAGTTATTTAATATATGAAAACATAGTGTTATCCAAAGATAATCATAGAAAACTAATATATAAAACCTTAATTGTTGTTCATGTTGAGTTTGTTAATTTCCAAAGAATATCCCCTAGGAGTGTCAAACCAAGTCTGCAACAAGGATTGTTTTCATGTACTAGATTACCCAGAGTCTGACCTAGAAATTGTTGTCAGAGCATTTACTCCAAGGTAAATAATTTCCAGAGCCACAAACAACTGTATTAGTTAGAAATGGTTGTATTTCTAGAATGTCACTCACTCTATCCTTTACCAAAATTCCCATATATTTTCATAACCATTAACTCATCCTCATACATATCCCTAGACACATTCTTAGACATATACTTAGAAATGTACTGAGGGATCTCACTAAAGTATTCTAATACTAGTTTAAAAATGTATTATAATAATTTCTTCTGATACCAACAATAGAAACCTAGTCTTCTTATACATTCATATTACATCATATTAAATGAATATTTACTACATTCCGAAAAATACATGCCTAAGGACCATAATAGTTTAGTGTATTTAGAAGATAAGAAACAAAATATTATATCCTTTAAAAATATCATCAAAGTCTCCCAAAAATATGTACACCATTAGTACTATTACCTAAAACCATTATTTTTACCATAGAGAAATGAAACATAATAATGTTGTGAGCTCAGATACTCAATAAGGGTAAATCAATAAAATTTCTCAGAATAAAATAAACAAAAGGGTATGGAACCTAAGAATAAAATTTGAAGGTAAAAACCAATATTTTATATATCATAATAAATATTGGAAGGTAATAATAAATGAATCATATGGAAATATTGAACATAACCCCTGATGTAATAACATAGGAATAAAACATGAAATTTTAGAAAATAGATAGGCACATAAAAATCATTGGTCAAGGCAGCCTGCCAGGGACTTTGTAAAATGATAGGATTGTGTTAATTGCATGTGTACCTACATTGGGATTTGGATACCCTCCCTTGTACCATTTTATTTTGGGCTTGGGATTACCTCATGTATACCCATTTGTTTTGAAATTAGGATGTCCTCTGATTTACCCCCTTTTTTCGGGCATGAGATTTCTTCCAATGTACCCTCTTGTTTCGGGAATGGGATTTCCTCTTATTTATCCTCTTTTTTCAAGATTGGGATTTCCTCTTATTTAAACTCTTTTTTGAGGATTGGTATTTCCTCTTAGGGACCCTCTTATTTCAGACATGGGATTTACTACTATGAACCCTCTTGTTTCGTGATTAGGATATCCTCGTATTTATCCTATTGATTTGGGCTTGATATTTCTTCATATGTACACTCTTGTTTCGGGCTTGGGAGGTCCTCCTGTTTACCCTCTAGATTTGGGCTTGGGATTTCCTCCCTTTACCATATTGTTTCATTCATGGGATATCCTCTTGTTTACCATATTATTTCGGTATTTGGATGTCCTCTCATATATTCACTTATTTCAGGTTTGTGATGTTCTCCCAAAAACCATATTATTTTGGCATTTCGATTTCCCCCCATTTACCCTTTGATCTTATAAAATATTTATCATTACTCAATGCATTAGAGGCAGTTTTGGGTCTCAACTATCACATAATGAAATCATACATTCATATTCCACAAAAAAATCATCATATCAGGACACAATAAAAGAGAGGGGTTCTATAAACATCAAATCATAACCCTTGATTTAAAATGGTAATAATTGGAATTTTATCACACAATAACCTTTGGGAAAGTGGTAGGTTTCATAATCATTTCATAAAATCCAAATCCTTTGAAAGAAGCAGGTTTCAAAAGTATATATCCCCAGGAAAAAATAAATGGATTTTCATATTCATATAAACCATTGATGATTTACATTTTTCAAAAATACCATGACATTAATAATAACCCATTCAAATATATTTCATAAATATAACATTTAAATCAGTTCTTATAAGGGAATGAGTAACATCAAAAAATATCATATTAGATGGAAAATCATTTCGAATTATCTGTTAAAAACAATTCCTGATTAAATACCCTTCATTAATTTAAAATTTATTTTTAATAAATAAAAAGATTTGATAATAATTTTAATATAAAATATTTTTAAAACTTATAAACAAGACTTTAAATCATTGGAAAACCATTTTACTTGATAATAAGCTTCAAAAATAATTTTTGTAAACAATCTTAAAAAAACATGTATAACATATAAATAATTCTTGATAAAGTTTTGAAAATAATTTTTTGATAATAATTTTAAAATTAATAATTAGTTCTTTAAAACTTTTTGAAATCCATTTTCTTTCAAAACTTATATAAGATGTTTAAAAATGATTTGCAAACTATTTTTCTTGAAAAACTAAAAAATAATCTTGAAAAAATTTAGGAAACCATTTTCATTGAAAATTTATTTTAAAAATATTTATAAAAATATTAACCATTTAAAATGAAAATAATTATTCAATTTATTGATAGATGATAAATATGTACATGATATACGAGGTAAAAAGGCGATTCCTTTGGAATGGTAAAAAGGATTAAAAAATTATTTTTTCAGAATGATTCAAGTATAATCCATTGAAAAAACTAGTAAAAACATACCAAAAACTTATAAAAATTTCTTTTAATGATTATTGGATGTCAGTATAATATTTTTGGAAACCCTTTTAGGAAAACATGGTTTTGAAAGAACATATTTTTCTGACTGAAGAGAGGGTAACATTATAATTTCTTAAAAACACATTGTTAACTATCGTATATACCAAAAAGTATAAAATTATACGTCTAAATGAATACATAATTACTAATTATATGTGATGAAAATTAATGATTGCATTGAGAGAACGAACATAGGAATTAATCAAAGGAAACATCAATGCAAACATTCTTGAAAAAAGATGATATTGTCTCAATATACTCTTATAACTTGGTATCATTGGATCATACACTCCATATAAGAAAAGGATAGTAAATTAATGTTAAAATGTCATAAAAATATATATATTCATGATATAACTTTTAAAATGGATGTATATACAACTAGAAAAATTATTTAAGTGCATAACAAAACATGAGCCTCAAAGAAGAAAAATTACGAACAAAATATTTTTACCAATTTGGTAACATTTGATACATAACACCATGAATTAAAATTCATAAAAAATATTTTAATAACCATGTTATTTATTTATAATATACATATAATAAAATCAAGTGATGTACATACACCATACAAAATGAATGAGTGGTGTACATAACCTGTACCTCAAAAAAATAAAAAGTGAGATGAAATCCCCTAACCCTGTGTCTTTGGTCTCTATGTAATTATTCAATCCAACTGTATTACAAATTTAAATTTATTATAAATATTTTAATGAACCATATTTTAATATATAATACCATATATGCTTTTATTATGATCATATATTACCATCGTGTTAACCATCCAATGGTATGGTTTCACTCCTGGTAATAAACGCTTTGTTTTTCATATGTGTCTTAATTTGTTACATTGATGGTAGTTATAATTATATCAAAATTAAATAAAGTAAAGAATTGTATAAAAATCATATATATAAATTATATTTGAATTATAATAATCTATAGAGTATATAATTATGAAATAGAATACACTTTTCATCTAGACGGTAGGTCGTACGTATTTATGAACGCTATTTCTATTTAATTGTCATTTAGAGAGAATGAAAGAAAGTAATATATATATATATGTGTAAATATTAAATTATATTAATGTTATCAAATATATATCAGATATATTCAAAGAATATATTATTAATATATTCAATGTATTATATGAATGAATTATATCGCATTGAGGGGGCGGTAGGCCACACTTCCTCAAACGAAAATATCATATTTACGTAAGATGGAAAAATTAATTTTCTGTTCCAAATAAGAATTATAGAATGATGAAGTAATTATAAATATAATATATAACATACATAAATACTTATTCTATCATAATGGACCGCATGATTGGTGGTTATAGAAAAATTAAGTGTCATCGTTTCATGAGGCAGTTGTTCTATATACACAGAAATAGTATATTCGTTACCCGTTAGATGGTGGTGTGTGTAATATTAGGTCAAACCATTTACATAACAGAATACTAAAATATTGATAATACTATTTTTGTTATATATTCATATAATAAATATATTTTATGCAGTGGATAATGAAAATAAAATTATTGACTTGGGAGAAGATGTTACCTCTTAATCCGGTAACACTTTTAGGTTTGTGCTAATAGGTTAAATTGGACTCCCTTCTTCCCATGTAGAGGAGTATAAGAGGAAGGTAGAATTTATGGGAAGATTATTAATAAGTTATGGGAATAACACAATTTTTTTGATAGTTTTGAGAAAGTGGGAGAGGTGGCGGCTTTTTATAGGGAAGTAAAAGGACTCACATGGGTTTTTTAGAAACAATTTAGGTGTACACACATTTTACTTAAAAAATACATACGAAACAGAAACAAAACTAAACAATTGAAGGTTTATAACTAGAATCTGGATATATAATTTGTTTTGGAAAACTTCATAGATCATTGGGGCCCTTAATTCTAAGGTTTAGTCCCTAATTATGCTTAATTTTGTCTTAATCATTATGATTAACTATAAACACATTCACTAATCAATTTTTTCAAAAAATAAATTTTATTTTTAAATTATAAATATTATACTTAATAAAATGGAGTATATTAATTTTTTTAATTCAAATATCATATTCACAGAAATTAATATTAATGATAATCTCATAGACGGGATGAAATAATGGGTATTTAATGTAGAAAAATGTTCAATATTTTGTTACGATTGTTAATTAAATATGAATTTATAATTTTTTATAATGAATTAAAAGTTATTAATATATGTAATTTTTATGTAATATGGCCTTATAAAATTTATAATTTCATTTAAAATTAATATTTAATTTATGAAATTGTTAGTTTTTAACTAAAAAGTAGTATTTTCACTATTCATCAAAAAATTTAGTTTCTCAGATAAAGTCCCAAATATTCACTCTTGGATAATTTAGACATTATAATTTAAAAAATTAAATTTATT
Organism: Viscum album; assembly: GCA_963277665.1. Taxonomy (NCBI): domain Eukaryota; kingdom Viridiplantae; phylum Streptophyta; class Magnoliopsida; order Santalales; family Viscaceae; genus Viscum; species Viscum album. Next base: position 2,060,209,229 of record OY728126.1, on the reverse strand, counting down.
TTATCAAATTAATTTTCTAAATGTTTATAATATTTATTTTGTTATTAAAATTATTTAATTCCAGATAATTGTATTTTTAAAATAAAAGGATTTTTCCTAAAAAGCATATCTTTTATTACCAATCTGCTTTATTTATTAAAAAATGCCATAAAAATATCTAAAAATTAGTCATTAATATTTATAAAACTATTTTTAACAACTATGTTATAAATTTATAAATGAAAATATTATATAAAAAATTTTATTTTGTAAAAACTCATGGTTTTGGGCATCATATTCCACATTGGTGTTGCGAGTAGCGTAAGCTAGGTCAATGTTGTGTGTAACATATGCCAGGTCAGTATTGCAGGTAGTGCAAGCCAAGTTATTATTTTCTTTAGAACAATATATGTTGATGTTATATGAAATGAATATTTGACTTAGTGTTTTAATATGTTTATATATATATAAATAACTACATCTAGTGTCATGTGAACAAAAAAAATCAAAAATATGTTTTAATTTGATTTAAATCAATATATATCGGGGTCTTGTAAGAGATATCTCATTGGGAGGATCTTAGGAAGATCCCTTTTTATTTAATCTATGGGTTTCTTGAATATTTGAGGGAAAATAACTTTTTGATAGTTATTTAATGTAAGAGTTTGGATCCATGCACTCTAACCCTTCTTATGATTATGAATCATGCAGTTCTCATAGGAGGTCTAGAGTGAGACTAATGGGGTTTAATACTAATAGTAGAAATTAGGGAGAACACATTGTGTGTATGTGTTCCACATCTTGTATACCTAGTTCTCGGCTTGTGTAAGGTTAGTTTACAAGCTAATTTTTTTTCAAAATTTGTTGACTCTAGTTCATGGGGTGTTAAATGATATGTAAATATTCAAAAATAAATCATTATTGGTGATTCATTTTTTTAGTGAGATCCAAATCCAGATATTTACATGACATGAAATTGGGTTTTATGATGTTTAAATTTCCTCTATAATTCACCTATAAATGATTTAGTGGCATCAGAGTTATTAAAACCTATGCCTTCAATAATTTTACAAGCTTTTGGTGACCCATATTCTATGAATTATTGGATTTCGTCAATGAGGATAAATCATTGGCCTTCCATATTTGATATGTAGTAATCTAAGGTACATTTTAACCCTTCTACTTTTGTTCTTCGATCTCATTTTTCCCATTGATTTTCTTATGTGATTGAAGTTCATATCCATTTTTGAAATGGAGTTTTCTTGGTTTTTTTGGTTAGTTTTTTCCATAGCATCATTGAAGGTATGAAAATTCTTGTTTGTGATGTGATTGAGATATTTAAAGTTTGTATATTCACATTCAATAAAATTGATGTAATTGAGGAAATAGATTAATTTATACAGTATTTGTTGATGTATAGTCGTAAATTTAGCATGGTTTATCCATTTGGAATGAAATGTAATTAAACAAATAATTATCAAACCAAATAAATAAATAAATGGTATGATATTACTTTTGGATGTGATTTGTACCATTATAGTGGGTTCCCCGTGATTTTATAGAAAATTTGACATATAGGTGATTGTTATTATCATGTATTGTTATGCTATTGATTAGTATTTTGTTTCAATGGATATTTGGTAATGAATGTAAATCCTAGAATAATTGATATTTAATTTGATAAATATTTAAATAAGACTCATTTTTTAATGATGCGTTTCATGTAATTTGATAATAATAAAACTGATTCAATGATCATCAATGTGTTTAAGGAATTAATAAATAATTTAAAGCAAGGCAATTCATTTTGAGATTATTGAAAATAAATAAAAGTCATGTAAAATGAGAATGGTACTTCCAATAGTTTGATGAAAATGGTTTAAATTCTAGAGATCAAATTTGATCTTTTGATAGCATGTCACCGCATGATGCCTTAGGATTCACATTGTTGGAACCTCTATTTAATTAATCAACAAATTCATGATGGAATAAATAATCGTTTTTTAAAAGGATTATTTATTGATCTTGACTTTTGTGTTTTCTTGTATAGGCTGAAGTGCCTTGAGTTTTAATTCATGAGATATCATTTATATGTGAAGTCTATATACCATGTTTTTGGTCCAAAAATTCAATATTGTCAATTGTATTTTATTTCCTATTTATTTTTTTATATTCACCATGTTTGATCTTCTCTATGAAGAGTAATATGGGGAGTGGTGGAATAGATGTGATATGATCCTGTGATGGATTATGTGATTTGGACAGCAAGGACTGGATAATATGGTAGTAGCTGAGGCCTTTGATGGAAAGATTCATCTGGATATTGATGTCAGTGTCTAGGAAGGAATTGATTATGATTGAATAAGTTTAATATCATCTATCTTGTGGTGTGATATTTTTATTATCTCCTATTATGTTGTTTATTGTCCAATGGTTGGGTTGCATTTTTATATACATTCTTTTACCCAATACATGAGGTATATGGATGTTCATGGTGGGATGATTTCTGTTGGTGGTAAAATATGATGGGTTTCCCAGTGTTCATGGATTGTGTAATGATTCTAATAATTATTATATAATTCTTAATCAATGGGGTTGGTATTGATGGAATCAAATAATATAAAAGATGTTAATCGTTATATACTAGGGTCACATTTTAGATTATTTATGGAGGGCCTGAAATTTACTATTACGATTAATTTATTATAATGTAGAATAATCATAATGGTTTATTACTGACTAATAAATGAATTAATTAAATTAATAATAAAAAATAAATGAATCGATTTGTGTATCTTTTTTAAATAGTTGTGTTCTTATACGATATCAGGTCTTAGTAGTGTCATCTAGGATCTTATGTGATGTTAGCCTTAGTTGATTATAATAATAGGTTAAAAAATTGTGTGGTTATGAGATATATTATATCCTGTATATTTTATGATTTCATAATATTTCCCTCCCATGTCAGTTATGATGGCTGACAACTAGTGGACTTTGGGAAAGTGTTTTCTCCAACATCTCAGAGGGAGGATTGATGGATGATTACCCAACATGGCACTACTCTCTGCTTTTTTAGTAACATGTGTTGTAATGCATAAAAGTTAGTATTACCAAATATTTTTGTAGATGGTTATAAATGATTTTTTTTACTTCACACACATGTATTACTAGAAATAGTATCCAATATATTTTTATAAGTATGATTTCTATAAGCTATAATTTCTTGTGATACCTTACTTTATATATGGGTTGTACTGTCTTGAGGTATAATAAATTATATAGCATTCATTCCATATAGTATATTTCGGATTCTGGAAAATAATTTCTTATTATATATGCTAATTTGATATGGGATGGTGTGATGATGTGATGCGTTAAGTTCCTGTTGGGATTCATTTCCCAGTTGTCTCCCGACTGGTTTAATTTGGAGAGAGATGGCCCAGGACAAGCAATATTATATAATAAATGAAAAATAGGGGGTATGTGAGAGTGGGTTACCATTTATGTTTCATTATTATATTATATCATCTATTGTATGTGATACATGGTTATTGATTTCTATATTGAGGCTGGGAATATAGTATACTTGTTTATGTGACAAGTTAGTTTAAATATTACTCATAATGCTTTTGCATGATTTATTTATCTTTTATATGATAGTGTCTTGTGGGATCCAACATCATATACCTTTATTCTCACCTTACTTGTATACAAACTATTTTTTCATATTAGTATAAGAAGGTTTAATATATGGAAAGATATTACATGATAATTATTTTTTAGGAGTTGTTTGAGATTAATGGTTAATGTCATTTTTTTTCTTTTTCGTACTTTTATTTTTTCCTTTCAAAATTTCAACTACTATTTGTAATTTTAGTTTTTCACTTCTGATTTCATTATATATATATATATAAATCTAGGAATTTTTGGATTATTGTATATGTATCATATAATTCCTATGCAGGTTATATTATAGGGTAATACCTCTCATTTGTATTATTACAATACCAATTGTGATAATGATTGAATGAAGACCCAATGGAGGTGGGACTCGGGCATTCACCATATCCTTATATTCATTTTTGGACCTGGTGGATACATTATATTTGGGGTCCTAACACTATAGTTTTAAAATTATATTTTACAGGAAAATAATTATAAAACATCCTCATAAATCATCAATATTCAACAGTTTTGAAACTATAAAAAACCCCATGTTTATCATTTAATTTACTATTTTGGAAAATGAATTTAAATGTTTACATCATAACCTCAAAATAAAATAAAACATAAAATAAAAAAACAATGAAAAAATTATTTATAGATTCATAGAATAAATTATGAAATGTTATAAATTGGTATAAACTAATCATAACCATGTTAAAAACCTTACCAAAACATATTCAAGGCATAACATTTTATCATAATAAAATTACAAATATATGTAGTGACATACCAAATGAAAAAAATATCCATAACATGGTAATTATATTTACTAAATTTGTGAGGTAAGATCACATATGGGGCTCAATGAAAACATTGACCCATCCTTCTATGATTTTTTTAAACATTTAAATGTATAAGTATATAAATTTAGTCATCATAAATTTACTTATACGTAACTAAATTCAAATGAAAATTAGTTTGACCCCCCAAGTTAATATTAAATTTTAACTACACCATGTGGGAATTTATAATAGATAACCCCAGTCTGATGCTGCCTCTAGTGTCAGGGATATAAACCAACACATCTTATTTTTATCAATTTCCAATAGTGAACATTGTTCATGGACAAATTACATGAAATAAGGAAAATTATTCTAAATCCAAACCAACTGAAAATAACATTAATAGGGGTGGGAGGAGAAGGAAATATTCCTCGTTGTTATTTTATGCATACTCTTATATTTATTTCTTATGATGGTTTGAGGAGGAATTTGATTTTCTATATAAACCAAAATGACTTTTTAATGTTCAACCAGTTCTTATATGTCATCATTTTCAAAATTTATAATATAATATTTCAACAATTTATCAAATTTTTCATCTTCCAACCCATATTCTTCAACATTAGAAGCCTTTTCTTTAATCTATATATCAAGTATCTCTTCATTGGTGGATATATTAGTATCTTCATTACATTATATTTTTAAATTACTCTTGGGTAGACAAGGGACTTCAATACATAGGTAATTAGAATTTAGTACAAGCAGTAAAATGTAAAAATAAATTGATTTTGTATAAAGGTTTACTGCATTGGGTGTCTTATTCATGGTATTTTTCTCTCAATTGTATTTCACTTGATTAATTTCTCATATAGGGGGTGATTTATCTATCATCTTATCTTAAATTCCCAAATATCCACTTACTTTTATTCGAATTCGAACTCTATTACATTTAAATCTGTATTTTCAATTCAAAGAGTGAATATTTTCAAAAAAAATATTTAATAGGATCAACTCTCAAGGATATTGGCCTAAAGATTCCTCTTTCATTGAAATGTGTTATTTTTAATTATTTTCTTAATTTTATGATGATATATAAATATATATGGGTAGGAGAATGTAAATAGAGAAGAAAATTTAAATGCAAACCCAATGAGATGTAAGAAATGATACATCCTTATATTCATATTTAGTGATCTATCATTGCCTCATTTAATAGATTCTATTATCATACTATCTATTCATTCCAACTAAATACAAACACCCTCCATGGAACCATTATTTGTATTGAAATTACACTTATGTGATTCACCAAGATATATAATTGTCACTCTCTCAAATGAATAAAAATCATGGCACCTTACATTTAATATACTAATAAATCAAACGTACATATTTTATATTAATATATTGTGAGAAATTGATTATATATATGTGAATAGAGAAAGGATAAATTGAATCATTTAGTGTTACGATATTTTTTTCATATATTTCACCCAAATCTGTATATCACAATAGAAAATATCAAGTATGTTATGTGAAATCTAGTACCATTGGTCTTCATCTAGTATGTGATCGTTATATTAGATGATCATATGATATTAGAGCCTGAGAATCATAAGTAAATCATTTTTTGTGGAAACACAAATAATTGGGGAAGAAAGGGAGATCATATCATGCATGAATGTTAAAAAAATTACTTAATATTGATATATAGGAAATTATGGTAATATTAATGAAAACCTTGGATTCATCCAAGAGTTTTAATACTTAAAAAATTGAGAGGGGAAATCTATTTATAGAATCTCAGGAATCTTGTATTTATTACACATTGAAGTTCCAGAATAAGAAATATAAAAGATATCATCTTCCCTGTGTGGTTTCCATACATATAGTTCCGATAGTAAAGATTATTCTATTAAGAATCACTTGAGTCATCCTCTTTTAGGTAATTCCTTCCCAAGATTTACACCTTGATCAACTACAGGATGGGTATTTTGTGGATTAATTATTTGATTTATTTCCAAAATGGTTTAACAATGGGAATGATATTTTATTTTGTTTAAAACCTTTTTTAGTTTCCCAATTTGGTATTTTTTATCCCATGCTATATGAAATATAAAAAATTATAAAGTATTAAATTATTAGTGATGTCATACTTGAGGGATTATCAAACTCTTAAAATACATAAATTTTGACATGGATTGTGGTTTAAAGGAATTCATTCATTGGAAGTTCATTTCATATGATTGTGAAGTAATACAAAATTATTATAGAAGAATGAAATAGCCCAGAAGTTGTAAAATCTATATCATATGTTTCTCCCTGATGTCATATAAGATGGTTCAATTATAACATGTAGATTCATATTAAATGAAAAATTCATTCATTGAGAGAAAAGTTTGTCAAACTGGATGAAGACATATAATACCTAGGGATTTCATACAGGATCCCAACTTTTATAATTTTTTTAACTTTTGAAAGACAACCATAAAATTAAAAGATTAAGTGTATTATTTTTTCTTAATTAAAATAATATATATATATATTGTAAAAATATAAAAAATAATTAAAATCCATTATAAAAATCTGACCATAAAATCATGGTACGATTTCAGAATTATTCAAATATTTTTAATAAACCATCATAACTCAAGATTTAATGCATTAAAAATTCAAATTTAGAATTTACAAATTTACATAAAATGAGATGTTTTCCCATAGAATATATGAATTTTGTGGATAATTATCCAAGATAATATATTAATATTTTATTGATTTTGGTTTTATCAATTTCACATCGTCAAATACATCATGAACTATTTAAAAACATCCACAAGGGAAAAATGAATCATTGGATGTTTTATTTATTTGAGTTAATGTAATTTTTATCTCAACGTTGAACTATAGCAAAGTTAATGAAGAGTCTAGAATTTTGAAAAAGATTTTTATATTTATAATAGATATGTTTTTTGACAAAATTTATTCCCTTAAGAATATTTAATTTTATGAGTTTATAAATTAAAAATTAAAAAACATATTGATTATGAATGTGATGAGAAAAAAATCATTTTCAATTAAAAATCAGAAATTGGATAAGAATATAACATTTAAGATAATTAAAATCATAAAAATAATCTAATCAAGTAGTTTTTATGAATAAAAAATAGAAGCTAATGATGATGGGATAAAATTCAACAAGTTTCTGTTATTTTTACTCATAATTTCAAAATGATACAAAGGTATGTTTAAATTTAAACATCCTATTAAAAGTTTTAATGATTTAATGATTTAATATTTCCTTAATTATTTCCATAATAATAATTAAATATAAAATAGTAATGATCAATCTAAAAGATCAAAAATGAAATGTATCTTGGAGAAAATCATTTACTGTGGAAGAAATAAAACTAAAGAAAAAATGTAACAATATATAAGACAATAGTTGGAATATTTAATCAAATAATTTTGGTTAATCTTATATTGAACGTTAATATTTGGTAAATGATTTTTAGGATAAACATATCTACTATTTTTTTGAATAATAAAAATAAACTAACGAAATAACTAGTTAATATGGTGGTAATGGTTTGGTTGTGGAAGTAAGAAAGAGTGGAGTAGTTAAAATTTTGTATGAAATATTTTTTTTACATAAGAAAACATAAAAAAATAGGGTTATTGAGTATGTCCATTTAAATGTCATAAATAAATATGGATACAGAAAATGTATATTTATCAATGAAAAACAATGATCACAATGTAGTTATTTTTTAGATAAATAATATTTTTAATGAAATTACTATCTTATTGAATTAAAAGTAAGTGTAGGATCATATATTTGAGGATAATATTCATTAATTTGAAAATAGAATGAATAAATCTCAATAATATTTATAAAATTATATACTAGAAGATGGATAACATTAAAAAATTCTTGAGGAATTATAACATGAAACTAAATAATATTATGATTCTTCAATGAAGCAAAATATAATAATAGAAGACAATCAAAAAACCAAATTTATTTAGGTTTTTTATAAAGAGAAGGGAAGGAAAATAAAAAATTACAAATTAAAGGAAATTACCTCATTTTTATATTATATTATTATTCCAAAAATCAAAAAAATAGTGGTGTGTGGAGGAAAATGATTTTGGTGGGTAAAATTAATGGAAAATAAATTATTAATGAAATGTCAATAAATCAGGAGAAGGTTTGTAAAAAAATAGCATAGTTCATTACTAAATAGAAATAATAATATGGATTTGTTGAAAAAAAATTACAATATAATTAGATGATTTATATTCACATAGTGGTGTTAGTATTATGGAGTTTATGGGTAAAAGGAATATGTTTATTTTTGATAAAAAATAATTCACATCATCAAAAAGGTTATATCATTCAAGGGGGTGACAATATGAAAATATAATAATGAAATCATTGAAAAAATCTATTAATATAGCCAATATGTAAAAGTCATTTTATTTTCAAGAGAAATGTTATGGCATGTTTGATAGATGAGGACATAACAAAAACAAGTTCCAATAAATTATACAACATAGGATGAAATATAGAAGAAAATATAAAAATAATATGAATATGAGTTATATATATCATCTAATTATAGGATTGGTTTCATAAAATTATTTTAAAGGATAAAATCCTTTGATATTCAATTCTCATTTATTATCACAACTGATTGACAATAAAAAAAATTAATTGATTTCTAAAAAATGATGAGGTGATGTTACATTTTAGAATAATAATTATATAATTGTTAATGGAATTTGTGGTACAAAAGTTAATTATATGAAATTAGCATTAAATAATTTCCCATATATTTATGGTTTGAGATAAAATATCTTGAATATTTTTAATTTTTTTTAGAAATTGAAATGAGAAAATTATTCTAATGAATAAATGATTCATTTTAAAATTAATTTTTGAAATAATCATCATGGAGGGGTAGTGGATAATTGGAAATTTATTTCAATTTTTAAATTAAAAAAAATACTAATTTCATGAGAAAAAATGAAGAGAATGAGATATTGAATATATTAAATCATCATATGGGAAAATATTTAATGAGTAAAATTTTAAAATTTAATTCTTTGAGAAATATTCATACAATAAAAAATTAAACGAGAAATATTTTTTAGTTGTTAAAAATAAAAAAATGCTAAGATGAATATATAAATAAATGGAAATCAAACCCAAGATGCTACCAAATCTTATGAATCAAGATATCTATAGAAAACATCGACAAAAATAAACTAGTAATGATAAATATATAATTATTTTTTGTTTGATTTTTTATAACATACATATAATTCATATTCAATGTGTGATATGAACATTACTGGTTTAGGAAATTTCCATGAGTTATTGAAAATAAAATATGTCATGTTTTCAAAATATTTTTATTATATAATGAATATGAGTATATTAAAGTATTATTTAAAAAAATAATCTTATTTTATAATCATTATATTATTAATCAATTTTTAGATTCAAAAAAATTGATCAGTCAATCTTATGTGGTGTATTTCCAGTATAATATAAACATAAAGAGATTGAAGGTGTTTTAATTCCCATGATTTATCAAAATTATTTGAAGAAACATTGGAACATCTAAATAATGAATCTATGAAAAAATATGTCTGGTTATGCTCCCATAGAATGAACAAAATGGGGTTATAACATATAGTAATGGATAGTATGCCTATTTCTAAAACCCATAAAAATTTGTAGAGAATATTGGGTGGGGTGGGAAATTTTATTTTGAAAATATAGAGTTTGGACCTATAAGGGTTGAGAATGTATAGATAAAGGATGGGATAGGTATGAAAGTTTGTGTATGGATGTCACAAACTACCTCCTTGGAAACCCACTTAAGATAGAAATGAATATGGGTGTGACCCCTGAATCCTTACCTAAAAAGGTTACGGGCTAGCGGTAAGAACCATTGTTATAAGATACACAATTATGGGATGAATTACTGCCCAATTTCCCATATATAATTAATGAACTGCCAAAAAACTCCATAATATAAATAAATAATCCCAATCCTAAAAGATGAAATATTATACAATATAATTGTAGCCTAGAAAATACTCTAGGAACCACTACAACTATAGTGACCATGATCACCAGAAATCCCTTAAAATAAATCCATGAGAAAGTATTATCTTGATCAATCATCAAAATTATCTTAGGGACAATAAATAATATATATATATATATATGTGTGTGTGTGTGTGTGTGTAATCATAGAAGTAGACTCAATATGATCCTCCTTGAAACCTCTCATGAAAATGTGTAAGAGGGAGGCTAAATCCCTGTTGAATAAATAGTGAAATAAACTCTTCACAAAACTGGTAAACTATATTTCAATCATGACCAAGGATCTGTCAACATATAATATATAGAAGATGGAATCATGGAATAAATATAATATATAAATAATGGTACCCTACAACAATATTATAACTAATTTAGTCACTCAAAAATGTGATGCATTATTTACAGACACTCCCATCCCATGAAAATATCATTCTTCACATTTTTTTAATATATTAGAGCCTCATCTAAAGAATAATGACATATCCCTTCACATATCATAATCAAATAGTTTATCTTGATATCCATCACATTGAATGGGATTATTAAATATACCATAATCCATTGTATTATAGACATATATACACCTATAAGAACCCTAGTTATTATATAATGAAAATAAGTATATATTCAAACCATACTTCTCCAATGCGAAAATGTATAAGTATAACATATCCAATAGACATTACAGCATATATGAGACTGTACCTTATAAAAATATGCATCCATAGACTGAGTCTGTCAATATACACTCTATATCTGGAAGAGATAGTTTTGTCAGGGATTCAATATATCTATATTTACATAACAACATGAATATTAGGAATCTCCTCAAACTGAAGAAAAAAATGGGAAATAAATGCCTAATAGAATTTAGTTATGTAACAGAAGAAATATCATAAAATAATGATTTATTTATCACACAACTATATTAGCGGTTAATACCTAATACTATAAAAATTCTATAACTATCATCATATAAGATATCATAAAAAACTATAATATTGAATATGAAAAAATTACTAAAAAAAATCAATTTAAATATTCACTTATCATTAGTTATTATTCACCCATATTTAATTTAATATTATACGATGATAAATTAAAATATTAATAAATCTATCATCTAAAACCATAGTTCCCTAGGAACTATAATTTCCAAGATTCATTTATTAATTTTCTTGTTTGTCATTATTTTCATTAATCATCAAAAACTACTTAATTTCATTTAGTTTAACAATTCATTATCATTCCATAATTATTATATCTAAGTATTACACAAATATAAAAGATTAAAAATACCTTTATAGATTATTACTATGAATCTTGAATTATGACATAAAAAAATTTGATAGTCTCATAATGAAACAACATAATGAAATTATTTCATTATAATAAATTTCTCTGATCATTTAGGTTTTGAGCATTAAATTATTAGTAAAAAAATTAACTAACAAAACCCATTCCTTTTTCAATAAATAGAAATTTTTCACATAATATAATAAAATAATAAATTCATAATAGTTATTCAATATCTCTAAAAAATTTTACAAAAAAAATCTAGACACATCATATGTGTTAATTTTCATCAAAAAACTAGGAAATAGAAAAATATTAAAGGTGTCTGCATATATTTTCAGTAAATGTAAACATAAGAGATGAGAATCAAAGGTCATAAGTGATCATACTATGAGTATATGGGTATAATTATGATTCATAAGAATTTTCTATCAATCTAATTGTATATCGTAAATCATATCATGAGGAATTTCATAAAATAATAATTTTCCTAAGAACTTTCATATAACAACGATTAAGAATAATAACCTTTTATATAGGCATAAAGAAAGTCCTGAATCTTGGTCTAATTAAATAAATGTGAGGAATATCATATAATGGAGGAATAAGCATTACAGAAACCCAGAACCACAGTCTCAGAACTGGTGATAGAAAACTTTATTAAAAAATTTGGTTCAATAAAATTTTAGATGAACCTATAAATATTTTGAAACATTTCCATAAGATAACAGTACATTTCAAAAATTAATAAACAATCCAAAAAGAAGATGTATTTGATGATAAATTATATAATAAAACTATTTTTTGATAATTTTTTTAACATTTTGTAATAATTGAGTCACACTAGACACTCTAATATACTTCTAATAAATTATACATATTTTAATTTAATTATAAATTGAAAACATAAAAAATATTTATGCTCAAATATATTTTCTGTTTAAAAATAAGTTATAAAATTCAATGATACAAATAGTCCATAAGATTGAAAAATGGTTACAATCACAGTATATGAAGAAATCATACCCAAAAAACCATTGATCATAAAACATCATTCGTGTAAAATGGCATGATGTAACATAAGCAATGAATCAAGAGAGTGGGTATACATGAGTCAATGAAAATGATCCATGATATTATAATATAGTTTTAAGAATAGGTATGAAACTATGGAATATACATAATCATAGTAAAACATTGTGAAAAATATAAAATCATGTATGACATTTTATAATGTGAAAAAATATAAGTATGACAAATCTTTAAAATTGTGAAATAATAAATGTATTTCAATAAAACAACAATTCAAGAGAAATAAATACATAACCAACGTATTGGAGAGAAATATAGGACCCCTACCATCATCATTGTTACAAATGAGTGAATCATGAACTACTTCATTCATCATATTACAATGAACAAATTGAAAAAAATGATTCTCATATCTTTTAAAGATTTAATCATGTAACAAAAACAACGAAACTTACATCAAATATAAAACCAAAACATTCCTGAGGAAAATCAATGTTTATGCAATTATATTAATTATTTTTCTTGGTAAATAACATTCAATAAAGATAATAGTGAGTATGACATCTCAAATTTACAGATTAGGGTTTTATAGTTAAGTAAAAAACATCCCGAATTTATCTATTTATGGTATCGAGGTGAACAACCTATAATTAATTAAATGGAAAATAAGGTATTTATAATGTAGAGAACTTGGAAGAAACATTATTCCTATTCAATGAGTATGTTTCGGAAAGAAGAAGTCAATAATGAATGACTACAAAAATAAAAAGGAATATTTTTTTAAAATATAATGAGAATGTGGTTTGATGTTATCATTTGAATAATGTATTTGATTTTGAAAAAACCTAACAAATGATATTGATTTAATTAAAAAAATTAAGATGAAAAAAATAAATCTAGAAATAATAAATACACTTGATCATTTTGAAACCGTTTTTTTAGTATAAATATTTTATATGATAATGAGAACAACAGTTTTTTTATTAAACAATAAAACATATATATAATTTTTCATAGAAACGGAAGTAATTTTAGACTGTTTTTCCCTCGATAAAATTATAAAGACATTCCTTTAACAGTTTCATGAAAATGGGTAAAATTTAAAACATTAAAAATTACATTATAAATGTTTATGAAGTTAAATATTGACTAATATGACCCTAGTAAAACATTTAGGCATTTTTAAGGACATTTTTTAAATCCTATAATGAATAAGGTCTTAGAAAAGGAGGATTCCATACCAAAAAGAAGAGGTATGTTCATTTTCATTACAATTGTTAAATAATGGTCCATGGGGGAAAATGAAATATTGAGAAGACATATAAAAACCAAAAATTTGTCACATTAATGTAAAATTATGGTATTTTTACAAATAAATATCACTGAAATTATCATAATGGATTATCCTTAAAAATAATCATAGTTGGAAATAGAGATATTAAACGATATCAATGTGGTAATTGTAACGTATAAATTAAATGAACATTTGAGGATTATCATGAAATGGAAATAAAATTATCATGAAATAAAATGTATTAATTATTATTAAATTTAATATATATTTGACCCACCATATAAATAAAATTATGATTCATAATATAAAACATATCTCATGGAATTGTTAATTGTGACCAATAATAAATACATCATTTTTATATTTTAAATCAGAAGGACATGAACGATAAAATTAGAAATAGATTGATAAATCATAGATTTTTTAGAATATAATTATAAAATAAATACACGTATAATATATACACCTAAAAATGAAAAACAATTTTTAGTGCACATCTTATCTTAATGAATAAAAAATGGGATGTAAAATATGATTTATTGGTTTTATTTTCTTAATCAACTGTGATCTAAAATCCTATAAAAAGAGTTATAGTAATATTAAATATAAAATTCATGTTCATATACATTACCATTTATATACATAAATTATTTTCATTTATTATTAATATATTATTTAATTACAAACTTATTTTTATAATTAGGTATTAGTAAATTTAATTGTATCATGCATGATATATGATGTAGAGTTCAGCATCCATTATTTTAATACATGTTAATAATTATGATATTATTTAACAAAATATAATTGATAATTAAAATTTATTTATAAAATTAATATCTCATTCTATAATTTTTGTTATTATATTATATGAAAATGGAATCATTGTCTTCTTATTTCAAATAGTTATAGTGATCGAAGATGATATTTTAATAGTATATGAAATAAATAACATAAACATTTAAAAAATGCATTAGTATCTTATGAACATAAATTAATAATATTATTTAATTTCCCATAGTAATGCATGGTTGAGTTTTATATTATTTCTCACCTATGCGGTTAAACGGACCCAAATAGAAACATTATATCACATTATGGGTGATTATGGTTAAAGAAGTGTATAATTCCATTATAAAATGAGGAATAATGATATTTTATAGATTTTTTTAAAGTATACACATGATATTATTTGGTTTTTATAATTAATGGTAATAAAAATGAAAAACAAAACGTTATTTTAGGCAAGTGTTAGTCCTCACTAACACCCAATTGTAGTTTAAATGTATTTAAATGTGGATCAAAAGGAATCAATAATGGTCATTTCATTACTATAATAACACTTAAATATAATAATGATAATAACTAAATTATATTAATATTTTTATTGTTGGTATTGAAGATAATTTTAATGTTGAAAAAAAATTAATGATTAAGTTATATTCATGTTGGGACCTTGAACATTCTCATGAAAAAATCCTTGGTAAATAAGGTCTTAAGATAAATTCAAGATATATGAGGAACTATGAATTTAATGGTACTTCTAACAGAGGTAATTATAGTATTTTTTTAAAATTAAATTTATATAGTAATTTGGAGTATTGGAAGGGTGAAATTTATCAATTTTTATAAGTGAAGAAAAGGTAACATTTCTGAATATCCATTATTTCAATAATTATATGACACTATTCAGGGGTTAATTGATTAAAAAGTTAGAAATAATGAATTTTTCATTATGATGAAAATACTAAACACAATATCAATTATTTTAAATTTTTTTAATCATGATTCCATCCATTTACGACTGTAATATTACTTTTTATGATTTAGGTTTTGAATTTGTAAATAATTTTAAATTAATTAATTTTTGTTTTTTTAGAAAAAATTTGAAAACACCTATTAAAATATTCATCTATGGTGAACCTCAATTTAATAGCCAAATATTAAAATTATTTTTCTAAATAATTAATAGTTAATTTTTAAGTTAAATGTTCTAATATATTAAAAATATGTTTTGTAGAAAAAAAATTTTCTTTTAATATTAAGTATTCTTAATCATATTCTATAGTATTTTGTAATTGAATTATTTCAATAAATTTATATATATGTTTAAAAACAATGTAACATTTAAATTTTAGTTGATACAAATTTATTCTTCTAAATTAACATTACACAATGTTAATAATTTATTTAAAAAATAACATTTTCAACATTATTTCATCAAATAAAATTATTCATAGTTTTCTTATTTCGATAAATAAAAATTAAATTGAAATAATAAAATAATATGAAAATATTGATAGAAAATTTGGAATCTATTTTTTAATATTTAATTTCTAAATTTAAAAATAATCTATATTTTAATTTAAATGGACAAAAAATTTTAATTAGTTTTAAATAATACTTGAGTTTCCAAAATGACGAAAATTTGTTTTAAAAATTCATCATATTATTTTTTGGTAATTACATATATATTTTAAATTTTAAATTTTTTTCTCAACATTTTATTAAATTATTATATTATGATATTATCATAAAAGTGATAGTTTTTAGCAAAATCATTATTTCTAATTTTCACTAAAAAATAAATGATGTTTGGAAAATATATAAAATTCTTATAAAAATAATTTTTCCATTGTAATGTAAAAAATAATTTTCACATTCATAAATATTAATTCAAATTATTATTTATTTATCCTTTGAATAGGAATGAAAATTATAAAAATAAACTACAATTATTAAAAATATTCATTTTATAACACTGGTTATTATAAATATTTTTTCATAGGAATCTATAATTTAATTAATTTTAATATGTCTAATTGAGTCACATTAAGTTCTCTATGTCTTTTTATTCAGCTTCATATACCTCTCCTTATTGGTTTATCCAAACCGAGAACATTTTTTTCCTCTAGCATTGCTAATTTGGAAAATATGGGTTTTCAACTGATTAGTTCAAAAACCTGTCTATCTGAGATCAAGTGGTTATGGTTTTTGGCACATTACTCCATTTCAGACCTTTCCCTTGTTGTTAGTACTGAGAAATATGTCACTTGTTCATTTAGGTACCTTGGTTCTTAATATTTATGTACCTTTGTGTATTCTTTTAACAAATATCAGGATCGTATAAGATTATGTCATGATATTTAGAACATAAATTCAAATATATCATATCCTCGGTTAGTCCTAAGAGATTTCATCGCCATCATGATTCCAACTGAAGAATTAGGGGATATGTCCCTATATATTTAATCCAGGGATTTTAGAACATGTATTGAATATAATGTGTTGTTTGAGGTCAATCTAGTTGAAGCTAAATATACTTGGTAGTTAATTCATTTGAATATGTTTGTTTCTAGTTGTATTGAAAGGTATTTTTTCAATTAAGAGTTTCATGACACTTAGGATTTAATTTCGTGTACGAAATTATCCATATTAAATTTGGATCATCATACCATTTTGGTTGACTTGTTGGGTAAAGATCATCAACCTCCTTTACCTTTTAGGTTTAACAACGCATGGAATAATCACCTTGAGTGTAGATCCATTGTTGAACAAACATGGAGCTCTTTAAATTGATGGAAGGATTAGATTGCTTGTGTCATCAAGCTCAAACTCCATAAAATGGCTCTTAAAACTTAAATGCAATGTTCGTTTTAGTTCTCTTGGCCTGGAAATATCATCTGTTGCTGTTTCTCTTCAGAATTTACAGAACAAAGTGCCTTTAATGACTTTTAAGGTGATGTTCAGATGGAATCAGAGTGCATTTTAATACAGAATAATCATTTTAATTATAAAGATTCCCTGAAAAGAGATTTTTTCAAGGAAAAATTGTTCAAGTATGGTGATAGGAAATCTTAGTTCATTAATTCTCTCTATAATAAAAGTAAGGTTTCCAGGCCTCTTTCTTTATTGAAAAATGGGGTTTGGATTGTTGACAATAGTGGGGATCTTTAAATCATGTGATTTCTATTTTTAGGCGTCTCTTTAATGGGTATTCCCTTCTTAATGATACCTTGGAATGTATCATTCCCAAACATTGGGATCATCAATACAACATTAATATCACTACTGTTCCCTTTAATCAGAAGATTAAAGAAGTAGTCTCCAGTCTCGAATATGAATGTTCCCCTAGAACAGATGTTTTTTGTAATCTATTAATTCAATAATACTGGGACATTGTTCAACCAATTTTTTACAGGATTGTCATTAATTTCATATATGGGGTTCCCTTTCACATGGTTTGAATTCCCAGTTTCTAGCACTAATTCTAAGGGTGGATAATGCCAATGAAATACATATCTTCCGTCCAGTTTCTTGAGTTAACACTATCAATAAAATAACTTGTAAAATTTTGGACACAATGATGAATTTGATTGATGGTAATATTGTTTCTCCAAATCAGTTGGTTTTATCAAAGGGAGATCGATTCATGATTGTCTTGTCACTCCTTATGAATATCTCAATCTGTTATAGAAATCCCCAAGGTGTGGAAACATTTCTCTTAAGCTTGATGTTAGGATGAACATTGACACAATGGACTGGAGATTCATTTGCATGGTCCTTGAATTGTTCGGGTTTAATGGTATCATTATTGATTGGGTCATTTCCATTTTCTAATCATCTTATATCTCTATCCTTATTAATGGATCCCCCAAGGGGTTTTTTTTATTGTTTTATAGGGGTCAAACAAGGTTAACCCCTTTCCTCTATTTCCCAATTGGAGAGGATTACCTTAACAAACTTTGCTCCATTATGGATGGAAATGGTTAAATGATGGTGATTAATTAAAGTCAGGATATGGTTTATCTTACTCACATGTTTTATATTGATGTCATTATTCATTTTACCATGGGAGATAAGAGAAATATCATGAATATAAAAAGAGCCCTTTCTCACTACACTTATGTCTCTGGTCAAGAAATAAATTGGGAAAAATCTATTGTTTACTTTCGCATGAACATATCTATTTCTCGGAAGAATGATATTGTTAGAGAGTTGGGAATTCATGAGGGATTTTTTTCATTAAATTATTTGGGGGTTCAATTGATTTAGAGGGGTATCAAGCCTGATATTTATTAGTGATTCATAGCGAGGTCAAAAGAAAGCTTGCTTCTTGGGATGAAAAAACTCTCTCCATTGCTTGTAGGGTTTTATTGGTTAATTCCGTTATTGTCTCTAGATTTTTTTATTCTTTTATCTTGTAAAAATGGAAAATTTCTCTCATAAATAATGTCACTTTTCACCTTAAGAACTTTATATGGAGAGGAAAAATTCTTAAGAGGAAACTGGTTACTGTTTCTTAGAGCAACTGTTGTAAACACTATGATGATGGGGAGTTAGGTATAAAAAACCTTGAGCACTTCAATGATTCTTTGTAAGCATCATTTATGTAGATACTACTCAATATAAACTCTGTGGCACTTTCATTCATTCAGGATAAATTTATGAATAAGATTATTAATGGTGATTTTAATCATCTTGATTCTTCTGTTTGTCCTGCCTTCAATTTTCAATAATTGTTTTTCATTCAATATGGCTAGTTTCTGTGGAATCATCTATTGATTTTTGGAAGAAAAATTCGTGTGATAACCCTCTTTTTGATTTGGTGGGGGGGTTTAGACACAATATGGGATTTAAATATTTTAATTATTGACCAGCTGGTTAACATGGAGGATCTTCTAGAGTAAATTGTGAATTTTAATTACAAGTATTGTTTCTTAACATGGAGGATTTTTGGGCTTGGAAACCAGCTACTAATTATTTGTTTTTTATGTTAATTTACATGTTATCATTGAATTGTAATGAAGACATTTAGTGGATGAATGGGTTGCACAAGAATTTCATTAGGCCATCTCGACCTATATGGTCTTAGAGAGTTGCTCATCAGAAAATCCCAATAGATTGTTATCTGAAAAACTATAGAATATCATTATGTTCCTCATGTGCTATTTTCCATCAAAATATGTTGGATGAAGATCATTAATTTATTAGCTATGTTTCATCCAATTAAATGTGGAAATCCATTGGATATTTGTTTGAAATCACATTGCCATAGATGACTCTCATTCACGATTTTATATAGAGTTGGGGGTCCCTCTCTATTTCCACACAATGTTTTGATTTATTCCTAGTTGTTTCATCAGATTTGATACATTACATATGTTATATCCTCATTCAGGTACTCCATTCTGTTGTGTCCTTCTCAGCCTGCAATTCTCTTTCTCACATTCTTTCTGTTATTTGGTATTACATAATTATTATTAAACATTTATGCTTCAATTAATTTCATGACTTGACTATTCAAAATCAGATTTGATTAAAGGTGCCTTTCAGACCTCTACATGGTACTTTGGTAGTTTTATGTCAGCATCCTTTTTTTATTAAAGTCAACTGTGATGGGACTACTTGAGGTAAATTGGGTCCTTCTAGATTTGGTTCTATATTCATAGATAACCATGGTGGTGTTCTTGGCTATTTTCATGGTTCTTGTGGCGTTTCATCTTCAACTGAATCTGAGATTATTATAGTAACAGATGAGGTGGAACAATCTAGGAGACATGGGTGGAATAAACTCTAGCTTGTGAGTGATTCTACGACTATGTCTTCACCTATATGGTTGGGATTTTTTACATATCTTGGAAGCTCACTAATTTTTAGATCAATTTCCTAGAATATCTTTTATAAATGCATCACATCATAACCCACACTTATCGAGAAGAAAAATCAGTGCTAGATGGCCTTGTAAATAAAGGTGTTCGTGGTGTTGATTTTCATTTGTATGATCATCTTCTTGGGGAGTTTTTTCCTCTTCTTAAGAGAGATTTCGATAGGACTCATTTTTTCACACTGTTGTATGTTGTTTGTTTTTGTTCAATAAAGGAGGCCATCTTTTCACAGAAATGCCTCATCTCTTTTAAAAAAATAAATTTCATCAAATTATACCATATATTGAATGACCATGTATTATTTTAATAATCACTTAAATTTTCTTTTTTTTATATTATTATAAAAAATTACTAAAAACCTTAAAAAATAGATATTTAAAAAAACAAATATTTATAATAGTAAATAATTTTTATCATTATAAAAAAAATATTAATATAATTTAATTTATTTGAGATTTTTTTGTTCATATATTTTCATTTATAATAATCATTTAATATTTCATTAATTTTATATATTCTTTGTTTCATGTGGAGCATTCTATCATACTAGTGTTTATTTAAAAGAAAAAATATAATTTAAAAAATCACATTGTTAACGATAGTGCATATATCAGAACTAAGAATATAAGAAACATTGATTTTTGGAATAAAAATAATCATAGTAATACGTGGATAAAACTCATTATTACCACACATTTATATTAATTTTTTTTATTTCTATACATTAAAATGTTAGGAAACTCATTCTCCACTACATTTTATAAAATAAAATCATTATGTTTAGGCAATAAAATTTTATAAATGTCATTATTCACAAGCCTTTATGAATAAAATTATTATGTTACTCTCTTACTATGTCATGAGATATAAAAAATTAACTATGGAATTAGGGGTGATATTAGACCCCTCATGTCTTCATCAATACCTATGAGTTCTAATTGAAAGGATTAATCAAACATATCATAATGAACCCATGTAATGAAGATGGTTTTCCTATTTTTAATGAAATAGAATCATGTATATAAAACATTCATATTACATTAATATTCATAAAAAGATATACCCATATATAGTAAATGGGTATCCATATATATTATGTTTATTTCATTGTAAATAACATTTAACCAATGTAATAGTGAATTTGGTATTTAAAATTTATAGATAACAGGATTGAAATTATGATAATAATTTTCCCAATAAACCGATTGAAGGAATCTTGGTGAACACTATTCAATAAAATTGATGCAAAATGGGGATTTTATAAAGGAAAGGAATATGAAGAAAAGTTGTTTCTATTAAAAAGACATTATTAGGAAATAAAAACATAAATAATGGATCACTCTTCTTATAAAAATGTCATTTCATATGTAATCTAGGGAAGAGAAGGTGGAAGGAAATATTTAATAAATATCCTTGATCCGGTATAAAATTGAAAAAATATGTCGATGAAGGGGTTTATTTAGAGAAAAAAATCACATTATAAATATTGAATATCCTTGACCACATAAAAAAATTATCTTTGAAAATAAATATTTTTTAAAATATATGGGATTAAATTTTTATTCGTAAAAAAATTATATTTGATGAGTATGTTTTAATGAAAAAAATCGTAAACATTTATTCACATGGAAAAAATTAAAAAATATTCCCTTTAGAGTTTGACGAAAAAACACATTTTGAAAAATTTAAAAATTATATTATAACATTTTAATGAAATTAAATGTAGTATAAAATTCCCTTAATCAATTATTAATACATCTATAAGGATATTTTCAAAAAATATCCACAAAATGAAGACAATTAAAATGGAGGTTTCCAACCAAAAACAACTGATGGGGTGGTTATAATTAAAATAAATTATTTAATTAAAGTATGACTTAAAGGGAAATTAATTTTTCATGGTACTTATAAAATATAGTGAATAACTATAGGAATGGATTAGGTGCTTTACATAGTATATAAAATCAAAATATAGATTATCTTTGAAAAATAATATTTAATTGACGATTACCATTGAAATGAAAACCCTTAAGGATTGAGTAATAATTTAATAAAAAAACATAATTTTATAGATTGAATTTAAAAAGAATATTACATAATTAAAATATATTTAATTATATAAAATATCAAAAGTGAATTATATACTACAAAAAAACCATGTTGCGCAAAATCTAAAAAGTATCATGCATTTGGAAATGAGACAAAGAAGTTAATACCTTAATTCATCACTTCAACTAATTCACTTGAATATCGAATATAAATAAATAAAATTATAATTACAATATTTATGAAAACAACTAATATAAATAAAATTTTATAATCATAAATTGCAATTATTCTCTACATTTAAATATGTGTTTAATTATTAGTTTTCATTAACTTGTATGGGTATTGTAGATCATTTTGTACTAGTTTTTCAATATTTTTATTTCCGTTCATTATTATAGACCTTTTTATTAATACCTTATCAATAAAATTTACTACAATTTATTATAAATAGTTATTTATAAATTTTTAACTGCATTATAAGGTATTTTTTTATGATATTAAATATGTAATTGGTGAAGAACATATATCTTTGAATTTGAACAAATAGTAATTAGTATCATAATTAATGAGATTAATATTAATAAAAAAATTAATAGCTAAAATAATATATTTATTTAATTATTTATATCATATATTATTATTAATTAATTTCACATAGTCTTTCGGTGCATTATTATATTTCGTTACTGATTTTCACCCTTTCATAAAAATATTTTTTCTATATAAAATACTCATGTAACATCAAAGTAATGATAAAATTTTGTTTACAAATATAATCTATAAAATACATAAAAAAGGGAATTATTAGTACCCACATTGAGAACTTTTTTTCCTTTAGATTAATCTATAGAAATAGAGGAAATATGCAAAATTCATGTAACAATAATTTAAAAAATTGTAAAAGTGTTATAGGGGGAAATAAAATGGTTACATTGGTAAGTGGAAATAGAAATAAGGGATTGTTCAAGAAGTGGTGGTGTGATACCCCTTTTATAATTGGTGATAATGAAATTATTTTGAATATATCATGGTAATATAAATACATCACATGTTTCACAAGTCAGTAAGTTACTAAAAAAATAAATGTTTGGATTCAAATATTTTTCAACGTAAACTCAAAAAAAAAATCATTTATAATCACATTTTTACATGTTATTTTTCTAAACCTGTGTTAATCCCATTTAACCATTTCATTTTTTTCTATTATGACATGTTTTTACATAAGTAATTGATTTTTTGGATAATGATAAAATGGAGATTATTAAAAAATATGGAACTTATAATTTCTAGTTTCAAATACATTTTATTATATTATATTTCTAAATGTTATAAAAAATAATTTTAAATTATAAATGTAAAATTTATAAAAAAAATTGTAGAATAATATAACTTAAGTTCTAAAATATCAAACATAGATTCGTAAACAAGAATAAATATACTTAAATTAGAATTTGATCTATATGAATTTTTTTTTTGGAAAATGATTTCAATAATTTCCATGTTGTATTTATATACAAATAATGTACAAAATGTCATGGAATTTATAAAAATGGTATTTTACAATATTTATGTAAAATTTAATACTTTTTGAAGAATACAAAGAAAATTAACCTCTAATAATATCATTATCCATAATCCAAATATAAATTTAATTTGGTAACAATTTTTTTTCTAAAATTCTGAAAATTTAACATTTAAATATAAATATAATGAAAACCATTTTAATTTAAAAATAATTTTCCTAATACTATACATGTTAATTAAATTTAAAAAAACACACAAATAAAAGTAATTAATAAATAAAAAAAAATTTATTAACATCATCAATTGAAAAAAATATACTTATTTTATTTATTAAAATACACATATAAAAAGGAAACATTTATAAATATATATTTATAAGATAAAAATTAACTACATAAATTTAAATATAAATATATATATGTATAATTTGGTTACTCTTATCCAATCATTTTATTTAAAGGGATAGGTTACAATTGTAATATTTAACTATATATATATATAATATCCAAACTTCATTTTAGTTTAGTGTTGTTTGTTAAAAAATCTATTAAAATAATATTTATGTATAAAAGACACATAATGAATTTTTTGGTCCTCATATTCCCCCTTAAATAAATTACATCCTATCCAAATTAATTATTTATAATTAATTAATCAGTTAAGGGTTTATATAAAATATATATACCGCAAATTACCATTTATAATTATCTTTTGTCCTCACAATCCTTGGTAAGACTAGTGAACTCAATTAATCCCTCGTGATTGTAATATAACTAATGTTGTTTTTTTCATTAACTATTATTGCTATCAAACCCTATTATAATAGAAGTAAATTTATTCATAGGTGGTTATTCATGTCCTTAATACGTGTTAATGAGATGGATTTAAAAATTTAATTTTCCTATGTTGGAAATTATCATGGACACTATGTCAGGAGAGTCGATCCATGAAAAATATCGAACAATATTTCACTAAATAAAGGATGAAATCATTTTAAAGAATGATATTTCTTATAAATAACAATATAATAGAATTAAAATATGTCTGATCATATAGTCCTAGAACAATATTTTTATAAAAATTTCAACACCTAGTCATTGGTATGGTTATTTATGGTTATTAGAAACTATTCTATGTACAAAATATTTGGTTAAATCGTGATAATATAAAAACCATAGAATGTGAGGGGTTGATAAATATTCCTCATTTTATATAAATTTAAAAAAACACTTCCATAGTTGTGGTTTCAAGGGATTTAACTGATCTAAAATGTTTCCATTTACTATCATCATTTTTCTCAATTTGATTAGGGTAATGACTTGGATAATTTCAATGTTCCAACATTTTATAATATGAATTGTCATTGGTACTATATGATGAAATATTTTTTATAATCATTTTTCTCGTTCTCACATTGTTGACATGTATTACATTGAGCATTCATTATTCTATCATCTTTTACACCCAAAATTCTATGAGATTTTATCCTTCTCATATTTCGTTAATTTGTGAATTCAGAATTGTTTATTTTTTTAATCATGGTTATTTTTTTACCATAATCGCATTTTTGTCACTTCGATTATTATCTCATTAGGATTCTTATTGTTGGAATCACCATATTTTCTATGAACTACCAAATGGACCATGTAATCACACAGAGAAGCGGGTGAATCAACTGTGACTTATTTTACTAAATTAATTTCCTCTTATTTTTAATCTATTTAAGAAAAACCTATATCAACTATCATAATGTATGTATATTTTATTAAATTTAGATAGAAAATAAAACTCAACACAATATTTTTACAATTTTCTTGACTAAATCTCTTCCATTCCATGGTTTATACCCCCAAATAAGGATAATTTACTATATTCTAATTATAAATTTGAATTTTTTTGTTAGATATTGGTTATATACCCCTGTTGTAGATCCTCCAATTGATCCTAGTTATACCACCCAACTATCCTCTATTAATCCTTATTTGTTTAGACACCCAAACCATTCGACTAGTTATACCACCATGTCTTGAGCCTCTTAAGCAATTGGTTATACCCCCAGTCATAAGATTCTTCTTCTTCTCTTCATTCAATATGATCATCCATATAATTATCAATTGATGATCCTCCTTGATGAGCATGTTCACTAACACATTCTTAGGTATAAAAAAGGAGTATTTTCATCTTTTCAGTCTTTCTAAAATATATATATTGACCTATGTAAGATCACATTAAATAGTGAAACAACGAATTGGAATTATTACATCTACTTAATAAAGTCCAAACCTCATTCTTATTCATGTATATTGGAAACTGATAATCAACTACATGGTCTTTCTTATTATCCATTGAACATAAAACCCTTTGGTCATTCTTAATTCATTGAATACATGGCTGTAACCTATTCTGACACTCTTCCTAGCTCAGTCTGGAATTATTAAAAAAATATTTATAAAATTTATATTAAATGTAGTTATAAATATTAACGTATGTATAAAAAATCATGGCCTTCTCAAATTAATCATGAATTATTTATTTTATAAAAGAATATATACATATCTACACTTCCCTTGGTAAGAGTTCTTTATATCACATACACATAAACATGATATTCAAAATTATTAAAATAGATCATCATAATCAACATTATATTAACATTATTTCATGAATTCATATTTTATATATCATAATCATCTCATTTTTTTAACTACAAAAATATTATGATACTCTTAATTCACCACATAACTCGCTTCATTCATGAAAATGTTTCTTAATGAACTCATATATCTGAATGAACATTCATTACCCAATGCATGATATATCTCGTTTTTTTAATGTAATTATTCTCAACACAATATTATATAGATGAATTCATATTCTGTCTTGAATTTTTCTTAATCACCTTCTCATTATATAGTATGTATTCAATCATAAATCTTCATGTAATAATATATGTTGAATATTTCTCATGGGGTAATATAAATGTTTTTCATGTAATCACAAGATAACAGAACTCCTAAATACATCATTCATCCATAATTTCCATGAAAAAACACAAGGATATGAAACTTGTTAATTAATATAGTTTCATCCTCATCTATGATTCACTCTAAATCCCACCCTCTGATGTGTATTTTTCACATACCCTCAATAGAGTGATGTCCATGATATTTATAGATGAGAAACACTAATCGGCCTCAACCATTCTTAACTCTCACTCACTACCTATCTTATTTATTTTCACACTACCCCGTAACATGTGCACCATATCATCTCATTATCTATGAATATGAGAATCAAAAACTTCACAAATCATTCCTTGAAATCTCTAATAAAACACATATAAAATCTTTATCTTCTATTTCTGAAGAATCTTGTGATCTCATGTGATCTTATCCATGGAAATGATGTTCCTGGATTCATCACTATATTTACATCCATGAGTTATGGTGAATGAGAAACCATTAAGAGAAGGCCAAGGTTGATGGTGATATCATATTATAGATTGAAATGATCTAATAAACTGGATCATAAATTCCAACTTCATTATGTATCATTTAATGTTTCATGAATAGTGAAACATTATGGTGAATCCCACATAAATATCTCTAATAGATTAATTCCCCTTAATATGTCTGATCAGTCCTTCTACCTATTGATCCAAAATATTGTTCCACAACCATATTCCCGGCCCAATATATAGGATTCATATTCCATACCTCTTATACATAGACCCACCTTCCTAGAATGATTCACCCATGGGCATATCGAGTAGGAATTATGCAATTCACTCTACATAGGCTCTCTCTATGGGAACTATACACGATCACTTGTCAATATATTCTAGTTAATTTGAATTACATTCCCTCATATGTATTGGTTCCTAGAGTCATTGGTTGGATAAGATCTGGAACCATTTTTTATACAATGGCCACAAGAAATAGTTATCCAAATTTCTACCACCAAAATCATTATACTTCTGATGTCATTTTTTAACATCACACATGAATAAAACGATATACGCATGGATTATCAATAAACACCTCCTATAATAGGTGAATATTTTATGGACTTCGTTGTAAAATTCATATGAATATGAAATTTTACCTACTAAAATTCACACATGTCTTAGACATTAAGAATAGTTCATCAATTCGTATAATTGAAACTAAATGAATTTTCATTTCCTCAAAATTTTGACAAAAAAATTTACTTCAATAATCAACATTGGTTTGTTAATTTCTATATAAGTATTTTTTGAAATTCCCATCTCATTTGTAAAGTCTATTTTATCTTCTCCACATTATTGAAAATAAAAAAATTATAATTTTTGGAAATAATTACCCTATCCAAATTCATATTTTATCAAATTCTTATTCTCAAATAAAAATTATAATCTGATTTACTATATAGAAAGATTTAATCCCCACATAGTTAGAAGATAGTTGAAATTAATTAACATTAAGTCTACGTAATTCATGGTTAGTGTAAAAAAAATAGTTATGAAGGTTGAAATAAATTTTTCCAATAAATTTTTTGAATGTGATTCCAATAGGGAATTTTACATTCAAGGGTTGTTAAAAATTGTTTGAACTAATATTCCTCATTCATCTCAATAATCATATTAGAAAAAGTAAATGGTAAAAATTAATTTTCTATTTTTAAATGTCAATTTAATTTGGTTATCATATAATCAAAATCAACAATTATGGTTGATTTCTCTATATATAAATAAGAAAATGAAAAAAACCACCTCAGTTAAGAAAATATTCAATAAGAAATAATCATTACATACATCTCTCCCAAGTAATTTATATATCCAAGATTAATCAAACAATATAGATATACTTGATGGTTTTTATTATATTATCCCCCTCAAGAGGTGGACTTTATAAATTGATATAATGATTGGATTTCTTAAATAATAAACAATAGGAATTTATTTAGAATATTTTAAATGTTGCAAAAACATAACATGATGAAAATATTTCTCCAAGATGTATATCATTATTTTTATATGATATCCATATCATTTATCTAATGTTGGTATCCCCATGAATAAATGCTTCACATTTAATTCATTGGATTAATAACAAACAGAACATATATATTAAATTAAGGTGGTTATTCATTTATCCATTGTAAGAGACATAAGGGTAAGAGAGTCTTATCAACCCAACTATATTCTAAGATAAAATATTATTCTTTACATTTTCTTGTAATGATTTTTATTTTTCTATGTTCACTCCATCATTATTTCATCATAAAATTATACTATCATTATGATCATGAATTGTTTAAGAAAATGTTCAATATTCATATTTTTATATTGATTCATTTTCACAATAATATTTCTTGCATAGTATGTAACAAGTTATTTCCCATTATTTTTCAGTAATTTATCTTGTATAAGAAACCATTATAAGAAGTTTTAGTTTAATTCCATAAAACATTACACCATTCACATAAATATCTAACATTTATCATTTTACCTTTTTTGAAACATTTATTACTCTCCATCTAAGACTTTATTCAACAAATCAATCATATTATTTATTTTATCTATTGATTTATTCATCGATTTCAACATGCTTCCATTAGTATTGATATTCATATCTATTTCACAAAGCTCTTTTATGTGAAATTCCCTAAAAAATAAAAGAATATTTTCTTTAGTTTGACACTATTAAAATCATTATTTGCAGTCTTATTTGGAGTTATTTATTTAAAAATATTCTTTCTTTTTTACCTCCCAAGACTAATATGTCATACTCTTTTATTACCTATATCTTTTTTATATTCAATTTATATCATATGATTATTTTTAAATGTTTTTAACATACTTTAACTCGTCATAAAAGTGACCATGATCTTTTTTAAAACCATATAAATATTTAAAATATTTTATCTGTTCATTATAGAGTGATTCTAGTCATATTAATTATTGTTATATTTTTCATTTTTCCTATTTTCTTCATATTTTCTCCACCAAAAAGACGGAGTATTTTAATTTTCGTAGAATGAAATATTTTTCCAACAAAAACATTTCATTATTTTCAAACATTATACAACACAAAAAACATCCAAACGATCTAGATTTCTTCTTTTTTGACACATTTTGAATGTCATTAAAAGCCTAAAAGTTTTGTATAATATTTTTCTTATTTTGTACTTTTGTTGGGAAACAAAAATTCTTATACATAATCACATCCATGTATGAATATTCTGAGTATAATTGAGAGTTTTTATTCACCCATAAATTTATTTCTTTTATAGATTAATATTTAGTACTCATGAAATTAGTATTAGTACGCATATATTTATCAGTAAAAAGAGATATATTCTTCAATTAGCCATCTATATAAATATTCTTAGATAATATCAATCTCATAATTAAACTAGGTTCACTATTTTTAGAAATTATACACTTATATAAAGATTTTATTGATATAATTCTTTTCTCAGTAAAAGGGATCACACATCTTATGTCTCTTCCATATTTCCTAGATTTACTTTTAATTCAATAAATTAAATGTTGTGAGAACTCTTAAAAAATTCAACTGAGTTTAATATTTGTTCCCACTAAATTTATATTATAAAAATCTCATCATTATGTACATGAATTGAAATTATTAATTTATTTTAAATATTTTTAATTTATTTTTTGTTAACATCCAATTAATCTTATTTAGCATTCATAGAGGTATTATGAATCTTTTCCAGTTCATGTATAAATACTATACAATTCATTACCAATAATTATTTTCCACTAACATTAAAAATTAAATTATTTAATATATTTAGAGTATCTTTTATTAAAAACAGATATGATTTCATATTTTTTCTGACATGATTTTTGATAGTGTTTCATTTGCCAATTTTTTTAGCCAAGTCATCTTCTATAGTTTTATCCACTTCTTCCAACTACAATCATTCATCCCAAAGTCCCATGATAAATATATATAAAATTATAACTAATAATTTAGGAATTTTTTTTGAATACAATATAATTTTATAATTGAACATACTTCCCTACATCTTGAACACTGTTCATCAAAATTATAATCAACATATTTTACTTGTCAATTATCAATCTAAGGGATTTAGCTAGCAGTTGAACTTCATTTATCTTTTCTATATTATTTGGATTTTTTAAACTATTTTCATCCTACTTTTCAGAATCATGACAAAAACCTCATCATTTATAACATCACGAGTATAGGTAGGATTTTATATTTGAAACACTTATGAATATTCCTAAATCTAAAATCTCTTATTCATATAAATCTGAT
The DNA here is from genome assembly GCA_963277665.1 of Viscum album. Lineage (NCBI taxonomy): Eukaryota > Viridiplantae > Streptophyta > Magnoliopsida > Santalales > Viscaceae > Viscum > Viscum album. The sequence goes on along the minus strand of OY728126.1, from coordinate 2,060,177,532 downwards.
TTATAACACATTGGAGGTAAAGTGGATCCAATCAGAGGTAGACCATTAATTTGACATCAATTTAAGTTTTCACTATATTATAATGTCACACTAAGAGGGGTTCAATCAGATGTTACTTATTTTACTTAATTATTTTCACTTTATTTTACCCTATATTAATTCAATCATTATAACCTGTTAGGATGATTTTATCCTCTATTCAATGTATAAATTAAATAAATCATAGTACAAAATACCTTTAAAACATTTATTACTAAGACCTACTAATTTCTAGGTTTTTTACCCCTAAGAATGTATTTTCCACTATAATCATGTTTTCAATTACTTTGTTTTAGGAACCAGCTGGTTATACCACCCTCAATAGTCAATATTTTCTTTAGTCCTTATTACACCCTTAGGTGATCCAACACATTTCCCTATGTTGGTTAAACCCCAAGACCATTGAAATATTTATATATAGTAGTATCAAGCCTCTTTATAAATTGTTCAAACCCCCAGTCAAAATATCCTTCATATTCACTTCAAAATTTATAATCCACTATTGACGTATCCAATTATGATACTCCTTCATGGCCTTTTTTTATTGCATTATCTCATGTACAGTTCAAGAAACATTACAACTTCCAGGTATTTCTCAACTATATCTAATCTTTAGTGAAATATTAGTTTCCATAGTGTAATAACTATAATTATATTATTCATTCTTCATGATTAATTCCTAGCCCTACTATGATTCAAGAACATTGGTAATTTATTACCAACTTATTTAACCTACTTACTTTCCATCGAGAATAAAATCCTCTACACATTCTAAATTTACTAAATACTCATGTATAACTTATTTGATAGTCTTCTTGACTCATTAAAAGATCTAATACACTTTATTCATGCAATAAATATTTCATATAGTTTTCACTTTAGGGGTATTTATAAAATAATGATTTTTTTCTCAAATAATGCGTTCATTATTTCATGTACATTCAAATACACACACTGCCTACACTTATCTTTATCATAGTGATTCAATTCACATGAAAACTTACAAAAACTTAAATAAAATTAGTATATCTCACAATTATACACTATATATGAAAAATATTTCCTAAATATATATTTAATATATCATGTCCACACTATTTTTAAACCCTATACAGCTTGTGATATTGTTTCTTGACCATAAAACTCACTTCCACTGTGAAAATGTATCTTACTGAACTCGTAAACATGAATACAAATTTATTACATAATACATGATTTTTTTAAAGTGAATTACGTAAGTAATATTACAAATTTATTCTTATGATTCTCTAATTTTATCTCATTCATGCACCTAAATATTCTTCACAAAAATAGCGTATAGGGTCCATAATGATTCTTCGTGAAACTCTATAAATCTTATAATTATGGTGAGGCATAGTTAATGTTATTCATGTGATAAAAAACTCGTGGAACTCATCTAGAATACCAGTGATCATGAAGTCCTATGAACAACAATACAACATTGAACCTACTCATGAATAAGTATTTTTTCAATATTTGGTTCACTATCAATCTATCTCTCTCATATATGTGTTTTCCTCACACTGTCAAATGAGTGAGGTATATAATATTTACATATGAGAATCACTTAACAATTTCAAAAATATCTTACTATAATTAAAAACCACTTTTCATCATTTCCATGACACCATGCATCTTGTAAACCATATCATCGAATGCTTCATGATTATAAGAATAATCATATTTTCAAAAAATTCATCACAAACTCTCGTGTAATAGATATCATATATGTTTCCAGTAATTTCGATCATCTACTATATCATCTTATTATATAAAAGGAATTGTATATCTTAACATTATCAATGAAACTATTTCCTTGAATTATACTGCTTGAAAACCCCAAATGTTATGTCTGATGTTAAAGACAATCACGTGATAGATTCCAAACACAACATATAAACATGATTACATGTCCAATGTGTTTTTATGTATCATTTTTTATAGGGGGAATAATGATACTATATGGTTAATCCCACATCTACATTTCCCTTAGATGCACACTGCATTATATATTTTTTTATTGACATGGAATCTCAAGATAATACTAGGTTCGGCTCTTGAATATACTACACACTACAAGGGATTCATAGGCTGGGCCTGTTCTATATAGGTCCACCTGCTGATTGTGCATAATACATGCATGAACATATTCGGAATTATTAACGCTACTATTCTCTGGCACATTCAGTGGGAAATATTCACTACCACATTCTACTATAGGCAATCCATGTTTACCAGGTTTACCACTAAACAAAAGGGTTGTATGTGTGATTTTATTTCCTTTGGTCTTCCCTTTTTTCTATCAATTACAAAATATATATTTATCAAAAATAAAAACATTAAAATATAAAAAATTTCAATATCCCTTTTCAATATCCCTCATTAAAATACTACAAATATTTTTAATTGATTCAAAAATAAAAATACTCGTGAAATAAAAGAATATTTCATTAAATTATTTGAAATATTAAAAATAATATAAACTTTCCACATGTTAAATTGGTGTATTTATTGGACATTATCACTGATTCAATAATCTTCACAATTGAAACTGATTTTCTTTTAATCTTATTACCTTTTTAAAATAAAACTAAACATTTATAAATCACTTAGTGAATTCAGTTCATGGAATTTAATGTAAATTCGTTCATTCAATCTTCATACACTACTAAAACCAAATGGTGTTAATTTTGAGTGATTTACAATTAAGACCATTATACAATCATTGTAAGACAATTAAATTATAAATTTAACCACAAAATATGTTAATATCTAAATTTTATATGTATCAATCCAACCTAAATCGCTATATATTAAATATAGGATTCCTAATCATAGGTTCTACCAAATTCTATATCTTTACCACATAAAATAATAAATTGTTCATAATGGATTGATTATAGAATTTTTTTAACCAACTCATAAGAACCTGGTGTGTCTATCCATCTAATCAATCTTAGGCCTACTCATCATTCACTATAGTGATGATTGAGTTAAATTTCCTTTTTCAAGTGGATTTCCCCTAGGTAAATTGGTACCATAACTGCATCCACTTTATTATACCCATACATGGATTCAATATCAATGTGAAATAATATATATATATATTTCTAAATATTTTTTATGTTATATTAAATAAAAAATTATCCCATATACTTATCCCATACACATATCCCAAGGGTTGTAACTATGATTATTTTATCATAATCTATTAAATATTCAATATTACATCAACTAATCTAAACAATTATCCATAACATTGAAATTATTTTCATCCTTAATAAAAAAACAAATTATGAACTTTACATCCTCAAATGATAACATTCTAATCTATGAATTCATATAAATATTTCTTTGATAAAAAATTATAGACCATGAATGTGGATATCTCATAATTATATGATTTAAAGAAAACCTTGTATTACAATATGTTCATGTGATTTATTAGGTTTAAAGTTTTATATAATTAGGAATACAAAATTAACTAACAAAACTAGTGTATTTTTTAACTAATGGGGAATTCTTCAACTAATATAATCAACTACATAGTCCATAATAATTACTCGGTGTTGTTTTGATGGAAAGGACACAATGGAATGTGAGGTTGGTTTGGCCCAATGGTTTATTTTGGGAGGTTTAATTTCTTCAAAAATAAATGATTTTAGGTAACCATTTTTGTTCTTAATGAAAACTCCCCATATTTACCACATCTATATCTGTGTATACTTCTACTTTTAAATGGTAGGCAGTCAATTGGTTTTTTTGACCCAAAAACGTTTAGGAACTCACATTGGTCTAGAGGATTGGAAGTTAGGATCATCACACCCATTTATGATGGTGGGTGTTTATTTATACTTTGAATCTCTCTTATTGATTTAATATATGTTCATTAATCTCAATATAATTATGATATGAGACTGATTCCCCTAAAAAGGTATCATAGGTTAATCATCTTTCCATTCAATACATGGAATTGGTTTATTCCAAATAATAAATATAGTTTAAATATATTTTAAACATGATGGGTAATATTTTGGTGAATCCATCTATTTATTCTAAGTTTATTCATCCATTTTTCCTGATGGGTGGTTATATAAATTTTTTATCCATTAATATTGGTTCTTTAAGAATATTCATCCATATAGTGCGGTGTTATTTATTTTGAGGATAGGAACGAGCCTCTATGAGGTTTCCTATGTATCCTATTATAGTATGAATAAAATGGTGTATAGTTCATTGATACAAGAATTTTTATCATCATTAGGAAAGGTCATATGTACAGGAACATATGCATGAGGTAGTTGAGCTCGATTCTGAAGGATAAGTCATATGTATCTTGTTCATAAAAAAGAATAAAATTTATTAAAGTTTATGATTACCTTAGTAATGGTCCCATAGTAGATTTCCTTTATGGAGAGTGTCATATAATTTTTCCTATCATTTCTTGTACACTGAAATTACATGTGTGGTGTATATACATGATGTAAATGATATGATCATTCCAACACACAAATCTCATGTGATCCATACTCGATGTGAAAAAAAGGAATAGAAACTAGATTGTCTCAGTAGATATGGATATGGGACTTCTATACTATGAAAACCCATTGGTAGTTTCTCATAGATCTTGGGACATAAGAATGAATTCTATATAACCCTTTTTTATAATAAGAATAAAATTCATCATAGATAAGTACACTTCTAAGTCCTCTGATTGATGAGGTAGTATGATCATCCCTTGGATATTATGGGGTCCTGATGGTTAAAATGATGTTGGAATTGTGGGTAATACACTGAAGTGGGTTCTTATTTGGTCTTGGTACATAGTAAGGTACCCCATATATATTGTCTATTGTAGGAATTGGTGTTCTCATAGTTCAGCTAGATAAGGCTTATACATGGATGTTCTCCTTTGGAGCATTAATATGGAGATTGAGCCTTAGGATGTAATCCTAAACATCCTTCATATTATATTAATAAAATTTCTCATATTCTAGGAAATATAGGCTTACAAAATAAGTATTCACATATAATGGAAGCTGGATAAGGCTATCAAATAAAAGGATTCCTTCTTGATCATGCATGCTTGTCTACCTGGAATGTGTTGATTGTCTTCTTAGCATGTCATGGTTGTCTTCATAACATTTCATAGGATGTATTATTGATATGTCAATATACAATCTCATGTCCCATTTTACTTGTCCAAAGTACATCACATAATCTATATGGATGGTCTAATGACCATCTCATGACAAAGGATGAATTTTCTAGAGAATATCGCAAGACCTGGATGGAAGATCCCGGAGGCCATCTCATGATCATGAATGATGTTCTTGGAGGGTATCATGGGATCTAAATGAATTTTTTTTGACATATTTAATGTTCGGTGACACACATTGAGGGTGTTTCAAAGGTAAATTTGACATGTATAGAGGCTGATATATGTCCTGAATGTCTTGATTGGGTTTCATCAAAAAACATGGTTTTTCATTCCTGGAGGATGTCGCAAGGTATAGTTTCCTTGAATAAATGATGTCACAAGAGATAGTTGATAAGCCTAATTTCTATCATGAGACTCAACTAACTTGTATTGGTGTAGTCGAATGATTTGGTTGAAACATCAGAAGGACATCTCATTTTCAAGATGGAATGCTCGATGGGTTTTACAAGATTCAGGTGGAATGCTTGGGGGCACCATGTGCCTTTATATGACATGTTCAGGAGACTTTTTAGGATAAAAATATTATAAAAAATGACAATTCTGAGATATGGGTGACTTTTCTATGTGTTTTCACATGAACAGAATATGATGCACATGAGGTTCATGTATTTTTATTGCATAAGTATCTCTTCATCTTAGTATATTTTTTGTGTAATGCATCAGTCATGGACCAAAGAACCATTTATTAATTAAAGAAGAAAAATTTTATACGAGCCAAAAGGATGGGATCTTATTATAATCTCTTTCAAAGAGGTGAAATAAATCAGCTGGCAGTGCATCTACCAAAGTCATGCTCTGGTGAACACCATTGATGGAAAGGGCATCAGCAACAGCATTCGCTTCACAGAAGACATGTGTGTCAATGTAGTCAATTTTCTATAGCGAATTCAAGAAATTCATCCAAAGTGTAGTGAGCGGCCATGTGAGATGAATGACTCCCTTCTAAATGGCTTAAAAAATGGTGGTAGAATCACATTCAGTCCAAAGTTTTCGCAATCCTCTTTGCAGTGAAAAATCTACAGCATGGATGACTCCTAGAATCTCCGCTTCAAGGGATGAGGCAATCCCACACCCACTGAAACAGCAACCTGGGCACTGGTCAACAGAATCTCTAAAAATGGCCCCACACCTGGCAGGTCTAGGATTGCCTTTTGAGGAACCATTGAAGTTCAATTTAATCCAACCCGGCATTAGATGTTTCCATAAAACATCAAAGGGGTGCCTGGTCTTCAGGAAAATACGCGGGACATGGATACGTCTGAGGATCTCGATGTCCCCAATATAATTGTTGCAACAGTCTTCTTGAATTGAGGCAACTTCATGTATCGCAATGTGAATTGGAGCTTTTCCTGCATTGAGACTGAATGAGTGATTATTATGGATAATATCATTTCTTATGTACCAGATTTCATACAGGAGTTCTTCCACTTCCGTATGGAAAATGTTTTTAACTTGCTGAGAGGCTTAATGTTTAGTACATTTCTTCAGAAGCAAACAAATCGGGTTAGATAAGGACAATGAGAAATTAAATAACAAAAAAATGTAGTCCCATAAAGCCGAGGCCATAGCACAAGACAAAAACAAATGATCAGAATCCTACCTGTACTGATTACAAAAATGACATTTAGAGCATAGTTGAATGACAAAGGCTTGAAGGAGAGTTTTAGTGGGAAATCTATTGTGACCAATGCGCCAAATAAGGGTGAACCTAGAGGGTATTATCCAAGTCTTATTTAAGGTACTCAACCATTGAAAATTAGGTTCATTTCAAGATAACATGTGCATATAGAAGTTTTTCGAATCAAGGATGCCATTATGAGCAGGCTCCCAACCAAGGAAGTCCCCAGAATTAGAGAAAAGGTAATTATCGATGATCTGAGCAATTTTGTTAAGGATATCATACCTATGAAGAAGCATAACATCTCTAATAGTTTGTATGGTATCTTTAGGAGTTTTATTAGGAGGCAGCAGGGATATCAAAGGATTACCCATTCAGTTTTCATAATAGAAATTAATGTTGGAGTCAGCGATGACCATCCATCTAGAGTTATCCATAATCTTCTGATACGAGTTTCTAATAGAGGGCTAGATTGATGAGTTAATGAAATTAAAATTTCCTTTTAAAAGTTTATTTAGGAATCTATGTTTTAAAAATTTAGAGGCTTTAGAGTTGTCATTAATGAGATTCCAAGTGAATCTCGCTTATAAGGCATCGTTAAACAATTTTATTTTTTTGATGCCAATGCCTCCATTATCAAGAGGATTATAGTAGGGAGACATCGCAATATTTTTTTGTAATTATAAATGTGTTTTTGAGGACCTTTAGAGCATACAAGCATGTCATGTGATGTTTATGAATGCAAGATGATTCCCCCTTTTTCCTTTTATTTCGTTGTTTTAATTTTTAAAGTATTTAGTATATTTAATGCTTGTACAAGTGATGACACAGATAATCACTCACCCCATCAATGATGTATCATGTGAATAAATATTCTAGTAGTGATGTTTGGTATTTTCATTTGAAAACCATTCTGTTTTTTATGGAGTGAAAGGGGGAGCACATAACTAATTTAACATGTTTTTTACCCTCTTCATGTTGTGGTTGGCATGCATTAAGGCTCTCATGTAGTGAGGTGGACATCTCCCCTTGGGCTTGTGGTGTCTTTTTAGTCACATAGAGTGCACCTCATGATGTTTATGACTGCAATACACTCCCAGATTTTCAAATTTCTGTTTCCTATTTTATTTTTCAAGGTCATGGGGATCATGAGTTTGCTTCATTGTTGTCGAGTAAAACCATTCTCCCCATTGGGGATGTGTTACATGACCAAAAATGGTCTTGTGGTGATGCATAATAATTATCATGGATAACTAACTTTGTATATATATGAAGCCAGAGGGGGAGAAAAAGTCCTATAAGACATCTCCATATCCCTTTGTATGGCAAGGGTGACATACTAGAGGGATTTGATCAGATAATCCAGGCATGTCATTGGGGGCCTGTAGTGTCTTGTGAACTATATTGGAATGACAACTAATATTTACAACTATGATAGTTTTCCACATTTTTGATGTTTACCCTTATTTTACAAAGATTATTACAAGTATTTTCAAGTGGCCACTGATTAAAAAGTTGTGTGACAGTCTGGTGCTCACTCTAAGACACTACAAGGTCATTAATTTTTTGGGGCCCTTCAAAAGAAAATAAGGACTTTTCAAAGGGTAAATATGGTATCTAATTCATTTTATGTTCTATGCATGCCTTATACATGTATCCTTATGAAGGTTTCATGATCGTGTGTCTCTTGGAAGATTATGTGGTCCTTTATTTTGGACCATCTTCCTCATAATTTCCTTTTTTCGGAAAATAATACCCATATAAGGATACTTAATGTTTTTTGGATTTACTAATGCTTATTTGGCAGGCATCAACAAATTTCCATCCTCGGTATCAATGTCTATAGAGAAAAGGTCTCAATTCTGTGGAATTTGATTGCTCACTTGAGGCTTTGGAACTATCTCCAATTGGTGTCTTAGATTATGCTTGGTATTTTGTGTGGAAATTTTTATTATACTATAGGGTTTATAAATAGGGAAATGGAGGATGTCTCATTCACTAGCTCCAATTCCATCAGAGCTCTTGTGTCATGCCTATATCAAGTGATCTCTTCATGAGACCTTTCTCCATGAACCGATCATGATATCTGTTCACAAGAAAATATTACAATAACTACTTTACATTACCTATTATTCCTATGTTCTTATTCAAATAAACTAATAACATATTTTCATTAATTGGTTAAACCTCATCCATATGGATTCATGGTTTTCTTACAGGTTTTGTATGATCCTTCTATTTGATCACATGATCTTTTGATTATTATATGGATCAGATGTCCATTTTGAGGTCACATGGTCATGAGTATTATGAGGCATCATGCTGATTTGTTGATTTCTTATGCGGTTCACAAGATAATAAAATAATATGAAAATCATGAATACCTTAAGTGGTCAGGATTTCTCTTTCTATTTCATGTGACACACATTTTCTACCCAACATTATTATTTTCATTTGATCGTCAATCCACTATTCAAAAACATGCTTAATGATTTTGGAAATATAGATTATATATCTCATAATATATAATCCAATAATTATAAACAATGGGAAATTATTTCTATGAATTGCAGTGATGACCCTTAATATCATGTGCTCTCTGAAAACAAGGCATTAAAATGGCTTCTCAAATCTGAACTTCAAACATTTACTCTATTTCATCAGCATCCCATGTATGGTTTGGCTAAATAGATTATATTTTTATCTCTTCTATAAGATAAAATATACCACCTAAAAGGGAATAAACTTCTATTGGGTTCATTCATATGATAGTTTTTGTGTACAACCAACTGGTAGAAATATGTTCCCCTATGTTATCAAATATGTTGGAAAACACTCTCTTGGGTTCTGATGGTTGTGATTTCTCTCAACAGCCCATAGCTCTGAAATATTTTCTTATAATAGCTACTTCTATTAAAAAATATGGTGGAGGATAGAATTTGAACTGATTTATATTCAATTGTGGAAATTTTTATGATTAATGCATATTGTTATTCTTCTTCCATTAATGTTTCATAGATTTTGTTGATCTTCTATATGTTGTACATCTCTGCAAAGTAGTGTGGGTTTTCTAATTAATTTTCTATTGTCATCATGACCTTACCATATAATTGTTTTCCATTGTTTCCTTGTCAATAACTCATTTCAACATGCCCAGGGTGAGGAAGGAATTAGCCTCTAGGAAACCTACCAGTTCGGTGGAATCCCCTATATTGGATAGTTGTGATATGATTTAATTCCTTCTATATATGTATGTGATGAAATTTTGAAAACACCATTCATGGATGGTGATATTCTCTATATCATGAAATTAAATTTAATAAATGATTGGACTATGAAATATATCATCTCTTTTAAATATTGGATTAATATTTTCAATTATCGCATCATATCTAAGAGGACAACTTTTCTCCATCATCGGTTCCACAATCAATAGGTTATTGATAGAAATAGTTTATAGTACAGCATCTTGGAAGTTTGGGATCATACCAACTGTGTTTAATGGGTGTGGCTGGAAGTATCCCATATCCTCATGTTAGTAGGATTGGAGGCCATATTCATGAATGGATGGATTTTCCTGGATGGGAAATCATAGTCAGCACACTGGTGATGGATGCTTGACTTGCATAGGGGAGGCCTCTAAATCAATAATTGATGACTCTGTCACACCTCTACCATCACTTTGGCCACATCCGGTAGGGATACACCCCCTATATTATTTTTTTCCCTTTACAATTTATTTGGATGGATAAGGAAGTATTTCCACAACTATGAATACTACAATACCACCGGGATCCATGTCGCCTTATTTCATCACTATTTAAGTAATATATCTAGGGTTTGGGCCATGTCTTTAGGACCTGATGACATTGAACATGTGTTGAGTCTCCCAGATCACTTTTATTTCACACCATACCCTTCACCAAATGAGACAATTACTGATAATGGTGATGAATCTCTTGGTGATAGGTCATACAAGATCTACCATTGGGATGTGGTTCTTTCATCAAAGATTTAAAATCTGATATTTTTCAATCCATATACACCATATTAGTTTTTTGATTAGTTTGGATGAAACCGAATGGCTACCCCTCTTCCTTCAATCCTCATGCGTATAGAGTATAATCCATAAATCATGTGTCAGTTCAAGAAGATATCGGTATGTGAATACACCAAGGCCAATATAATCATTCCACCTACTAGAAACCTTGTCTTCAAATAAAATGAATATTCCCAGTCTTGGGTGGAGGCCAATCGAGGTGGATCATTGAAAAAGATGGTCTATCACATGGAAAACCCATTTTACTCACTATATAATCTTTCTATGTTAATGATGGAATAAATTCATGACTTTGGTGAGAGTTCATGGAAGAATCATCATCCTAGAGATAAATATTCCATTGGTGAGGCATAACATGTTGAAGAAACATTACCTTCATCAGAATCAATAGATGATTCACTTGTCGAGTTATTAATATATGAGGATTAATCTCATTCTTCCTTGTCATCTCATCTAGTTGTTACTACTTCTGATTCTACCACTCCAAAAGCTAAAAAATATCCAATGTGATGTAGGATTATCTTATATAATTTTAAATCCATGATTTATAAGACTCCTCTGGACACCTTTTATGACCATGGAAAATTTTTTCGACACCTATTTCATGATTTAGGGGTTGGTGGCTTCAATCGTCGATCATTATATGAAATCATATAGAAAATCATCCTAACATGGAATGAATTGAAGAATGGCAGATGGAATTATGACATTTTAATGATGGGTATTCCTCATCCAAATTGATGAAGGAATATTTAGAGGTTTTGTAATATTGATATGATTTTATATCTGATCTAAAAGATCAAATGAACATCTTGACCATGTAGATATGGAAGTACGATGATATATTTGTGCCAATTATTTATAATCCTTCAATATCATCATCCTTTTTAGAAACCACATAGAAAAGATTTAAATCATTTTCGACATTCATTGATGCAGATCATCTTAGGGTGGAAGCAGAAGAAGTAGGGTGAGTGTCTATTTAGAATTCAATCGACATTTCTCACCACTCTTGTGGAATTTTCTAGCACATCAGACCAAACGTTATTATAGTTTGATCATTGATATTTTTTAATAAAATTTCTTGAGAGACTAATAAATGTAAATATTTCTCTTTTTTCATGCTATTAATTAATAGATTTACTTAACATTATTGGTTTTTCTCAATTTCATTTTAATTCATGATGTGCATGAAATTTCACAAGTCTCATGTCACATGATTCATCAATGATTCATGTTAATTTCATAATATAAGGTAAACCTAAATTCCTATCTCTGAATATAAAAATCACAACAGAGTCTTCTTATTAAATACTCAAGAATTACCACTATTATGAAATTCTTTATAGATATATATACTCTATCTATCCTGAGATTACATGACTCGTAGAAGTATAGTAGGGAAAAATTAAATTCCTAAAGGGGAAGTCCTCTATATTATGTCAAATCTAATTGAATCAGAGAGAAACTATATCACTATAGTTCTTTAGTTTAGGGTCATTTTTCTTGAAAAATTTATCATTGTAATTTAGGGTCTTTTTGTTAAGACCTTCTATCACTGTAGTTTATAATATTTCTATCACAAACCATATATCATGCTAGTTTATGGTATCTTCATCTTGTAACACATATTGTTTTATATTAGTGGCATTTTAAATTGGTCCTTCAATCATTTTAGTTTAGTGTATTTTATCCCGGGCCATCTATCACTATTTTTTAGGTTCTTTTAACTCAGACCTTATATATCTGTTGTTTGGTGTCTTTCAGCTTAGACCTTGAGATTCCATGTAGTTTAAAAGCTTACTTCATGAACTTGATCTATGAACATCTAATGTAGTGCAGACATGCCAAGAATAATCCAGTACACCCTTGGACATGGATTTTTGTTTTGGTGTTGCTGAGGCTCATGAAGATTAAATATCATTTCCCGTAAGGAGGATATGCCTCAAGTTAGTAGTTCAGAGCCCTTATTCTTCAGTAGAATTGTCAAACATATGTTCTCATTCACATCTCCAAGGGAAATGGAAGATTAATTGGTATGATATTGGTTATGAGATAAATACTAGGGATGAAAGGTCCATCGATATAGTTGGAATGTGGGTGACCTGAGTCACAACCCAAAATTATTAGTTGAATAATATTGTATGGGGCAGACATGTTGGGGCTGACCCATAACACCCTATTGTGATGGGTCCCATCATAGTGTTATCAGGGCTCCCAAAGATAGGGTTTCCATTCCTTCAAAGAGGGTATGACTTTATTTAGTATGTAAAATCCCTTATGGAACGATATAATTATTTCAAAATTATAAACTACACCCCTTTCGAAGCACCAGGTATGATTTGTGAAGACCCAAATGGAAAAATGATGAGGTTGGGTATGAGATTAAAGGATATCTAGGAAGTGTTCTAGCACCCTTGGTCACATTTTCACTTTAATTTTTAAACTTCAGCACTATTCTTTTTGGTTTAGAATCATGTGGTCTGGGACATCATAATGTTCAATATTGGAGTCACACATTCCTTATTTTAGAAAGGGTTCAAAACAAATTTTTGTAACATTAAGGACATCTAATGTGCTCAATTATTCTGGTTTTGCAGATTTTAAAACAACATATAATTTATTTAGTTCATGAGGTAGTTGTGCGACAATTGTAAAGCAATGGACAAGAACACACCCATGTTTTGAGGTGTTTTGTGGTGATGTTAGGGCCCACAAGGATTTGAAATACCTTTTTTACAGAGTTTTACATTGTGTTTACAACCATAGTCACATATATTAGAGTCATAGTAATACATTCGTAGTTAAAAAAGGTGTTCCTTCAAGCTAAATATCCTTTTTAAATGGCCATGGAAGATTATGGTGGTCCAACACACTCAATTCATGAATTATAATTTATGCGGCATGTAATATTCATGAAGTGTTCAAGTACCCTAAAATTAGTTTCACAAAATAGTGAACATGTTATTTTAGAGAGGATATGTAAAAATCTATTACAATTATTTTTTCCTAGTCAGAGGGGTCTAACCAGCATAACACTTCCTTTAATAGGGCCAAAAATTAAACCCTCCCAGCTTTATGCCTTTTTTATTTATACAAAAATTATTTCCTAAAATATTTAGAAGAAGAGTTTGGAGAGAAAATAATTGACTTTTGTTAAGTCCTACCTTTTTGGGATTTCTACATGATAATTTTTAAGACTCTTTTTCCATGTCGTTTCATGTCTTGATATTCAGACCATCAATGTCTAGATTTTAAGGTAATACATATTGGTAAAAAGTATAGGTATTTTATGTTCAGGATCTGCTTGGTCCTATTATGAGGTAAATTCTACACAAGAACCCAATTATGACTCCTAATGTCAGGAGTTACCAATATTCCTTTTGATTAGAATATGAGAATTTTTTAAATCATGGATCAGGATTCTCATGTCATGAGTAATGATATAGGAAAATCATGTTGGTGATGACCCAAAACAAACTAAGGTGTCGAGTTCCTCCCTGGTGACATCTGTCTCACAATGATTAAAAAACCCTTATTACAGATCCATGATGTCTATGACAGGTAGGTCGAAGCCCTTATGCATTAATATCATTGTCAGGAATAAATATCAATTTTCCATTCCAAAGGATGTGAATGTTTTTTGACGACCTAAGGTACTTATGATGTGAAGTGTGATTTATATATTTCGGGTCATAAAATAGGATTGAAGGACCTCATACTTTAGTAGACTAAGTTTAGGGGCCCATCGTCCATTGATAAGGGATGAAAATTTGTGATAGTCTCTACTATTTAGTGTTGTGTGGTAATGATGTATTTGATATGAAGTATTAATGTCTTGTGACAGTGATAGTTTCCATGTTGTTTGACATCATGTGGTAAGGATGTATTTATTTCCTTATATTTTACGCTCATGTGGTAAGGATGTGCGAACTACGGTGAATTTCTTTCAAAATATATATTACATTCATAAAGATGTCATATGTAGATTGGAATCCTATATTGGAAAAATGATATTATATGACCCAACCACGATATATTTTTGGTATGTTCCTTGCATATATTTTACCCTTACACAAGGACAGGGGGAATATAATTTTTTATCATCATTTGACCCAAAAATCATATATTCTACCATTATAATATATCCTTGGAGGGTACGAATTAAGCCATGAGTAGTTCTTCAGTATGAAACACTCTTAGAAGGTCAGAAACATAATGAATAGGGGGATATTGTTACCATTAATTGATATATACGGGCTCAATATTAGAGGTTTGGGTATCACTAAGAATCATGAGAAGACAAGAATCAGGAAACACATATTTCTCCAAAAACCATGCTGGCTAACACTATTTGTAATGTTTGTGGGATTATCAATGTAAAAAATGAATGTTGTGGTAGTGCCCAATGAATAGGGGTTTAGGCATCACTACATTTCATATGTTAGTTCATTAAAAAAATCATTGTGTAGGTCTAACTTGTACATATCGAGGGGGGATTTTTATGCGGACTCTTGTAGCTTGGCACGAGATTGGAGATATGGGCATCACAATGTATTATATAAGGAGAATAATAAAGCCATTTGTATTATTGGAAACCAATGTGGTTTTGTATTGTATATAATGTACATCACATCTGTAGTAAAATTTTAATGTGTTGATGAATCATAAAATCCATTCTATGAAACGATATTTCATGACCACATCAGGAAATCCTTTAACAATACTCTTATGAGCATGTGGTATATGAACGGTCTGAGAAAAAATTGATTTAATAAAATCCTGATGATGTGGATTGAGTTGGATGATAGATAAGGTTACTTTTAACAATGTGGTAGAAGGAACCAGATATTGGATCCATGCATCCATACATATCTCATTAGAATGAGAATCTTGTTGTACATAGTTTTCAAAACCATGTAGTTTAAAGTAATCCAGAAAAAACATCATCTATTCATTTTAATGTCATTCTGTACAGTCATGTGGGAATCTTCTTAAAAGAAGAGGAATTTCGGGGATCCATGTAGTTTTACATCATGTGGTAAGGACATCTGTAACATATTTTACTATATTGCTATAATGAAATGGGGTACCTAACAGGGGATAAAAGGAATATTTATGCTGGAAGAAATAATGTAGTGCATGGCATCACTATGTATCCTATAATGGTAGGAATCAAGCTATATGTTTTCCTTGGATAAATAATTTCTCTATTTTGTTATTAATCTCACATACGTCTAGGGGAATTTCCTCTTTCTCTCGTACATATCTAGATCATGAGGGATGAATTTTTGGTGATATGGTAATTTTCATGTAGTTTATTATCATGAAGAGATAAATTATGCCATCTATTTTATTGTCTTATGGTGAGTATGTGGGTCACCTTATTTTAATGACTTTGAACATTGTGAATCTATGTAGTTTAACTTCATGTTGTAAATATAATGGATATTGGGAAATTTGTCACTTTTCTATTAGTAAGGGTTCTGTATAGTTGAATGTCATGTAGTTATGAAGATCTCCATATATTTTAATGTCTTGTGGTTAGGATGAGAGATTCTTGATGTCAAATATGAAAATAATTTCTTAATAAATCATTTATTGTTGTGTGGGGTGACATGTTCCCCATCCTTTGTGGCTAGGGAGTGATATCGTTTATGATATACCTTATGTGTGATATAAGGATCTTCCCAATTGGGTTCTAGCTTCTAAGGATTGTTTCCTTGTGTCATGGGATCCATAAGATCCAATACTAGTTCTCCACATCTGAACGTACATATGAGGACCTTTTTATTGAATTCCCATGCAATCCACTTTTGATGGACTTCAAGGATGTTAAATGTATAAAACTTATTGTCATCAAGAAGATATAATTCATTTGGACACTTTTATGATTTCTCATCATTTGGTAATTTTATATAAATTTATATTAAGTGTAATGGTAGTTGTACATCTATGGGTTACACTATCTCGATCTAGTACAGCACTGAAAATGGTGTTTCTTGTGTATCAGTATGCGTGATGATACGATATGCCCATAAATCCTCATGGATCATGTCTGGCTATGAATTCATATAAATATCTACCATAATGTGGAGTGTATTTTAATGTTACTTATTTAAGTTATCTATCTATCCATTTTATACTTCTTGATAGTGAGACTAGCGATTGGACTGGATATTGTACTCTTGGTATGTTTTCTTAAACTCTGTAGATTAGAAGTTGGTGTCATTGTCTGTTAGTATTGTGTGAGGGAATCTAACCTACTAATGATGTAAGACATTGCAAATTTGATGACACTAGTCATCACTTATTCTTTGAGGGGTATTTCTTAATCCCATTTGGAAAATAATTTGATAGAAGTTAAAATGTACATGAACTATTTAGATATGGATTTTGAATATGGCCCCATGACATCTATGTCCCTTATAGAGAAAGATACAGAATATTTAATGTATGTATAAATTATTATGGGAAATTGATGATGTTTTCATTAATTTAGAATGAATGACACTTCTTGGTGAATTAGACAAATTCATGTATCATGTTATAAAATTAATAACTTAAACTCCTAATTTGGTGGGATAGCTTGGTCCCAGTCTGATGAGTATCACAAAATCCTAAATGGACTTCATCCATGAGAGAAGGGTCTATATTTATTCTATTTATCTAAGGGGGTTTAAATAAAATCCTATCTTTTATAGGATTTTTTACTCATCTGGAACATCATGTAGGATAAATCTCAGAACTCATCATCCAATATATTCGCTTCCGACTCGATCTGTCAGGAAAGTCCCATTTTAGAGATAACTGGGTATGGTCTACATCAATCTAAGAGTGGATACTGGTTCGTCATTCTATATGGATCTTCTATCCTAATTAATCCCATTAATATCAAATACAATGTTTGATGAGGCCATTATTTTCTTTGTGGTACATAATATGTCTTTCTCCAGATTAGGGTTAGGTTGGACTGTGGCTATATTAACCAATGAAACGTCCTGAGAATTATGTTATGAGGAATCATGATATAATGTATGATAAAAATATACATCTATAATTATCCCCCTTGTATATATTGAGAGGCTCCAATTGTTACATTTTTTGTCATATTAACCATTTATATACTTATTTACTACCTCTAAATGCCATTTTATATTTTGGTAGGTTATACGTAGCTATAAGAAAAATTACTAGTCCGTTGTGTGGTCTTGGTACTATTCCCTGTTGTTTTTAGCCTTTTAATAGTGAGAAATAGAGCAACAAAAACTTATTTTTATATAGAAAAAAATTTAACCCCTTAGAAAATTTTATTGATTCTTGAGTTTTCGAGTCTCTTTTTGATAGGACTCCGGGAGGCACCATCAAAATACATCTCCCATGTTTAAGGAGTATCATTGTCATAAAAACATTTTCGTTTTGAAGTTCAATATTAAATAGTGTGATTTATAGAGCAGGATGTGATTTAAAGAAATTATCCTGGGAATGTCCTCTAACTATTTTCTATAGCAGAAACTGAATTTCTTATTATTGTAGAATGAAAACACATTAGGTCAAACACTTGGTCATTAATGGATGACCAAGGATGTAATTTAGTAGGTCAATAAAAGAACCCAAGGGGACTTCATGGGGCTTCAATTATTGCCGCATAATTTTCACTATGAAGATCTGTGCAATGAAGTTCTTCTTTACCTCATATTATTGGGTCTCAATACCGATCATCTTTTAGTTGAGGTAGTAGATACTATTCTCACATCCAATATCATTTTTTTGAGGAGGCCTCCTAGAGATTGTTCCATATAGACCACATATATGGTAAATATCAATCCCTCCATCTTTTTAATCATGATAGATGGGTGTAGATGGTACTAAATGAGACTCTCATAGGCTTATTGAATGTCCCATCCCATTGATAGGATATTCCCTTCTTCATTAGAATGATGATGTTGAGAGAGTTTCTATAAAATTTGGATATGAAATGTTGAATGTGTGTGAGGTTCCCTTGGATCTCCCTTACTTCATTATGATTTCTAGGGTAAAATTTCAATAATTACACCACTATTTCTAGGATTGACCTTGATGTTGTGGTGGCATACCACAAAACCAAGGAACATATCTTAAGTTACCCCAAAATTGAATTTTAGTAGATTCATCATGATATTTTGTTGTCACATTGAGTTGAAGACAATTTAAAGATTCAAGAAGTGATCACATCGCTGTAATTATTTGACCATGAGGTATTCAAAATAACATCTAGATATTCTTCCCAAGAAAGTCTTAAATATACTATGCATACTAAACTAATGTGTTTCACCAACACTCTTTAAACCATATGGCATGACCTAAGAAAAAAATATACCCTGTTGTGCACTGATGGAAGTGGCTTCCCCATATTCAAGGTCCGTATTTATTTGGTTTTTACTGAGTAAAAACCATGATCGAAAGGTTTGGGAAACTAGTAGTGAATTGATCAAGAGTTATGTAATAAGAAATGGGATATCTCTCTTTAGGAAATACTAAATAAGGTCTATCAAATTGATGCAAACCCTAATCATCCCATCCTACATTTTGAAAGGGATGATATTGGTGATCCTTTGTTGGTATTTCCCTTCTAAGAAAATGAAAAATTTGATCAAAATTTCTACTTCTGCCACGAAATTGAAAGCATGAGAGGGGTGCATCCTCTTAGTTGCATGCTTGAATCCTCAGTTGTTGTTTGGTAAGCCGAGATAGTTCATAGCCACATCTAGATTTAGTCTAAGAATTCATGTATTATTTCAAGTGAACAAAAATATTTTTTTCTTATTATATGCAATGCATATATCTTTCTACTAAAGAATCATGGTGGTGCTAATTAGTGTATACCACATGAAATCTTTTTCCTAGATTTACCCATCTAATCTCATAAATTTCGGTCGATATTCCTTCCAAAAATACCGGAAGATTATTATTGAGGTCATCCTATTATTCTTCCTCCTATGAGTCAATGGTTTCATTTTCTAAAAATTTTGGTAATTTGAGGGAATCACTATCATTTTTGAGGTGGGAGAGTCCATGAAAAAAGACATTGTCATCCCCTATATCCATATTTGTTGTAGGGAGACTCTATAGATTGTCTCTTACACTGTCACTTCGGACAGAAGGGGCTTGTTCATCTCAGATCATGTATATTACCTCAACTAGATTTATGAGGAGCACATAGTCAGCATGAATCATGATACAAGGATTTTTAATGGTGAACCCATTTCCATTGGGGTTAGTGACCTCTATATCATTATCAACTACTATTTGTTTTAATTCCCTTTTATGAAATCCTGCTTAAATATATGTGGTTTAGCAATTATCTTAGGCGGATTTATCACCATAAAATATCTCAACATTTCCATCATTGGTGTATTTCGAACACTAATGGAATGTTGAGGGTACCACCACATGGGTATGGAGTCTGGTCCTTCTGATCAGATCATTGTATGTGTTGTCTTGCTGAATAACTATAATCTAAGCTTTAGATGTGAGATATATACATTAAGTATCAATCTTGATATTTCTAATTACTATTTTATCACACTAAAAATACCATTGAGTGGATAGTTTTGTTCGAGAAAAATAACCTTCTATATACCCCAAGAATAGGATGTTTTAAGTCATGATCAGGTTGATCCTAGTACTATAGTTAATCATGGGTATTCATATTTTAACATTATAATGTCTACCAGAAACAAATAGTGGTTTGATGTGTCCCTGGATGAATATTTGGAAATCATGATCTATGAATGAGATGGTGACATCGAACTCTACTAGAGGGGTCACCACTCGATAGTCATCAACATCAGTAAATTTTTTCTGAAACACTCAGGGGATCTGGAGGGCTTTGATGAGTTCCTCCCAGATTTATTTTGAATGATAGAGTTCTTCTCATATTGAAATCTTGGTTGGGATAAAACCAAGATATTTCAGAATGTCGTACATTTTTTAAAGAGGTCACTACATTCCTATGTGGCATTTATCCTTAATAAATATATTGAGAACATGTATATTTATGTTTTGTGGTCCTGATTCTTGTGCATAGATCAAAGGAGAACGTTCTAACAGTCTCCTAGCCTACCATGTTGTCTAGGATAATAAGATAATCACACATCTCCATGCTTTTATATAAGATTATTGGGTGTGGATGAACTCTAGATTGTTATTGGACACCTCCATGTATCTGTTATGAATGTGGGAGTACTTCCCCTATTTCATTGCCACATATATGTTTTCTATGAGGATGTGACAAAAATATTGGTTTTTACCACACCCATTTTTTCCCATATATCCATGTTTCCTACACATAAGGCCTTTTATACCTCTATTTTTTGTAGGTAACTCATACTCTGTAGCATATTAATCATTAGAAATGGTTTTATCAAGTTTATATCATTGAAAAAAACCAAACATTTTCTCTTCATTTGATGAGGGTTCTATTTGGTGGGGTGGTTCCCATGCATTCGATATTCTAGGGATAACATTTTCAAGTGTCAAACCAAGCCAAAAAATACTCTTCCACATATGTTTTTTCAGGAGTCCAATGGTCATGTTCACCATTAGAAGTCATATATGATGTCGGTTGGTAGATATTTTATGAGTTTATAAAAGTTTTTATCTTAGGTATTCATGAGATCATTCAAATTTATTTTGAGTCTTCCAATTTTTGAACTTCTATACATTCCTAGATGTATCATTCTTCCAATCATCTTCATCTTCTAATTGGGGGACTACTAAGAAAGTTAACTATTCCAGGGAGATATCCAACATCACATGTCTGGAAACAACCATGCCTTGGATATCTTCCAAGAATATGAATCCATCATATAAGTTATTACCTAGTCCAGTGTGAAATGGGAAATAGATGGGATGGTCGGTGAGGTTATCCTCATTGATCTTTGAGGGTTATGGATGCTTGTTAAGGATATTTTCCAGGGCATCCATGAAATAATTGGGGAAATTTTCATTTTGAAACGATCATTCTTTTCATTTTTCCTCAATTATCAATAATCTGTCATTTCTATTTGGATCTTGATGAGGGTGGTTTTGTGGTTGTGTCCACCCCATATGAGGTGATGGGTGGTTTGGGAACTTCCCAGGTTATGGAATGGAAATTTCTACTAGTATAAGGATAAAAAATTTATTTTATACCCTAAAAATCATTTTTACCTATACTAATTGTTGGATTATTTATTTTGAATAGGTTTTAGGTATGGATTCTTCTATATTTTGTTTCATTTTTAGAAACACATGGATCCCACCTAGATACTTCATTAGAATCAGAGGGTTTTCAAACTCATTGTGGATATTCTTGGAATAGAGTAATAGAAATTTGTTCTATGAGAGAGGGATGTTGAGTGTATAGGTTAAACCTTTACATATGGCAATTAAGTCACACACCATATTTTTTCACACTTCATATAGTTTGTCAGATCAGTGATTTTCATTTATTCAGGGTGGAGCTGAATTGCTAAATAAATGGACGATGAAGGTCTTTTTATCTTGAAACGTATCCTTATTGAAGGATTATCCTCCAATAAATGGCTAGTACAACCAATGTATGAATAAAAATAACTAATCATTATTTCCCCCTATTGATCTCAAGGACCTTTCATCTTACCGCATCAGGATACATATCATATGAGACTCTTTTCAAGTTCTCTGACCCAAAAAATTGTTGAGAAATTATGGTTTCCAAAATTGGGTGGTGGAAAAGTTCTATACACACATACAATATATAGTTTCTTATTAGGTTTCACAGGTGAACGTTTCCCCTCCATGGCTTCCAATCATGTGACCAGGGACTCAATGGATGTTAGAATTTCTAAAGGTACTATTTATTGATCTTCCACTAATGAATAAGGAGAAGGAGAGGCTTTCTGGAGTTGTCTCATATTCATCTCTTACAGATTCCAGACCTATGCGTATACTGAGTGATTACCCTAGAGAGGGAGATTAAATTTCCATAATAAAGATAAGTTTTTATCATTTTTTACCTAATCTATTATTTAGACTAAATACATTGATCTAGAGCTATCCTAATTCTTAGATAACGCACTTTTAGTTGGATCGGGTCTAAGATGAAGAATATTCATCTCTTCCTGAAGAAAATAACCACTAAGAATATTGCCCATAAGTTGCCCCTCATGGATTTTTTTGATTGTTTTTATATATTTCTCAAATGGTGAAAAATATTCCTCTATGGAAGGAACTTCGGTTCTCCTATATAGTGATAGGGATGTTTCCAAACCATTCCCATATCTTTTAAAGTGTTTTTCCAAAGAGTTGGAAACACAATATTTAGAGGTTCTACTTTTTGGATCCTTCACTGACTCCAAGTTCATTCATCCTTGTTTAGTTCATCCATATGACCCTCATCTCATCTTAGTTAATTCTTATTACAACACTCCACATCTTCATTTGGACCCAAATTTTCTACTGTGTTGAAAATGATGTGATTTGAGGAGGTATATGTGGAAATAGTGGTTATCCCATTACAAACAATGCAATTAGTTGAATTTGTGATGCCTATATTAGGTTCATTCCCCCAATACATGTCCATATTTGGTAATATTGGTTTGTGAACCCAGTGGGGTTTTATTTCGTTCGCCATACGCTCCCCCTATCTCATCCTCTAACTAATGAACTTGAATGATTTTCCGGTTGTGACTAACAAATAGGCCCTGAGTAGCTATGAAATGTCCTTTTTAGGGAATAAAATATGCGATGTTGAAAATCAGTATTTACATACCAATATAAAAAATATGTATTCCCTCTATGGTGATGATTATGATTAAAATTCCCCTAACCCTATGGGTGGGGGATTTTTGAGGGGTAAAATTTTCATTGATTGTTCCTATTGTTGAGGATCCAGTAATTCTACTTGAGGATTTAGTGACTCTCAAGAATAAAATTTATATATATAATACTCTAGATTTGTGGTATGGGGTAGATCTAGAACCATTAGTGATTTTCCCATGACCGTATTTTAGGACAATGAGCCTGGTGATAGAGATTGTGATATAAACACCTCCGTCTGAGTGGGGTGGTTTTTCTTATATTTGGATGATAGGTTCTGAACCCTCTCCAGAATTGAATATACAAGGGGTGGTGGAAGTGGTAGATTTTCCTCTAGATAATTGGGATGGATTCACTCATATATGGATTCTATAATGTCTGCTACTGTGGCATGTTTGATGTGGTGTAGGTGTTCTCTTACAATAGCCAATGGAAACCCATGGAAGGAGTCGGTTTCTATGGGATTTTTTCAGGTTTATTGCAACATCATCTTCCAAGTATAAAATTCCTTAATACTAATTTTTGGATCCTAGTAAAATACTATGTGGGATATCCTCTTCATTCATTCATGGTGTCTTTGCACCATTAACAAAGGGGCATTCTATTGTACTGGCCAACAAGATTTCATGTTACATGGTCCTCTAATTTCTTTAGAGACTATGAAATTGCATGATGTCATATAAGATGTTTTTTTCTATTTTGGGGACATATTTAAGTGAAACACTCCATATTCCTCACATCCTCAAATATGTATATTTATAGATGAAATGGAAATCAGTCGTTGATCAGTTGTTGTGATTCGAAGACAAAAACTAAGTAGATGTTGTTCATGCTCCTCTATTATCAGGTTTTGTGCTACAGAAAAGGCATTCCATATCCAAGTGAACGTAGAGTGTATTGATGATTTAAGGGTGATTCTCATATCCTGGATAAGGTAGATGATTATCATTTAGTTTCTAATGATTTCCCTATGTATTTTTTCATAGGTAAGGATTTCACTCCTATTAAAGATCATCTTGGGCCTCATAGTCAGAATTAGCGAAGGGGACAAACATGGTGGGGTCACTGTGTTCAGATAAATCTCTCTATTTTTTTTAATATCATAATCCTCCTCATAATACATAAAAACCTCTATTTGATAAGACCATAGAAAGTGATTCATGCAATATCCTTCAGAATAGAGTAGCGTTTTATGGTAGTTAATGGGGGAACTATATGAGGTTGAACCCAATGTTTCGAGCACCTCTCTACAAGAAGGAATATGTGTTAATAACACATCTTTATATGGGGTTTTCTGGTAATTTGGATGATTTATTTTTCTATATGATATATCATTAGGGAATGGTTGACCGAGGTGGATGTTAGGAGTAGGGTCCCTAAGATCCATATCCACACTACCTTGAGGAGAAATATCATTGTAATGATCATCTTATGCTTCTGTTAAAGATACCAAAGACCCCTATGGTGTTGATAATGTATCAATAACAACCTAAAGGATCATATAATTGAGTATATTATAGATTTATTCCTCAATATACATCTTGTCTTTAATATTCTGAACTTCCCTCTAGAATTTTATAGGAATATAATCTTGTTCTATGAATGTTTTTATATATCTTTGATAACTGTTTGGTGTTGTTAGAATATAATTACACTACAGAGAAGCATATGGTGTATTCAGAAGATAATATTCATTATTAGTAGAAATATGAGAATTCCTTGAGGCATGATCCACTCTCACTTGGCGATCCTCATTCAGAATGAGGATAAGAGCCCGGACATGATCAATTTAAATATGCCACTAGTCATTCTTGATGGTGATATGATCATTCCTTAAGGATGTTTCTTCTCCCACCTGGTGAGTTATAGTTGGATAGGGATAATGATCCCATTCTAAATATGCATTCTAAGTCAAAATATTCAATGGGACCTCTGGAATGGGAGAAGGGATATGATACTTCTTCTATATAACTTCATATGTTTGCATATGCATCTAGTCTATGGAAGAAGTGGAAATATAAACATGGATTTCATGATATGCTGGAATATTCTAGGTAGATTCACAGACATGAATATGATCTAGTCCTGAGGTATGTGCAATTCTCACTTGTTGAGCCTTGTCCAGAATGAGGATACGCGCCCAATAATGGGCTTTTAGAGTTTTTCGATGGTCTTCTACCATAAAAATATGTGTATTTTCCAACGTATTCAACACTCTCAGTTATTGATCCCTAACTAGAGAATGGATATTACTCTTATTATATTCTTTTAGAGTATACCACCAATCATTTTTGATAGGCATGTTCTCCTATACTGAGGCATGTGGTTCTATCACTAGTTTTGAATAGTTTGAATGGGAGTATGATCCTTGTCTGATTCATTATCATTTATCAGAATATATTGATAATACTCCTGGATAGGATAAAGAATTCATGCTTTGCTCTGAGAAAACCACATGTTCATGATGATCAGAGTGTGGTGCATCCCTTGCTATATATATAGGAAAATGTCTCTATTCCTATATCAATACCAATTACAAAATATTCAAGTGTATTTCTTGGTCAATTTCTATGATATAATGAAACATTAGAAAAGTGTTTGAAGGAATGTAGGAATGTACAGTTTCTATATCCACTATATAATAGAATATATCTTTGATTGTAGTGGTAATACAATCCAACTTCTATCCTCTTTTTTTCACCATAATATGCTGATGGGGTTCATGCATTGGGATAGGGATATGTGCATCCCCTATACCCACCTCATAATTATGCTCGCAGACTTATACCAAGTGAGAAGGGCTGTAATCCTAAAGGCATGTTACTATTGGAAAATATCATTAGTCATCTTCATCAGTAGTTGCGATATGATCCCACAAAATACTATCATGAACCATCATCTTCTAATGGGTCTTCCTTGTTTCTCGTGCATGGTTAGTTGATGTTGGAGTGTGTCTGGTGTTAACCTTATTCAGTGAATGATGAGTACTAATGGGATGGAACTAGCGAGATAGGATGACATGAGACCTCCTTATTGGCCCCTAAACTAGGAGAGAGTCATATTTTACCGCATAGTCGACCTTAATCGGATACTAAATGGGGCGGTTTTCATGCTATGAGGATAATCTTCATAGGTGGTTGGTTGTGGTGCTGAGTGTCACTAGAATTACATCAGATTTGCTTGGATATGGTGGACTCATCATTTTTAGAACATACAATCCCTTATGAAAAGCCTTAATAGTCATGATCCTACCATGTTTATGGTACTCTTGGAACATTGTATTAACCCTAACTCACTGAAGATGTCATGTGGGAGAGGTCATTCTGAGGACTGCAGTGGTTGCTGATACATCTTATTTCCCAAAATATTCTCAAGATGAATACATGTTGGATCATAGTATTATTTAAGATATTAGGATCTGCAATCATGAAGGCAACAAGTAATGAGGTCACTAATTAGTTCACGGTCGTAGGCAAGATATATGATCAATTAGAAATTCATGGGTAATAAAATTTTCTTTTTATTCTTGATCTGGAAATTCTTCTCATGTGGGCCTATACATGTTAGGATGGTCTTATTTCATAAGAACCTTAGATGAAATTGTTCATCTATAATATTCATGTCTTATTTTCTATTTTTTCATATTATATGAAAACAACATGGTCTAGTGCATGTCCACCAAATCATTTTTTTATATTCAAATTTGGATGTCCATTTTTGTTTTCATATATTAGTAAAACAAAATTGTCAGACACATGGCCAACTGATCATTCTTTTATTTGAGTGATTTACATTTTTTGTATATATTGTGAAATAAATCATAATATATAGTCAACTTGTTTTTTCTATTATATTAGGGATTCAGATTGGGTTCATCATTTTTGTTTCGATAGAAAAGAAACAATATAATGTGAGATAGGTTTGGACTGATTAATGATTGTGGGTGATCCATTTCTTACAGAATCATTGATTTCATGTCACCATTATTGTTCTTAATAGAAAATCCAATGGTTCCCATATACATTACTTGTTATAGAAAATTTTCCAAAACTAGATGGTCATTTGGGGTTTTAGACCCAATGGTCCTTCGAAAATCCCATTGGTCGAGAGGATGGGAGATCAAGCTCATCAAAACCTTGTGGGGGGGGGGGGGATTTTCCTTCTATGATACTCCATTATATATTTTAGATACGTTCATAAATCACTTCTAAGTCCCAATGAAGGATCAGTTACCCAAAAAAATGACCATAGGGTAAACCTCTTTACATTGAAAATTTGGAATCAGGTTTTCCCATAAAATGAACTAAGATTTGATATATTTTATTAAAAAAGGAAAATATGGTGGTGAATCCATTTATATGTATACAATGTTCCTCATCAATTGAACATGATGGGTGGGTACTTATATTTTTGAGTCTTATAACTGGGTGCTTTGAAATTTTCTTCCATACATGGAGGGTTTTAATATATTGATGACTGGATTAAACCACTTTGAGGCATCGTACATATCATGTTAATAGTAGGATTAAAATACCTTATTTCTTTTGAACCTGTGAACTTCAAAATCATGGAGAAAAATTATATGTACAAGAACATGGGAACCAGGTATTTTAGCTTTGTCTTATGAAGGAGGCCAATGGATCATGGTTATGGAAAGAATCATAATTATCATAGTTTAATCATGGAATTAGAACTAGTCTCAAGGAATAAATCATTATATGGAGTGTTTCAAATCAATACACTAATTAAGGAATACACATTGAGGTTTCCCAAGCTGTACAATATTCATGATGATAATTAAAGGAAAACTATAACTTCCTAAGCCCTCCTGATCCATTCTTATAGTGAGAATCGAGGGGCAGAATGTATTCAATCTCACTTTATATGGATGCATGACTTATGTACATGGATATCCCTTGTGATATTTGAAATGGATATCATACATTAGGATGGTATCCTATATATCTTCTTAATAGCCAAAATCAATGTATTCATAGTTCAGTTCAGTTCTCAGCCTGCTGATGGATGAGGTAGAATAATCAACCCATGGGAATGATTAGTTCACAATGGTTGAAATTCTATACACATGGAGGGACTTACTCTATAGTGGAAACCTATTTGAGATTGGGACCCCAAAATACTTCCTATGTATCCTGGTTATTTTAGGAATTTGAGTTATAGTATCTCATTAAACCCAAGCATACACATTGAGGTTTCCCTTTTGAGGCTTAATATTCAACTCTGTCCTCAGAATGGTTTCCTATGTATCATGGTTATTACAAGAATATGAGTTCCCATAGTTTAGTAAATTGGGGTATAGATTGTATGGTAATCCATTTAATATAGTCTATTTAAGGATATCATGTCCAAGTATATCTACTTGACTTGGCCTTCATGTCTACCTTAAATTTGTATATTGTCTACCTGACGTGTCTTGGTTGTCTTCATGATATGTAGGAGGATTTCTACTAGACATTTCCAAATAAAATATCATGGTCAAGTTGAACTAAATTAAAAATACTAGATCTAGTTGAATTGTATGAGGGGGATCCCATAATCTGGATGAAATGTCCAAAAGAAATCATAGGTCCAAGGATGAATTTTTCAGAGAACATTGTAAGACATGTTTGGATGATCCTAGAGGCCATCACATGATCTCAACTAACTTGCAAATAGGGCATCACGTGATCCATCCATATTTCCATAGTTTCATAAAAAACATTTGGTTAAACACATGTAGTGTGATATTAGAGTCTATGTGAAATTTCTACAAGTCATCTCATGCTTGGGCTAAATTTTTCAACTATCGTCCCAAATTTTAGATGACATGCCCAGAGGACATCACAATGTCTAGTTAGCCTGTCCAAAGGATGTAGTGATCTCCATTATTCATTTCCTAGTTCCATAATGAGAATTGTATGACACATACAGGACTGTCACTAGTATTTGGGTGACATAGCTAAAGGAAATCACAGTGTCTAGTCCACGAGTATGAAGGGTTTTGTGAAACTCGGGTGGCATGCCTAGGGTGGTACCATGTAACTTTGTATGACATGTCCAAAGGACGTCGCATGATCCAAATTGTATACCAAAGGAGAATCACATGATCTGAGTCATATATTCTCGTTCTTTCACATGATATATGTGGCTGAAGGGAATCACATGAGGATACGAATAAATTTTTTTCACTTTAGTATCCAATATTTTTCATCTTTGTTCCAACCTTTTGTCACATATGGCTTATATTTTTTCAATTTTATCCTATTTAGGTATTTTATGTTCTTTTATCTGTAGGGTATTTCATTCACATAACCCATCAAAAGTCCTTCAAGTGACATATGAATGATGATGCAATGTTCTTATGCATGTTGCGTGATCACTAGGGTAGTTTACCGAACATAATCTAATAGAAAACCATTCCAATCATGACATGTGACACTCTGAGAATCTACTCATCGTCATGGGTGTGATAGTGTGAGGATCCAATGATGTATTTTTTGCAGGTATGGGTGATTTATAACACCCTCCACTATATTATTCACCAATTTTCACAACATGTATTGTTCATATCCAGACATGAGTCTGTGGTGGTCATTGTTTACATGTGTTTCATGATATCCTATTATAGGTTATTCTGGGGGCATCACAAGATTTTCAATGATTGTAATACCATCCCTTCAATGCCTGATTTTTTAGATTATATCAAATTAATGCGGTATTACCTAATCATTTTGGCATGAAAAGGGGATTTCATAGGGTCGGTCCAATATGTCAAAGGGCCTTCACGAGAACGAGATTTATATTCAATGGAATTTGTGTTACCTGGTTGACTTATTAGGGACCTTCTAGGAGACAATTATGGATTTTTAGGGGACCTTCGCAAGATTTTTCACCATTCTAATGAAATATTATGATGTATAGTGAAATGAATGAGATTATAACATGAAGATTATGATCATAAGAGTATAGTACCTTTTTCCTTTTATTTACCCCTATTAATTTTTAAGGTCCTGGGGATATTGTGAGATAGAACATGTTTTTTTGAACCAAATATCTCTCCCCATATGTGATATACGATAGGAACAACAAATTCTCATGTCATGATTCATGGTAATTTCATGGAAAACACATATTTTTTCCTTTTGGAGATGAAGAGGGAGTGTAGGACCACTGGGATAAGTCCATAGAACTTTTCTTGTTGAAGGTGACATGCATGTCGGCTCTCATTTAGTGATTTTGAAATGTCTCCATGGTTTTTCAGTGTCTCAAGAACTACAAGGGGTTTTTCAAAAGATCATTATGATCAAAATAGGTTCACACATTTTCCACTTTTTAATTGCCTATTTATTTTATATGGTTTTGGTTTCATTTGATTATTCTTTAGTGTTTTTTTGTGAAAATCACTCTACCCATCCGTGATACATCACATAATGAATAAATAGTCATATGGTGATTCATGAACATTATTATGGGAAAAACATTATATTTTTTCATTATATTTGTAGGGGAATCATATTTCCTCTCGGACATGTCCATTAAAATTAATGTGGGGAGAGTGAAATGATAGTAATGTTTCTTGAGATAAGGAAGACATGTCTTTAAGGGATTGTGGTGTCTTACAAACCTCCTTGGAGAGTTGCATGATATTTATGATTGCAAGAGGCCATCCCCTTTTGGATACTTACCTCCTATTTTCCAATGATTTTTTAATGTATTTTCATGTGTCTGCTGATTAAAAAGTCACATGACTCTATGGATATTATTTGGAATTTGTAGTATGAAAAAAATTTGTCTGGGATTCCTTATTAGTAACACAATGAATTTTCAAAGATACTCAGTGGGATTTGAAGAAGTTTATGCAATGCGCATGGATCATCCACATGACCTTGCGAAGGACTTGCAATGAATTTAACTTGGAGTATTATGTAATCCTAAAGTTTTTTCCACAATATTATTTCTTTGAATTATATGGAAATAACACCCATATTCTAGTGTTTCTTACATTTTGGGAGTTTCTGATGCTCATTTGGAGAGATTCGAAAGA
Source organism: Viscum album (assembly GCA_963277665.1). Lineage (NCBI taxonomy): Eukaryota > Viridiplantae > Streptophyta > Magnoliopsida > Santalales > Viscaceae > Viscum > Viscum album. The sequence goes on along the minus strand of OY728126.1, from coordinate 2,060,145,707 downwards.
CAACTACCAAAATTCATCTTCACAAGGTAACATTAAAGATACATAATATGTATCAATTTTCCATATTAACTGTGTAAATATAATGATTTTAATCTACAGAGATCAAATTGTCAATAATGATAAATATAAGGGATAATGATCAGTGGTCATAAGTGAGATTAATATTAGCATATGGGTATAATTTGGATTTATAGGACTTTTATAATAAAAAAAGAACATATCATTAATTATGTTATTATCCATTTCATAAAATAAGAATACATCCAATAATTTGCATATATCGAATTTTAACAATACTAATAACCTATTTTATCATCATAAGAAAATTGTAAGGACCCATGTTTTTTTAGATAGTAATGTATAGAAAAAATTTGAATGTTGTCTTTCAGATTCCTATACAGGTTAAAATAGCCATTTTAACCTAGAATATGACCTCGAATACTTTTTATAATAGTTTTATTAATCCTAAAATATGGGTATTATCCTTTGATAAATGTTTGGTGTAATTTTGAACTGCTCTAATTTCATGGTATAAATAATTTTTAATATACATTTTATTAAATATTAATTTCTTTACAAATGTTCATTTGCCTTTATAATTAGAAGGGAGCACTAAATTGAGATTATGCTTATATTTTTAATTATATAGTGGCAATTTTTTCATGGGTGTTGCATAAAATTATATTAGGTTATAGGGTCAAGAATAATCCACTTTTCCTTTTCCTTTTCTTTTCCTTATTTTCATTTTCCCTTATTATTACTCTTTTATTCCCTTTCATTATTGACACACCCCATGTGGGTTTATATAATCTGATTATAAATTAAAAAAAGAGATATATAGACAGACATTGTGCCTTTGTCATTGAGAGTGGGATGTAGGAAAGAAGCGAGGTGCCACAACAGAGCTTAGGAGGAGTTGGATCCTCATACGACAGTAGTGGAACTTGAATATGGGTGAATATTTAGTGGATTTTCCCTAAATTCAGAAAATTATAATTTTTTTAACATTAATATTTAAAATTTTAACACTTTTTAGTTTTATGGCCCTATTATCATTTCCTTGGACCCATGAAGGTCAAAATATTTCTTTTTGGTGTGAAAAAATTGGGTTTCATGCAAATTTGATGGATTAACTGTTTGAAAATCCTGATCACGCATCATGTAGTATAGGAACACATACCATTTGTTATTCTAATTCAGAGAAGTTGAAGTTTTTATGTACATTACCTGTATGGGGTATACACCCCATGTACTGGTACCTAGTCATGTATACATGTAACTAACAAGATAGCTACTGTAGGGGCCCTTGGTTATTTAATGTACTCGGCCAGACCATGGTTGTGCTTTTACGTCGAGTAGATGTACACAACTAGGAAGAATACATCGCCCTGACATGTGAGGTACATGTTTAGGTAACCCATTTGTATTAAATTATATATACATGGTATATATTATTTGTACATGAGTTTACATTCCTTGTACGGATGACATAAACTGTAACACCCCAAGATTTTATGAAAAATATTCTTTTAATTTCATTGATATCTTCTATTATAAAGAACACCAAGTTTATCTTGTACTATACGCAACACCGTATTAGCTTGCAGTATACGCAACGCTATTCTTGAATCGTGTTACACACAATTTCATGTTCGTTTTATAATAGTCATTCTACGCAACATTGACTGTGTTTATATATATATATATATTCAATGTATAAATTAAATATGGTTGGATTCTGTTATATGAAACAACGAAGGATTCTTGCACAACACCCAACCCTGACTTGGCTTGCATTACACACAATCGCGACCTTCCTCGATGGTGTGTGTTGTACGAAATACCTGGTTTTACCAAAAAATGATATATTATTATAATATTATTATGAACTAGACGTTATGAATAGTATTAACTAAATTTTTTATTTTATAAGATTATTATTAATCTTACACATTTTCTAGAACATGGTATGAGAACAAAATAAATTTTTCGGGTAAAATAAGTATTTTTCAAAAAATGCAGTTTTGCCGCCTTTTGATAGCGCACCCACATTAAATCTAGTTTTTGAAATTTTTATAAGTTCAATTTGACAAAATAAACTTGTTCTTTGGAATCAGCATATAAAAATTTACTTTGGATAAATTTTTCATATTATTCTGATAACTTTCATATTTTAATGAATAGTAAAAACACGCTATATTTTAATTAAAAACAACTTTTTTCATCATAATAATTTATATGGTTAAATTATAATATTGAATGATTTTAAATTATAAATAGAATATATTTTTACCATTTAATATAATGTATTTCATTATCATTGATTTTACATTGAATTCATAGGTTAAATCAATTCAATCTTTGGCAATGTTTTAACTTTTAAAACCTATTCGCTTAACAACGGGATTAGTTTAAATTAATTACTGCAACTTCAGTGTTTTGAATTTTGAAAAATGGATTCCATATTTGGAATCAGTGGGTCCAAATTATGTTAATAGGCTACTTTTATTTTTTTTATTATGAATAGTAACTACGATAATTTTTATTTATTGCCGTTAAAGGTAAATAGGGTAATTCATGGTTAAAAGAATATTATAATAATTCAAAATTACATTGAAACTTGTCCTAACCTTATTGGATGAGTATTTCCCGACCATGGGCATCCTTGGGCAGATTTTGAGACCCCAATGAGCCACTTGGTAGTGAAAATGACAATTTGGATTAATTAATTTAATGTAAAGACAAAATTGACTTTAACAAAAATCTTTTAGTAATTAATTTTTATAAGGGGTTATATAAGTTATATTTTAGACTATAAATATTATTTGGAAAGCTAAAAAGATTCCCTACATTATGGTATTTGTTTCATAATTTTTAGACATCAAATGAATTAAATTATTTATGACACAATAATGATGTAGTGTTTACAGCATTAATAAATGATTTAAATAAATAAGATTAAAATGATTAAAAATATCATCCAAAACCTGTCCAATTCCAATTGGATGATTTTATTTCAAATAAGAGTCATCTTATATTCGACAGTAATGTGTTTTGGACCTCTTTAAACCGAATATAAGTTTATAATAAAATAATGTTTTCACACATTCCTAAAGAGCCCCTCCTCTCCCTTATAAAAGGAGGCCACTTCTATGAAATTCATCACACCTCTCAAGCCTTTTGGCTTGACCAAACTCTACCCAACTATACTCCCTAAATCCTTCTACTCCCCCTTGAATCCTTACATTAGGAAGATGACTCTCCAAGAAGTCCTTTTGGTTCAAACCAAAGCAAGTTACCAAAATTAAAGGTAACAATTTGTCTTAAGTAGTTTTTTTTATTCTACTTCTCCAACCCTAAAACTCTTTTTAATCCTTTATTTTGTCACAAAAACAATATCCAAAATATACTAGGATGTTTTTATGAGATGTATTCGAACTAGACTTACACACACCTCCATCTAATGGATGAATAACATAATGTTTCTGTGATGGCAAACTAACGCCTCACGAAACGATGATTGTTAGATTTTCTCCTACTGCCTCTCACGGTGGCCATTATAATGGAACTGTATTTATATATAATATATATTATGTTTATTATTTACTTATTCTTCTTTACTTCCCAATTATATCAAGCCTAATGGTTTCCATATTCGGTAAATACAATAATCTCATTTGAGGAAGTGCGGACTACCGCCCCCTCAAAGTGATGTGATTCGTTAATACCTTATGTGGGATGTATAAAGGATGTGGTTAATGATATTATATATTATATTATACTGGAATTATAATATAACTATGTATAATTATGTTTTAATTCCATTAAAATAAGAAATATAAATGAAAGTAGTGTTCATGCGTACGTACGGTTTACCATCTCCATGAACGGTGCGTTTCATTTCTTACCTCCATATGTTATGTAATATTATAAATGTTTGTATATGATGGATATATAATGAATTTATATGATATATAAATAATTATATAAATTTTTGAAGAAATTAAATCATGATATAAGTAATAATAACATCAAGAACAGCAAGTCCAAACACGTATGATAAATAAGATGATTTTACCCAAAACGGTACTTTAACATTAATTTACAAAAGAATGGGTAATATAAAATCATAATTTAACCATATATTATATCATAACAATGAATATAATTCTTTAATAAGTAAATTCCATTATTTAAATCATTATACAAGAGGTTTGGATACGTACAAAGCATATCAGACCTAAGGTAAGGGATAATTTTTCAAATCTCGTTTTTATCTGAGATTGCTTATTCGTAAGTATTTACTGGGGTTATTGCTATCATCCATGACAATGTTTTATAAAATTGTATTCATGTATGTTTAAATTCCTTTTTACCCATTATTCCTTTTACCCCATGGTATGGAAGGAATATTTCTTTTATTTACCCTACAAGGTACTTTTTGACTTTTCCGAAAAAAGTACGAGAAGAATGTTTTTTTAATGTATAGGGCAGGAAAGGATTTTTACATTTTTATAAAGCCTTATTTTCATGAATCTTCCTCCAAAAGATTTCATGACTATTTTCAAAAAAATCTCTTTCTTTTAAAATTTCATGACGTTTTGTGAAAAGAAATTGATTTTGAAGAAGAAAGGATATTTTCCTCAAGAATTAATTTCAAGTGTTTTATCAAAACCATTATTCCATCTAAGATTACATTATTTTATATTTGTATGTTTCAAGTATAATGTCCCTATGGTTTACATGGTTTCACTTTTCTTATGTTGATATATCCATTTGTTTTATATCGATTGTGCGATGATGGGATGATGTTTATGAAACCCATTTTATTGTTTGGGTTATGATGAATGATTCAAGTTAATTTTGTGGCACAAGTAATAATTATTTCATTATGAGATGGGTGGGACCTATATCTCCCTCCAATTCATTGGGTAAAGATTTATATCTCATGATATAGGCATGGCTGGAACGGCACGTTAAACCGGTTCAGTAATACAAGACTGGAATGAGGAGTGAACTCGATTCAGAAAGGGACTTTTTCCACTAAGATGGTCTTGGAAGCAATGCCTTGGCTACTATGGATATCATATCATGTGCTTAATGGTTTCCACAATTACAAGTTTTATTCCCATGCTATTTTATCAGGATTAATGTTTCTTTATGATCTATGCCTTACATATTGCCATGTTTTATTTCATTGCTCAAGATCATGATGTTTAAACATTGTGTTCATGTTTTTAAGTTCAAATGTATATAGTTTGTTTTATTTTATCCATCCTTACCCTTAATGAGCATTTGAGATCACCCTTTATATGCTTTCTTTTCCCCAGGATATAGAGAAAGGTTTAAGGTACGAAAACATAAGGGGAAGATCATTATGGGAGATGTTGAAGATCTTTCACCACGATTAGAAGATTACATTCTGAGTTTCCAAAGACACTAAAATATTACGTTTCTTGATTTTTGAATTTTGTTATGTATTAAGTATTCCATAAAAGTATTGTGTTGTCCATGTACATCAAGCTTTGGGCCTCTACAGTTGGTATCATAGGAAAGGTTTAGTCAACCTTTGGAAACTAGGATGTGAGAACTTTAGTGAGATCCCTAGAGATATTTCTAACGTATGTCTAGGGATGTCCCTAAGGATAAGTATAAGTGTATTTTATAGTCCTAGAATTACGGTAATGATCTTAGAATTAAACCTAAGATGTTAGATATTGAAGGTACTCCCCCTATATTATGTTGTTTTCCCTAGCATGATTTTTGCATCTCACTCTATTCTTTTTGGGTTTTAGATGATGGCTAGAACCCGAAGGAACCGTGTTGATCGATGCAATGGAAAATGAAATGATTTTCCTCTTGAACAAACAAATGTTATGGGAGATGGAGTGAAAAAGCTTATTTCAATACTTACAAAAGCAATGAATCATTCTGGACATCCAAATGAGCAGAGAAGGGAAACATATTCTATTGAGTCCTTCATGAGGCAACGTCCACCTTCTTTCAGTGGGTCTTCTAATCCACTTGTTGCTGAAAAATGGATCAGTACCACTAAAAATATATTTTCAGTTCATCAATGTTTTGAACATGATAAAGTCATCTTAGCAGTATATCGTTTGGAAGGTGAAGCTGATCAATGGTGGAATCTTATCAAGAATACGAGTCCAAGAGATGAAATTGAGTCCATGGAATGGGACGAGTTCAAGAACTTATTTTTCAATAAATACTTCCCTCGTATTCTTCAAACAAAGATGGATAAATAGTTTCTTGAACTAAAGAAAAAGGATGATGAATCTGTTGGTGTATACAAAGTGAATTTTACAAGGCTTGCAAGGTATGCATCTGGCTTTATTATCCAACCTAAAAGTAAAGTTGGTCGATTCTTCAGTGTCTTAAAACCAAATCTTCGAAGGGCATTAGCTATAAGAGACTTCAGTAGCTATGATGAAATTTTGCGTTGTGCTATCAAAGTAGAAATGGAAGTTGGTGTTACTTATCCATCTCATAGTTTTGACAAGAAACGAAAGATGGAGTCTAAGGAGAAATCTCGGAATAATGGTGAAAAGAAGATGAATGTTTCCTTATGCTCAAAGTGTGGAAAGAAGCATGGTGGAGATTCTTTTAAAGGGACTAGAAAATGTTTTAAGTTGGAAAAGAAGGGCATCAAGCAGCTGAGTGTTGAAGTAATGGAAAAAGGGTTTCTAATGATATGAATAAATAAAAGACTGCAGAGAACGCACAACCAAAACTTCAACGCTTCAAGTGAAAGGAAATGGGGCATTATGATAATAAATTCCCTAATCCAAGGGATAGTGATGATCGACATGAGAAACCACTTAAGGCAGAGGACAAAGGGAAGTCACATGCGATCCCTATTGGCGATGTTGAATATGAAAATGATGTGGTGGAATGATTAACTATTTATGTAATGGGATTCCAAAATAATGTTGTATATAGTATCGTGGAATATTGGAATATTTATGTATTGGTCTATTGTGGTTTTCAATAATTTTATGGTAACGGTAACCATGGAAAGTGATTGAGATATTTTTGGAAAAAAGATGATATGCGCATAATGAAGGGAAAACGAGAAAATGAAATGTTTGACAGTATTAATAAGCTCATGACTGATATAATGAAATAGTTATATCATGGTTTGAGTATATATAATTTTGGGGTTTCAGTATGTGGAAAGAGTTAACTTTTGACAGCATTCATTTTTTCACTAAGGTTTAATGGTTATTCATTTTTCAAGAGAATACATGATTACGATATTCACATTATTGGAATGTGACCAAAAAGATATATGGGGGATAAATGATGGTTGGTTGATGACATTTCAGGTAATCGTTTTCTTTTTACTATGTGCTTGGACCGAAGTATTTTAGATAAATATTGGAATGGATTATGTTGGACATAAGTTAGTATTGTTTAAGGATAAAACTTTTTTCTATATTATTGATGGGATGTTATAGTAATGTAGTTTTAGAAAAAGGACAACCTGTAGGACGGGAGACATCCCATCATGTCGGACAAGGCTGTGGGAATCTAACTCACAACCGAAGTGCGACTGGCCTTTATCGCATACCAATGGCCTACAGGAATTCCCTAGTTAGTGTAATGTAGTTTTATATTATTAAGCAGTATGATAAATAAAGTATAAGTCCATTTTTAGAACCATATATAATTAATCTCACCATAAGATGGACTTATAACTTTTGCAAAACTTTTGTTTGAAATAGATGGAACGACCCATCATTCTATCAAATGATCTGCTAACGCTTCATGAATAACAAACTCAACTTCATTTCTTTATGAGATGAAGTGGAAATTGTTCAATTCACGAACAATAGTGAGATTGTACAAAAATCATGTAAGTATTTCTTTTAATTCATAAACTTGTGGGAAATGATATTGAAAACCAAAAATATTGTCCAAGTGATCTTATATCCAATGAATCAGATGGTAGCTTAGATCATCACAAATTTATGGCTTTGTGATTGTTGGCTTTTTATAGCCATGTTCTCTACCACTCTCCATCAGAACTTGATGGTTAGATTTTTCTTCCATATCCATATTTTAACATATGTTCTCCTATATAGAAACCCAGTGATGGGTTACATTGGGTAATCGTTACATTTCATTCTTTAGTTTTTAAAATTATGTTTTAGTATTCCTTTTTATGATGTGGGTTTCTATGAATAGTAAACGATTTATAACCCCGATGAATTTTGAGGGCGAAATTCATTTTAAGGGGGGTAGAATGTAACACCCCGAGATTGTATTAAAAATATTATTTTAATTTCATTGATGTATTCAATTATACAGCACACCAAGTTTAGCTTGTACTATATGCAACACCGTATTAGCTTTCAATATACGCAACGCTATTCTTGGATTGTGTTACACACAATTTCATGTTTGTTTTGTAATAGTCATTCTGTGCAGCATTGAGTGTGTTTATATATATATATATATATATATATATTCAATGTATAAATGAAATATGGTTGGATTATATTATAATAAACAACAAAGGATTCTTGCACAACACGCAACCCTGACTTGCCTTCATTACACGCAATCGCAACCTTCCTCGATAGCGTGTGTTGTACGCAATACCGGGTTTTACTAAACAATGATATATTATTATAATATTCTTATGAACTAGCCGTTATGAATAGTATTAACTAAATTTTGAATTTTATAACATTATTATTCATCTTACACATTTTCTAGAACATGGTATGAGAACAAAATAAATTTTTCTAGTAAAATAAGTATTTTTAAAAAAATGCATTTTTGCCGCCTTTTGATGGCACACCCACATTAAATCTAGTTTTTGACATGTTTATAAGTTCAATTTGACAAAATAAAATTCTTCGTTGGAATCATCATGTAAAAATTTACTTTTGATAAAATTTTAATATTATTCTGATAACTTTCATATTTTAATGAATATTAAAAACAAGCTATATTTTAATTAAAAACAACTTTTTTCATCATAAAAATTTATATGGTTAAATTATAATATTGAATGGTTTTAAAGTATAAATTGAATATATTTTTACCATTTAATATAATTTATGTCATTATCATTGATTTTACATTGAATTGATAGGTTAAATCAATTCAATATTTGGCAATGTTTTAATTTTAAAACCTATTCTCATAACAACGGGATTAATTTTAAATTAATTACTGCAACGTTGGTGTTTTGAATTTTGAAAAATGGATTCCATATTTGGAATCAGTGGGTCCAAATTATGTTAATAGGTTAGTTTTATCTATTTTTATATTATGAATAGTAACTACTGTAATTTTTGTTTACTGTAGTTAAAGGTAAATAGGGTAATTCAAGGTTAAAAGAATATTATAATAATTCTAAATTACTGTGACACTTTTCCTAACCTTATTTTATGAGTATTTCCCGACCATGGGAATCCTTGGGACGATTTTGGGACACAAATTAGCCACTTGGTAGTGAAAATGACAATTTGGTTTAATTAATTTAATGTAAAGATAAAATTGACTTTAACAAAAATATTTTAGTAATTAATTTTTATAAGGTGTTATATAAGTTATATTTTCGACTATAAATATTATTTGGAAAGCTAAAACGATTACCTACATCATGGTATTTGTTTTATAATTTTTAGACATCAAATAAATTAAATTATTTATGACACAATAATGATGTAGTGTATACCTCATTAATAAATGATTTAAATAAATAAGATTATAATGATTACAAATTTCATCCAAAACATGTCCAATTACAATTTGATGATTTTCTGTAGAATATGAGTCATCTTATATTCGACAGTAATTTTTTTTGGACCTCTTGAAACTGAATATAAGTTTATAATAAAATAATATTTTCACACTTTCCTAAAGAGCCCCTCCTCTCCCTTATAAAAGTAGATCACTTCAATGCAATTCCTCACACCTCTCAAGCCTTTTGGCTCGTCCAAAATATACCCAAAAATGCTACCTACATCCCTATCCTCCCCCTTGAAGCCTTACATTAGGAATAAGACTCTCCAAGAAGTCCTTTTGGTTCAAACCAAAGGAAGTTACCAAAATTAAAGGTAATAGTTTCTATTAAGTTGTTTTCTTTTATTCTACTTCTCCAACCCATAAACTCTTTTTAATCCTTTATTTTGTAACAAATAAAATATCCAAAATATACTAGGATGTCTTTATGAGAATTATTCGATCTACACTTACACACACCTCCATATAATGGATGAAGAACATAATGTTTCTGTGATGGCAAACTAACGCCTCACGAAACGATGATTGTTCGATTTTCTTCTACCGCCTCTCATGGAGGACATTATGATGGCACTTTATTTATATATAATATATATTATGTTTATGATTTCCTTATTCTTCTTTACTTAACAATTATATCAGGCCTTTACAGTTTCCATAGTCGGTAAATATGATAATCTCATTTGAGGAAGTGCGGACTACCGCCCCCTCAAAGTGATGTGATTCGTTAATACCTTATGTGGGATGTATAAATGATGTGGTTAATGATATTATATATGAAATTATAATGGAATTATAATATAACTATGTATCATTATGTTTTAATTCCATTAAAATAAGAAATAGAAATGAAATTATCGTTCATGCGTACGTACGGCTTACCGTCTCCATTAACGGTGCGTTTCATTTATTACCTCCATATGTTATGTGCTATTATAAATGATTGTATATGATGGATATATAATGAATGTATATGATATATAAATCATGATTTACATTTTTGAAGTAATTCAATCAAGATATATGTAATAATAACATCAAGAACAACAAATCCAAACACGTATGATAAATAAGATGATTTTACCCAAAACGCTACTTTAACATTAATTTACAAAAGAATGGGTAATATAAAGTCATAATTGAACCATATATGATATCATGACAATAAATATGATTCTTTAATAAGTAAATTACATTATTTAAATCATTATACAGGAGGTTTGGATACGTACAAATCATATTGGACATAAGGTAAGGGATAGTTTTGCAAATCTCATTTTTATCTGAGATTGCTTATTCCCAAGTATTTACTGGGGTTATTGCTATCATCCATTTCCATGTTTTATAAAAGTGTATTCATGTATGTTTAAATTCCTTTAAAACCATTCTAACTTTTACCCCATGGTATGGTAGGAATCTTTCTTTTTATTTACCCTACAATGTACTTTTTGAATTTTCCGACAAAAGTACGAGAAGAATGTTTTTATAACGTAGACGGCATGATTGGATTTTTACGGTTTTATAAAGCCTTATTTTCATGAATATTCCTCCAAAATATTTCATTACTATTTTCAAAAAAATCCCTTTCTTTTAAATTTGCATGCCATTTTGTGAAAAGAAATTGATTTTGAAGAAGAAATGATATTTTCCTCAAGAATTCATTTCAAGTGTTTTATCAAAACCATTTTTCCAGCTATGATGACATTATTTTATATGTGTATGTTTCAAGTATAATGTCCCTATGATTTACATGGTTTCACTTTTCTTATGTTGATATATCCCTTTGTATTATATGGATTATGTGATGATGGGATGATGTTTATGAAACCCATTTTAATGTTTGGGTTATGATGAATGTTTCAAGTTTATTTTGTGGCACAAGTAAGAATGATTTCATTATGAGATGGGTGGGACCTATATCTCCCTCCAATGCATTGGGTAATGATTTATATCTCATGAGATAGACATGGATGGAACGGAAAGTTAAACCGGTTCAGTAATACATGACTGGAATGAGGAGTGAACTCAATTCAGAAAGGGACTTTGTCCACTAAGATGGTCATGGCAGCAATGCCTTGGCTAATATGGAAATCATATCATGTGATTAATGGTTTCCACAATTAAAAGTTTTATTCCCATGCTATTTTATCAGGATTAATGTTTTTTTATGATCTATGCCTTACGTATTTCCATGTTTTATTTCATTGCTCAAGATCTTGATGTTTAAACATTGTGTTCATGTTTTTAATATCAAATGTATATGGTTTGTTTTATTTTATCCATGCTTACCCTTACTGGGCATTTGATCTCACCCTTTGTATGTTTTCATTTCCACAGGATATAAGGAACGGTTTTAGGTATGAAAACATAAGGGGAAGATCTTTATGGGAGATGTTGAAGATCTTTCACCACAATTAGAAGATTACATTCTGAGTTTCCAAAGACACTAAACTACTATGGTCCTTGAGTTTTGAATTTTTGTATGTATTAAGTATTCCGCAAAAGTAATGTGTTGTCCATGTACATCAAGCTTCGGGCCTCTACATAAACACCCATCTGAGGAATTGAGGGGACATAATGTTTAATTGGGTATAACCACCATGGTCTCCTTCCATGCTAAACTTCATAGGGTTTTTGATGTTTTGAAATTGTTGTGACTGAATTGTATTTATTATTGGACTGTTTTTAGTATCATTTATTGTACTTCATGATGGTGAAACACATAATTTTATTTGATGTTTCTAAGGAGGCCTTTTGGGTTCTTTACTAAAAGGATAAAATCTCCATCCAGTAATAGAATTTAGCTATCTCCTGAGACTGAGACCCTAGATCTGTTATGGGCCCTGAGTCATCCCTACACTCTAGTATTCTATTAATTTTCATATTATATGATGATTTTGTCTTATATTTTTACCTAGAGGATCCTATTTGGGATGTATCTACATAAAACTTATTATCGAGGGTATCATGTGTGTGGCATTTGTAAAATGATAACAATGGGAATACCCCATAGGATCCCATTACCTATTAACTCTTTCTGAATATACCATGTAGGATGTCTCATCCTATGTGTGTCATTTTTAGGATCTCTAATATTATTCCACTATTTATATTATGACCTAGAGGATCTCATGTAGGATGCCTCTATTTACTTAATCCTTTTGAGGATATCATGTAGGATATTATTGATTGATAATTGTTTCTATAGATCATAATAAGGATTCAATATATTATATATGGACTAGTAGGATACAAATTTGGATTCATATCTATTTTTTTTCTTAAATTTTTTACTTTGTATGCCCGTGTTTGACATACCATTACTTATTACATTGAGTTTGGGTAGAGATAGTAGTGGATGTCACCTTAGAACCCATATTAAACATGTAACTCATGAGACTATCGAATTGGTAGTAGTTCTATGTGTTTGGACACCATCAACCATATTTTTACATGCATATATTTACTAATGACATGGTGATGATTTCCATAAGTTCTTCCAAGTGTGTGTTTGATGAGCCTGATGTGATTTGTTATGTTATTTGGGATTCACAATGTTGATTCCTAATATCTGATTATCAATCATTTAATGATTCTTTTAATTGAAATACCCAATCATACTTTCTGGAATTCCATATTGTCTGATACTGGGATTCCCAGGCAATAATTCCTTGGACAGACTTATAGGGTAAGTGGATTATATCTTCCATGAGTGATACAGTGATTCCCAATGCATTAATTAAATTGAAGGACACAATGGGATGATATATAATGTATTATTTGAGTTATACTTGGACAATCATGTAGGAATTCCTTGAATGGATTCATAGGGAAGATGAATTATAAATGCATTAATTGATAGTTGGATTCACATGGAGAAATTCCTTGTGCAGACTCATATGGAAAATTAATTGTTAAATTATTATTTTTTATGTTTCATGGATTCCTTGGTTTCATACCTTTTCCCAATTTTTAATTTATATATGTATTGGTGTCATATCTATAGGATTTATGGTAATTGCTAAGAATCATATTATATAGTAATTAGGGGTATGTTCGGACGAACAAAGGTTTAAGATATGTATCTAACGGTGGTGACATGGATTCCATAGAGACATTTTCAACCATGTTCAATGAAGGTATGTTCGATCGGGACTATGGAAACATATATTAACTTAAATATAAAAATAATGAGTTGTATTCCATATAGCTCATTATCTTGTTCAAAGGATTACTAGAGAATCAGGGTCATGGATCCATGGATCATTTATAGTAAATTAATTTTATTTTTTTATTTCTCATATATATAAATATGTGTGGGGGAATATATTTATACACACACACACACATATATATAAGGGTTAATTTCTCATAGAATATTTTTTCCCAAAGAAGGTGTGGCCAATTGTGATCACAAAAATAATGATTTTCTATGGATTCTTTATTTATATATTATATTTATCATTTATAGTTGTCTCTTGGCTAGGATTATAATATTACATCATAATTATCTTATGAAACAATATTATAGTTTAACTAATGGGGGAGGCCTACTAAGATTAGTTTTTACCCACTATACATGATCTTATAGGTGCATGTAGACCTTTTGTCTACATTCCTATTAAGAATAGATGAATATCGATAAGACTGAGTCCTAGGTTTTAATGATCATGTAGAGACACATTAGTTGATTATTATGATCAGGATATAGTATCTCAGTACTCCCTTGAAAATCAGGTATGTGCTTCATCTCTAATTTAGTATTAGAGCCATGAAAGTTTATTAAATATTATTTTAAATTCTTCTAAATGTGTATGGTCAGGAAAATGGGTGATCAATGATTTTTATATGACATGTTATTTTGAGACAGTAAAATATTTTGTTTGTTATTAAAGAATGATTCTAATTATGTTTATTTATTTTTTCCAAAATCTGATTAATTATAACTTTGGAAGTAATCTGGTTATTTTTACTATTATATACTCTGTTGTGAGTGCATATTCTATCGATAAACACACCTCAGGCCCTTTCTATAAGTCATTTTTCTTGGGAATATAAAGAGGATCACTTCAGGAATTGTGGAAAACTAGATGTGGGACATTTTAGTGGATTTTGTGTCAGGACATTTCATAGTTGTATTAGAGATATTCATGTATTGTTGTATTACTATTTGGAATATGGTTGACAGGAGTATTATGAATTTTTTATAACATTTGATGGTCATTGGATTGGTGCATCACGAACCCAAATTCTGGTAAAAATTCATGGTTTCTACAGATATGGGATTGTTTTGATTGATCTATGACATTATAGTTGTCTTTGATTTTCAGCTTAATAGTTGCACATATTGCATGGGTTTTATGATTTTTTATACATTTAACACTCTTTTCCAATTAGAAATAAGATAGTGATTGATTTTAAATATTTGTTGGAAATGGAAGTAGGTGTCTCATGCATCATATTCAACTTCTGTGGTCCCCATATTATATGTATTCAACTTTTTTGTTTTTTTGATATCATAGAAAAATTGATGGAATTTTCCATAACCTCCTAAATGGAGTTCTACCATATATGTTCATGGGGGAATTATAATAAATTTATATTACATGAATATATATATTTACTTCTAATGGATATATTTTAGATTATATGGTGTATCATTTTATGGTGAGTCTGGTGACTTGGTCCTCATGCATGGAGGGTATAGTTACCATAGTATGTTGATAGGTCCCATGATGCCCTTGAGTTAGAACCATTATTCGGTATTTTTCCATAGTATTGGTATTTATTGTTCAATAAAAAAATATATAGTGTTTTCCAAAATAGCATTGAATGAAATTATACTTAACCAAGCCACATGATTATGATATGATATAGATCACTGAAGAAATTTTGTGAATTTATTGATGGACCTTGTTGGACAACCATGTGAGTTGGTGGTTTCATTTTTGGTAATCTAGTTAGTATTGTTTGAACTATTTTGACAGATAAAAAATGGTTTATAATGAAATAGACCCCAAGGGGTATTTCTCTTTGCAAATACTCGGTGAGAGTCAGTTCATTATCATTTATTTGTTCATATCATGATACTCTAGCAGGTAATTCCACATGAGGATGATTAGAGAGGGGAAAGAACCTAGAAGGATGATACTGGGAAAGTGAGGATGTTATTTTTTTTCTTTGAATTGGAAGTTACAAATGAGTATCTGTTAAATGGGTTCCTAAAAAAAACATACATGGTGTTTTCCTCAATATCATGTCAATTGGAAACCATCATAATTAATACCATGTTGAGAGTTTGACTCTCATAGGTTTCAGTTGTTCCTTAGCTCCCTTATAGATGGTTGATAGGTACATTAGATTTCTTATTTTGAGATTGGTGTTTCATTTAAATCCCATGTGATGTAACATTTGCAATATGGTTGACTTATGGGCCTGGTGGTTGTATATAGTTACCCATCATGAGATAATCTTAGTAAGGCTAGGTGGGATACCTAGAAACCATTATATCTTAGTTATACCCATGTAGGTTGATGATTAATTTTGATCAGGGGAAAACAATTTGAGATGTTTTACTAGGTTTATGAATGTCTTTTGATGTGTTCAGATTGGGTTAACATGATTTTTGAGATTAATGCATGGTAGGTATTAGTGTTTTTAAATATTGTGTGGCTGATGAATTTGGATTCTAATGGAGCGCCTAGGGTGTTTATGTTATGAGAATATATTTGAAAGGGAAGGATTACTTGATTTCCAATTTCTATTAACTAGTAGTTTCTCATTTGATTCTTTAATGTTATAAAATGGCACAATGTGACTTGAATTAATGGGATAAATCAATCCACAAGTGAGATTCCTGATTTTGAAGTGGTTTTATAAGGGATATTATAGATTAATGAAAGTGAAATTCCATATAGCATGGCCATCTTCGATTTAATAATAAAAAAAGTTCAGAAGTGTGATATGTGTGATGACTGAGTGGTATACATTTGTACACACACTCAAATGGGCGAGACAAAAATGTACACATCTGTGGTGCATGGAACCATTTAAATCATAAATCAGTTAGTGGTCGATCTGAGTAATGATGGTATAACATAAATTACTTTTTTATGATTTACTATATTTTTCAGTAAAATTATAAAAACCCCAATGTGGTAGAGTATACATCGATGATATATTGAGTATTGTGGGGAGTTTCGTAACACCCCAAGATTTTATGAATAATATTATTTCATTGATGTCTTGTATTGTATGCTACAACAATATTATCTTGCGCTATACGCGACGCTGTATTAGCTTGCAGTTTACGCAACACTATTCTTGTCTCCTATTACGCACAAATTCATGTTCGTTTTGTAGAAATTATTCTACGAAATATTAAATATATATTTTCATTAATGTATAAATGAAATAAGTTTTGATTATGTTATAAGCAACACCAAATGGAGATTTCACTACACACAGCCCTGACTTGGGTTGCATTACACACAATCAAGACCTTTTTTGATAGTGTGTGTATTACACAATACCAAGATTCACTGAACGATATATTATTATAATATTAATATGAACTAGAAGTTATGAATAGTAATACCCACATTTTGAAAATTTATTTTTTAAAATAGGCTTCATTTTTTGGATTCGGAATATCGAAATTGTCCTAGGGTGAATTTGTGGTTTTTTTCTGAAAACATTCAATTTTTGATGAATTGTGAAAACAGTGGGTTACTATTAAAAAACAGATTTTTTATTTAAATAAATATTTATTTTATTTAAATTAATTTTAGGTAAAAATTGATACATAATACTTATATAAGTTCAATTTAATTCATTGGAGTCATTTTATATTAATTTTAGATATATAAAAATTTTATTGAACTTTTCACTATCTTTTACCCACATCCTTGGAGAATTTGAAAATTAACATAAAACATAATTTAACCACTTTTGTGAGTGGAATTTTGAAAATATGAGAGACATGATTAATTTCAAGAGGTAAAATTTGGTTCAATAAGATAAAAAATAATTTTTGGTGAATAGAAACGTTTTACTTTTTTTACCATGGTTAAAAGTAAATAGGGTAATTAAGGGTAAAAATGATATTATTATTACCCTAAAACATGTACAAATTCTATTGGACAAGTTTAATTTGACCGAATTCAACCTTAAGAATAAAATATGACCATTTAGGTCCACTGGGATTAGATTAGGACATTTATTATTATTTTATTTAAAGAAGAGTTAAAATAGTTATAATCAAAGTTTAATAGAAAAAACATTTTTAATATAGGGTTATACATAACATAAATTCGACTATAAGTATTAATTATAAATATAAAAATATTTCAAACATAATTTTATTTTATTTATAATTTTTAGAAATTATATAATTTAATTTATTTATGACAAAATGATGATGGAGTAATTAACTTATTAATGAAATATTAACAGAATTGATATAATAAATACCCAAATAAATGTAATTTGAGACTTATTATGAATTAAACTAATTTTATAGGTTAATATGACATTTTAGTATTGATTTAATTAACTTTTTTAGAACTAATCAAGCTATTATGATTTTCACAAAAATCAAGTACCAAATAGTGTCAAAATTGACATAAAATAGTTTTTAAAACAAATATTATATTATTAATTTTAATTTTATTCCTAAAAATCTAAGGTTCGACCAAATGACTTAGATAAGGTTATATATATTAATAATTAACATCATGGGGTTTTTTAGGCTTGTTATATTACGTTTATTAACCATATAGTTTTCGAAATAAAAAAGATAAGGTAAAAGTTAAATTATTTAACTTAGAGTGAAATCTAAATGAAAAGGATAAAATAGTAACCTAAACAAGTCTGAAACCTATTTGTTGAGAGGATTTCTACCCATCCCCACCTTATCTAAGAAATAAATCAATTTTTCGCTATTTAAAACCGAATATGACTTTATTAAAAAATAATAGTTTACGTTTCCATAAGGTACCCCTCTCCTCCCTTATAAAAAGGGAACCCCTTCCCTCTTCTCTTCACACAATTTTGAGCCTTGAAGCTCAGCCAAACCCTACCAATTACTCTTATCAACCTTTCTAGTTATATCATATAGGTTCTGGTATTCTCAAAAGACAAACTCTAGTATCCTATGAATAAGTTTAAAGGAGGTACGTCAAGGAAGAGGTAATCTTTTCTACCGATTCATTGAAGTTTTCTTTCTTCTTCAAATTCTTCTTATTTAGTTGTTTCATTATAAATTAATAACATAAGTATCACTAATATACTTATATGTTATTATAAATATGAAACAACCCCATTTTACCTTCAATACATCCTACAGAAAATGAAATCACCGTGCGTGCATACGTACGGAATACCGTCTCCACGCCGTGGTGTAATCCGTTTTTCCAGCACCACCATACATGGATGGGTATAATGGTGTAAAGAATAACTATATATGATTATTATAACATCATAATGATTCTAATATATTATATCAACCACTCCAATTCCATTCGATAAATATGGGAACAATATCATCGCTCGTGCGTAAGTATGGATTACCATCTCCATGACGTGATGAGATTCATTTTCCTTGTTGACAATTCAAGAATGATTATAAAGTATATATAATAAGTAATCATGAAATATATTACATAATAATGCTACTGTATTTATGTATATATATATATTTATGTCTTCTACAAAATTCCATTCAATTCAATAAGGAAAGTAAAACATCGTTCATGTGTACGTATGGCCTACCGTATCTATGAACGGTGTATTTCATTTCATTTATCTACCTTATATATATATATATACTGAATATATATGATATATAATCATGAATTACATTCATTAATTAATTAAATCATGATATATATATATATACTAAATATATATGATATATAATCATGATTTACAATCATTAATTAATTAAATAATGATATAAGTAATAATAATATCAATAACAACAAGTCCAAACAAGTATGATACATAAAATGATTTTACCCAAGACGCTGCTTTAACATGGAATTTAAAAAATAACGGGTAATATAAAGTCATAAATGAACAATATGTGATATAATTACAATTAATATGATTATTTAATAACTAAATGAAATTATTTAAATCCTTATATAGGAGGTTCATATACGTATGAAGCATATCAGCCTAAGGTAAGGGATAACTTTTCCAATCTCATTTTTATCCGAGATTGTTTATTCGTAAGTATTTATTGGGGTTATATTTATCATCCATGTCTGTGTTTTCATAATATGGTTTCATGTATGATTAATGTAATTTTATCCATTTTTTACTTTTACTACATGGTATGTATGGAATCTTTCTTTGGTTTACCATACAAGGTACTTTTTTACTTTTCCGGCAAAAGTACGAGAAGAAAGTTTTTTTAACTTATACGGCATGAATGGATTTTTATAGTTTCATAATGCCTTATTTTCCTGAATTTTACTCTACAAGATTTCATTTTTATTTTCAATAAAATACTTTTCTTTTAACATATAATAGCATTTTATGAAAAGAAAATTATTTTGATGAAGAATGGATATTTTCCTCAACAATTCATTTCAAGTGTTTTATCAAAACAATTTTCCATATAAGATGGCATTATTTCATATGTGTATGTTTCAAGTATAATTTCCCTATGATATATATGGTTTCACTTTTCTTATGATGAAATTATACCCATTCTATTTTTCATGGATTATTTTATGATGGGATGATGTTTATGAAACCCATTTTATACTTTGGGTAATGATGAATGATTTAGATCATGTTGTGGAACAAGTATGAATGATTTCATTATGAGATTTGTGGGACCTATATCTCCCACAAATGCATTGGGTAATGATTTATATCTCATGAGATAGACATGGCTGGAACGGTTAGTTAATCTGGTTCAGTGATACATGACTGGAAGGAGGAGTGATCTTGATTCAGAAAGGGACTTTGTCCACTAAGATAGTCCTGGCAGCAATGGCTTGGCTACTATGGAAATAATAACATGTGCTTAATGGTTGAAACAATTACATTCTTTATTCCCATGCTATTTTATCATTATTGATTATCCATTATGTTCTATGCCTTACGTACGACCATGTTTTATTTCATTGCTCATGATTTTGATGTTTAAATCTTATGTTCATGTTTTGATGTTCAAATGTATATGGTTTGTTTTATTTTCTCCATGCTTACCCTTACTGAGCATTTGAGCTCACCCTTTATATATTTTCTTTTCCCCAAGATATAATGAAAGGTTTTAGGTAAGAAAAAAAGGAATATCTTTATGGGAGATGTTGAAGATCTTTCACCAATATTAGAAGATTATATTTATAGTTTCCAAAGACACTAAACTATTAAGGTCCTTTGGTGTCAGTTTTTGTTATGTATTAGATATTCTGCAAAAGTAATGTAATGTCTATGTTTGTCAAGATTTGGGTCTCTACAGTTGGTATTAGAGGAAAGGATTAGTAAACCTTTGGAAACTAGGATGTGAAAACTTTAGTGAGATACCTAGAGATATTTCTACGGTATTTCTAGGGATGTCCATAAGGTTAAGTATATGTATAGGTTATTGTACTAGAATTATGGTAACGGTAGTATAATTAAATCTAAGATGTTAGATATTGAAGGTAATCCCACTTTAATAAGTTGTTTTCTGTAGCATCATTTTTTCCTCTCACACTATTCTTTTTGGTTTTTAGAAAATGGCTGGAAACATGAAGATTCACGATAATAGAGGATACGATGGGAAATGGAATGATATTTTTCAGGAGCAACCAAATGAAATTGGATCTGGAAGTCCACATACCATTATTATGCCTAATCAGCAATCTCATAATATGATCAATAATCTCAACTTTGGAATGATTCCTGACTCAGCTAACAAGAGAAATATGAAGTTTCATGATGATCATAGAGGAAAGAAAGTTCAATTTCCCTCAAGTAAATCCTGTGGGAAGAGGCATTAGGGAGAATGTTTCAAAGGAACTGGTAAATGCTTTTGGTGTGGAATGGAAGGAAACAAATCCATTAAGTGCAAAGGAAAAGTTTCAGTTAACACCACGGATAAGGATAATGGTATTTAAATGACATAAAAAAAGATTAAATGTTTTAAATGTGGAATTTACGGGCATTATACAAACCAATGCCCTAACAAAAATTCTCATGAAGAGAATCAGCATGGTCGTAAGGGTAGTATTTATTTTGTTGATGATGAAGAGACTAAAAATGATATGTGAGATGAATGAATTGTACATGATCGGTCAATGGATTAAGAAGGTAGTATAATGATTACATGTTTATCGAGAGTAATGTTGTATAAGAAATATCATGGTACTATTTAATAACGAGACATCTAAGGATTGTTACACTATTGTTTCTACTTATGTTTTTGAATGTATATGTTGAATGGTACCGGTAACCGTGAAAGGTTATTCAGATATTTTTGGAAAGCACCTAATATGCGCATAAAGAATGGATAAGGAGAAAATGAAATGTTTTATACTATTAATGAGCTCATGACTAATATAAGGAAAAAGTGATATCATGGTTTGAGTATATAGAATTTTTGGGATTTTGGTATATGGAAAGAGTTACCTTGTGACAACTTTCCTATTTTCACTATGGTTCAAGAGAATACGTGATTAAGGTATTCACATGTTTGGAATGTGACCAACAATATATATCATATGATATATGGGGGATAAATGATTGTATTCACATGCTCGGTAGATGACATTTCTAGTAATTGTTTTCTTTATACTATGAGGTTGGACAGAAGTATTTTGGATAAACCTAAATTTTGGAATGAATTTAGTTAGACATAAGATTGTATTGTTTAAGGCTAGAACTTTTTGCTATTTTATTGCAGGAATGTTATTATAATGTAGTTTTAGAATAAGGGACAACCTGCAGGACGAGCGACAACTCGTCGCGTCAGACAAGGATGTGGGAATCGAACCCACAACCGATGTGTAATAGGCCCTTATCGCCTATCACTGGCCTGTAGGAAGTCCCTGGTTAATAGAAACTAGTTTTATTAAGAAGTATGACAGAATAAGTATAAGTCCATTTTTGGAATCATATATGATTAACCTCATCATAGACGGACTTATGTATATTTGATTACTTTTTCTAAACTTTTGTTTGAGACATATGGAATGACCCATCATTCTATCACATGATCTGCTAACACTTCATGAATGAAAAATTCAACTTCATTTCATTGAGTGATGAAGAGGAAATTGTTCAAGGCATGAACAATGGTGGGATTATACCGAAATAAAGTTAGTATTTCTTCTAATTCAAATTCTTAAACTTTAGGGAAATGTTCTTGAAAACCAAAATTGTTTTCCTAGTGCCCTTATATGCGATGAATCAGATGGTACCTTAGATCATCAAAAATTTATGGCTTTGTGATTGTTGGATTTTTCATAGCCATGTCCTCTACCACTCTCCATCAGAACTTGATGGTTATATTTTTCATCAATATCCATATTTTCACCTATGTTCTCTGTTGGGAAAACCCAGTGATTAGTTAATTCGGGTAACCATTACATTTCATACTTTAGATTTTAATGATAATTTTTGGTAATCCTTTTTATGATGTGGGTTTCTATTAAAGAAAATTTCGTGTAGTAAACAATTTATAACCCCGACGAATTTCGAGGGAGAAATTCATTTTAAGGGAGGTAGAATGTGACACCTTGAGATTTTATGAAAAATATTATTTCATTGATGTCTTTTGTTGTATGATACACCATGATTATTTTTCTCTATACGCAAAACTGTATTATCTTGCAGTATACGCAACACTATTCTTGGCTCGTGTTATACAGAAATTCAAGTTCGTTTTGTGGAAATTATTCTACGCAAAATTACGTATAGATTTTGTTTAATGTATAAATGAAATAAGTTTTGATTATATTTTAAGAAACACCAAATGGATCTTTCACTACACATAGGCCTCACTTGTCTTGCAATACACGCAATCAAAACCTTCTTCGATAGCGTGTGTAGTACGCAATACCAAGTTTCACTAAACGAGATATTATTAAAATATTATTATGAACTAGTCATTATGAATAGTAATACCCACTTTTTTGAAATTTTATTTTTCAAAATGGTCTTCATTTTTGGATACGGAATGTCGAAATTAGCCTATGGAGAATTTTTGGTATTTTTCTGAAAACGTTCAATTTTTGATAAATAGTGAAATCACTGGGTTACTATTTAAAAACCGACTTTATATTTAAATAATTATTTATTTTATATAAATTTATTTTAGGAAAAAATTGATACATAATACTTATATATGTTCAAGGTAATTCATTGGAGTCATTTTATAATAGTATTAGATATATAAATATTTTATTGAACTTTTCACCGTCTTTTACCCACCTCCTAGGAGAATTTGAAAATTTATATAAAACATAATTTTACCGCTTCTGTGAGTGGAATTTAGAAAACCTATAGACACAGCTAATATCAAGGTGTTAAATTTGGTTCATTAAGATAAAAATAATCTTTGGTGACTGGTAACTTTTTAATTTTTTTAACACGGTTAAAAGTAAATAGGGTAATTAAGGGTAAAAATGATATTATTATTACCCTAACACATATCCTAATTATATTGGATAAGTTTAATTCAACCAGATACAACATTAGGATTAAAATATGACCATTTAGGTCCACGTGGATTAGATTAGAACATTTATTATTATTTTATTTAATGAAGAGTTAAAATAGTTAAAATCAATGTTTAATAACTAAATCATATTTAATATAGGGTTATACATAAGATAAATTCAACTATAAATATTAATTATAAATATAAAAATATTTCCTAAATAATGGTATTTTATTTATAATTTTTATACATTAAAAACTTTAATTTATCTATTACAAAATGATGATGCATTAATTACCATATTAATGAAATATTAACATAATTGATATAATAAATACCCAAATAAATGTAATTTGAGAATTTTAATAAATTCCACTAATTTTATAGGTTAATATGACATTTTATTATTGATTTAATTAACCTTTTTCTAAATAATCATTCCATTATGATTTTCACAAAAAACAAGTACCAAATAGTGTCAAAATTTACATAAAATAGTTCTTAAAACAAATATTATATTATTAATTGTTATTTTATATCAAAAAAATATAAGGTTCGTCCAAATGACTTATATAAGGTTATATATATTAATAATGACAAATTTGCGTTCGTTAGGCATTTTATAGTATGTTTATTAACCATATAGTGTAAGAAACAAAAGACAAGGTAAAAGTTAAACTATTTAACTTAGAGTTATATCTAAATGATAAGGATACAATAATAACATAAACAAGTCTAAAACCTATTGGTTGAGACTATTTTGACCAATCCACACCTTAGATTCGAAATAAATCAATTTGGAGCTATTAAAAACTGAATATAACTTTATTATAAAATAATATTTTATGTTTTCCTATGGTGCCCCTCTCCTCCCTTATAAAAAGGGCACACCTTCCCTCTTCTCTTAACACCATTTTGAGCCCTGAAGCTAGGCCAAACCCTGAATATTACTCTTATATACCTATCTAGTTATTTCATAGAGGATCTGGTCTTCTCAAAAGACCATCTCTATTGTCATAAGAAAAAGATTAAAGGTGGTGCGTCGAGGAAGAGGTAATCTCTTCTACCGATTATTTCAAGTTTTCTTTCTTCTTCAACATCTTCTTATTTAGTTGTTTAACTATAAATTAATAACATAATTATCACTAATATACTGATATGTTATTATATATATGAAAAAAACCCATTTCAACTTCTATCAATCCTACAGAAAATGAAATCACCGCGCGTGCGTACGTACAGAATTCCGTCTCCACGTCGTGGTGTAATCTGTTTTTCCAGTACCACCGTACTTGGATGGGTATAATGGTGTAAAAAATAACTATATATGATTATTATAACATCATACAGATTATATGATATTATATCATCCACTCCAATTCTATTTAATTAATATGGGAAATATAACATCGCTCGTGCGTTCGTAAGGATTACCGTCACCATGACGCGATGAGAATCATTTTCCATGATAACAATTCAAGAATTATTATAAAGTCTATATAATAAGTAATCATGAAATATATTACATAATAATGCTACTAGATTTATTTATATATATATATTTTTGTCATCTACATAATTCCATTCAAGTCAATAAGGAATGGAAAATAGCATTCATGCATACGTACGACCTACCGTATCCATTAATAGTGTATTTCATTTCATTTATCTATCTATTGTATATATATACTGAATATATGTGATATATAAATCATGATTTAAATTCTTGATGAAATTAAATAATGATATATGTAGTAATAATATCATGAACAACAATTCCAAACAAGTACGATAAATAAAACAATTTTACCCAAAACGCTGCTTTAACATGGAATTTACAAAAGAAAGGGTAATATAAAGTCATAAGTGAACCATATATGATATAATAACAATGAATATGATTCTGTAATAAGTAAATGACATTATTTAAATCATTATATAGGAGGTTTGGATACTTACTAATCATATTAGACCTAAGGTAAGGGATTACTTTTCCAATCTCATTTTTAACCGAGATTGTTTATTCGTAAGTATTTAATGGGGTTATATTTATCATCCATGTCCCTATTCTCTAAAAATGGTTTCATGTATGTTAAAATTCCACGTTACCCATTTTTTACTTTTACTATTGGTATTTACGGAATCTTTCTTTTGTTTACCATAAAAGGTGGTTTTTAAATTTTTCGGTAAAAGTATGAGAAGAATATTTTTTAACTTATATGGCATGAACAGATTTTTACAGTTTCATAACGCCTTATTTTCATGAATTTTACTCTACAATATTTCATGTTTATTTGCCATAAAATCTTTTTCTTTTAAAATTTCGTGGAATTTTGTTAAGAGAAAATTATTTTGAAGAAGAAAGGATATTTTCCTCAAGATTTCATTTGAAGTGTTTTATCAAAACTATTTTCCATATAAGATGGAATTAGTTCATATGTGTATGTTTCATGTATAAATTCTCTATGATTTACATTATTTCACTTTTCTTATGATGAAATGATATCCACTTTGTTCTGTATGGATTATGTTATGATGCGATGATGTTTATGAAAACCATTTTATACTTTGCGTAATGATGAATGATTTATGATCATATTGTGGCACAATAAGAATGATTTCATTATGATATGGGTGGGACACATATCTCCCTCAAATGAATTGGGTAATGATTTATATCTCATAAGATATACATGGCTGGAACGGTATGTTAATCTGGTTTAGTGATACATGACTGGAACGAGGAGTGAAGTCGATTCAGAAAGGGACTTTGTCCACTAAGATGGTATTGGAAGCAATGCCTTGGCTACTATGGAAATCATAAAATGTGATTTATGTTTTTCACAATTACATGATTTATTCCCATTATATTTTAACATGATTGATGATCCATTATGATCTATTCCTTACGTACTTCCATGTTTTATGTCATTGCTCAAGATTTTGATGTTTAAATATTATGTCCATGTTTTGAAGTTCAAATGTATATGGTTTGTTTTATTTTCACCATGCATACCCTTACTGATCATTTGAGCTCACCCTTTATATGTTTAAATTTCCCCAGGATATAAATAAAGGTTTTAGGTATGAAAAAAATGATGATATTTATGGGAGATGTTGAAGATCTTTCACCCAGATTAGAAGATTATATTCCGAGTTTCCAAAGACACTTAAATATTACGGTCCTTTGGTGTCTGTTTTTGTTATATATTAGATATTCTGAAAAAGTAATGTAATGTCTATGTACGTCAAGATTTTGGTCTTTACAAGGATGAATTATGGTTGTACATGGAAATGTATAGTCAGAAGATGTTGTGTCATGAATTTGTTAACAGTATGATTATCCTATTTTTATTTGAGTGTGTCTCAGAGAGAGATATACATTACTTTCATTGAAATCTCATTATAGTCCTATTTTATAGCTTATCATGCCTTATATTGACATCATCCTGAGTATACTGATAGAGGGTCAGTTATAATTATAGCTTCATTTCTTTTCAAACAAACTTCTTATTTTGATGAAGTAACCTAATGATTTTTCACTCTCTATGTTGTGTAAGGTAATCCATATGGTGGGGTGTGAAAATTTTACCTTTTGAGGGTGGCCATCATTATTTTCAGTTAAAGTCATGATTTTACCAAGGAGATTGTTCTTGGGAAGCTGGAATATATTACACTTTTATACTTCCACATTGGCCCACTGGTATGAGAGGTTTGGATACTCCTATAATTTTTTTATTAATGGATGGATCATGGGACTTTTAGCATAATCTCATATGTGTGGCAATGATATGAGTGTTCCAATTGTGGAAAGTATCTGATCAGTCATGGTGAATCATCTTTTTTTGGAAGACAAGAAAAATATATGAGATCAGTCAATCCATGATGAAGAAAGTGTGATTTCATAGATGCTTTAGATCAAATCATTTCTCCATTTGAACATCATGACTTCATGGGGAAAATAAGCATTATTTTTTGGTAGATTGTAAGTAAACTTGTTGCTATTCACTAGAAATTTGACCTAAAATTTAATTTTCTTATTTTAGACGATGGTAAAGGTAAAAATGGTCATTTCACCTTGAATATAAACTTGTATAATTTTTCAAACCAATCTATTTGTCTTGTAATATTGTAATTACCATATTAAAGGTGTTTTTAGAATTTAAAAAAATTCTAATATTCGATCAGTCAATAATTAATATTTAATGATATTTATATAATAAAATATTAATCTATTTGTACACATTTTTCCAGATTTATATGATTAATGAAGAATCAAATTTATACTCTACTTCTGCTATTCAGTCAAGAATGTGGAGTTTTTCCAATCATAAAAACAAATTCATATCGGGTTCTAGGGTCAGCCGCAAACCCCTTTTCACATTTCATTTTTTTCATATATTCATTCCTCTTTGACTTTTACCTTTACAACCCTATAATCATGGGCACACCCCCAATGGTATTGATTTATGAAAATAAGAGATATAAATGGAGGCATGGGGATATGGATAGATAGTGACAGAGGTATGGGGATGATGGTATGTGTCCCAATGGATTTCGGTAGGAGCTAGATCATCATCTGATACTAGTGGAATATAAATACGGGTAAAGAATTAGTGGATTCCACAAAAATGTAGGCCAATTTTATTAATTTTCCTTAAATACCCTTATATTTACTATTATCTGTTTTTAAGACCAAATTTTCAGTTATTAAGACCTCGTGAGGGACTATATACAACTTTAGATTTAGAAAATAGTGTTTGTGGAAATTTTGGGGATTTCCCATTTAGATACCTTGACCACACTACATGATGTTTAGGAACACTTATTGCATGTTCTCCTAGTTTGGGAAATATATTCATATTATAAGTAAAACTCGTGTATAGTGTATACACACCCTGTAATGGTACTTATCCAAGTAGGTATATAACTAGCTAGGAAACTATGTAGGATTATGTGGTCATGTAAAGTGTTGGGGGAAACCCTAGTTTGGATGCACTCTAGGAAAAATTACCTAACAAAGTAGAATACCTGACCAGACCTTGTGAGATGCACATTCAGGGCCCCCATTTAGGGTACATGTAGTTTTCATGGTATACACACCATGTATATGGTTTTGAAATTCCATTTCTATATGAAGTAAACACCCATTCGAGGAATTGAGGGTGCACACCATGTACTTGGGTATACACGTCGTCTACAACATCCCTGCTTCCCATCTTAGGTTCTTTATGTTTTCATGTCCCAAAGTCATAATTTGACATATGGTTTATCCTTTATAAGTATCCTTACATATAAATCATGATGGGGAAACCCTTGAGGTGATTTGAGGTCTCATAAGAGGAGTTTCATTTAATTCACTAGATAGAGAGATTCTTCATCACGTAATTGAATCCAGTAATATTTTGAGAGTGAGACTCTTGATCTAAGGTTGAGTATTATCCATTACTATATGTTGGTATTAAAATCCATTTCCTTTTATTACAATTATTTGTATTATCAATTTACCACGAAGATATCACGTAGGAGCCTCTACATTAAAATTGTTTTTGAGGTTCCCCTATGGGATGCCTTCATATACTTGATGACATAGGGAATACCTTGTATGAACCATCTAACAATTTACTCTCTCTAAGGATCCCAAATATAATGAAACTTCATGTATATTTTATTCATAGGATCTCATGTAGTATGCCTTTTATTATATTTTAATCAGAAGGATCTCATGTAGAATGCCTCTATTTAATTAATCATATGGGGATCCAATTTAGGATACCTATGATAGCTAATTGTTTATTATATTTTAAATATTTATTTATTCACTATTTATAGACTTTGTGGATCCCATGTGGGAAGACTATCTAGTGTTTTTAGCTAAGGGAACCGTTTGGTAGATGTTTTTTGACTGACCATGAGTTTGTATATTGGTTTTGGGTAGATATAGTAGTATGTGTCACCATAGAACACGTATTGAACATGTAAGAAGTGTGGTTTTCATTGTAGTGTTGGATCTAGTTTTTTGTACATTTTCACCCATATATTTATAAATTCACATGTTTACTGCAAATATAATGATTTTATATAGAGTTTCATCATATTTTAAGGCTAATGAGCCTAACATGATGTGTTATGAGATCTAGGATTCCCATGTGAGCTTCTTGGTGTCCATTTGTGGAGAATTTTTAATGATTTTTATATGATTGTGAGGTCGATACATATTTGTATGTATTTTTTCTTGGGTGAAACTTAGATTCCAAAGCAATGAATCCTTGTATAGACTATATGGAATATGTGTTATATTTTCCTTAGGGTAAATATTGATTATCATGTAGTAATTTCATAAATGGATTTATAAGGCATATAAATTATATATGCATTGAGTTACACTTGGATTCTAATAAATGAATTCCATTGAAGGGATCATAGGGAAGATGGATTATATACACCTTCAATGATACTTACATTTTCTTGTTGGAATATGTTAAAAAACTTTATTGGGAAAATGAATTATTTAGTTATTTTTTAACATCACACCTAGATGCATTGGGTTCATACCTAAGTCCCAATTTTATTTATATAATAAAAAGATTCATATCCCCTGTATTTCATGTTATTACCTGTATTACTCCTTTATAGTGATTGGAGGTGACTATGGGTGAGCCCAGAATTAGGATATGTATCCCCCATTGGAATGTAGATTACATAGAGGCATTTTCAAAGATAGATAAATAAGGCATGGTCAATTGAGTTTATAGACCTTAGGATCGACTTAAT
Source organism: Viscum album (assembly GCA_963277665.1). Taxonomy (NCBI): domain Eukaryota; kingdom Viridiplantae; phylum Streptophyta; class Magnoliopsida; order Santalales; family Viscaceae; genus Viscum; species Viscum album. Next base: position 2,060,114,497 of record OY728126.1, on the reverse strand, counting down.
TATACATGGCCTGGGTTGTACAACATCTAGCTCAATTCCTTTTTCACATGATATACAGATGGTCAGGGTTATTGACCCAAGTATTGGTTGGGGTAGATTCGTGTTATTTTCAATATACTCAGATATATATATATATATATATATATATTTCTATATATATATTTATGGTAATATATATATATACATATATGTATATACAGATATAATAGGGATCATTCTTCGAAGAAATTTCAGGTTGTTCTGAAGAATGTATGGTTGATCAGGATCATGAATCAAAGGACCATCTATGGATTACTTATTTATATATTGTCTATATATTTACTAGATATGTCTCATATTTGATGAGAATATTACACGATCATTAAATTATGATAGTAGATTATAGGTTCACTATTGATGGTGGCATTCTGAGATTGATTCTCACCCACAATGCGTACACCACTATGTGGGTGAAGACCTTATGTATTATTTAATGTTGAGAATAGATATAGATGGATAGTTTTGGTCCCTGAGATTTCAAGATCTAGTAGACCCACTCATGTGGGTTATTATGATAGGGTTGCAGTTTCATGACATTATCTTGGAGACCGAGTATGTGGTTAGGTTAAGAGTTATATATATACTCATGGAAATTTATTTCAATTCATTTTATATATTCATGTATACAAATGGTCAATATAATGGATGTTCAATGTTATATGTTATAAATTGTAGTACAATATTTTAATAAATTATATTTATTATTAACTCTTTCTTCTATTTTAGTTTATTTATCTCTTATACAGTCTTCTTTTTTATTACTATGGAAAATATCTCATTATTTTCTCTATTTCATATTCGATATGGGGGAATAGCCTCTCCATTATTCCACCTTATGTCCTTTCTGCTAGTCCACATCCTCTGGAGTGTAGAGATGCCCACATCAGGACTTGTGGAGAACTAGTTTATGGAAACATTTTTGTAGCCTTATGGTTTGAAAATTACCACAATCATCTTAAGTCTTGGGGGAATAATATAAGGGTTCAAAATATCTTTTAAATGATTCATGAATGTGTAATGTATCAAAATATTAAAAAACAACATAGAATAGTCACAAAATCACAATCATAGAAAAAATTATGAAAAAAATCATTTTACCCACACCTTTGGGAACAATCCCAATATGTATATTCATTAAAATGTGAAAAAACTCATTACTTTCATACCGTTGTGAATAGAATCATTATTTCGATGAATTAAAATGCGAGAATACGCATTAATCCCTTGCCTTTGTGAGAAATAATTTAATTTCAATTCCTTATAATTCCATGTTATATCAAACAAAAAAAATGAAATGATACATGATATAGGTCCCCATAGGTCATCATCCATATATATCAGTGCCACCAATACTCAATAGTTCAACATATCACATGAAAGTTGTGGGAATAAATTTAGATTCATATCCATTTAAAATTGAATCATATATGAAAAAATTCATAATTATATAAATAATAATAACAAATGAAACCCATAAAAATTAAGTGGGTATCCGAATATATACAATAATATTATTATTATTTACACTTCAATCAAGATAGTAGATAATATGGTATTAGCACTATATAGATAAAATGTATATGATTAAGTAAATATTTTCCAAAATCAATTGATGTATGGTATCTTGGTGAACACCCTTAAATAAATTAAATTGAAATATTTTTATTCCCAATGGAAATGTTTTAGAAGCAATTTAATGTATAATCAAATTGTAGAGTGGGAATAGAAAAAAGAAGGTGATGGATTACTTCGCTAATAAAAAAAGAACACTTCATAAGTCATATTTATGAAACAAAAGTTGTCTCTAAATATTTAATGAATATAATTTATACAACATATAATATATCAGATGTAGTGGGCATAGGAGAGAAACAATTTTGGATAGCATTAGAAAAAAAATTAGGAATAAGGAAGACCCTTAACCATTTAAAAATATGAATTTAATAATGTAAATAATTTATATACCATGAGGGATTACAATTTATTTTATAATTGAATAATTTATAAAGATTATTTTTCATAAAAAGGTTAAATATGATTGAATGTTGTGTTCACGTGGACAATGTTAAAAAATATTCTTTTAACACATTGATGAAAATGAACAATATGATAAGAATTAAAATCTTATTTAGAAAATTTTAATGAAATTAAATGTATAATATATAAACCTAATAAATTATTTATGGATTGATATAAACATTATGAAAAATATAATATAACGAATATGATCATTGAAATGGTATGTTCCCAAAAAAAATAAGTTAGAGGGTCGGTTTCACTTACATGAAACACCTTGAAAAAATTAGGTGCCAAGGGGAAATATAATTCTGGTGGGAAATGTAATACTCTAAGAATAAAAAATTATAATTGATTATATTTTTAATAATGGATATAAATTCCCTTAAGGGATTATCTTTAAAAAAATTCTTGATTTGAAATTATGATTATGAACAAATCCATTATGTTTTAACTATTATTTTAATCCAAATTACTATAAAATTATAGATATAAATTGAACATAAAATAACATGAATAATATATAGTTATGAATATAAAATTTCAATTTGTTAGTGTATATGACACATACAAAACATATTATGAAAAATTAAAAAAATGATTAAATTGATTTGAAAATAAGATAATAAAACCCTTACTTTAATATCACACTTCGCCTAATGAACATGAATCTCCCATATAAAAACAATACATATCATGATCATGAATTTAATAAAATTACTCATATTTGTAAAATTTTATAAAAACCATTTATAATTATTATCAATATTTATATTAGTAACTTATAATATGTTTTCAATATATTGTGTGAGTAACCATGATAATTTAAACAAGTTTTGTAATACTAACATAGTTATTAATTCTTCTCCAAATGTTAATCATTAACAGATCATAAAATTTCATATATTTATATCATTAAAATTATTTAAAATGATTTCATTTCATTATTTACAAGTATTTGTTGTGATCCATAAATATGAATTCAATAATTTTCATGTTTAGATGATATTTAATGAATGAATTCTAGTAACTTAATCATTGAGATTGTTATTAATTTTTACATTATAGAGCAAAACTATATTAATTATTTACATATTTATAAATTATATTATATTTTATTTTGTTATCATGGTCATCAATGGTATTGTTTTTTGTAATTATTCAACTTGTTGGTTAAACCAACCTTAGTTAGAAAATATTATTATTGATAGGTGGGTAAATATATTAATGTAGTTTTTTAATAATATCATTATGTCAGAAGAATAATGATTTTATTTACAATATAATAATGTTTTTGAATAAAACATTTTTATATTATAATAAATATGACATAAACTATATAAAAAAATATACACACTACTTCAGGGATGTGGTAGTCCACACATACACATGAATGTCATTATTGTTTTTCTTAATGAAAAATTGTAGTGGTGGTAAATTTTTTATAACATAAAATAATACAATTAAATATTAAAACACCAATTTCATTATAAATTAATGAGAAATTAATTTTTTTATATATAAACTTGAAATGAAATTAAATAGGGGAAGAATGGAATACCTATTGAGAACATCTGTTTTCTCTTAGAGAAAACCATCGAAATGAGGGATTATACTGAATTTATATGACAATTAGAAAATGGTCTATATAGCTGAATAAATTCAAAGACAAAATAGTATATATTCAAGAGGAAATAAAAAAATTATTGGTATTGAATGTGCAGTGAGAGGGCCCTTTAATTATTTTTGGGAATAGTGTTTTTATAAATATTTCGTCTCAATATAAAGAAATAAAATAATATATATGTTAAGAAGTATCAGAATATAAATATTGTGACACATGGTAATTTTTTTCCGTGAAACACATCAGAAACAAAATTTTGAATTTATATTTAAAAATTTGTCCTGTTACCACTTTGGATATCCTTTTTTATGATATCATCTTTTACAGCCGTAACTAGTTTTTACGGAAGTAATTCCTTAGTAGGCCTTAAAATAAAAATGATCCTTATTAAATAATATGGAATATAAAATTAAAAATTCTAATAACATTTTACCTTACTCCAATTATAAAAATGATAAAAATATATTACAAAATTATAAATTTATAATGTGTTAAAAACAATTTTACAGAATAGTTTATCTTAAGCTAAAACAATATAACATAGGTTTGGAAAATAAATTCTATTTATTATATAAAAATTCTCTTTATAAATACATATTTTCTACAAAAAAAATATTTCTTGAATTTCCATGTCATTCTTGAATACTAATAATTTTAAATATATTAAGATACATGTAAAAAATATAATTTTTCATTTTTCACCAAAAAAATAAATCTTTTTAGAATGATTTGAAATGTTAATCTCAACCTATTATATTTATTATACGTCCAATTATGAATATAATTTTTAAAAAATGAATGTTATAAAATTTTATAGTTTTACAATAAAATATTAGTATAGTGGAAAATATTTTGTGGGAAAATAAATTTTAAATATACTACAAAATCTTATTATCATTTTCTATAAATAACTATTAAAAATTAAATAGTCAATAAAAATTATATTTCATTTACATTACACTTTAAAAAAATATAATCATAATTTTTTATTAAAATGTATATTGCATAAAAAGATAAAAAAAGTTTAAAATTGATTTTTAAGAAAAAAGGGAACGAATTTAAATTATACAAAATTACCTTTATATATGTATATATATTACAAAGAGATCAATGTAATTAATATACACTTATTTTATGGATATATTTTAATGGTAAATTTTTTAACAAAATCAAATATAGAATTATACTTTTTTAGTTTAGTGTTTCATGTAGAATATACTATTAATAAAATATTTATTTAATGAAAATATATAGTAATATTTTTGGTTGTTATATGAATAAAACCTATGTAATAAATTACCCTTCATAATTATGAAATGAAAATGGAATTATCTAATAAAAATCATCACTTATGTGGATCATACTTATCATCTATCATGCACTAGAATAAGTTAATCCCACAAAAAAATATCCATCATATCTCAACATCACCTTAATAACCATTTCTTATAGGTTTCCAATTTTATTAAAAAAATAGATTCAATTATTCAAAATAAATTAATGGTAATAATAATAATAATAATATTTATAATAATGTTCTATTAGTGATAAATTTGAAAAGAAAATTTATACTTCTTAATAATATATGCTATCTCCCAAATATTCACGGTCTAAATACATTCATCCATCTATATTAATTCATAATTTCAACAATTTATCATTATAGATTGATTATTCATTAAATTATGAATATATTCATGATAAAATTAAATTTAATATAAACATTTTGAACCAGAATTCATTATCATAATTATATCCATGAAATAATGGTTAAATTTTTATGTATTTTATAAAGGAAGAGTAAACACAATATATTGTTAATATTAATTATCATGAAAAAATTATTTTTTTATTAATTTTTTTAATTCATATGATATGTGTGGAATCAAGAAGAAAATATATCATAGTAATGCCAATATATCTTCAAAACATAATGAAACAACAACATGAATTTCAATTATCTATTCAATGGACATTTCCCTCGAAAATTTTTTATTTTTGAAATAGTTATCTTCTATAAAATAAATCCATGATATTTATATATTGGAAGAAAATGAATGTTATAAACACAAATACACATAATAAAAATGGTGATGTTAAATATCTTATACCTTCTGTGTAGCCGTTATAAGTCATTTCACATAAGAATAATAAATGAGGGAAATTCAGAGTCTGAATTTCAGAGAATTCGACGTCTAAATTTCAGAAAATTTGGATTCTGAATTTTTAAGAATTTGGATTCTGAATTTCAGAGAATTCGGTTTCTGAATTTTAGAGAATTCAGAACCAGAATTCAGATCCTGAAAACAGAATACTCTATATCTATGTATTCATATAATTTAGAGGTTTTAGATGTGAGACCGACATAGGAATAAAAAAATTTATATTTAGAGAGACTAAAATTTGAACAATGAGAATGCATTTTAATGATAAATTTCATTTTGGAAGGAAAATTTTCATTATCAAGATGAATCTTATGGAAAATGATATTTTCCTTATGATAGAGAATTTATGATTTTGAAAACATAAAGGAATGGAAATGTGATATGGAAAAAGAATACATAGACATAGAATTTTTTGGACTTATAAATAAAATATATCTCCCTTTACTTATGGATCAATGTGAATACGACTAACTCCCCCTTAGGCCTTGGAACCCATAAGGAACATATTCTAAATTTCTTGAATGTGATTTTTCAATTTCTTTCATACGAAAATCTTCATGATGAAAACACCTGTTTCAGTGAACTCCCTCTTTCATAGGGAAATTTATTATTTTCTTAATATTATTTTTGAAATTCCATTCTCTCCATTAGTGATTTTCAAAATGGGTTAAAGGTAATGGAAAAAAGAAATATGGTACCTGAAATATTAGTACTAGAAAACCAAAAATAAAGAATATCCAAAAATTTCATTTAGATTGGAAGAATATGTACAACAGGGGAAATACAACAACAAATCAGATTTAGAATGAAATTATCCATCCTTATCCTTCAGCATTAGATTATTCACTATGTTTTTGAGCTTCTTCAGTTCATTTTGATCCTCCTCTACATGTTTGAGAAGCTGATCATAAACTTTTGTTTTATTCTCTTAGGCTTTGATTTTCTCATCCAGAGACTTAAGAGATTCAACCTAACCCTTCAAGACTTATTCCAGCTAGACAACCATCTCTTCTATCTCACTTCTGAGATCACTTTCTCTCTTCCATATCTGAACAACTGAATTTAATTTCCCATTCATATCATTCACTTCTTGCTTCTGAGAAGTATGTTCCAGTGTTAGCTTTTCCTCAAAACTATTAGTGAGATCCTCGATCATCACATCATCAGTTTCAAAATCTTCCTTGACACATTCTTGGAATTCATCAAGGATTATCTTCTCTTCAACAGAATTCATTGACCATATTTTCATCTTTTTTCATGATCTTTTGTGAGCTTCATAACTAATAAGAAAATTCATGAAGTCTAACTCAGGTTTGAAACACATATCCATCACCATGGATATTGAATCTGATTTTTTATTTTAGTTATTTTGAAGCTTCTAGAATCTCATGTCTATGCTTGGAAATATAAGGATAGTTCCAAAAAGATTTTTCAAAGACTGGACTACAAAATCATGTCCAAGAGAGGAAGATTCTGAATCTGATTCTTTGGTTGGTGAGGTTTCTTTTTCTAACTTAGTTGCTTTCCTCTTCAATGAACCACCAACCTATTTCTTCATTATTGAAGCCTTGCTTGGTGTATCAAAAACCACTTGTTTTCCCATATCAGCTTCCATAATTACTTTTTCATTATTAAGTGATTTGTGTTCTCTATCAGATAGTTTCACAATTTTATCATCATCTAACAATTCCTTTACAGCTCTTACCTCATCATCCTATGGATGAATGAAATCATTATTGGAGCGTTCTTCATCAGAAACTTTTTTCACATCATCTCCACTCTTCTAATCTTTACCTAGCATTGCATGTTTGGAAGACTCTGCTTTAGAGTATCAGAATGATAATTTTTAAGAAGGACTATCCTTCTCATGAAAATATTCAGCTTTATTTATCAAGTATTCAATATCAACACCACATTCTTATTCATTTTCTACTTGTTTTTCTTGAAATTTATATAGAGTTAAAAATTTATTTCATAGAGACTCTAGTAATGGTTTTATTAGAAAAGAATCTAGAACCAGAAAATTCTCAGAATCATTCTCAGCTGCATTCATAAGTGATCAAACAATCTCTAACTCATGAATCTTTTTTCTTATACTTCTTCCCATTCCCTTGCTTTACAAGCTCTTCAGCTGCCTTTTCCTTCAAATATTTTTCCTCAGTAGGGTCCAGGACAAACATAGGCTCCCCTTCTTTTTGATTTTTCTTATATTCTCTCCACATTTCTACTACTTCATTATGATATGCTTCTTTTTCTTTGGCTTCAAGGGTGCTGACTGAATTTCCTTATCCGCTGGGGTTTTTTCCTTCTATTCTACTTCTTTCACCTTCCTCTTCCATCCACCCTTTTTAGAGGATTCAGCCACCTCCTATTTCTTTGAGAGAGTTTCAACTTCCTCTTTAGAAAAATCATATATTTCATTGGATTCATTAAAAAAACCCAATTTTCATCCTTCTCAAAGTATCATCACTCCACAACATGACTTTCCAATTCCTCAACATAGAACTGTAAGGAATTTTGAAAGATTCCAAACACTGAACAATCATCTTTCACATAATGGCTGGATACATAATAATTTTAGATTTCAAATTCCCATTTTTGATATTCTCAATTGTAATCATAATGTATCTATCAAAATTTGTCTTACTTATATTCACCAAGAAATCCAAAATATAGATTTCACTCTTTTCTAGAGTATCTTTATCACCTTCTCTAAGAATAATGAATCCTTGTACCCATAATTCAAGGATTCGAAGGTTTGTAGAGAGGTGAATAATCTTAGGAGTCTTTACTTCTTTGAGACCAAGGAAAGCTATGAATTTTTCCTTAATAAAACTCCATTGAACATCATGTAGCTTGTGAGTAAAAAACATTGTATCCCCTATATAATGAATATCAACCATGCTTTCAGCATTGGTGAATGAATGTTAATATGCCTTTCTATAACACTTGAAATGAAATTTAATCCTGCCTTCTTCTTTCAAGAAAGTTACTGACTCATAGAACTCTACTAAAAACTATTGATATACCAAATCACATGTTTTTGTTTTGGAAATAAATACACTATCCTAGAAATTGTGTTTGATATTCTTGGAAACGATAGATTCATATTTTTCATAAAACATGGGATCAACTAACCTTTCTTTGTACCTCTCCCATTTAGATATTGTATTGAGAGTCGACATTTATTTTTGGGAAGAGACTTCGACAGACATTTAGATGTAAGGATATCCTTAGAAATTTGAAACAATATTTTGTATGAAGGGAAGATCTTCACCACAAAAGATCATGGAGAACGATGTGGGACAACCATAGGGGGGTTCCTTTATATTGGCAATTGGTGTGATAGTTTAGCTCCAATGAATGATCCAATGGTTGAAAGCTTCTTGGGATAATCTAAGGGTTGAGATGATAGCCGAAAATGATTTTGATTGAATCCATTATTTTGAGTTTTTTTAAAAAAAACATTGAGATTTAAGGAAAAGTGAATCTGAAAAATTTAAAACAAATTGAAAATACCAACAGGTAAAAGATGTTTACAAAAATTTGATAAAGAAAACATACCTGTCCGATTTCCAAAACGATTATTCATAATGAGGAAAATTCTTCTTGAAGAACTTTAGATTCAGAAAAAATTATTACGAAGAATTTGACTACGAAAATAAAAATTTAGACTACTAAAAAAATTTAGATTATGAAAAATTTTAGACTACAAAAACATTTAACTATGAAAAATTTATAGACTACGAAAAATTGTAACTATGAAACAAAATTCTGATTACAAAAATATTGACAACGAGAATGAAATTAAAAAAAGAAATATTTTTCTAAAAATAAAATTTCATGACAAAATCATTTCTGTTATGAAAAGTTTTCATTACAAAAAAAATTCATTACAAAAAAAACTATTAATCTAACTAGAAAGCAGATGTACTTTCCCAATGGAATAGAGTTTCTTACTGTAAGGAGATAGGTTTCAACAATAAGTTAATAAGGAATATTACCTTATGGTTATTATTCCTAACTTTTATTTTATGTATTCTAATATATCAGATGGTAAAGATTTTGTGAAAATATCATCAAGTTAATCCTTTGTTCCGATAAATTAAAAAATGATATCTCTTTTTTGTGTGTTATTTCAATGAATTTGATGCGTAATATCTATGTGGTTTTCATGAGAGTGATGTCCAGGGTTTTTACATAAGGGAATGGCACTAGTATTATCATAGAATATTTTTGTTTTAGTAAAACTCATACGATAATCTGTTAGTGTGGGTTGCATCAACAACACTAGAGCACAAAAACATCTAGCTACTACATATTCAGCTGCAGTAGTGTAATGTTCTACTGAGTGTTTTTTTTTCTCATGACCAAGAATCTAATGAATCTCCTATGATATTGAAATTTCAGGATGTACTTTTTCTATCAAATTTACATCCACTAAAGTCAGCATCTGAAAAACATTTTAAAATAAAATCATTTCTAGAAGTATAAAAGAGTCCTAGATCCATGGTTCCCATTAGGAATATAAAAATTACATTCACTACCTTTAAATGAGATTCCTTTGGATTGGATTGATATATTTCACATAATCATACTAAAAAAATAAGTCTGGATGACTATCTTTCAAGTAAAGTAGACGTCCTATAACACCTCTAAAAGATTTTTGATCTACTAGATTCCCAGCTTCATCAAGATCATGAGAATTTGAGGTACCAATGGGAGTACTTATACTCTTAGTGTTGTCATATCTATAATTCATAAAAATATATTTAATATACCTATTTTGTGATGATTATATTTCTTCTGGTTTATGAAAAATTTGAAAACCTAGGAAAATTTTTAACTCACACATCATACTCATTTCGAACTCATATTTCATTAGATCCTCAAATATTCATTTAAAGATTGCTGAGTTGAACCAAATATAATGTCATAAACATAAAGTTGAACAATCAAAATAATTTTCATATCATTAATTACAAAAAGGGTTGGATCACCATTTCACATAACATAATTATTTTTAAAAAAATCTTGTAAGTTTATCATACCAGGCCCTTGGTGCATGCTTAAGTCCATATAATGGTTTGGAAAGTTTGTAAACATGTTTAGGAAGTTTTAAATATTCAAAACCGGTAGGTTGTTCAAAAAATTTTCCTCTTATACAAATACATTAATAAAAGCACATTTAACATCCATTTTAAAAAGTTTGAAATTGAATAATGCTGCAAAGGAATGTAGAATACAAATATATTAAAGTATATCTACTGGAGCATATGCTTCTTCATAGTCTATTCCTTCTTGTTGATTATATACATTAGTAACCAATCTAGATTTATTTCATAATATGATTCCATTTTCATCACATTTATTTATGAAGACACATTTTACTATAATAATAGATGTTTCCTTAGGTCTTTCAACAAAGGTCCATACCTTATTCCTTTCAAATTCATTTAACTCATCTTGCATAGCTTTTATCCAATCATCATCACCTAAAGCTTCATCAATGCTTTTTGCATCTAATCGGGAAATGAGTTTTAGATTTTCTAATTCATTTCTTAAGGAACTTCTAGTCCTTAAAGGTTGATTTACCTTACCAATGATACTATCACTGGGATGATTCTTAAGAAACAACTGATTTGGGTTTTGTAAAACATGGTCATCAACATAGGTTAGGAAGGCCTCTGGGGTAAATGTTTCAAAAATACCTTCTTGATCATTTTCCTTATGAGAATGATCTTCTATCAAGATTTGAAACTTAGTTTTTGAAAACACAACTATAGATGTAGTTTGAAGATGATTAAAAACAAAAGGACCAGTTTCATCAAATTTGACGTTTATAATGTCTTCAACAGTACAATTATTTTTATTGAAAACTCTATAATCCTTAGATGTTGTGGAGTAGCCTAAAAAAATTTCTTCAGCAGATTTTGGTGCAATTTTTTGTAGATTATCTTCAGTATTTAGAATTAATATCTTATAAAAAGAAACCATAAAGTAGTAAAGTCAATGTTTTCAACCATTCCATAACTCATAAAGAGTATTATTAAGAAAATATCTAATCAAAAACACGATTTATAATATAGAAAGCAGTACTTGCATCTTCAACCCAAAAACTATAGGCTACCGAATATTCACTCAACATGGTTCTTGTTATCTCTTAAATTATTTTATTTCATCTTTCAAAAAACCATTTTGTTGAGGGGTTCATGGTTCTGAGAAGTTATGATTAATGAAATTTTTACTACAAAAAGTTTCAAAATCAGTATTTTGAAATTCACCTCCCAGATCACTATGAATAGTTATCAAAGAAAGATTTTATCATTTTTAACGTGCGATCAAAATGTTTTGAAATAAGAAAAACTGTCAGATTTCATTGCTAGAAAATATACCCAGGTAAATCTAGTATAATCATTAACTAAGAAAAATACATAATATTTTCTTCCTATGCTTCCAGATTGTGTTGGACCAAAAAAATCCATATGCACCAACTGTAATTCATCAGTGGTTGAGACTTCACCAACTTATTTACAAATTGATTCATATTGCTTTCCATATTGACAAGGATCACAGTCTTTAGAAGAATCAAATATATACTTCTTTAGTTATTTATCAAGTCTTTTCTTTGAGAGTTTCAAAGGTTCATAAGGTTAAAATGTCTTAACCTTCTATACCAAAACCAAGAATGATCTTCCATTGCACTATGTAAAGGTTGATCTTGTCTTCTAAGGACTTATATGTTTAGTGTGTAAACATTCTCTTACCTATTGGAAGAAAGAATATACCCTCCAATGGAATTGTGTTCAAATAACTTTTTATTCCTATTATTCACAAGGTAACCGTCATCACATAATTGATAAATGATAATGAGGTTTTCCTTAAAACCCTTAACAAATAAAACAGTTGAAATCAATGTTTTTCCAAGAAGAACAATGTTACCTATACTAATAATTTCTCCCTTAGCATTATCTTCAAAAGTCACTTTTCCTCCATTCGTCTTGATAATATTTTCAAAGATGTTTTTTTACCCGTCATGTGTCGGGAACATCCATTATCCATGTACCATGTATTATTGTTGGTACTATATTTATTTTCCTGAAAATAAGAGTGTTAATCATTTTAAACCCAAACATTATTTTATCCAGAAACTTTAGAGAGAAAAATATTATGAATCCACATTTTCGTGGAAAAATAAGCATTATGAAAACCGAAGAATGATTTTTGTTTAAGGAATAATTTTTTTTCCAATGACCACAACACTGACACTTAGTGCACAATATATCACTTTGAGGAACAAAATAATTATTACTAAAAATCAGTTTTGAACTCGTATAACCAAAACTATAATTATTCCTTAGAGGTCGAATTTGGAAATACATCTTATCAGAAATCATCCTTACCTAAGTTAAAGTTTTAAATACACTTCCTCATGCAAAATATTTTTGACTTTAGCCTAATAACTAAGTTCTTATCCTCAAAAACATTAGTTTTAACACTAGAGTTAGGCTCAAAAATATTTTTTATAGAAATTACTTTTTCTAGATCCTTAGAAACGTTATACTTCTAAGAATTAACTTCTTCAAGGTTTTTTGAAAAAATTCAAAATCATAAATTTTCAGATCAAAATCATTAGAAGGATATGATATTTCCATAGTTAGAATAAAAATTATTTAAATTTTCCTTATAATGTTTTTTCTTGACATTATAATTCTCATTCTCAAGGAGAATAGCAATCCTAGAAACTTCATCATATGTAGGTAAAGTATTATCTTCACCAGAAGAAGATTCTTCATCTGAAGATTCATAATATATACTATCACTATAATTAGAATTCAAGGATACATCAGTTATGGATTCATAATTTTGTACCTTATCCATTAAACAATGATTCTCAATAGGTAGCTTGGTATGTAAACCATGATTTTTATATCTAGAAGATTTGTAATATAAGGATTCATTAGAAGAGTCTCCACCACTGGAACTCCAGGTGTCATTAGCATTCAAAACATTCTTAGTTTTATCTTAGTAGTTCTTCTTTCAATTCCTTCCATAATGCTTTTCCTTTATTTATTTTCTATTAAAAATATGACAATCTGGCCTTATATGTCCATCTCTTTTTCATTAATAACAAGTGACTTCAGAGTCTTTCTTGTACATTCATTCTTTCTTATTATCTATATACTGAACGTCTTCCATCCCAACTATCTAATTCATACATCGAGAAATATTATCTAGTTTATTCTCAGAATGATCACATTCACATTATTCAAATAAAATAGTAACCTTATTAGATTTATATCTTGTAAACCTCTCAGGAGTCTTGGATTTCTTATTACTTGAATTAGTTGTAAAAGAAACAATTCCATTCCCATTATTTTTCTTAAAATTTTCATCATCTCTCTTCTTTATAGTCTCATCTTGAATAAGAGTTCTCGAAATATCATCAAGAGTAATCTGTGAGACTATCATATTCTCATATATAGTTGTCCCCTTGGATTCCCACTAATTAGTCATGATGTCTATAACCTTATCTACAAGTGCCTCATCATCCAAACCTTTTTCACCCATGGATTATAAGCTGTTGAAAATAGTCATAAATCACTATTGTACCTTACATATAGGTTCTCTATATAGAAAGAAATAACCACGGTACTCAGCTCTGAGCATAGCTCTTCTAGTTTCAATAAATTTGGAAGATCGAAAATGAGTTACATCAAGATTCTTCCAAATACAATTTGCAGCTTCACAAGAAGAAATCTGGCTATATCTATTCTTGGACATGGATCACAACAAGGTATTGTGTACCTTATAATTTACTTGATATTCTGACTTTTATTCATTAGTAAGAGTCTTAACTTCTTTATTAGGAATCCTATAATCTCCAGTCTGTATAACAAAGTTTTCCACTCTAGTATTAATGAAAAATGTCTTCATATAATATTTCCATGTTTCATAATCATTCCCATCAAAAATAGGTGGTGTAGTTCGATTAATATTGTCAATTGAACCAACATTCATTCCTTTAATCTAAATAATAAATTATTCCACCAAACTTATTAGTAATTGACGTTTTTTAAAAAGGAAAAATATATCCTAAGTATGGAAAATAAAGAACCATGAATACTTGATCAAGAAAAACTATATCTAAATATAAGTATTTCAAAAACCTCATTCGATATGAATTATAGAATCAAAATGATGATGTTGATGCTCAATATATAAGAGGTTAGTGAATTGTATACTTTAAAAAATTCCTTTGAAACATTTAAATATGGTAATTTTTATCAAATTTAAACAACGTAAATTCACTATACCTCTTAGTTCTACAAACTTGCTTTATTATAGAAATATGGTTCCTGAAATGAAACACAACAAAAGATTAGAAAGATAATAATCATACCTTAAAGCATATATAATCTTACTAATCTGAGTACAAGTATAACAATTTATAATATAGTTACACTATTCTTAACAATCAAAATGCAGTGGAAAACAATCTTGAAACCATAAAAGTAACAAGTATGAAATTATTTAACCAATAGAGATAGGTATCCAACAACCTTGGATATTGGTCCCTTGATTTATACTTTCAAGAATGTTTATCATACAACACTAAGGTAATCCCATGATACAAATATTGGATTTTGGCTGGCTATCCCCATAAGCCCTAGAACTTCATGGTAGTAAGAACCTCTATCTTCCAATCCCCATAAGACCTCGAAAGTACTCAGCCACATTTGGATTCACACGAAGCAATTCTGAATAAGATTTTCAGTTTCACAAAGCATTATAGTCTCTCTCTATATAAATCACCTCAACATTATGTAATCCCTAGATTGATCAATATTTCATCAAATGTTTTGATCTCATTCAAATGATGTCTTATTTATTGGTTCTTCTCCAATGGCCGGATCCCTCCTCCAATGGTCATATTTTTCCTTGAATTTCGGAGGGACTTGTACACGTGTCACTTAAACAATGGTTTGTTGGTAATGTAATGCATGACATCATTTTATAACTCAAACAAGAGATAGTAAAATATGGTTAATCAACCAAATTCAATTTTTTGGACTCTAAGGAATAATAAAATTCATAGTTTAAGAATGATAACTCTGAAGTCTATATTAAAAGGATATTTTGGTTCTGTTTTCATGGTATTCAGAATTATTATTCTATAGACATAGGATTCTGAATTCTATGGAATTCAGATTTTGAATTCTAATGAATTCAGAGTCTAAATTCTGAGGAATTCAGAGTCGGTATACTGAGGAATTCATTGCCTAAATTTTGTGGAATCCAGAGTCATAATTTTGAGGAATTCATATTGTATATTCTATGGATTTCCGAGTCTGAATTCTACGGAATTATGAGACTGAATTTTAAGGAATTAAGATTCATAATTCCAAGGAATTAAATTTCTGAATTCTAATAAATTTTGAGCTTGAATTATAGAGAATAAGGAGTTTGAATTTTAGAGAATTTGGGTTTTGAATTTCAGAGAATTCAGATTCTAAATTTCAAATAACATGGATTCTCAATTTCAGATAATTATGATCATGAATTCAGATCCTAAAAATAGAATACTCTATATCTATGTATTTATAGAATTCCATGGTTTAACATGTGAGACCGAATTTTACACTTAGGTATAAAAAGAGTTATATTTATAGAGACTAAAATATGAAAAATGAAAATGTGTGGTAAGGATAAATTTCCTTGGGGAAGGAAACATTTCCTTATCAAGATGAAACTTATAGAAAATGAAATTTTTCTTTTGATAGAGAGTTTGTGATTTTCAAATCATAAAGGAATTGAAAATTAATGAGGAAGCCATATTGACTCAAAAAGAACTCCTTTTTATACCTTTTTTGTGAGGGTTTATGTGGAAATATTTATTTCTCACCCTCTTCCACCCCAATTTGGGACCTGAAATAGTGACATGTGATTACATATAATAATTTCCTTTGGAAGAAAATCATTTTTCTTATAGTAACTGTGTTATAATTGGACACATGTCAAGATAATGTGGAAATATAAATAATGATTCACCGATAATTGCATGATTTAATTCAATATGGGTTGAAAAAATAAAGCATAAACACACAAATTATACTTTTCCTATTAATAATATGAATGTTATTAATAATGAGACTAAAAAATTTTTATTACATCCTTTTATGTCTCATTCCTCTCCTATTATTCCTACTATACTTGATGATGATACTTTTAATACCAAGTCTCTCAAAAAAGATTAGTCACGTGAAGGAATAATTGATACTTCGATATTTGATCGTTTAAATGATGTTCAAGATTCTTAAGGGGAAGGAAAGAGTTTACATTCTGAGGATAATGAATAATTATTTGATGAGTATGGACATTATAATTATATTTAGTAATCATATATGAGGTTATGTTCATAGAAATGTAAGAAACCAATTATTCATTTAGACTGATACATCACTCTAAATCCCAAGAAAACACAAAAATTTAGAGATTATTAAAATATTCAATGAATAGTGGAAAAAATTCCTTGAGGCTTCATGGAAACAAAAGGTAAATATCCCACCATATATTATTGATGTTGAGCCTATATTCCCACCCTCTATAGGGGATTCCCCGAAAAAAATCACTTTTGATTAGGAAATGGAACTCATATAGAAAGATGCATATAGTATTGGAGATTAATTGGGGGATGAACTAGTGTCTACAATAGAGGATAAAGATATATTTTTTATACCAAAATATAATGATTTTGAAATTTCTATGCAATCCTACCATCAAATTAGAAATATAATCCTCATTAAAATGGTTGAAAAATTCTAACAAAACCCTATGTTTTATTATAAAGACATTCGAGGGAAATAAATCATTTGATTTTTTTAATTGTTTTCTTTTTTTGTTATTATGTTCATTGAATCATATGGAGTTTATTATTTGATGGAACAATGTATTAAAGATTTCTTATATACTGATTTAACCAAAATTTATTTTTCAAAAAATGTATGCTCGATTATTGGTTGGATTTTCCCAGGATCCTTTGATGTGATGCTTCTTTGATGTTCAATGACAATTCTATTTTCCTTGGACCTTCCTTATGTTGATTTTTTTGTACGGAAATATCCCTATCAATACATACTCTTTTACATAATGTATTTTGTTTCATTTTATATGGATGTTTTTATGTGCTTGATTTGATAGAATTATGTTAATAAGACAAATTTAATCCACTTTTGACATTCCTGATACATTTATAGTTAGTAATTCTATCTTTTAAATATTAATATCCTATCCAGCCTCATTGTGCATAAATCATTATCTACTGAAGGATATATAATATAATTCAGGTAGTTGTTGTTTTTATAATCTATTGATTACTATCCTATTTCCTTTTATATTAAGAGACCCCTATAAGAACATTTATATATGATATTGTGGATTTTTATTGGAATAAACTCTGTTTGGTTTTGGAATATCACTCCTCATTGTTCTGATATTTTCTATTTAATGAAAACGTTGTTTGGATGTTGTATGGGTGATGATTTCACTCTCTGTTGAGTGATTGTCAATGTGATATCTTTTTTATGTTTATTCTGATGAATAGAATCTATTTCTGTTATATTAGAATGAATATGGACTTATAAAAACCATTGAAGGAATATATTGTAGTCCAATCTTCTCTATTGGATGTGGGTATTACTTATGGTCTATATTGATTGGATTTTAAACCTAGATGATTTTTTATTTCACTAGATAATAGTTGTGATGCTTGGATAAAATGGAACATGATCATTCCTAGATGAATCTATACAAATATTTCATTATTAGTACATTTTTATATATGTTTTTTCATCAAAATATTAATCTTTTACTACTGTTTTAAAGTGGTTCTTATCCTCAAAATGTTCATGTATTCTATGCTACTTCTGAATATCCAAGAAAATTCATACAGTTTATGATTTTATATGTGATGAAGGAAGAAAAATCTTGATGATTAGCATTTTATTTTCAAATGTAAATATTTTTATGTCTTTGATTTTATACATTTAACAACATTCAATTTTTTTATTGTTGCATGATCATTACACATAGATATTTACCAATAACTATTATTTTCTTTAATAATTTCCCTAAAGATATGGGTTGGGTGACCGACTCATGACTCAATTTATTCTAACAATGTTTTGAAGTCCTGCAATTTCTACAGAATGAAGGTTGATCTCTAATTTGGTAATTCGATATAGGATAATCAAAAATAGACTTTTTTACATCATTATAAGATTAAATCTTTGAAACATACCAGATTGGTAAGCAAAAAACCTATAAAATATGAATAATAATAAATTCTACAAGATAGAGTGATGTTTTATAGATGTTTTGAGACATAGTCTAATAAATATAAGTGACTGTGAAAATATATTCAGATCAAGGAAAGCCTATTATTTTTCATGATAGAGTAATCCATTTATATTATAAAAAATATAATCTCTCAAGAAATAGATCATTGAATTATTCTAGAAAGATAATGATTATGATCATTAAATAAATCACTATCATGATTAATTTTAATTGATCACAAAATGAAAATTCCTCATTCCATTGGACAAACATCAATGATTCCATCAATTGGAGAAACCCCAAAGTATTTAATCTCCAAGAAAGAGTTCATATCAAAAAGGGTGTCATATAAAGGGGATCTGAACAAAGAGGGACTAAACAAAAATTAACTAGATGGTGTAATTTTTACAAAGATCACTAGAATATGGAACCCTAACTTTACTATACAAATTTAATCAGAAAGATAGTTTTAGAATGATTTTTTTTGTAGAAAATGGATGTTTGATGATATTTACAAATAATTATTTTATTCATACATTATGATGATGCTGAGTTATTATTAACATATTCATAAATCTAGATATCATTTAAGGATGATATGAGAAATATTATTGACACCGATTTTTGAGTTATTTCTCAAGAATATTAATGAATCTAAAAATTTAGAATATTTTAAGGTTGTAAAATGAAAAATGTGTTCTGTTGGAAATTTATAATTTTGTTTTTCCCTTACTCTTTGATTCTTAAATGATGTATGCCTATATTAATGGGTTTGGGATCATTAAGAAGTGTGTGTTTCTAGACTGTCAAATTAATGATGATGTTTAACACGAGTTCTTATCCAATAAATTAATTGGATGAAAGAGAGTAGTTCTATGTACATAGAACCTACTGGAGGGAAATTAGATATATGTTCACCAGATAATGAACCACTAGAATGTGGTTTACATAACAATTGTGTATTGGAAAGAGCATCATTAGAAAGAGGTATCAGACATATGCATACCAGACTAAGGCATAGTAGATACAAGTTTAGCAATCATAGGGTACCAGATAGTGAATTTCGAAAAAACAAATTTTGTGATAAGATATAATGTTTTATTTTTTCATTTTCTATAATGTATAATGAAATGTTGTGACCAATGGTAACTAGTATAATTTATTATTAGGAGATATGATGAGCTTTTATGTATTTATATTTTTTTCATTCCATTTCATTATATAAAAGATATTTTTCCCTCTATGAGAGTTGTCAAAAAAATGGGAAGGTACCCACATTGAAGAAATTTATGGAAAAATGTTATGTTCCATACTTTATTTACATATAATTTAATATGAATGTGTTTTTCATATAATTTTATGGGGATTAACAGACTAAAAAATTTAGGGGTTAATTTACAAAGATAGTAAAATAAAAAAGACCACCCTTGATTGAACCCCCTTATTAGTGGTACTCATATTCCATGAAAACTAAATAAATAACTCCTATGTATATGATAATGACCTTACATATCATGATTTTCTAATTAAATTACTTTTATATATCAATATATTGAAATTTCAGGACTCATATATATTAGGAACTTACTCTTACTCACCAACCCCTATCTCGTACATATTAAAATTTGGAAAACATCACAATATGTAAGTGTCATTTCTAGATTGAAGAGTTATACATAAATGTGATTATTTGTCATGTAAGGTTCATTAAATGTTAAAGTAAATTCGTAAAGGTTATTAAGGGTGATACAAGAGTGTAACAAAAAATGGAATATGTATGGGTCATTTCATTGATCATAGTGTTATGTAAGGGTTATCTAAGACATATCAACCAATCCAGATAAACTCAATAATATATTATCCACCAACCCAAAGAAGAAAATATAAATAGGGTAATAGGAAACCCCATGACATGCATTGCAAATACATATATATCTATAATAAAATAACAAAAAATCATCATAAGAAGTGAAAAATATTAAACAAAATGATGAATTATCTTATCTATCATGACTAGGATTATATATAATAAAGACATAATTCAATCATCAAATCACTTTGTTTGTTGCGATAAAATTTTAAACTCATGTTCTAGAGTACACTATTCAAAATCAATTTTTCATATAAAAGACTCAAACTAATTGAATAGAATGGAAACAAAATACATTCTCTTGATAGTATTTATTTTTAATAACTCATTCCTCAAATGTCACATAACATTAAATATCTAGATATATCCAATAAAATATGTGGTAATCATCCTTAACATACCTAGAATTTTGTAATACATGAATCATATAATGTATCTTGATAATTTTTTTGGGTAGTTTTAATTGATATGTGACTTCAACGATAAGATCCAACCAGTCAAAATTCAAAAAAAAAATTAGTAGGAATACATAAGATTATTACCAAACCAGTAATTCCCATGATTATTAGATTCCTCACAATACAATATCTCTAATATCAACCTCTATATATATCCTCCTATGATGAACATAATACAACTAATGATCCCTTGAAAAAAATTATATATGTTTTAGTAGAATAAAATTATCTATTTTCCTATTAACCAATTTCAATTAGAGAGTTGATGATTCATTAACATCAGTCCTAGATTGTTGGGATCTATCTAATTTTCCACAAAATTTTTCAAATAGATCTATAATAATAATTTAGTTGTAATTTTTTGTTATACTAAAATTCAACAAAGGTTAGCTAATTCAATCATAAGAGACCATAATCCATAATGTAATCACAAAATGATTATTACATCGTCTGCACTATTCATTTGGTATAACCATTCATATGTGAATGAAAAGAACTCTAAGGAATAGTTGGCAACCCAAATCCCATGAGAAACCTCTCTACAATTAGGTGGTAATACTAGGATCCTCATCGATGATGATCATATTCAAAACTCCATGAAGCCTAAAAATAATTAATAAATACTACATTGATAATACATTAAATATATTTGAATTCTTTATCACTAATATGTGTGTTTAATTTTTCATGTGATACACATTCACCCAGATAACCTCAAATCCACCATAAGAATGAGGTAAAATAGTGAAAAAAATTACATTGAAATTTCCTCTCAATTAAAATGGGGAACATTTAATATCTATGGAAACAAAAAATATATAATGATTGGAGTTTACCATTTTTTAAGAAACATGGAGTTAAAAAATATGATACTAACAACATCTTCCCAAACTTTTATAACTGAATCACAAAATAAAGACACATCTAAGACAAAAAACCATATTATACTAAGGGAATTATATGTAAATCATAAAGAACCATATCATGAATTAAAGAAGCTATACGGAGACTACATAACACCAAAAACTTGTGATAATAATATTCATACCATTCCATATGGGAATAAATGAAAAAATTTGATCACAAAAAAAGTTTAACTAAAAAATAAAATAAATAGAATTATTCTACCACTTCCACCACAAATGATTTCACAAATATATATTAGAGACACCATCTATATTAAAAATATCCAATATCAAGGTCAAGTATTCGAGGGTCCTCCATTAATATCCATACATCTATAGACTCTCAAACAATATCTCTATAATAATTCATTTCCAGCAAGTTTGAAAAACAATCCTTCTCCCAAAATTATAGGAAATCATAAAGTCCAAATACTATTTAAATTATATCCAATAACATTGAAAAAATTAAAATTCACATTGTGAGATGATATATCTATACATATGGGGATATATTATGATTATAAATATAATTTCAATGTGATAGTTTTTCCATAATTTTTAATAAATCAGGGTTGAGTAAAAATTTAACTCATGTGCAATTTATATACATCCATTAGGTCGAATCCTCTAGGAGCCATAGAATAAGACATCCCCCTACTTTGTATATTGATCCCCAAATAGTGATAGGATTCATCATAATAATCCTCAACCATAAAAAACTCCACATAAAATAAGAATGGGATTATTGACCATGTTATTCAACAAATAAGAAAAGGTATTTTGGAACTAGTTATAAAATATGATGATTTTTCCCTTATGGATCTCTTCTATAAAAAAGGCACAATTTGATTGAAATTGGGAAAGAACAATGATATTATCCAACTTTACATGGAACCATTATATTTTTGAAACATTATTAGTGGATACTAATGAAAAACAACATGAATTTTTTCATGCATCCATTACTACTACTCAATGTGACAACACATGTCCAAATAAATTCACCTCATGGGCCTAGTACATACAGTGTCATAACTACCCAAATAAATGACTTCAGTAAATAAAATCCTATAAATTTATGATATTATCTTCATACTCATCAATATACATAGAATAAAAATATATTTCATTGATTAATTCCACAAAAACCATTTGCAAAACTCATGAATTCCAAATCTCATGAGTCCCACGAACACGTCTAGTGTGGTTGTGACTCTTGAGGGCGTAAACACAAACTCATAGGGTTGATTGAAACATATGGCAATATTCATTATAATATCATTATAATTCCCTACTACATAATGATATTTTAACCATATATTGATTTTAGAGAACTACTCGTTCCTTTTATATGATCATATTTTCCATAAATATGAAAAAGATGGTAGTTGTTCTTTATAAGCACTAGATTAAAGTGATGATCGTCAATATATTATAGTAGAATACTGTTTACCATCTCCATGATGTAAACTGAATCACCCCAAGGTTACATGCTTGTCCAAATGAAAATTCATTTTCAAATATATTCAATGAAAATCAACAGATCTCATATCTCAAAAGGTGGTATCATATATACATATATCGATATTAGGGATAAATGAAAATAATTCAATATCCTATACTAGATCTAATATAAAGGGGATTCATTATAATCTCATCATGAAATACATCATGTTACAATTATATTACCTTAGGAAACACCACTACCTTAACGTACAATGTTCACAACATTAACTCAGATATAATAGATGATTGAGGCTCATTGTGCCTTTAACACATCTAATGATCTCTTATGTTAATATAAATGAAACGATATCTGTCAGCATCATAGAATATAACTCACCTCTAGAAATGTTTTCTAACAAAGATCATATTAATAGATAAAATTCATATTGAGTATGGATTTATATGGATTTTTCTAGAAACAATGGAAGTATCTTTAATAATGATATTTCTATAATATCATCTCACAATCTCTACATTAATCATACATGTTACTCAGCTTCCAATATACACGTAGTCAAACCTGATGGCACTGGAAGTCTCTATACATCAATTCATAAATTCATTACTATATAAAGTAAAACAAAGGAGTATGTAGCATCCAAATCAAACAAGGTATATATCCATGATGATTATAAATATACAGTACCTCACATGAAATTTTAATATTATAGAATTTCTAACTCTATAACATTCATCTGACTATGTTATAATCCATGAACATTATATCCTTAATTGAAACCACCTCCATTTTTATTAATTAATATATTATGAAAAGAGGAATCATGGTTCTATTCTCTACACAATTTTTTTCTTCATTTCTGTCCAATTCATATAGAACCCTTCGGTTTTTACTTCAATCTCAATGTATTCAAATACAATGGCTCTATATGAATTGGGTTTCTGGATCTATTTATTATTTTAATGAATTTTGAAAACTATATTTATCAATTTCTAATACCAAAACATAATAATAAAATGTCATACTATCTCCAGTAAAGGATTCAAGAATGTGAAAATATAATAAAATGGGATAGAAAGGTAAGAAGTATCTATTTATAATCAGAAACATTAGCTAGTTTGGTATCTGAGATCCTCTACAAATATCTACTCTACATATAGAGTCCTAAAAACTCCCCTCCCTTAAGAAGTTTTTATTTTCAATGTCTAATCAATATCTATATTCTTTTATATCACCTAATGATTTGTTAATAATGATTATTGGGTGACCAAAAATAGGGTATTTTGATTTAAATCCTATTTGAAATTCACTATCCTAAGCCCCTGATTTCAATAAACAGATGAAATAATAAAATAATGGATAATTTTATAGAATACTAATAATTTACTCATAAGAATTACCCTAAAGTACTGTTTAGATATCGTGGTGACAATAAACATTCACTAGAAAAGAAGGAAACTCTGTTTGAAGCTAATTACATAACTTCTTCCATAAAACTGTTGATTCCTTATTATCCATAAGGAAAAAACACTAATAATAATTTTCACCACACCATATAATACTTGTAAAATGAATCCAATTCTCTCTCCATTTATGTATCCGATAAATTACAATCTCTTTCTCCACTATCCAAGAATTGGTCTTTTGATTTGAAATGGAAGTCTCGTTAATCTATATGATCTAGCACTAAAACTAATAAAGTATCTTCCTATATGTTTTTAATTTATTGAATTCAACATTATGGGTGTAATGTCCCAGAAATTCCATATAATTTTTTTAATTATATTGAATTATTTCGAGACCTCGTAATCTGATAGTGCATGATTTTGAGGCCCAGAGTGCCAGGAATGGTTTGTAGAAATTTTGTTAAACATTAAATATTGCGTGTAAGCAGTTTTCCTGAAAAAGTGGAATAACTCATAAATGGTTACTTAGATCAGAAATATGAGGGCACCATAGCATTCAGGATGGTAGGTTTACCCTAGACGCGACATAAGTTAGGTTGGCACGGTCCTCCTGTGAGAACACCCAAAAATGGCCAAACTGTAAATAAAATAATTATTTAAATTATTTTATTTTTCAAATGCTTATAACTCACAAATGGTAACTTGGATTGAAAATACAATACTACTGTTGGACTCAAGAGGCCATGCTTTAGTTAAGAAGATACACACTTTGGCCAGTATGGGAAACCCGTGAGAATTAGTTTTTGGCCATAAATAAAATAATTAAGTAACAATTATTTTATTGTAAAATCCACAACATCTAAATGGTAACTCTGATTGGAAATATGAGAATACAGTTGGGTTCATTGGGGATTGTTTCACATGGCTTGATCCTATCCTCGACTGGCGCGGGTCGAGGGTGACTATTAATAATTTTCCAAACTTTTTTTCGGGTACATTCAGTAAACGCACAAGCGGCATTTTGTAACTTTTGACCCGGTGATCAAAATTGAAATATGAGGACATTTTTGAACTCGTAGCACCGGTATTCACTTAAATATTCTTTCACCTCGATAGTTGTGGTTGAGGGTGTGGGATATTTTTGTGATTTTTTGTGGGAATAAAAATAAAATAATCCATTATTTTTATCCTCCCAACTAAATGTTAAAGTGGAGGGGAACACCTGAACTAAAACCCCATTTTGTGAAATCATTGTGGTGGGGACCCCCCAAACCCCTCTATAATGTGGGTAAGTCCCTTGTAATCCCCCCAATTAATTGCGGTTTCATAAATTAATTATATTTATTTTTTAAAATACTATGTAACAATGTCGTTGTAATTTAGTAAGGTTCCTAATAAATGAACCGTCAAAAATTCCACTATCGTTAATTACCTCCCCCACTCTCCTATTTATATGGATCGTGGGGGTATGATTTGAGATGAATTCACTAAGCGAAGAAGTGCTGGTAATGTTCCCCGATGATCAACTCTTGGAGAAACATTACGCTTCTCCAACGAAGAACTTATTCAATGAAGTACACACTTCGGAATTGAGGAATGAGGAAATTGACCCCGAGCCGGATCAGAAGCACCTTGCAGAGGCAACCAAATTAGGACGTCTTCGACGACAACAAACCAATGGTCGGGGAAACGCTAATGTCATTGACTTCACCCCTTCTAACATCAATGTGAAATCAGGGTTGGGTTTTAATTATATGTGATTAATATTTCCCATGTTCTCCCATTCTAAACAAAGAACACAAATAAACTCTTTCTATGTAGTTGATCCATGTATGTTTTCTTTTGTAGGTTTGGGAATAGTGATTGACAAAGGTTGTAGGGTCTGATGCTTTAAATATTTTCCATACACATTCTTGACTATATTTTTGTGAACCACTTGCTACCGCTCTAACGTGGAAAGTAATGGCCAAACAAACACGGCCCGACCTCTCCGCATTTTCTGGTGAATATTTGTTTTGTTATTCTTGACGAAGGCGATGGTGCGACTGTACTGCCCGACCGAAGTGAACTGTGGCTTGTTTCCATAGTAGTGAAGGATAGATGGTCGGTTGAACTGACCACAGATGAAGGCATGACGCACGACCACACCACGTGGAGAGGATGGCTGGCCCACTGGCCAGCCATGGTGGACCGCCGTACTGAGACCACCCTGTGGCCCTCGCGCCGCCTCACAACCTTGTTCCACCACTTAGCCTCATGCCGCTCTGCGGCCTCACACCGCCTCATGGCCCCTCACCCTGCCACACGACCCCAGCGTAGCCTCACGACCCGCACATTGCCCCACTGCCCCGCGGCCCCTGCACCTCCCTGCGGCCCCCGCACCACCCTACGGACCTCGCACCCCACCGCAGCCACCCCGCCTCCAGTCCGAGATGCCAGGTCGGGCCGCCCAGCATAGGCCAGGCTAGACCTAGCAGGATAGGGTGAACCTCGTGCACCAGGTCGACCCGAAAAGGGTCGGTTCGGCTCAGGCCTGGTCGGGCCGAGTCGGTCCAACCGGGTCGGACTGGACACATACCAACTTCGATCCATTTCCACTCTTTTGGACATAACTTTGGCACCAAGTGTCCATTTGACAAACCGTATAAAGCGCTGGAATCCTTGAAGCGAGATGGTCCCTTTCAAATACCCCAATTGAGATTTTGATCTTGTTAGGGAATGGTCGGGTTGGATCGATCATGAATCCAAACGGGCCCTCAGGATTAAAAAACTAATAACATACAGACCGGGAATCCGTTTGATGAACCATATACTACGTTGAGACCCCTATGACATGGCGGTCCGTTGAGATACTTATTCATGGGACGTAGTGGCAGTTGTAGTATCAACCAGTGGCTTGAGATGCAAACCCTCTTGGAGACGAGCGAACTTAGTGCATGAATCTTGTAGTTGGTTGTGACGATGTACTAGGATCCTGTGTGGGTCTGATGATGTACTGGAGATGTACTAAGATCTTGTGTGGGTATAAATAAGTACTAACAGTGTACTCAGATCATGTATGGGACTGACAATGTACTAGATATTTACTAGGATCCAGTGTGGGTTTGACGATGTATTGAAGATGTACTAGGATCCGGTGTTGGTCTGATGTCATACTGAAGCACCTAGCGATCCTTTGCGAGTCTGCACCGAGCGATCCTATGTGGGTCATCACCGAGCGATCCTGTATGGGTCAACACCTAGAGAACCTGTGTTGGCCATCTCGGAGAGATCTTGTGTGGCTCAGCACTGAGCGATCCACTGTGGGTCAGCATACATGTAACACCCCCAAATGATAAAGGGTTAAATGACTAAATGATATGACTCATGTTAAAAAGGCGCACCTTCCTTTTCGGGAGCCTACCTGATCAGAACTCCATAGTTAAGCGTGCTTGTCCTAGAGTAGTTATCCGGATGCGTGACCTTCTAAGAGGTTTCATAGGATGTGTGTGAGTGAGGAAAAAGCACATTGGAAAGGACCAGTGTTGGCATGTGGGGACTATCATTAGTCAGATGACCCGTTCAGGCATGTGGGTGGACCCTAGGGTGGGCCCCACGAGTCTGCGGGGGCAACTGGTGGTACCTAGTAGGCCAGGCACTGACGGGATTATTAAGGTGGGTGTTTGTACTGTCACCGGGGCCCAGTTGTCACATTTGGGATTAGAGGAGGAACCCCGCCTTAAGTACGCGGTGCACTGTCTGGGTTGAGATGTAGGGCCCACAACGAGGACATTGTTCTCTAAATGATGGGTGATTGTAACACCCCCAAATGATAAAGGGTTAAATTACTAAATGATATGACTCATGTCAACATGGTGCATCTTCCTTTTCGAGAGCATACCTGATTAGAACTCCACTGTTAAGCGTGTATGTCCTGGAGTAGTGATCAGGATGGGTGACCTTCTTGTATGTTTCCCAGGATGGGTTTCAGTGAGGAAAAAGCACATTGGAAAGGACCAGTGTTGTCCTGTGGGGTCTATCCTTAGTCAGATGACCCGTTCAGGCATGTGGGTGGACCTTGGGGTGGTCCCCACGTGTCTGCGGGGGCAACTGGTGGCACCTCGTAGGCCAAGACCCGATGAGCTTATTAAGGCGGGGTGTCCGTGCTGTCACTGGGGCCCTGTTTTCACAATCCAATGATCATTTGTGGGTCATGACCGAGTGATCCTGTGTGGGTCCACCCCAAGTGATCATGTGTGGGTCACCACCGAGCAATCTTGTGTTGTTCAGCACCGAGCGACCCTAAGTGGTTCAACACCAAGTGATCTTGTGTGGTTTAGTAAAACATGATCTTATGTTGGTTAGCAAAAAAACCACTTAATAGAGTATGATGATTCATTAGTTACATGTAATCATTTATACTTCTGTAACTATGTTATACCTTGTGTGATCTGAGTCCATACCTGGGTGGTACTTTTCATTGTGGTAACACCTTAGTGGTTTTCTTCTATGTGGCATACCTATGAGGTACATACCTAGGTGGTATTCCTATTTTTGTGGAACAGTTGAGCTCTGAGATTTGGTGTTGGAATCTCTGTTTTTTGCATGATTGAGATTGGTTTATAAGATAAATTTGGTATATGTATATTCATATACCTATGTAAGGTTGTCATTTGATTCTATGATGTGTTGTTTATCCTTGGTGGATTTGTGAGACATTGAGGGTCTCAGGGTCCCTTTTAAGTATCATTATACTCACCCCTACACTGGTTATGCCTGCACCCTGATGTGTTTGATGAAGATGACGGACAACGCTGACTGAGGACGAGAGTACCAGGATTGGAGGTATCACGGAGGTCGACCATAGACAAGGTTTAACATAGAGACGACCGTTCAAGAGATATACCTACCTTTTAGGTAGGATCCTTGGTGGGTGATCACAAGATCCGTTCTATTTTATTTGTTCTTTTAGTTTTGTGTACTTTCCAGTTGGGCCTGTATTCTGGCCCCTTTATTTACTGTACTCTCTCTTTTACTATAAAGTTTTCTTGAGTTCGTATCTTTTTGTGTGCTTCGTTGCATGTATTTACAAGTTATAAATGAAATGCCTTCCCAGTTTTAGGGAATATGCCTTCGGTGTTCGTCTCTAGTCCCAAGCCTATGGAAGGTGGGGTTGGGGTAGTCATGGCACAGGCCGCCGGGGACAGGTCATGAAAAATTATAATTACAAGATTTGATTCTACCATGGAACAAAGTAAAATAATCTTTCTTTTTAACATCAATAGTGTTATGTGTAGTGGGTGTGGTATCCATCTTGGGAATATAGTGTTGGGGAGGCGGTCGACGTATCCATAAACTAGGATTCTAACTTCTAATTTCTTACTCAGTTCACGAAAACACAGATTGCATGTGTGTTTTATAAATTTTTCATATGTATCATTGAGTCAGCTCAATAGGTATTACAAAATGACCATGAAACACATGTTCTTTTTCTTGATGCCACTGCGTAGATAGCCAGCTATTATTCTTGAGAGAGTACACGATGATGACTAATGAGTGACGAGTCTCCTATGTAGGCCCCTCTTACAATGTTGGCTCCTTCGTTTGGTGTACCAGCAGCACCACCACCCATTGGGCAGCAGTTAACACTAACCACATTGGCATACGGTGCATGCCAACTGAGCGTGTTTTACGAGTTCTAGTTGAGGAGGCCTCAAAGGTTTTGAGGTGAGAAACATTCCCAAATAGATGAGCGCTGGATGGAGGCAGTTCATAGAGGTTTCTGCCTAGTTGAGGCACTAGTAGAGATTATGATGATCTTAGCTACTAGTCTTTTTCAGTATGTGACCAAGAGGATGGTTCACATAGTGATGAGGCTTTGGTACATGGTCCATTACCCGAGATAGTACCTTCAGGTAGTGTGTCAGCTATATCACTACCCATAGGTCATCATTTACAACTGGTGGTATAGGTAGATGACACTTATATGCTTAGTGCATTACGTGTGATTCAACATCAGATACCCCTCAGGTTCAAGGCGATCCTGACTCCCAAGTGGCTAAGGATTGGCTTAAGGAGGTTGTTGAGAGTTCTCTAGATCTTCTACAGCTTTGGCAGGATGAAATTTCTATAGCTGAGTATTCATCTAGGCGTACCGATCATTCCAGGCACTCGATGAATACGATATGATTAGTGCTTCGGGGCTCGTACATTTGAGCACAGTGTGTTTAATCATGTCCGACCTAGAACTATTCCTATATGCATTCCTACTTATGTAAGGGTTCTATAGAGAACCTTTTTGGTTGAATGTTCTTTGGCTGAGTGGATATAGCTAGTGAATGTTAGGAGTGGGAAGGAAGGAAACTGGCACCATTCTCATAGACTGGGGTGTGTAAGATATTTCAAGGAGAGGATGTGATAGAGATAGATTAATCTTCAGGGCAGCAGACTTGGAAGCAGAGTTAGGAGAGCGGCATGAGGTGGTGTATATTTTGACATGTCACAACCACCCCCTTTTGTAGACCCCACCAGGCTCAAGTATCTAGAGGACAAGGGAAGAGAGTAGCTGTATGTGGTCAAGGTGTGCGACCAAAGGGCTCTAGGAATGATTCAAGGTATAGTCTGTGTCTACTACTAGTTGTTTTATCAATAGGCATAGGTACCAATCATTCCTTCCTTCCAATAATCTTGTTCAAGACTTAGAGTTTCTGGTGAAACCGTAGACTTGACCCTCAATATTGGAGATACCTTTGGGAGGAGACTCGACAATCTCACATATGTAGATGGTATGATCTGACCCTTGAGGCGTGAGATTTAGTTGGAACATGTTCTTGTCATCGTCGAGGCCTTACAAAATTAGTTTGGGTATGGACTGGACATCCAAAGTTCATTCTCAGATTGACTGTATTAGAAAAAAGGATGTTTTTTACCTATAATATTGGAATGGGGTTTTCCATGGTTAGTGAAAATGGAAACCAAGGTAGCACTGGATAAAATCACACATAAGAGTTTTGAGTATTCTGTTCCAAACAATAGTGGCAGAGGGTGGGGACATCTTTACAAAAGTTGTTTTCAGCAATACCTCCCTGAAGGGAGAGGGACATCTGCTTTGGCTACGTACTACCAGATATTTATACCCAACATCCCCATGGTAGAGACAACATTAATTGAATCGATAAAGAATTGGAAACCCTAAGTTTGGTCATAGAGATGTTAGTTGAGTTTTCCAGAGCTGAGGTAGAGGCTAACTATTGCACCCATCTTAAGGCTACCAGAGGAGGTTGTAGGGTACACGGTCTACTGTTACGCATCAGGGAACAGGCTCAGATGCGTCCTGATTCATGATTGAGTAGTGATCGCATATGATTCTTGACAGCTAAGACTCCACAAGCAATACTATACTACCCATGACCTAGAATTAGCAACATTGGACTTCACCTTGAAGATGTGGTGACATTACATGATGGGTGAGAATTGTTCAGTCTACTAATATCACAAGAGTCTTAGGTATAAATTCTCTTAGAAGGACCTGAACCCAAGACACAACCTTGGCTTGACTTCCTCCAGGACTATGACTTTGAGACCGTCTATACTCATAGGAAGGGGAACGTTGTGGCAGTTGCACAGAGTAGGAGATCTGGTATACAACTACTATGTGAGGAGAAGGAGCAGCTAGCCCCTTTGTAGATATCCATTGTGGATAAGGGGGGAGAATATTTTCTTCAGTCTCTTACAGTCACTACCCCACTTCTTTAGTGAGTCAGGGAGGCGCAGCATGGGGATGTTGACTGCGAGACTCGACGTACTCAGATATCCATAGGACATGAACCTGATAGATTTTCTGATTGTAGAGAGCACATCATTCACATTAGAGGATGTACCATGGTACCAGTTTCTATTTGGGAGGAAGTGTTGAGGGAGTTCCACACATCCCCTTTAGTGGGACATCCTGGTGTGGCGAAGATTTACTAGGACCTTCAGTGTCAGTTCTGGTGGCCAGGGATGATTAAAGTAGTGGAAAATTTTTTATCATGATGCCTCACTTGTTAGCAAGTGAAAACTGTTCAGAGCATGTAGTGGTGTTTTTTCGACAGGAGGAGGGATACCATCTCCTCCTATGTGTCTCACATCAATGATGCTTGTATATTTTTGGCCAAGTCGGAAAGTTATCTCCGGGGTTTATTAGTATTTTTCTGATCCTTCAGAGGATTCGCTTGGTAGAAACCAAATTGTCTCTTCCACCACAGATGGAGAGGGTGTGAGACACCTTCCATGTATCCCAACTAAGGGGATACCTGCACGACCCATATCACATCATTGACCACGTCGAGATGGACTTAGACAACGGGGCGTCATATACGGATGTTCATTTGGAAATTTAGGATCGACAGTAGTCAGTCCATTGTGCGCGGTCGAAAACTAGGTTGTGTGTATGCTAGTAGAAAAGGCACCTCTAGGAGTGAACATGGGAGAAACTGGCTCAGATTCATGCTCAGTACCCTATTTTGATGTTTTTTTTTATTTTGGATTTTGAGGACATAAAACCTTAAGGTGAATAGAATTTAATGTCCTAGAAATTCCGTATAATTTTTCTAAATTATATGGATTTATTTTGAGACTGAAAAATCTGACGGGACATGATTCTGATTCCTAGAATGCACAAAATGTTCCGTCAAATTTTTGATAAACATTAAATAGTTTGTGTAAGGAATTTTACTGAAAAAGTCTAATTTCTCATTAATGGTTTCTCAGATCAGAAATCTGAGGGCTCCGTTGAGTTCAGGATGGCAGGTTTACCATAGGCGTGACTTATTTTTAGTCGGTGTGGGCCTTCTATGAGAAAACCCAAAAATGACATAACTCTAAATAAAATAATTTAATAAATTATTTTATTTTTCATATGATTATAACTCTCAAATTGTAGCTTGGATTGAAAATCCGAGACCACCACTGAACTCATGAGGGAATGCTTTA
Organism: Viscum album; assembly: GCA_963277665.1. Lineage (NCBI taxonomy): Eukaryota > Viridiplantae > Streptophyta > Magnoliopsida > Santalales > Viscaceae > Viscum > Viscum album. Next base: position 2,060,080,259 of record OY728126.1, on the reverse strand, counting down.
TTTATTCAAATACTAACATTTTCCGCCACAGGTCACCAATGATTGTTTGTTTTTGGCTGTAAATAAAATAATTAAGTGACAATTATTTTATTTTAAAATTCATAACATTAATATGGTCACCTAGATTGAACTTATGAGATTACAGTTGGGTTCGTTAGGGTCTGTGTCACTTGGGGAGATCCTAACCTCGATCAGTGGGGGTCAAGGGTGACTCTTAATAATTTTACAAACATTTTTTCGGGTGCATTCAGTAAATGCGCAAGTGGAGTTTTTTGACATTTAACTCAGTGCTCAGAATTGAAATCTGAGGACACCATTGAACTCAAGGCACCGATATTCTAATAAATTTTCTTTCACCTCAACTGTAGTTGGTCATGGGTGAAAGTTAGTTTTGTGCTTTTCTGTGGGAATAAAAATAAAATAAACTATTATCTTTATCCTCCCAACTGAATGTTAAAGAGGTTTAGACCACCTAAACTAAAACTCCCTTTTGTGAATTCATGGTGGTGGGGACCACCATAACTCCTCTTAAATGTGGGGAAGTCTTTTTGAATCCTCCCAATTAATTGTAAAAATATAAAATAATTGGATTGATTTTTTTAATACTATGTAACAATGTCGTTGAAATTTAGGATGACTCCTAATAAATGAACCTTCATAAATTCAAGGATAGTAACTTATCTCCCCCTATCCTATTTATACAGAGCATGAGAGGATGGTTTGGGACGGCTTCACCAAGCGATGAATCACTAGTACAGTGCTGCGACGCCCAACACATGGAGAAACATTAAGCTTCTCCCGATAAGAACTTCTTCAACAAAGAACACACTACAGAATTGTGGAACGAGGAAACCAACCCCGATCCAGATCAGAAGCACCTTTTGGAGGAAACCAACGTAGGACGTCATCAATGACAATGAACTAACGATTGGGGAAACACCAATGTCACAGACTTCACCCCTTCAAACGTCAATGAGAAATCAAGGTAGGGGTACAATTCTATGTGATTAATATTTCACATGTTCAACCCTTTTAAAAAAATAACATAGATAAAATCTCTTCAAATAGTTGATTTTAAGATGTTTTCTTTTGTAGGTTTGGGAATAGTGATTGAAAAAGTTTGTGGGGATTGATGTTTTAAATATCATCCATACACGTTCTGGATTCAAGAATTTTGAACCATTTTCTACCGCTCCAATGCAGAGAGTATGGGAAAAACAAACATGGCCTGACCTCCCTTCATTTTCTAGTGATTATTTTTTGTGTTCTTCTCGATGAAGGTGAAGATGTGACTGCACCACCCACATAAGAGAACCACGGCTTGTTTCCATAGTGGTGAAGGATCCACGGCCGGCCGAACTGGTCGCTGGAAAAGGTGTGGTGCATGACCACGCCACACTGAGAGGAAGGTTGGTTAACCAGCCGGCCACGATGGACTGCTACACCACGACTGCCTTATGGCCTCATGCTACCCCACTTCCCCACACCACCCTCCCCCCAGCACTGTGGCCCCCCGCCCCACTGCGGCCCCCACCACACTGTGCCGCCCTGTGCCACCACGCGGCCCCCCGCACCGCCTCACGAACCCTACGCTACATCGCAGCCGCCCCGCCATGTAGCCGGGCTGCTAGTCCATGACGCACATCCGGGAATGGGCTGGACCTAGCGGGCTGGGTCAACTAGAACAGGGTCGGACCTGACCTGGACAAACATCGACCCATTTCCGCTCTTTTGGCCCTAACATTGGCACCAAGTGTCCGTTTGATGAACCTTTTGCGGTGCTAGAAACCTTGGATATATATGGTCCCTTTGGTATACCTAAAATGATATTTGGATAATGTTGGGTAATGGATGGGTTGGATCGAGCCCGAATCCAACCTAGCCTTCGTGACTAAAAGGATAATAACTTACAGGTCAGGCGTCTGTTTGATACATAGTCTATTATGTTGAGACCCCTATAACATGGTGTTCCATTGGGATTATTCTACATGTGAATTCATGGTAGTTGGAGTATAAAATAGTGGCTTGAGGATCATACCATCCCAAAGATGAGAAAACTTAGTGTGGGAATCATGTGGCTAGTTGTGATGATGTAATAGGATCCAGTGTGGGTCTGATGACGTACTAGAGACGTACTATGATCCTGTGTGGGTGTGACGATTTAATGATGATGTACTAGGATCCTGTGTGGGTATGACAACACACTGATGATGTACAAGGATCCTATTTGTGTCTGACGATGTATTGGAGATGTACTAGGATCCTGTGTGGGTCTGACGACATACTGGAGCACCTAGCGATCATGTGTGGGTCAACATTGATCGATCATGTGTGGGTCAGCACCGAGCAATCCTATGTGGGTTAGCACCTAGAAATCTTATGTGGGTCAGCACCCAACGATCATATGTGGGTCATCACCTAGAGATCCTATGTGGGTGAGCACCTAGTGATCTTTTGTGGGTCATCACCAAGAGATCTTGTGTGGTTTAGCACCTAGGGATCCTGTGTGGGTCAGCACCAAGTGATCCTGTGTGAGTCACCACCTAGCAGTCCTATGTGGCTTAGCACCGAGCTATCCTATGTGGGTCAGCATCGAGTGATCCTGTTTGCGTCAGTACCAAGCGACCTTGTGTGGGTCAGCACCTAGCAATCCTGTGTGGGTTGGCAATAGATCCTTTCAACAGAGTAATATGATTCAGTAGTTTCATCTAATATTTTTTACTTCTATACCTACGTTATACCTTGTGTGATATGATTCTGTACATGTGTGGTACTTTCCATTATAGTAACACTTTAGTGGTATTTATATCTATGGCGTACCTGTGTGGTACTTACATACATGGTATTTCTTCCTTTGTCAAATACTTGAGCTTTGGGATTTTGAATTGGACTCTGTTTTTTCTTGATTATTGAGATGGGTGTACTTGATAACTTTGGTATATGTATGGGCATATGCATTATAAAACCTCGACCCCTCTGGGCTGGAGCCGGTGAATTACTTGTGTTATTATCATGGATAGATGGAACGAAAATCCTGAAGGAATTATTAGTTTAGTAGTCTTAAAGAAACTAGATACATAGATGTTACAGAAAATACATTGGAAATGTTTAAAAAATACAATACAGAACAAAAACTAAAAATGGCATCCCCATGAACACAATAAAAGATCTTCTCATCATCACTCGTTAATGGTAGAAAATGGAATGGGTGTTATTAAATGCTCAGTAAGGGTTACAAATAGAGGAATCATGAGTACCTTAATAAGTTAATCATAATCAATCTGACATAATCAATATGTCATAGCGAATAAATGAATAACTAATTCCATTAATAAACTGAGAATGAAACTGCATGCATAAATTTTTTTCATAATGAATACCTCATGGATAATAATAATAACTAATAATGAATAAATAGAATTCTTAATAATTGGACATCAGGAATCTGGCACATGAAACCATAATACCATAAAAACCGTATAGTTCTATGGGTAGAAACCCTTCTGAATTTTGGAAACAAACATGATGGGTTTGTCGCAAAACTATTTTGTCGCATTAGACCCACCGATGCATCGATGGGATATAGTGGTACCCAACCACCACTTCATTTCCAATTAATTCATTATAAAATTATTCAACACAAGATAAATAATCCTTTTCGATATCCGTATACAGTAGAGTATACGGATTCATCAATACTAAAATAACTTTTCAAATAAACACAGTATGTATAATGGTATACGGTTTAGACAACAAACATAACCATGATATGATATTATGGATATTTAATATAAATATAATTTCAAATGAAAAATTATCTCAAATGGGAAATAGGTACACCAAATAAGGATTATTCGGTGCACAATACAAATTTAGTCAAAATGAAAAGGTAGTTGAGACAAAGACCCTTACCTCAATGTAATCAGTCGAATCATCTGACCAGAACTTAATGATCATCAAATGAATCATTTAATAACATAAATATAAAGAGAATAATTTTATTATATATCAAATTGATATACACATATGACACATATAAAAAATAAGTGGCGAATAATGAAAATCTCACAGAAATGAATGTGAGATGAGAAACCCCTTACCTTAACTCTGAAAGTGTTCCTCTCTTGAACTTAAGCTACTGGAATATGAAATAATACTTAATAATAAAATATTTAAGAACCTATTATACATGTATTTATTTTATCATAATTCTGTTTAGTTCATTTATACCCTTATTTTTAAGTTATTATATTGAATTTCATAGTTTCGGGGAGTTCGTTTTCATTATTTTTATAATCAGTTCACTTTTTTTAAGTAATGGAGATCATGTCGAAAGGATATAAATCACCAGGATTGGAATTATATATTAGTTATGAACATAAATAATGGGTAATGTTAATTTCTATCATTTTGTTACATTTAATGAGGAAGAATCATTAGATGACAACCACTTCAATTATTCGGCAGTATTTGGTTTATTATGAACTAGTATTTCCATATAACTTAATTATATGTACATATTATGGTTCCTGAATATTAATTATGTTATAATACATATTTTAATGTCTGGTTCAACCATAAATATGGTTTCATGACCAGTAATGAAGAAGAAATTGGGGAACAAAACATCGTCGTCCACGAAGGCTGTAAATTGAAACCTCATCAACGTTGCTTTCAGTTATAAAAAATAAAAGGGAGTGAGTAAGAATATTTAGGATGGTTCTTCCATTCACATGATATATTTCCAGTATATATATGATACAATATTTTTCATGATCATTTGGTTAGAGGAGGTGAGGAGAGAAAAACAAAAGAGATGAACTTGATAATAAATGAAAAGTTTAGAGATCCCTTATGAAAATTTGGAAGCCTAACGGCGTCGCATAAAATTTTATAAAATCAAATGATGATAACAAAAGTATATCACATCATATTGATGTCAAAATAATAGTAATAAGAAAAAATAAAATCAAACCCCAACATTTGATAAATGAATTTCAAATAGCTATCATAAAAGAAGTGTCGACTTAAAGAAGAGAATGATGGATTCCCTTACCTTGTAGAATAACTCCTAGATCATGAAGGATGGGACCTTGGGGGCTTAGGGACACCTTGGGACGACTCCTAGAGAGATTAAACCACCAGATCGTCGAGGATGAGGGATTTCGAATGAATGAAAACGAATGGATGAGTGGGTATTTATAGAAAAAGAGAGTCAATTTTTTAATAATTTCTAAGGGACACCTAATTGTGGTTTTTTCCAAACCATGGGCTTGCCCATGATATTTTCTCATTTTTTAGCCACTTGGGACAACTCATGACATATGTTACTATAAAAAAGTTGACCATACATTAATATTTTATTATTACATCATTATGATGACATTAAACTACCGAAAACTCAAAAATGTATTTTCACTATTCATGAAAAATTAATGTATTTTCTAAAATCCCAATAATTCACCCCTACCATTTTTTAAAGTGTATAATTCCAATGTGAAATACATTTTTCCGATATAATTTTCAAAATATTATTAATTTTATTTTTAAATAAGGTCATAGTTAAATCGAAAAATGAAAATCTTAAAGTGAAATTAGTTTTATTTCTCATTGAAAAAATAATTATGATCTCATTATATTATTTCCTTAAAAAGTAAAATAATAATAATATTTACTATTTATAAGGGTCATATTAAAATTCAAATTTTTATTCATAAGGGTATGTTACTATTCAATAAAAATGATGTTTGTTCTATTAGACTCTAAATGACTTTCTGAACACAACTCTAGATGACCATTTTTCGAAATTAAAAAAATAGAAGAGGCAGAGTTGTGTTTAATGGCTAGATTATAAAATTGTATTCTATATTTATTTTCACAACCTTGGGGTGTTACATTCTACCCTCCTTAAAAAATCTCTTCCTCAAAATTCACAAAATTTAACCTAAAAATATTCAGGTATGTCTTTAACATAAGGACCTCAGGGTACCTTGTTGCCTCCTCCATCTTATGGTTCCTCCATAGAACCATTATCAGATGGGTTACCCGATATCTCAATATATGTTCTCTAGTATCAAGAATCTTGATAGGCTCTTCACAATAAGATCGATCTGGCTCAAGTTATAATTCTTCATAAGTGAGTACATGTGTGGGTCTGGCATATACTTTCTTAACATTGACTCATGGAACACAATTGCCAAAAGGTAATCAACAGCTCCAATTCGGTCCAAAATTTCAGATGGCCTGATGTACCTGGCACTTAATTTTCCCTTCTTACCAAATATTTTAATACCCTTCCATGGAGATACCTTTATGAAAACATGATCACCATCTTGAAACTCCAAATACTTTATTTGGTTGTCTTCATAGATCTTTTTCCTACTTTGAGATATTTTGATATGGTTTTAGATAATCTTCACCTTCTACGTTGTTTCTTCAACATGTTTTGGGCCCATGATCTTTCTTTCACCAACATCATCCCAGCAAGTTGGTGCACAACATCTCCTCCCATACAATGCTTTATAGGGCGCCATATGAATACTTGAATGGAGGCTATTTTTGTAGGATAATTATAAGAGATTTAAATACTGATCCCACAGGCCTGAAAATAAAGTGAACAAGACCTCAACATGTCATCCAATGTTTGAATAGTCCTTTCTGATTTTCCATCAGTTTGTGGGTGGTAGGTGGTGCTTAAATGAAGATTACCATCTAGGGCCTTCTGATGAATTTTCTAGAATCTTGATGTAAAACATGGATCACGATCATAAACAATCGATAGTGGTACTCCATGACGACTCAAAACATCATTAATATATAGTATTTCTAGACGTTGAAGTGGCAGATCTTCTCTTATAGAAAGAAAATGTGTTGACATTGTAAGACGATCAACAATAACCGATATTGCATTGTTTCTTCTAGGATACTTTGGTAGTCCCATGAAAAAGTACATTTTGAAATTATCCCATTTCCACTCTGGTATGGGAAGAGGTTTCAATACTCATCCAGGCTATTTCCTTCCAAATTTCACTTCTTGAAAAACCATACATATTGACACAAAATCAGCAATCTCCATCTTAATGTTGTCCCACCAAAAATGTTCCTTCAAATCCCAATATATCTTAGTGCTACCATGGTGTATAGAGAAATTATAACTATGAGTATCATCCAATAATTCCCTTTTTAGATCAGGCATATTGGGAACACAAAGTCTCTTCACAAATTTCAAAATTCCATCTTCATATACGACATCACTCAATCTCCCATCATTCATAGCATTAATCTTCTTTTGATAATCCTCATCATCATCTTGATAACATTGTATCCTTTCAAGTAAGGATGGTTTGGGAACCATTCGAAAATGAATTGTTGTTTCACCTTCCATGGTAATTCCCATATCGATCTTTACTAGATCCATGAAAATAGGATCCCTTTTAACTCTCATCTTGTTCAAAAATCCATGATCCTTTCTACTCAAAGCATCTTCCACCTTATATTCCTTCCCCAAGTTGTAGTGTATCGTGCAATCATAATCATTGAGTAGTTCAAGCCTTCTCTTTTGCCTCAGGTTGAGTTCTTTCTATGAGAAAGTATACTTCAAACTCTTGTGATCATTATAAATCTCAAATGTTTCACCATAGAGATAATGTCTCTACATCTTCAAAGCAAATATTATAGCAGATAACTCAAGATAATGAGTAGGATTGTTTTTCACATTAATTTTTAGCTCTCGTTATGCATAAGAAATAACCATATCATTTTTCATAAGGACATTACCAAGTCCTTTCTTTGAAGAATCACTATAAATAACAAACCTATCATTCCCTGATGGTAGATTAAATATAAGAGAATTGAGTAATCATCTATTAAGTTCGTCAACATATTCTTCACAATATTTTGTCCAAACAAATTTAACCCCTTTACCTGTGAGATTTGTTAGAGGGTTAGCTATTTGGGAAACATTCTGCATGAAATGCCGATAATAATCTGCTAAGCCAATAAAACTACGTACCTTAGTTAAGTTTGTTGGTGTGGGCCAATCATGGATTGACTCCTTCTTCGTAGGATCAGCTAGGATTTAATCCTTAGAGACAATATGGACACGAAAGGAAATGTCCTTAAGCTAGAATTCACACTTTCTAAACATCCCATATAATTCACGTCTTTTAAGAGTACTTAGGATAATGCGCAAGTGATTTTCATGATCTTTGTGGCTTTTGGAGTATACCAATATATAATTAATAAATACCACTACAAAATAATCAAGATATTCCTTGAAAACATTGTACATTATATCCCAGAAGACAGAGGGTGCATTAATCAATCGAAAAGGCATTACTATAAACTCGTAATGCTCGTACCTGGTTTGAAACACTGTTTTCTTATTGTCTTATTTATTCACACTAAACTGATGATATCTAGATCGAAGGTCAATCTTTGAATAATATTGAGATCAATGAAGTTGGTCAAATAATCCATCAAGCAAGGGTAGAGGATACTTATTCATTATTATAATAGCATTGATTTCTCTATAATCAATGCATAGCCTCATGGATCCATCTTTTTTTGTTTACAAACAAGACTGGGGCTCCCCATGGAGAAGCACTAGGTCAAATTAATCCTTTTTCACTCATCACTTATAGTTGTTTCTTTAGCTCCACTAACTCCACAGTGGCCATTCTATATGGAGACTTTTATATAGGTATTTCACTAGGAATTAAGACAATTGAAAACTCAATTTCCTGCTCAGGATAATGTCCATGTAAATCCTCTGGAAACACATCAATGTATTCTTTCACTATATACACATCTTCAATTTGAATTTTTCTTTCCCAACCCATAGATATTAGGTTCTCTTCCTCTCCAAGAATTGAATTCAACAGAGCTATTGGGGCTGGGTCTAGATAAGAATCAGATGGTGATGACTGTGTTCTAATGATAAGAGATTTGACACCATTTTCAAAAAATTTAACTAACTTTTCCATGAAATAAATCCTTGCATCATAATTTGACAGGAAATCCATACTGATAGTTGTATCATCCTCAGTCATGGGTATGATTCTATGGTTAGAAACTAAAGCACATTTTGCTATTTGGAGGGGGTCTAGTCGACATACCATTGTTGCAAAGATACATCCCATATGAGTTTTGACTGACAACTCCTTTCTTAAATCAAATTGGACATATCTAGTTTTCTTTGAATACATAGAAAATATAAATGAATGTGATGATCTAGAATCAAATAAAGTGTTTTCTATGTTTGAGGAACCAAATAAAGTACATTCCACCACGTCACTAGGAACATCAACCTCCACGGTTATAATCGCATAGGATCTCCCTTGCAATCTTGGATTTATATGAGGCATGTTTCCTTGGCACTTAGGACACTCATTTTCATAGTGTTACATTTCTCTACAATTGTAGCATTGAATAACATTGAATTCTTTCTTCCCCTTGCATTCATCAGATCGATGACCCTTTTCTCCATAGTTACAGAAAAATCCCATTCCTTTCAAGCATTTCCTGAGATTATTCTATCCACATTTCTCACATAATAAGAAAATATTCATTCCCTTTCTCTTCTTCGGTGCTTATACTTTTCCTTTGTTAACAAAATACTGCTTCTTTTCTTGGTTTCCTTTGAAAGAATTTGATCTAGAAAATTCCTTCTCTGTTTTGATGGCACTTGATACAATTTCATCGTGTGATGAAAACGATTGAGAAGCTGGTTCCCTTAGAAGACTTGGCTTAAGACCGTCAATGAAATGATCAATCTTGTCTACTGAGTCATGTATGTAATCCACAACATACATGGATAGCCTTGTGAAGGTAGTCTCATACTCTGCAACACTGTCTTCTTCCCTTTGTTTCAAGCCAAAGACTTTCCTCTTCATTTCACTTTGTTACACATGAGGGAAATATTTTTCAAATAATATTTCCTTAATAGTCCTCCATTACATATCATGTATCTCTTCTTCCTCTATGGTATTTTTAATCAGGGACAACCGTTGATCTGCGTCTCCCTTGAGACATTATTCTTCCAGTACTACCTTTCCATTTTCATTGCATCTTAACACCATTAATATCATTTCAAGGGACTTGATCCATTTCTCATAAACCACTAGATTAGTAGTCCCACAGAAATATGGGGGCTTCTGCCACACGAAACGATCCAACATAGGTGTTGAATGGTTATTTGATACAACTGTATTAAGTTTTTCCATTATGGTCATGATCTGATCTTCTACAACATTGACTGTGTTGACTTGCTCAGTAGGGAGATCCCTACCTTACCCATGAGTATTGATTCCCATTCATCCATTATAAGCCATATCCAAATAATTTGATATAGTAGATTAGTTCATGAATATAAAATATAAAAGCACTCAACATAGATTGAAATTATATGCATAGATAATCTTATAAACATGGTTCCTTTGAGGTAAAATTTAAATTAACTCCTTCATAATGGCTTGTAAAGAAAATATGAACTATCCTAAGTATATCACCTGGGATTTTTGTAACCATGAATGCCTCAAGGACCATTTTTGTGCACCAGTTCCCGTTAAATTCTATCTTAAAGCATTGTTTTTGAGTTTTACCCTTAGATACATATGTGCCAGAGTCGCCTCTACCTGCTCGTATCCAGACACAGACGTATAGCTTAAAATATCCACATAATCAATTCCTTACCAAAATACCAGGATGTTCATGTATGTTAATAATTAGATACTTCCTTAGGGATTTGTTCCCTACTATACATTTCATACACTAATTTCCAAGTTTTCTACTAAACATTCTTTGATACCAAATGTAACACCCCGACCCATCTGGGCTGGAGCCAGTGCATTAATTGTGATATTGGTATGGTTATAAGGAATGAAAATACTGAAGGACTGATATGTTTAGTACTCTTCAAAAAACTAGATACATGGATGTTACTCAAATTACATTCGAAAAGTTTACAAAATAGAATACATAACAAAAAAAATAGAATCCCCAGGAACTCAATGAAAGATATTATCTTCATCAACTGTTGAAGGTAGACATTGAAATGGGTGAGATCAAATGCTCAGTAAGGGTTAAAAATAGTGGAAGCATGAGTACAATAATAAGCGAATCATAATCAATCTGACATAATCAATATGAAATATTGAATAAACGAATAACTAATACTATTAATAAATTGAGAATGAAACTGCATCCATAGATTTTCTCCTAGTTAAAACCTCATGGATAATAATAAAAACTGATAATGAATAAAGAGAATGCTTATTAATTGGATGTCATGTATCTGGAAAATGAAACCATAATACCATAAAAAGGTTTAGTTCTGTGTATAAACCCTTTTAATTTTTCGAAACAAACTCGAAGGGTTTGCACCAAACTGTTTTGTCTCATGAGACCTACAGATGCATCGAGGTGCTATGGCGGGTCCCACCCTACACTGCATGTCCAAATAATTATTTATAAATTGATTCAATACAAGTTAAATAATCCTTTTCAATATCTTTATAGTGTAGAGTATACGGATTAATAAATACTAAAATAACATTCCAAATAAACACTATATGTAAAATGTTATACGGCTTAGACAAAAAACACACCCATGATATGAGATTTTGGATATTTAGTATAAATATAATTTAAACTAAAAATTTATCTCAAATGGTCATCAGGTACAACACGTAAGGATTATTAGGTGCATAATATAACGTTAGTCACATCAAGAATGTAGTTGAGGAAAAGTCCCTTACCTCAATGTAATCAGTCGAATCATATGACCAGAACTTAATGAACATCAAATGAATCATTTAATAACATGAAGATAAAAAGAATCATGTTATTATATATCAAATGGAAGTACACATATACCACATACATGAAATAAGTGCCGAACAATGAAAATTTCCTAGAAATGAAAATAGGATGAGAAACCCCTTACCTTAACTTCCTCTCTTGAACATAAGCTCCTGCAATATGAAATTATACTTATTAATAAATTATTTAAGAAACAATTATACAAGTATTTAGTTTATAATAATTCTTTTTTAGTTCATTTATACCCTTATTTATAAGTTAGTACATTGAATTTCATAGTTTCAGGGTGTTTGTATTCATTATTTCTATAACCGGTTCACTTATTTTTATGTAATGGAGAACATGTGGAAAGTTTATAAACCTCCAGGAGTGGAATTATATATTATTTAGGAACACAAATAATTGGTAATGTTCATTTCTATCATTTGATTACATGTAATGAGGAAGAATCATTAGTTGACAACCACTTCGATTATTCAATGGTATTTGGATTATTATGAACTAGTTTTGTTAGACAACTTAATTATATGTACATATTATGGTTCTTGAATGTCACAACCCAACCCAATGGGGCTCAAGCCGTGACTCCCAAATCCCGCCTCCAATAGACCAGGGGATGGTGACCAGCGCTGAGTAGGCTATCACACACATGGGAGGCATTAGCCTTAGGTACATGTACACACGCACTCACATACACCTCCATGCAACAGTGCAGAGATATATAAAATTGAAAATAAAATGCATGCTTACACTATCCCACAATCAGAGTACAACATAAGTACGAAGGGAAAAATAGGGCCCACAAAAAGTAATCTACAAAGCGCATCCAACTTGCTCTGAAGATGGGGGACGCTACCACAAATGCTGCTAGCAAGCTCCCTTGGCACCACACCAGAAAACACCCCGGTCAGTCTCGCTCACATAGCTCCACTTGCTCCGGGTCCTCCTAGGACTCCGTCGAAAGGCCTGTGGTCTGCACAAGACACAAACATGTGCGGGAAAAGCCAGTACAGGGGTGAGTATAAACATACTCAGTAGGAACCCCAAAAACCCAAAACCAAAGAGAGCGACTAAAATGAAACAGTCCGCTCATCCCAGCCAGAGCGAACCAGGATGAGAGAGATATTTCATCTCGTGACCATCCTCGGCTAAACACAACTAGTCATCTCAGCTCAGTTGTATGACCATACATACACCTTGAACAATACAGATATACCCAGCTCACGCACCAAGCCAAAAGAGGTACCGACCTCATCACCAGAAATTGTACAAAACCAGGAGAGTACACCACACGATCACTGTCATCCCAGATGACACTCATCCAAGAGATACACTCCATCGGGTTTCTCACAAACCTCTCAGATGCTCACCCGAGAGATCATGCTCGTCGGATAGCATCACTGAGGAAACCTCACTGAAACAAAATAACCACCAAACTCCTCAGATAGGGGATTGATCCTAGGTTCCGTTAGTGGATACCAGAACCCACTCCGGTATTCAAAGCTGACAGATAGGGGATCACTCTCAGGTTTTTCTGGGGGATACCACGACCCGATCTGGCATACGTAGTTATCACAGATAGGGGATCACACCCAGGATACGCTGGGGGATACCACAACCCGATCTGGTATACGTAGTTCTCACAGATAGGGGATCACACTGAGGATCCACTGGGGGATACCACAACCCGATCTGGCGCTTGATAGAATCACATCACTCAGATAGAGGATCATCGCCCATATAAAGGTGGTCACGACGATACAGGAAACCTATCTGGTATAACTCGTGATGTAGGGGATCGAATCGATGATGCCGCAACCCTACCGAAACCACGTGCTGAGTAGGGGATCACAAAACCAACGATACCACAACCCTACTATACACCTCATGCTGAGTTGGGGATAGTATACCCGACGATGCCACAACCCTACTGAGCACGAGCCACTATGTAGGGGATCATAATAATGATGATGCCACAAACCCTACGGGGTTAACCAGCTATATAGGGGATCACCTCCAGTGAATAAGCGGTCACAGCGATACAAAGAACCCGATCTTGGGAAAGGATGCTAGAGGATCCCGATTCGAGCCCTAGAGGGATGCCACAACTCTAACAGTTTAAACATCTAATCGAGAGAATCAAAAACCTACACAAAGGTTGTGATTCCACACGAACCCTCGTGGGAACAAACCAAGGGAGTACCCTCAACCACTGCTCATCCAAAACATCGCGAAACTGAGCTACCCACAACAACGCCACACTGTGCACCTCCAAGGCCAATACCGAGTCCACCATCACGTTCTATGCGGAAAAACACACAGGATAGGTTGCTTACTCACCCAAAACAGAGCACCAGTGAAAATAAACTATTCACTGTAGCTAGATCGTGCGGGGCCCACACAACGATCCCAAAAATCCATCGAGCGGATCATACCATGGCGATCCCCTCGGAAAAACAACAGGAATCGACTACTCGTTCGTCCGAAACGAACACTCGGTGAAAAAGGCACTATTCACCTAATGCCAGCTCATGCGGGGCCCATAGCTCGATCCCAAAACTCATCGAACGGATCGCACCATTGCGATCCTCTCAGAAAAACACACAGGAACGACTAATAATCCGCTAAAATCGGACTCCTGGTACAAAAGTTGTGTTTCTCCGCAAACGCCAAAACTCAGTATCATGGGGCCCACACCCTGTTCTCAGTCCCAACACACGGAAACCAGCTAAAAAAGTCTTATGTACCATCAAGGTCTCAATGCCACTAACCTCACGTCATTCGGACGCTCCGGGTAGATGTTACAATGGCCTGAAGTCGTAAAATAATAAAATATTATTATTTTAGACGAAGTTTCTAACTCCCGGGCCACGATCCCAAACCATAAAATTCTCAAAGTGAGTTCAAACGGTCCATCTCGATGCAAGGAACACGTCGCCGCAAATGGCTCACAAATCGGAGTTTCAGTTTGCGAGTTAAGGGGTTTTAAAGAATCCCTGGAAAATCCTGGCCCGACCACCGCCAGCCATGCCGGAAACCACCTTGCCGCCGCCGGATTCCGCCGCGCCGCCGCCGACATTGCCGGAAACCGCCGCGCCGCCACCCTGCCTCACTGGATTCTACCATTGCCGCCGCCGGAATCTGGGATTTCCGCCGAAAAACTTCCAGGGACCCCCGGGAGCACCCTGGTGTTCTAAAATCAGATTCAAAACATGTTTTGGAAACCTCGGGACCCAAACTATACAACCCTTATAACGATTTGAAGAATAACAACAAATAAATGGGTCCTTGATTTCAAAACTCAAACTGCCTATCTCGCGGGTGAAACATCGATGCTTCGAGTGCAGATCGACGCCGACAACGCCCTGAAGCTCGATCCGCTGACGATCGGCGCAGAAAACCGATGATTCTGGCATGATCTGGCGAAGAAACGGAGGAGGTGGGGTGGGTTCATCCGGCGCCACACGTAAGAGTTGGGAGGGGAGAGATGAAATGGTTTTCCTTTTTTTATTTAATAAAACAACTCATTTCACTCCCTACCAAGTCGCCTCTGTCCTAGCACCCGTTGCAGACAAAGGTAAGGTCACCCCTAAGGTAAACGCGCCGTTCTGAACACAACAGCGGGCTCAGATTTATGATCTGACACTCCATTCAAAAGATATTCATGCCGATGCTCGTAAATGGACTTTTCCACTTATTTATAAAAATGCCACTGGTGGCCCTCTCCACCGCAGGCCTGCACCCGCAAAGTTTACACCTCGCCTAAGTTAAACGACTCGTTCCGGACGCAACCGGGCCATCGAATTCCCATTCTAAGATACAGTTTAGAAGATATCACACCCCCTCCATGTGCATAGTATACAAATACTTAATATTTATATAAAATTTATTCCAAGAACATCGGGCCTCAGAATCACACGCCGTCTCCGTGCCTAGCTCTACAATTATTCATAGAAATAATCCAAAGTCTGATGGGGCCAAAATCTGAGTCGCTAAATTGAATAGTAATTATGTTATAATAAATATTTTATAGTCTGGTTCAACCATAAATATGGTTTCATGACCAGTAATGAAGAATACATTGAGGAACGAAACTTCATCATCCATGAAGGCTATAAATTGGAACCTCATGGACGTTGATTTCGTTTATAAAAAATAAAAGGGAGGGAGTAAGAATATTTATGATGGATATTCAATTCAAAAGATATAATTCCAGTATATAGATGATACTGTAGTTATTATGATCATTTGGACAGTGGAGGTAAGGAGAAAAAAATAAAAGAAATGAAGTTGAAAATAAAAGAAAAGTTTAGAGATCACTTATGAAAATTCGGCAGCCTAAGGACATCACAAAAAATTTCAGAAAATCAAATGAGGAGAACAAATGGGTATCTCATCATACTGAAATCAAAAAGACAGTAAGAAGAATAAAAAAATCAAACCCCAACATATGATAAAGGAATTTCATTTAGCTAACATAAAATAAGGGTCTACTTAAAGAAGAGAATGAAGGATTCCCTTACCATATAGAATAAATCCTAGATCGTTAAGGATCGGTCCTTGGCGGCTTAGGGACAAATTAAGAGGACTCCTAGAAAGGTAAAACCATCAGATCATCAAGGATGAGGGATTTTGAATGAATGAAAATGAATGGATGAGTGGGTATTTATAGAAAAATAGAGGTATTTTTTTAATAATTTCTAAGGGAAACCTCATTATTTGTTTTTTTCCAAACCATGGGCTTTCCCACGGTATTTTCCCATTGTTTTATCCACTTGGGACACCTCATGACATAGGATACTTTACACAAGTCTACCATACTTTTATATTTAATTATTACATCATTATGATGTCATTAAACTACCGAAAACTCAAAACTGTTTTTTTACTATTCATGAAAAATTCACGTATTTTAGAAAAATCCCAAAAATTCACCACTACCATTTTTGGAAATGTAAAATTCAAAAGTGAAATCCATTTTTCAAAAATAAATTTATAAATATTAGTAATTTAATTTTTAAATAAGGTTATAATTAACTCGAAAAATAACAATATTAAAGTGCAATTAGTTTTATTTCTCATTGAAAATCTAATTAAGATCTCATTATCTTATTACCTTAGAAAAATAAAATAATATTATTATTTACTATTCATAAGGGTCATATTACTATTCATAATGGTCTGTTACTATTCACCAAATATCAAGTTTTCACTATCAGACTCCAAATGACTTTGTGAACACAACTCTAGATGACCGTTTTTCAAAATTCAAAACATAGAAGAGGGAGAGTTGTGTTTAATGGAAGGATTATAAAATTGGATTCTATATTTGTTTTCAAATCATTAGGGTGATACATACCTTAGTAGGGTTGTAAGTTTATTCTATGTTGTTTGGTTTATCCTTGGTGGATTTATAAGACCATGAGGGTCTCAAGGTCCCTATTGAGTATCATTATACTCACCCCTGCATGGGCTATGCCCGCACCCTATTGTTGTTGGTTTAAATGCCGAAACATGCTGACTAAGGGCTAGAGTACCAGGACTGGAGGTAGCTCTGTGATGGACCTTAGACATGGTGTACCGCAGAGATGATTGTTCGAGAGATTTACCTATACATCATGTAGGATCCATGGTGGGTGATCAGAGGAGCTGTTCCATATTACATGGACTTTCAGTTTCTTATACATTCCTGTTGGGTTTGTATTCTGACCCATTTTTGCTTACTATATTATCTCTTTTATTATTCCATTTTCTTGAGTTCTTATCTTGTTGTGTACTTATTTGTGTGTGTTTATAGGTTATAATGGAATTTCCTTCCTAGTTTTAGATAACACGCCTTTGGTGCTAGTCGCCAACCCCTAGCCTATAGAAGTCGGGCTTAGGGTAGTCACGGTAGGGGCCCTGGGAAACGGTTCATGACAATGGGGATCTATTTAAACATATTATAGAAATTCATTGAAAAAATATGATATGGATGTTGACCTAGATTCATTCCTATAAAATAGAATAATATTATATACTCTCAAAATATGGAATATGGAAAACATATTATAATTAAACTAAGAGTCATCATAATTTCCTATATTTTTTCAATTAAGTCATATAATAGAAAATCAAGATTTATGATCATTATATAGGTATTTACCTTAGAAGAAACATCACATCACTTAGTAAATTTAGTAAACACTTGTTTTTTTGTTGGGTCACTAGGAACCATATAATCCAACGTCAATTATAGTCTTCATTTCGCACATCATGAGAAAAATTTTAATTATATTGTTTCCAAAACATCTCATGAAATCCCCATCGTTTCCTATCTACAAAATCATCCTACCACTCAGTCAAAATACCTAATATAATTTTATCATTAAATTTATAATCTATAACCCCTATTATGTCCTCATTGAAGATTGGTGTTACCCTTTAATTCAACAACTAATTAGCCATGGGATGGAGTCTAGCACTGATGGTATAATATATACAGAAATGGGAGGTATTACACATAAATTCCTAATAAAATATAAAAAACTATTAATCAAGTCAAAAATTTAAATAAATAATCCCAATCCACATACATGATATATTGTACAATATAAGATTATATCTAAAAAAATACTATGAGACACTCAAAAGTTCTTACCAAAGACTACTGCAATCACTCATATAAAATTTATTAGCACATAAAATCATTATTGATCACAAAAACCAACATACTAACAATAAATTAGTGTAAAAGTATTGGGGTGAATATAAAATTATACTTGATTACATCCTCCTAGAATAATACAATGTAATTTTTATGAATCATACTAATTCCACAAATGAATAAATAGAGAAAGGAAAACATCACCTAAATAGTTAAACTATATTTTCATCATATCAAATGTTGTCTCTCGAAGTAACTCTTATATGATGGTAAAATAATATCAAAATAATATATGGATAAGGGTAAAACACTGCCAAAATCCCATTTATATAGTTTCCTTAAACCCCTAATGTCTTAGATTTTTTCACTTCCATCGCCTCCCTAATTCATGTTACATTTTTTTGATAATATATCATATCCTCAACCTCATAATATTATCCATATCCCAATACATTCCAAAATCATGCATTAGGTTTTTAGATACATCATAACATATATAATCATACACTATGCCTTATGCAATTATAGATCATTCATAAATATCCCTATAATAATTATAGTCATTACATATATGATCATGATTATATGATAACCATAACCATTCATAACATTAAAATATCAGTATATCCTATCTGAGATCCATTACAAATAGTATGAGTAGATACCAACTAATTTTATGCCAATTAAAAATGACTATGTTTACTTAAACTCTATGTATACACGATAGAGTGGGGTAGGGGAAGTAGTGAATAGTCTATTCTATTGAAAACCAATGTCGTGGAAAAAAATTGAAACATAATTCCATTACGAGAATAAGTCATCCAAACTGACTCAAGTGGTAGATATTATGAAATAATATAACAAAATGATATATATAGAGAAAAACTAATCAATATGAAACTACCCAACAAAAGATCGATTTTATAATTACCACTACTCAGGGAATCTTGTATACCATTAACATACACTCATAAAAAATTCCTTAGAACCATAGAATATTTATAAATATTCCCTTTTCTTTTATTTGTAATGATCCATCAATTATTTAATATTATTTTATGACCAATTAAAATATTCACAAATCGATCTTTGAAAACTAATTTTCCTCTAAAATATAACTTCAAGCATTCATTTATTAATTTTCCTATATGAAACCATATTATTTAATCATTAAGAGATATTTTCATTCATTTATTTCTCAAATTAATAATTTTTTTGATAATTATATTCTATTGCACCTTATCTTGTATCTTTGAAGACTAATCCCATTGAGGATTTATAATAACAACAAATAATAAATAATAATAAACTAATAATTAAAAGAAATCAGGAATGCTCAAGAATCCATCTAATTATTATTAACAAATTTCCAAATCATCTACATTATCCATTTATCACTATATAGTGCTTCCACCCAAATAAAATATCAATATCATATCACCCTACCAAACCAACCCTTTATATCAAGTTTCCAATTCAATAGACTTTATGGGTTCCAATATTCTAAATAAATAAATCGGTGCAGAAATATATTGTAGGGATGATTAAAACCATGAGTAATTAATTTTTTAGCAATACATCCATAAAAATTAACAAACCTGGTATGAATAATTCTTCCATCTATATTAATTCCAATCTTTGTATTTTCATACGATTAAATGTATTAGTAACCTTCAAGGATTATATGATCTAAAATGATTAATTTTATTTTCAATGATTTCAATCATATTTAAGGGGATTTTATAAAAATTATATTAATATAGTTTTATTAAAAAATGGATAACATGTCACATTAGGCAAGGCCATGGGGATTGAACCCAAAAATAAAGGTTGATAAGAGAGAAATTCCTACCACTATCCTATATGATTTCATAGTTATTATGAAATTTATTTTTGAAAATGATGTGATTTATATTAATTAAGTTTATTTTATGAACATATGTTTTATTTTAGAGTTAAACGTATGGTTTGGACTTCCTGTTGAAGCCCCACCGGTTTTCCACTGCTCTTCCATTCCGGATAATGCATTTCAGACCCCACTTTAGTATGGTGCACATGTTTTATGGGGGAGGTATGAGATGTGTATCCTGAATCATGTCAATGTCCCAAGAGCTTGACCTTTTGCATGGTGGATTCGATAGTCAGAGTTAGTGGTTTCGGGCAAGGACAAGCTTGTTTAAAGAAACTCTTCTACTACAAGTCATTCTCTAGATTATTTCTCCCACGTCACTCTCCTTATCATTTTGTAGCGGTATATTCAAGAGGGTTTGGAACGAGTTTCTTTTTTGATCGAAAAAATTACAAGAGGCACAAAATTTGTCACCCATGATATTTTTTGTAGCCATACATTTTTTGTAATTCAGATCAATAGATTGGGTTAGTTCTTCACTGGTATGCTTGTTGGTCGGTTTGTTTCAGGATGTTAGGTCTATACTGGGCATGGCATTGTTGGGTCCTCTTGATGGCTAGGTTTTGTTTATTTTTTTTGTTTTTTTGTTCGTAGTAATTTATTCCAAAGGATAATCTGATTTTTGGATTTATGTTTGATTTTAAGGACATTTGTTGATTTGATGATGGTGAGGATGATGTTTGAATCTCTAGTTGGACATTTTTTTTGGTCATTGGAGAAAAGTCATGAGATGTCGATGCATTGAAGATGTATTCCTTGATGATGAAATGTCATTATCATTGTGTTTTGATGTTTATTTGGGATTGTTGTGGTG
Organism: Viscum album; assembly: GCA_963277665.1. Taxonomy (NCBI): domain Eukaryota; kingdom Viridiplantae; phylum Streptophyta; class Magnoliopsida; order Santalales; family Viscaceae; genus Viscum; species Viscum album. The sequence goes on along the minus strand of OY728126.1, from coordinate 2,060,059,070 downwards.
GACGGGATGATGGAGATGAAGTGTTGATAGATGTAATCGATGTAGTTTCCTCAGTCAGCTCACGTGATTTGCAATGATGATGGTTTTAATTTTGAAATAGGTGAATGATGATGGTCTATCCATGATAACTTGGTTCCATTTTATCATCTTTATATTTGAATAATACAATGTGGTCTTTGTGAGAGTGTGACATGATGTAGATATACTGGTCTGTATATTCTCACTAACCCTCAATGTGACTTTTCAATAAAATAAAACAAAAAGGATTGTGGTGATTGTGGATACTCTATACATTACCACATTGGGAAACATAATAATGTGGCCAATGCATTGATTCAAAAAGATTAATTTATAATAATATATGAAATGGGTAAAAAAGAACTAATATTTGTGAATTTACAAATGATGGTCCTTGAAATATTGATAGAATTGGAGAAATCTTATCTTTGTGAATTTTGTGTTCATACATACATAAAAGTGATGATTAACAAAGTGTTGAAGTAGGATGTATATATACATAAAATAGCAATATATTTTCTTAAGATTCACCATGATTAGGATGGAATGATACAGTTCAATAACCATGCACACATTATATGAATTCTATATTTAAATAATGAGATATTAGTGGATGTTTATATTTCTTTTATCTCTATTCATTTTTTAAGTATGAATATATTAATAGATTTGAAATATTATATAATATGTATAATATGAAGTGTGAAATTTTAGGGTTTGTGTCCCAATAACTAGTATGTCAAAAATTTATGGTCGAGAGAAAAAAATATTAATGGTATGTTACATATATTACCCATACCAGAATGGAAATTGGAAAAATCACCCTAGATATTTTCATTGGACTCTATAAAACATCTATTGGAAACAATGTAATTTTAGTTATAGTTGATCACTATTAAAATTAACTACACATAGTTACTAATAGTTATCTATTGTATCTTAATCATCAAGATTTAATATACATTTAAAATATAGTAATGTCTCATGGAGTACCAGATTCTATTGTATTTGATCTGGATCCCAGGTTTTCATCAATGATATGGAAATTTCTTCATCAAGACCATGATATATTGTTACATTTCACCACTGTGTATAAATATTAGATGGATTGTTTTTATATAGTTACATTCAAACAATTTGGATAGGTTGAGATATCATTATTTTGATTTCATAGGTGATTGGAATCAATAACCTCCTTTAATTTATTTTTTATTTAATAACCACTTCCACTAAATCATTTAGATGGATCCTTGTAAATCCCTCAATGGAAGGTTGTTTAAAACTATAATATGCTAGGATAAAGTTAATGAATGAATATTATTTGGACATTATCAAGTTGAGGAAATGGAATATAATTTTAGATCCCTTCAAAATAACATCATGAAATCATAGAGTTGATAGGAAATTTGTTCTTACAAACATCGATGTAATCATGAGTTTGAAGTTGGGGAGAATATTTTTTTTAAATTTATCCATGGAAGGATATTATGAGGTTCAAGAAGAAATTAATGTTTATCTGTAGGTATATTAATCGTTTGGATGTTATTTATCTAGTAGGGTTAGTGGATAATAACTTGACTCTCCCATTGAATATATCCAAATTCAATGATGTGTTTCATATATCTCTCTAGTGGAATTACATATCGGACTATTCACATTTACTAAAATCAGTGGACATCCCACAAGTGTAAGATATTTATTTTGAGGAAAAATTATTTGAGACTCTTAGAACATAGGGAGAAATCTCTATAACACAGGACCAGACTCCTGGGGATTTTTCTTATAAAAGCACACATTTGAATATGTTTTATAAGATTTATATGATAGGATGAGGCATAATTATCATCATTTTCTTGTTTGTTTCATAAATATTGAGGGAGAAAATTATTTAATGGTGGGGGGGGGGGGGTTAGTGTAACAGATTGATATTTATGAAAAATAATTCCAATGTATTTAACATCATTGATAATTTTATTACACACAACACCAAGTTTTAACAAACCATGATGTTGTATTATTATTTTTATTTAAGCATGACTACTAAAACCAACCCACTGAAAATGTTTGAATTAATTGGAAAAAAAATCATTTTCAAAATATTTAGAAACGTTTTATATAATTAAAATATTTTTATTTATAAGTACTTTCTTGGTAGTCTTTATATTATTCAAAGATACAATTTTCTCAAAAAAATGTTTTTATATCCCTTAAAAAAATAATAAAATAATTTTTGTAAATTTAATAAATTTTTTTATAAATGAACATATTTTTTCATATAATTATGTCAAAATTATATTCATGTAATTTTTTAAAATATTTATTAAAAAATAATTTTTAATGAATAGTAAAAAGATTATTTTTTTAATTCGAAACAACTTTTTAATTTGAATCATGTAAAGAGATATATATATATTAAAATTTATTTAAAAGTAAATATATTTTAGTTATTCAATAATTAATCCAATTTATTTCTTTAAAATAATTATAATATAAAAAAAATTTCCTATAAATTATATACTTATGAAAATTTTCTCCTTTGAAAATTTCTTTTTTCTTTCACTAGTTTTATTTTGAAAATAAATTCTGCCACTTAGATGAATTGAATATTAGAAAATGGATACCAAATTATTAAGACACTTAATTATTTTTTTATAATAAGGTCAAATTAATTTTTTTCAAAATAAATTGTAAAAATAATAGAAATTAATTATGATGGTTAATGTTAAAACAGATATACTGACGGTTAAATTAAAAAGAAAAAGAATAAAATAATATAAAAACATTGTAATTTTTATTTTATAGTTATATTTAGATCTTATATAATAAAAAATTCTAGAATAATTCTTTTAGATACTTCTCAAATTTTCAAAAATAGGAATAAATTTTTCCATTTCAAAAGTTCTATCTGTAGCCTCTTTACCACAAATAAAATGGAACCCCCTATCCTCTCTTATTACCACATCAAATTATTTTTAAATCATCGAACACTAGAAATAATATTTACCAAATTTCCTCCCTAGGATCATGAGACATTAGTTTTATTAATAAATCCTCATAAGAAATCTTTCAGTCCTAACCTAATGATTTTTTTAAAGAAGATGAGTCGATCTTAACTATGGATTTTTATTTTATTTCTTTTTAACCTTATTAAAATATTCTTCAACTACGTTGATATGAAAACATATATATCTCACATATACTTATATTTTATTATTTTACTTTAATAACCTATAACCATATCATTCTTTATCAAATGGGAAATGAAATTGATGATCATGTATATGGTTGACTACCACCACGCGAACCGATGTAATTTGTTTTCAATCATTTCCTATCACATAAGGAAACAATGATGGATTTAAAATATTTATATGGTATTTATGAAATAATTTTTATTTCATAACTATAATAACACATATACATTCTGACTTCCCATTTAGTTGGAAAATGATAACACTGCTGGTGCATACATGTGGACTACCGCCTCAATGAAGCAATGTCATATATTTTTCATTTTATTTTGAACTTTATGGTAAAAAGTAAATATTTATTGAATAAATATGAAATAAATTTAATATTATTGAATATATAAATTGTATATATTATTTACCGTTATTTTTTTCAATTCATCGTGAAATTGCAACTCAAATTCACTTGTACATACGACAAATTGTCTCCCTAAATGGTGTTATTCATTTTTTATCTCTAAATTTAATGGATTACTCTAAAAACATATATAATGAATAACTAAGATGTTTATGTCATTATTAAATTTATGGAAATTAGGGAACCATGATCAAAGTAAAATGTGTGAAATTACCAAAACAAATCATTAATTAAAATTAAATCTTTTACTAGCCAAAGCATGATTTAAACCAAAAATTATTGATAAACAGGTGATATATGTTTCATAGTAAATCGTATTTTTTATGATATGTGTGTGTGTGTGTGTGTGAGATTATTTTATGTAAATAGATGTATAATAAACCTATATTTATCACACATGAGTTTTGAATGTGTATACAGAATTTTGTGACTTTAGGTAAGTGTATTTTCATCTCATATTTATTTCTATGAGACTCAAACCTTATTCACCAATAGTATTTGTTATGTGGTGTATCTAATTCCAATTAATTCATTATATAATTATTTTGGAAAATTTTATGATTATTTACATATCTTTATGTGGTTTTATATTTTAAAAGAGTTATATGCAAAAGTTATGAGAGCTGTAAGAGCTTTATATTACAATCTCCATATTTATCAATATTATTTTTGATTAAGTTTATAATGATGAAATCTTGTGATATACCTCCAAATAAACACATTCCATTTTTTCTCAAATATTTATTTGAATATAATCTATTATTACCTTTCATTTACCTCATTAAAGTTATTAAAGAGACCAAAATAAATTTTTTATGCCATATTGACATTATTTTTATCTTCGGACAGAAATCTACATTCATCCATGTCAATGATTCATAAAATAATTATTGAATTTTTTAAATATTACTTAGGTATTTCATATATAATTTATTTTTTCATGTTTCATTGTTTCCCATTTTTTTAAATTTAATATTCTTATTGTTTTGTTCAAATGGACTATTGACTTTTTATGAATAATTTGAAAAGAATACTTTTTTTTACGACAAATGGAATGAATATAATTTTATTTAATTGTGGACAAAAAATGATTTATTGAATAATAAGAATTTATAAAATGTTATCTTCAGGAACATTATTTTCATTAATATTTAATTAATGTTTATATTTCAAATAATTAATTTCAAAATGTAATGTATATTTTCGTACAAAATGTTTTAATGGATGTTTTATGGAATTTCCATTCATCATTGGAATAAATATTTGATGTAAATTATGTTTTAATAGGGAGATGATCCAATATAGCCATAATAATTCTTTCTCTAGATGGTTTAGGTCTATGATTAAAATATTTTTTAAAAAAATTCCATTTATATGGGTTATTATATAATGAAATGATGAAATGTTTATGAAACCATTTTCATTTATAGGGGATATTCTATAGTGAAATGTCTATGAAAGTCATTAACTTATTATTTTTTATGATATGATGAATTTTTTACAATACTTTGGCACAAAAATGTATGATTTATATGATGGGTGGGACTTATATCTCCATATAATACATTGTGGAAAGATTAATGTTATATGGGCACAAGGGGTACATGAGAGGTTTTCCAAAGACTGATAAAGAATAATACATGGGAGGGCGTCCTAATAAAAAAAGAAGAGGTTATATGAGAGGTTATCCAAATCCCGAAATATTGTACACATGAGGTTATTCCAATCCAAATGTAGAAACAATGGTAGTTAGCCCAAGCCTAACATGTTTGGAATGACTGAGTGTGTATCCTAAACAAAATATTTTCTATGATTATGTGTATTCTTTAAATTTATGAATTATTATAATGTTATTCTATTATAGAATATCTTATTTTATTCCATTGATATTCATTTCTTAAGAACTTCCGATATTTATTCACTTACTCTCATTTTGGATATATTATATGCATGATGTGGTTTGAAAATTATTTCTCATGTTCTAATACACTTATGCTCATGTTATATTGATATCTTTTTTGTAGGATCAAAATATGATGTAGATTCTCAATACACAAGAGGGGGTGAATTTTATAAATTAATAAATCCATTAGAACATTTAAAGATGGTATAAAACATTCTATTTTTTAACAAAGTTAAACAATGTAAATTCACAAGACCTCTTAGTTCAACAAACATGCTAGATTCCGAAAATATGGTTACAGAAATGAAATATAAGAGAAGTTTACAAGGAAAAATATTCTATATTAAACCATATAGAATCTTGGTAATCAGATTACACAAATACAAGAATGTATAATATAGTTATAATTTCCTTAATAATCAAAATGCTTCAGAAAAAAACATGAAACAATACATGTAACAATTATAGAATCTTTTAACCCAAAGAGTTGGGTATCCAACAACATTGGAGAAAGGTCCCTTGATTTATATATTCAATAAAGTATTTCTTACACACACCAACGTAATCCCTCGATAGGAATATCAGAGTCATTTTTTAGAACCTCGTAATCCCTTGAACGTCAAGGTAGTCGGCACATATGTCTTCTTTATCAAGTAAGTCCTTGATCTTTAACGTATTCAGCACCTCTGTCATCCTATCCCCGGAAGCACTTTACTATAGACATCAACAATCAAAGTCACACAAATCAAGATGAACAAGATTTTCAGTACGCACAAAGCATGAGAATATCTGTCTCTCTAAAAATCACTTCAACAGCATGTGGTCGCTACAGTTATCAACATTTTCCAAAATTAAAAGTTCCAATCTCGTTAAAATGTGCTCTTATTTATATGCATTTTCCCAATGGAAGGCTCCCTCTTCCAATGGTCATAATTTTCCTTGATTCTCATAGGAACCTGTACATGTGTCACTCAAACAATGGTTGGTTAGAAAAATAATGCACGCCATCATTTCATAACTATAACAAGGGTAAGTAAAATATGGCTTCTCTAACAAATCTATTTTTCAGAGTCTGAGGAACAAAGGATCAATGTACAAGAGGAAAAAAATTGAAGTCTATATTACATGGATATTCAGATTCTTTTTTCCAAGGAATTCTGAATCAAAATTCTACATAATTGTTTCTATTTCTCTCAGAATGATTTTCCTTTCTATATTTTCTCTTAAGCATTGGAAAATCTGGCCTTATATACCCTTCTCTTTTGCATTCATATCATGTGACTTCTGAATCATTATTGCCTTTTATTTCTTTCATCTTGTATCTATATTGAAAGTCTTTCGTCCCAAATATGTTGTTCATCCTTTAAAAAAGATTATCTAGTTCAATATTAGAATGTTAACGTTCACTTGATTCAGATAAAATAGTGACCTTCATTAACTTGGATAAGGTAAACCATTCAGGAGTCATGGATTTCATCTGATATGATGTAATTATAAAAGCAACACTTCCATTTCAATTCTAATTTTTTATTTATATCAGTATATCTTTTCATTCTATTCTCATGAGGAAGAAGAGTTCCAAAAATCTAATCAAGTGTAATCTATTAGAATTTCCTATTCTCATCAAATTTTTTCCTCTTAGATTATCATTCGTTATGCATGATTTATATGTTATTTTCTACAGGAGCTTCTTCATCTAAACTATTTTCACCCATGGATTATAAACTATTAACAATAGTCATAAACCTCTATTTTACATTGCACACTAGTTCTCCATAATGAAATAGAAATCCATGGTATTCTACACTAAAAATAGCTCTTATAGTTTCGATAGCATTGGATGTTCCAAAATGAGTATCCTCCAATTTCATCCAAATAAAATTTGTCACTTGACAAGAAGAAATAATTCTATATGTAATCCTAGGCATGGAACACAATAATGTATTGTGTACCTTGTAGTTTAGTTAATATTCTGCCTTTTCCTGATTAGTAAAAGTAATGACTTCCTTATCAGGAATCTTGTAATCTTCGGTAATTATTACAAACTTGTCCACTCCAGTGTTAATGAGAAAAGTATTCATACGATATCTTAAATATTTATAATCATTCCCATATAATATAGGTTTTATAGTAGGATTAAGATTTCCAATCGAACCAACATTCATTAATACCATCTAAAAGAAAATATATTTCCACAGAATCTAGTTAGAAATAAAATTTTGTAAACAAGGATAAAAATCATAAGAATGGAAAAATAGAACAAATCAAACTTGAGCAAGAAAACTTATATGTGATTTGAAGTATTTTAGAGACCTTTTCAAATAATAATTGTAGGATCAAAATATAATGTAGATGCTGAATATACATAAGGGGGTAAATTGTATAATTCATGAAATTCATTTGGAACATGTAAAGATGGTATAATACTATATACATTTTAACAATGTTAAACAAGGTAAATTCACAAGACCTCTTATTTCTACAAACGTTCAAGATTCCATAAATATGGTTCTAGAAATGATACTTAAGGGAAGTTTACAAGGAAACTGATTATATCATAAAGTGTATAGAATCATGCTAATCAATTTATATAAATATAAGAAAGTATAAGATAGTTATATTTTCCTTAATAATCAAAATGAATTGAAAAAAAACATAAAACATTAAAAGTTTCAAATATAGAATATTTTAACCCAAATAGTAGGGTATCAAACAACCATGGATAAAGGACCCTTGATTTATTCTATCATGAATGTCTGTCGTACCCACACAAGGGTAAGCCCCTGATAGGAATATTAAACTCTGGGATGCTATCCCCACAAGACCTTGAACTTCAAGGAAGTCGGCACCTCTATCTTCTTTATTAAAGAAGTCCTCATAATTTAAGGTAATCCGCACCTCTGTCTTCCTATCCCCCAAAGCCCTTGATTGTACCCAACAAAAATCAGAGTCAGATGAAGTAAGATGAAAAAGATATTCAGTACACACAAAGCATGAGAGTGTCTCTCTCTAGAAATAACTTCAACAGCTTGTGGTCTATAGTGTTAACAAAATTTTCCAAAATTAAAAGTACTAATCTCTTTTAAATGAGATCCTATTTATAGTCATTTTTTAAATGGTCGGATCCCTCCTCTAGAAACCATGTTTTTCCTTCAATCGTGGAGGGACCTATACATGTGTCACTCAAATAACAGTTTGTTAGAGATAGAATCCACGACATAGTTTTATAACTATAACAAGGGTGTGTAAAATTTGGTTACACTGTCAATTATATTTTTCGTAGTCTAAGGAAAAAAATAATGTTCAATGTATAAGAGGAAATTATTCAGAGTCTATATTACATATATATTCAGATTATGTTTTCCAAGGAATACGTAATCATAATTCTACAGACATCAGATTCTTAATTCTATGGATTTCGGAGTTTGAATTCAAATGAATTTGGAACCTAAATTTGAAGGAATTTGGAGTCTAAATTCAATGGAATTTTGAGTCTGAATTTTAAGTAATTAAGAGTCTGAATTTCAGAGAATTCAGAACCTGAATTTCATAATAGTGAGATTCTGAATTTTATACAATTTTGATCTAGAATTTCATATAATACTGATTCTGATTTTAAGAGAATTTAGATTCTAAATTTCATAGAATTCACCAACCAAATTTCAGAGAATTCAAATTCTGAATTTCAGAGAATTTAGATTCTGGATTTCAGAGAATTTGGAACCTGAATTTCAATGAATTCGTATTCTGAATTTTATATAATTAGGAGTCTGAATAATAAGGAAATCGGTGTTTGAATTCTATGGATTTCGTAATTTTAATTAAATGGAATTCAGAGTCTGAATCCAAGTAATTATGAACCCTAATATCATAGATTTTGGAACCTGAATTGTGATCCTGAAAACATAATACTCTATATCTAAGTATTTATAGAATACAGAGGGGTTAGATGTGAAACCAAAATTTTTACATATGAATAAAATATTATGATTTAGATAAACTAAAATATGATCAATGACAAATAGGTAAGGATAAATTTTCCATGGAGAATAAAAACATTCCATATTAGAAAATATTTGGGTAAGGAGAAAATTTCTTTATAAAAAAAACATTGAGAAAATAATGCTTGTCTTGATATAGGGTGTTTGTGATTTTTAAAACATATAGGAATGGAAAAGTCATAATAAATCCTGATTGACACTACATTTTTTGTTTAGATTCCCTAAAAATCTGAGAAAAAAATTCTTATGTTTAATTTTTCTATGATGTTAATAAATTTATTTTTTATGATTTTTCTATGATGTGTGATAGTTATGAATAACATAGTGGGATAGGATTTATATCATTAATGGTCAAATGGTATATTTACCAATGATTTCCATGGTAATAGGCTTAAACTATTTCATAATGTATCATTAGGTTATGTAATGAATATTCATCTATCAAAATATAACATCAATGTTTGTTAAGTTTAGTTATGTACAAATATATATCATATTATATATTCATTTGAAAATAAAAATGTGATTTTCGAAATTAACTAAAATGATTTGTTGCGGAAGTCTTGAGAAATGTACATATTTCTATTTCTATTTTAAACACATTTTACATGGATCGTAATAGAAATTATTTGGATTAATTATATTTTTTAAGGATTATTAGAAGCTCACTCTATTCAATTCCACCGAGATTAATGATCATGCTTTTTTTACATTTTTTTCTATATTCAAAATCAGCACGTAAGTGTATAACATTATGTTCTTGAATTAGATACCACAATATGTCAAATGAATTATTTATTATAGGTTAAGGTATAAAAAATATAGATAATTAATTCCTTATAGGTTTTTTAATATTGATTGTGAAGCTCAAGTTAGAGAATATAAATTGAATTTTATATGATAAATCTTTATTGTTTGAAGATGTGTTTTATGTAACAAAATGAATTAAAATTCTATCACAAATATCATAGTGTATTATATGTATACAAAAAAATAAAAATAACAAAAATAAAATAATTTATATGATGTTAATCATGAATAAATGAGATGTAATGCGACAAATCCATTGATTATTTCTTTTAGTATCCAAATCTCAATTAACATATCATGGAATCTAGTGTATTACGTGAGATATATGAATATAAATATTATATACCACTTCATTAAACAGATATTGTAGTGTAGAGAGAAAAATATATAGTGTGTTTTTATAGAATATCATGATATTGATATTTTTTAAAAATCCACCGAGGAAGGATACATCCGCTCACATGAGAGTGTTTTTTTATTTTATTCTCTCCCAAAAGACAATTATGTTTGGTTTTTTATGTTCTAATTTATTCATTCATTTTTATTTGTTGAAACAATACTACAATATAATGGTAATTCTACTAAAAAAGATGGAATTTCTAATTAGATAGTTAGTTTGTAAATTAGGGAAAAAGGGTAAAGAGAAGTTACCCTATTGGGGATGTTTGAGGAAAAGTTGGTTGGTGATTATTTTATTTTATGATCAATAATTGTTCCTAAAAACTAAAAATGGGGGACTGAAAATCCCTATTAGGATATTTAATTTCCCACATGATGTGATTTGACCGAGGTAATTATAGACATCTAAATGAAAGTAATTAAATATAATATTTTTTACACTTTTTATTATATTTTATAAAAAATATTACTATATTTGATAATGTTTTTTAAAAATAACAATCACATTGAGATGTGTTAATATGATGGTATATTGATTTTTTATCTCAAGTGATTTGAATATATTTCCATTTTGTATTTATTTCTAACTTTATCATTTATTTTATGATGAATAATTTTATATGAATATGACATAATATAATAATTAATTCAAAATAATATTAAACTATACTATTATTGGTGTCCTCATAAATTAACTTGGGTATAGTATTAAAAAATGATTTTTTATAGATTTATTTTGAGAAATTTTTTCAAGATTTATTAGTCACCATGTGACGGAAAACTACATTATGGTTATGACTATTGCATCATATTTCAAGAATAATAACATTCATGGTTCAAACCATAGGTTCTAGATTTGAAATTTTATGTTTACTGTCAATCAGGAGGAGAAAAAAGCATCATGTTTTTTGACAATAAATTAACGATTTCTTAAAAAACATCATCGTTTTTCATTATATAAGGAAAAAAACTACACTAATTTTAATGGATTCCTATATCATATAAATCAAATCATGGATTAATTGGGCATGGGGTTTTTAGAGTCACATCAACAAAAATAGGGTTTAATTGTACTGGTATGTATGAGTGCTATAAAAAAGCACTGATAAATGGGATCGTTATTAGTGAAAAAGAGAGAACTATAAAATTTATCCTTTCATCGTCGCTTTTTCTTTAGCATTGATAAATTGAACCTTTATTAGCGCCTTATTTTTAGCGCTGAAAAAGATAAAATTTATTACCAGTTTTTAGGATTAATAAAGTTATGAATAAATAAAATGAAATAATTAAATAAATTAAATCTAAAAATTGAGTCTATCAAAAAAATATTTAAATTTTTATTAATTAAATAATTATTGATAAAATGAATAAATTGATTATAGATTATTATATATTAATAATTTTTATTAATTAAATAATCAAGACAATTAATGAAAATATATTATATATACAAAATATATTGATATATATTAATGTATATAAATATGATTTATATATTAAAAAATATTTATATGAATTACAATAAATATTCATATATTTAGTGAATAATGGTTTATAATTAAAAAATAATATGAATTAAAAATACCGACTAATTACATAATGAAATAGTTCTAAAATTGACTTTATCAGTTGATTTTTAATTTAACATAGATCAAAGGTGTGTTACATTGATTTCACATATACATAATTAATGAATTTCAATTTATAATTCACAGAGACAAAACATATCCATTTTTTAAATTTTAATAAAGTGTACTTATTTTTAATTTATTCAATTTCATTCATTTTTAACATATATGCATATTCATGCACATAAAAACAGATATAAATATTATTTTTTAAAACATTTCTTTAATTTTAAATTAATAATTATAAATTTATAATAAATATATTCAAAAGGAATATGTCTACTATATTTATATTTATATATTTTTATTAAGTATATATATTTATTATGTATATATATATTAACAGTTTTTTATTTATAATTATAATTGTAAATTATTTATCTTCGCTTAACTAATAAGCGTTGATAACATTAGGTCTTTATGATAGATTTTTCCCCTGACAATGATTAGGCTTTTTGAGTGATAAAAAACACTGATAAAATGAATTTTTATCAGTACTAAAACATTAAAAATAATAAATATAGATTTTACCAGCACTTTTTTAGCACTCATAAAGATCTACCTTTTTCAGCACTAAATAAGAGTCGATGAAGAGTCCATTTATCCGCAATTATTACTTAATCATTGAAAAGAGTGTTCCTATCTATTTAAATAATACTAACCATTTTCGAACCCATACTGATATAAAAATATTTCTATGGAATCCATCCACTGCCAGTGCTACTCCTTGATTATTTGAAGCTCAAATCACTCCACTAGACTACCTCTAGTTCCTTGAATATCTTCATACATATGGTGTTTTTTTGCAGTTAGGGTTTCTATAGTGTATTTACTTCAGCATAGCGAGGTAGGCTTTGTGATTTTATTTATTTATTATTTGATGTTGTCATGATTTATTTGTGATCCAGTCCTTGTATACTATTTTTCATAGATTATGAACAAAAAAATTTGTTTATGATCCATTGTTTGATTTGCTGTCAATTTAGATATCATGTTTTGGTCACATAAAAATGTTACATTGAATCAATTGTCTTCAATGTCTACCTATGTAACCCATCTTTCTCCACAAACTAAATTCCTAGTTTTAAATAGATATTGATCATTGGTTCATAGTATTTTCAATTATTCCTTATCTATTTTTATATAGAGATCTTGGTCATTGAACCATGTTCAAGATTTCAACATATAATTAATACAGAAGTTATGATAATTATAGTTCCATTCTATGTTGATACATTCTATTTCCATTCCATGGATGTTTCAGGTATGGGTCGCAATCATAGAATCTATAACTTATTTTTTAATTTTAGGAAAAAATGCAGTGGTTTATTATAAATGGGTTAAATTATCATGTTACCTTTATAGAACAATAAAATATCCTTTAATTGTAAATATAAAATATAAAATTATTTATGTTTTAATAACAATCCATGATATCATTTTAATAATCCTTCATTTTTGTGGTCAAATTGACCCATAAAATAACATGTAATAATTAATGGATGAGAATTTATATGAAGTTAAATATATTATAATATGATTATTACATAATTATAATTATTTTATTTTTAATTTCTTAAAGTGGATAATTGGAATGAAGAATAGGTAGTTGAAGAATATAGATAGAAAATAAATATAAGAAATTGCTAATTACAAAATGAAATAAATTTTTTTGTTGAAGTATTTATTTTTATTGAATAATTTTGGAAACCCAATTGGGACTAGGAACATTAAAAAGTGTATTGGATGAAAATTATAATATTATTTATAAATTTTATTGAGGGAACATAATTTTATATTTTGTTGTAAAAGGGTTTTATAGGGGTTCCTACATAGTGGAGAAGGAGTTTCATTTTCTCTAATACCCATTCCTTAATGTGTGATAAAAAAATATACATCTCATGAGGATCTAATGTGAAGAAATAATATATATGTTTTTTGTATAACCTATAAATTTTATGGGTGGGTATGCATTATGGAAGATGAAATAAGGATAATTTTTCTATAACATTCACCATTTAATGAATTCACACCATAAGACCTGTCATAGTGGAGTAATTATTTTATTAAATCTAATTACCTATTTTATTAAACATAATAGAATTTTTTTAAATAGAAAGGTATAAATGTTGAGTTTAGCATGTTAGAATTTTCTTTAACATTCACCTTTGATAATGAATATCTTAAGTGTATTTATTTATATATTATTAAAAATAATCTTTTATGTACCCAGTAGGATGGATATGAATAAAAAATGGATGCATGAGAATCATTTGACAAATGAGTATGAATATGGAGTAAAATATTTCCTCATGTTTTTCAGATATCATGAAGGTGACCCTTCTAAAATCCCTTTCCCTTATTTATGTTGTTTTTTTTTCTAGAAAAATTATCCCAAAATATTTGAATGAACATTTCATTTTTAATTGAATAAATTAAAGCTATAAATGTTAGACTAAACATTTGTAAAAATGAATGTTGAATCTGATTGGGATGATACTATGGTTTATGAATCTATTAATATGAATAAATTTGTAAATGATGATGGAGATTTCATGAAATAAATGATAATAGAAATTTAAGACGACATTCACATTTGTAAAATGTTATTTGAGGAATTAAATAGTGGTTCCATGAAACCATTTTATATTTATTGTACTAAATACACAACATTGTCACATGTATTGATGTAACATTATTTGAAAGATACTAGTGGATGTATTGACACCATATTTACAAAAATATTTCGTCTCTTAAATGATATGATACCAGAAGAAAATAAATTACCATGATGAAAATATGACTCTACATGAATTTTATGTTCAATGTGAATGATCAATAAAAAAATACATTCTTGTATAAATTATTTCATATTGTTTCCCAAGGACAATTAATCACTCATAAAATTCACTAAGAGTAGAATAGATCGATACAAGAAGATTGAATCAAGTCCTTTGAAATATGTGTTGTTTTCCAATCATTCTATGGTTTGTAAGACTATATGGATGTCAAGAAATTGTGAGAAAATTAAAATTTCATATAGATACAACAATTAAATATGGAACCTACATCACCCAGTAGATTCTCCTTAGTGGATGAAAATTGATTACGAGTTTCCTAAATTTGGGAATGAGCTGACAATATTGTTTCTTGCATAATCTATATATGGAATAAATTATTTTGGTGGAAATAGTAGTACTCATAGTACATAACCTATCATGTCGGTAAATTATAACTTTCCTCCATGGTTATGCATGAAGAGCAAATACATAATTTTGTCTTTGCTTATATCTAAAGCAAAAAATCTTAGTAATAATGTTGATATCTATTTGGATCGATTGATCGCCTATCTGAAATTGATATGGGATACATGTGTTACAATGTATGATGCTCACAGAAGTGAAGAATTAACATAGAGGGACATGTTGTATATAAAGATAAATTCCTTCACTTCTTTTAGGAAATTTTCATGCTAAAACATTTAAAGAATGTTGGGGTGTCCCATTTTTTAAAATCTCAGAAACTATTTTTGGGTTAATAATTCCTCCCAGAATGTTTTTTAGGACATCGTAAATGTTTAGCCCGATGACATAAATCTCGATCTTGAACCACAACATTTAATGGGAATATCAAACAAGGTACTACACCATATATAGTAACAAGTGATAAATTGTAAAACAAAGTAAAAAATATTAACACTATTGTTGGTAAATAAATTTTGAAAAAACATACAAAATCAGGATAGAAGAAGAGGTTAATTTTATTTGAATAAAAATTTTCTTGATGTATGGCATGTAGAAAAAATAATCTATTTGATAGTTTCATTGGAGCATTAATAAATGTTCCTAGAAAAATGAAATATGGAATAAAGGATAGGTTGGAATTGGTTATAATGGGAATAAGTGGAGTGTTGGTACTAGTTAAGTTTAAAAGGAATAATTTTCTTCCCCTAGTAGCATACACTCTATCTAGACATGAAAATTTTCAAATTTTCCTGTTCCTTAATAGTGTAAATGTTCTACTAGGGTATTCATTATATAACAATACATTCATGTCAGTGAGTAATTTGAAGTTACAAGGAATAAAATCACATGAATCTCATGTTTTGAATTAATATTAATTGTGTGTTTATTTATGTTATATTCTTAAAAAAAATGTACAACATACATTAACCAGACTATTTTTCTTTATCAAATCCATATGCAGTAATGTTGTAGACTTGGTGAAGTTTCCCAACATGAATAAAGAAATTTTAGTCATGTTATGTGAATTAGATATGTTCTTCCCACCATTATTATTTGATATAATGGTCCACCTAATGGATCACTTGTTTAGAGAGGTTTAATTATATTGTAATTTCCATTATAGATGGATGTACCTAATTTAATGGTATATGATGATTTTGAAAGGGTTTGTCAAGAATTGAAGTTGAGTAGAATATTGTATTAAATAGTGACATATTTTTGAAGAATATATTGAATTTTGTATCAATTACCTCTGTGATGTTCAAAGCATCGGTCCCCAAATGTCTAATCACAGTGAATGGTGTCTGAGAGAAGGGATTTATTGAAGGGATTATGTTAAAATTACCTTAACAGAGTGGGAGAAATAACACTGTTACATATTATGTAATAGAGAAGACAATGATCCATACATTGAATCAAAAAAATAAATTATTAATGAACTGAACCCATCAAAGGTTGAAGGATGGATAACACATACACATAGTTAATAGTTTATTGGGTTCCTAACAGATCAAATTTAAAGGTGTTATCTGAAAATGTGAATTCAAATTTTGAATGAATTTAATGGATAGTCAGAGAAATGAATAGAAATGTTATATTTTACATTTGTTTTGTAATAAATGCTTATATGTTTGATAAAAAAGAGAAAGATGACTTTAGTACAACGAAAAATAATTTTGTTACACCTGTGTCTAAAGTGATTCACATATCAGGTTCCTAGGATAGAAATCCAATTTATTCATATATGCTGTATTTTTTCATTATCGAACAGATATATGAGTTGGATTATACAAATTTTTATGTGTTGCTTTTCCATTGAAAATGGGCGGACAATATCAATGGAGTGAAAGGTTGTGAAATGGGATTTTTGATGGATAATTTCAGTGTGGAAGGAGAAAAATAAGATCCATTCATAATGGAATCATATGAACTGAAAATATTTTAGGTTTTAATCCAACAAATTAGAATTTTTATATTGTCATACTGTCGACTAAAAAAATGTAGTGTCGGTTAAAAAATCAATCAAGGATGACCCTTTCATTGAGAAATCACAATTAGTTCATGTATTCCCCAATGTCGATAATGAATTGTACATTAAAGGGGGCCCCAAAGAGGGGATTTGGATTCTTGTTAAAGGAACCCAATCCAAAAACCATTAAAAAAATTAAAAGTGTTCAATGAGAAGATAAAAGTGTTTTTAAATATATCATATTTTCCTAAAAATATTATATGTTCTCTACTACATTAAAATATTCTAAATATAAGGTTTGACTACTCATGCAGGCTAGTTATTTTACACAAGATGATGTTACTAATCCCTTTGAAGAACAAACTATAATGAAGTAAACCCTTTGAAAATATATAAATGTAATTTTATGATATAATTTCACTACTTTAAAAAATATATATAATGAAACATTTATTTAACATTCATTGTTTGGTAAAGTGTTCATTTATTTTATATCATTTCTATCCCTGATACATGACATTTATATAACAACAACGATGTTGTCTTTGCTTAATCAGATATTTAATCTTGAAATTTTTAGAGTAAAATAATTTTCCATTGAATTTATGTATTATTTCATATTTATGTTAAATTTATTTCTTAGTATTAATCACATAATTATTGTTTTCATATAGGTGGATTATTTTATTCGATTTGGGGTGGTATGTCCATGTTTCAAGTATTTCTTCACCGAAAACATCCATAGAATTATTCTACCTTAAAATATTTTAACCCCTATATTATTTCATTTATCACAGTCTTTCAACTTATCTCTAATACCTTTATAGTAATGGAAATGACACTGCCTCTTCTAAATTACAGTGGAAATCTTGATGTTTGAACTGTAAAATTATTATATATAGAATAAATGTATTGTTAAATATTTATGTTTAATTTCTATATTTTAATTAATACTCACATAATAATTTTTTTATGTCGGTGGATTATTTTGATTGAGTTGGGGTTTTAAGTCCATATTTTATGTCTTTTTACACCAAAACATCACCACAATTCTTCTCCCTCAAAACCTTTTCACCCCATTAGTTTTGATTTTATCAATTTCTCTCATTTTATCTCCACTTCCTTTATAGTAAGAGATATGGTGGACCCTATTCTCAGTTACATAGGTAATCTTGATATTTTCATAGTAAAATAATTGTCGATAGAATTAATGTATTGTTTCATATTTATTTTAAATTTATAAATTTTATGTATTACTCACATTAAAATTGTTTTCTTATATAAATGGGTTTTTTATTCATGTTGGAGTGGTTTGTCCATCTTTTATTCATTTCTACACCAAACCATCCACAGACCTCTTCTCCCTCAAAACGTTTTCACCCCTGTAGTGTTGTATTTATCACAATTTGTCATCTTATCTCCACTATCTTTTTAAGAAAAAATGACAATGCCTATGTAAAGTTATAGAGGTAATCATTTTTTTTCATAGAAAAATACTTTTCCACATAATTAATGTATTGTTTCATAATTATGATTAATTTATTTCTTTTTAGAATTACTCACTTTATAATTTTATTATTTTATAGCTGGATTCTAATGTCTGAGTTGGGGAGGTTAATCCATATTTTATGAAATTATTCACCAAAACATCCTTATAATTATTCTCCCTCAAATCCTTTCTGTAACAGCCCGAGATTTTATGAAAAATATTCTTTTTAATTTTATTAATGTCTTGTGTTGTACGCTACACCAAAAGGAGCTTGCACAACACGCATCTTTGACATGCCTTGCATTACACGGAATGGCAACCTTCCTCGATAGCGTGTGTAGTACACAATACTGAGTTTCACGAAAAAACGATATGCTATTAAAATATTATTAAAACTAGCCATTATGAATAGTAATAACCACTTTTTAAATTTTAGAAATTTTAGCTCTCAAAATGGACTTCATTTTTGGATTCGGAGTATCGAATTTAGCCTAAGGTAAAATTTTGGTACTTTTCGGATAACTTTCATATTCTGATGAATAGTGAAAATTACTAAATTATAATTAAAAACAACTTTTTTAATCGAAATAATTGATAGTGATAAATTATTAATTTGAATGGTTTTAAAGTATATTTAGAATATATTTTTACAATTTAATACAATGTTGGTCATTGAATGTAATTTCACATTTATACCAGACATAATCAAGTGTCAATCTTTTGATAGATATTGTTTCTTAAAAACACACTATTTGTTTTAACAGCGGAATTTAATTATAAAATTAATTAATGCAACTTCTATTTTATGAATTTGGTAAAATAGATTTCATTTTTGAATTCGGAATATGAAATATAGCTTAGGGTGAAATTTTGGCATTGTTCTGAAAAACATCAATTTTTGATTAATAGTGAAACTACTAAGTGGTAGTTAAAAAACTGAATTTTTCATAAAACAAAATTTCACCGCTTCTGTGAATGGAATTTCAAAAATCCGAGAGACACGGTTGATGTCAGTAAGTAAAATGTGGTTCAATGAGATTAAAATAATTTTTGGTGAATAGTAACTTTTTCCTTTTATTTACCACGGTTAAAAGTAAATAGGGTAATTAAGGGTAAGAATGATATTAATATTACCCTAACACATGTCCTAATTCTATTGGACAAGTGTATCTCGACCAAAAACAACCTTAAGTGTAAAATATTATCATTTAGGCCCACTTGGATTAGATTAGGACATTTATTATTATTTAATTCAAAGAAGAGTTAGAAGAGTTAAAATCAATGTATATTTACTAAAACATTTTTAATATAGGGTTGTACATAAGATAAATTCGATTGTAAATATTAATTAGAAATATAAAAAGATTTCCCACATTATGGTATTTTATTTTTAATTTTTAGACATCAAATAATTTAATTTATTTATGACACAAAGATGATGTAGTAATTATCTTATTAATGAAATATTGACATAATTGATATTATAAATACCAAAATAAATGTAATTTAAGACTTTTTATGAATTCCACTAATTTTATAGGTTACTATGATATATTAGTGTTGATTTAATCAACTAGGTTCGAACATATAATTCTATTATGACTTTCACAAAAATCATATATCAAATAGTGTCAAAATTGACACAAAATAGTTTTTAAATCAAATATTATATTATTAATTGTTATTTTATTCCTAAAAATCTATGGTTCGGCCAAATTACTTAGATAAGGATATATGTATTAATAATATACAATTTGGGGTTCTTTTGGCATGTTATATTAAGTGTATTAACCATATAGTGAAAGAAAACAGAAAGACACGGTAAAAGTTAAATTATTTAACTTAGAGTTAAATCTAATTGATAAGGTTAAAATAATACCCTAAACATGTCTAAATCCTATTGGATGATAGTATTTCGACCCATCCCCACTTTAGCTTAGAAATAAGACCCTTTGGAACCATTATAAACTGATTTTGACATTAATATAAAATAATATTTTGAGATATTCCTAAGGTGCCCCTCTCCCCCCTTATAAAAGGGCACCTCCTCCCCCTCCTCCTCACACCAATTTGAGAACTCAAGCTCGGCCAACCCCTGACAGTTTCTCCTCTCCACTTCCCTAGAATAATCCTAGAGGTCCTGGTCTTCTTCAAAGACCAATCTTAGTTCCCTAAGTGGAGGATTCAAAGAGGCGTTCCAAATAAGAGGAGCTTCGGACACGTACAAAGCAAATCAGACCTAAGGTAAGTGAAATATCACAATCTCATTTTTATCCAGGATTGTTTACTCGTAAGTATTTATTGGGGTGTATTTTATCATCCACATCCATGTTTCATCAATATGTAATATTATTTCCATCCACCTACAATTGTTTAAATCCATTTTTACCCTTCAGTGAGTTTTTAGTAATATGTATGAAATGAATCTTTTGTCGTTTTTCGTACGAGGTACTTTTTGACTTTTCTGACAAAAGTACGAAGAATGTTTTTTATACAACATGAATGGATTTTTAAAAACTTATTTCCAAGAAACTTCCTTTACAAGTTTTCAAGTTTATTTTTAATCAACTTCTTTTATTTTAAAGCCGTATGACATGTTATGAAAGGAAAAATATTTTTGAAGTAGACAGGATATTTTCCTCAAGAATGGAGTTCAAGTGTTTTATCAAAATTATTTTCCATCAAAGATAATAGAGGGTTCTGTTCTTATCCCTATTATTACATTGATTTGATTATGTTGTGAGGGAATTATTTTTATGAAGTCATTTACCTTATATGATTTGTTTTATGATGTCATGATGTTTCAAGAATCCCATTTTTGTTACATGTGTTATGCGATGATATATGATTTATGATTATGTGGAACACATAAGAAAGGATTCATTATAAGATGGGTGGGACCTATATCTCCCTCCAATGAATTGGGTAAAGATTTTATATCTCATGAGATATACATGGCTGGAATGGTAGGTTATACCGGTTCAGTGAAACAGGATTGGAACGAGGGTGACTCGGTTCTGAAAGGGACTTTGTCCACTAAGATAGTCTTGGCAAGGAGTCATGACTAACAAGAAATGATTTTCCATGATTATGTTTGCATTCCACAAAGTTTCAAGTTTCATGTTATGATTATGGGGATCTCATTTTCACTTCTCTGATTTGTTCCATGTTATGATATTATGATCTCTTTTGCAGGTTATGATTTTTGAAAAGATATGATATGATTTTTATTTCCTTTATTTTCCCTTGATGAGCATTTGAGCTCACCCTTTTATGTTTTCTTTTCCCCAGGATATAAAGAATGGTTTTAGGTAAAAAAAAGGGATGATCTTTATGGGAGATATTGAAGATCTTTCACCACGATTAGAAGATTACGTTCCGAGTTTCCAAAGACACTAAACTATTACGATCCTTGTGTGTGTGTTTTTTTTATGTACCAAGTATTCCGCAAAAGTAATGTAATGTCCATGTATGTCATGCTTCGGGTCTCTACAGTTGGTATCATAGGAAAGGATTAGTCAACCTTTGGAAACTAGGATGCGAGAACTTTAGTGAGATCCCTAGAGATATTTCTAAGGTATGTCTAGGGATGTACCTAAGGTTAAGTATAGGTATAGGTTATAGTACTAGAATTACACTAACGATCATAGAATTAAACCTAAGATGTTAGATATTGAAGGTACTCCCCCTTTATTATGTTGTTTTCCCTAGCTTGATTTTTGCCTCTCACACTATTCTTTTTGGGTTTTAGACGATGGCTGGAACCCGAAGGAACCATGTTGATCAATGCAATGGACAATGCAATGATTGTCCTCCTGAACAAACAAATGTTATGGGAGATGGAGTGAAAAATCTTATTGCTATACTTACACAAACTATGAATCATTATGGACTTCCAAATGAGCAGAGAAGGGAACAATATTCTATTGAGTCCTTCATGAGGAAACGTCCACCTTCTTTCAGTGGGTCTTCTAATCCAATTGTTGCTGAACAATGGATCAGTACCACTGAAAAGATATTTTCAGTTATTCAATGTTCTGAACATGAAAAAGTCATCTTAGCAGTATATCATTTGGAAGGTGAAGCTGATCAATGGTGGAATCTTATCAAGAATACGAGGCAAAGAGATGAAATTGAGTCCATGGAATGGGACGAGTTCAAGAACTTGTTTTTCAGTAAGTACTTCCCTCGTATTCTTCGAACAAAGATGGAAAAGGATTTTTTCGAGCTGAAGCAGAAGGATGATTAATCTGTTGGTATATACGAAGAAAATTTTACAAGACTTGCAAGGTATGCATCTGGCATTATCATTCAACCTGAAAGTAAAGTTGATCGATTTTTCAGTGGCTTAAAACCAAGTCTTCGAAGGGAATTAGCTATAGGATACTTTAGTAGCTATGAAGAAATTGTGCGTTGTGCTATCAAGGTAGAAATGGGAGTTGGTGTTACATATCCATCTCATGGTTTTGACAAGAAATGAAATATGGAGTTCAAGGGGAAATCTTAGAATAACGGTGAAAAGAAGATGAATGTTTCCTTATGCACAAAGTGTGGAAAGAAGCATGGTGGAGATTGTCTTAAAGGGACTAGAAAATGTTTTAAGTGTGGAAAAGAAGGTCATCGAGCAGTTGAGTGTCAAAGTAATGGAAAAAGGGATTCTAATGATGTGAATAAAGCAAACACTGCAGAGAACGCACCACCAACACTTCAATGCTTCAAGTGCAAGGAAATGGGGCAGTATGCTAATAAATGCTCTAATCCAAGGGTTAGTGATGATCGACATGAGAAACCGCTTAAGGCAAAGGACAAAGGGAAGTCACATGCGATCACCATTGGCGATGTTGAATATGATAACAATGTGGTGGAATGATTAAGTGTTTATGTAATGAGATTCCAAAATAATGTTGTATCATAAAGTATTGGAATATTTATGTATTGGTCTAATGTGGTATTCAAAGTGATTGAGATATTTTTGGAAATAAGATGATATGAGCATAATGAAGGGAAAATGAGAAAACGAAATGATTAATAGTATTCATGAGCTAATGATTGATATAAGGACTAAGTGATATCATTGTTTGAGTATATAGAATTTTGAGGATTTTGGTATGTGGAAAGTGTTAAATTTTTACTGAATTCATGTTTTCACTAAGGTATTCAATAGAATACATGATTAAGGACTTTGAATGTTTGGAATGTGACCAACAAAACATATCTTATGATATATGGGGATCGACAATGGTGTTAAATATCTGGTAATCGTTTTCACAATGTTATGAGAGTGGACTGCAGTATTATGGATAAGCCTAAAGATTGGAATGGATTATGTTGGACATAAGTTAGTATTGTTTAAGGATATAAGTTTTCTCGATATTATTGATGGGATGTTATAGTAATATAGTTTTAGAAAAAGGGTAACCTGTAGGACGGGCGACAGCCCATCGCGTCAGACAAGGCTGTGGAAATCGAACGCACAACTGAAGTGCGACTGGCCTTTATCTCCTACCACTGGACTACAGGAAGTCCTTGTTTAGTAGAAAATAGTTTTATTATATTAAGCTGTATGACATATGATGTATAAGTCCATTTTAGGAACCATATATGATTAATCTCACTATAGATCGACTTATGTATATAATTTTTTGCTAACCTTTTGTTTGAGACAGATGGAATGACCTGTCATTCTATCACATGATCTGCTAACACTTCACGAATAACAAATTCAACTTCATTTATTTAAGATGAAGTGGAAATTGTTAAAGGCACGAACAACAGTGAGATTGTACCAAAATAAAGTAAGTATTTATTCTAATTCAAATTCTTTAACTTTAGGGAAACGATCTTGAAAACCAAAAATGTTGTCCTAGAGATCTTATATCTGATGAATCAGATGGTACCTTAGATCGTCACAAATTTATGGCTTTGTGATTGCTGGATTTTCCATAGCCATGTTCTCTACCACTCTCCATCAGAACATGATGGTTAGATTTTTCATCCATATCCATATTTTCACCATTTTGGAAACCTAGTGATTAGTTTATTTGGGTAACCGTTACGTTTCATACTTTCGTTTTTAAATATTGGTTTTGATATTCCTTTTTACGATGTGGGTTTCTATTAAAGAAACTTTCGAATAGTAAACCATTTATAACCCCGACGAATTTCGAGGGCGAAATTCATTTTAAGGGGGGTAGAATGTAACAGCCCGAGATTTTATGAAAAATATTCTTTTTAATTTTATTAATGTATTGTGTTGTACGCTACACCAAAAGGAGCTTGCACAACACGCATCTTTGACTTTCCTTGCATTACACGCAATCGCATCCTTCCTCGATAGCGTGTGTAGTACGCAATACTGATTTTCACGAAACAACGATATGCTATTAAAATATTATTAAAACTAGCCGTTATGAATAGTAATAACCACTTTTTAAATTTTAGAAATTTTAGCTCTCAAAATGGACTTCATTTTTGGATTCGGAGTATCGAATTTAGCCTAAGGTGAAATTTTGGTACTTTTCGGATAACTTTCATATTCTGATGAATAGTGAAAATTACTAAATTATAATTAAAAACAACTTTATTAATCGAAATAATTAATAGTGATAAATTATTAATTGGAGTGGTTTTAAAGTATATTTATAATATATTTTTACAATTTAATACAATGTTGGTCATTGAATGTAATTTCACATTTAAACCAGACATAATCAAGTGTCAATCTTTTGATAGATATTGTTTCTTAAAAATACGCTATTTATTTTAACAATGAGATTTAATTATAAAATTAATTAATGCAACTTCTATGTTATGAATTTGGTAAAATAGATTTCATTTTTGAATTCAGAATATGAAATATAGCTTAGGATGAAATTTTGGCATTGTTCTGAAAAACATAAATTTTTGATGAATAGTGAAACTACTAAGTGGTAGTTAAAAAACTGAATTTTTCGTAAAACATAATTTTACCGCTTCTGTGAATGGAATTTAAAAAATCCGAGAGACACGGTTGATGTCAGTAAGTAAAATGTGGTTCAATGAGATGAAAATAATTTTTGGTGAATAGTAACTTTTTACTTTTATTTACCACGGTTAAAAGTAAATAGGGTAATTAAGGGTATAAATGTTATTAATATTACCATAACACGTGTCCTAATTCTATGGGACAAGTTTATATCGACCAAAAACAACCTTAAGTGTAAAATATTATCATTTAGGCCCATTTGGATTAGATTAGGACATTTATTATTATTTAATTCAAAGAAGAGTTAAAAGAGTTAAAATCAAAGTATATTTACTAAAACATTTTTAATATAGGGTTTTACATAAGATAAATTCGATTGTAAATATTCATTAGAAATCTAAAAAGATTTACTACATGATGGTATTTTATTTTTAATTTTTAGACATCAAATAATTTAATTTATTTATGACACAAATATGATGCAGTAATTATCTTTTTAAGGAAATATTGACATAATTGATATTATAAATACCAAAATAAATGTAATTTAAGACTTTTTATGAATTCCACTAATTTTATAGGTTACTATGATATATTAGTGTTGATTTAATAAACTTGGTTCGAACATATAATTCTGTTATGACTTTCACAAAAATCGTATATCAAATAGTGTCAAAATTGACACAAAATAGTTTTTAAATAAAATATTATATTTTTAATTGTTATTTTATTCCTAAAAATCTAAGGTTCTGCCAAATGACTTAGATAAAGATATATGTATTAATAATATACAATTTGGGGTTCGTTTGGCATGTTATAGTATGTGTATTAACCATATAGTGAAAGAAAACAAAAAGACACGGTAAAAGTTAAATTATTTAACTTAGAGTTAAATCTAATTGATAAGGTTAAAATAATACCATAAACTTGTCTAAATCCTATTAGATGATAGTATTTAGACCCATACCCACTTTAGCATCGAAATAAGACCCTTTGGAACCATTATAAACCGATTTTGACTTTAATATAAAATAATATTTTGAGATATTCCTAAGGTGCCCCTCTCCTCCCTTATAAAAGGGCACCTCCTCCCCCTCCTCCTCACACCAATTTGAGCACTCAAGCTCGGCCAACCCCTGCCATTTTCTCCTCTCCACTTCCCTAGAATAATCCTAGAGGTCTTGGTCTTCTTCAAATACCAATATTAGTTCCCTATGTGGAGGATTCAAAGAGGTGTTCCAAAGAAGAGGAGCTTCGGACACGTACAAAGCAAATCAGATCTAAGGTAAGGGAAATATCACAATCTCATTTTTATCCGAGATTGTTTATTCATAAGTATTTACTGGGGTGTATTTTATCATCCACATCCATGTTTCATCAATATTTAATATTATTTCCATCCACCTACAATTGTTTAAATCCATTTTTACCCTTCGGTGAGTTTTTAGTAATATGTATGAAAGGAATCTTTTGTCATTTTTCGTACGAGGTACTTTTTGACTTTTCCGAAAAAAGTACGAAGAATGTTTTTTTTATACGGCATGAATGGATTTTTAAAACATTATTTCCATGAAACTTCCTTTACAAGTTTTCATGTTTATTTTTAATCAACTTCTTTTATTTTAAAGTCGTATGACATGTTATGAAAGGAAAAATGTTTTTGAAGTAGACAGTATATTTTCCTCAAGAATGGAGTTCAAGTGTTTTATCAAAATTATTTTCCATCTAAGATAATATAGGGTTCTGTTTTTATCCCTATTATTACATTGATTTGATTATGTTGTGAGGGAATTATTTTTATGAATTCATTTACCTTAAATGATTTGTTTTATGATGTCATGATGTTTCAAGAATTCCATTTTTGTTACATGTGTTATGCGATGATGTATGATTTATGATTATGTGGAACACATAAGAAAGGATTCATTATAAGATGGGTGGGACCTATATCTCCCTACAATGCATTGGGTAAAGATTTTATATCTCATGAGATAGACATGGCTGGAACGGTAGGTTATACCGGTTCAGTGAAACAGGACTGGAACGAGGGTGACTCGGTTCAGAAAGGGACTTTGTCCACTAAGATAGTCTTGGCAATGAGTCATGACTAACAAGAAATGATTTTCCCTGATTATGTGTGCCTGTCACAAAGTTTCATGTTTCATGTTTTGATTATGGGGATCTCATTTTCACTTCTATGATTTGTTCCATGTTATGATATTATGATCTCTTTTGCAGGTTATGATTTTCAAAAAGATATGATATGATTTTTATTTCCTTTATTTGCCCTTGATGTGCATTTGAGCTCACCCATTTATGTTTTCTTTTCCCAAGGATATAAAGAAAGGTTTTAGGTAAAAAAAGGGCAGATCTTTATGGGAGATATTGAAGATCTTTCACCACGATTAGAAGATTACGTTCCGAGTTTTCAAAGACACTAAACTATTACGATCCTTGTGTGTGTGTTTTTGTTATGTACCAAGTATTCCAAAAAAGTAATGTAATTTCCATGTACGTCAAGCTTCGGGTCTCTACACTTTCACCCCAATAATGTTGCATTTATCCGATTCTCTCAATTTATCTCCACTAACTTTGTTGAAAGAGTAATGAGGATGCCTCTTGTTAATTAAAAAAATAATCCTGATATTTTTAAAATAAAATCACTGTACATAAATTTAATTTATTATTTAAAATATTAGTTTAATATATTTTTGTTTAGTATTAATCATAAAATAATAGTTTTCTTATATAGGTGGATTCTTTTTTTATGTTTGGGTGATCTCTCTATCTTTCAATCATTTCTGCACCAAAGCAACCATTTAATTCTTCTCCCTCAAAACCTTTCACACCACACTATTTATGTTTTCCCTTTTCTTCATGTTCACTATACTTATCAATCATAGTCTTAATCCTGATAATTTTATAGTAAAATCACTATATATAGAATTAATTTATTATTTCATATTATGTATAATTTATTCCTTTTTAGTATTACATTTAATAATTTTTTTATATTGGTGGATTCTTTTTTTTTGAGTTGATCTGGTTTGTTCGAAGCTTCTCGTGTATTGTTCTTAGTTATGAAAAATAATGTTAATTGATGGGTATGACTCCATGTAATTATGACTATTTAAATTGACATTAATTTTAGTAAAAAAGACAACTAACATACTCAAAATAGAAAAAATATGATATTGTTTTGATACATTAATAAATGGATTCATAAGTAATTTGTGACATGTAAGAATCACCCTCACCTCCATATAATAAATGATGTGCATGATATGACTCAATTTTTTTATTATCAGTATAAAATAAATATTTGACTTTAAAACATCTCACTCACAGAAAACTATGAAAATGTTCTCCAAATCACTTAATAATTTAGGAATAAATTTATAAATTTTTTTTGAGATGTTGGAATTGGTCTCACTTCAAACTGATATGTTATGTGATATATATGAGTTAAAGTGTGTGTTTCTTGTTTAAAATTGCATTTTAGGAAAAAAAGACAACTGACGTTCTGAAAATAGAGCAAACAAACTCAATTTTTTTTGATACTTTAGGAAAATAATACATAAGTGATTTGGAATGTGTGGTAAATAGATTCACCTCATCCTGATGCACAGTGTCACTAGTATAACTATAATTGTATCTTTATTTAAAATTGACAACTACTTTTTAGGAAAATAGTCTGACCTACTCAAAACTAAAAACACAGTTATATATTTTTTGATAAATTATGAAAATGATACATAAGTTATTTGAGATGTTCATTAATCATCCCCACCATTATCTTATGCATGGTGTGACAAGTATGACTCCATGTGCATGTTATTATTTAAAATTGACAACAATTTTAGTAAAAAGGAAAACTGGCCTACTAAAAACTAATAAAACACATTAAAAATTCTTAAATACATTAGTAATATGTTACATTACTAATTTTATAAGTGTATTAATTAGTCATTCCTAAATATGATACACAACGTAATCAGTATGAGTCAAACTGTGTGTTTCAATTTTAAAATGACATTTACTGAGAAAGAAAAGTGTCTTACTAAAAACTAGGAAACCACTTTTGAAATTTTATATATTTTTGGAAAATGATCCTTATGTCATTTGGGACATGTAGAAATAAATATCTACTAAATATCAAACATGGTGTGACCGGTATGACTACAAGTGCATATTTTTATTTAAAATTACCATTATTTTTAGATAATTGGATAAATTTTTTCATAAAAATTATAAAAACACCTTCAGAATGTTTTTTACTTTACAAAAAATGATTCATAAGTCATTTCTAATGTGTAGTAATCTTACACTCCACAATCCGATCATGATGAGCCTGGTATGACTCAAAGTGTATGTTATCTGTTTAAAATTGACATTTTTTGTACCAAAGGTGTCACTCACTGAAAACCGATCAAACACACTTGTATTTTCTTGATAATTAAGAATATGATTCATTATTAATTTGTGAAATGTTGGAATGTATTTCACATCAAACTAATCTACAATGTGATCAGAATGATTAAAAAGTGTGCATTGCTAGTTTAGAATGACACTTT
Source organism: Viscum album (assembly GCA_963277665.1). NCBI lineage: Eukaryota > Viridiplantae > Streptophyta > Magnoliopsida > Santalales > Viscaceae > Viscum > Viscum album. The sequence goes on along the minus strand of OY728126.1, from coordinate 2,060,028,464 downwards.
ATTAAAAAGACAACTAAAATTATCAAATGTGAGAAATAATATTTATATTGTTTTGATACATTAGAAAAACAAAATTTAACACATTTTTGATGTGTAGGAATCATACACATATCAATCTGACGCACTTTGTGACAAGTATGACTCAATGTGGGAGTTTTTATTTAAAATCATCATAAATTTTTGTAAAATGTAAAAATTTTCTACTTAAAACCAAAATTAATATTAGTATGGGTTATTATCTTTACAAAAACAATCGATAAGAAAATTTGGATATCTAGGAATTAGTTGTACCTCTATCTGATACCTGATTTTCCCGATATGAATCAAATTATCTGTTACCAGTTTAAAATCTATATTTTACTTCAATAAGAGTAACTCACTAAAAACCAATCAAAAATGCATTTATTTTCATGATAACTTAGGAAAACAATTCATAATTTTTTTTTGTAAAATATAGATATATTTTTCATTTAAAATTGATACAAAATGTGATAAAAATGTGTAAAGTGTGTGTTTCCTGTTTATAATGACATTTTCATAAAAAATTCAACTTACGTACTCAAAACTGAGAAAACACATTCATATTGTTTTGATACCTTAGTAAAAGGATTCAATATACATTTGTTATGGGAAGGAATTAATGTCACTTTAATCCTCTTTATAATTTCACATGTATGACTCCATGTGTGTCTTTTTATTTAAAATTGACATCAATTTTAGTAAAATTAACACATTCTGTTAGTTTTTTCATTATATTATTACTATGATTGGAATTTATTTCTTATAATTTTGGATTATTTTTCTATAATATGTGTGGTTTGTTTTTAAATAGTGTGAATGGGGTCATGATTAAAAGAAAATTGAACATTGGTGTTTTTAAATTAATTTAATAATTTGTATTTATATAATTTTATAATCCAATGTTTGAAATGTCTATAATATATTGCATATTCTTTTGTTTGTGTTGTAAATTTCGTTTCATTTAAATCATATATTAGGAATTTTTTATATCTGTTGTATTTCTAGTGATATAATATGCTTTTATATCACATTGAAGTAGTGTTACAGTGTGGTATTACATAAGACTATTGTATCGAACTTTATCAGTGCTTCTATGTGCTCTGATAAAAGGTCCATTATCAACACTTCTATAAACTATGATAAAGGATTACATTATTTGTTCTTTAATGAGAGATGATAAATGAACCTTTATAAACAATTTTTTCACCATTGATAAAAGACTTGGTCTTTTAACCTCTCTCATGTATCCATCACTTTTATAACACTAATAATGGATATTTCTAATACTGTTAAAGGCCTAATTTGTAGTAGTTAATGAAAAATGATCATAGTCTACTGATCATGTTCCTGAAGGAGATGGAAACACCTATAACACCCCAACCTAAACCACTAGGTCCATGTCACGATGCCATGTGACTTCATTTGTGCCTCCCCAAAAGTAAGAGGTTTTCGACAATCAGTGGGACCCTACGTAACAACATGGGGAGACTATTACCTCGGTACTAGGAGACCATAAATGTAAAATAACATATGTGATAATAATAACTATCAAATTATAAATACACTAATAACCAATAAATATTTAGTAAATAAAAATAAAACCAATCCATGATGAAACAATATTTCATTCCAAGTATATAAACCAAAACTATTAAAAAGATCCATTTTATGTGGTAATGATAGAAGATTAAAATAGAAGAAAAAACCATCCCAAACACCTTCCAATAACATTTTATAATCTTAATAAATGGGATCAATTTTACACCAAAATTCCCATTCCCCTTTCCATTTCCCTAATCATCAAATCTATTAGAGCACAGAAATTTCTAAGTATAGTGTTAACTACGAGATTCAAAATGCCACCATCAACATCCCTTAACATCAGTGCATAAGTGATATAAGTTAATTACATGAATGTAATTGTAGAAAAAAAATATTCTCACACAATTACCTTACAATTGATGGCCCCTCATAGATAGGATTTACATTATTTGGAACCATGTTCAAAAACAGGCCGACAACAATCGTGACACATCTAGCTCAATGGGATTGTTCAAAAAAATTGAAAAATCCACATGGTAAGATAGTCAAATGCATAAAAACAAATCAACTAACATATCCCACTAAGAGGATATTATTTTAGTCTCAACATGCATTCCCAACTATAGAGCATATAATAACATCCATTACATATGATATTGGAAACAAATGATTGATCCAATATCACATCAAATTAATCATGTATCCTAATCATATAAATTTATATGAAATAAACACAATGATTGGACAGTAGTATTTTTATTAATCATAAAAAAGTCCCTTGGTGACTCACACACACACAAAAAATATTTCTATGAATCCATATAAAACATTTACTAAAGTCAATAACATCATACATTAGGTACAAGTAAAATAGAAGGAAAGGGTCACTAAATGATTCAAAAAGAATCAATTAATCCTATAACCATTTCGAAATATACATGATTTAAAATCTTAAGATCAAATTTTAGATGAAACTGTGCCCTAAATGTAGGAAAATTTCATAACTAACTCTTATGATATGTTATTAATAAATATCATGGCCATATGGTTACAAAGAGGCTATTTCTCCCAATATATGTTCCAATTCTATCAATAATCCTCGAATACATGGTTATATCATTAAAACCCCATTATATTTTTTCAATTAATCAAATATATAATTGTTTTGGATTAATTAAAAGAATATTAAATAAATGTAGAAAAAATAATAACTCAAATGAATAAGAAAATATGATCTAATCATTTTACAGGCATTAAAAATGTAATAGAGGGAGAGATCCCAAAAATAATTAGATATTGTCCCTTGGGTTTTAGGAGTCTAATGGGGACTAATTTAATAATAAAAAGTTCACATAGGATTATTTAAATGGAATTACTATAAACTCAACTTTCTTGGTCAACTCTGTTAAATGACACTAGTTTTCTGGTGGCCTCTAATAGCTTCTGAGTGGTAGCTGGGCATATAAGGTTCTAGAAAAGAGTTGAATCTTTAAACCAATAGATTCTAGGAGGAATAAATTATACCAAGGAACAACACCAATCAACAAATCCAAAAAACCCTTTTTATTAATTTATCGTTTAAACTAAATTAATTTATCTGATATCTTTTGTTTTATTGAAAATAATTTTATAGAACAAAATATGCATTCAATATAATAATTTAAATATAATATTTTACAATAATTCTAATAATAATGGATTTATGAATATTAATTTTTATTTAAAATAATGTATAATTTATTTATATATATAAATTATATTAATTAAAATGTAAATAATTTTTATAAAAGAATTCATTTTTAAGAAAACATTAATTTTTATAAAAATTTTATATTTCACATTGTGAAAAAATTAAAAGTAATATGAAATTTTTATAAAATTTACATTACTAAATAAAAATGATTTGTAAAATATACATCTCTTTGGACTCCCCCTTTTTCTCTTAAGGATGAAAAGATTCAAATAAAAACAGCTATAGTAAAATGAAGAGGAAAAGGAATGAATGTTGGAAAAAAACCATTTCTCATATGTTATCCTAAGTGATTCTCATGCACTTACAACCTATGTGGTTTGACATGCATATCCAACCTATCATTCCAATTACACATTCACTAAAACCTCCAAAAGTGATCTATGTGAACAACCCCCTTCACTTAGGGTCACAATATTTCTTATAAAATGGACCCTTTGATTCGACATTTTTCATGATTAGATGACCAGAAGATGGCTAAAATCTATCTCCTAAGTCCTTTAACTGTATTTTCAAAATAGTACCGGTATTTATCTATGCTTCAAAGGAAGAGAGAATTTATTAGAGCTCATTGATTATATTTCCTCCATGTTTTAAAACAAAAAAAATACCTAGATGAGGATCCACTTAATCCTAGTACAAATTTACTAAGGTGAAGCACAATTACTAAGATCATTAATTTAATGAGACAATTTGAGGAGAACCAGAGGATACCCTAGGAGGTCTGAGTAAGGTCTCACCCATTTTTTATTTCCTAGTATGTTCATCACCCAAGTTAAACCAAGTAATACTTATGTTGGGTACCTCAAAATTCTCCCACATAATACCTTAGAAAGGAACCTCCAAAATTCTCCTAAACCTCTCTTTAGTGATGCTGCCTCCAAAATATCCCCGGTATCACCTAGAAAAAGATAAACCCAATTTAACTATGTATCACCAAGTTGAAGTAACTTCTTGGACCTCTATTCACATCTTTAATAACAGGGAACATTTTTATTTTGATCCTTCATTTGAATGAGGCCAAACCAAGCCCCCTCAAGTGTCTCAAAACAATAATGATAATGACCAATAAAAAAAATAGTTACCTCTCAATCATACATTCTTGTGGTAATAGAAAACACACATTTAACCTCTGTTGTAGGTAGGTTCTTTATATTGTTGGTGATCATACAATTTCAGTGTAATTAGGAACCCAAACTTTTGGATGATAGTTTATTAATACTCAAGATATGTGGTGATATTTGTTTCTTAAATATTTTAACTGAATTTGATGATTGGATCCCCATTTCACCCATCACCAAACCCTGTTAACCTATTACACCCATTGTAAGAAGAGTAAAAATGGGAATCCCTATTGTTGTAAGCCCCAAATTATTAATAAAGGACATCACCCACCTTCCATACCCTCACTATGGTGTACCTGACAGTTACAGAGATTGTTCGTACAGATAAATGTTATACATCCATTTTGTTCTCACACAAAACATGAATCACAAGGACATAGAGTTTTATGGATATCATGTCATTAGCGTGATCAAATATATTCAAATTGAGTGTCATAATTGTTATAATCCCCAAACCATTTTATTACCCCCTCAAAGGGCTATACTGTCCCTGAGAAAAATCATCATAGGTAAATATTCTTGATGAAGAATCCTATTGGGACTCCTCCATTGGTGAATGTTGTTGGCTTTTCAAACTACATGGGATTTGATTCCCATCCAAAAAATATACATCATATGTATCCAAAAGGTTTAAAACCAATATCCTAAAATCAACTTGATTTTAATTAGATATATTCTCATTAAGATAATATCTAATATAGAGGACTATATTCTATATGAGTCTTGACATCACCTTCCTTATTAGGATATATTTTTAGTAAGATAATCCCCCAATACATGTATTATATATCTCTTATTGGACACATTATTTGTTTTGAAATGAGTACCAAAATATCATTTTCTTTGAATTTTCGTCCTTGAAGGCCTTACCATGTGAGATTAAACTACGTTCTTCAGTATTATTCACCTAAACCTAAATGATATTATGTGTCCCATTATGTAGGACTGAACTATGTCTGTTTTTATTTACTCTCATGAGGATATATAGGTAGGGCCTCCTACAGGCCTGATACCAAAAACAAAATAAATCATATCTCACTTGAGGATGATACATTCCATCACTCCTAACTATGTGGCTTGAATACTACATCAAATTACAAAAAACATATACATGATTCAGAACCTCTAACACATGCTTACTATTTCCCATAAAAATATTTCTATAATTTATTGTCAATACATAGGGGTGACAGGTTCCATATTTTTAACTAAACTTTATTCAAATATATTTGATAAATCTATAATAGATTCTGGGAGAATGAAGTAATTAAATCTAAAAAGGGTGTGATGAGCCTGACATCCCATCCTATCAACTATTGTGAGTTTATAAGAATCATTAATTATTTTCCCGAAAGAAAACCTTCCCTTTTTTACAATATGTTCATAACCCATCATGGATATAAGAGTTGTTTGGTGTCTCTAGTTCCACGAACAAGCCCCATTGGAAACCAACTCACCAAGAAAATGGGTGTAAATTAACCCTAAACTATTATATGATGTGACCCGTCAACATGATAAGTTTTTTAATCAGAATCATATGTGTATTCATGCTCACTTCCAAGAGGTTCTTCATAAAAATATTGTGAGAAATAGACAATAGTATTCCCAAAACCCACACACATTCCAATTAGAGACCACTGGTACACTTCAATGGAATCTCCCAAGAGGGAATATAAACCTACAATAAATCCATAAACCTATCTTCATTTTCATGGAGTATCAAAATATTCACATAGTACATCTCAAAAAAATGATAGTGGATTTCCATAGAATGAATCTCTAGTAACCTGTATGAGGGAACCTAAAAAGAGAAATACCAAAGAGAATTTATGAAAAATATCTGATTAATTATTGTACTCTAATTATGTCCATAAAAATTATCAATGGAGGTCTATGGTCCTCATTAATTTAAAACAAATTACAGAATCATTTGTCCCCGTTGTGATTCTCCTCCTAACAACAATTATATCAGTAACTCTGGAATCCACCCTAAAATATAAACCGTAAAATATTAATGGTGGTTTTTAAATAATTTATCCTGAGGAATATCCTCTTGATAAGTACCATGGAAACCCTCTCCTTCATTAAAATATCAATGAGAAAGAAGGTCCTCCCATTTTCATCATCCACCTTAAAGGACCTCCCTAGGGAATACACTGGATATATTTTTATTACAGTTCTATGTCGACCAATTATATTTTTCCTCCCCATCATGAAATTTGCATCGAATATCCTCCAAAGCTATTATTTAATTTTAAAAATATGGTCCTCCTTGTACAAATTTTTTTTAGTAATGTTGTCATATCCTGATTCACTTGATAATATGAGTCTATTCATGTCTGATGCCTTATTCTTGAAAATTCACGCCCTCTCTCAACCAAATGATATCCAAAAGGAATTTAAAATTCTCTTAACCATCCATGGATATTCTTCCTTCCAATATAGAAAAATATATTACACCTAATCCAACTACTTTAATAATGAACTGTAAAATGACCACTTTTATCTGATCAGGTGGAGGAATCATCTACAAAAGATAAATCAGAAACAATACATATAAGGAAACATTTGGTTGAAGAAAATATACCTATCATGTTTTATCTCTTATCTAGTCCTAAATATGGTGTTCTAGAAACAATATAATAATAATACAATCCTAATATTATCTATTATATATGGAAAATTACTAATAACCTTAGGGATACTGTGTAGCCTTGTGATGGACAAAAAATGTTGTTAAAGAAATCGAATATCTATCTGGTAAAATTATCTTAGTTTTACTACCAGTTATATGAAACCCAAAATCAAGTAAATATAGGGATGTTATCCAAGGCGAATGTATTAATTTGTTATGAAATATATTCTATTAACTAATAATTCCACATTCAGTGTCTGAATTATGGGATGGGGTGAGCATGTAGAATTTATTTTTAACCCAGTCCCAGATCAGTAGACCTTTCCAAAGGTGACATCATGAACTATAAATTATTCTTGTTGTCTATTATAAGAAAACTATGATCATGAAAGATGTAATTATTTTTAAGAATCTTCACTTAAATAATATTATTAGTTTTGGGCCTGATGAGAATGATCCACTGAAATACACTTTCACGAGGAATCAATGAAGGTCGATCATGCTTCTAACTTATGGAAGGATAATCACCAACGGCCACCAATTCCATTGAATGAATGTATATCCCAAAAATTTCATAGGATGAATGTAGATCATTATATGAAACAAACCCACACTATTATGATATAATTAATGGTAGTAATGTCCACAATGATACAAGATCAGCATTGGACCATAGGGTTGGTGGTAATTTTATCTCAACCAATCCATCCATGGCATAAAAATAAAATTCAAAATTTTATAATAGCCGATCAAGAATGAAAATATTATAGAAGGTTGGGGGAATTTTTACCTTGAATTATTCCCCTAAATAGATCAGTATTTTCTTGATTATGATAATTGAAGATAAAAGAACCCTCTTAGTTCATCTTAATTTATGACCCACTCTACTCTCTCAAACCACTAATGAAATAACTATTAGGATATTTCCTCTGGATCACCCTTCACTAAATGTCTCTAAAGGGGTCATTGAATGATAATATGATTCCCCTTAAAGGTTTCAAAAAGATAAGTCCACTAATGGTACAATATCATTTGATGATCATAGTTATTTAAGAAGATATACTCAGGGAAACAGACCCTACAACCTATGTAATGTTAATGTTACTCTTGTAATTCATTATATATCAGTGAAAATTATTCGAATCATCGTTGAAAATGATATTTTTACATGATGATGATAGAGTGGAAATTATTATAGTCTTTTTGTATGAAGTGATCTCTTTATTGAAATGGATGATGATGTTATGTGTACAAGGAAGAAGATTCTCACTAATAATTTATTGATTATGACTAATGGTCTACCACCACCTCCTCTAAAATCATCTTCTATTGAAAGTGATAAAGGATTGTCCACATCTCACCCACTTCAAAAATATTTTAAAACTATCACAATTTTAGGAATGGTTTCCGTAGTATGTGTAATGGATGGGGAAGTTCAAAAATCTCAATGCATAAATACTCTAAGGAAACATCCCTACAAGATATGGTCTTTATGAATATAATCCTATCGCACAACTATGTTGTGAAAATTGGAAAATATTATTCATCACAATAATATATGTTGAGTAAGAACACATTCTCAACATGGGATACTGACTAACAATATACTTGAACCCCATGATAGTGGGAAAATACAATTTGAATCCATTGGGGATGAAACTAGTTATATGTAAAGTGAATCCTTATAGGATAGTCTCTGAAGGTCTCCCCTCAGAAGTAAAGGAAGAACAATCACATTTGGATTAACAAATCCCCCCCCCTATTTAGGCTCTAACCAAATTTTTAATTCCACCCATGCTCATTAACACTATTGAATCATTGACTAATCTATTGGATGTTTTGGAAGGAGAATTAATTCTAATATAATCATAATGGAATTCATTCCCTAAATGTGTGGATTAAACTCTTTGAACTCAAAAATTATGGAATCAGCCATTACTAATATTAAATATCTCATAGTATTTAGAAAAAAATCTAAAATATATATTGTCTCCGTGCAGTCCCGTGAGGGGAAACATAAAATAGGAAGATGAAGAAAAACTCAGGTGTTTCGCATATATCATTGAAGGTACATCCATCATCTAGTATACCAGTTTAACTTTTGTTCAATCATTGGGTGTGAGGAAATATACAACAATTCCTCCACCAAATTATCTCAATGTTCCAAAAAAAACAATCCTCAACCTATCATGTTGCATGAAAAAAGAGAAATAAATATACTCATATTTTCTTTATAGGGGGATGTTTTTTACATACTTAGTGATCCTACAACTTCCTCGTGTAGACTTCTTATGATTTTTTGTTGAGAAAAATAATGATAATATGTAAACACCACTCATCCCCATAAAGTTTCTTGGTTGTTTTACAGATCATTCCATGGTTTCAAAGTAGTTTGTGGAATTTATTTTTTCCACTGGATCCATATCCAATCCAAGAAAGACATCTCAAGTTTATACAATGGGAGAGTGGAAACTATAACCATCACCTTAAAACCATCTTCTATACTAGCTCCATCTCTAAAGCATGAAAATATTTATACAACACATCCTCCTAAATGCTAATGTTAAGAAAAATACTATGATCGGGATGAGAAAAGAGAACCACAAAACTCTAAGTCCAATGATTAAATTATTAATTTATATTCCTTTTTTGATGATAATGTCCTAGTATACATTATTGTTGTTGTTGAAGATAAAATACTAAAGTTTAGGATGTCTAAAAATCACGATTAAGTTCATCTTGATGATTTCCCAAATTATTTCCCCTTTCCTAGAATGTCGGTCCATGCCATATTGGCTGTTTAGTTTTTAATGACATTCAATAAAAGATTACTCACTCTGGAAAAGTGAACCTGGGGAAACCACCATTATATGTGGTGTGCATTTCAGTCACCAATCATAAAGAAGAAAGAGAATATATATAAGTTATGATTACAATAATACAAAAGATAAATGATTTGATGTCAGGGAAAATAATAATCCAAACTAATTCTATCATCAGGTCACAGATAATGAAAAAAAATGAACACTCAGTTTCCTATGTAGTAATAAAACCAACTTCATTGTTATGATAGTCCAACATTGTTATATCTACCCGAAAATGGAATATCTAGAAAAAAAATCATTTACAAGAGGATGAGGAAATAAAAATTCAAATTCTAGTCCTCACTCTATTGAATTTTACTTTTTCTACCTTGAGATCAGGGGAAACATCCCACAAAAGGGTACGGTGGGAATTGTGCCACGATGAGGAATGAACTTATAATAAATAACTAATCTTATTTTTTATTAATTTCATTATTTTATGGATCCATTCCCCTATAATGAACAATATCATGAGAATGAGTTCCCTATGGATGATCATTGAACCACAAGTAGTTTCCATGGATGTCAAGGTTGAAGGGGAATACATAATCATATTTGAACCCAAAATTATGACTACATCATCACTAGATCCATTTATACTATCAAGACTCATGAAATATTCCTTCAGCAAGCACATGATGATCTTGTATGTTCACCACCATTAATTAATATATTTATAGATACAATTATTTAAAAATATCATCTTATATGGTGGAAACAGTTTCATCAACCTCAAAGGGTAGGAAGGTCAAGACGATCGAATCCAGTAGTAGTAAAAGATCCATCGACATCTAATCATCCTTCTGATTTATCTTCCCAAATAACTTTAAAATCTGTATTTCATGATATGAGAAATCTCTATAAAGGAAGATGCTGACATATGACTCAAAAGTAGGATATTCTAAATCTGAGGGCTACAGTTATTGCAAAACATTCAATATTGGAATCTATTAACATTTCAAAGTATCTCTGAGATATTCTTATAGGGGCACTGTTATGCATGCATTTATTCAAAGATGAGGTCATGCTCACTTTTCTATATTGTGTAGATATAAACCATATGGAATGTGACTTGATGATATAGGGTTACATCAAACTCATATATGAATCTATTGGGAAAGATAACATTTATATTTGTCAATCATTCATCACTAATGGATCGAGATTCAATTTCATTTTTATTCAAATAATTCATTAGTTGGCAAAAAATTAAGATTATTTTTCTCTTTCTTCAATGAATCCTCAAGGTTAAGAAAAAAAGAGAGAAGAAAATCTCCTCATCCACATCAAACTCACGAAATCAATTTGGTGAAATAATGAATGACTCTGAATTTATGGATTTATAGCATGAACCATCCTTCCATGTCTTACTAGAATGGCCTTGGTTAAACTAACATATAGAAATCCCTTTATAATATCACCAGTTACTCATATACTACATCAATGGGAAATTGGAATATTATATGGTGATACATATTGTTTTGAATATTATGTGGCTTGAAAATTTGATTCAATATTTTATCAGAGAGAAGATAAAAAAATGACTATTGATATTTATTATTTTATCATCCAAAAGTGTCTACAAATGGCCTTGGATAACACTTTCTTGGAGCTCGATGATGAATATATATTACCCATCATATATATTAAATATTTCAACTCAAAATATTGAGTGTATTCATCAAAAATCAAGTCATAAGTCATGTCAACTAAACCTAAATGTCTTGAAATGGATTCAAATTCTCCCATATGCACTGATTATTCAAGTGAGAATTTCCTCTCTTTATCCCCAATAAATTAGGATACCCAATTGTAATCAGCTGTATCTAGAGGAATTTTATATATAACTAATGGGGAATGAAAATATATTTACCTACAAACATTAGGATATCAATATTTCCACTGAATCTAAATATTCCCCTCTAACACTCATCTATCCCAGCATGATCATAAAATAAGAAGGAGAGGAAGAGGATGAGGAATATATATATGTAGAGTAATTGTAACGACCCAAATTATTTCAATGTAAAATTCACTTCGTATATTTATTTCATAAAAACACAAAATAATGAACTACTAAGTGATAAGTGACCTTTAAACAAAATTTTGTCACCCCTATGTTTGGAATTTTAAAAATCCGACATACACGGTTGTGTTCAAGATAGTTTTTGGAGTCTAATGAAACAAAAATAATTTTTGGTGAATATTAACCAACCATTATGAATAGTAACCTACCCTTATGAATAGTAATATGACCCTTATGAATAGTAAATAAGAGTAACATTACCTATGAATAATAAAATAAAATTTAGACATCTTAGAAAGTGACAATTTGACCTTAGTAAACGTTTTTTGTATTTTATAAGTCAAAATAATTAATTATAATTAATTAAGTAATTTAAAATAATATTTATTTCCATGAAATGTATTCATAAAGTATTGAATCAATGTCTAATAGTTTTTGGATAATTTTATTAGACCCTACGTAATTTTTGAAAGAACTACAAAATCAGTTTTAATTTTAAAAACTGTTTTTTAAGTAAATTATGATTTTAATTAAACATTAAATTTATAATATTTAGAAAATTATTTTTGAAAAATGGACATAATTTTTGGATTCTACACGTCGAAAAATTTTAGGGGTTAATTTTAGGTTTTTTCATAAATACTTCAATTTTCGGGTGAATAGTAAAAAATATTGTTTTTCGCATAATTAGTGTACACTAAATTGCATCATTAATGATGTATTGATTAAATAAACATTCTAGAGCATTATTTTCGGCCAAATTATTTTAAATTTCATAAATTGTACCTTGAAATACAATAAATCCAATTCTCAAACCTAAAAAGAACATTCCAAAGCCTAAAGTCAACAGATGATTTCTTAAAGTGTCTTTTTCTCTTTCTTTCACTTTCATTTTAATAAATTAATGAATTCGAATTATAAAGAAGAGTTAAAGCCTAAAAAGAATTATATTATTTTGATATATGATTTTGGATGTCAAAAAACTACTATTACAAGTCTAACTCTTGATATATTATTTTATTTAATATTTTATGCCAAAAACACCTCCCTCCTCATGTATAAATAAGCCCTCCCCATCCTCTTGCCAAACCAAACCTCTCAAGCCTCAAACATTGTCTAAGATCTTCCCAATAATCTTCCCTATCCCCTTACCCACGTCCATGAGCTTCTGGTCTCATCAAAAGACCAAGCATTAGGCCCTTAAGGAGGTTCTCAAGTGAAGGATTCAAGAGGTAATTTCCCTCCCTCTTCTCCATTAATTTCCTTTCAGGTTCAAGTTCCTTTCTTAATCTCTCCCCACTTATACTAATGAAAATTATTTTTTAACTCCAGTATTATACATATACTGTAATATTATGATTCTAATGGTATATTATATCACCACACACCCTTTCCCTCTTCCTTTTATTTTTTTTAAAGAGAACTTTGTTCATGTGGTGATAATTTATCACCTTCAAAAACAACATGCTCTCTTCTTCCATTTCTACATTCATATCTTGTCATGAAACCATTTTTATGGTTGAACCACAATATTTTATATGTATTATTTTCTATTTTATGATCTGTAAATAACCTATGGCCATATTACTAAGTGAAAAGTTAAAACAAGTTCATTGTGATCCAAAAACCTCCCAAATTTACCCAAATAACCATCATTAAATCTTATCTAATGATTCGTCCACATGGATCTAATATAACACATTATAAAATAATTCATGATTCTTTAATATCACAAATAAAATGAAATATTAGTTCTGGATGTTTACCCATGATCTACCCAAACATCAATTTAAGAATACAATTGGACCGCTCAAGAAAACCATAAAAACGAACATCCCTGAACAAAGTTTTTTAAACTCTATAAGTCATCCAAAGGTACATAATATGATGTAATGAAACCAGAATGAACCCTATTGATGTATAAAAGGTTCTGGAATTTATAATTAATTAATATAATGTCATTATACAGTACATTAAAGAGAAGGAGGCATTAGGGTACAAGGTAAGGGGAAATCTCGAACAAAATATTCTTCCTTCAGGTTCTCCCTCTTTCACTTCATTTTTGTTATGGTTACTCCTCAAAGAACATTTGTTCATAATTTCCTTTACTTTTCTGAGATATACATGTTTTTCACTGGTTTTTATGACCGACAAAATGTTTTCCAAAAGAACTCTTCTTTTAAGAACGTTCCCTTTACTTCTCACTCAAAGTGGACGGTTCTTGTAACATGTGGGTTATTCCCTCTTTCTTTTGGGAACCCAAAGATTATGAAGGTGTTATTATGAGATGAACCCATTCCTTTTCATGGGTTAATTGTGTTGATTTATGTTATATGTTCATTGTGGCCTGCATGATAAATGATAATGTTATGATGTGACGGGTGCACCCGGAATTATATAGCGCAATATGAATGTTTAAATGTGACGAGTGCACCCGGAATTATATAGCACTCCAATGCATTGGGTAAAGTAATGAATGTAATTAGTAAATGTGAAATTATGTGTGAACAAGATGCTAGATTGGTTCACAGGTATGTGTGGTAGTTAACCACTAAGACATTATGTTTCATTTTTATGCATTGCTACATTTCAATTTTATTATTTATACTCCTCTCATGTTCATGATCTTTTTCCTATGTCATGATTATGCTCACCCCATGATATATTGTTCTTATCTATCCTCTTACTAGGATTCTAGATCACCCCATTTGATTTATATCCTCAGGTGGCTACATGTACTAAGGAGAAGACAAGTTCCAATAAGAAGCTAGAGAAGATGAAATTAAATAAATGTCTATGGTTGATGTTGTATTTGTTATGTGTGGTCCTAGTTTTCCCAAGACACTAAACCTTTGGGTCCTCCATGTGTAATACTATTTTTTTTAAAAGAACCCATGCATAATAAAAGAAAAAAAAAGTTTACATGAAGCGAAAGGAAGGAATTTTATTACAATCTCTTTCATAGTGGTGAAGAAAATCAGCTGGCAGCGCATCCAGCCAAGTCATGTTCTGGTGGACACCTTTATTGGAAAGGGCATCAGCAACTGCATTTGCTTCACGGTTGGCATGTGTAGCAATGTAGTCGATCTTCGGAAGCGAATTCAAGCAGTTCATCCAGCGCATAGTAAGCGGCCAGGCTAGATGAATGACTCCGTTCCAAATTGCTTGAACAATGGTGGTAGAATCACTTTCAATCCACAGTTTACGCCAACCTCTTTGCAGCGCA
The DNA here is from genome assembly GCA_963277665.1 of Viscum album. NCBI lineage: Eukaryota > Viridiplantae > Streptophyta > Magnoliopsida > Santalales > Viscaceae > Viscum > Viscum album. The sequence goes on along the minus strand of OY728126.1, from coordinate 2,060,013,276 downwards.
AAATCAACAGCATGGATGACTCCAAGCATCTCCGCTTCAATGGAAGAGGCGATCCCATAACCACCGTAAAAGCAACCATGACAATGGTCATCAGAGTCTCTGTAAATGGCCCCACAACTAGCAGGACTAGGATTGCTTTTTGAGGCGCCGTCGACATTCACTTTAATCCAACCCGGCATCGGAGGTTGCCAGAAAACATCAATGGGTTGCTTGAGCTTCAGGAAAATACCCGGGACACGGATACGTCTAAGGATCTCGATGTCTCCAATATGATTGCTACAACAATCTTTTTGAATTGATGCAGCTTCATGAATCGCAATGAGAATTCGAGATTTTCCTGCATTAAGACTGAAAGAGTGATTAATATGGATAAGATCATTTCTTGCATACCAGATTTCATGAAGAAGTTCAGCCACTGCTGCAAGAAAAATGTTTTTGACTTGCCGAGAGGCGCCATATTTAGTACATTTCTTCAAAATCAAACAAATCGGGTCAGATAAGGACCATGAAGAATTAAAAAGCTCAAAAATATAGTTCCATAAAGTCGTGGCCGTAGAAAAAGACAAGAAGAGATGATCAAAATCCTCTCTGTGCTGATTACATAAATGACATTTTGAGCAAAGTTGAATTCCAGAGGCTTGAAGCCGATTTTCAGTGGGCAATCTATTGTGAGAAATACACCAAATAAGGGTGAAACTGGAGGGTTTAATCCAAGTCTTATTGAAAGTACTCACCCAATTATAATTAGATTCATTGTCAGAAAAATTGTGCATGTAGAAATTTTTTGAATCAAGTATGCCATTGGGAGCAAGTTCCCAAACAAGGAAGTCCCCAGAAGTGGAGAAGGTGTAATTTTCAGTAATTTGAGCAATGTCGTTGGGGAGATCATGCTTATGAAGATGCATAACATCTTTAATAGTGTGGGTGGTGTTTATAGAAGTGTTATTAGGAGGCAGCATGGAAATTAAAGGAGTACCTATCCAGTTGTCACACCAGAATTTAATGTTAGAGTCAACGCTGACCATCCACCTAGAATTAGCCATAATCTTCTGATAAGAGTTTCTAATAGAGGGCCAGATTGAAGAGTTGATGAAGTTAAGATTTCCTTTTAAAAGTTTATTTAAAAATCTATATTTTAAAAAGTCAGTGGCTTTAGAGTTGTTATTAATAAGGCGCCAAGTGAATCTCGCTTGCAGAGCATCGTTGAACAATTTTAAGTTTTTGATGCCAATGCCTTCATTATCAAGAGGTTTACAACATGTCTTCCATGGGATGGTAACAAGTTTCCTTTCAAAGATACTTCCCGTCCAGATGAAATTTTTTATAAAGGTATTGACTTTCTTGAAAGTACCTATGGGCCATTTATAAATCATGAGCGAGTAGACCAACTTAGAGACAATGGTAGATTTGACAAGACAAATTCTACCAGCCATGGAGAGGGATTTCCCCTTCCAAGTAGAAAGTTGATTAATAATTTGATCCGTGATATTAGAGAAATAAGAGGATTTAGGACATCCCCAGAAAATCGGGACGCCCAAGTATGTGAAGGGAAAAGAGCCTTCCTTAATTCCAAGATTATTGGTGATAATGGATTTTCTTCTAACATGAAAATTTTTACCGAAGAAAATGTGAGATTTGTTCCAGGAAATAGATTGTCCAGAAAGGTTCTCGTAATGAGAGACAGCTTGTTTAAGACATTGAATATTTCTTTGATCTCCCTTAAGAAACAAAATAAAATCATCAGCATAGAGGAGGTGAGTGGGGACAGTAAGGTTTCTAGCGGCCTGAATGGGTTTATGTTTATTTTGATCAACCAGATTATGAATGAGTCTGCTAATGTAGTCTTCCGCAATAACAAATAGAATGGCCGAGAGGGGATCGCCCTGTCTGACACCTTTAGAGAATTTAAAAGATCCACGAGGGGTTCCATTAATTAATATGGAAATGCTAGCAGATTGAAATAAAGTCTTGATTCTCTTGATAAAATTCTCATGAAAACCAAAATTTTTCAAGACTCTAAATATAAAGCCACAATCAATGGTATAAAAGGCTTTTCTAATATCAAGCTTTATGGCCACACAACCCCCCCCCCTATTATTTTTATTAAGGGTGTTGGTACATTCTGAGGCGAGACAAATGCAGTCTTGGATGGATCTATTCTTAATGAAACCAAACTGATTCCACGAGACAATTCTGTTGCAAATCGGAGCCAATCTGTTGGAAATGATTTTAGTAATGATCCTGTAAAGGGTATTGATAAGAGCAATTGGTCTAAAATGATGAATTTCATAAGCATTTTCAACTTTGGGTATTAAGGTGAGGAATTGAGCATTGATACCCCGAGGGAGGGATCCGTGAATGAAAAAAGACCTTATCAGCTTACAAACATCTGAACGAAGAGTGTCCCAGTGATTTTGATAGAAACCATTGTTAAAACCATCTGGTCCAGGAGCACTATCAGGATTTAGACTAAAGACAGTGTCTTTAATTTCATGCTCCAAAGGAATAGCTAAGAGGGAGTCATTGCCATGCTCATCCACCATTAAGGGGATAATATTAGGATCGAGATCAATATTTCTCTCACGGCCATTGAAAATGTCATTAATGTAAGAGACAACATGATCCGCGATGGCTTCTTTAGAGTCAATGATCAAATAATTGTGAATCAGTTTAGTGAGAGGACGGTTGGATTTTCTGGTTCTTTGAAGAGAGTTATAGAATTTAGTATTTCTATCTCCATCAGCTAGCCATTTTGTCCTAAACATTTGCTTCCGGATTTTATCCTTAAAGGTGAGTAAGGTGTTAAGCTTAAGAGCTGTATCGACCTCCAGCTGAGGGTCGAGGTTAAAATCAGAGTTGGAACTACGGATTTGGATTTGATTAAGTTCATCTTCAAGAGAGGTGATGTCAGAATCCATTTGAAGGGTCTTGGTTTTACACCAGCCTTTGAGAGATTGTTTTAAAATTTTCAATTTGAAAATACAGGCAAAAGGGTCATGAGAATGGCTCATAGAATTCTAAGTATTATCAATCAAGTTGACACAGTCAGGGTCAAGGGACCAAGAATTATTAAATTTAAAAGGGAGGGGATATCTGCGTTCATTAGAGAGGGAGCTGAGTAAAATGGGGTGGTGGTCAGAGTTCAGTCTGGGGAGCGTTATACAAGAGACACTATCCCAGGTGTCCAGGGACTTCATGTTAACAAAGGCCCTGTCAAGCTTACTGGCAACCGTTTTGTTATAATGCCTTCTATACCTAGTGTATTTCTCCCCAGTGAGGTTAACTTCAGAGAGACTACAGTCATCAATAGCAGATCTAAATTCTCTTGTGGATATAGAAAGATGAGAGGGTCCAATTTTTTCAGTGGGACTAAGAATAGAATTGAAGTCACCGCTAATCACCCACGGATCTTGAATAGTGTTAGCCATGTCAAAAAGATCTTTCCAACGATTTATTCTTTGTTGATACCTGTTATTAGCATAGACCATCGTGCAAAAGATGTGGTGATCATTCCAGATAAAGTCGCAAGTGAAATGTTGATCAGCAGTTTTGAAGACATTGATGTTTTGAAGGGAGGAGTGATAGAAGATCCACATAGAGTCCATCAAGGGACCATTCTTGCAGGATCCTAAAAAGTTATAATGAAGAGAGACAAGTCTCATAAAACTAGAATTAAAGTTGACCTTGGGTTCTGATATGGAAAAAAGATGAGGTTTATGATTGTTTAGAAGCCTCCTAAGTGTCATGGAGGTGTCATTGTTGGCAATGCCTTGGCAGTTCTAAAATAGGAGATTCATTGTTACCAATGTTTTGGGTTAGAGCCCTTTTTTTTGGATTTTCCAGAATTTTTCTTCCTCTTAGATCTTCTAATAAGAGGTGGGGAGGTAGATTCTGATTTGTTCTCAGTTGATTTGATATCAGAATTTGAGGAGATGATCATAGGAGGCTCATTCAAATGAACCGACACAGAAGCATCAGGAGTTAAAGGTTGAGAATGGAAAATCTAGGAGTTCTCTGGATCTGGTTTTTCAGCAGAAACAGCATGAGGTTTAAGAGTACCAGTAGAGTTTGATTTGTGTTTAGGTGAGAGCTTAGTGTTATCAGAAGAAGGGGAGACAGGAGTATGCAAATCAGAGTTTAAAACAGTAGAATCAATAATGACATTTGTCCCAGTCTGCATGCTTAAAACAGGATTTACATCTTGTTCAAACATATTATTTTTTCCAGGGACAGTGGAAGGGTTTTTAGAAACAGAATCAAGAAAAATAGTGAGAGTTTCAGTAGGGACATTGTTGTGATTCTCAATGATGTGCATGTCAACAGCAGGGTTAGTAATACTATTATCAGCATGAGCAGGAGCATGCAAATCAGAGTTTAATACCATAGAAGTAGTGTTGATATTTGGTTCAATTTGCATGCTTGGAGCAGGATTTGCAGTCTGCTCACTCAAAGAATTCCCACAGGTAGTAGTACCAGTGTTATCAGCAGAATCAAGCGGAAAAATAACTAAGTTACCTCGTTGTGGTGTTTTTTTCATGTTACCAGGAGGACCAGGATCACTGGGGGGGTTCCTCTTGCCGACTTCCTGGAGAATTCAAATTGTTGAGGTCTGTCCCAGTCCCATATGGTGTAGGTGCAGCTCTAGAGTTCTCAATGTTCCTGCAAGAGCTCTTCTTCGAAACAGGGGAAAGAAGTGCAGGATCATTAGAGGTCAAAAGGGGGGGAGTGGAGGGCTTATTGCTATCTCCATTTACCTGGAAGGTGTTAGAAGATCCAGCCACCATATTTTCTTCTTCTTCCACTAATTTTCCCAAAGATTTCCCCTCAAGGGAGGCAATGTTATTAGATTTCATGACCCATTCTTCATGTTTCTTCTTAGGAGGGTCAGTTTTCTCCAACAAAGCATTACCTTTATTTCTAAGTTTGTTTTCTTTCCAGTCATTAGAAATAGAGGGGTCAACTTGCCTTCTAACCACTCTACAGTTAGAAATATTGTGCCCTATCAATTTGCAGACCTCACAAAAAGGAGGTTTCCTTTCATATTCTATCCTGATGTCAGTTCTATAATTGGTAGCATTAAAATTTATGACCAAAGGTAGTTCAGAAGCTAGATTTACTTCAACCATGATTCTAGCAAACAATCCAAGGTCTCCATTCAATGTTCTATGGTCAATTTTAATGGGGGAACTTATACAGGAGGCTATGTCATTTAGGATCTTAGGGTGCCAAAAAAACCAGTTAAGACCATGAATTCGGATCCAGACTTGTGCCAAAGAGTTCCTGTGAGTGTGGGGGTTAAAATAAACATCCCAATCTGAAATTCTAAGGAGATCTGGTTTAAGATGAATATTACCTAGTCTCCAAACCTGTTCAAGTTGCTCCTGGGAATTGAGAAGAATATGATAATACCCTTTGCCGATGGGGATCATCTTCCAATTGGGAGAATTCCAGTAATGTGCAATTCTTCCTTTGAGATCAGTTAGAGACCAGGGACGATCACCTGTGCTGTAAACAACACGACCAAGAACTGAGAATTTGCTCAGAGATTCCCTTTGCTTCACCAAAGAGGGAGAAACTAGCTATCGAATGTTTTATAAGGCAACGACCACCGACATTTTGTGGATCTTCTAATCCACTAGTTGCGGAATAGTGGGTCAACTACATGGAGAATATCTTTTCTGTTCTTCACTGTTACGAGACAGAGAAGGTGACTCTAGAAGTTTATCGTCTAGATGGAGAAGCTGATCAATGGTGGGATTTGATTATGAACAGCAAGCCAAGGGAGGAAATTGAAGAGATGGAATGGGAAGACATTAAGATAATGTTTCTTAATAAGTACTTCCCATGAACACTTCGCATGAATATGGAGAGAGAATTCATAGAGCTCAAGCAAAAGGAAGGAGAATCTGTCACAACCTCTGAAGAAAATTTCACAAGGCTCGCAAGGTATGCTTCGGGTTTTGTTCTCAACAATGAATGCAAAATTGATAGATTCTATAGTGGATTAAAACCACATCTTTGAAATACTCTTGTAATTCGAGACTTTGGTAGTTATGAAAAAGTTTTTTGGAGTGCTCTCAAACTGGAGATGGAGTTTGGATAATGGTCCCATGGCTATGGTGATAAGAAAAGAAAGATGCAGTTTCATTCTGGTGGATCTAGTGACATAGGTGGGAAGAAAAATCAACGACCCACATGCCAAAAATGTGGGAAGTTGCACCATGGGAACTGCCTCAAAAGTACGGGTAAATGCTTTAAGTGTGAAAAAAAGGACACCAAGCTCAAGAGTGTCGAAAATACATGAAAATGATGGATAATGTAGCCAATGAAAGGAGAGAACCACTTGTTGTTCAACGCTACAACTATAGGGGCTAGGGAACTATTCAAACCTGTGCACTAAACCTCGAGCTCTCGAGGGTAATTAGCGCCAACAATCACCAAAGCGAAAGGAACAAGGGAAGGCTTATTCCATCACTATTTCGGAGGTGGAGCATGATAATGAAGTCGTACAAGGTATACTTCCTATTCACTCAAGAATGGAAAAAGTATTATTTTATTCTAGTTCTACGCATTCCTTTATATCTTGAATGTTTTTTAGAACTATAGAATTGAAGCCCTGAAACCTTGAAGTAGAGATATCTGTAAAAACACCATGTGGTGAAATCATTGCATCCCATGTGTTTGACTCTTCTCCTATTGACGTATGTGGGAAGATTCTTCCATCAAATCTCGTAATACTTCCCTTGGTGGAATTCGACGCTGTAATGGGAATGGATTGGCTCTCGTTGTATAGACCACATATCAACTGTCAGGAAAAGAAAATATATTTTCATATTTCGAACCATCCCATGATCCTCATCAAATTAAAGGAAGATCATGAATATCCTTTGAAAAATCCTTCAATGGTGTGGGTTTTGATTCCCTATGAAGAAGCATACCTCTCCCAAATGGTTGAGTCGAAGGAAAGTTCCAACCTTGAGGAAATGCCCATTGTGAAAGAATACAATGATGTATTTCCTGAAGAGTTACCCGGAATTCCCCCGGATCGTGAGGTAGAGTTCTCAATTGAACTCATACCTGGAGCTACTCCTATCTCAAAGTGCCCCTATAGGATGTCTCCTATCGAACTGGAGGAGTTAAAGAAGTAGCTACCATAGCATTTGGACAAAGTGTTCATATGCCCTAGTGAATCACCTTGGAGTGCACCAGTGCTCTTTGTGAAGAAGAAGGATGGAACTATGCGGTTGTGTATCGATTATCGGGAACTCAACAAGATCACCATAAAGAACAAGTGTCCTCTCCCAAGGATTGATGACTTGTTCGATCAGTTAAGAGGAGCTCAATAATTCTCAAAGGTGGATCTTCATTCTGGATATCATCAGGTAAAGGTGAATAAGTAAGATATTCAGAAGACTACTTTCCGTACAAGGTATGGGCACTATGAGTATTTGGTGATGCCCTTCAGACTAACTAATACCCCTGAAATCTTCTTGGATTTGACGAATAGAGTCTTTAGACATTACCTCGACAAATCTTTGTTAGTGTTTATGGATGATATTCTCATCTACTCCAAGATCATGGAGGAACATAAAGAACATCTAAGACTTGTGTTGGTGACATTGAGAAAGGATAAGTTGTACGCCAAGTTTAACAAGTGTGACTCTTGGATGAATCAATTTACATTTTTGGGACATGTGATCACAATTGAAGGAATTTCTGTGGACCCTTAATTGACAAAGGCAATTGAGGAATGGCCCAGGCCCTCTAGTGTCACAGAAATCCGTAGTTTTCTTGGATTAGTTGGGTACTATCGACATTTTGTGAGAAACAGCTCACGATTGTCAAGCCCGCTAACTATGTTAACAAGGAAAGGGGTAAAGTATGTATGGATGGAAGAATGTGAGGGAAGAATCAAGGAGCTAAAGCGAAGGTTGATCACTGCACCTGTACTAACACTACCAAAAAGTGGAGAATGTTTTTTGATATACAGTGATGATTCAATGAAAGGGTTGGGTTGTGTACTCGTGCAAAATGATAATGTGATCGCCTACACCTCTTGATAGTTGAAGATCCATGGGCAGAACTACCCGACGCATGATCTAGAGCTGGCAGTCGTGATTTTTTCCTTGAACATCTAGCGGCACTATTTTTATGGTGAGAAGTGTGACATATACACCAACCACAAGAGCCTAAAGTATATATTCACACAAAAGGAGCTCAACATGTGGCAAAAGATATGGTTATAGCTAATCAAGGATTACGATTTCTCTTTTCACTATAATCTTGTAAAGGCGAACAAGGTAGCTGATGCTCTAAGTATAAAATAACCTGCTACTCTATCCATGTTGAGGATTGAGAAAGAACCTATCTTCATGGATATGCAAAGAATGGATTTGGAAATCATAAGGGTAGGGGATACATCATACCTTTCCCAAAGGATTGTGCAACCATCTATCCAAGAGAAGATTAAGGAAGCACAAAGGGATGATGTGGAGATACAAAAGTGGGTGAATGCAGTAAAGGAAGGGAAGATGCAAGAGTTCCATATCAATGATGATGGTGTGATTCGGTTTGGAACGTGGCTTTGTCTGCCTTCATCACCCGGGATAAAGAAGGAGCTATTGGATAATGAACATAGCTCAACTTTCACTATCCATCCTAGAAGTACCAAGATGTATCGTGATCTTTGAGAACACTTCTGGTGGGATAACATGAAGAAGGAGATTGCGGAATATATATCATGGTGCTTGGTATGTCAGCAAGTTATAGCTGAGCGGAAAAGGTCGAAAGGTATGAAGTAGCCATTGCCTATACCCATGTGGAAATGGGAAAATGTTACTATGGACTTTGTCACGGGTCTCCCGAAGATGTCAAAGGGAAATAATGTGATATGGGTTGTGGTTGATCGACTCACCAAGACTGCCCATTTTATCGCTATTTGGGAAGACCTCTCACTTGAACAACTTGCAAGGATATATGTGAAGGAAGTAGTTAGATTGCACGGTGTTCCACTCTCAATTGTCTCAGACCGTGATCCAAGGTTCACATCTAAATTATAGAGGAGCCTTCAACATGCTTTGAGTACTGAATTAAATTTCAGCACGACCTATCACCCCAAAACTGATGGCCAGTCTGAAAGGAATATTCAGATGCTTGAATATATGCTAAGATCCTGCTCTCTTGATTTCAATGGTGGTTGGGATCAGCATCTCCCATTGGTTGAGTTCTCATACAACAATAGCGTCCACTCCAGTATTCAGATGGCTCCGTATGAAGCTCTTTATGGGAAGCGATATAGAACTCCAATCTGTTGGGATGATGTTGGAGAACTAAAGCTACTTGGTCCTGATCTTGTTCAAGATATGACAAAGAAGGTTCAAGTCATCCAGAAACACATCAAAGCTGCTCATAGTCGGAAAAAGAGCTATAATGACAACCGTCGAAGGGACTTGGAGTTCGACGTCGGAGATAAAGTATTCCTTAGAATATCTCCATGGAAGTGATTCATGAGATTCAGGAATAAAGGGAAGATATGCCCAAGGTACATTGGCCCCTTTGAGATCCTTGACAGTATAGGAGTCATGGCCTATCGTCTGGAACTTCCACCAAATATGGCTCAAGTTCATGATGTGTTTCATGTATCACTACTGAGGAAGCACATACCATACCCCTCACATGTACTAAACTCAGAGGTGGTACAGCTGGAGATTATCTCTCTTATGAAGAGCAGCTGATAAAATTTTTGGACCTAAGTGATAAGGTTCTATGCAAAAAGGCAACCCGCCTTGTCAAAGTGTTGTGAAGGAACCATAAGTTTGAGGAAGCAACTTGGGAACCTGAAGAGGCAATTAAGGAGAAGTACCCTCACCTGTTTGTGTAAAGTGAAATTTCGGGGGCGAAATTTCTTAAGGGGGGAATAATGTAACGACCCAAAGTATTTCAATAGAAAATTACCTTCTTATATTAATGTCATAAAAACACAAAATAATGAACTACTATGTGATATGTGACCTTTAAACATAATTTTTCCACCCCTATGTTTGGATTTTTTAAAATCCGACATAAACGGCTGTGTTCAAGATAGTTTTTGGAGTCTAATGAAACAAAAAAAAATTTGGTCAATATTAACCTACCCTTATGAATATTAATATGACCCTTATGAATAGTAAATAAGAGTAACATTACCTATGAATAATAAAATAAAATTTAGACATCTTAGAAAGTGACAATTTGACATTCGTAAACGTTTTTGGTATTTTATAAGTCAAAATAAATAATTATAATTAATTAATTAATTTGAAATAATATTTATTTCCCTGAAATGTATTCATAATGTATTGAATCAATTTATTATAGTTTTTAGATAATTTTATAAGACCCTACATAATTTTTGAAAGAACTAGAAAATCAGTTTTAATTTTAAAAATTGTTTTTTAAGTAAATTATGATTTTAATTAAACATTAAATTAATAATATTTAGAAAATTATTTTTCAAAAATGGACATAATTTTTGGATTCTACACGTTGAAAAATGGTAGGGGTAAATTTTTGGGTTTTTTCGGAAATACATCAATTTTCCGGTGAATAGTAAAAAATATAGTTTTCTGCATAATCGGTGTACACTAAATTGCATCATTAATGATGTAATGATGACATAAACATTATATAGCATTAGTTTCGGTCAAATAATTTTAAATTTCATAAATTGAACCTTGAAATACAATAAATCCAATTCTCAAATCTAAAAAGAAATTTCAAATCCTAAAGTCAAAAGGTGATTTTTTAAAGTGTCTTTTTCTCTTTCTTTCACATTCCTTTTAATAAATTAATGAATTCGAATTATAAAGATGTGTTAAAGCCTAAAACGAATTATATAATATGGATATATGATTTAGTATGTCATAAATATACTATTACAAGTCTAACTCTTGATATATTATTTTATTTAATATTTTATGCCCAAAACACCTCCCTCCTCATGTATAAATAAGCCCTCCCCCTCCTCTTGCCAAACCACACCTCTCAGGATTCAATAATTTTCTAAGCTCTCCCCAATCATCTCCCCTAGCCCCTTCCCCACATCCAAGAGCTTCGGTTCTCATCAAAATACCAAGATTAGGCCCTTAAGGAGGTTCTCAAGTGAAGGATTCAAGAGGTAATTTCCCTCCCTCTTCTTCTTTAATTTCCTTTCAAGTTCAAGTTCCTTTCTTAATCTATCCCCACCTATACTCATCCAAATTATTTTTTAACTCCATTATTGTACATATAATTTAATATTATTATTCTAATGGTATATTATATCACCTCACACCCTTTCCCACTTCCTTTTTTTTATTAAAGAGAACGTTGTTCATGTTGTGATAATTTATCACCTTCAAAAACAACATGCTCTCTTCTTCCATTTCTACATTCTGATATGGTCATGAAACCATTTTTATGGTTGAAATAGAATATTTTATATGTATTATGTTCTATTTTAATATCTGGAAATAACCTATGGCCATATTACTAAGTGAAATGTTAAAACAAGTTCATTGTGATCCAAAAACCACCGAAATTTACCCAAATAACCATCATTAAAATCTTATCTAATGATTTGTCCACATGTATCTAATATAACTCATTATAAAATCATTAAAGTTTCTGTAATATCATAAATAACATGTAATATCAGTTCTGGATGTTTACCCATGATCTACCCAAACATTAATTTAAGAATACAAGTGGACTGCTCAAGAAAACCATAAAAACGAACATCCCCGAACAACGATTTTTAAACTCTATAAGTCATACAAAGGTACATAATATGACATAATGAATCCAGAAATGAACACTAATAATGTTTAAAAGGTTCTGGAATTTATAATTATTGAATATAATGTCATTATATAAGACATTGAAGAGAAGGAGGCATTCAGGTACAAGGTAAGGGGAATTCTCCAACCCAATTTTCTTCCTTCGGGTTCTCCCTCTTTCACTCTATTTTTGATATGGTTACTCCTCAAAGATAATTTTTTCATCATTTCCATTACTTTTCTGGGATATTCATATTTTTAACTGGTTTTTATTTCCAACAAAACATTTTCCAAAAGAACTCTTCTTTTAAGAACGTTCCTTTTACTTCTCACTCAAAGTGGACGGTTCTTGTAACATCTGGGTTATTCCCTCTTTCTTTTGGGAACCCAAAGCTTATGAAGGTGTTATTATGAGATGAAACCCATTAATTTTCGTTGGATAATTATGTTTATTTATTTTATAAGTTCATTGTGGAAGGCATGATAAATTATAATGTTATGATGTGATGGGTGCGCCCGGAATTATATAGCGCAATATGAATAATTAAATGTGATGGGTGTGACCGGAATTATATAGCACTCCAAGGAATTGGGTAATGTGATGAATCTCATGAGTAAATGTGAAATTATGTGTGAAAAAGATGCTAGCTTGGTTCACAAGTATGTGTGGTAGTTATCCCCTAAGACATGATGTTTCATTTTTATGCATTGCCACATTTTGAGTTTATTATTTATACTCCACTCATGTTCATGATATTTTGCCTATGTCATTATTATGCTCACCCCATGATATATTGTTCTTATCTATCCTCTTATTGGGCGTCTATCTCACCCCTTTTGATGTATATCCTCAGGTGGCTACATGTACTAAGGTGAGTACAAGTGCCAATATGAAGCTAGAGAAGATGAAATTAAATAAATGTTTATGGTTGATGTTTTATTTGTTATGTGTGGTCCACGTTTTCCCAAGACACTAAACCTTTGGATCCTCCATGTGTAATACTATTATGTTGTTTATCTTTGAAATGATGTAATACTAATGTAAGAAAAATACGGGTCGCTATAGTAATAGTAATAGAAATTGGAGGATAACATTAAAGATACTCCTCTAAAATTTGAGGAAGGTATCTTTAATGATGTTTATGAACTCCAATAGGTAAATCTGGGTAGATAAGAAGATCTGAGATATACGATGATCATTACAACTATACCCATTATTGATCAAGAGGTATATTCCTATTTATTAAAATAGATTATAGATTAATGTTCTTATAATTATATAGAAATTATATCCCTTGATCTTGTTGTGACTTCCCACCCCTTGGTCCTACTAGAAGAACATCATTGTTACAAATAGGGAACTATAAGGATGAATCCAACTCATATTGTAAAATTTTAAATGAAAGATGATAAGATCATGACATCTAACTTCATTTAGGAAGTCTAGTACCTATAATGGATCTCTAGTGTTGACCTTTTGAAGAGGAAGAGTTTTCAAATCAAAGTGTGCATCAACTTCTAATATCTCAACTGAAAATATATGAAATTTGACTTTACAATTCCAATTACACATCTTCAGGTTGATGTGATGGATGAATACCAATAAATCTCTATATTTGATGGATTATTAGCATATAAAAAATCCAAATGGCCTCTTCATATGATGACTGGACTTATTTCAAGGAAACACATGGCGTATACTGCTATCAAGTGATGCCCTTTAGTCTGATGATTGTCATCGCTACATAAAAGCGCTCCACACACCACATTTTTAAACCCTTATGGGGACCATTTTCTGAGAGATATTTCAATTATTTTGTAGGGGAAAACCCTAAAAAATCGGACTATCCTATTAACAGTGAGATTGTTTTAATCAATCTGCAACATAACTGCCTAAAAATAACCCCCTGAAGTATTCTATTCATGTAACCATAGTTAATATTCTCATCTTCTATGTACACAATCATGGAATAAATGTTGAAATAAATAATTAAAATGGTACCATTGACATGTAACGATCTAAATAAATAATATATATGAGAGAAATATAAGGGAACCTTTCATAAATATAATGATTTATATAAAATTTTACTAGAATGTGATTTAAAATTACCAGGTAAATGAAAATAGGAGTCACCTATTAGTTGAACAAGAACTGTAAAGAATAATTTTAAAGACTCCAGATGTATTTGATGAGCCCACCAGCGGTAATTTAACTTCTCAAAGTAAATCCACGCTTCTTATATGTGACAGACATAGAGTAATCACTAGGTGGTTTCCTAACTGAAAATAATGAAGCAATAAATGAGGAAATTATCTATTATCGTTGATTAACCAAGATCAATAATAATACTCACTATCTAGATATATAATAATAACTAACTAGTTTTAATAGTTTGTGTTCTCAACTTGATGTATTATTGGCATCATGATGAGGTCCATTTTCACTCTCAAACATAGCCACTCATGTATAACCTTAATCACCCTATGTTGACAAGACGTTTGGCATGGTAGGTGGTAATCCTGAAACATTTTGAAATCTATTTTATACCATAGAGGGAAATAAAAGGGAATTATTTGGAAGATTTCATCATAGAGAATACTTCATTAGAAGAAATACCAATGAATACAGAATTGCTAAAAAATAAAATATTCACTCTCCAAGATTCCCCCAGAATATTAGAGATTTATTCTGTTGGAACATAAAGAATCTTAAGGGGAAAAATGGTGGAATACCCCAAACTCAACAAATTATAGTTTTTAGTTTTTCTTATGTATGATGTATAGTATATTCTTCCATACTCTTTCCTTTTTTTAGAGGGAATCAACAATGAAGAGAGATACCAAGCCCTCATTGTTGTATTATAATTCACACTAAAGATAGAATATTCCCATTTGTGCATCAATGGTTGCTCATAGCTAGTAATAAAGTAGGTCAATTATGGTTGTTCTATCGGGAAAGAAGATATAATCACCATAATTGACTATTTCCTCAAATTTATGACTAAATTATGTTGGGTTCCAACATTGAATCACACCTTGAGCTTATTAAAAAATCATGAAAATGCATTGGAAAATAATGCTACAACTTTTTTTGATCAAGATAAAGAAAAAAAATTAATCATCGTTACACATTGCTGAATTGTATCACCATTTTTTAAAATTAGAATGGAAGAGGAAAATGAGGCTAGTTCTACCCCTAAACCAGTAAATCCTATGAGTGGTTGGATAATGCCCCTCATGGACAACCAAAAAGTGGGTTTTGTTTATCATAATGATCCAAAAAAGATAAAATATGATGACTAGTAGTTAAAATCATTATCTATGACTGGCCATGTCATCCTATGGTCCCCTTTAATTGAGGATTCAATGGAATCCTCCTCAGATGCATTAATGGAGGAGAGATAATCACCCTTTCATGAGATGTTCATGTTAGTTCCAATAGATCCTATTAGTAATGAACCAATATTCTATGTCTACCCCATGAGGACATAGGATTGTAAAAAATTCTAAAAGAATAGCATCGTTTCTATGTTCATTCCAATTTCATTCATCAACCCCCAAAGTTACTAAACATTTTTAAATACTTTGAGTTATCTGTTGTGTGGGGAATTGATATTTTTAGACCATAAACTGCCTCTATAACCAAATAGTTTAAAAATATACTCACACCAGCCGAATTCTTCTCTTCATGGGTTGAAGAAATAGCCCTCAATGAACTCAAGAAAAAATGAATTATCAATTTTTTAAATTCCAACATCATGATGGGGTTTGGTGTCCCTCAAAGAATACTAATGGAAAATAGAACCATCTTATTTTCTTCCAAATAGAAGAGGTTATATTAGGAATATATAATTGAGAATAACCATTCATCATGACATCATGTAGATGAAAATGGATAGAAAATGGTTGTTAATATATCACTTTCAAACATACTCTAAAAGTGGTGGAAAGCACCAGAAATCCTATGGTGAAAATCTTATACATGCCTTCTGGGTCATCTTTAAAACAAACTACATTGTTGTTCGAGAAACCTAATATTCACTAGTGTATCAGACTGACCCAACCAATCTTAGCCAGTGGTCCACTAACCCTACTCGAGTATGTCAACCCATCTTGGGTCAAACCCATTATGGATCTGACAAATATTTCCTCCCGTAGGTTCGTTGTGTGGGCCGACTCTCCTCCATCACAGACACTAGGGGGCACCCAACATGTGTCACCACGTGTTTGGCTGAGGCCAACCACCCCCTTTTTGGCTTGCGGTCCCCAATGGACCGCATTCCAGTGCACGTCGTGGGCCACATTTTGGTGCACATCGTGGGCCGCATCCATCCCCGTTAGTCGCTAACTTATGTACCTATGGCTGCTAACATACAGTTGCAGCCACATCCAGATGTGGTCTCTGCCTTGGAACATCGTCACTCACCCGTAGCCGCCACCATCGGTGCTGGCACGCCAATAGTATCTTCCACGGACCATCGGGTCGGCTCTGGTGGTCCATTCGTCAAACCTTCCACACCCTGAGACTTCTCAGTTCATCACATTCCATTCTCCTACTTCATGGTTTCAATACCATTTATTAAGAGGTACAGTCACAAATATCACAATAACACCCAAAGACGGAGAAATTGAGGCCTTGTTTATGTCATCCCAATTCCTCTGCATTAGAGTTTTTTGAAACATTGAAGGAGGTTGTTTTGATTCTCAGAACTAATAACCCAGTTTCAATCTCTGAGATAAAACACCCTCCTGCAAGAACGATCAACCAACAGATCAACCTGTTTAGGGGTTGATCTGCATTCATTGTTTTATAAAGAAGAATATGGAATTAAAATAATTAAAAAGGAAACCCCTTACTTAGTTAATGTTTGATTGCAGGAAGAATCTATCACTGAAGGCGATCCTCCCATAAAGTTCATTGATCTTTCATCGTGGTAGGGATCTCTCGAAGTGGAAGGGGCATGCTCATGTCATTGGACATCATTGTTCATCATTAATCAATGAAAATCCTTCATTGATTCAAAGTTTTTCTCCCAATGAGAGAAACACACACCCAAGTTAAAACATTAAAGGAGGTAACACTTTTCAATTTATGTTGAATTGTAGTGTTGTCACGCTGTTTCATATCTGAAATAGCATTTTGGTTTCACTGAGTTACAACTCAGTTTCACTACAACAATTTCAAAAGTTAAAAATAAAAATATAATAATCATGTTTATTTTATTTTAAATTTTTCAAAAAAACCGAATACTCTATTTCACCCTCATCCCACTCCAGTCAAGGATAATCTCCATCTAAAAGAGACACATCCCCACGAGCTCAATAGTACTCTCATATTTCCAATCCGAGTTACCATTTGGGTGTTATAAGAATTCAAAATAAAATAATTATTACTAAATTATTTTATTTATAGCCAAAAACTATCTTACAATATTGGCCCATACCGGAAAACATTAGTCCATTTATAGGTGAATCTCAACTCTCTGAATTCAATGGTTCACTTGTATTTTTATACTATAAGCATTTTAAATTTTAGAAAAACTAACTCTCCTAGTTATTTAGTGAACCTCAAAAATTGTTCAAAATTACATTCTGGATACTCTAGGCCTCAGAATTATGTATCATCTCAGAGCCTGGTCTCAGAATAATCACTATTAATTTTCAAAAGAAAATATATTGAATTCTAGGTTATTACATTACATCACCATTTTGGGGCTTTACATCCTCATAGTCAAAAATGAAGGCTAATCAAATAAATGGGTGTACTGAGCACAAATATTAACCTCCCTCTCCCACATCCTCTCTTAGATATTCTCATGCTACCAATGAACTCATGCTAGAGGAATCGACTGTCCATGAATGATCATATCCTATAGATCCTCTATCTCCATCGAGTACTCCTCAAATTTCACCCCATCATTAATCTCCATCTCTTCATGGTCAATAACATTATAAGGGTTGTGCATGTATCTCGTCAGGTGGGATTTGAGGAAGACACCTTTCACCTTCTCTAACTATGGTGGTAGATCCAAGTGGTACGCCACCTCGCCCACTCTACACAATATCAAGAATGGTCTAATGAACCTTGAAGATAAATTTTCACCCTATCCAAATCTGTGTATCCCTCGTCATGGAAAGATTCGTATGAATATGTGACCCCCACATCGAACTATGTGGGTCTCCATCACCTATCTGCATAGGACATATATCGGATCTATGAAATCTTCATCCACTCTTAAATAACCTGCACCTTCTCCGTGGTGGCATGTACTCTATGGACCAATGAGTTCTGACTCCCTTAGGTCTTTCTAGTATTAGAATTACATGTATGGTTGTCTGTACAATGCCTCGAGAAATTCCATACCATTGCTGGAGTGTTTGCAATTATTGTACACAAACTCCACTAGTGGTAGGTGGCCCACATTACTATAACCAAAATCAAGGATGCAAGAACGATGCTTGTCCTACATAGTCTATATGGTCCTCTACGCCTGACCATTAGTCTGTGGGTGAAAGGATTTTCTCAAGCAGATCTGAACCCCAAAAGCCACCTATAATCCCTTCCACAACTGGGATGTAAAGTGTGCATCACAATCAGGGACTGCCATAGAGGGGAATCCATGGAGTTAGGATATCTTCTACATGTAGAGGAATCCCAAGATATCTACTGAGTCCAAATAACGAATTGCTTGGAAGTGGGAAAACATGGTGAGTTGGTCTTTGATAACCTAGATAGTATCGTTCCCCATGAATGTATGTGGTAAGCACATCACGAAGTCCTTCAATATTCAATCCCACTTCCTCTCTGGTACCTCAATTAGTTGTTTCAAGCATATTGGAATCTGGTTCTCAGCCTTCACTTGTTGAAAAGTGAGGTCTCTTAAGAAAAATATTGTTACTAGCTTCTATATCCCCACCCACCAGTACTAACATCGGAGGACCTTTTGCATCTTCTCCACGCATGGATGTACCACCAAAGGGGATGTATGAACATCCCGCAAAACCTCCTCCTACAAAACCACTGATACTATAATGCGTCCTTTGAAAATGATGATGTGATCCCCACCATTCAAATATCCAATAGGGGCATGCCCTATGAACAACTAGGCATTTCTAGTCTCGAAGCTTGTATCTTCGAGTTCCACCTCTCATACTCGTAAAATGATTGTAGGGGAAACTACAATCTAATGTAGATAAGCTACATCAATTATATCAACAATGGGTATTTGAAGAAAGAAAAGCTACCATGAATCCTTTTTCAGTAGCTGTGAACTTGATCTCAAGATGAGAGAATATTCCACCACGTTCCCCTTCCCATTAGTATAGACTACCCCTATGTCGAAATCCTAGAAGAACTAAAGCCAACATAGCTCTCTGGGATTCAAATCCTTATGATAAAATATATACTTGAGACACTTTTGGTTAGTGCAGATGATGAATCTTTTTCCCATAAGGTTGTGTCACCAGATCTTCAGTGCAAAGAATACCGATGCCAACTCAAGGTTATGAGTCACATAGTTTTTCTCATGCGGTCTCATTTATCGTGATCCATAAACAATAGCTGATTTTTTCTACATCAGGACACACCAAAGCGTAATTCCTAATGCATCCCTATACACCACATAGTCAGCTCCCTCCCCATAAATGCTCTAGATAGAAGCACTCGTCGAACTCTTCCCCAGTTTCTAGAAGCTCTATTGGAATCTTTCTGTCCACATGAAGGGTTTTACCTTTTTTGTCATTGCCATCATGGATTTTGATACCCTATAGAATACATGTACAAAACTCTCATAGTATTGTTCCATCCCAAGAAAACATCACACCATAGTATCACTCCTGGGTGGATCCTTATAAAGCATCGTCACTATCTTAACTGGATCCACCACAACTCTCGATTCTGAGATGACATATCCGATGAATTGGACCTTTCATATCTATAACTCACACATTGAGATATTACTATAACTATGGTGCTCTAAAAGTGTGTCTAGAATCATCTTTATGTGTATCATGTTCTCCTCCTTTATTTCTGAACACACTAATATGTCATCAATGAATACCACTACAAACTGGTATAGGATTGGTTGGATGATCTTATTTAGTAGTCCAATTAACATAGTTGTGGAGTTCTTCATTCAAAACAGCATCACTAAGTACTCATCGTAGCTCTAACGACATCTGAAATTCGTCTTTGAGATATAATCATCTCGAACATGAAGCTGTTGATTGCCTGATCTAAGGTATGTCTTCAAGATGCATCTTGTTCCTTTAAACTGATTGCAGAGGTAATCAATCCATGTTATATGATACTTGTTCTCCACGGTCACCTGGTTCAGGCACCAGAATTCCATGCATTGCCTCAAGATTGTTTCCACCTTCTTGGAAAATAACACTAGGGAAGCCCATGGTGAAACAATGGGCCTTACAAACCCATTTTTCTATATGTCCTCAAACTACACCCTTAGATCTTGGAGATCTATGATATCCATCTAGAATAAAGGTGTACATATCGGTGTCGTCTTGGGGTACAGGTCGATGCAGAAGTTGAACTCCCTATGAAGAGGTAATCCTAAAACATCCTCAAGGAAGACGTCCAGGTACTCATCCAAAACTATAAAGAACTGGGGACTTTCCTCATCCACTGCACCAAGGGTGAGGCTGGCCATCTAGTGAGTGATCGTCTACACCATTTTTTGAGAATGTAGGTCATGTGTTGCAAGCGTCCCCCTATCACTGATAATGGAGAACCTTGTTCTATATCTATGAATAAACTGCACTCTTCATCTAAAATAGTCAATCTACATTTGGATTGTGGATAATCATTCCATGAACGTAACGAATTTTTAATGTCTTGATGCCACTAATATGAGATTCCAAATAATTATCTTACCTCCAAGAGTAATCTCATGTTTCCAGCACCAGCGCCCCTTCTGTAAGAATCTCTAATCGTAAGGATCAAGCCAACAACTCCACCAGAAACTCCAAACTCCAAAAAAATATATGGAAAAGAAAGAGTGACTGGAACCTATGTCTATACGAACTATAACTACGGTGGAGAATAAATATATGGTACAACTAATCATCTCAGGAGCATCATGGTCATAGGCATCATTCTCCTAATGTATCGGTCGCCCCTCTCCACCTACCCCCTAAGGTCATGGTGGACCACCTGGGATGGTGGTGGTAGTACCTAAAACCTTCTTCCATCGCCTTCCACTACACCAGCTCTTCTTCCACATCCACCACCATTAAAACTGTTTGCATGAACCTATGCCTTATCATTAGTTGGAAATTAACTATTTATTGATCGTCAACCCTGATATATGGGAATGGACGAGCCATATTTCTCTACCTGCCGCATGAGATGCACAACCTCACCTTCTATTGAAACCCTCTACACTAGGATCCCAACACTATCAATCATGAGTCTTGGGATAATCCCCAAAAACGCTTAACCTTCTTGGGTCCCCACACTTACTACCTGCTCCTCACCACTAAAGACTCTACCTCCAGGCATCTTCTAGTGACTCATGTTGTCGGTGCCTTCTCTTCTAGGAAGCTCTCTACATGTAGGGCTCTCTCCAGCACCTCATCTTGAGTAAGGATTCTTAGAGACACCATGGATACCCTGATCTATGGGTGTGGTCCCTGATCGATGGCTCGATACCTAATGAATGGGTCTAACACTATGTCTGTAGAGTAGCATGAAATATCAGTGAATCTCATTTAGTACTCTGCTATTATCATGCTACCCTGTTGTAGGTGTAGTTTCTCTTGTATGTGTAGAGGGTTCTACGTCACTGGGATGAACTATTCCCTAAAGAGGTAATAAAATCCTATATAGTTGAGGGTTACCTCGTCATGTGTTTGAATGATTAAGCTCCACCATCTCTCTACCGAGCCTTGAATAAGGCTCATGGCTAAGATCTCTATCTAGTCAAGAGGCATACTAACTAGTTGAAAGACTCATGTAACTACCTTAAGCCAATCCTATGCCACTTGGGGGACAGTATAACCCATAAACCTGGGAGGTCTCTACTTATTAAACTTTTGAAAGGAACTAATCTTGCGTGCGTCGTCTATCTATAACACTGGTAGTAACTTCTGATCAATGGGTGGTGGTAACACTGGTGCACCACCTGGTGAGGCCATCTCTTGAACGTGTCCTGGAACCAATGCCTAATCACTCTGAGGGAGTATATCATCTCTTTCAGACATCACAATCATCGATGGTTGTTTTCATGGAGGCATCCTGAAACAGATCATAATGTACTGCAATCAAAATATTTTACTTGGTGAGATGAATCTTACTTAGAAAGGTCAGGAGAAAACACTCAATGATTCATGAAACTTTTGTTTTCACACACATAGATGGAAAATTGAATTTTGGGTCCTACTGTATGGATATGTCGGCCACCGCCATAAAAGTAGACTCTCTATTCTAAAATACAATCTCGAAATACTTAACATTTTTCCCATAAAAAATTATAGACTTTTTGTTTTTTTGTAGAACCGACCTCCTTTGATACCACATTGTCATGGACCATCCCCCAGGGACCGTTTCAGGAATACCCCAAACCCACCTCCCCATGGCTAGGGGATGGAGACTAGAATTGAAGGCATTATCCCATGACTGGGAGGCAATTTCTAGACTACCAATACACACGCACACACAACCACATCCCAAAAAGATGAAAAGGAAGACATGCATTCCACTAAAAAACCACTTAGTAAAGGTACACGTTATAAGTCAGATGGTCCAGAATAAAAACCCAAAAATGACATACTAAAAATATGAATGTAAAAAATATCTAAAAAATGACTTTATTAGAAGAACCCCACCTATAGGGTAGGAAATAAGTGGCTACTGAAAGTTGTAGTAGTGTTTCCCTTCTATAGTTTCTCAATGGGCACAACCTGGTCCTGGGACACCAATGTATCTTTCGAAGCATCTGTCGTCTACAAATAACACAACACATGTGGGTGTAGCTTGGGTAGTGATGAGTAACACAATACTCAGTAATGACCCTAAGACAGAAGGGAAATAAAACAATGTAGAGTGTGCACAAGGTACTGTTTGCTGATGCAGGTATAATCTAAATTATGAAAGCAAGATTATTAGTAGTACTACTGAACACCATGGACTACTGAGGTACTAATCCCTGATGAGTATCATGGGCCTCCTGCGTCACATAGAGCCCCTCCCCATTGTGTGTCTTCCAGGTCACAAATAGTCGCTCCCAGTATAGGCTATCATAGATGGCCCACATAGGGACACTAATAGTTTCTCTACACAAGGTCACATATAGCCTGTTCACACAGAGCCATTTTCAGTTGGTCTATATAGGTATAATTATAATCTAGGTCTATAGGGTCACTTAGTCTAACTCTTCATTAGTAATCAGGTCTCAAGCTTCTGCCAGATTCCAAACATGCAATGTGCTTGATTCTGAGATAATTAAATCCTCAAGACATTTTTTGAATTTCAACATCCATGAAAAACTCATTAGATCCGGCTAAAAAAACCTACTCATCCCGAGTGATCCATCTCTAAAAACGAATAGTCAATCATGTGTATGGTTTGAATGTTATGACTTTTTACCTGAAACGGGTTTGGTCAAGACTGGGTCCGCCAACCTAACCTCATCCAGATCTGACATGTCCCATTGGTCCATGGGCCTAGCCCACTATTCTGTCCAGCTCTCCTCCTACTTGGATTCTAGGAGGCTTCTGGCTTGTGCCACCATGTGGTTAGATGAGGCCAACTACCCTGTTTCCTACATGCGGTCCCTATTAGACTGTGTTCCAGTGCACGCTGCGGGACTCTCCTCTGATGTGTCTCGGTGGCTACATCTGTCTCTGCCAGCCACTAGATTACATTCCGGTGGCCCCTTCCACAACACTGTGGCCCTAGATAGTCATGTCCTCCACTTCAGTGTGTCTTTGGGGTAAACCACAACCTAACTGCAGCTGTTTGCAGTATCTTCCACAGACCACCAAGTATGCTCCGGTGGTCCGTTTCTCAAACTGTATATGCCCCCAAACTTCTAGGGTCATCTTCTAACTTGATACAACCTTGTGGTTTCATTTAATCTAATTTAAATGTTTTTTATGAAGATCAAAAGAACTCCAAAAGATGGAAGAATCGGGGCCTTGTTCGTGTTTCCTCGATTCCATGTTATAGTTTTTGAAACATGGGAAGAAGATATTGAGGTTCTATCAACAAATAACCCCGATGTAATCTCTAGGATAAAATAACCTCCCATAAGAATATAAAACCAACATATCAACATGTTAGTGGGTTCATCCACATTCATTGTATTAGAAAGAAGAATGGGGCATTCAAAATCTCAAAAAGATAAACCCCTAATTTGTTGGAATTCGATCATAGGAAGAATCTATCACTCAATGAGATTTGATCGCAATGGTCATGATACGTCATCGAGGGAGGGATATCTCGAAGAGGAGAGGGACTTCTAAAGTCATTGGTGATCATAATTCTCTATTTTTCAATGGCCATTCTTCAGATATTCAAAGTGATTCTCCCAATGTTTCAAAGACACACCCCCTGCTTAAAACATTAAAAGTGGAAACACATATCTATTACGGTATCATTGTAGTGTCATTAAGATATTTTTTTTATGAAATATAATTTCAGTTTCATTGAGTTACAATGTTGTTTCACTGAAAAAATTTCATAATTTCAAAATAAAAATAAAATGATCAAGTTTATTTTTTTTATTTTTCATATAAAAATATGAAAACTATCTTTCACCCTTAACCCGTGCTGGTCGAGATTGTGCTCCACCTCAGAAAAACACAGCCTCGTGATCTAAAGGGTATTATCATATTGTCAATCTGAGTTTGCATTTAGGAGGTATACAGATTTGAAAATAATATAATTTTTACATAGTTATTTTATTTATGGACAAAATCTAAATTCCACTATTAGCCCACACTGGCCAATGTTATGCCCTTTTTAAGAAAATCTCAACGCTCTAACTTCAATGTTTCCCTTGTGTGTTTGATCCATGCACTAATTTAAAAGTTAAAATACCCTCACATAATTATTTAATAAACCTAAAAAATATTTCAAAATTACGTTCCAACCGCTCCGGGCCTCAGAATTACATGCCTTCTCAGAGCATGGTCTCAAAATTATCCCATTTAAATTTCTAAAAAATTACATGGAATTATGGGCTATTACAAAAGTGGCTCTAAATGTCTAGGGATTAGATGTTAGGATAATTTATGTTTAAAATATTATCAACCAATAAAAAAGTTATAGGTATGACCTGAAATAATACCCATATCTCAGGGTTTAAGCTCACCTAGTAAACCCATTTTAGTCATAACCCTAGTAACCAAACATTTCAATTTTTACTAATAACTATCAAAAATAATTAAATTAGAATAATTAAATAATATTAATTATTCTAATTCCAAGTATTTATTCCATTCTATATTATAAAATTTCCGTAGGTGGAAGACATTAATATTAATTTATGGGACGATCCACAATAACAACCCATTTTAGAAAAACGAATTTTAAACAAAAATCATAATTTAAATCAATTAATTACCTTGTAAAATATATATAAATTATTTATAAAATATTATATTAAATATCTAATCCTGAATTTCATTAATACAATCAATTAATATTTATTAAATTAGTTTATTGAAATAAAAAACATTCTGAATATCAAAAACATGTTTTTTATAAAAATGATTTCTAAGCCAAAATATTAACATAGAGAAATATAAAGTGTAATTGTTATTTTTATTTAATTAATTTGATTATTGATAATTAAAATATTCATTGGTAACATTAATATGACATTAAAAATAAACTATTACATTTAATTGAAAAGAAAAGAATATTTTTAGCAAAATTGGTATTTTCACATTTGACTGAAGAGTTATATTTTGAAAAAAAACTAAAAACCCTGAAAATAATATTGGAATGACTATTATAAAATAGAATTAATTTAAACATATTTAATTTGTAAAAATGATATAAATTAATTATAATTTTATCATGATATAATTTGATAAAAACCAATTTTAAAAAATACTTATTTTAAATTCATAAAATTACACTAATAAAAATTATGTACATTTTTATTATAAATTAATCAATAATTATCATTAATAAAAATAATTATTCATTTTTTAATAAATTTTATATTTCTATTAATACCTTATATTTTAATTTCTAGGTTATAACATTTTGAAATATCACGCTTCATATAGAGAAACGATTGCATGTAAAAAAAATATCAAATACTTCATGTATTTTCAATTTAAATATATATATAATCTTCAGTTGTTAAATTATATTCCCTTATAATAATGAGTTTAAAAAATGAAATTTGACCACCCATGTATAAAAAGGATATCTCTACATCATCACATCCTATGGTTCCCATGTAACTTCATTAATTTTTTTCTTCCTCCAAGAAACATTAAAGGGGTCAGTAGTATTTTTTCATAGATCATTATCTCTACAAAAAAAATTCTATTGGTTACTCTTTATAGAAAATATCATTATTTAGTGGTATGACCGATGAGTTTAGTATATGTTTATTATCAGGTATATACTTCCTTTGGTGATATAGATGGAACTCATCATGAACTTAAGAGATGTTTGGTGGTAGTTTGAATATATATAATGTAATATCTATTCAATTAACAATATTAAATGGACAAATATACCAAGGTATTATATTTCCACACATTCTAAATATTAAAAATATATTCCATGTGTAAATTTACAAAAATAACTTCTAACAAACATTTAATTCTATATCTCACAGATAATTATCAGCCAAACTATTCTATTGAATTTAATTTCTATAGTGTGTTGCAGAATGGCTCTAACCTTCTTCATGATGAACTCAAATTAATCATGATTAAGTAGATTTATTTCTCTATCTTTACCCCCAATATTTCAAAATTATACACTTCTTTTAATATATGGATTCACACAGATAAATTCGAAGGGTCAAGTAAAAGGTATTGATTTGAGAAAACTTTAGTAGTGGATGGTGTTGGTCCCAACCTCCATTAAAATATAGTGAATCAAATATCCCAAAATCCTCCATTGATTGAATATTTATCTTAAACTGAACATAATTATGATGATCATAAGAAGTATTTAAACACAACATGATATGTAGTTCTTAATAAATTATTTTAAAGAATGTTTAGGTAAAAATCAGATCCCAATCAAATAAAATAAGATGTGTTACCCCATGTAACATTACCAATTCCATTATATAGATTGAAAATATGTTAAAGTGATAATTATTATAAGATATCCGTGACATTCCCTTGATTCATACTTCCTAAGTAACATTTTGGTTATTATATGATTTAGGGAGTCAGGTTAGGAAATCCTCTATCAATTCTCTATACATCTATGTACTTTTATAGTGAATATAGAATGATGTGCCATAAGATTCTTATAATAGTTCCTTCTTTGTGTATATTATTTTTTGGACATATAATATGTTGTTGAACCATATCATTCAACTATAATCAATGTTGAACTCAAAAAAATTATCACATACTTTTGAAATATATTATGGTTTTTTTTAAATCTTCAATTTAAATTAATGGTATTCCTTCCTCTTAAAATATAAAAGAACATTTTATTTAAATACTACCACAATATGATTAAGGTAATCTCTAAAGTTCCTATTAATATGATTCATTATGTTATTGTTTTCATTAGAAAGACCAAATTGAATCACTATATATTCATATTTTCATTACCATGAATTGAAATCTATCATGGGTATGTCTTCACTTTTCACCCCCAATTGATTGAATCTCAATCAATGATCAGTATTTAAAAAATATGTATCTCCAAATAATTATTCAAACCAATAATTAATATGGTTAAAAGGATATTTAATCATGAATATGATCTTTTTATGTTCTGAATAATCATTGAATAGTTTCATTATTCTATATTTATTCTTATGAAATGAATAGTTGTTCCCAATGGTGACACACATGTTCAAATGAAGACATTGTCAAATTTCTCTTGGAGTTTATTATTCAATTTATAAAAAAATATGCGCTATTATATGTAGACACTTTGAAATATGTTTATCATCATGTGTGAGTTCTATTAAAATATCAACACCATGACTTAGAGGAATACTAAGAAACCCTTCTTGAAAGTGATCAACAAACTACTATAAAATAGGTTTATTATCATTTATGAGTTCCTCCCCACCGATTTTAATTATATAACCACATTAAAATTCAATAAATACCAATGAAATGGATATTATTTTCATTAATATTTTACATTTACCCTCAAAATAATACACAATCAGTGGATGGTTTAGATATAACACCCCATACATTTTATGGTCTGATTCTCTTAAATACATTTTATTCATTAAATATCCCATATTTCAGGAAGTATTGTGTATCTATGAAAAAAACATAGTAATTTTTAGAAGAAATCCATATCCTATCCAATAAACATAAATATTCCACATATGTGTTTTAAATTTCAAAAAATAGTCATATACAGTTGTGATTAGTATGTTATTTCGAGTATGATAGAACCAAATTGTTTTTTATTAATAGTAAAATAACCTTATGAATAGTAATATTAAGGTAATATGACCCTTTTGAATATTAAATCATATTATTCTTTGAATTTATTGTGTTTATAAGGTAATAAGATGTTGATTTATTTGCGAGGGTTTAAAAAATGTGTTATGGATTTAAAATTTTTATATCTGAATAAATTGGGATTTTAGATAAAAATTTAATTAATTATATTTAGATAATTATTTTAAGAAAATGGAGTTTATTTCTCAATTCTCTGCATAAAAAAATGGTTAGGGTTAATTTTTTGTATTTTTCTAAAATACTTAAATTTTAGTGAATAGCAAAAATACCATTTTGAGTTTTCAGTGTGTTTAATTAAATCATAATGATACAATAATTAATATAAAATGAAGGCCGACTTATGTATATTAAAATAGGACTTGGGGTGTCCCAATTGGATAATACCATGGGATAATACCATGGTAAATCCCATGGTAATTCAAAAACCACTAATGAGGTGTCCATTGATATTAATAAAAAAACTCATTCTCATTTACAATAAATACCCACTCATTCCTTCGTTTTATTTCATTAAAAAGTATTTGTCCTTGATTATATGGTATTTTTATCCCTCTATGATTCCTTAAAAGGTGTTATAAATCCCCCCAGGTCTCAATATTCACTATTTGGGAGTTACTCTACAAGGTAAGGGAATCTACCACCCTTCTTTTTATAATGATTCCATTTTATGTTATTATATTTTATTTTACACAACATTATGTAGGAATGTGTAATTAAATACCCCCCTTAATATCCATATTATTTATTTTTTAAAAAATATCCCTTTTCTATCATCAATAAAATTTTGAATTTTTAAGTTATGTCATTAGGCTGCTGAATTTTTTTGAGGGATTTCTCACCTTTTATTTTATTTTGAGTACTTTTATTATATTCTTTATTCATTTACCCTCATCCAAATGATTTGATAATTACAATACCATAAATTAAAATTAATTTTATTATTATAATGAAATATTTCGTCATCATATGTATTTTCCCCCACCTCTTATACTAAAAACGATAACACAGTCCGAGATGTGCTAATCTATCACAATCAAGGGCGAAAAGTTCAAAAAATTTCTTACCATCTTCAATTATGGATATAAAACAATTTTTCTGTTTGAAATAAATTAGAATATATTTATTTCATCTTATGAAATGTTCTATAATCCTTTAAAACCCATAATATAAAATAATAATACAAAACAAGTTCATTATGCAAAAAACTGCCAAATTAATCCATGTTTTTTTATTATCTTTTATCAAACAAGTTATCCTCATGTTATGTAACCCAAAATCATTACATGATAAATTATATCTACATAATATCACTCAAAATATCTATTAACAATTCTGGGTTTTTGATCACATTTCAAATGAACTTCCATTCATGAATATAAGTAAATCGATCAAGAAAACCAAGGCAGAAAATGCTTCCAAAACAATAAAATTGAACCTCTTAGACCCAAAAAAGGAAATTTATTAACCTAATAAGGCTATAATAAAATAATTAAACGTATAAGTGGTTATTTAATTATTAATTAATAAAGATAAATTTGATTATTCAGGACATTAATATCAATCATGGAACACCATCAGACATAAGGTAAGCAGTTTCTTATATCACTTTTAAATCTGTTAGGTTTCCATTGTTCACCACTTAGTTCTTGCATGTGGTGTATTGTGTACACCCATTTGATATAAATAATCATGACTCACATTATTTTATGGTATTATATGATTAATTTGATGGTTATTAATTTTTTTCCATGTGACTCAACTTTTTACAATGTAGTAAGGGACTTTGTCTCAATTTCCATTTCATAGAAAATTACTTGGTATTGTCCACCTAATCTTTATTATGTGTTGTATAAATGGACCCTTTGAGATAATTTTTAATTTTAAATTGTAAATATCTTATATATACATATTTTAGTTTCATGTATATGATTATTGTCTTAATCCATAAAACCATTTACATACGGTTCTTATTTGGAATGTTGTTTTAACTATGGAAATATTGATGAAATTGTATCCTCTACACTATATGGATATTGAGAAGACAGATTTCAATTGTATTAAATATATTTATAATGAATTTTTTGGACTTATAGTGATGGGTGGGACTTTATATAGCCCCTTGATGTGTCGATAGATCCACTCAGGCAAATCATTTGGCGACAAACCCTACGAGTTTGTTTCCAAAAATCTGACGGGTTTCTACCCACAGACATAAAATGTTTTGACCGAATAGTGGAATAATGTGATAGATACATGAATTCAAATTAATAATATTATATTTTTTTTCATTTTTTGTTAGTACTATCTATGATTTTTTTCACTATGACAATATATAGGTATGCAGTTTATTCAGTTTATTAATGGCATGTGTTTCTCATTTATTTACCTTACCATATTGACTATGCCAAATTTTTTATGATTCATTTCTTTTTTATTCATGTTTCCAATATTTTTAAACCGTTCTGTGAATTTGTGCTCACCCATTTCATTTTTTAACTTCAATAAGTACTGAGGAGGAGACCATTTATTGATTTCACTTGGATGCAGTTTATTAGTTTTTGTTATGTAATTTATTTTGTTACCTCTACCAATGTAATATGAGTTACATGTATGCATCTAGTTTCTTCAATACTATTAAACTAATTGTTACTTTGGAATTTCATTATGTTTAATCGTTACAATGAAATAATTAATGCACCGGCTCCAGGCATATGGGGTTAGGGTGTTATAGTTGGTATCAGAGGAAGTTTAGTAGCAAGCTTGAAATTATATTTAGAAAACATAGATTAGGGAACAAACCCCTATGATATTCTTTTAGGGTAAAAATACAAGAATATCCTGGTATTTTGTTATGGAATATATTATTTGGATCATTCTAGAAAATACACCCCTTTCTGGATAATAAAGTGCACATGGTTCTGAACCAAATGTGTCGAGGAATGAAAACTATGGAAAGGAGATTCATGATTGACCCGGGGTATCCTGGTACAAGACAACATGGCTTATAGGTCCCCTAGTTTGACAGTACTAAGGGACATTATTAAGATAATTCAAATTTTTTTTACAAACCATTATGAAGGATTTAAAAGTAAATATAATTTTTTTAATGATTATGAGATTATTTGTGCATAAATTTTCAGATTATATGAAGTGTTTTCTTTTTAGAAATTATAAACTATGACCTAATTCAGTGTCTGTCATTGTTTAGTGATGGTTCGTAATGGAATAAGTTGAATAAACACCTATGGATAGTGTTGAGATTTCCTCACCGAGCAAGTCAACATATTCAATTTCATAATAGATCAAATCAAGGCCATATTGGGACAACATACTCCAGATGTGAATAATAAACAATTAATAGCTATACTGGATCATTTCAAGCATCAGAAGCTTCCATCTATTTGTGGGAACACTAATATTGTGGTAGCTAAGTAGTAGATCAAGTCCTGTTAAAATATATTTCTATAATTAAGATGCAATGAAAATGATAAGGCAGTTCTTGAAGTATATTGCCTCAAGAGTGATGTTGATCAATAGTCGTCCTTGATCCAGAATACCACGGAGGAAAAATAAATAGAATATATGGAATAGAGAATAGTTGTGGAAATATTTTTTGACAAATATTTCCCTCATGAACAATTAACTGAAATGATTAGGAAATTCATTAGCCTAAAGAAAAGGGATGAAGATAATGTTGTGGATTATGAGGCCACATTTTTAAGATTATCCATGTATGTTATAGATTATGTATGTGATTAGTAAGACAAGATTGATCATTTCTTTAAAGGTATTAATCCAAGTCTTTGATGGGCACTGGATTTTAAAAAAATTCATCATATGTTGAAATTGTATTAAGTGTCATAAAAAAAGAAGAAGGAATTTTCTAGATCAAATTTGTTCAAGGGAAATCATTATAATAAGAGGTATTATAATAACCAAGGAAAATATGAAATTCCATATAAGAAGAATCGAACGAATCAATTCCGAATATGAGAGAACTGTGGAACAAAACAATCTAGAAAATGCTTGGAAGGCATGGGAGTTTTATATAAGTGTGGATAAAAGGGTCATCAATCTAGTTAATGAAAGGGGAGGAGACAAGTTAATTATGTTCAATTCTTAAATTTTAGAGAGAAAGGACACTATGAAAATAATTTTCCTAAGTTCCAAGGATACATGCCTCAGAAAAGGCCATGATAGAAAGGGAAAGCTTTTGCGATTACAATTGAGAAGGATGATGTTCCAAATAATGTGGTGCCAAATACTTTAATTGTTTCCTAAAACTGATCCAAAGTTGTATTTTATTATAAATCATCACATTCATATATATTGCCCCAATTTTCCAAGAATATTATATATGTCCAATTTGATTTAATAAAGGTGTTATCGGTCAAAAATCCTTGGGGGTTTATCATTGAAACAAATATTTTTTGATTAGTCCCCATCATGACACATAAACGTTATTTAGTTTTTATCCTTTTCATTATACAATGATTGAATTTGATATAACATTCGGTATGAATTGGATATAAGATTATGATGTAATGATCTATTATAGGAATATGAAAGTTACAATTTATTATGAAGATATAGAATCCCTTATCTTTAGAGCAGAATCCTCTCCATTTGATTCTTATCTAGATCCCCCAGTAGCTCTACTAAATTCAATTCATTTTGAGAAAGAGGACACAATATCTATGTGTGAGAAAAAACTATTAAAATTGAAGACATACCTATTGTGCAAGAATACATTGAGGTATTTCCATGGGATTTACCTAAATATCCTTCAAAGAAATAATTTTACTTCTCTGTTGATTTAATTAATGGTGTAATATATATATATCAAATACTCCATATATAATGGACATTATGGAATTATTGGATCAAAAATAACACATAGAAGAATTTAGTGAAATAAGATTTAATCGACCTAATGTTTCTCCTTGGGGATCCCTTATCATCGTTTCCAAGAAAAAAGATGGATCCCTACGGCTACGTATAGATTACAGGGAAATCATTGCTATTATAATAAATAACAAGTATAATCTTCCATACATTGATGATTTATTTTATCAACATCATGGAGGCCAATATTTTTCTAATATTGACCTTCGATCATGATATCATCAGCTATGTGTGAGGAAGAAAGATATTCTAAACACAACATTTCAATCCAATTATGGGCATTGCAAGTTTGCATTAATTAACTTTGGAATGGCTAATACACCATCTATTTTCACGAATTAAATGAATATATTTTTCAAGGAATATCTTGAGGAATTTGTTGTGGTATTTATCGATGATATCCTGGTAATATCCAAAATCTATACTGACCATGATAATCACCTGAAAAATATTCTGAAAACTATTAGAAGAAATGAATTACATGGGAAGTTTAGCAAGTGTGAATTTTGGTTTCAATCTATTTCTTTTCTTGGCCATATTTTCTTGATGGATGTAATATTATTTGATCTTTTAAATAAAAATTCAATCCTATAATGGCCCACACCCATGAATACAATCGAGGTATGTAGTTTTACTATCTTAGTAGGTTACAATCGGTGTTTGCTTTAGAAATTCACCAAATTAGCTAACATTCTAACCAAGCTCACATGCAAAGTGGTTAAGTTTTTATTGAAAAAATAATTTACCAAATTCTTTGTAGAATTGAAAATAAGATTGTCCACTGCACCAATTTTGACTCTTCCATCAATAAATAGTGTGTTTGTAAAAAACAGTGATACCTCAAATAAATGGATGGGTTTCATCCTTAGGAAAAATTATAAAGTAATTTCTTTTGCATCAAGGATGTTTAAGACTCATGATAAAAATTATCTTACTCATGATCTTGAGTTAGTAGTCATAATCGTTTCACTAAGAATATGGACACATTATCTCTACGGTGAATGATGTGAGATATATAAGGATCACAAGAGTTTGAAATACATTATACATAGAAAGAAATGAACATGAGGCAAAGGAGATGGCCCGAGTTACTCAATGATTCTAATTATTCAATACACCACCATCTTGGAAAGGAAAATATGTTGATAGAGGCATTATGTAGGAAAGATCATGGAATTTAGACCCAAATGAGGATTAAGAGATATCCTATATTCATGGATCTAATAAGGATGGATATAAGAAATTTTTTGCAATTTTAAACATCTTTCCTCTTCCAAATGATTTATAAACCATCTTTATTCGAGAATATAAAAATCTCTCAATATGATGATGAGAATATATAAATGGAAATTAAAGCAATTAAGGAACTAAGATTGATAATATTTGTGTATGTGGATGGAGTTCTAAAACTTGGGAAGAGTTTATGTGTTCCATTAGTACTTGAGTTAAAAAATTGATCTGTTTGATGATGCTCATATATCAAATTTCTCTATAGACCCTGGTAGTACGTAGATGTATAGAGATCTGAAGGAACATTTTTTCAAGGATAACATAAAGCCATAAATTTCTGACTATGATCCAAGGAATCTAGTTTTTCCACAAGTGAATACTGAGAGACAACATCCTAGATGGGTCATAAAACCTATACCTATTCCTATATGGTAGTGGGATGACATTATGATGGATTTTTTCATATGACTATTGAGCTCACCTAGAAGGAATGATGCAATATGGGTAATTGTTGATCATCTCACAAAATCATCAAAAAAATTATATAAGAGATTATTTAACACTTGAGTGCCTGGAAAGAAATTATATGAATTATGTTGTAAGACTTCAAGGTGAACCTCTACCAGTTGTGTCTGATCAAGATCCCTGGTTTACATCAAAATTCTAGAAAATTCTTCAGAAGGATTTAGATAATAATCTTCATATGAGTGCTACTTTTCACCCCCAAACTGATAGGAAGCTTGAAAGAACTATTCCATCACTAGAAGACATGTTGAGATCATGCCCTCTTGACTTTCAAGGTATGTGGGATTAATACTTTCCTTTATTGGAATTTTCCTACAATAATAGTTTCCATTTTAGAATTCAAATGGAACCATATGAAGCATTACATAGTAATATGTGTCAAACTCCAACTTGTTGGGATTAAATTGTTTAGAAGAAAATTATAGGCCCACAACATATCGAATATTCAACTGTAAAGATAATGAAAATTAAGGCCCATATTAATGTATCCCAACGTAGGAAAAAGGGTTGTGCTGATAACCAAATAACGGATTTGGAATTTCAAGAAGATGGTAATGTATTTCTAAAAGTATCTTAGTGGAAGGGTGTCTTATGGTTTGGTAATAAAGGGAAACTGAGCCATAGGTACATCAAGCCATTTTAAATTTTTTAAAGGATTAGAGTTGTAGCATACCTTTTACAAATTCCACAAATTCTATCAATGTTCATAATGTGTTTCATGTGTCATTATTAAATATAATCAATGTAGACCCTTCTCATGTACCCACCTATGAAAAAAATATAGTTGGTACCTGATTTGTCATACTATGTTGATAATATTGAGATTCTTGAAACAAGAGTTAAGGTATTGAGAAATTATACAACTCATATAGTAAAGGATCTTTTGATAAACCATAAAATAAAGGAAGTAATGTTGGAACCTGAGGATGTTATGAAGAAGAACCACCCACATATTTTTAGAGAGTAATATGCATGAAAAATTTCTAAGATGAAATTTTCATAAGTGGGAAGAATCTAACACCCCAAACTTTTTATCCTTAATAAAAAGGCATCTACCATGGGGCCAATCCAAAGGGAATGGCTGAACTATGAGAAATCTCATTCCTACAATAATTAGGATATTTAGAATGAAATTTCATGGTCCGAGATCAAATAAACAACTAATTTAGTGAGAGTAACCAAATATCTCTATCTTCACTACCATTTGGACGAAATCATCCTCAATGATTGATCACACTACCTCATCTTTCTATGGAATGAGAAAAAAATAAACTATGTTAACTCTAATTATTGCAATAATTTGGATTTCTTGGACATCTCCCTGGGAGTCGACCATGAATACCTAGTGCCTCAGAGGACTAATATATATCCTATTTTCATGATATTAAACTGTATGTGTTTAATAAACTATATATGGTTTGATTTCGACAATAATGTTGATAAGTTGGATGCCTCATAATGGGTCAATCCCTTTCTCATAATATTAATCGAATCCTTGTATAGAAATGTTCTTTAAAGTAATTATTTATACGGATTCATCATATAAATAAGATTCTCATTACATTTAAAATGATGATGAACCTAATAAACATAATCATGGATACACTAATGAGACCCCCCTTTTCCTTTTTTCATCAACGAGATTAAATTTAATTTTAATATAAGAATAATTGATCTATAATAATTCATTTGGGTAAATGGTATTGTATTAGTATTAGGAAGAGATTCATGAACATATCGTAAATTAATTGGAGATTCCCATATTATGGAACAATTCCCCTCAAAATGTGTGATGTGCCCAACCTTTCATTCTCTCGTCTAATGAAATTACCTAAGAGTTGTTGGATCTAAACCCCCAATTATCCACATAACATTGGAAAGTAGGATTGTACCCTATTATAGATAAGGGTACCATTGGCAGTTTCCATTAAGATCGATAGTGACACTATTTTAATGATTTTCCATGAAATCAAACCCCTTTAATCAACTATCAAGCCCGACCAAGCCCGCATCATTTATAGTATCCCCAGTCATCTCCTACCCATCAAAACAATGTTTTTACATATAAAAATACTAATATAACATACCCTAAACATTTTTTGAGAAAATTAATCTCTTTATCAGAAATCACTTCTTTAGAGGCTAAAATTTTACAAAGATATTACATATATATTCATTTGAAATGAACCAAATGTAATTAAAAAGGAATCTTAATTAAAATATTTTCCATGATGAGGGATAAATGTTTTCATGTGGTGCATATTAAAATATAAATTATTTACAAATTGGTTGTAAAAATTTAGAATAACCTTATTTTAAATTACATAAGAAATTCATTTAAAAATTTGAAATTTAAAAATAGCTGAATTTTATTTTAGTAAATATATATATAGAATATTAAAAACATTATTGATAAAATTTTAAGTTAAATGTGGACATGGAATAAATGATTCCAATCTGAAGAGAAAAACATGGTTTCTTTTACATAAAATCATTATTTCGATCCCATGAGTACATAAATAGTGTAAATGGAGAGGGTAATGTGTAACCCTTAATAATAACTAGTGGGTAAAATAACATATAATTTCGGAGATAAAGATTATATAATTTCATCATAGTAAAATTTAAGCATAAAGAATCCTGATAAAAATGAGATAAAAAAATGAAACTATTTCAGATTTAGTAATATTTGAATCAATTATAGTTGGATGATTGAAAATCATATGGATATATAAATCTAATAAATAAAAATTGTATGATTCGAAAATATATTATTAGGTAATTTAAAGACCATAATAATAATGAATTGGGGTATTACATCAAAACAAATCTCTATAAAGAAAAATTGAGATGAAAAAACAATTATATTATATCAAACTTGATTCGTAAGCACACCAACATCCTGTATAAAAAAATTTATTCATTATATTTTTACAGAAACCCATAGTAATTCAAATAAAACCATAAATGTCTTAATTATAACAACTTATCAAATGTTCATTAAATATAACAACCCTGATCTTTATTACACATTTTAACATTCCTTATTACATAAACTTGAACTAAAGATAACTCATAGGATCGAGAGGTCTAGTATCTTTGGGGATTATGAACATTACATGATAAATTTATACAAAAATTACAACATGTTTTTGGAAAACTACTTTTACATGACCACAAAATTACTTCATACTAAGAATTACATGAGATAAACTGAGGACATATATAAGAAAAGAGTGACCTATAAATCCCATAAATGAAGTAAATAACGCATAAAATGAAGAATACAATACGTGTTAGGTAATAGGAATATCATTGGATCATTATAAAAACATGAACATAAAGGCATGATATAGCATGAATATCATAACATGGAAATGTGGAAACAAAAAACAACATGATATTATCTTGAGCCAATGCTCAATACTCATAGATTAACATGATATAACCATAATTATAGAATAATTAGCTTGGTTAAACCCAATTTGAACTTGGTGAATCATGATACTAAATATCACTCAATTCATTGGACTATTATCCGGGTGCACCCTTCTTAATCATTTCATTTTCATGTATAAGTGAGTCGCATATATCATACAACATGTATTCATTAAAAATCATAATTTTTTCTAAGAAAAATAAATGTGGAATATGTGAATATGTAGCAATTATATAACTAAATGAGATTAAATGTGAATACCATTGATAGATAAATGGGTATGGTATTTACTACATGATGATTTTAGTATAGAAAATTTGGGTGCAATTTCAGCAGCATAACGTCGTCCAATATAAATTTGTATAATAGGTTGATGAGAGATAAATTAGTCTCTAATAATTTATTAATGAAATGGAATTTCATAGGATCATATAACATAATATCCCCAAATATGAAATGGGATTTAAATTCATAATATAAAATAAATTCTTTAATAGAAATGAGAAGAAAGAAATCTCTTACTAAACTTTGGCATGATAACGGGTTTATATGTGAGGGCATAATGATAGATAAATGGGTCACTAATCATTAAAAAATAACACAGGAAGTATGTTGGAGGTCTGAAAAAAACCCCATCATTTATAATTGAAAATAAAATGGCATAAAAATATATGGAAATTTGGATAAAAATGAGAATAGAAGGAAAGTGAGGATCCCTTATGAAAATTAGGCATGGTAAAAGGTGTACATAAGGGTTCATAAGTGTGATAAGTGATAGTGAAAGATGATATAATCATTTATAAAATAAATGGGAAGTAAGTAGTATATTTAATAACATATCCCAACATAGGAATAAAAGAAATTTGAAGACATAACATGAAACAAATTCTTGATAAAAGAGGAGGGTGGAATATCCCTTACTTGGTAGTGTGATCTTAAAGGCTTAGAAAAGGCTTCTTGGGAGATTCAAGGAACATTGGGAGGTATATAGAGAGTATGGGATAGATGGTGGTCGAGATCCAAATGTTTTGAGTGAAGATAAATTTGATATTGGGTGGGTTTATATATGAAATGTGGGGGAATTATTTATTATTTAGGTTTTGGACCCTATATGCTAAAATATTCTAAACCACAAACCATACCAAGGAATTTTACCCTGTTTTATGGAAATAGGGAGTGGTATAAATTATTTTAAAAGGATAAGGGCTGAATATATTAAAACATTTCTCTTTCTTATGTCGATGTGAATCACCCTTTCAAGGAAATTATTTTAAAATCCTAGAATATTCTGTATGTCTTGGAGGAATCATTATGGATTTTTAAAATAAATCAAATAAACATAAAATTAAATTATTTTAATTGAAAATATTTATTTTTCAAAATATCCCCTTTATAGTTTTTTATTAAATCACTACTGGACCATTATGATATCATAAAACACATTATATATTCATACGGTATTTAATTTTTACCTATAAATTCATCTATATCATAAAATTATGAAAATTTAACCGTTGGATAATTTCAAAATCTGGATTCAAAAAATAATTTTCATTATATCTAAATAATTTTTTAAATATATTAATTTTAACTTTTAAATAGAAAACACATATTTATTGAAAATTCATAGGTTTTGACAATAACAGTTTTCAAACCATAGTGAAAATTACAGCTGAGTTCATAAATATTATATACTCATTTATTATTCATAAAATTAATTAGATAATAATACTTTATTAACATTTTAATTATTTCAAAAATTAATTAATTCCATAAAATAAATTCTTTAAAAATACACATTATGTTTTTTCGTATAAAAATATTTATTCTTATCAAACTGATTACCTAATCATTAATAGATTAAGAACTAATATAATCATCATTTATAAGAATTGTTTTTATTATATTATCGTTAAAAACATAATTTTAATATAATAATATATATTTCTCAGAAGTACCATTTTTTCCTGAAAATATAATTTATCAAATTCATCATTTTTAAAGAAATACTATTCTCATAATGTAATTGATGAAAATGGAATTTTATTTATAGAAAGGGATTAAAAATAATTAATTAATACCTTGTTACATGACCCCTTTTAACACCATCATAAGACCTAATGGTAAGGTGTGTCATTATTATAGACTCTTGGGGCGGCTTGGATAACATCTCCCGGGTTGTAATCTCTATTAACTTGAACTTCTCTCAGAGGCGATTTCTTTCACGATTAACGTGTTGAATCTCAGCTTGGTCTTGGTCAAGAGAAAACACCAATGATGCTACCTCCTTTATGACCTCCAATAAATAAGATTATTACAACCCAATTCTATTGTATGAGACCATCCTCTCATTTTTATTTGTCGAAAGTTTTTTTTAATTATTATATTTATATATGTGGTGTTATCACTATTCAATGGCTAAATTATCAATATTAATGATACATAATAGTAATTTAAACCCAATAATAAAAAAAGAGTGCATGTGTTTTATATATATAGAAGACATTAAACAAATGTATTTTTTTCATAAATTTGTATCTCGTTACATTAAAAATCAATCATTTTCATCATCATTTTATGTGTTAACTGCTTTTTTTTCTTGTATCTCTTATTTCGTATATTATGGATATTTTACCTTGATCAGTGTTCTATAATTTCAATAAATATAATCATTATATAAATAAAATATATATTCAGTATATATATTTTTTAAACTATTCATATAAATTATTTTTGAAAAATTAATTGCTTCACTACAGAGAGATTGTTTTCCATACATACGCACAAGTGAAGTTTCTATTTTTTGATTGAGGGAAAGAATGGAAAATATTAATTAATCATTCCAAAAAAATTCATATAATATAAATTAAATATATAAAAATTTATTCCCTCATAATTACGAACCATGAAAAATGGTGGTGTAAAATGATTCATATCACTACATAGAGGTTTCAGTCCACATGTACTCCTGAAAAATACTTCTGTCACCCATTTGATTGTTGTGAGGTGGTAAATGGGTGTATCATATTAATAATAACATCAGATTATTTTTTTCATTCATGATTAAGTATTTTTTATCAAAAAAATAAATTTTCATAACTTATATGAATAAATAAAATTGAAAAAGTTTGGTTAATATCAATACCTCTTCTTTGAGAGAAAACCTTTGGCTTACACCTTATGCATTTAATGATTGATGATAGTAGATTACTATAATATTAGGATGAATAAAATTATTATATAAAAAATTTTGATTAGGTATTTCCTATTCTAAAATTTCTAAATGTTCTGAATAAGTGATGAGAAGAGGATTCATTTTACAAGTGAGTGGAGGGCCACACATGGAATTTCATAAAGTAATTCAATTTTTTCAGGTCAATTTCATAGGAAAGTGAATACAAATGGAAATGGATTTAAAGGTCGGTTAATATATGTTTGAAATATATTAAAAATTATTTATTTAAGATATTATGGTTTTAATATTACCCATATCTCATGGATTAACCACCCCCCCACCCCCCACAATGTAAACCCATTTTAACCACAACTGTTGTAACAAAATTTGATTTTTCAGTATTCACTATGAATATATATTAAATTGATCCAAATAAGATATATTAAATATAATTAATACAAAAATTATTCTATATTAATATATTTAATTTATATTATTTTCATGATAAAATTTTAATTAAGTGTAAAAACCATAATGAAAACTTATTTTTGAAAATTGAATTTTTAATCATAAGACAAAATTTATATCCATTATACTCATTTTAAAAACCATAAACTGAATTTTAATATAGTTTATTTAAAATTTAAAATATTCATTTCATTAAAATAAATAATAAATTAATTTCAATTAATTTATTAAGATAAAAAAAATGAATGAATTTTTTTTTTTACAAAAATGTGGTTTTATGCAAAAAAATTAACTTATACCAAAATCAATTATAATGATTATTATTATGAAATTAATAATATTATATTAAATTAAATGATAAATAAATTAATTTTAGACAAAATTCAGAACATAATGCTTGATTTACATGAAAATAAATAATATTTAAAAAAATATATGTATTTTCACTATTCACTAAAAAATAAACCTTTTTAGGCAAAGCCTAAAAATTAACCCCAATAAAATACGAACATGTGAATTATAAAAATTATAATAATTTAATAAAATAATGTTTCTAAAAATAATAGAAATTAAATATAATTTTTTTGCCCTGAATGAAATAAAAACTGATTTTGATGAAAACTTATTTTTAAAGAATAAAAATATTTTAATGAAAATTGAATACTTATATATTTTTCATTAATAGAAAAAATTTAATTAATAAAATATTTTAAACATATTTTTCCTATATAGTTTATTAATATTCATACCTTCCATAATAATGGCAGAGTTTTAAGTGTTTATTGTATCAGGGTTCATGTGGACTCTAGGTTACATATAAGTCAATATATTTAATACATCATGTTATATTTCAACAGAAATAAATATAAAATTATGGGTTGTCACATTCATTCCTATTAGTTCTATTAATTAACCATTAGAATTCATGGAATAAATGAATTTTATCATCCACAAGTACACTTACAAAATTTTAATGTATTTTTTGATAATGTCTTGAAATAATCTTAAACCAGTTATAAGCATGATAGTCGCTTATATTTTATTGAGAACATTATTGGAACATCTACATTATGTTAAATCATTTTATGTTACATATTAATACATTATGTTTGTTTCATCGGTCATATTATTTCTACAAAAGGCATATTATTAGATCTTGAAAGTATTTAAGTTGTCATTTCATTCCAAAAAAGAATGATTTTTTATAAGATATGAATATTTATATGATTAGAAATATTTTATTATAAGTTTTATCATATTTATAAAGACACATTTCTCTTAGGAATACATTGATATGTATATGTACTAATATTAATGGAATTTTTATTCCAATAAATCATTTCATGAACATAATCCTAAAATTCAATCAGAATATATCCTTGTCTTTTAAGAACATTGTGTGGGATATATTTACTTTTTTAATTCATCTTGGTCTGGTTCAATTTGGGTTTTCATATAGGGAGAATATTTTATAGCCAACATGTTAGTATATTTTATTATACAAGATTATAACTATCCAACTAACTATCTAAAATTATCTACTGGTGTATATACATAAAAAGAACGATGTTCATAACTCTTTAGTAAAAATTACATTATGTTCTCAAATAAAAATCTTTTGAAACATATAATTTCAATGAAGGACCTTAACATGAGAAAAAAGTGTCGAATATATTTTGTATATATGTTTATATTTTACATAGTTTATGCACATATGAATTTAAATTTATTAGTCAATGCATTAAGATAAAATTCAAATAATCACATTTTTTGAGAGACCTTT
Organism: Viscum album; assembly: GCA_963277665.1. Classification (NCBI taxonomy): domain Eukaryota; kingdom Viridiplantae; phylum Streptophyta; class Magnoliopsida; order Santalales; family Viscaceae; genus Viscum; species Viscum album. Next base: position 2,059,969,294 of record OY728126.1, on the reverse strand, counting down.
GTCTAATGGAAATTGATGGCGGTCATTATTGGATTTCACATGAAATGTGTACAGAAAGACCTGGTTTTAGTCTTATTTCTAGTCACCCTTACTCATATCATGATAAAAAATTTATTGATTATCATCGGATAGACCCTTATTGTCTATAGGTGAGTTCAAACTTCAATTATGGGGAGACCAATAATGGTTAGATAGAATATTCAAATTAAATGGTTAACTTTTGATAATGGATTTTAGTTCCTCCATATTACCAATAGTAAATCCTGTGTTATTATCAGCGTTCAATGTTATTAATCCATATAGTGCTCTTAATGTATGTAGGGAAATGGAAGACCAATTATGGTGGTGATGCATGAAATGGAATGTGGCCAAATAAGTTGTAAGATCTATCACTTTGAAGGAAGTTAAGTCCAGACATATATGACTAGATGGCATGTTATAGTAATTTTCTATACTAATATAGGAATTTTATAATATTAATATAGAATTATTCTTAGATATAATATAGAAAATTTTCAATAATGAACTCATTTGGGATACTGTGGACCAATTCAAGAATTCAGCACATTTCCACCCAATTTAGTAGATGAATACATTAGTTGAATTGGAAAATCAAAATATTCCCGAAGTGATCAAATTTCTTAGGGTTTGAATATTTATTGTCTTTGAACATGACCCTATATTAACCTCACAATTTTCTTGGTTCATGAAATAGTCCCTTTTAAACTGGTTGACCATGAGAAAAACATATCATCCCCAAACTTATGGTCGGTCAAAGAATACAATTAAGTAATTTGAAGAAATGTATAGCAATTTTGTGATTGACATTGATGGAGCATTGGAAGACAAATTTTAGTTATTTTTTATATACTATAATTATGGTTATTAGGACATGATATATATGGATCTTTATGTATCTATGTATGGGAATTCATTACATACAATACATTTTTTTGTAAAGACATGCGAAACATCACTAATAAGACAAAGTCTAGTACATGAGACTGCTGAAAAGATACAAATGATTGGGAAATAGATTTATATATCAATGATTCATCATAAATCCTATGTTAATTTGTTTTCACAGTCCCTTTTCCTTTAATATGGTAGATCATGTATTTTTACATGCTTGACAGAGGTTATGGCATCTTTGTTTGGGTTTGTAAGGGATGTTGGATCCTCAAAATACTTGACCTCTATAAATACTGAAACATATCAATGAGAATTATTATAAATAAGATCTACCATCATCATCCTCATTTCAATATTTATTAATGAAGAATAAGAGATTAATAAATGGATAAAGCAATCCGGACCTACGGAGGACTAAATTATGGATGTTCGAGGGCATCCCCTCTGACTATGTTAACCCCCTCTAGTACCAATAATTAAATGAATGTAAAACTAGTGATACTGATGTCCTAGACTACCATGGATACAAGGTGATCCACGAACCTATTTCCCTCACTCTATGTGTGATTTATATGAATGTTACTATTAAGGAGGAATCTACAAATTCTTGTAATATAAGATATGGATCATGGGATCATACCTATGCCATGAAGAGAGTTATAGAGAATGATGGAATCAGTTTCAACTTCTTTCAGAACAATGTTTCTAGGGATCATAGATTCAAACTAGTAAGCATAACCTTTCCTTCCAGTTGAAGTTATTTTCCGCATCCGAATTGGAAATTAAAGGCCATTCTAACCCTTCCTCTGGAATCATGTACAACCCCCTCACCTTTTAGGTATCATTATATACCAGATAAATAAGTGTTTAATTTGAGGTACTTGAAGGGAGGAATCCATCCATCCTAGTGACCCTAGGAGACATTGTGTGAGGGTTGGTCTGGGATATTACTCACTAGTATCGGCCTTAGGGTAGGGGAATCACACCAATTGTTGAGAAGACGAACCAAATGCACTGTCTATTCACACCATAATTTTAAGTGTGAACATAAAATACAATTTATTGAATGGAAGAGATATATTACTAGAATATATCATATATAATAATTATTCGATATATAAGGAGACTAAATAATGGGAGAACCATATGATAGAAAAATGTTTAGAACCTCTGCAATGTGCTGATAGACTCATGTATTCATGGGATTGAACACCCAACAGTGGGGAGAATGTGGAACCCTGGATTTTGGGCACATCCATATTTAGAATCATTTTCTTATAAATGGGGAGGTTATATTGGTTCATTGTAAGGGTTTGGAGGAGTAAGTAGGGATGAATTAAAAATATAACAAACTTAGTTGGTTCACAATGTGAATTTTCATTAATGGGGTCGTTATTTTTTGAACTAATTTAATAGAATCCCATCTGAGGAAAATTCATAGAATTAATTGTATTCAGGACCTGACTATATTTAATAAAATTTTAGTTATACATGACTTATTTTTCAGGGTACTTTCTATCTCAATTTTTCATAGTTTTAATGAATATTTCACAATGTGAATAATGTTGGGTCTAACTGATATATTAATTTACATTCAATTCAGTTATTATTAGACACATTATTTTTTATGATGATAAACAATATCTCTTTTGGATATTTTATAGATCATATTAATTCCAATTTTTTTAAACAAATCATTGAGCATTGGACCTCGGGAATCAAAGGAATAGAAAGCGGTTCCCAAATCTAAAAATCATAGAACAATTATTCTTATTGAATGATTTTTGAGGAAGGTAGATTATCTTGAATTACAATTAAATCACTTTTCTGATATATTTTTTTTCTAAAATGGATTGATCAAATTATTTGATGAAATAAAAATATAAACTACTTTTTGAGAACCTCCATATTTTTTGGTTCATAACTTATGGGTTAAAGGTCTCACGAATATAATGTTGAATGAAAAGATACTATAATAACTTTAAATATTGAATAAATTGGGTTTTGAGAACATGGAAAGACCCTAGATGGTGCCAAATTTTGATGCATTGGTGGGAATAATTGATGGCTTTGACTAGGTTATTATTCTGACTAGGGAAGACTAGGATGTACTACAAAATAATGGCCTGGGACTTGAAATATGAGAATAGATCATGATTTGGAATGTCCTGAAGGAATATTTTTATGGGAGATTCATTGTTATAGGTTTTTATGTGTTACACATGTGTGTGGGTATATTTAATAGTTGTGGGGTTTTAGTGATTTTTTATGAATTTTAGATTTTTTATTTTGAGGACTTTTTTATACTCTCTTATTATTTTATATAAAACATGAAGAACATTTTAGGAGTAAGTGGATGAAGATCATATATGGTAAATTGTTGGAGTCTATATTAGTGTATCTGTGGTTCCCAAACAATGTTTTCTTTAGTTTTTTAGTCAATACATTTCATTTTCATCTTTTATTATTCTAATCATTATTTTATTATTCTATTGGATGTTTTTTACTCCATGCATCATATTTTGTTTCATCATTTTTTCGTTTGTTGGTTTTTTATATTTGTGAAGTTTTGTTAATGTTTATATGTAAAATTTTTAATAAAGAACATGAGTAAAAAATTACTTAAAAAATACCCCAATTGACAAAAAAATACAACCATATAAATAATGAATGTGAAAGATATGAACGACCAACTTAATTCACCAATCCCATATCACTAGGTTGAGGCCCAAGAAAAGGAATTGATGGGAATATAGAAATATGTAATTGATTCAAAAAAACTATGACATAGAATTATATGATAAATAGTATATAAAAACATTATTATCCACAATTTATACTCCACAACTAATAAATAATTTTTCACTGGTAGAGAAAAATGAAATCTAGTGATGTTGATCAAGTAATAAATGTTATTATAATGAGAATCATGAATTTTGGTGATCAGGGGTCGAGGAGGGTTAATCACAAATACAATTGACTTATTTGATATATGACTGGGGTGTGTGGGCTTTTAGGACTAATAATATTTTTTTTTGTATTTTTAACATACATAACATTTATAAATGAAATTTATTATTGTTGAATGAATAAATGAATCATTTAAGTAATAAATATATAGAAAACTCATGCACTTATTTGGTAATTTTGAAGAATTAGATATTATTATACTTAAATGATCATAAAGAATCATAAATTTGGAAAAAATATTCATTTAATTATGATAACATTAGTAGTATATATATAGGGCTATGATAAATTCAAATTGACACAAATAGAAGAAGCAATGTTTTTGACCAGTAGGATAATACCCTATGATTCCCATTTATTAGAGATTTTTAGAGATATATAATAATTGATATTTTCTTTTGATCATTCCCATGATTAGTTCCAATAAAAACTCACAATATATACCATGTAATGGAAGATTTTAAGCTCATCAATATCATGGCCCAAACCATGTATGTGCAACCACCCCAAGAAAATATCATCACCACACACTATACCCTTATAGAATTTACTAGTGACAAAAGGGATCTATATCTAGACCTTTATAGTTTGAATTTTAATATTTTCTATTTAACAAATAATGGCTACAATTATCCCCTTTATCTTTAATTATTAAATAATAAGTTTGATAAAAAATTAGATTTGGATAAAATGAAAATGAAAATTTATTTTTGGAGAAATATATTGTTTCCATCAATATACACATTTGATGAATTTAATGATTTTTAAATAAATTATATTTTTATAAAATATTATTATTAAATAATTTTTATTATATTTAAATGAAAATATAATTTTACACAGTTAGATTTAATGTGATATGGGATACAAAACTATTATTGTCAAAAAACCAAAAAAAAATTGGCAAATGGGTATTTTGATTCAAACCTAAAAATTTTCATATTTAAAGATTTATTTGGATAAATTAAATATTATTTTTGAATTAAAAATGTAAAAATTATCCAATAAAGGTTTTTTAATAATTTTCTTGAGTGAGTCCAATTTTTTAGAGAAATTTAAATACAATATATATTATGACATCATAATGAACCAATAGGGAGTTAATATATGCCATAAAAGTTATCCCAAATAAAAAATATTTACCCTTCAAAAAATATATGATTCAAATTTATTTATAAATTTTATAAACCCTATATTAATATTACAAAAAAAATATATTTTATTTTAAGATATTAAATCAATTCTTGGTATTCATGACTCAGTTCCACATCACCAAACGTATTATTTAAATTAAATAATTTCTTATACATGTAAAATGATGAAAATAACATCACATTGGACTAAATAATGGTAAAACCCATTGGATGTTTTGTTTTTTTATTACTATGTCCTATAAAGTTAAAAGCCTTTGTTTGTAGACTAATAAATAATTCTCCACTCCTTTTCTAAATAATCCCACCAAAAATCAAATTCATATTTACTCAAAACCCTTGGGGCACAAAATTACTCTACATTTCCTTATATAGAGTCTTCTCAAGGTTTCATGAGCTCATAAGAAGCTGCTCCCAATCATTAATGAGTGACCTCTTAAGGTTAGGGATCCTCCACTTATTCTATTTATTTGAGAACATTCTTTTTCATATGCCATTTTAAAAATTGTTCATGTTGTATGATGTTATTAATTATTACAATTAATATCCATATGATTTTTAAAGTGATGATAGATCCCTTTTACTCTCATTAATCATTCCTATTAATCTTTATGTTACACCATTATTCATCCAAAATCATTATAAAAATTTTCATTCCAAACAATTTTGAAGTAAAGACCAATTCCCATTTCCACTCAATTTTATTCACCTAGATCTACATATCATTAATTAATTGTGGAATTTAATTTATTTAACTCATTCTCCTTAATCATGCGATTAAAAATTAAGCAATTCATACTTATATTTTATTATCTAGGTGCACACTAATGCATGTACAGGATATGATAGTGATGGGTGTGAATAAGATTATATCGCCCTCCAATGCATTAGATAAAGTTTTAATCTCATGATATTCCATATATGGTTTGTGGGAGGTTTAACTAGGAACACTATTTTATGTTTTTGTGGTGTTTATCCGTGAAATATATTTATGATTCCATGTTTTAAGTCATCATATTTATTTGTTTTCATTAATCTATCACGTTATATCAAACCTCATTATTCATGATTGTGATCATCCCCCGTCTTATATTACCTATATATACCACATATATCACTTGTAATAGTTTATGATATTCTATTATTTTTTATCCCTTACTAATATTTATAGCTCACATATTTCCTATGTACATCCAAAAGTTATCCCGTATAGTTTTCATAATAAAATTGAATTTTAAGAAAATGTTATGGATTTTTTCAATAATTTTAGTGTAATAATATTTCGTGTTTTTATGATGTGTGACTAACTTCCCAAGTAACATGGGATTTATGATATTTTGGGATTATTTTATTTATATATTTATGTAATATATCATGAATTATAGTTTATTAAAAATGGGGATGTCCTAGTTGGTACCAGAAGAAAGACGTGTTATTTTTGGGATTTGTATTAGAAAACTGTATTAAAATTATTGGGATATGTCTAATCATAGGAAAACGTCCCAAAATTTTGTTAATGTATTGATTAAATGGTTTCAAATCAAATATGTCCCTTTTTGGATACAAAAATTTGATATTTCTTCAGAACATTTATATATAGGTGTAATAACCCATAAAAAGAGTCAATTGAGTTTGTCTTGATCATTATCGGGTGCATGATAATTGTCCTCACAACACACTATGTTTGATGCTTCCATGGGATATACTTTTTAAAATTGACAATAAACTTATAAACAATTATTTTTGGAATAAAAAATATCTCATAAGATTTTATATTAAAAAATTAATCATGAATAAATTATATTGAAACAACTTAATTTATAGATTAATTAAAACAATCTATTATAAGATATCTCGTTAATAGAAATGGTTTTATATTTATTTTTTGATTAAATGAAATATAATCATTCATAATTTTACATTTATTTTATATCCAATGGCTATGAATAACAGGAACCGAGTCAACAAACAATTTGATGAACAATGTAATGACACCCAAAGGAGATGCCAAACTTGATGGAAGGTAATGTAAGACATATTTTGATTATGGAAAACTAGATATCTCAAATGATGATAAAAAATGGAACATAATTTAATTTATAAACATGAGAAATATCCTAAGGATTGTGTCTCAAAGAATTTCACCAGAAAGAGGTGATAAAGGTATAAATATTCAATATCATATGCATCAAAGATGTTTAATGTGACGCCAAGAGAAATTATCTAAAATAACTCAATGCTATTTTATATTTGTAAAAATGTTAATAATGTAGCTAATTTTTCTAAAAATATTGAGTAGTTAAATTAAAAAATTGATATATATATATATATATAGTTTAATATAAGGTATCCTTAATTATTATGTGTCATAAATGTTGAGAAGTTGGGAATTATCCAAGACAATGCTCTATTCCATGGTCTAATAAGCATTATGGGAACAAAAATTCTCAATGAAAAAGTGAAAAATGATGGTATTATACTGAGATGTATAATGATGACTGATGTACACATAAAATCCATTCTATAGTTGTGTTTATATTGTTTTATTTTAATTTATTCCATATAATAATATCATGTAGGTATTCTAAGAACACTGAGTCACTATCCTGAATGTGCTTATATCAATAGGGAAAACATATATTATTAATGTATCATAAGTGGATGTTTTTTGGAATGTTCAGGGAAATCATATCAATCTACCTTTATGGGACTTTTATAAAATTATTTTCGTGGATTTTATTTCCTTAAATAGAGCCAACATAAATTTCCAATATAATGAAATCTCCCTTCATATCGTGAATTTAACTATGATTAAAAATATGTTCAAAGAGGATGATGAATCTTATTTGTTACCAAAATCTAAATATTTTATATAATTTCCCTTGGAGAAATAAAATCATGAACTAATGATTAAGACAAAATAAATGAACATCCTTGATGAAACATGCATTGTAAGGGAACAAAATTATGTGTTTCCCAAAGACATATCTGGTCCTCCCTCTAGTTGTGGTGATGATTTCTCAATAAATATCATACCAAAGGATTTTATAATATTAAATAATCCATACATAATGGCCTTTGTTTAAAAATAGGATGTGAAGGAACAATTACAGGAGAATCTAGGTAAATGGTTTATACACCCAAGTGATTCACCTTAGGGTGAACCTATCCTCTTTGTTACAAATATGGATAGTTCAATGAACCTATTCATTGATTATATTGATATCAACAGATCACAATAAATAATAAGTATCCTCTTTAATGGATTTATGACTGTTTTATTATCCTTGTGGTTCTTAGTACTTCTCTAAGGTAGATCTTCAATCATGATATTATCAAGAAAAGTTAAAGAATGAGGATATCCCCAAGAGTGCTTTCATTATAGGCTATGTGCACTATGACTTCATTGTGATTCCATTTTTACTCTCTAATTGTCCAACTATCATAATGTGCATCATGAATAGAGTCTTTAGGGATTAAATTTCCATATATTTTGTTTTCCTTATAGATTATATTCTATCTTCCCAAAAACCACGGAGGAATTTTAGCATAATTTAAATAATCTATGAAAGACCTTGATAAATGAAAAATTTTATCCAAAGTACTGTAAATGGTGGTTTTGGTTTGGATAAGTATATTTCATTGTGTATGTTATAACAATAAATTAATATATTTGGATTTTTCAAAAAAAAAATTAATCTATGGATGTCCCAGGCCATCATCTATGAAGGAAATATATAATATTAATATATTACCAACATACTATCTCCAATTTGAGAGAAACTTCACAATTATATGAAGACCACTAACCATGATTACAAATAATATATTCAAGTGATTTTAGACCTATGACCTTGAACAAATATTTAATAAGGTGAGGAAGAACATAATCTCTACACCTTTTCTCACATTACCAACTAGTGGATAAGAAGTTGTGATTTACATTGATGCTTCCTAAAAGGTAAAGGTTTGTGTACTCGTGAAAAATTATAATATGATATACTAAGCTTACCACTAATTAAATATCCATGATTATAACATGCTTAAAAAAATGTGGTTATAGTTGATAAATGATTATTATTGTTCATGAATTACCATTCTATGAATGAAAACAATGTTACATATGCTCTAAGTAAAAAGGATACGATAACTCTATCCATAATGTGGATTGCAAGGGATCCAATTTTATTGGGAATTAAGAAGACATGAATAGAAATAATAAGAGTATACTTATACTGACTTTCTCAAAAAATTCCAATCCAAACATTATTATGAATATCGAGTGGCATTTAAAGGATTTTGAGTTTTTACTGAATAGGATGTAAAAATTATTGAGTTTAACTTTGCTAAAGATTGAGTTGAAAGGTTTGGAACACAGATACATGTCCCATCAAAAATAGAACTGAATATAGAACTTCTGAATGATGTGCATATATCATCCTACAATAGTAAATAATGAAATATTAATATTTATATAGATTTGAATAAAAAATTGTGGTGATATAACATGGATACGTATATTGTATATTTTTTATCTTGATGCTTAGTATGGAAAAAAGTCAAGGTGGAATGACCAAAGCCTAAGTATATGATTCATCCATTTCACATAATAGTGTAAATCTGGGATAACATAACCATTCATTTCATCATAGGACCCCCGAATACCCCTAATAAAAATAATTAAATATGGGTGGTAGTCGATCACCTTAACATTTTGGAACATTTCATTGTAATCAAGTATGATTATAGTCTTGAAAAACACTCCATGATATAAATAAGGTATGTTGAAACACTACATGAAGTTCAACTGTATATTCTATTTTATCATGATCATAAGTTAACCCCAAGCTTTTATAAAATCTTTCAGAAATAATTGGAATTATAAATGATCTTGATCACTACTTATCATACTCAAATGGATGTTTATTATGATATAATCATTCAAACATTAGAGTATATACTAGGAAAATGTTCAACTCATTTCCAAGGATATTGGAAAAAATACCTTCCTCTAGTGGAATTCACATATTACAACAACTTTCATTATTTCATTCCAATAAAACATTATAAGACTTTTATGTGAAGAGGTGTCAGACTATAGCATGTAGGGATGATGTTGGATAGAAAAAGGGGATGTTTCCTGATCATATCCAATAGATAACTGAGAGGTTACATACCATTGAACATCATATTAATTATTAATTAAATAGAAAATCTCTACGTACAATCTTTTATAGAACCTAGTGATTTAGGTCAAATAAAATGTACTCCTTTGTATATAACTATGTAATAAATTCATGATTTTTTGGAGAATGGAAATCATATACATAGATACATCTTACTTTTAAAGTCCACGATTGCAATATAGTGGCATCCTATCGACTAGAACACCCACAACAATTCTCTTAAGAACAAGATTTTTTCCCGTATCCGTCTTGAGGAAGTACATACTAGACACCTAACTTGTACTAAATCCAGAGGTTGTATAATTAGAGAACATTCCATCATATTAGGTTCATTTGATGAAGATATTAGACTATAGAGACACAATTCTATGAAACAAGACATCTCACCTTCTGAAAGTACTGTTGTTGAACCACAGGTTTGAGGATGTGATATAGGATCTCAAAGAGGTGATGAAATTGAAATATGATCATCTATATTAGTTTATGAAATGAAAATTTAGAAGGGTAAATTTCTGAATTATGGAAAATGATCTGAACATTTAAAAATGAAATTCAATTTTTTTGAATGAAGAAATGCATTATCAAGAAATGAATTTATGGAAAACTAATGAACTAGTTTGATTATTTTAGAATGTTATACCTTATTGTATTTAAAATACCATTATGCATCATAGACAATAAAAATATATCAAATGGATAGTTATAATATTCATATTATATATTATGGTTTGTTATAAATTCCAATCGATACATACCAAAAAATTTGATAGCCTTGAGTAGTAATGGCATGCCCTATGATGCCCAATTATCAATGATTATAAGGGAGAAAACAACACTAGGATTTACACTTAATCAATAACAAGATTTATTCAACACCTAAATCACAAGAGGAACGTTTAATGGTAGAAGTTTATGCTCATCGAGATCACGACCCATACCATTTATTTCGAACCACCTCAATAAAATCTGACCATCGCACATCTTACCCATAGCAAATTCACTAGTGTAAAAAAGTGTTATATATCTAGAACCTAGTAGAATGATTTTTTACATTCCCATTTAATTAATTAATTATTATATTTTATAATTTTTAATATTAATTTTAAATATATTAAATAATCAGTTTGATAAAAATTTAGATTCTGATACGATGAAAAATAAAGTGTATTTTTTTGGTAAATATATAGTTTAAATCAAGACACACTTCTGAGTATTTTAACCATTTTTTAGATAAATTATATTTTAGAAATATATTTTTATTAAATATTATTTATAAAATGTAAATTATAATAGAATTTTATGAAGTCAAATATCAATGTTACAGGGGGTACGAAAACAGTTATTTTCTAACAAACTAGAATCTATTAACAATTAATTAATTTTTTAAATTGTAAATTCTAATTTTTATTAAAATATGTTGATTAAATAAATATAATTTCTCAAATATTCACATTTAAATTATCTAACGATGATTTTAACCTATTTTTTGATACTAATGAATTTTTTGGTAAGAATTAAATATGATATAAATATATGGTATTTATTATTATAACAGAGTGACGCAAAAGTGATTTAATATATTCTAAAAAAATAATAGATAAAATACATAGTTCCCATATAAAATAATTTTATTAAATAACTTTATTAATTTTATAGACCAATAATGAATCCTCCAAGAACTAAATTATATTTTAATATTTTAAAAATTAACTCATTACAAACATGACTCTCTATAAGATGACATGTGGTATTAATTTAATGATCTTTATTGTTAAACATGTAAAATATTTAAAACCACATCACTTTAGTAGAAATCATTAGTACAACCAAGTGAAGTTGTGTGTTTTTTATTATTTTATGATATAGATTCCAAGACCTGTGTTTTGAAATTAATAAATAATTCACCATTCTATTTCTATGTAAACACACCAAAACATCAATTCCTCTTCACTAAAAAATCATTTAGCAAGAAATTAAGTATAAAATCCCCATATATTATCTTGAAAAGGTTCCCCCAACTCTTAAGAAGTTCCTCTAATGATTTTAGAAGCACCATCTAAAAGTATGGGATCTTCTCATTATCCTATTTATTCAAGATCATTCTTTGTCATATACCTTTTCCGTGATTGTTCATGTAGGATTAGGTTGGTTCATATACCAATTAACATTCTAATTATTCCCCATTGATTAAATAAATATTATATTCTTCTTAATCCCCTCTAGGAATCTTTATGTTCTGTAGGTATTATTCAAGAATCATAGTGTGATTGTTTATGTCAAACAATTGTACAGTCAATACCCATCCCCATTACTACTCAATGGTATTCACCAAGATGAAAATATCCTTCATTTATTTGGAACATCCTTGTACATGTCTCAAACTCCTTAAATTTGGGATTAAAAGTGATAAAATTAATCCTCATTTTGTATGATCAATGTGTCAAAATTATGCATGAACATGATATGAAAGTTACTTATGTGACCAAAATTATATCTCTCTCAAAAAAATTGGGTAATATTTTAATCTCATGATATTCCATTCATGTCATATGAGAATTCACCCTAAGAAAACTATGATATTTTTTCATGTTGGTTATTCTTGAATAATGTTTATGATACCATGTTTTTAGTTTATTCGACATTACAATATTTCATTAATGTTTTTAGATTAAAATGTTCCTTAATGTTCAAAATTATGATAATCACCCCTATTATGTTACCTTGATATGATCCTTTTCTAAAATTTATTACTTTACCTTAATCAAGGGTTAAGGAGGGATAGGGAATGAGGTATTAGAATAATAATGATTATGTTTATTCAATAATGACTTTATATTCATTATTTCTGTGATTTCACATAAACCATTTCTATAGGGTTAATATGTTACATGGTATTCTAAAATAACTGGTATATATTATGAATAGAAATTGTTTAAGCCTAACCATGCCTAAACGGGTAACATATTTCTATAGTTTTATATGTTTTTTCAAAAACCCACCTCTATCTTGTATTTCCTAATAATGGAAAGATTTTAATGGAAAAAATTAAAACTCATATTAGTTGAATTGTTATTGGGAAAATGAATCACTATCTAGAAATCCTAAATTAGTACTCATTTGTTATATGTAAATTTTTAAAAATGATGTTAGAATTGATGGTAGAGTATCTAGAATTCAGGATTGATTAGTGGTTAATGGTCAATGAAAAATTCAAGGTTTTGACAATGAAGAAACCATATCATCAATAATTATGATCAATTTGAAACATTTTATAAAAATATTTTATCTTTCTATATTTATCTGATTTAAAAATAGATATCAAAACTTATTTCTATGATGGAAGTATATTCAATGACGTGTTTACGATACAATATAATGGTTTTGAAGATATTAATGGTGTTATAATTGTGTTAAATTATAATGATCCCTTTATGGGTGGATATAAGCTTCTCATATTTGGAATATATGTTTTAATTATGCAGTTTAATAATTTTATTAGCTTATAAATAATGTTTAATATTGTGTTCATAGACAAATTTGTGTAATAACTATTATTATTTTACTATTTTATATAGATGATATGCTATTATTCTTAAATTATATCATAACATTAATGATTTTAAGGGCATGGTTATAATATTATTTCTCAATGAAACACATTAGGGAAGTTTCATGAAACTATGTATGAATATTTATATAGACATGTCAAAGCATTTATTTGGAAAAATTCAAGTCTTTCTAAATGCTAATGTTAAATACATATCTAGTATGACTAAAAATAAAAATGAGTAATAACCAATGTTTTTCACACGAGTCTTGTGAATTATAAGTCTACATATTTTTATATGGAGTGAATATGTAAGAATGAGATTACATAGGATTTAGAAATTTGATACATCATGTATGATATGTTATGTACTATTTCATATATTACATTCTTTTATAATAACTTGTTCATATCAATTTGTTCATGGTGAAATTCAATTCATTACAATCATGAATATTATTATGAACCTAATTAGGAATAATAGTTATTATAAATCTTGGATGTTATTAAACTATCACTATAAAGATCTTATATGATACAAAATTATGAACTAAAAATTTACAATAGTCATGTTCTTTATTCTACCTCAATGGTGGAGTAGTTAATTGGAAATATTTTATGTATCCTATTGTGGGTAAATATATATGGGAAGCTAATCACATCATTGTATTAGATTATATAAGGGATATTTTTGGATTAATAAGTACATTTTTAAATATAAGGTAGTGTTTTGTATTTTAATTATTATGATTATCTATTTTCGAATCAAAATAGCTATTGTACAAACTAAGGAACCCTAATCTCACAAAATAACTAAACTCATTCATTAGAAGTAACATCTAATTAGATAAATAATTGAGAGATTAAATGTAATTATTAATCATGTGGATATAAATGATAGTGTATTGGATACTTTAGAAATTATTATTGTATAATAATTATTAAAAGTTCATAGGTATTAGATATATTGAGGACTATAAGTAATGTATTTTATTTTCATTGTGTCCCTTAACTATTTAATTTTATATAAATCATAGGATTACATAAACTATAATGGTTTAATATTTAATTTATATTTCATCATTTTCATTCATTAATGCATAATATATTTATTTCATGATATGAAAATTAACAATATCTCCTCAAAGGTAATATGTGAGACATCCTTAATCAATGATAATGATTGAATGTCATGGTTTTTGATGTTATCTAAAATTTAGTGTGAGGGGTCTATATATTGATTCAATGTTCACTCGTATGAATCATGTGTTACATGTATCCAATATTTATATGATTTAGTTATTTTACACAGGAAATCATATTTATAAGTGAGTAGTATAATTGCTGTTTTACTTTATAGTAATCACCAATAATTAAGTTTAATGAAGTAAATTTAATGTGAATATTTATAATTTGATAATTTTTTTACCACATCCAACAAAACATGGGTAATTATAATGCAGTTACCTATGTTGATTACTATTAAATTATTGTTTCATAATCGAGATGAGATGTATCACATCAAATAATGGGTTTTCCATCTAGTCCCTCAATTGAGTTTGTCCAAGTAAATATATGGACATTGTTACTTAGGTGATGTTTGTTGTGTTTAGTTACATAGATAAATAACGTGTGATGTAATAATCTATTTAATATAAACTAATATAAATATTTTACAATTGATGATTTAACTTATATGGGATTGATATGTTGTATAACTCATGAATATACTTCATTTCCCAGACAAAATAATTTTATGAGTATAAATGTGATGTATGGAGAAAGAATTTTTTGGAAATGATCTGATGTATATATGTGACATTTATGGTTATCATACAATATCCCCATGTAGTTTGAGTAAAAATGAAATGTATTTGGAGTATAATATTTACTTATGTTTGGGAATTATAAATTCGTAATACTTTTCAATTCTATAAGACTATAAATGTGAAAACCTAGATAATGTTAATAATAAATCAATTTCATGTCTTCTTAATTTTCACAATAATATTTTTTTTCTTTATAATAACTTTAATAAGTATAATTTTAATTAAAAAATAAATTTCTTTACTCTAACATAAATATTTTGATTGAATTATCAGATTTTATTAAAAAAATGAAAATTTATAAATGTGTAAATTTATAAAACAAAATTTTATGAAATTAAAATAATATCTATTATTATCATATAAAATAAAATTTTGGATTTATTTTTTTATATTTTTGTGCAAACATTGATTTTTGGTTGAATAGTAAAAATATAGTTTTTTATTAAAACTATCATATCATTTATTCTCGAAAAACGTTTTATTATATTTTGAATTGGTTTTAATGTAAAATTATGCCTATTTTATTAAATTAAATTAAATTTTTTCCATATGTATTATAATTATACATGATTTTGGTATAACTTCATTATTAATCATAACAATGTCTTCTTTAAAAGACTTTTTCATTGCGTGTTACACTCTTATACTAGATTTAATTTCATCAATTTATTAAAATTGAATATTCCAAATTGTATTTCGTATTTGGAACTGTGTTTATTACAATTTCTGATATGTTCAATTTATTTTTATACATGATGAATATTTTCTATGGTAAATATTGGTTACAACATTAAAGGGGTGGTAAGGTTTATTAAGGTAATAACCATGTTACAAGGGAAAAATATTACATTAATTTTTAATGGATAAGAGTATTTACAACTCAGTCACCATAGATATTAAAATTTTAACTTATAACCACTTTCCCATGAGTAATACATTTTAAATATTTAAAATTTAATTATATCTATTAGTGTTCTACTCCCCTCACTAATAAAAGGTAACCTCATCTTATCACTTATTCACAAAAACTTCCCACTTTAGGTTATCCAATCCATGCCCAAGTACTTTCCTAACATCCTTCTCCATGTAATATATATTCTAGTGTCTCTAAAATTCCAAGCTTTAATGCATGAGGTGTAAATTAAATGATGATTTCCAAATAAAAGTTATAAATAAAAACAATGTTCTTTCATGTTTACTTTTTTCTATCTGCATAAAAAATATCATAAAAAATATTTTATAATAAATTCAATTTCTCAAATATATTAATAAATTATGTTTATGGTTTAACACTTTTCATCTCCTTTTCCATCTTATGGGTATGTAAAAAAGCACATTTGAGTACGTGTGGGATACTACCTCCAAGAAGCGATGTATTTTATTTTCCATCACATACATGCAATAGTAGATATAAATATTATATCAATGAGTATATAATATGTTTATTACATTGTAAGGATTCTTTGAAAATATGATATTACCACCTTATTACCATTATATACATTGGAAAATGATTATATCTCTTCTGATTTCATGTGGAATACCACCTCTGTAATGTGATGAGATTCATTTTTCATGACTACCATACATGAATGGTTTAAAATGTATGCTTCTATGATTTGGACTAGTTTAAATTTTCATAGTTGGTAGATATTTTCATTATTTGGATGGGAAAAATGATAAACTATTATTAGGGGTGGAGTTAGGATAATTTGAACAATTAAAAGTGTTGTTTTATATGGGGTTTATGTCTTGATAGGTTTCTTGTGTGTTTGGATGAGTTTCATAAGGTTTTGAGTTTGGGAACATTATTTTAGTAAGTAGTTGGTAGGATATCATGGATTATTTAAATAGTGTAATCTCTAAGGAAAACAGTGTCACCTGGTCCAGGGAAGCTAAAGTTGTCACAAAATTTGTTTTAATTTTGTCAGATGAGAGAACAACCCCGTGTAGGGTTTTCATAAAATATCATAGTTTTTGAATGGGAGATACATGATTTGGTCAAACCATGTTCCGATATCACATGCTTAATTCAACTTATTCAATGATCTGGAATGTTTGGTTCATGGTTTGCCAAAACCGTGTGGGTTCATAGAGGGGGTGATTTTATGGTTTTTCCCTCCATTATATTTCTTTCATCCCTTATTCTCCCTTCCCTATTCTCCCACACTTTATTGTCCAAACTCCTCTCTTAGGATCCCCTCTAGGATTCCATGGATCTAAAATGTTTTTTATAAGTTTAAATATGTATCTATCTCATTGGGTCTGTATCAGTATTATCTATATTCCTATTGTTTCTCACTCTACTTTCCCTCTCCATATGGAATGTTAATTCCATGTGATATTTATCCCAATTTCTAGGGTGTTTATTCATTTATTTTATTTATCTATAATATGCTCAAATAAAATTTAGTTAATGTATGATTTATGCATCCTTGTAATTAGGTAGGTTGTCTCATGATGTCCACATAAATTTAAGCATGTTTATGAAATACACTATTGTGTTTTTCATTGAATTTTCCATGTGTTTCCTCGTAAATATTGAATTAATTATGTAAATACTTATGCCTAAAATCAATTTTCCATTGTGAATTTTAAATTTACCATTAGTGGATGTCAACCTTGACATGAACCACCCCTTTGGGTGTGTTACTCATATTCCTTAACCTTTGTGCATAGGATTGGAATTAAAAACCCCCTTTAAATGTTTGTTGGCCTGCATATCCCAGAATGAGATGCTAAATATAATAAAATAAATGATGAATGATGTGGTATTTACCTATTATATTAATATAATTATTAATATTAATCTAGAACAAACCATTTAGATAAAATGACTAATTAAAATAGAATGGAATGTAAATGGAAAGGGTCGACATTTGATTTTTACCTATTAATGAATGTATTTACTGAATAGTCTCACATGATAAATTGATAGTCATATAGAAATCATAATGGCCGTATTGATTACTTATAATTGTAATGTATCTAGTTATATACTTGAGCTATAATATGGAATACTTTCTAGAATAACCTTTGTTATAAATGATATTTAAATGAATAAACTACATAAATACTCTCATTGAATTTGATTCACCTTTTTTTCATGATTATAAATTCTTAAAAAAATCCCCTTCTAAGTGATTTTGAAAATAATTTTATAAATATCATGTCTGGAGAAATAACAAGGACTTAAAGACACTTTTCTTATTCTATCATGATACAGGGGCATATCATCCATTATCAATTATTATACATAGTAATGAAATACCATATAATTTAGGGGAATACAATTCCTTATTATTTATGGTAATGGCATCCCTTGTTATTTATGGGCACACAATTCCTTGTTTATCATTGGTATGACGTCCTTTAAAAAAATTATACTCGGGCATGGAATCCCATATGAATTGTGATACTTAGACATGGAATTCCAAATAAATTGTGATACATGAGATGTGTGTCTCTTATTAATCATGGGAATGACGTCCCTTATTATTCTTGGTCATAGAATCCCATATTAATTATTAAATCACACCCCTTATTATTCATGGTAACGATGTCCCTTATTTTTCATGGGAATGATTCCCTTATTATTTAAGGTAATGTAATCCCTTAGTATTCATTGGAAAGGATTCCCTTATTAATATTGATAATAGAATATCTTATTTAGATACTCTGGAATGATGTCCCTTATCATTATACTCTTGAATTATGCCACATTATTATGATATTTGGGCTTAGAATCCATTTTATTGTTCCATGAGACTGTTGTGACTAACATGGATTCTAAAGTTATGTCGTATGTCCTTCCAAGCACTATGTATCTGTATATATGGATATATATGACCCAATAAAAACACTTAATATATATAAATATATATATATATATATTAAAATTTATATATACACGGTGACACAACATGAAAGGTATTCTATCTTAGGTTGAAGCAAGTATCGTCTACTAGGAGTCCTTTGAGTAACTAGAGACCAACTTGTTGTATGATTATTTATTTAATTCCTTATTGATATACTTGCACACTTCTCTATTTTATACTCAAAGACTAGATAGTGTTAGACACCATTGTTGGTGGCATACTGATTCGATCTCACTGTCTATTCAAGAATTCTCCTGCTTCTCAAATATATATTATGGTTACAGGTTCAGGATCATGGATTATGATATGTGTTGTTTCCAATGTAGATGGGAAATTAGGAGAACTGGACTATGCCAATGATCAAGATCCTCATGGATATATCCTTTAAGGAAATTCTTATTTTATTTGAGTATAGTTTATTACCTTTTTTTGTTCTTCTTCTTATATATTGTAGCATCAAATTTAAATTTATGGTTATATATTCAACATTAAAAATTATATTAGTTATTATTATTTTATTTTACATTTTTTTTATACTTATTGTGCTGTTAATTATTTATTTTTTATATGTATGTTACTATTTATCATGAGGGTAATGTGTCCCTTCGTTACTATCATTATAACCTCACTACTAATTCGAAGCCTCTAGCATATTAGGAGGTGTGATTAAGGTCATATGATGGACCAACATAGGGAACCATATCAGTGGCTATTGGGATGGGACGTTACAAAGTTGTATAAAAGATTATTTTCCTTTTTTTTATATTTTTGTGCTATATAGTAGACTAGTATGTTTTGGAACATAGTATGTTTCCTTGTTATAGAGTGATAAACCCATAAATGGGGGAAACAAGTGTCATGGGATTATATTTTTTTCTGCATTGCTCATTCTTACAATTTATTTTTATTTCAAGTAGAGTGATTTGTAAACATTATATTTCTTACTAGTTAATGATAACTATAGTATATTACGTATTTCCAAGTATGTAAAGGACGTATTATTACATGAATCATTATAATAACAAATAAATTCACATACCAGGCATATACCATGGCATGTAGTTTTCATTTCTTGACTTCTTGATACATATTGGATGTTCCTTCTCCATTTTAGAAGCATTATTATCTTTAGACCATGTTTAGGTTACTATTTTGTAATTTTTTCCAGTATATCATGCTTCTTTGATTGACTATTTAAATTTTTGTATTCATTATGGAAATTTGATTACATTACTTGTTATAATTATGATATATTATTAGTTATTGAAGTTTCTTCATCAACCTAAATGTTTTCATCATATATAGATTTATAGTGGAACCTTAACTAAAAAATCATGAAATGTTTGAGTTATGAACCATTGGTTTCATGGGATCAAACATAAATTTTTACATTTAAATTGTTTCATATGATAGTTTATAAGGTGTATGGGCCTTCATATATAGGAATGGGGAAACTATATGATCAAAATATTACATTTAGACTTCTGATAATCTGAAATAAAAGGTAAAAACATTATAACATCAACATGAATACTAATTTTTACCAATAAATTAAGGTACCTTTATTATTTCCGAATGGCAATGCATCTAAATTAGAAATGGTATGTGCTAAATTAAAATACTTGCATTAAATTATTTCCTTTATAAAGGATTGTACGCCAATTAATTTTGGCATTATGACGCATATGACTAAATTTGTAAATGTATAATTTGAAACAAGTTTGTTAATTGTGGAATGTTGTTAATGTGATATACCCATTATGGGTCTTTTAAAACCATAAATTAAATGATATGAACCTCCTAGTTTTTCATTATTTTTATATTCCTTAGTACTTAACCCCATTGGGGTATAATAATGCTACATAGAAATAGTTATTTCATGATTAAACAACCTCTTATCTGGGTTATGTAAAACTGTATAGTGGAACCTCACTAATATACTTCCTTTAAAATGATAAGAGACGTTCTATTTTATATTTATAATTATGATTTTTTGTATTTAGCTAATTAAAATTACAATTATATCCTAAAGGGTTTTTTCTCTATAAATTGGAATTG
Source organism: Viscum album (assembly GCA_963277665.1). Classification (NCBI taxonomy): domain Eukaryota; kingdom Viridiplantae; phylum Streptophyta; class Magnoliopsida; order Santalales; family Viscaceae; genus Viscum; species Viscum album. The sequence goes on along the minus strand of OY728126.1, from coordinate 2,059,947,763 downwards.
TAATTTTCTCTTACTAATCCCAATTGTGAGACCCTTATAGAAAAATGTGGATAAAATAAATTTGTATGTAAAATTACATAAATTGAGATGGGATATCAGCTAGATGAATAATTATTGAATTTAATTATGTTATAACATTTTCTTTTTTCATTAACTAATTATAAGAATAATGTACCATGACCATTTTCCTTATATCTAGTACTTTATGTTCATAAAACATATAATTTTAATAGTTTATAATAATGTTAATTACGTACATGGATTAAATAAAACTGTAATGTGATGTTCTAAATTTGATCCCTAATACGAGGTTTAATCATAATGATTTCTTTTTAGTTTCCTTATAAAGAGAATGGGAGAATTTCTCATAGACTTATTCTTCTATAAATTGAACTTAAATGATATGATGAATGGCCTTGTGACCTTTTTCATTATTATAAATCTATTAGGTTGACATTTTAATTTTTATTAAAGGGTAATCATAATAGATTAAGCAACCTGAGAATAAAAAATCATTGTTAAATTCTTATTAAGTGTTTTAAACATGAGGTGTAATTCTATTATCCATTATCTAGTGTAGTAATATTAGATTCTAAAATGACCTTCAGTTTAGAAGGGTGGTCAGTAAATTAGTTGATCTTTCATAAAGGATGTGAGTATCATTTAATTCTCCAATTCATGGGCATAGATATTCCTAGGGAACGGTCAGCCTATTAGTAGGTCATGTGACCCTTATTTTTCTTAAATAACGAATGTCTTGGTATGTAATAATCCACGTTAATAGTCATATATAATAATTTTTCTCTAAACTAAAATCTTTTTTATGATTCATTAGATGCTTGTATGAAATGGGTAATGGGACTATAAATAGTATCAAATAGTGGGTCATGGTGTTGATGGAATATTGGGGTAGTACACATTGAAATATGTTGTACCCATCATGTTGATAAAATTGTATAGTGAACTGGTTGATTTTGGTGGAATTATTTAATCCTTCAGCTATTATGCTTTGATCACATGTCATCTCTGAGGTTAGGTGGCTAGCTGTTAAATGATGTCTGACATGTACCAATGCTCAGGATGATGTTGTAAAATGAGTAGGTGTTGTGACATTATCGATCAGTTTAGTTGAGGTTCTAAGCCTGAGATTTGATGACACTTGTGTACCAAACTCAAAAGGGTATCCAGCATATTAATAAGAGAAATATTGAAAATTTTAACTTGTACACATCTATTTGTTCTTTCTTCTAAAAGTAACACATTTTGTAAACATGTTTTTCACACAAGGAACCTACATTTATTAGGAAATACATGTATCCAAAACTATATTCATCCCAATTTAACAAAAATATATTATTTCTTCTCATGTTAAAATATTATTACATTATTATTTTAAAATATATTAGATAAATAGTCATTTTAATATTTAGAACATTCTTAAATCCATCTCCTATAATTTTCTCATCTGTCACAAAGATTCACACTTCCAGGAAACAAATTATGTGAAAATATAATTGTTTGTCTACCCTTTATTTATCTGAATAAATTATTTTCCACATTATTTATCTCCAAAAAAAAACTAGTAATAGACACTACTATGAAATAAATTTCATGTGATTTATACTTATTCAATGTGTATAGCTAATATAAAACTAATCCATACCTTATAACATATTTCCCCTAAGGTCAACTATATTTTCTACCTCGTTGAATAATGTATGGGAATGATTATATAAATTTTTTTTTTAGACATAATAATGGATAGATATTTCATAGGCACACAGACACAAACTATTCTGGGTTGAGTTATGAAACTCTCAATTAGATCTCAGCTAATAAATTTACAATATTTTCTATAATTTCATAGATTTATATTTATGTTGGATCCTTGAGGTTTTAATTATATAAAGTTAATTATTCACTCATTTTTAGTGTAAATAATATTGTGAATACATATAAAAATATAATTCATTTAATTAATTTTCAATTAAATTACCTTCCCTTGGTTTTAAACAAGAGATTACATGACATCAAGATTATTTTTTTTAATTTATTTTTTGTAGAAAATGAACTTTGTACTTGTTATTATCAAATTATGAAAAAAAGATAGATCCAAATTAAAACATTAAATTACTAAAACAACCTAGAATGGTCACCCATACACTTTTTTCCAAAACTATCACTTTAAAAACTAAGGTAGTATCCATAAATGATAAGGACTATAATTAGAAAAAAAAACATATATAAAACCAAATAATTTTTTTCCAAGGGAATCCTCACTTATGATATTATTGACATGTTTCTTCTAAAGAACTTCAAGATAAATAACAACATAAGAAATTTATCCAGTCTAAATGAAATTAAAATCGAAACAGAAAGGAATGCCCGATTTAAATCCCTACATAGTTTCTACATTTAAACTTCCTACAATCAGGTAGAAACATATGATATCACTAATATAAAGTGGGATTTAGTTTCCTTGGAATGACCTAGTACATGTTCATAAATCTAGGGATCATGATTCAATTATCCTTTATCTAGATCTTTCCTTGGATATAATAACATGTCGAAACTCATAATATATTGAATAACATGTTAATCAATGGGGTGGATGAATATATGAGGCATTATTACCTTCATATGGAATGAATGTGTTGTCCAGTGGGTATTTAATGTCAATATCAATAATTTCATCCACTTGTATCTGTTATAAAATACATTTTTTTCATCTTTATTCATCTTTTACCACCCTCTATATGTGAATCATTCATTAGAATCTTATAATATTGAATCAGTTCTTCACTCAATAACACATCATTATACATGTAATGACTAAATGGTGTTGAATATATAATATAAGAATATGAGGTCTAATAAAAAGTTCTAATTGAATGAAATAAAAAATTCATAATTTACATTAAAATCCCCCCTTAATATTAACATCTTTTAATTTCTCCAATATTTAAGATTTCACTTATATTTTTTTCACAATTCCTTTAATAGGTATTACAATCATTTATTATAAAAATAATAGTTATTCCATGGTGTTTTATTCTTTTTAAATAATTTCGTGTTCATATAACCATTCTACCAAATAGATATTTTTGAAAATAAGGGAGAGTAGCAATTTTTTAATTTTCAATAACATCAGGATTAAATGAGTTCAAGGAAGATTCCCCCCCCCCCCATTGGTCTCATTTTAGATGTTTTTATCCACTTACTAGACCTGTATAAATCTTTTTATTTGTTTATGTTATGAGTCATCATTTATTCCAAATTTATTTATAGAGTTTTTTTGAACTCTTGTTAATAGAACTTATAGAAATTTTTTTTGAGACCTAGTAGATGATGAGGTCTTCTTAATGTAAATCTTAAAATCATTTAATAATAATATCCCATTTATAAATATTTTTGTGATTTCAATTTTTATTGGGAATGGAATAGAGTGTTTTATAATTTTGACTATAAATAATAAAAAGTAGTTAAAATGTTAGTAATAACCATTGGTGATCTATAGGTATATATACACTCTACCCTATCACAACCTACTATGGTTAATTATTACTATTACACATACATTGTGAGAGAATCCATGATCTCAGATCACTTATCCTGAAATTGAGTTAATGATTGAGGTATATCACTCCAACATGGAATTGCAGTGGTTCACGGTTCATATATGAATGATGTAATTTCTTATGGATCAATAATCTCTTCACAAGTCATCAAATCCTACTAAGAAGGTAACTTCTAAACAAGTTAACTGAATCCCAAACAATGGATATCCTTAATGTTGGTTCCCATCCATATTCCCATAATCATGAAACACGTAACTATAAAAATCACCCCATTCCATTATATATGGAAGGATCAGTACAAAGGGATTTTTTGGATTTATCAATATAATAAGGAAAAAAGATAAAGAATTAAATCAAGTAAAAATATTTTCTAAAATCCAACCAATTCAACACACCATAACTGTAGAATAATATTAATTAATTAAACTATAATAAATATTAGAATAGGGACATAATTAATATAGTGAATATACACATGTATATCAACCACTGTCGATGGTTAGTTCTCTGTAGACCATGTAAGAACTAGGAGAAAACATAATGAAAAACATAAAATTTAGTTAGGCAATCATTAATGACATAATGATTTGGAATGGAATTACTATAGGTCTCAATAATTTTTTAATATCTCTTAAAAACTCTATCTGGTTCATAGGATTATTTCCCATATATTTCATCAAATAATTGTCTTCAATGACTATGTTTTAGTGACCATGATCATACATTTTTTTCTTTATAGTATCTACCTCTACATGTCTTATTCATACCAAATTATAAGATTTTATTATTAAATTGGTATGTTAAATCCTAAATTTCCCAGTCATGTGGATGGGTTTCATATCATATCCCTTCCTCATTAACAAACTATATGAGTCCATGCATTAAATCGCTTAATATTTCATCATAGAATCTTTTAGTGGATTTGTTGAAGTTATATAATTATCCTGATAAAAATTTATTTTATTTTTTATGATATGTTGGGTTGATAATATAGTCATACGGTATCATAGTAGATTATATTTGTGGGTGAAAAGAGGATGAATTTCCAATATTTCATCCATTTTGGAAACAAGTGACCCAATATTAGGGAATTAGTCTCCACTAGAAACCCATAGGATTATATCATTGTAATTATTGTAATTCCATTTATAAAAGGGTCTCAATTTCCATTACAATGCATTGGTTTCATAATATATGTTGGGACTTGTGATTATGTTAGAGTGGGGGAATAATGTGAAATGTATGTTCAGGATATGTTGGGGTGTGAGGTCATTCTAGCTAGTTGAGTACTTTCTATTGGTGGTAAATTTATGTTTACACATAGGTTTAGGAAACCATTATCAATCTAATTCCTTTATATGTTCTAGTATAAACATCATTGGAAGTCAACATTATTTTAATTATTAAGGGGTTTCATCAAAACCCAGTTCAATTTCAATTCTTATCATGGATAAATTCAACCTATAATAACCTTTATAACATGAAAACGTATAGATTTTATTATGGTCCTGGAAATAAACCACAAAAATCAATTAAATCAAAAAAATTATTAAATTATGGTATCATAAAACTAAACCCCAATTCATTTTAATATATACAAAATGTAGTAAACTCCAATATTTTATGATAATTACGGTGATATAAAAATTGAATATTAGAATAAATATATGAAAAATTTATTCCATATCACATATACAAGGACTCATACCATAAATCCATATCCACAACATCATTTCACCTACTACAACCCTTTAAAATGTCTCTATTATAAGGTATGTTATCATGAAGGACATCAAAAAAAACCTTTTCTAACACTACATCACTCACCACATCACCTCAAGATTATAATAACAACTTCAATTACACCACATAAGCAATGTCACCCATTCATGAAAAACCATTATAATGACAATATAACACCACAATATATTCAAACATATAAAATATTAACATAAAAATACAATAGAATCCCATTTTAAATACATCACTAAACAGTTCATTTTTCTTTTTTCATATATATATTAATCGAAAAACTCATGAACAACCAATATCATGTTTAGTTTCATCTTATATAATTTTATTTTCATTAATATCATTAATTTAAATGGAAAAATTGTGAATGTTGATTATAAATGTCATTAATAAAAAACTTTGAAAAAATAAAATAAAATAAATAAAATTAATATAATCAAAAAACTATAAATAATATGGAAATAATATAAATCATATATAGATCACATAATTACATCAAATTACTTTATTATAATTCAAAATATTATTTAGTATAAGTCTAACCATATATCTATTGATAATATAGTCATCAGAATTCCATATTAATAAAAAAATAAGAAGACAGATATCAAGAATCCCCTACCTCATTTAGATTATTATGAATGTACTGCAACAAAGAAATGTGAATCAATGATATAATTCCAACAATATTGAAGGGATATACAACAGGAAATATCCACATAAATCACTATTCTAAAATATGACAACATCAAATCAAAATCAAGAATACCCATCATCCAAATCCTTATGAAATGAAATATTAATGGATTGGGGAAGGAAATAGAGAGAAATAGAGATGAAGGGAACATAGATTATATCATGAAGAAAGTGGTTTATATACATAATTACATGATTTGGAACCAGAAAAATATAAATTTTATTTTATGAGATTCAAGGAAAAAAATAACTTAATCCAAGGAAATATGTAAACCCCTAATTATAACTAAAACTCATGTGAACTGTTTCTGAAATTATATGAAAATAGTCATGACATGTATGGGTAAGTCAAAGAAGATAAAATATTCATTGAATTTAATATGACGATACTCCCCAAATTATCTTAGTCAATTCATATATTTTAAACTCTATGTTAGCAATCACAATACTATTTGTATCACCTCATACTGGATCATCATATCTAAGATAAAGATCCCCACAGCCTCATGTGTGCCTCCCCATGTGCAAGAGACTTTATACTAGATTAAATTGTCTAATATAATGTTGGGAGAGTATAGAAATGGTAATAATATCCATCAATTGTTAGTGTATCATAAAAATAAACTAAAAAATCATATATGAAGAATATATTGAATAAATGATATTAAAAATTTCATGTTATGTCATAAAAAAGTAATCAATGGACCTCTAACATGGTAGTTCAATGTGTAAAATAATACAACATTAAATGAAAATAAATTAATTAAATAAAATAATTCAGAAAATGATATGGATTCTATCCTGGTTCCATTTCCATCACCCAGATCTATTATCCTATGAAACGTATCACAGGGCCATTTCCCTATGCCCAGTCCCTGATAATGAATTCATCACTTTCACCAAGGTTCCCATTCAGCCAATGAGTATATCCCAGTAGGACACCATAACTGAATCCTTAATATAATCACACCTGTATATAGATGTATTTGAAATTATATAAATTAAATTCACACCCAATCATACAGTCAACCATTTTTTGATTCATTCGGTGATATCAAATTTTCCATAAACTCTAACTATATTTTGTCTATATTTATTCTATAATAATATCAAATATATTCAGATGCCTAACCGGAGCCTTTCCATGTAACGTTTTCTACATTTAAGGAATATTCCCATTCTTTATTTGAATAACAAATCCATACCTTCCTATATGTAAAATTATTTCTTATGTCACATGACTACCTTCAATCTTTTGAAGGTATTCACAAATAAAAAAATAGAATAACAGACTCATACACAATGACATTCCCCATCAGTAGATTATGACATCATATATGAAAAATCTTCAAATATAATATGAAATTACCTTTCAAATAACATACCATGATAAGGTGCTACCCATTCTATATAGGAAAATATTCAATGAGTAATTTTTCTCGATCCTCCCCTCAATAGTTTCGACTAAATCCATCAGGACCACCAATCAACCAAAAAACTAAAATATAGATTCCATATGAATAAAATAGTATATACAAAATAATATATAAAGTAATATTATATCACAATAATAAATTACCCAATATATGAAATGTTATGAATGTAGTAAATGATATAACAAAAAAAACATGGCATGCCAAGATTCCACTAGCTATGAAATAATACACAATTAATACACAAAATAATAAGGAACACATAATCCATTCAAAATATGGTATCACGAACCACATTATTTATGTGAAATGTACCAAAAAAATTGATATATTCCACGTAATAAACAAAAAACATTGAAAACAATTCCAAATAATATCCTATTATGAATTCCAAGGATCCATCGAATAAAAATACTCATATCCCACCCATACACAAATATTCAAATGAATAAGACCATATTAATCATTATTGATTCAATATATTTAAAATTAAAGTAAAATTTAACATCAAGAGATGAAATATTTATTAACTTACCAAAAATGATCTACCATCAATGACATATCTAGGATCCCTTAAGGACAATCCACCAATATTTAAAATCCATCATTTCTCTATCAAGAATCAATTATTCATTAGATCTTACTGATTATCCATTGATCTAACCAATATGTATTAGATTTATGATCAATTCTAGATAAATATGGAGAATTGAAAAAATAAGGGAATGATCTAAACTCCAAAAATATTTGACATATATCTGTATATTGAGATTCAAATATGAGAGGAATGAAAATCATAGAGCACCGTGGGTGATATATCTAAGTGTTTCTTTCTTTATTATGTTTATATTTGAGAGGGGAGTATTTAAATAAAATATATTCAACAAAATAATGAAAATTCCATTCGTGACTCTCATTTCTGGGTGTAATAGGGGAGGTGATGGTCCTCACTTGTCATCTATTCATGGCCACCAACCAAATGGTGTACTTGGAAAAAAAATTCATTCATATTGTATCATCAACCACCTAGAAAATAGGATCTATTGAAATTCATATCTCACTTCTAGTTTCACCAGCTGGCTAGGGGCCATTTTTCCACCACTATATAGTCCAAAATGCCTCCAACATCTAAAAATAATAATTTGGGACCATTTTTTTCATAAATAACACCTAAAAAGAATAAAAATATATATGATACATTAAAATTGAAAAATAAACATACATTGAAATTATATTATTTTATAATTTTCCCCTCTAATAAATTCTTTTCATAGAAAAGTGTCTCTAGTGTTCTTAGGCAAGAAAATCAGGCCACTATGTCCTAACATCAACCTCACACTCACATGTTATTCTTGATCCTGACCTTGATTCGAAGTAAATATATTTAGTGGAACAATAATCTCTTCGAAAAAAACTATCACTCTGGTCTAGGAACCACTTTTGACACTCTACAAAGGATGTGTCGGGCTCTAGATTAATGGCCCCACAGTCGATCATATACATAGGATTGGTAATGTACTTATGAAGATAATATATATGGATCAAAATGTTCATTCCTATGTGTTATGAAATAATATAAAAATTCTAGGCCACTATCCTGATATGTATGGTATCCTCCAATGCTATGAGGAATATTGGAACTAGCTTCCCTTATTCCTATAATTGTTAATAACCATGTTAATGAGTCATCCACAAGAAGACCTAGACTCCCATAGCGAACTCCAAGGGTCTTCTCATACTATTAAAATACGATATCTATATATTCTGATTGTTGACTAACCACTTTTGAATCAACAACAGACTATCAGAGGTTTCATGTACCGTGTGTATCCCTACAACTGCTACCTCAGCTACCACATGCCAACTAATAGTGAGTAATACCATCATCCATAAAGAGCCTTTTAATATTATATATTAATTCAGGTTTGGAAACTATTCCTATAAAAAACTCAATAAAGGATATGTGTTAAGACCCAGATTCACCAATTTCCAACACACATGCCTACAAAAAACCGTCAAAATTCCAAAATTTCCAACCTGATATCAAATCAGTCTATAAAGGAAACATAGTACTTAGTTTCACCGAAGTACCCAATGAATTTCTGATGACATAAAAAACTAGGATGTAAAATGTGAATATGTATCTAATACAATTATCAATGGAGCTCCATGTTAGTGTAAAATTTCCCATACAAACGATTTTCCAAACAAATCCACTAAAAGTTTCTCTTGAAGTAACAATAAATAATACACATTCATCAAATGACCTAGTACCACCCAAATAGAATCATGGATCCTTATGATACTAGGAAAACCCATCATGACATCCATTTCCATGTCATCCCACCTCTAATAGTAATTTGTTGTGGTTGAAGAATACAACTTCTATGTCGATGTCTATCCTTTAACATTTGGAAGGGTAGGAATCATGAGACAAAACTAGTGATTTTCCACTTCATACCTATCCACCAAAACTGACATATGATGTAATGATGCATTTTAAACAACCCATGATATAATAACCACTTCTATTTATGAGAGTATCTCATCAGTTCCACCATTATGGATGTTGGTACTACTAAACATACATGAATTTAGATCACACTTTCATTATATAGATACCACATTGAAATTGAGTCACCCACTTTCAAGCATTCATACATGACAATAAAAATGGGATTTGATTCTTATATGGCCTTTACCTAATCCATTAATGAATATATTATAACCAAAGGATCATGTTACATAACTCTAGGATCCTTTGATTCAACTAGAAGCCCCCAACCATCAAATCATTATACTCCATTTCTCTTATAAAGGCAACTCTACAAAATCATGTGTCTTCTTAATTTTCAAGATTATATAATCAGTATGGAAATTAAAATCCTTTGGATCATAATCCACCTAAATTTTAAATGTCAATACATACTTCATTATATTTAATTTTTTTTATAATTGAGGTTTCACTGAGATAATATGTATGATAGGATTGTTTTTAACACTTTCACTAGGGTCCTTCCAGTTTTCTATCATGATGCATGTGCATGCTGGAAGAATTGTTTCCCATATTCTTTCTTTCCAAATGTGGAAGTATTTCATCACTTCTATTTGAAATGTCTTCTTCACGATCAAAACAGGATGATGGGATTTCATTTCCTCCATCCATGAATTCCTCCTTGGAGATCATTTCCTAGTACAGGACTCCATCATAGATTTTATTCATGTTTGTATAAATCATTCCCAGTTCTATCTCAATTTTGAAACTGATTAATTAAACGGTTTTCCTCTTTACATTCTACTTTCATCTAGATTGGTCAAAAACCATTGATCAAGAAATTAATCAAATTGGGAATCACTATATGGTCAGGTTGTTGGGCATGTTGGTCACCTATGATTCATATTCATTGTAGGGTATCTCATATGAGACATATTAAGGAAAACCCCACAATTAATATCATGTTAATCAAGAGGTAACAATTCCAAGTGTGTAAATATTCCCGGTATTTTTTACATGAGGCATCCAATGTTTTTCATGAGGACTCTGTTATGTTCATATCAAAAGTATTATGTCCTATGGGTTTTGAATATAATTTCTTTTTATTATTAATTGGAGAACATGCTTAATATCTTTTGGAGACAGGTTGGATTGATCATAACACCACATGTCGGTGAATAGAGTAGGTGTTCTCCATGGATGGAACAGTATATAGTTTACCAAATGAATCAAAATATATTGTGGAAGATAATCTAATGTTGTGGATTAGAAAATCCCTTGAAGAAGATCTAGGAGGTGTTCCCCTATGAGGCTATATGTCACAATTAGAATTTTACTATAAACCCCATCAAGGTGGATCCAAAAGAATGATCATAGTTTCCTTGATAAGGATCACTGAGTTGTTTCCCTATATGGGGGGATGTCACACATGGGAGGTTTACTATTGGATCAGAAAATCCTATGGAGGTGGATCTAGATGGTTGATCAAAACACCCATTGATGTGGATCAGAGAAATTTTTCCCTCGAATGGATAACTATGAGTCTACCATAATTGGTATTGGACCACAAGTATGTGTCCTATATTCCTATTTAAGAAGTCTGGGATCAATCCTTATGTAGTTCAATACCATAGTTAAAGGTTGTTTGACATGATATATTCATGTAGTTTAAAATAATTTAATAAAAAAGATCATGTTATGAAATGACCATTAATGAATGATGGTTTTGGGATTATTTATCGAAGTTAACCTTCACAAGGGGATTTTTCTTGGTTCATATGGAGTGGGTATTAGTCATTGATCTTCCCAGATGACTCTAAGAACAATGATGTTGTGTATGTGACTTAGGTATAGAATCTTATAGGATTATATTGTTACATGTGAGTGGTACATGGGGAATTAAATTGGTAGGATATGTTGGGTTCATCCCATGCCACTTATACATGGATAATCCAATTACTATGGCATATTGTATGAGTACGGTTTTATGTTGTGGGATGAATATGTTGTGGTTTTGTTTAACATCATATGACATAGACAAGGGAACTGTCAATTTTGCTTCATGCAGCTCATATGTGGATAGACTGACTCATCACCCATTGGGATTATGTTACCACTACTCATAGGCCTTTTCAAGGGGCATGGTGTTCTCACTATTTTGGAGAATTGGTCAGTCACATGTTTTACATTAACACCCCTATTATTATAATAAGAAGGGTTTCTTATAAATTTTCTTAGAAGAAAAATGAAGGTGAGAGGCTTGATCCACACCTAGGATAAAGTGGGAGAATATTACATTGGGTGAAAATCGTCACATGGAGACTCTAGGTGCAACTAAACTGATCCCAAGTTGATGTGGGGGCCTTTAGAACTCAACCTTCATGAAGGGGTGCTAAATGAGGGGAAGAAATATGGAGAGTCCAAGGAGATTCGTATCAAAAATATTGGGGCCTTTAAAAGAGGTAATTTTCAAAGATAAAGTACATCATGGGGGTCATTAGATTAATGAAAGAGTGTGATTCACAATGCTTGATTCCCTCCTTCAGTGTGATGTCTTGATTTGGAAGGGTAGTGGTTCACAAAGGAAGAATGATTCATGAAGCCTTAATTTCCCTAGTGGGCCTTTGTCTTTCATGAAAGGATTGGTCTTTAATTAAAGTATTCTTCACTTTGTATAGATGCTCTTTAGAGCATAAGGGAGTGGGTTTCATGAAGAAATGGTACCTTGGGTGATCCATTTTCCTTTTTCTCACAAAGTCATGGATCTTCACAAATAATAAGTGAATTTCAATCTTCAATGGTTTATTGTTGTCCCTAAAAAGATTAACAGAATTGGTATTTATAGGAAATTGTATTTACAAATATTGGATGCATTCACGAAGTGGAATGAGATTCATGATGGGGGATGTGGATCTCTGAGTTTAAGAGGCATTCCCATGGAGATGACCATCTACTATTCATTTACATGAGAATCACTTCATGACTATGAATGTTATTGTACAGAGTTTACAATCATGACTTCAAAAAAAATAATGTATCATTATCAGTCATGGAGCATTGCGAGAACTAGCCATTCATAAAGCAATTGAGTTTCATGAAGAAGACTCAATAAGAGTGATTTTTCAGATGTTTTGGATTTTATTCACTCTAAATCATTTCTTCATACCTTGACCATTCTTGTGGTATGAATATTTTTGTTTCAACCCCCTCCTATAATAAGATATTATGTGGAAAATGAGGTTTTGATTCTTAAGGATAATCGCCAAAAAATTCAATCACCTCCCATTCATTAATCTCACTCACAAATCCCATTCGTGATGGTTTCTTATGTGAAGGTCTTCATGAATATGATATAGGTTTTACACTGATATATATCAGATTAGGACCCCTTAAACCCCTCAAAAATCATGAAAAGATAATAAAATTTCTCTTTTTTCATGATACTCTCAATCTCTACAAATCATGCTTCGTGAACATTTCATAAAAAATTAATTACTCCAAATTTTTCCCTATAACTAATTCTCACTGAACTGGACTCTACAAATAAAACCTTCAAAAAGTAATCTTCATAATCCATATCTCTTTGAAAGACTTTTGTGAATGGGCTTGGAGAATGAACTCCGTGAAGCAGACTCAAAAACAACAAAGTCATGAATCAAATTTTAAGTCAGGGAATCAATGTTTCCAATACATGTAGAGAAGACATGGTTAGGAATATCCTGATCAGAGAGATTATATGGTGCCCATCTGACCATGAATCACATTTGTCATTAATATAATAGTCTTATAATTTGTACCAACTGTGAAAAAGGCCAATGATTTACGGGTTTAGGCTTATAGATGATTCCTTAAAGCTATTATCGAGAAGAAATGAAAAAACCTAGTGGTTTATAGTCTTTTAGGGTAGTACCATTTGAATATTAATATTGTATGGTATATATATAAGAAAAATTCACTAATTAGATTGGATTTATTTTATTTCCAAGATAGTAATATTGATGGGGAGAAGCTAGAAGATGAGGCATCCCCACATTAGTATGAGACTATTCTCATGGTGGGTTTGGTGAATAGTCTAAAGGGGTGGAAAGACAACTGGGACATATGCTAGGGTAAAAAATTCACTAATGAGTGGTCTTGAGCCTACTGTTCATGTGCATCATGTCATGAATTTGATGTGGATTTTAAGTGATTAGGTCTCTACAAATTAGTATGGGCTTCACAGATCAACACCTACCACCCCATGAAATTATGAATGAATTTTTGAGTATGTGGTCACTATAGACCAATACATTTCATCTTTATCATTGGGAGGTCAATGTCAGCCTATGGGACCCTCATCAAATCATCATGATATTTAATACTCGGGTGATTTATGTCGAGTTCCTCCCTTCATAGAATGTGTGGGACAACCAAGAGAATATTCTAGTTGTATTGAAACCATTATGGGATCTTGAATAGGGATCCAATAAGAAGAATTCAATGTTGAGTAATATCCCTATTAATAAATGGTTTTTGAACTTCCTAAATGAACTAGTTATACTGATTGTCAAGGGAGAGTATCTAACAAATAAGTTACCAACAAGGTCATTCACATGTCTTGGAGGATACCAGTGGGGCATAGATGGTTCCTACTAGTGGATCATTGAGGTGATCCAGTGGAATCTATGTAGATATAAAATCAACCCTAAATATCTACCAATTTTCTAGGACGAGGGGTTCATTTCCACACTTATCTACATCTGGATTCTCCCTATTAGGGATGCACAAATATGGGTTTGGTCGAGCCCCTTAATCATTGCAGAAATACTAGTGATGGGGATGCATGTCAACTTGCAGTCCTAGTAATGGAGATGTTTTAAAAGGTTCTTCGCCACATCATAAAATAGAATAATCCATTGTATGTGTGTGGGCCCCTCTATTTCATGTAGATATGTTTGGTCGTACACATAGGGGATTTTAGTACTTGAATCCCATTTATCTTACAACCATGAAACATCAGTTGTAAATCATAAATATCAAGATGATTAATCCATTATATATTATTATAGGAGAAGTGTGAGAGAAGTTCAAGATGGAAGAGAACATCATATTTCACCCATTCCCCCATCAAATGGGGACATTAACCAATGATGGTACCAGAAAAGTTGAGCAGTGATCATACCTTATGGACTTATAAGGAGGGTCTTTAGTGGAGAGTATCGACCGTAATCCATCAACTGTATGATGATTTTTGAGAAATACAACCCGCATCATTTCGCAATCCATTTCTGATGCCATTATCATCTAACACTGAATGTGTAATCATATTATCATCGTGAGCATCAACCATCTATGATGAGATAGATCTAGTACATTTTTATGTGTGATTATAGGAAAATATTGAACAAGTTTCTTCCATTAACAGTTTCAAGTGGGCTCATCCATGAGTATGTATAGAGCATGGAAATTTCGTATCCTTGGGATATACAAAGGTGGAATTACACCCAAAAAAATAAAGTGGTTTCCCTCAACTATAGGTTTGGGTGACTAGTTTATGGTGCATGATGTGGTGGAAGAGTTGGACAAGTGGCTAGGACAATAGCAGTGGATCCTATTCTTTATGGCCTCAAATAGGTAGGAATCGTTGGAAGGGGAAAAATAGCTTCAGGCCCAAAACTCTTGGGCAAGCAGTGATGGGAAGAAGGGGATCCCTCTGGGGGGTCTTGGAGGACATTCTTCTTAGCTATCAGGAAGCAGATTTTCCAAAAGGATATTACCAGTGATGTCATATTTTGTGATGTCTTTTACAACTATGATGTCTAAAAGATGTTTGCCAATGCTGGTGGGATAAGGAAGAAACGTAAAAGAAATAGGATGAATCTTGTCATTATTGGTCATTCCAAGGACATGTTTCATGTGTCCCAAGATGAGACAAAGTAATATGTCATAGACTTGGTGGTCCTCATTTATTCTAATTCATATTACACCCTATAAAAGACTGGTTAATGGTGCTACTGAACATGACCTCCCCCCACCACCACCCCCAAACAACAGTTTTCAGTGAAGTTGGATGTGAATGAATCCTCTTCTAGAAGAGTTGTTTGATTCTTGGGGAAGTTATTCCTATCGAAGATCTTACATTGGAGGAAGAATTTCTTTTGACAAGTTATGTATCTAGATCTTATGAGACTAAGATATAGTTTCTATTAAATGTGATACCAAATTCATGTCTTCACGTGAAAATGAATCAATCATGTAAGAGGGGGAGGTTAGATATAGAACTAAAAAGGAGGCTTATGGGACCTCAACGCATAATGAAGAAATTATGTGATCCCTTCGTGATGTTGTAGTAATGAGAATCCAACCATTAATGCCTACGACTATGTCAGTGACCATGGAGGGTACCTTTCCCTAGGGACTAACTTTGAACCTCCAATAACTGCTTACAAGAGTGTATAATTTTCATAAGACCCTTCCCCCCCCCCCTATTCCCTTAACAATTTATTCATAACTACCCTTGTTTGGATGATGTGTTTTGAAATGGTTGTTTGAACATTTCTCCTGACATATCCTCCCACACCAACACATTCATTAACAACTCTTGGGAATGAGGTGGCGATGGGTGGTGCCACTCTCCCTGTGGAAATTTATGAGGAGACTCTTGTGAATAGGTTAACTATGGAGCTGCAACTGGAAGAGACCCACATAACCATTCTTTTAATCGAGGGGGTTGTATCATGGATAGTGATAGGGCTGGATTAGGAATCTATGTGGACTGAGCTGATTGTAGAGGCACCACAATAAATAGACATTGGAGAGGAAGTTATGGTTGATAGAGAGGCCATCATGCCAATTACTAGAGTAATCGAGGAGACATTATTTGAAGTTCCATACCTTTAAATGACACTGGTGTAAGCCACATGAGTTAAATATGATATTGTGACCACAATAATAGAGGTTGATGGATCATGGGAAATCGTCTCTACCAAAGGGTTTCCATAGGTAGTAGTAGAGGCTTCCCCTCATGGTGAGTAACTATTACTGAATATAGTTCTCTAACCGCTCATCCCTAAGGATATACACTTGGGGTATATTAATAATAATATACCAGCATTATATTCACTATTCGATCATACACCACTTGAAGACTTTGAAAATTCATGCTCGGAGGCTACCAAGGAAAATCAGATCGTGCACTATAAGGAAAAGATGTATGTGTGTAATTTCATCACCCACACCGAGATAGCTGAACATCCATAGAATGTTCCATCACTTATCAATAGGGGAATTGGTCTAGGGGTTGGTGGAGTGAAATATAGTAACTTCCATGTGCTGGCTTGTTAGTTTATTGTCAAGAAGATGCATATTGAATGGTAGACAATTGAACTTTCCTAGAAGACACACCAGGATGAAGGCTCCAAGGGGCCTAAGGAGGCCAAATGAGAGATTTAATACCAAAATGGCATGTAGTATAAGAACAAGATGGTCACTACTTCCCAAAACCATATTTTCCAAAATATGAGGTCCCAACTAGAAGTGATAGAGGCCATGGTGGAAGAGGATACATCCTTGGTGGTCTAGTGTCAGGATGAGCAGAACCAGTAGTGAATCCATGATAGAGACATTATATCTAAGGCCAATAAAGAGAAATTAGACCGAGAAAATTGGAAATAGATCTTAGATGCCACTATGAAATTTCTCTTTGAGCTCGGTCAGTCGATCATTGGGGAGGATCCATTAAATAAATTTTGAAAATGAGAGGCTCCAATGTGTTGATAATACTTTGAATTGTTGGTTTGCTTTTAATTTCATCATTCTTAAGCACATCATTTCCTATTATCGTCATACTAAAATAATATTCATAAAATAACCAATGACTGATCGGTAAGCTCATGTGAGTCATGATCTATCTGAGAAACAACGTATGACCATGTGATTTATCAATCATAAGAGGGTGTTAAATGATTTTTAGATACTTAGGGTTTCCTATTACTGATTGAACACCATATGTTCTTATATATTGAGGGGATGAGGCTCGATAATAGAGCTCTCTAAACATCCCACTTTCTTTTTTTGATATGGTCTAAAGCATGAATAGAGTAATTCCAGGATCATCTAATTCCCCTAAAAAACATGGGAATTGAAAGTGTCAATAATGCTTCCAAAAATCTATAACATAATGGGAGTGGTGTGTTCATACAAGATAACTGAGGATCGGTATTAAAAAACAACAAATATATTAATAAGCTGATAATGGAGATATAGAGTGATAACCAACCATTGACCATGAACAAAACACACAACTTTGAATGTCACCCAAATTTTAATGAGATATTGGCCTAGTATGGTAGGTCTGCTAGTGTGGCTAGGAACAATGCCATTAAGTGGTACCTTAAAACATTTAGGAGAATGTGGATCCAAATAAGAGGCAATTGGAGAATATATATGAAGATATTAAATTTTCAAATGGATTACAACACTCGTGATATTGTTCCACTATGACATAGAGCATATATATATGGGCATATTATTCTGAGAAAATTCAATCTCATATTCTAGGGGAGAACATTCATGGATGTCGAGTGACAGTCAAATGATATGAATTTATGGTGGGAGCCTAATATTGGATGAAAGTGATTCTTGGGAAAAGTTCAATGATTTTGTTATGTTTTGTGTCATGTAATGAAGACATTGTACACATTGTTTAATGTCTTATGATAAGGATGGGTTATTTTATAGTTTAACCTCGTATGATAAAGACACATCCAACATTTTAACATCATGTGACTGGGATGTGGAGTGTGTGTGGATCATGCACTAGGGAACCCAAAAATTCATCCCCATTGAAAACTAAATGTGGAATACTGTAAAAATTTTATAGTGTTTAATATCCATTTAGTGTCATAAAAAAAGTATGTAGTGAATAAACAGGAGTGATACTCATCCAACCCTGAGTGTCTGGGGTGAAGGTGGTTACCAAGACATGATACCAGATACTTTGAAATAGAATGTAGGTTGGGTCATATATTTTTTAACATCATGAAACTTGGACTATGAATTTTGGATTCAGGTCTTAATGTTTGGACTTTTTTCAAATATTGTATGGTCATAAATCTTAAACCATGGGTTTTAGTTTAATTTCATGTATCCTAGAAAAAAAGTTTGGTGCCTTAAAGGAATGTATACAACATCAATATAAAGTTACTCAATGTGAATGGGGGCCTAGAAGGCCACTTGATTATGCACAAAAACCCATTGATACAAACCACACACAATTTAGGGATATAATGCTAGAACAGGTGACTGAAACTTGGATCTTGTTTTAATATCATAGAGTTTGGATCATGGGGCGCCTCAAAATGATTGTCATAGAATTAATGGGTAATAACCCTATCGTCAATGATGTCTGGGTAGGCCAACATTCAATATAAAACAATAAATGTAGGATTCAAATAGTTAAAGGTTATAATTCTTGGACCGTGTATTTTAGATTAATACTATAAAGATTAGCCATGAATCTAGGGAAGGAAATGGATTATGATGAGTCAATGGGGTAATAGATCGAAGATAAAACTATATGGATTTCACTATGTATCCCATGAGAATGAGAATCTGGCCACACATAGTTCCTAACCATAGAATCGTAGGAGACTAACCTAGATATGGTTCTACCCTCTCAAAATATATTACTGAATCTTAACATACCTGGATTTGAGGCATCCCAAATTTACACTGGGTAAGGATACCGTTTTATATCATGTGTTGAGGATATTGGTGTTCATTCATCCTGTATTTTTCATACAGGTAATCCTTGTTTTACACAGGGTAAAATTATCTCTTATTCAAAGGAATCATGTTTTAATATGGGGCAATACTATAGTTTAATTTCCTATGCTAATGTTGTTACATAATCATATCACGCAATGAGGGAATCTCTCCCCACTAATTTATTAATGTAACCATATGGGGTTTATAACTATGAGGATAAATGTGCTAAATTTTAGTGTGATTACAGTGTGGGTAACATATGGTTTTTTAGTTAATCATTATCTAGGTCCATAAATAAAAATTCTATGTGTCATTACATATCCCATAAGGATGGGAATCATGACACTCATATTTCTAGATTCCTTTTTCATAGTTTTAGTTTATAAAATCTAGACCATGAGATGATGGGTGTTAAAGAATGTTCATGTGGTGAATGATTTAAAACTCCACCAGAATGATCCAAGGATACCATGCACCATGTGAGATGATCCAAAATATATTGATGCATAGTTTATGTTCATAAGGTCTATACCATGGAATATATTTTAAATTCATGTATCGTGGACTATGGGAAATCAAATTAATGTAGATATGCTTTGACTTTGGAGAGAATGTTTTATATAATGGTATATGTGTGGAAGGGATGAGGTAAAACCTGACATGAATGACCCAAGGAGGTATGTGTACCATAAAAATACCATGAAATAACAACACATAGTTTTGAGGTTGTGATTCATGGTTCGTGGATAATATTTTAAGGTAATGTTATTTTGACCAGGTTAATATTGATCTCAAGGGTTCCCATGTGGTAATGAAGAGGTAAGACCCGATGAGAATGGATACAAAGAGGATTGTGTTCCACATTCATAACATGAGGTCAACTACACATATTTTATGGTCATAATTCATGGAACATGATTGAGGCCATGAGGCCAAAGGGTTGATGAATTTTTGACTGTGACCATAGATATAAAGGTTGAGAATCTCAATGTATCCTTTGAGGATGGGAATCAAAACACATGTAGTTCTGATATAGGGTGATGTACAAGACTAACACTGGTAGGGGAGAACCTCTCTAGGAATGGAATATAAGGAATCCATCAGTTATAATGAGTCATCCCATGTAAGGGAAAGTGGTAGGGATTTTTACAAAATTCATACTTATCATATGATTCATCTTGATATCAAATGCGGTAAAAACATTCTCATATTAAGAGTAATCCTAGTTTCAAGTGGGGTAAAATCACATCTTAACTTCAGGAAATGAGGACATTTGGTCTTCTTGTATTTGTCATACAGGGCATCAAAAATTTATATTGGATACGGTCATCTATTTTTCAAAGGCATCCTATGTTTTTATAGGGTAACACTACAATTTAACATTATACATTGAGGATGTTAGTATTTGTAGTTTAAATTCATATAACTGGGACTATAAGGGATTATCATAGTATAAGGAAATAACTCTTGGAAATTTTGAATATAGTTTAAGGTCATGTTTTAGGTAATGAAAGATGGATATTAGTTTTTGGTATTAAATCTCGGATAGTGGGATATTAGTTGAAGTTAATAGAGGTTAAACCATGTGGTGAGTGGGTCATGAAGATATGTGTAGTGTGGTGGCATGACAAACTCCATGTGAGTGAGGTCCTTGGAGTGACACATTTCTGAGGAGACCTTCATAAATTATCCATTCATGATGTTGGGACTTCAAATCCTAGTATAAGGTCATAGTTTTTAGACCCTTGAGTCTAATAGTTTAATTTCATATAGTTCTAACCATGGGGGTTATCCAAAATGGATATTCATGGTGTGGAAGAAACAACCTAATGTGAACGAGGACTAAGGAGGCCCATGATGTTCAAAAAAACTCCAAGGGAAGACAAAGTTGATGTTGAAAGTTGTTATGATGTAATATGGGATCCCATTATAAATTCATAGAGTTAAGACCATGAGGAGGATAATCTCCAAAATATATATGTATTTTAGTAGAATAATAATACAATGTGAATGAACCAAGGAGACCCTATGCCACATTATACATTCTTGATTGTACCCACATACATGTTAAGGTAATGATTTCATAGAATTTAGAACCTTGTTTAATGTCATAGAGTTTATACTATATGGTAAATATCATGTGGACATTGATAGTATGGAATAATAACATCCCAACATGAATGGGGTCCTATGAGTCCCAATGCCACACCATGAATTCTTGAGAGAACCCGCATATAGTTTGAAGTAGATTTATATGGACTTGAACTTCTAGATTATGGTCATTGATTTCAGACATTGGGGGACATCTCAAATGGATATAAACACTATAGAGGATTGACAAATATATGTGAATGAGGGAATAGGATGACAAACTCTACACCACACATTCCTGGGATAACCCTCATATTGTTTAAAGGAATTATTCTTGTATTTTATCTCATATTTTAAGGTCATAAAGTTTATAACCTAGTGTCCATATGAAATGGATATATTTTTTATATCATAATGAAAACCTATTGTGAATAAGGGCCCAAGAGGACCAAATCAACATCACACCTTCTGTAGAGAGTCGTCATACAATTTAATGTCAAGATGCTTAGACTTGATCTCCTATTTTATGTTCATAGAGTTCAGAGCTCCTACTAAACATATGTAAAGTATTTCTTAAGGAACATTTCATTTGTTGGAGGTGAGATACGCTCTCAGTCTATATTTATCATAGAGTATGTGCTATTAGAAAATACATTATGAATGATGTCGGGTCTCTCCCACTTGGGATCCAAATTTGGTGGCATTGTTATGTGTAGATTTAATTTATTTTGTTTGGACCTATAATACATTGTAATATTTATAATGATATTTATAAATACAATAACTAAGTTAGCAAGGGATTTTGGGGAACAGAGAGCCTCATTGTGGTGATTTTAAAAATAAAAAATATATTTTTTCCCACACATAAAGATTATTTGAAACATAGGATTAATCTTGAGTGGAATCTCATATTAGAATTTTGATACCGTACTTGAGTTCATAATATCTTGTGTACCTTAGGTGTGTCATAAAATTTGATAGCACCAGTTTTTCAGCTAAAGGTGAGTTTATAGCGGAGTGTTAAAATGGAGTAAATTTATTTAATTAAATTAATTAAATTAAACCCCCACCCTCAACCATTTAGTACATATGATATAAGGATGTGGTGCAACCCTCATCTCCCCCTTTGTTCGATGGATGAACTGAGGCTGAATAGAAGTGATTATGTTCTCTTGATCTCCATTCATTTCATTTATCTTCATCATATGGAGGAGAAACATGATTTTTTTCATCATTCTACACCCAAATATTTGGTTTTTCTCCATTCATGTAGGAATATTTTATTTTTTCTTTGATCGCCATTATTATGAGTTTGTTTTGAGGTTGTAGAGCCCTATTATGATTTCTTGACATCCCTTCTTTTTTAATCTATAGGTTTCTAGGGAAAATAGTGTTATTAGTTTTTCTTGTAGAGAAATTATCATCAAAATTCCCATTTTAACTACATGTAAACTAGTGACACATGTCATGTGATCTTCTAATTTAGGAAAGATAGCTCTTGATTACTATACAACATATACTAGGATTACACATCATGTGGTGAAACCATGTTGTGTTGTCATAGTATGTGGTTAGGGTAACCATGTGATAGAATGTGGCTTTGTATTAGTACATATCAATATTATATGGGAATGGGTTGTTGAACGTGGTAATGAAAAAATTACATGGCCAAGTGGTTGTTTATCATGAACACATCATGTACCCAGTGGTACAACCCATGTGTGAGGCAAGGATGGTCGGGCCATGTGAAGGAATAACGCTATCTAGGTAATGGGGAGGTAAGAAATATCTTTTATAGGATATGCACACTATATACACCTATATGGCCAGATATGTGATGAAAACAGGAGACACGTCCAGGTGCTCGAGTAGGTTCACACATCATGTGGATCTTGGTGAATGCCATGTACTTTCCTTGGGATCTTCATGAGATCATCCACATTGCCTATCACCTTCTCTAAAAAAATCAGATTCAGGATTGAGAGTAGGATATCATGATAATATTTTTGATTAAAATGTGGTCGTGTCCTTTATACTATCCTACGGGATATAATGAGGTGTGGTACAATAAATAAATTTTTGTAATAGTTCTTAACCATACGTAGTGATCAAGAAGGATTGGTAGCTTAATATCGGGGTGGACACCCTTTCCCCTCAATTTAGGATATGGGTCCCATAGAATATTTAGGCTATTAGAATAGTGCTCCCTAGTTGTATCTGGGAAAGAGACCCCTTCACATTTATATGTTGTGATGTGAAGTATGGTGTGCAAGATGTTCCTCTTAGCATCACAAGAATGATGTTGTAGATCAGTGTGGTTCTAAGATAGATAAGCTAGTACTGTTACTCCCGTATGGACTCATGATGATAGTCTCCCTTATATATATTCTTTGGTCAATATGGGACTCCCGATGTCATGGGTAGATGTTCTCTACCCATGTGGTAGTTCTCTCAAAGGTGGAACTCCCCTATCATTCTAGGGTGAAGGTTCCCTATATCATTCATTTAGTTGGTGATAGTGCTCCCATGTCCTGACATGGAGCATTCCTTCTATTATCAATGGCTAGATAGAGTAGGTAAGCACCTATCAGACTAGGGTATGAGTCCTCTATCCATAGAGTTGGTAGTACCCTATCATGTAAGGTAGAAAGTCCTCTGTATGTGACTTATAGATAGAGTGGGTACTCTCTTATCCTGTTAGGTTGTAGTTCAGCTATCCTTAGACTCAAAACTCCCCATATATATAGGTTGTGTTTCATACATATGTGTTATTAAAGAATATTTGGTTCTCCCCTATCCAACCACGAAGTCTGTTCTAAAGCCTAGGGTAAGTACCCCCTTATTGTGTAAAGGCGCAGGTCCCGCATAGTGATCAAGATGGTAGAGTGGTAATCCCCTATCAAATTAGGGAGCATGTCCTATAGTCAAGGATTTGTACTCCACTAACCTATCATTGTGTGGATTCCTCTATCCTTTTACTATTACTCCCCTATCGCATCTAGGTGTGGTTCCTCGAATATGAAGTATTATTCCCCTAGATTAGATTATTAGAAAGGAGATGGTCCTCTATTGGAGTAAGATCTCCCTCAACTGTTGAGTATTATTACAATGTGAGGGACCCTCCACTAGATATGTGTTTTACATGGTTAGGAGTTAATTCTCCCTTGATGGATTGAGGTGTGGGACACTACATTAGAAGGTTTCATGGGATGGTTATGATATAGTACTCCATCAATTGTGGGTCATTGGTGAGGTGTGGGTCCCTCCACTATCTCTCATAAGAGTGATTCATGTTGTTCATAGTTTTGAGTAGTGATCCATTGACTGTGTGAAGTAGTGAGAGATGGACCTCTCCAATTGGGTTATTATGTCCTTGTATAGAGTTTAGGTTAGTTTTGGTAGGATCTCTTATATGGGGAACAAGAGTTTGACATAGTGAGTTGTTTAGGATTGAGCATGTTATCTCAGACACACCATTTGTTCTGGTAGATTTGTTCATATTGGAGTATATCTCTCAAATGGGATCTATATGGGATGACTGATCATAAGGAGTGTGTTCTCATAATTGGATGTTTCTTTCATATCCTTGATTAGAATCATGTAGTTGGATATGAGGTTTCAACTATATGAGACTTGGAGTCCGGGATGAGTATATTTGTGTGATTCTGGAAGTCCTTGCACATTTATCATGTGTTTTTGTTGACACCGC
The DNA here is from genome assembly GCA_963277665.1 of Viscum album. Lineage (NCBI taxonomy): Eukaryota > Viridiplantae > Streptophyta > Magnoliopsida > Santalales > Viscaceae > Viscum > Viscum album. Next base: position 2,059,922,263 of record OY728126.1, on the reverse strand, counting down.
TTGTGGAATGAGAGAACTAGTTATGTATAGGTGATGATGGTTTAATATGCATTTTCATTATTGATTGGGATCCCTCTAGCAAGGACGAAAAGACTATTTCCTTTTAGTTTCTCCATTTTCTTTTGGTTTTTTGGGTATCCTACTGAGTATTGTTATACTTTCCTCTAGATGATATTTTACCACATGTGTTGTTTATTTAAAACACCATGTTACTTTTAAAGAAGTCGTTGAAGGACTTGAGTGAGGTGGATCGTAGTGAGAAAAACAGACTAAGGTGTTTATTGAGTCTAGGTTGAGGATCATTCCAAATGTTTCATTTGACAATGATCCACTACTTCTAATATGGTTGGACTCTTTTATAGTATTGGGTAGAAATGTGTTTTCCCTTTTTATGATTTCACTAATTTTTTGGTTCTTCAGTTTAGGATATTTTTATGGAATCATTTTTTCAACTATTTAATATTTACATTCTATCATGGAGGTGGTTGTGGGTGAGAGCATAGAGGTACGTTAGGAAAATGTGGCCCATTTGTGTGATATGTCTACTCAGTGCTAGTTTCCATCTCCTAGCTTATTGGAAGTGGTCTTCGGGAGATGCGGATCAGGCCCCATTATGTCAAGTCATTATAGAGTGTTATTAGAGAAAGTTACACTTTGGTACTGTAGATTCATGATATTGGTATAGGTTTCATAGTGATAGTGTTATGGTGCTTCGAGTTTGGCTCTCGAGCAATAGGTTCTGGTTTTGGTTCAACGGTTGATGTATCCATTATCTAGTATTATAATTACATTAATTTTAACTTGGTACATTATGAAACTATTCATAGGGAAATAATGGTAAACACCTCATATAGTTTTAGAAGGTGGGTTCATATTCCTTCTTGAGTTAGCTCCCCAGATATACTATTTGACTATGGAATATATTGAAATTGTTATATGATTCCACTCTAACGAATTCCAGAAATGGTTTCATGGCATTATTTTGATGAATATTTTCCCCATGATGAGGCTTCAATGTAGGGAACTGGTTCTAAGGAAGTACCACTAGGTGGTATGCCTGCTTATCCACCACCCATTGAGTGGATAGTGGTGTCAGTAGATCAAGATGATGATACTCATAGGCTGAGTGTAATACATGAGTTTAAGTGGAAATGGCCTCGGAGGTATCAGGGTGACATAGACCTCGAAGAAGTTGATAATTGGTTTGAGGTAGTCAAGCATGTTTTCTTCCTTTTGAGGTCACCTCCCGATCTAATGATGGTCAATGTAGTGCACCTTCTATTGGTTTACACTGGGCGATGGTGGAGTATAGTGATGCATACCCATGATGAGGTGATTCTCACTTCATTGTAGTTTGGGTGACTTTTTAGGGATTATTTTTACCCAACCTTATTGAGATAAGTGTTTATACAATAGAATCTTCATTTTATGCATGGTAGCATGATCGTGGAAGAGTACTCGGCAAGTTTCACAAACCTTTTGTGATACACCTTGGATATGCTTTGAGACCTATTATCATTAGCTTATACCTTTGAGTAGAAAATATATTGGGACATTTTAGAATTTGAGGTTTTTGTGGACCTTCGAACTTATGTGGGGCTACAAAAGAGTGATATTATATTATAGGGCTTCCTGGTATAGGGATGCGTGTATGTGGCATGCAGTGGTCGCCATGAGGCTAAGGCATCTATAGTAATTGGAAAATTCCATTCGATAGGATCATGATGGAAGAGGATTACCCATGCCGAGTCACAAGTACGTGGGAATGTTGCACATGATATATGTTAGGGTTTAATTCAACCACATGAGAGGCACTATTATGCTTATGATAAGATGGGGACATCTTCCTAGAGATTGTCCAACCTTTCGTGAGGTTGACAGGGAACTAGCCGATGGATAACCTTGGCAGAGGAATCATTTAGAGCAGGGAGTTCTGCATGATGACGGATGTGTATAAGGAGTGGGGATTATAGTATGATGTGAAAGGCACTTAATGGTATGTCCACCACCACCTAGAAGTGGTCCACAACAGGATCAAGGAGCAAGATGATGGGGGTGAAGAATATTATAATCAATAGAGTCCTTCGACCTAGTGGCTATGAGGATGAATATTGGTGCCCTACATGTCCTTTAAACTTTCTATAGTAAGAATTTTTACACACTATAGTGAGGTAATATTTTTGTTGCACTTATTTCATGAGGTTTAACTGGGGTGACATAGAGCATCGGTGTAACCTTGTTTTTGTGTTTCTTAAGTAGATTTGGACACATGAGGAAGAGGGATGCTTTCCCCTTTGAGTTGAATTTTTCTAACAAGATTAAATCAATGTCTTATAGTCAGTCCCACTCAAACAAGGAAGTTTCGAGCTATTGTGGATGAGTTCCTTTGACATGCCTGTTTGATTAAGGGTCATTTGATAGAGTTTTAGAGTAGGTCTTGTCATTTCCAGTGGATTTTTTCTGCTTCACCCATATTCTAGGCTGCCAGGGTGGAGGGAGATCCTTGAATAGAACCATTAAATAGTAGTAGAGTTATACCCTATGGTCTTTATGTAGTATAGATTGGTTTCCTACCATCCATACACAACTAGGGTGCCACTAGTGTGTATAGTAGCATTTCTATTTTGGTGAGCTATGTTACAGCTAGAGGTTAATAGATGAAGGGCCCAGTTTGAACCAATGATTACACTTGGGAATCCCTATTTTGTTCATTGAACCCATATATGCTCAACATCAACCTTGAATGCAAGATGTATGAGGAGTTCATGGTGTAGTTCATCTAGGGGTGGATATGAACTGTGGGGTTATGTTGGTATCTGTATTAGGTTAGTGAGGTGGGGTACATTTTGACCCTATGACTGTAGATGGGTCATGGTGCTTGGTGTTTCTTCACTTATCATGATTGAGGAGACAATTATAGCTTATTGGATGTTTTCATCCTATTTGGAGCTGGACATGGGTGTGGTTTGGCCTTAGTGGTTCCCCGGAGTTTTTTCATGTAAGCAGCATGAGAGCCCTTGGGGATCTCATTGGCAAGGGTGTTCTAGTAGAGAGCTCAGTTTTTTGACCTTGTCCCAAGGATATTAATTTTCAAAGATGAAAAGTAATAAGTTATGGATAATTTATTTACTCATATTTTGACCTATAAGACTATGGAATATTTATAATGTTATTTTTGAAGCTATGAACTAAGTCGGTGTGGGATTTTGAGGTTTAGATATCCTCTCCATAGTGATTATACAAATATTTAATATATTTTTTCACTCGTGATAATATTATATGAAACATGGGATAACTCCAAAGAAGAGTCTCAGATAGGAATTCTGAAACTGTGGTTGAGTTTGGAATGTCATTTTTACCCTAATCAGAACATAAAATTTTTCAGCGCTAATTTTTTTACAGAAGGTGAGTTGGTGGTGGGGTGATAAATTAGATTTAATAGATTTAATTAAATAATATAAATTAAACCGTATCACCCACCTCGTTGATATATTGGATACAAGGAGGAGTAAAAACCATCTTCTCCCCCTTTGGTCGATGGATGAACAGAGGTTGAATCCCATTGATGTGGTGATACTTATTTATTTTCTTGACATCGATCATCATCAGATCAAGGAGTAGTAAAATACGAGCATCATTCTACGCCCAAAGCTTCTTCATTTCACCATAGAGGTAGATAGGTTTTATTTTTGGTCCTAATCCCCTTTTTTTGCACTATTTTAATCTTTTAGTTCACTATTATGATTTCAAGAGATCCCTTTGAGCTCATCTATAGGTTTCGGGGGAATCCGGGGTTATTCGAGTGCCTCATATGGAAATTCCATTTAAAATTATTGTTTATAAGATGTTTAAACCAGTGAGACATTTCATGTGTTCTTTCCATTTAGGGATGATTAATTTTTTGTACAAAACAATGGGTATTGGGTTTACATGTCATGTTGTGAACCCAGAGAATGTCGCTAGAGGACCTGGCCAGGGTGTTTGTGTGACAGTACATGGTCGTGTAACATTACATGGAAAAAGTACATGGGAATGGGGTTCTGAACACAGGAATGGAAAACTACATGTCGAATTGGATTTATATCATGAACCCATTGTGTACCCAGTGGTACATGTCGTGTGTGAGTCACGGATGGCCAAGCTGATTGGAGGAAGAACACAGTCGGGGGCCGAGTGAGGCAGGAAAAATCATGTATGGGTTTTACACACCATGCACACCTATATGTCTAGACATGTCATGAAAATAAGAAATATTACTAGGTTCATGGGAAGGTTCCCATGCCGTGTAGACCCCAGGTTGCACCATGTACATTCCTTAGGATCTTTTTGAAATCTTCCTCCTTTCATATCTCCTTCTCTGAAACTCAAATTCTGGCTTGCAAGTAGCCTAGAGAGATTATTTTTTAATGTAGAACATGATGGTGTCCATTGTAGTAGCCTTTAAAATATTATGTATTGTGGTGTAAGAGTGAAATTATAGTCGTAGTTCATGACCATTGGTTGTGATCATGGTGGATCACTAGGTTGACATCAGCGTTGGTACCCTTACTTTCCACCTTTGGATATGGGTCCCTTAGATTCTTAAGGCATATAGAATGGTTCTCCTTGATGAATCAGGGCATGGATCCCAATTCATGGTAGAGTTGTTATATGAAGACTAATATGTTTGAATATCATTTCAGCTTATCTTGACATGTGTTATAGATCAATTTGGTTATTAGAGAGAGACGTTGGGACTAGTACATCATTGTGACATTAGGGTATGAGTCTCCCTTACCTCTCTAGTTTGGTAGGGATGGGACTCCCCATTTCGTGGGTGTAGGTTCTCTACCCATGTGGTACTTATCATGGGGATGGTAATACCCTATTAGACCAGGGTGTGGGTTCCCCATATCATTCATGTAGTCAGAGTCTGCACTCCCTTATTGTGATAGGGAGTCATCCTTCCATACCTATTGACTATATATATTAAGTACTCCCCTATTTGACTAGGGTGTGGGTCCTCTATCCATTGAGTCGGTACTCCCCAATTGTGTTAGGGCTTGAATCCCCCGTATGTTATTTATAGGTATATTGGGAACTCCCCTATCATGTAAATGTTTGGGTCCTAAATATTTGGAGTCATAACTCCCCAGTTTTTATAGTTTTGGGTCCTCCATATGTGTTATTATATCATAGTTGGGACACCCTAGTCATAAAAAGTAGTCTGTCCTCTAGCATGGGGTCGGACTCCGCTTCTGTGTCAGGGTGAGGGTCTCCATAGTTATCAATACGGTATAGTGGTACTCCCATATCATATCAATTCATGGGTAATCTATCCATGGAATGGACTCCCCTATAATATCTGGGTGTATGTCCTATGTCCTTTGAGTGGTATTCCCATATCGTACTAGGGTGAAGGTTATTATTTATAGAGTAGTACATCCCTATCTTCGAGTAGTAGTGAGGAGTGGGTCCTCCATTTGAGTAGGATCTCTCCCAAATGATGAGTATAGTTATGAGGAGTGGGCCACTCCACTAGTTATGAGTGGTTAATGGTTAGGATTTTTTTCTCCCTCAAAGGATTGAGGTGCAAGCCACTCCACACAAGAGTGACATAGGTTTTTTTGTATGGTTAAGAGATAACACACCATTGACTTCGGTGAAGTGGAAAGGTGTGTTTCCCTTCATTATATCTCATTATAGAGGATGAATGTTGTGAATAATTCAGATCAGCACTCCCTTGACTTTGTATAGTGGTGAGGGGAAGGCCTCTCCACTTGGGCTCTTATAACCTTATTCATGGAACATGATAGCATTGGCAGGTTCTATGGTGATGAGAACTAGAGTTTGACATAGTGATTTATTACTGATGGATCATGTTATCTCTGACGTACCATTATAATTGGTATAGTTATACTTGAGGGAGTGTATCTCTATGATGAGTTTTATCAAGGAAGGTTGAACACATGGAGTGTGTTCTCTTGTTTGTGTGTTACCTTTAGAGCCTTAGTAGAATCTTGTAGCTGGATATGAGGTCAAAACCATATAATCTATGGAGTCTAAGATGAGTATATCAAGGTGATATGGGGAGTCCATAGAGTGTTTTCATGTGTTTGGTTTGACACCCCGTATGGGATGAGTTTAATATTCATGTACTATCATTGATGGTTCATGATGTAGTTTCTCTCTCTATTGGGTTCCCTCTGGCTAGGTCAAGTACAATGTTTCCTTTCAGTTTCTCAATTTTCTATTTTGGTTTTGTGGAACCAACAGAGTATTATTAAACTCAACCCTATTTGGTATTTTATTACATGTGTTGTGTCTTCTAAATAATATATTGTATTGGGAAAATTCCTTGGAGGACTTGAGGGAGGTGGAGGAAAGTAACCTAGACAGACCGAGGTTCTTACTAGATATAGGATTAGGGGATTTCTAACAGTTTCATTTGATAGTGATCCCCTCAATATTAGTGGGATGGATGATTTTTTATTTTTTAGTGGCCATGTTTTTTCACTTTTACAATTTTATCACATCTATTTTACTATAATTTGTGATATACGTATTTGTGCATTTTTTACCTTTTTATATCTCTTCCCTACTACTTGGAGGTGGTTGTGGGTGTGTAATTCTCGATACCATCGGAAAAGTCAACCCATCTGTGTGATATGACTACTCACCACTGTTATATATAAATGGTTTAATGGAGGAGGTCTTGGGGACTTTTGGTTTGGGCCCCTTTGCATCGAGTTGTGATAGTATCATTGGTGTTCGGAGAGACAACATTGTGTCACCCTAGAGGAAAAAGCGGGGGAGAATCTTTGTATTGAATGATCTTGATATCTTCTTCTGATTCCTATTTGGTTTTTCAACACTTAGAAACATTTATATATGAGGGATTACACCTCTTTTAGAATTACTTATTCTTTTTTTGGAGTCTATTAGTTGAATAAATCTATTCGGATTGAAGGATGATGAACATATATGGGAAGTTTTAACCTTGTTTCATACACTCAGGAGTATGAAGTCACATGGGTGGAATTTATAGTCTTTATTATATAGTCCCAGAGGGTGTTTGATAGTTTTTTGTGGCCAAATTTTCTTGTTACATTCCTTCACCCTCTTTATAATGTTAGATAATTTCTTATTGAATGCCTAAAAATTTCCATTTTCCTACGCAGGATAATGGGAGGTATAGTTTCATAGGATGTTGTGCATAGCATATAACCACATTAACTCAGAATCCTAGAAGTTGGATTCATTATCAGTGATACTAGAATTGTAACACCCCAAGATTTCATAGTACGTTATCTCATTAAAGTAATTCAATAGCTTGCGATACACACAATACCGAGTTCGAGTGCACCACAACATACCACACTAACCGTTCAAAAAGTGGTTATGAATAGTATCAACTGCATTTTGAATCTTATATAATTTATATTATTTTAACATTCATATTATGTGTTTCTTAGATATAGTATAAGAACAAATTCATTTTTTAGATAAAAGAAGTCTTTCTCAAAAAATGCAATTTTACAGCTTTTAATGGTGATCATTTTCTAAAAAAAATCACACTTTAAAAAATTCATTTTAATTAAATAAAATTCTCCTTTAGAATCAAGAAATTAATATTTATTTTGGATAAATTTTTGGTAGCTTTTTGATAACATTCATATTTTAATGAATAGTGAAAAATACTCTGTTTTAATTGAAAAAAACTTTTTAATTAGAATAATTTATAATGTTCAATAATACATTTGATTTTTTTGGAAGTATAATTAGATTATATTTTTACCATTTAATCCAATGTTGGTCATTGTAATTAATTTCACTTTGAAATTATACATAAACATGTGTCAATCTTTTGATTGTTATTGTTTCATAAAAACACGCTATTTCTTTTGACAACGAGAATTAATTTTAAATTAATTAATACAACTTCTATGTTGTGAATTTGGTAAAATAGACATTATTTTTTAATTCATAATATAAAATATATCTTAGGCTTATTTTTTGGTATTTTTATGGAAAACCTCATTTTTTGATGAATGGTAAAACAACTTAGTAGTAGTTAAAAACTGAATTTATCATTTAAATGAAATTTTACCACTTTTGTAATTGAATTTTGAAAATCATAAATACTTGGTTGTTATTAGTATGTAAAATGTTGTTAAATAAGAAAAAAAATAAATTTTAGTGAATAGTATATTTTGACTTTTATTTACCGTGGTTAAAGATAAATACGGTAATATAAGGTAAAAAGAATATTATAATAATACGAAATTACCTTAACACGTGTCCTAACATTATTGGATGAGTCGGGGATGACCATGGGCATCCTTGGGTAGCTTTTGGGACCCCATGGAGCAACTTAGGAGTGATAATGACACATTATTTAAATTAACTTAAAGTAAAGACAAAAAAGACATTAACAAATATCTTTTTGTATATCGATTTTTATATGGGTTTATATAAGTCGTATTTTATACTATAATTATTCCGTGGAAATATATAAAGATTTTATAAATTATGAATTTTTTTATAATTTTTAGACATCAAATAAATTAAATTAGTTATGACACGATAATGATGCAGTATTCACCTCATTAGTAAATGATTTAAATAAATAATATTATTAATATTAAAAACACATCCAAAATCTGTCCAATTATTATTGGATGATTTTATTTTGAACATTAGTCATCTTATATTCTAATTTAATGAGTTTTGGACCTTTTTAAACCAATCAAAATTTTATAATAAAATAATATTTTCATACTTTCCAAAAGAGCCCCTCCTCTCCCTTATAAAAAGACACCACATATTAATCATTCCGCACCCCTATCAAGAAACTTGGATCATCAAAAACCAACCAAGATATGTTATAAATAGCAATCTATTCATCTTAGAAGCCTTAACATTGGCAGATGTAACTTCAAGAAGTCAGCTTGGTTCAAATCAAAGGGAGATACCCAAATTAAAGGTAATGGTTTCTCTTAACTTCTTTTATTTTATTTTACTTCTCCAAAACATAAAATCTTTTTATTACTTTATTTAATAACAAAACCAGTATCCTCAATATACTAGGATGTGGTTATGAGAGTTATTTGATCTACACTTACACACACCTGCATGTAATGGGTAAATAACATATTGTTTCTGTGGAAGGCAAAGTAACACCTCACGAAACGATGATTGTTTAATTATATCATACCACCTCTAATGGTGTCCATTAAAATGGAACTATATTTATATATTATATATATTATTTTTATGTTATATTTTTTCTTCTGTATTTTCCATTTAGATCATTCCTTTATGGTTTCCGTTAGGGGTAAAACATGATAATTTCATTTGCGGAAGTGCGGACTACCGCCCCATCAAAGTGATATGACTCGTTAATGAATTATGTGGGACATAAAAAGGATGTATTTAAGGATATTATATATGATATTCTACTGGAATTATAATATACCTATGTATAATGATGTTTTAATTCAATGAAAATACAAAATAGAAATGAAAGTAGTGTTCATGTGTACGTACGACTTACCGTCTCCATCAACGGTGGGTCTCATTTCCTATCTCCCAATGTTATGTATTGTTATAAATACATATATATAATTGATATGTAATATATATATTATATATAAATCATTCATATCATTCTAGAGATAATGTAATTTTGAAGACATGGAAAAATTCAATTTATAACAAGTTTATTTTTTATTGAAGTTCCGAACATCAATAAAATTTCCAATATGAACTTAGATAATTAAATAACGGTTATGGAAAGGTAATAAGTGATATAAAAGGAATAGTAATCTTTAAAAATTTTCTTAATCAATTATAAATTAACTTAAGTTCATTATTCTGGAAGAACAAGGAACATACAAGACAGGTCAGACATGAGGTCAGGGGGATCTTATCTCACTTTTAATTCGATGAGATTTATGTTGTTCGCCACTTATTTTATGCATGTGGTGTATTGTGTACTTACATTTGATATATATTATCATGGATAACATTATATTCATGGTATTATATGAATTATTTTGGTGGTTATTAAATTTTTTTCATACAAATCAATTGATTACCACGTGGTAAGGGGATTTCATCTCACTTCTTAATCGTGTGAGATTAACGTTGTATTGCCACTATTTCCTTTTGTGTGGTGTATGTAATGGACATGATTATATTCCTTGTGTAATATAATTTCATCTATGGGTATTTCAAACTTCATTGAATAATACTTATTTCATGGGTTGTATGTTTCGTGAGTTACCAAATAGGTAAGGGTTATTTCTAGAATCTCTTCATTATCAGAGATTGTTTATACACAATTATCAACTGGAACCTCTTTATCATCCACATATGTGTTTTCTTAAAAATGTATTTCATAAAAAATTTACTATTTAACTGACAAAGGGTTAAATTCAATTATACCCTTACTTGACCTTATATGTTTTTAATGAAATATTTCTGTCGTTTTCCAAAAAAGGTACTTCACGAATTTTGTGACAAAATTAAGGTAAGAATGTTTTTTAACATATACCGCAGGTGTGGCTATTTTCTACTATTATATCATCATCGAAGCATCCCTTACAAGCTTATAACAATATTTTCAAATTAAATTTTTTCCGTATAATTTTGTGACTCTTAAATGATTTCAAAATTGAAAGACATATTTCTCTCAAATAGTTTTGATTTCAACAATGTCAACATCCTTTTATTAATTTTACAATTGTTAGAAGTTGATACATTATGATAAAAATATTCCATATTTTATTTATTGTTTTGTGATATTTTTGACTATGGATGAGTTATTTTAATTCCATTCATGGTTTATGGTTAAAGTATTGACATTTCATATGCTAGTTTTAATACGACTTTTTATGTTATATTTTAACCCCGTATTAAGATGAATGTGTTGGACTAGTATGATCTCGGTTGGAGACCGGTAAAAGTAATACCTCCATTTTGGAGTTCAGGTATAGAACACCCTCCAATTTGCAGTCCGGTTATCGTGGCTCTCCGGGTTGGAGTCCGGTTACAGAGGTTCTCCGGGTATGAGTCTAGTTACCTAGGCTCTCCGAGTTGGGGTCCAGTTACAATTAGCCCCTAGGTCTTGGAATGAGGCCTCGATAGTGAAATTAATGTCCGACATTATGAATTTCGTCATTATGAAAGTGTCTATTAATATTGCATTTGATTATTAGGCTAGTAGAATATTCATGTGAATAATTAAATGATATTATTTTCTTTTATTTTATCTTTTCCATATTATTATGAATTTCATGTTTAAAAGGATTTTGTTTTAGTATTATACATTTCTTTAAATGTTAATTCTTATTTATAAAAGTTTTCACTATATTGTTATCCTTATTGAGCATATGAGATCACCCCTTTCTATGTTTTATTTTTCACAGGGTGCGAATAAGTATATTATGACTGAATTTCAGGGATAGTATAAGGGATATGAGTGTGGCCTATAGAGACAATGTTGCTGTAGTTTTGCATTTTATAATGCAATGTAAAACCTATTAATGTATCTATTATTACCAAGGCTACGAAACTAATAAGTCTTTGGATACATGATCTTTTGTGATCATTTCAATGTTATATAATAATGCAAAGACTCTAAGTTACTAGAATCAGGGCGTTACAGTTGGTATCCAAGGAATTTTAGTACAAACCATGGAAACAAAATTTAAATAAACTCTGATTAGATCATATTACCATAAGATATACCTTGAGGATTAGTATATAAGAACATCCTAGAATTTTTGTGTTGTAGAAATTTTGTGTGATTTCTATGAAATAAATCCCTATATTGATACGAGCATGTAGATATGGATTTGTCACATATGTACCTAGTGGTAAAACCCAAAAACAGTACTTTGAGCTAGACTCGAATGGGAACAGGTGCACGATAATGGGCCTCGATGCACTCTTGGTTACAAAACTCTCAGGGGATATTCTTAGGATAATTCTCATTTCCCTTACAAACCATTATGAATGATTTATGAGTATTTACTTTCTCAAAGAAAACATTTTTATCATAATGGATTATATCCATAAACTTATCAATTAATGTTAAGTATTTTACAAGTTTTGATTTATGTATTTCAATTCATAAACTAATCTAGCATATTCTATTGTTTAGAGATGGCACCAAGTGGAAGGAATATAAACTTTATCAACGCAGGTAATCCATGTAGGTATTTCCCTCTTACTCAAGAAAATTATAGTGGTGTGGGTGATGCAACTGGTTCTGATTAGCTTATCACCATACATAGAAAAATAAACTAGGTTGTTAATAATATCCTTACCCATATAGACCACCCCCATCCACCATGAGGAGGATAAATGTAAGATTGCTTCATGAGGAAACAACCACCAACATTCAATTGGAGTATAAATCGATTTGTAGAAAAGTAATGGATATTTTCCTTAGAGAAAATATTTCATGAATTGGGGAGTAGAGAAAGAGAAAAAGTCATCATGGCTTTTTATTTCCTCACTAGAGCTGTTGATCAATTGTTTTCATTGATTAAAAACACAAAGAAAGAAGAAGAAGTATCAAGTATGGAATGGAGGGAGTTTAAGGAGCTTTTTATAAAAAAATACTTTCCTCATGACCATCAAGGGTATATGGAAAGATAATTTCTGAGTCTGAGGCAAATAGAGGATGAGAATGTCATAATGTAAGAGGCTAACATTACAAGGTTTGAAAGGCATGCAAAAAATTATATATGTAACCCAAGAAGTAGAATTGATCAATTCTTTTATAGGATACAACCATTTCTCTTGCGAGCATTAGTCTCTCAATCCTTTTCATCCTATGAAGATATAGTCTCATGTGCTATCAAGACAAAAGGAATTCTATAAATCTTATGAAAATATAATAAATCAAGATAAGAAGAGAATGGTGGATCAAGATATAGATAAAGGGAAAAATGGAATGAATGATTTTCCATTATGTGACACTTTAGGGAAGAAACACCCCAGTATTTTCCTAAAAGGAATGGGAGTCTGTTACAGGTGTGGTGAAAAAGGCCACCAAGCTCATGATTGCAAGGGAAATATAGTTTCTATAAATACTGAATAATAAAATTGTAGAGAGATGGGGAATTATGAAAATGAATTTCCTAAGATCCCAGGAATCTTACCTAAGAAATGGCCCAGGCAGTAAGGACAAGCTTATGTTATTACTACAGTTGATGTGGAATAATTAATGTATTTGTGTATTCGGACTCAGGAATTATATTATTTTTATAAGATTAATGTGATATATTTAAGGATTATACTACAATACTTGTTGTTTTTAGTGAGGTTTTAATATGATGAAGGAAATCCTATTTCCAGTATGTGATAATAATAGAAACTTTACTTTTTTTTGGGATTTGATGTTATAATTGATTTTGGAATTTAGAGATATTTTAGAGAGAGTTTGGAAAGAGGTATTTTGGATAACTATAAAGGATGGAATGTATTATGTTGAACATGGAATAGTATTATTTAATGATAAATAATTCATTAAGATTATATTTGGAATATTATGATACTATTGTTTTCAGAAAAGGACAACCAGGTGGTCAGGCGATAACCCATCGCGTCGGACAAATCTACAGGAATCGAACCCACAACCAAAGCGTGATAATGATTTATGACCTACCACTTGCCTATAGAATTTCCTTGGTTATAAAAAAATATTTTTCTTCATTTAAATGGTATATTTTAACATTTTATCCTTATATGATTAGGATAAATAGAATATTTTTGTGTTCTATTTTCTTTTGGAGTGAAAGATGAGTTGGTGGTAGAAATTAGTTGAAGGTTGAAACTAACTTTTCTAGTATATATATAAATAGATATATATATATATATATATTCTATTCTATTCTATGAAGAAATGTATTATTAAACACTAGGGATGGGTTATTAAAACAAAAAATATGTTATCATAAAACCTTATGTTTTGGTGGACTGATGATATTTTAAATCCACATAGACTGATGGGTTTGAAGCCCTTAATTTTACACTTGTTTGTTATTGATGACCAAAATAACTCCCTATAAATATGTAAATTTTTCTTCAAATTAAATGTCTCTAATTTCTACCAATGTTCTCTTAATAGCAATCATAATTTGGTGGTGACTTTTTCATTTCTCTTTCCCTCTTATTAAGACTAAATTTTACTAACCCAATTACTAATGTGCATTTTCGACAAATGTTATTTTCTATTTTTATCCATTTATTTTCAAAGAAAAACTTCAAATTTTGAGGATTAACTTTTTTGAAGTAGGGGATAATATAACACCCCATTATTTCATAGTATGTTATCTCATTAAATTAACTAAATAGCTTGCGCTACACACAACATCGAGTTCACCCGCACCACAACTTACCACACTAACTATTAAAAAAGATAATATGAATAGTGTTAACAAAATTATGAATCGTATATACTATATATAATTTTAAAATTCATATAATGTGTTTCTTAGACATAGTATAAGTACAAATTCATTTTTTCAGAAAAAATAAATATTTTTCAAAAAATGAAATTTTACCGCCATTTAATGGAAATTCTTTACTAAAACCAAAATATTACACTTCTATATATTCAATTTAATGAAATTAAATTCTTCATTAGAATCTAGTCATAAAAATTTAGTTTGGATAATTTTTTGGTATATTTCTGATAACTTTAATATTTTGATGAATGGTGAAAAATACTTTGTTTTAATTGAAAACACCTTTTTTAATCCGAATAATATATAGTGTTAAATTATACATTTGAATGTATTAAATGTATAATTATATTATGTTTTCTCCATTTAATCCAATTTTGGTAATTGGAATTAATTTCACTTTGAAATTATATAAAAACAAGTGTCAATATTTTGATAGTTATTGTTTCTTAAAAACACGATATTTGTTTTGAGAAAAGAAATTAATTTTAAATTAATTAATAAAAATTATATGTTTTGAATTTGGTAAAATAGTCCTCATTTTTGAATTTGGAATATCAAATATATCTTAGGCTGATTTTTTTGTTTTTTTATGAAAAACTTCAATTTTCAATGAATAGTAAAACCAGTTTGTAGTAGTAAAAAACTGACTTTTTGATTGAAATAAAATTTTACCAGATTAGTGAATTGAATTTTGAAAATCTGACATACATGGTTGTTTTTATTAAGTAATATGTGGTTAATTAAGATAAATTTGTTTTTGATGAATAATAACTTTTGACTATTATTTACCGTGGTTTAAGGTAAATAGGGTAATTTAAGGTAAAAATAATATTATAATAATATAAAATTGCATTAAAACTTGTCCTAGCTTTATTGAATGAGTCATGTCCGGCCATGGCCATCCTTGGGTCGATTTTGGGACCCCATGTAAACACTTAAGAGTGATAATGAAACTTTATTTTAATTAACAAAAAGTAAAGATAAAAATGACATTAACAAATAGCTTTTAGTATGTCAATTTTCAAATGGGGTTATGTAAGTCATATTACCAACTCTAAATATTCATTGGGAATATAAAAATATTTCCTACTTTATGGAAATTTCTTCATAATTTTTATAGAATCAATAAATTAAATTCATTATGACACAATAAAGATACATTATTCAATGCATTATTAAATGATTTAAATAAATAAGATTATTAATTTTAAAAAAATATTCAAAACCAATCCAATTATTATTGGATGATTTTATTTCAAAGATTTGTCATCTTATATTATAATTTAATTAGTTTTGGACCTTTTGAAACCGAAGATAGGCTTATAATAAAATAAAAGTTTCAAACATTCCAAAAGAGCCTCTCCTGTCCCTTATAAAAGGACACTACTTCTAACTCATTTATCACACCTCTCAAGACCCTTAGCTCCTCCAAACCCTGCCCAAATAAGCTCTCATGATCCCTCTATTCCACTTATAAGCCTTACCATATGTATAAGTCACTTTAAGAAGTCTGTTTGGTTCAATCCAAAGGGAGTTACCCAAATTAATGGTAATGGTTTCACTTAACTTCTTTTCTTTTATTTTAATTCTCCTACCGCTAAAATCTTTTTATTGCATTATTTTAAAATAAAATCAGTATCATAAATATACTATTATGTTTTTATGAGATTTATTTGTACTAAAATTACACACACCTTCATCTAATGGGTAAAGAACATATTGTTTCTGTGGATGGAAAACTAACGCTTCACGAAACCATGATTTTTCAATTATATACTACCGCCTATAATTTTGGTCTTTATGATGGAACAATATTTATATATGATATATATTTTGTTTATGTTTTATGTATTCTTCTGTATTTTCCATTTATATCATTCTTTTATGGTTTCCATTATGGGTAAATGCTATAATTTCATTTGAGGAAGTGTGGACTACCGCCCCCTCAAAGTGATATGACTCATTAATGCCTTATCTGGGATTTATAAAGGATGGAGTTAATGATATTATATATTACATTATACTGGAATTATAATATATTTATGTATCATTATGTATTAATTCCATTAAAATACAAAATAGAAATGAAATTAGCATTCATGTGTATGTACAACATACCGTCTCCATTGACGGTGGATTTAGTTTCTTATCTCTAAATGTTATGTATTGTTTAAATACATATATATACTGAATATAATATATATATTTATATATGATATCTAAATCATTTATATCATTCTGGAGATAATGGACCTTTGACCATAAGGAAAAATTGATGTTATAACAATTTCATTTTTGACTCAAGTTACCAACATCGATAAAATAACCAATATGAACTAAAATAATTAAATAATTGTTATAGAAAGGTAATAGGTGATATAAAATGAATAATAAACTTTAAATATTTTCTTAATAAAGTATAAATTAAAATATGTTTATTATTCACGAAGAACAAGTATCGTACAAGATAAGTCGTACTTGAGGTAAGGGTTTTCTTATCTCAGTTTTAATTCTATGAAATTTCCACTGTTCGCCACTTATTTATTGCATTTTCAGTATTGTGTACTGACATTTGATATATATTATGATGATTCTCTTTATATTTGTGTTATTCAATGAATTATTTGGTGGTTATTAACTTTTGGGCATATTACTCGATTGATTACAATGTGGTAAAGGGATTTGATCTCAATTCTTATTCTCTTGAGATTCACGCTGTATTGCCACTATTTCTTTTTGTGTGGTGTATGTACTAGCCATTATTTTATTCCATGTTTAATATAATTTAATCTATGGGTTTTTAAAACATCATTGATTATTACTTCTTTCATGGGGTTTTTGTTTCATGAGGTACAAAATCGGTATTAGTTAACTATACAATCTCTTAATAATCCTAGGTTGTTGACACATAATTATCTATTAGGACCTCTTTATCATCCACATCAATGTTTTTGTAAAAATTGAATTTAATTTTTTTTTACTATTTTACATACAATGGGTTAAATTAATTTATACACTTATTTGACCTTATATGTTTTTGAACGAAATCTTTTTTTCATTTTCCAAATACGCTACTTTACGTCTTTTTCAACAAAATTAAGTTAAGTATGTTTTTTTAATTTATACAGTGGGTGCGGCTATTTTTCCCCATTATATAATCATCGAAACATCACTTACAAGATTATAATTTTATTTTAAAAATAAATTTTTTCTTTATAATTATGTGATGTTTAATTGATTTTAAAATAGAAATATATATTTCTATAAATAGTTTAGATTTCATCTATGTTAACATCCTTTGGTAAATTTTTCCCTTGTTTGAAGTAGATTTGTTATGATAAAAATCATGCCAATTTTATTTAAGGTTTTTTGATGTTTTTTACTGTGGATGAGTTATTTTTATTCCATTCTGGGGTTATGGTTAAAGTATTGAAATTTCGAATGTTGGTTTTAATACTAATGTTTATGTTATATTTCATCCTCTTCTTAAGATGAATGTGTTTTAATAGTATGATCTTGGTTGGGGACCGGTAAATGTATTCCCTTTGGGTTAGTGTTCAGATACAGTAGACCCTCTGGGTTGGAGTCTGGTTATAGAGCCTCTTCGGGTTGGATTCCGTTATAGAGGTTCTTCGGGTTGGAGACCAGTTACAGAGGATCTCTGGGTTGGAGTCCAGTTACATAGGCTCTCCAGGATGGGGTCCAGTTACTGTTATCCCCTAGGTCCAGGCACGAGGCCTTAACATAGAAATTAATGTCCAATGTTATGCATTCTATCATTAAGAATGTGGCTATTTATATTTAATGTGATTATTATACTAGTAGAATATCCAAGTGAATAAGTAAATGAAATTAATTTATTTTATTTTATCATTATCAAATTATGCCGAATTTCAAGTTTAAAACGCTTTTGGTTTACTCTTATATATTTATTTAAATTTTTATGCTTATTTATGAATGTTTACACAATATTTTTATCCTTAGTGACCATATATGCTCACCCCTTTCTATGTTTTATTTTTCCCAGGATGCGATGGAGTATATTATGACAAACCTACAGGGATAGTATAAGGGATATGAGTGTGGCCGATGGAGACAATGTTGTTTTTGTTTTTCATTTTATAATTTAATGTAAAACTTATTAATGTATCTAGTGTTTCCAAGTCAACTAAACTAATCAATATTTTGAGAATTGATCTGTTTTGATCATGACAATGTTATGTAATAATGTACTAACTCTGGGTAACAAGGGCTGGAGCATTACAAGAATGATGCAATTCAAATCGAATGATGATGTGGGACGTCATGAATTCAATCACAGTCCAAGAATTCACTTCCGTGATGGGAATAACTTTTCCCCACTTGGAAAGGAAATCCATCATGGTTAGAATGAAGATTTGTTGGATAGATTGTTTTGTAAAGTTACATTCCTACAACATTGAGTCACCATTCTAAAACATTAAAATAATAAATAGTGATGTGGAGGATTTCTAGCAATCAATTAAAAAAATTTGCATGGATCTGACACATGTGGAACATCTTGGAAAATTCAATGTAGTCATGGACCAAGGTGGGAAAGCAGTAGCCCAACCATTGAATTTATTGGGAGAACATTAGAACTTCAAAATGATCACCACATGACATGACATTAAATTCATTCATAAAATGGGGAGTCTTGTATCCTTGAAGAAACATAGGGAAATCCCATCAAACCCCCATATACATAGAGTTGGTTTAAGGTTAATATCACTTTGGATGGTGAACTACTCTGAAAGCCAACTGATTTTCTCACACTCATCTCGATCTGGAGGGAGAGTTCCATGATGGATATACTCAATTAAATGAGTTCTCTAATCAGTTCCTTCCTCTATTATGGGAGAAACCAAGGTTCCTGATGTAGAATCTCTGATAGTCAGTGGGTTTATGTTCTGGTCCCCATCATCATTTGTAATGACGGTTGTGATGACCCTTTGATGTGCCACATGAATAAACAGTTTATCCTGGATAGGCTTTGTACAATTCACACGAAGTATATAGTAGTTTTATGTTCATCCATTCTATAACCGAGTCATGTGAGTCACTTCCAGCTGAGAAGGGAACAAGTCCATTAGCTAGCTATTGTGATATTAAATTGGCTTGAGATCTTGATCTCTAACAATGTAGTGAAACATAATCAATTTTTTGACTATCTCGAATAATCCCTTAACAATCAAGTTGGGGACATAAATATCAAGGGACAAATCAAGACTAGTCACGAGTGTTGGGTACTAGGCCTCATTGTTGGTGAAACCGTATGATGATTGGAATAAGTAAGGCAGAATAGCATATTCTGGGGTGATATAGAAGATCTGTATGACTACTCTTTGGATCATAAGATCATTGATTCTTCAATCATTTTGGATTTGGTATGCACCATCAAAATAAATTTTCTAACATAAAATGTCTTAGTCCACTGAGAGGATGGCCTTTTCCAAGAAATAAACATCCAGGGAATTTTTGTAGGGGCTGGATGGGTGGATATGAAAACAAACAAGGTCTGTCCTTTGACATCTTTTTATGGAATGAACATGATGCAAAACTGTTTAAGTTTCACTACCCCTTGTGTGAGTTTTCCACTCAACATGGGATGTTTTTGGTTATACATAATCAGATCTACAAGATAAACTGGCTACATCAGATGATTTTGTAGGTAATTCCCTAATTTTTTCACATTAAAAAATTGTGTGAGACAGCTCTTCTCAATATCAGAGTATCTAGTGTTTATGTTGGGGAAAAATAAACTGATATAATATAAACTATTATCTATTTCCATAGTGTTATAATGGGAAAAATAGCACTAAGGTGTTGTTCAAGAGCTATCACATAGAAAAGTTGAGGTTTCCTTGAGACCGGTGACATTAGAACCAGAGGTTATAGAAGATAATTATTTTTCCTCTAAGGTGGTATGTTACTCCTCCTCCAAGAGTTAAATGGTTCCATTATTCATAAAATTTAAAAAGGGATTACACTTTTTGGCCATATTTGTGATGAATTAGCGTATGTAGGCTAATTGGCCTTGAAAGCCTCTAAACTCATAATGGTTTCTTAGGGGATGAATCTAGATGATGGTCTTGATCTTCATTACATAGATCTCAATTCCTCTATATTTGAATTCAAGGCAAAGGAAATTATTAGATGTATCAAGAATTCACACATCAAGGTTTTCTCTTCAAATTCTAGGAGTAGAGGAAGTTGAACACAATTTCATTGTCTTTGAGATTGTCTTAATGTTGGAGATATTTTAACACCACGTTTTCCATAGATAATTCAACAAGATTCATGAGAATCAGTTTGATTATGTGATGTAAGGAACACTGATATGTGGATCCTTCATTATTTATACCGAAGGGAACAAGCTAGTAGTAAAAGGTCTCTTGTAGCACCCTGAATATAGAAGACCCCTCCTCTTAAGGGGCCATTTGGATTTGGTTGTACCTAGAATATCCATCCATAAAATAGAGGGATTGGAACCTTGTCATTGAATTAATAAATAGATATATCATTGGAATTGTAAAATAAACCATTGGTAAATGGAGGTTGATGTCCCGCAAGTCAACATAAACATTTATCTACATGTTCTTATTACATAATGGGAAGATGTTAGCTAGAAACTTATAGTATTGGACATCCCAGATAAATATTTCCTTGATAATATTATCAACATCATCCTCAACCATATCACTATGAGAGGGTTTTATATTTCTTGGAGGATTATAGATCCCAAGATGACTCCTCAGGATGCCGAGATAGTTGACGGTGACCTAACGATCTAGTTCATGCATCTTATCATAACATTAAGAGAATAAATCATGATTAATCTTTTGGAAAGCCACATACTTTTTCTACTCCTATAGAGGCATTGCTACACTTATCAACGTTGACATCATATCTGAATAAGGACCATATTTTGACTAAATTAACTCAATTATTGTGCTGGCTACACCCTCATTAAATATAGGAGGGGAATCCTTCAAATCCCCATCATTGTTTGAGGAAATAGAAATAGTAGGAGGTGTAAGTTAATCCTATATAATCCATTAATTGGGAACACTAGTTCCTACTTGGTTGGATACTGAATCCATGATAAGGGATTATGTCTCTTCTGATATCATAGAGACATTGGCTATTGAACCAATTACATTTTGTAAGTTACTTAAGGTTCCATGATTATTGTTAATGAAATGGTGGTGATTCAGATTTTGGTGTATCAATATTGGTCAATAGAACATATGGGAATTTTGTAAAATTATGTATATTGGGAGAAAATCATGATACCTCATAGGAATGGAGGCCTCTAGTATCACATGGTCTTCTCTAGTGTAATATTGTGAATTAATCTATGGACTTTATACCATTTTAGGGAAGGAATGTCCATTTCTCAAGGAAATTACAATAAAACATTTCAATACAGTATTGTTTCCACCAATC
This sequence comes from Viscum album, assembly GCA_963277665.1. Classification (NCBI taxonomy): domain Eukaryota; kingdom Viridiplantae; phylum Streptophyta; class Magnoliopsida; order Santalales; family Viscaceae; genus Viscum; species Viscum album. Next base: position 2,059,900,334 of record OY728126.1, on the reverse strand, counting down.
GATGGATTAGGATAATAAAGGCATCACCATGGTATATCCTTGGATCGGTCACAATGATTTCACCCTAAACCTCATTGGTCTCAACTTGATTACCCTCTCCCATGTAACAGTATTCTTCTTGACATTGAGAATCATAGTAGTGTAAGGGAGATGAATCACCATAATGTACCCCTAATAGACTATTGAGGGTGAATTTTTAGGAACTTGTGATATGAGGAGGGGACCGCCACATGAAGATGAATTAGCACCCACCCAGTAGCACGTTGTAGGTGTTTTCCTATGAAACAATCATGAATTCATCCCTTGCTATCAAGCCTCCACATATGTTCTTAAACCCAATCCCATCATATGTTCTCTGAAATACCATTTAATGTCCATTGATCAACATATTAGAGGGAGACATAACTACTTCAGTCAACTCCATCTTTTGAATAATCATGGTTGGGATGAGATTAATCCTAGAACCTGTTCTCACTAGGTAGTGGAAGATCACCCTAACATTCAACAATCCTATGATATACAATGGGAAGATATTCCCATATAAGAGGGTTCCCCCATCCTCTATATAGAATAAAAAATGGGTTTTAATTCCTCTTTCTTTGCTTCGTCTACATTGTAGGTATCTAAGGAGGCTACTTCTACTTCAAACTGGAGAGGGTGCTTCAAAGCTTCTACGATGTCCTCACACATTTACATTCACATGTGGATGGCCTTGATGTTTGAGATAGTTGTTGGGATGATTGAATTCTTCATCAACACATCATAATTTCACACCAAAGGAAAGATTTTTCTAGTATGGTGTGTTCCTTGGACAGTGGCATAATAGGTCCTTCTAGCAGAATCGCTTGGTTTTAGATGGTAATATAAATTTCATGTTGCTATCTAGATGACATTATCTGAACCGCTATCATCTAACTATATGCTGACTGAGTCTTGCCTCTAGATGGATGTATATAACCACAATATGGTCATAGCTGATCTTCTATGTTAGTTTACATAGCTATATATGACTAATTCATTTGATCTATTAGCACGATCATCTATAGTATCATATCTGACAGAGTGGGTTGGGAGGATTGTTCATTTTGAGATCTATGCAAAACCTTCTACCTAGTCCTGATAGCTTGAATGGCTCAGTTTGAGGTGTTTTCCTAGGCATTTTGTAAACTATAACAATTTTAGACTTTTCTTTGATGGGATCATCCGAATGCATCTAGGGGATTTGGGGAGAATTCCTCATCATGGGGTTGTGTGAAGTGGTAAACTAACTAGAAGACATTTACAATGGAATAATCCTTCTCATCATTTATGTGTTTCTCTAATTATGGGATGATCTAGTGGTAGTTACCAACTCATGAGGCATAAAATCTCCAAGAGTGTGGGAATAATTTAGAATCAGTGGGGTCTTTGGTTTCCCTTATGCCATTGGCTCTTGATCTTCTACTCCAAATTGTCTTTTTTATTTTATAACACATTTCTGTGGGAACTGAGAAACCTACATAGAATCAAGGCAACCACCAAAAGATACAAATGAGAAATTAAACTCAAGTCTCAGGTGATTGGTGTCTCCATCCCTAAACAATTTCCAAGGGGGGTATTTTACTAGGAATCTTAGATCTTACCCTATATTCTATTAATATTTCTTTTCTAGATACTCCCAAGCCTGCATGTATTCTTATTTTCTAATCTTCTCCCTATTGAATCCCCTGACTAGTATATGATCTTTCTTGTCAATCCATTCAGATTTCTCCATTATAACTTCCACATGGATCAATCGTCCAATAATTTGATCAATGTCTTCCCTCACCGCCTTGATCACAAAAAAATCCTCTTTCATTTATTCTCCATAGTGCAGGAGTAGTTTTAGCTGTAAATCCAACTCTTTCTCTTACAGGCTCTACAAGCTAACTGAAGGACCTAATGAATGTTATTCTCTAGGGGAAAGAAGATCTTCCCTTTCCAGCATCACATTCTCTAGTTCCAGAATCCCCTAGAATTGGTCATCTATCTTTGAGAGTCAATCATCTTGACACTTTGAGATCGTCCTACCTAACCTCCTCTTGTGTCTCTTACTGAATCTTATGCTTCTTGTTTTTACACCCTTTTTTGTTCGATCTAGTGTGCATGAATTTAAGAAGATAAGAGTATTCTTTCTACCCCTTATATTTAGGCTTATGGGAAACAATAAAAATTCTTGGATCCCTATCTTCCTTACACCCTTTCATCCATCTATGGATGGGCTGACCTTTGTCAACCCCTACCAAACCAATATCATATGAGGAATGTCCTCCATTAGAATCAGAATCAGAGGGATAGTTGGGGCTACATACAAACTCTCCCTCATGACCTATACATTTGAATCTGTTGATTTAGTTGAAGATAGACAAAATCGTCCATGAGTTTGCTCCATGGAAGGTAACCAATGGTCTTCCTACCTCATTTGTATGCTCCTCACACTCTTGCCCATCGTTAAATTTTTCCTTTATAGGTGAATGTATCCCTCTATTAGGGGTGTTTCTATCAATAGTACACACTACCATCACATATGAGCATGGTTTAAAGCTAGCCGCACCCTTGGTGGATGGTTCACTAGAGGCCCCCAAATCCTGAGAATGAGCCTTCATTGGTTTTGAAGGAGCCTAAACCACCACATTTTCCTAGTCACCCCCAGAAAATGGGTTGATGCTTGGAGTTATCACCAAACCTCTCCGTAGTCTGTTAAAAATCCATGCTACAGAGGGTTCTGGAGGAGTTATCTTTACTGGTTTTTTAAACGCTACTCCAATAGAACCCACGGGCACCTCAACTGTGATGAACACCTACCCAAAACAATAACAACCTTATCCTGGCCTTGCACCATACCTAACATAGATTCAACCATTATCGATAGGATGTCCACTCTATACCCAATCCACCTGGTCCACCAAAATGGATATGTATTGCCTCACCCTACAACTGCATATTTCCAGAATATGTTTATGAATCTTTCATAGGGAATAACAATCGAACTAGGATTCAAATGTGATGTCTTGCTTATATCTAAATTCTTCTCGCACTACGATCCAGAAGGCTTCCATGGGGGGCTTCAAGACATAAACCTCGATACACACCTTCAGAGATATCGGGTGACATAATGCACGAGTCCCATTATCAGTACAGCATAACCGCCCAACCAGGATTCTGAGTAAATAAAGAATCGAGGGAATTTGAAATGGAGGATGATGATCTAGAAAACATACGCAAATCGCAAGCTTTGTAGGGTCTCATTTCATGTGGACATCATATATCCACTGAAATAGGCGAAAATGAGCATCGTCCCAGGAATGAGGCGCAATCGACAAAGAGAGAATCAAGACATCTTTTGAGGTGAACCAAATCATGAAGCTCTTATAGTCGAGGAGGCCGACAACAACACGCTCTTGAAAACACCATTTATCAAAATTGAAGCTGTCGAAATTATCCACTGATAGTCAACACTACCAAACATACGCAATCAGGGTTAGGATTAGTAGAGAGGAAGCCTCAGTGAATTACAGGTTCGATATCAGAATAATTGGGCTCCCTGCGAAGCTTTTGATGTCTTTTGGACTGACAAAAATATGAGGGAAGGAAGGAATAATGTCAGGGTTCGAAAAGGGGGTGAAGGAAGGATCCCTATCATCAATGAGATATGGAAAGGTACCCTCCCCCCTCCAATGTTGGAGGGGCCAGAGCAAGTCTCATTGACACCTAGGGTAAGGAACCCTCTTTCAGATCTTGATCTTTGAGGATTAGGAGGGATGTCATGTAGATGCAGAATTAGCAGCAACCATAGGAGGCTCGGGCTAGCCTAGGTAAACATGGATGAAACCATATATGTGATTGAATAATCATTGAGACAACCAATCATCATACATTAGGGTTCCATTATTAGAAACTTGTTTCCATTCACATAAACCATCACTGTCATTGTCAGTTTACATGGAGATATGTGCCATTATCCTGGGACATATACCAACCTGACCAAGTCATTATACACATGGTATTGGATACAAACCATTAACCACAATAATTATTTTATGTTATGTCTGAGGATTATTTTAAAAGTTCAATGGAAGGAGAATTCAGTGTATTCAACTTCCTCTAGACTTCTGCACTTTGATAACCTCAGAATTACCTTTTCCAATGAAAAGATAATATATCCTGGTACTTTTAAATCCTTTAAATAATAGGTCTGGTTCCTTCAATTTAAAATGGGTGCTATGGAATCCAGGACTAGCCAAGGCTTTGGATAATAGAGAGGGTATGGAGCTTGGTGAGGGGTTGGTGTCATATTATCTTATCTAGGAGGATAATCTTGGTGAGGCGGTGCCTAATAGTTCTGCACTAGGACAGGTTGAGATAGTAAGTCTTCTTTACATGGAGACAATATTTTTGAAAAGGATCCAACAACTCTAATGGACCTAGGGCCTTTACATGTATAGCGACAGTAGTATCTCCTTTGGAAGTCCTTATCAAATGATATGGAAGAAGAAACATGTGTTTTTCATATAATTCATCAAGAATTACTGTTATCTCAGGAATTTATCAATGAATTTTGAAAACCCACCTGGAATGTTTTAGATGATTACGGTATGTACAAACTCAAGAATGACATTCCCAATGTACATCATTAGTATCTTCTCATGAGTTATCATCTTGTCGAGTGAGTATATAAGGCCTTTCAATAGGGTGAAGAAATATGTGACTTTTTCATTAGGTTTTTGTTTTCACTTGAAGATGAAAAATACTTGTTTTGTACATTTCTTATCTGAAGTAGTAAAGGAACTACATATAATGGTACTCCCAAACATTTATGGAACCTATAGGAATCTAGTTGTACCAGAAAAACAAAATTCCTTCTTGGTTCTGAAAAAAACACGATTGATTGAGGGCCTCCTACTATTATAAGGTTCAAAAAAGGGGTCCACATCATGAGTTGAAGTGGTATATGTGATATAGTGGGCCACCCATCCCGTTGAATATGGAAAATCTAGGCTTCCCAATCTCGGGTGGTGATTTCATGTCATGTACCCATGTTTTATACATGATTCCATCAGGTGTGATTCCCACTTATCTTGTCTTCAGGGGATCAATAATGATAGTGATAGTAGATGTCAAATAATATAAGAGTGATTCCCTATCTTGATAAGGATTTTGACCACCAATTTGTAGAGAGGATCATCAACTCATTAAACGGGCTCATGGGTTTATGTAACATCATGATTTGGGTCCCGAGGAGGATGATTAGACTAATCTGGAGGGTTTAGCGACTCATATACTGATCTCTATCCATATACTCCTGTAAATTCTATATTTTTATGGGTGGTATTACAAATCTTTATTGTGGAAAACGAGACAATGAGGGCATGTTTCCCAGCTAGAGAAGAAATGGGATCTCATCAAGTGATATCATTATGCGGCCACTTATCATCTATGATCTAATATATTATCCTTTTCTAATCTTCAGCCTATTAGAGAGAAGAATCAACCATATTTTCTATTTTTTTCTCATGAAAAATTGGACGTATTGGAGGAACTAACATACTCCATAACATTGTTGATGTTCCGATGGGTAGACAATTTAACTAAGGGGACACTATATTCAAATGTCTTCCTCAACTGAAAGGTGAGAATACTTATATGAGGGTGTGTGTAGTACTGTGATTCCCCTATGATCAATTTTTCCCATCAGACCCTACATCAGAAAAACTATTCCTGGGAAGATCATGAATGACCATATTTACCACGAAGGTACCTACAATGGAACCCTCATTGTTGAAAATTAGGCCAGGATATCGTAGGATAGGTCTGAAGTGAAGAGTGTTGTACTGAACCCAATCCCTAATCTACACATTCAAAGATGCCTCTACCATTATTAGGAGGGTCACTATAAAAATGATGTTGAAACAATTTTTGATGGTTTGATGGTATTATGGGAACATTGGGTGTTGAACTACTAGGATTACTACAAACAAAACCCTTCTACATTGTTGATTGATGTCCTCAAGGTGACCCATGATTTATAGGTAATCCAACCAACTATCATAAAAGAATTAAAGCATTTCCTAGATCTTCTAGAATAAAAAATCGGGTTTTTTCTAAGTAAAAGATTCGTGGATGTTGATGTTTGGAGTTTTTGGTGTCCATAATACCACTGAAAATATATCAATGGCCATGACCTCCCATGGACCCTCTTTTTGAAAACAATATCCCTACTCTTGGTCATGAAAAAGTTTGATCAATGGTGGATATGAGATGGGTGGAAGAAACTATATGGATCGGTTTAAAAGCTAGTTGTCCATAGGATTCATATATTCCTAACATGACAGGTCATCCCTTTGGGAGGTACCAAGAACATCATCATATCCCTATACGATTAATTATTTTCCACCACCTCCTGTTTGAGAGTATTTAAACTCATCTAAATCTATTTATGGTTATCACCATTTGAATGATTCAGTTCATACTAAAACATCATGCCATTATCATGGGAGTAGGTAGAGTGGGAGACTAGTGGTGATGGTGATGGTTGTACTGTGAGCTCCAAGAAGGGATCCACAGCATCCTCCACTGACATTTACCTATAGAAGAGACTGGAAATTCTATAGACTTCAAATTTTGGGATGGGGACTCTCAAATGTCAAAATCCAACCCCAAACAACAGTAGTTGGGGTGGAGGTTCCATTAAAAATTGTTCCATTCCCTCTGGATTAGTTAGGTTGCTGAGGAAAATTATGTCCTAGAATTTTCATGGATTTATCCTTTGGTGGTGAGTGTTCACTATTCTACCCTAGGATGGTTCCTTATGGTCGGTTACCTCTTCATATTATGGATGACCATTGTGCGGATTAGTGGTAACATTGGGAGGAAAATTGATTTTGTTATTTAGAGCATAAGGAGAACCATAATGATGGTTGATATGGACACTCAGTGGAACTTTGTGTTGAAAAGAGGGAGTGTAGAGAAAACCTCTGTACTAGTTTTTTTTTTGAGTTGGTATAACCTTCTATTCGGTTGGTGATGTGGAGAGGATGACCTTTTTACTACATTTCATCATCATGGGGTGGCCGGTAATGGTTTTTGGTGGTGATGGTGACTGAAAGAGTCATCCCGGCCAGCCTATGAGGGGGTTGGGTTCTCAATCACAATCAAGAAAATATAGGCCATGTCCACCTATTATAGGGATCGGATGAGATTTTTCAGTAATTGAAGGGGCCACTAGAGCCATGTAATAAGACATCCCATATAATGAATTATCTTGACCCTACACCAAAGTTTTCATTGGGTTATTTAGACTGGGGTTGGTAGAGTAGGAGTAATGTCCACATGTTCTTCACCCAAAGCGACTAGTCGTTACTAGCATTAAGTCATCCTAGTGGGATCCCTCCTTAGAAAATCACGAATAGTAGTCATATCCAGGTGGACCTAGGCCTCTCATACAATATCAATGTATGGGAGAGAGCTATAATATATCTCCATGGAGACACTCTTGAAGTGATTTTATATGGGAACATGGATATTTTCACATGGCATGACCCTCTAGGGTGAAGGTATTAGTGAGATGCAGATTCCTCTTGGTCCTGGTGGTCCTTATGCCTTGTGAGAATGACCATATCCTACTCATATCAATGTATGGGGGTGTCTGACACCCTCCTATATATGATATCATATTGTGAGATGGGGCATGGGTTCCCAACAGATTATGTCAGGGAAGATGACATGGAAAAAGAGAGGTCATGTGATATTTCTACATCATTTTCCCCTACCATGGAATCTATGTTTATTGGGTAGAATATTTCGTATTGATGGTGTCCAATAAGGAAGGTGGAATAATACATTAGTACTAGTATAAGTAAAATTATTACAAATTCCCTAATGTATTTGAATCATCTGGATCAGATAACGATCCACACAGAAACTCTCATAGGCCATTGTTGACACCCACCAAATGTGTATCAGAAATTTCACAGAGGAAGGAATGCCTGGATAAGGTAATTTTTACCTTAAAAAGCAATGGAAGAATAATATGTTTGTTACCAACAAATTGACTGATCCCTCATGGGGATTTCAATCGTGTGACCATCATAAGGTCACATAAATACTCCACACACAACCCATAACATACAGAAGACCCTATAAAACCACTTTAATTAAATATTTCAGCACTTTAAAAATCTCTATAGACAACCATTGATCATGTTTTAGTATCCAAATAAGCTCCCCTAATCCATTGAATTCATTATCTATAGTCTCCTAAAGATCCCACCAAAAATCATTTGGAAATGGTAGGAATGATATCCAAATGTGAAGGTCCCTAGTAGTCATAAAGATCATGAGACATCTCACTTATTGGAAGGATTATTTTCCTTTATAATATCCAAAAAAATCACATAATCCATGAATCTTTATATAATAAAACAATTTAAATAGAAGGAGGGGATATGGGAGCTACTCACGTTTATAAAAAGGGATGTGACACACAACTGCTAGTCTGTAAGACACCACGAGAACCCGGTGAAATGTCCACATCATCTTGTGAATGACCTTTGGATTTTCATCCTCACCATGGAATGTTCGTTGGGTGTGTCTAGGAAACCATGTTCTCCCAACTTGTCTCCCAAAGGAAAAATGGATGGGATGGTCCTAAAAATGCCAGTTCATCCCCATAGAAGCTCAGTTGGTCACATGATTGATCATAAAAAAATAGAGTAATTTCTTTTAAAATTACTAATGTAATATCACATGAATCGGAAACATTTTTAAAATATAAAAAATGAAATAAAATATAGAGGAGGGTTATACCTCTCATAGTTGTAATATTCTAGCGACGCACTAGGGTTTCCTGTAGTATGGTCCGACGAGACTTTCAGGAAAGCTGGCCTAATCTCATAGAGACCCCAAGAAAAGATACCCTTTACTCACGAAGTGTCCTTAAAAAGGCATCAAGCATCTCTCTAGGGCCTTTAAATATGAACGTTGATCTTAAAAAGTCCCTTAGACATGTTATTATGATAATATCGAAGTCCTTTAGTATAATCACATGTTCCAAAAATGACCCCATTAATTGGAAATAATATAATACTGGAGTTGTTGATGAGGGGAACTTGTAGTCTCTAAGAATAGTCAATGCCCTCAGATTGATCCATGAAAAATGCTTGTGAAGATTCATTGTACAATTCCCCTTCGCTAACTCCAACCTGGATTCACTCCAGATACACTACACAAACTAGAGAACAACTGAGAAGGTGAGGCCTATAAATTCCTCACACCAGTATGAAAAAAAACCACTACCATATGATCATGAAACTATGTAACAAGGTAAGATTTTTCATCTGCTAAATGAATCTGCAATCCCAAACACCGTATTGGATTTCTTAGAGAAGATTTTCTTTCAACCAATAAGACTTTATTTGGATAATATACTGAAGAATATCCAGAGAGATCATGTTCCATGCATAATGAAATTTTCATGATCATTTATAGATCATGTGAAGGGATCCATTTAGGATATACTAAGATACTCTTTCATGCCTTCTAGATCACATGAGACATAAAATAAACTGACACCAAATAAATGTAATGATTTAAAAATATAAGGGCACAAAAAATGGCTATAAGTGAAATACTGAAACAAAAGACACATGTTCTTTAACCCTCATGAGATTTACCTGAACCATAAAATACATGAGTATGAACAAGGATATGTCACGTAGATCTCGTGACATTCCTTCGATATGCCACCCATTTCATGAAAAGTCTTTCAGACATGTCTGAGCAAGACACATGGTCCCCTCTATGCATGCCACTTTAGTATCGTGAAGCACTCTGGGCATATCTCCCAATCCTTTTGATGTCCTACAGATAAATAACATAACTCATATGATGGAACTATCTAATGTTATCCAAGTCACATTGTTATATATTGTAATTTCAACTAATCTCTCACGATACCCCTTGGGAAGGTCAATGGAGACTTGGGACACCCTCTAGACGTGTTAGCCAAGACGTGCAATTCATTCATGGAATTTTAGATACGACATGTTACACCATCTAAGAAATGTCATACTAACTCTTATAAAACCCTCAATTTGTGTCATATATCTCTTGAAATGGTACAAGGGACTGTCTGTTTGATCACATGACACCCTCCAGACATGTCAGCCTGGTTATGCGATGACCTCTAAAACAAATTGGATGGATCTTCCAATGTCCATCAAACAAGTTAAATGGGTCATGAAACACCATCATTATTATTATTCTAGTCCACAAGGACCTCACAATACTTGATAACATTGTTCATTATTAGTGTTTAATCCCTAATCAATTGGGAAACCATAGAGTGTAAGGCCTGATCAAGGGAACTATGAAGACTCTAGTTCCTTCCATGTTCATGATATGTCAGTCACGTCTTCAAGGATCAAGTTCCATTTTGATCATCCTGGGATATCCTATTATATAAGTCCCATATATATAATTACTGAAAATAATCACTTTCTATCCCTTTTTTCTCATGAATATAATATATCTCATGGGATTAAGGAGTAGTATTTGTCATATCATTTTCACTATAAACCTTCACATAGACTAGGGAAACCACGAAGTGTAAGCCCTAATTAATGGAACAATGGATACTATGATTCATTCAATATTCAATATACATAGGCTACATATTCAAGGTTCATGATCCATAGGGTTCTCCCAATGCATAAGTCCCTCACTCTCCAAGCAATGAAAAAATAATCATTTTCCATCCCTTGTATCTTACATCAATCATCGGTCACATGATCTTAGGGATTTAAAATAGTAATAACATTTTCATCACAAGTCTCCACCAACTAAGGAAACATTTGTATGTATATCCTCAATGAGTATCATGATACATTATCCACTATACAATGGAATCTACCTTGGATCCAATCCCAAGAGCTTTATTGAACTATGATAACTCTGATTCCTACAATAACCATATTATGTAGGTTTCCTTACTAAGGCCTGATCTCAAATAAACTTCCATTTTGATTTAAGACTTATGAAAATGTTGTTTTGACCCTCAGGACCCAATAATTCCCATGGACTAATTAATTGACCACTTTTATTAGTTGACATAGAAATAAACTGGACTATGATGACTCTGATTTCTTCCATAATAATGTTTTTAAGGACATATCTATAAGCCCCAAAACTGATAATAAATCCTCTCTAGGAAATCACAGTACATAATTACAAAATCTTGAGCCATGAAAAATGATCATTTGTTATCCCTTGTTTCTCACAAAAATCATAGCTCATGGGGTCTTAGGGAATTGAAAAAATCATTCCATATACACCATAAGTATCTAAAAAGATAATGGAAACCTCAGTGTATATGCCCCCAAAAAATAAACTATGACAACATTAATCCCATCTACAATAGATATATGTAGGACGTCCTTCTAGGGCTCTAGTTTGAACAATTGGTGTCCCAGAGAACATGTATAAGTCCTTTCATCATAATATTAAAATTCATGGGTTCAATGAACTACATGAGTTTTTATTCCTGCAATAACTAGGATATATAGGATGCCTCATAAGGGTCAATACACTCTTCAAAATATCAAAAACCTCCTTAAAAGTAATATCATTATTATGAACTTGGTTTTACATATTCAACACATAAGTGACCACCAATTACTGGAAAATGATGGAGAACCTCAGATACAAACATATGGATTCTCTAAAGAGCCCCAATGATTTTTTAATTTAAAAGGAATTTAACCCATGAATATTTATTTAGGTAACTAGTCCAATATAGGTTATTGGAAGAGATTTTCTAACATATCATAAATCTATAAAAGAGTCCCAAAGTATAAAACAATTCCCCCCAAAAGGGTATTATGAGTCGACCTCCCATATTCTCAACCAATGTGAGTCCCAATGAGTGATTGGGCCAAAAAACCTAGGTGATCACCTACATTTGAAAGGAAGTTTTGTACCCAATTTTTGATATGGGAATTGTTGTGTTTCTCTGGTAATAGTAATAGTTGTAATCAGATGTTGACGATTGTGCACAACAATGACCCCCCATAATCAAACAATCAGGTAGATCCCTCCAATAAATGTTTCCTCAAAACCCTAATGAAACAAAAATGGTGAACCCGATGTGAACCTCTCTAATAGAAAAATGATTTAGGTTATAATTTTTCGAGACATACTTTTTTAACCCCATGTGAAAACAACCCAGAAATTCCAAATGGGAATATCTTAATTTATAGTATGATTGAATGATCACTCATCCTGACACATTGTTTTTTATACCATATAAAAACAAATATGTATGACTAGAATTATCTTTTAGATGACCTCTATAACTAGGGCTCTCAAAATTTCATCCTCTTTTTGACAAGTCCAAATGATTAGAATGGGAAAATTACGAATAAAAGACCAATTATGTTTACCATTGATATCTGACTGAGAATATAATTCCTATAATATTTCATAAATCGGTATCCTTGTTTATTGTCATCTTCAAAACTATATACATTTTTTTAATCATATTGATTCGAGAAAATGTATTCATTATCTATAGTTCACTCCATTAAATCTTCTACGGATGCAAACTATGTGGGTCTCAATGTGATATCACATAGTTGATAGCTCCTACATCAGGTAGAAAACACGTCGGTCAAGGGGTATTATAGATGCGGTATGATCCCAACCATTGATGCTTCCCATGAGATTCTTTAAACACATCAACTGGTGAGTCAAATTCGCCAATGAGAAGCTACCACTCATCCAGTAGGCATTGTCTCAATAACCAACATATTCAAGAGCTTATCCCCAAAGCATGATAACTGCCACCTCTAGTCTTTGATGAATGTGGATCAAGAAGCCAAATGCATATCCCTTTCGGTTTATGTACCGTCGAGGAGGGAAACTTTCTATGGTCTTCCCCAACACCATCCCATTGGCACATACCAGTTTCCTATGGAGGGTACCACCCAACATGCTACAAAATCTAATTCACATCCATGGGAAACAAGGAAGGCTCATCGAAGGTGGATGTTGATGGATATGTAGGAGATGGATCGTATCCCAACTCATGCTGAGGATGCCTTCCAACATATACCAGTAGAAAAAAGTATGAAAGATCACATCCCTATCGACATAGAAGAAATATGTGGAAATATTCTCACAATAGTAATGGGAGAGGTGCATATCTCTACCCTCATGAATGAATCACATTGACTTATTCTAATTTCATATGGAGGAAAAATGTGGGTGTATATTCTTGGTTCAATCAAATACATCTTCTAGTGTATAATAGAGACAAAAAAGTATAGGATTATTATCCTTTACACACTTTTATAAAATTAAAATATATTTTAGAAATAGAAACAGAACTCTATCTGCAAATCTTGTTTCTATTACAGATAAAGGGATAGTTACATACTCTTATACCTACATCTAGGGAAACACAACACTATGATCATTGAAAAAAACGGTTGTATTGTAGAAAGCACATATTATTTCTCTCATCAAGGAGGATTATTTGCATATTCTAATAAAGTATAAGGCATCACACCGGGATCCTGATCCTATTTCAATAAGGGACACGAGGTGAATCTGGAACATGCCTTAGGACATGGGAACTTGCTGGTTGAAAAACTATGGTGGCATATTCCAAAGTCCCATAATCAGGTTCATATCCATATTCTGGCTAGGTCTCACTATATTAGAGTGAAAGAATCTAGGTTACAGGATAATATTCATGTTGACGAAGCCCATTGGCATAGTCCAAAGGCCTAAGATTGAGTATATATCCCTGTTTTGACTAGGTCATTCCAAGAGAGAATGGAAAAATCCTTTGGATGTGCTCATCTTCCTATCAGTAAACCTTCTAGGAATATTCTATTAAATAAAGGAAGATGGGTTTATATTCATCCTTTCACTGATGAATGGCTGTGCGGGCATCATTTTAAGGCTACACAAGTGGAGGCTCAAATCCCTTATCCCATTTCAGAGGTTTGTTACCGTATTTCAATGGGGAATGCAAATTCAGACTAAGCTCAAATTCATGTTCCCACCGGGGCTCACCAAGTGACAGTGGTACTTGCTCATCATAGGCTCAAATAATAATGTAAAATTTTCATACTAAATAAGTCTTAACAATACTAGAATTGAATACATGATTTTAGTAAATGTAATAGATTTCCAATAATTAATAAAAACCAGAATAAAAATAGCCACTGAGACTCCACATGATAAGGGGTCATCACCCCCGAGCCGCCTCCACAACACTGCACCAAGAGGGGACTAACAACCAGAACTGCCTTCTCCTAATGTTTTTCTTTTAACAGAATCAATAAAAATGAATCATGCTTACACCCAAGGGGTGTAAGTAGAGATTTAGCCCAATCCGAATAAGATACCACCAAATTATTACAATGATCATGCAATACAAGGTGAAAAAGAAAGCAGTTTTAATATGATAAGAAAAGCGGTGACTAATTCCATGAATTGAAACATTCAATTTAAAATAGTTATTAGAATAAAAATATTATAATCATAAAACAATTAAATAAGTCATGATATCTAATATAATTTTCAGCCACACAAGCCTCAATACAAGGGAAATTACTACAAATTCAATGATCACCAAAACAAAGAACACTCCTAGGGAACTAGATAGTATAGGGCCCCATGAACATCGTACCTTGGTGAAAAGTAACCAAAGAAAAATCCATTCACATGAATGATCCACTAGAAATGAACATGACCATAACCTATTTGTCCCCCATGATCATCCACATAGTTTAGTTATAGTTGTTTTCATCCATTTTCTCAGTGAAATATGGATAACACATATCTGGTTCACTTGCTAAACCAGTACATATCCTCCCACCTAGGTACTCAGGCTTCCCCTTTTGTGCTCAAACAATTTCAGCTGAAAAAACACATCCATTTGAATGTAAAAACACAACTACTGGTTACTTACAAATATTACATTATCTATACACAATTTATTCAACATAAAACATATAATAATGCATTTTGATTTTTAATAAACAACTTCTCAAAATCTTGTATTGTCGTGTGCCCATAACTCCTTGAAACCCCCACTTTTCACAACATGTGCACACTATATGTTACCAAAACAAAAATTTCAGTCCAAATCCTTTAAATTAAAACTAAAAATAAATATTAGTCCATCAGAATATAATTTAAGAATTGATAATGTTGTAAAACCACCATTTTTCACAAACATGGCACCTAAAAATTTATGTTTTTCACAAACACCCTTAAAACATATTGTCTCAACAACCAAAAATGAAGATAGAAATTCAGAAATTTATTTTCATCCCAAATAAATTTCAATAAAATAAACTATGAAATTATAGGGTATCTTGAAGTGATGAAATGAAATACTTCTTTGTAAAACCCCCAATTTCACATAAAACCGACACCAAAAATTCATTTTCATTATAAATACCACTAAAACCAATTTTTACAGGAACATTAAATTGAAATAAACATTTAAATACCATAAAAATAGAAATCTACGTCACAAATTGAACATAAAATGGAATTACCTACCATATTAAGCAAAACCTTGAATCCTTTGTGCGAAAATGTGAATGCACCACCACCGCACCTCAAGGAGGGTGGGTCAAGCCTAATAACAAAATACTAAACCCAGACAACCCAAGATAAAATCCTAGGTTCTAAACACTACCCTCTAGTCGTTTGGGACTTCAAGGATACGAAAATAAACCCTATGCACAATTAATAAAACCCTAAGAAAAATGGAAGAAGAATGAAGGAGACCCACTTATTTGAGGGATTCTGATGAAATCAACTCAAATACACCAGTAGAAGATTTTTAAAACCACCAAAAATTAAATTGAGTTTTTAAAAGAGAAGGTAATGTAATTTTAGAACTTAAATTGGTGGAAAAGAGTGAAAAAAGGAAAGAGTTCTAGTGAAATAAAACTACAGTTTTAAATCCTGACGAATTGTGAAAGATTCAGATGTTTTGACCTAATCAATGAAATATAAGAGCTCCAAAGAGGGGGAGAATGGAAAGGGGGATCGCCTAGGTTAATTGGTCTCAGGTGAGAGGTGGAAGTGATGAAAAATCATTAAACTTGAATAAGATATCAAATAAATTTTTTAAAACTAGAAATGGGATTCCAGGGTGGCCCAACTCCTTTAATAAAAACCTAAATACACCAAGATTATTGATTTATAAAGGCTCCAAATTGACATTGTGATGTTAATAGGTCATGGGAGGCCATGTAGGAATTATAATAGATTATTTTTTTTCAAAAATGAAGAATTTATAAAAGAAAAAAAATTTATTTTTAAATATGTAATTGGTCTCACGGTTTGGCCCAAATTTTGAATACCCACCATTTCCACCAAAATGCTGGAGAAACACCCAAATCAAAGAGAGAATGTAAATTAAATGTATAATACCTTTAAAATAAGTCATTCATGTGACATATAACTTATCTAAGAATTATTATCACCTATATAAAATCAATATACTCTATTTTTAGATAGAGATGACTTTTATCTCCATGTACCTGGATCCAAAACCAAAAAATCATTGTACAAATATGAAACATGATTGATGCCATTACATTGTGACACAGTTTTAGCTTATATTTTTATAAAAATAATGTATTCATATTTGAGGATAGTCAATGTAAGGAGAATTTCACTTTTCCATACCCCTAAAATAAAATAATGCCTTAGATTTTGTGTCTTTTATTATTTTATCATTTAGAAAAATTAGGTAACTAGGTAATGCTCCGGCTATTTGGTCACTAAAATGGAATTTCAAACATCAATGATTCCTATAAATAATGAATGAAGGGAGAGGATACCCAAAAGGAAATCAAACTATAGCCCTCGAAGCAATGTGAATGCATTTTAGAGAGGGATATTGATGTTATCATTATTTGAAAAACATCCCATAAAGAATGGTTGTCATCATGGGTTGTCGTCGCACATAGATCCTATGAAAGAATAAATACAAAAAATTAATCCCGATGTAGTATTTTCTTCCATATCATCCATTTATGATTAGACCATGCCCTTAGGGAAAATAGAAAATCTACCACCAACTCCATCACTCAGATCATCAATTATTGATTGGATTCAAGATATATACTTGATGACAATGAGGAAAACCCAACCTACTAGTCTGGGGTCATTTGTATCTTTGTCCCCATCTCCTGGTTCATCATCCACAGTGAGGGTCCTAGGAGAATCAATGGTGATTCCTTATCACCCCCATCCTATTGTTATTGGGTAATTTATAACTTCATCTCCATCCCGGGAATCATCAAATCCTCGACAAGAGTCGTTGGATCCTCAATAACAAGATCAATCAGTTCCAATTGCATCCTTGAATGATCCCCAGTCCATTGGGATGGTGGCACTACAACAAAAGCAGCCCTTAGCGGCGGTTTTTTTTTCATTTAGCGGCGGTTTTTTCTATTTCACGGCGGTTTAAAATATGTGTCGTAGATGCCTCATTTCACGGCGGTTTCTCTCCATTTAGCGGCGGTTTTATGGGTATGGCACAATTTTTATGCGCGGCGGTTTTAACCGCCGCAAAATTATTCCGTTTTATGCGCCTATTTTGCGGCGGTAAAAACCGCTGCTAAATATAAACGTAATATATCTAGCGGCGGTTTTAACCGCCGCTAAATGCTGCCAAACAAGGGATTTAGCGGCGGTTAAAACCGCCGCTAAATTCTACCAAATATGGCATTATCGGCGGTTAAAACTGCCGCTAAATGCTGAACTGGAAAAAATAATAATTTTGGTTGTACTACACCACTGCCCTGAAAAATAAATCAAACCAGAATATAGATAAATGATCACATTGTCATCCCTTTAACCATCCAACCGATCATGCTCCCCACCATAGGTTTTAACATTAACAGAAAATTATGAACCATACTATTCTCCACCATTGTAATTTCCTATAATGAATATCCAAATATTTCCAATGATAATATTGGAATTTTTCCTCTAATTGGGAAATCCTAAATACTTCTGAGGCCATAATAGGGACCTTACTATAAAGAAATAGTCAAATTCCAATCAGCCTAACTGAATCTAGTCATGCAATCTTTCTCAGAAGACATTTTCGACCCTTTCATGACACCCACATTAGCCTAGTGACATGATTTAAATGGATACTTTCACCTATATACATCTAAGAAGAAGTATAATAATTCAATCCACTTTCAGCTAACCATTCACAAGATACTCAGCTTAGACGACTCACATAT
Source organism: Viscum album (assembly GCA_963277665.1). Classification (NCBI taxonomy): domain Eukaryota; kingdom Viridiplantae; phylum Streptophyta; class Magnoliopsida; order Santalales; family Viscaceae; genus Viscum; species Viscum album. Next base: position 2,059,882,026 of record OY728126.1, on the reverse strand, counting down.
CACAACCTGAACCACAATTCCTTACTCTATGAAATACTGTGTTTACCACAAGCACGTTCACATAAGCCCATACCTGACATTCAATGAAATTTCTTAGTCATTCCATCACCTAACCATTTAATACATTGTTCCCCAGCATGAACAAGGGTGGAACCTAGATCCATCCCACTATAATCATTACCCTTTAAACATCACCTTTGAGTCCGACGATAAGTTTGGGATAAAATAAGATCAACAACTATGTGCCATAAATGTTACATATACAATCCAACCGTTATCATACTTGTTCAACACATCAATAATACTACTACTCATCATCTGATGCTGCATCGTCACCCTCTCCAACTTCATCACCACCACCTGCTGCCACTTGTAAGAACATTATATTGAAAATTAAATATTGCTGCATATTTATAATAAAACTTAAAACCAATAAAAGTTTTCAAACTAAATGATTTTGATTTTTATGTGATTTACCTGCTCACCACTACCCGATGCACTACCACCGGGGGCATATCTGCTCATATACTGACGTATTTCAAGCAACTCTTTCTGCAAACCAGATATCTGATCCCCCTGCTGGTGAACTGTGTTTCGTAGAGAATACATCTCCCTCTGAGCATCTTCAGGTATGAAATGACTATAAGCAGGAGTAGATGTAGCTGAAATCCCTGATGGCATGCGAAAGACCTCAGATGGTACATGCCCCAAACCCATCCCGCGCACTCTACCAGGATGCTCCTTCCCAAGGACTTTACCAACCGGGTCATCCTGGGGGACTGAGTAGGATTTCCCAGGATTGGCATCCCATATTTCTTTAATTTTTACCTATAATTAAAATATCAATATATATTAAAATAGTAAAAACTGATAATAAGTTATTATAATAAATAATTGACTTCATACCCCAACTTCTCTGGCAGGTTCATTAACAAAACTTCCATCTGTTTTTATATGAACATCCAGCCATTGTTCTGTTCGGGATGCGTCATGCCCTAAACTCTGTGACTTCATTAAACAAAGATAAATCAACAATTAAATATGTTAAATAGATAATATTATCTTATAAATATTTAAACAAATTAAAATATTACCAATGACATTCGGCTTCTTGAAAAGCTTTTTGAACCCGCAGTGTGCGAGATGACCTGCTTTGCCCGGTTTGAAGCATTCTGTCTTGAGAGATCCTGAAATAAATAAAATTCAATTTAACAGTATTGTATTAAATGTCTATCTCCTCTTCATGTACATGTATAAATTTAAAATGAGGATAATATAATAATATATATTTCAATACCATCTGCTTCTCTTCACGATGTCTATCGACAAAAACCTTCCACTGTTCTTTTGGTACCCCACTGGGTAGCTTCTCATACATCTGTTGTAAGGTCAACGAAGTATCGTTGACATCACACCACAACCTCCATTTTAAATCTTTCCATTTTTTCCAAGATTTTTCAATGTCCACTTCTGTGCTATCACATCAGCAACGGTAAAGTGGAAGAACATCTGTATACAGAAATTCATTTTGAATATATTAGTAACATGACATTCAATTAAACCATAAAGTAATAAAATTACCTTTATCTGAGAATCATAAACTTCATTTTTCTAGTTTGGAGGCATATGCCTCCAATCATCATATGAAATAGGCAGGGAAATGGGCTCTGCTACCAGTTGACCTATATTCTGACCAAGTAAACCTGCGGCGTCATCCGTCGGGACCCCATAAGAATCAAATGGCACCACTATCTTCTCTCCATGCATGTTCCAAACATCAGAACTTTTTATGTGTTTTTTCACGGTTGCATTGTTTTCATCTGCAATGAGCAAAAAATTACTATAAACAAAATGCAATAAATTTATTTAATTAAAATTTGCACCTATGACTATGACCCTCAAGAATGTTCGTGATGAACTGGAAGGGGCGTGTCTCTGCCCCACTGCTGAGGCTCCTCTATGGGGAGGCGATGACTCATCCTCTAATGAGGCATCCACTGATGGTGTCAGAGATGGTGCAGGGGGAGATGATGCAGGGATGTAGGCAGCTGCTGCCTCAAATGTCGTGGGGACAGACGTATCATCATCTGTCACAGAAGTAGAAGGAATGGTGTACCGCTTCTTCCTTGGCATTCCTGTCATTTAATCAAAAAAAATTAAGTTCAAAATATATATTTCAAAAAATTTATACAGAAAAAAAATTAAAAATGATAATATATGCCGAGTACTAACAAACAAAATATATATAACAATGATAATGAATGACTACAGAAATGAAACAAGTGGTTGCTGAATGAATAAATAATTGTACATACAATCATTTTCCCCTTCAATCATGCCAGTTTCCTGCTCCATTGCTTCATCCACTTCATTCATCCTTGCTAGACTAATATTTTCAATATCATGATGGACAAATAATTCTGCTTCCTTTTGTTGATGAAATTCAATTGTAGAGGTCAAATCTTCCACTTCATCACCCATATCATACAAATCTCTTTGTATTACGTGAGTAACTACACTCCACCCTTCATCCACAACATCATTCACATAATATACCATTTTTTCCTGCGATGCTAAGATATATGGATCATGCAGTTCATGATCACCAACATCCCTCAAGCGAGAGAAGTTTACAGAAGTAAATTGCAAGTAATCTCTTTTAACACCTCTGATAATATCGACCCATTTGCATTTGAATAAAACAAAAGAAAAATGCCCGTGGTAGTTTAATTCAACAATATCATGCAGCTTTCCATAGTATTCCACTTCAGTAAATGTAAATATACCAATATTCTGTGTTTTCAAACCCACTTCTTGATCGACTGTAAGAAATCTAAAACCATTCACATTATAAGCGCTGAACTTTCTAACATGTTTTATAGGACCTATAGCAAGAAACTTCAAATCCCTGACAAGTCTGTTCGAGTATCAGTATTCATGATCTGAAAAAAAAAATTAATAGATTTGCAAATTGTATGTGTCAAACTAATATTCATATTTATTGCAATATTTATAAACATACACGTCGTGCAAACCATTCCACCAGATCTTTATTCACAACTTTCGTTATATCTTTTTCATTTTATGTTTGGCCTCTCATTCGTCTCTTTGTTTGTATCCTCAAATCTTCAATAAATGGATCTGCAATTTCACTATTCAGCAGCACATATCTATGTTCCTGTAATAATTCCAATTCTGTTAGTGTCGCGTATGAGGTCCTCCCAACTGATCGGCCAATAGCAGGAAATATTTTTGATTTCAGATGCATTTTTGAATGAGTTTATGTGTCGTCAACACGTCCAACTCGATTAAATCTTGTCTCAATATCATCCAAATATCAGGAACAAAAGGTGAGACACTCCTCGTCCAAATAGCCTTCAGCAATAGAGCCTTCTGGTTGAGCTTTATTTCTCACGTATGCTTTCTAATGCCCAAGATATCTGTGAAAAAAAATAATATTATGCATTTATTTAAATGCCAAAATTTGTTTACTTAACTGGAAACATATAAAGAAAATAACTCTCAGTTGGATACATCCATCGATATTGAACGGGGCCTCCTAATTTATCTTTGTCAACCAAATGCATAGTTAAATGCATCATGACAGTAAAAAACGATGGAGGAAAGATCATCTCCATTGCACAAAGGGTCAATACAAACCTCTGCTGTAGGTTGTCAAGATGAAATGGATGTAAAGATTTCTCACATAATTTCCTGAAAAATGTGCAGAATTGGAGTACAACAGCAGTAACTTTTTCAGGTAATAATGTACGCAATGCCAATGGTAGTAACTGTTGTAACAAAATATGTGAATCGTGACTTTTCAATCCATATAACTTACGATTCTTCAAGTCAACACACCTCGAGATGTTACTCGAATACCCATCAGATACCTTAACATTCTTTAAAATTTGAAGGAACGTATCTTTATCCCTATTTTTCATTGAAAAAATGGCTGGAGCATACTTTTCATTCTCATATGGCCAGAGATCACGTTTTATGTTCATTACTTGTAAGTCTTTGCGAGCATTGAGATGATCCTTCGACTTTCCATGCTCATTAAGTAATGTGAAAATAAAATTATCACATACATTCTTCTCAATATGCATCACATCAAGATTGTGGCACAAAGAATTAAATTCCCAATACGGAAGTTTGAAGAATATACTTTTTTTCTTCCATTGTTGCGTTCTGATTTCACTTGACGATGCACTTCGCACTCGTTTTCCGCTATCATTCAATTGCTGAACCTTCCCAAATTCTGTTTTAACATTTTCAAGCTGTGTCAATATTTCAGAACCGGTTAACAACTTTGGAGGTGGTCTACGATCAATGGAACCATTAAATTTTGATTTGTTCAGCCGAAATCTATGAGATGCATCAAGAAATCTTCGATGGCACAAGAAGCACAATTTTCTACTGTGAGGTAGCCATTTGGGCTCGAAATCAAAGTTACAAACGGGACAAGACAAACCCGTATAAGTGTTCCAACCAGATAAATTCCCAAGCCCAGGGAAGTCACTAATGGTCCACATTAAAGAAGCATGCATTTTGAACATTGTTTTAGAAGAAACATCAAATGTCTCAACACCGTTGCTCCATAACTCCTGCAATTCCTCAATCAAAGGCTGCAGGTATACATAAATATAATTTCCTGGCATTTGTTTTCCAGGAATAATCATCGAAATGATAAAAGATGTTTGTTGCATACACATCCACGGAGGCAGATTATAAGGGATCAAAACAACTGGCCAAATGCTATAACTCGTACTCAATGTCCCAAATGGGTTGAATCCATCGACAGCCAATCCCAATCGAACATTCCTAGGATCAGCTGTGAAATCTGGATGTAATGAATCAAATGTCTTCCACGATTTGGAATCTCGTGGATGTCTCATTAACCCATCATTGTTATTATCTACAGCATTCCACTTCATGTGTTCGGCGGTTTTTGATGACATGAATAATCTTTGCAATCGAGGCTTCAAAGGAATGTAACGCAAAACTTTTGCAGGTGTGTTCCTTTTCTTCATCTCCATGAAATTATGTTCAGTCATACTTCCAACATTACCCTTTGACTACCATCTAGAAGAAGAACATTTCTTACAATTCTGTCTACTTGAATCCTCTCCCCAGTAAAGCATACAATCATTGGGACACGCATGTATTTTTGTATAATTCAGACCAAGCTTGTTTACAACTTTTTTCATCTCATAAAACGATTCTGGGATTTTTGCTTCAGTAAATGCATCACGAATCAATTCCAATAACATAGACATTTCCTTATTTGTAATTCCACAAAGGCATTTGATATGGTACAACTTCAACAGAAATGAAAGCATTGAATATTCCAAACACCCACTATACAACTCGTGATTTCCATCATCAACTAAATCATGAAATGCATTTTTCTCACTGATGTTTTCCCTTACATTTGGCTCCACAGAATCAAGAGGAGGATCCAATGATATGTTACAATCTTGATCTTCTTGTGTTACAGTCTCAAAAACATCACTTGTCATGTTGCAATTTGTAGAATCATCTTCTGGTTGTTCAGATATGTTTTGATGCTCATAGTGGTGTCTTGTAGTGCCGAATGCATCATTTATGAGGTTTTGCATTTCATTTTCCATTGGCGACAAACTTGGGACCTCATTCTTTGGATTAACATCAGTCCTCAATCTTTCTGTATTGTTTGATTCTCCATGCCAAATCCAACACAAATATTGATCAAGGAATTGCTTCAGTATTAAATGTTCATAAACTTCATCCCTCTTCAACCATGTTCTAAATTTACATTTAGGACATGGACATCTTATTTTCCCTTCAACGGATCGATTAGAAATTGAAAAATCTAAAAACTCATTCAAACCCTTAACATATTGAGGTGTGTTCCTCGGTAATGTGATCCAGCTTTTATCCATGTATATCACAATGTGCCTACACAAAAATATACGATAGTGTAATATTACAGAAACTTAATATAATAAAGATGAACCATTGATCATAAATTATGCATAATATAACAAAGATGATTCATTGATCACATTTACCACTTCAGACCAACAGAACAAGTCTGGTCCATAGGAGATAGCGTCAACACCTCATTGAGGAGCAATAAGAATATCGGGCTACACACTTATCATAACACTATCGATCACACATTTATGTTGCCTCAAACAACACCCCATTGATGTGTGATCGAAACTGATCATAATGCCTTTTAAACCTGAGACATTATGTGATTGTTTAGGCTTGAACTTAGATGTCCTCCAAGAGGAATGATGTTTTTCAATGGTTTCATACACAACCAACTATAAAGAGGGCCACTATGTTCACTTTATTCATCGAAGTGTCACCTCTCAAGGTTTGAGTATTACAAGTCAGACATTTATAATCATGTCTTCAACCATTGACATATAAAGAACCATTTTTTTATTCAAGGGTTGTCTTAGACATTGAAATATTATTAATCTCATTTATAAGAATTTTATTTTAATAAAAAAATTAATTTTTTAAAAGGGTTTGATCACTATAGTGGTGAGAATGTAAAACACATACATACATCAAATTCATAAACACACGGGAAATGCAGAAGGACTACTCACATCAATTCTATTTTTTTCACTTTTTAAGAACAACCCTATAACTCTTGTCTATGATTTTTTAAATCTGAAATCATATCTTTAGTACCTATCTCAAGGCACAACACCAAATACATAATTATATACAATTTATAGTTAATTATATAATTTTATTATAAAAATTATAATTTATTTCAATTAAAACCAACAAGGAATAATTGCCTAAAAATCACCAGCCCACCTCATCACACCTATATAAAAACCATTCACTTATGTATTGTTTGTGGTGAACTCCAAACTTGATTCCAAAAAAATTACCTATGAAGTTGAACCAAGTCAATCAAAAAATTAACTTAACTTAATCTAATTTTAATTAAAACTATTTAAAAATTATAAATGGTGATGTACCTCTAACCCAATGACATGTTACAACATGAGATAATAATGTTGGGACATCTCATATCAGTTTTGAGAAAAATAATTATCAGATCAGATGATTTATACAATGATCCAGTGTAAATAATCTCAAAAATCTAACCAAAATACCAGTCCAAAATAATGGCTTCACAACTTCTCTAATGAAATATCATCAATGCCCAGTGCAGCGCAGGAGGAGGAATCAGCGGAGGAGGAGGAGGCCGCGGTGGAGGAGGAGGCACCGACGGCAGCGCAGAGGCAGGGCGGAGGTAGGGCGGAGGCAGCGGAGGCAGCGGAGGAGGAGGAGGATGAGGCCGGAGGAGGAGGATGAGGAGGAGTAGGAGCAGAGGAGGAGGCGGCGGCCGCGGCGGAGGAGGAGGAGGCAGCAGATATAAGGCCCCAGCCTTAAACCTTACTTAAATCTTGAGTTATTACAATATTACACATTGAGGATCTTTTCAGGTTTAGAGTTTTAGAGAATTAGATCATAAAACATGCATTACATTACACATATAATCATAGAGGTTACATAAAGATAGTATTCTTCATTCCCATAAAAGGAAACATATTTAAAATAAAACATGGATTATTTCTTGACACTTCCTTGACACTATCATCATATCATGTACCTTTCCCTTAACATGTGAAAAACATTTCAAAAAAACTTGGGATGATCATAAAAATCTCAGTATGGGTTATAAAAACAAGGAAAGGAAACATGAGTTCATATATACATAAGAATGAAATCATACTTTACCCATAAAACATAGGCACTTTAACATACCTCATAAAATCATGAATAAATATTAGAAATCATAAGAAATAAAGGTAACTTGAGGCATTCATAACATTCTTACGTAGGGAGTAACCCTCTTGGTTACGTTTGGAATACCCATCACAGTATATTCCCTAAAATCTCTTCGGAGAAACCTTAACGTTTCACTCCTTTGCTTTACCCAATGCATTGGAGAGCTTTAACGGGCTCACCCGCCCTTAGTTTATCACGGAACCACACGTCTTCATAATAATGCCCAAAAACCATAACATAATCATATCACATAAAACATGCATAAAGGAAACACAAAATTTCCACATTTCAATCACGAGATATCAATACAACTCATTGATATAAAAACATTATGAAAACCATTTTCAATACCAAAATAAAAGAAAAGTAAAACATGGTATTTATTTTTCTTTTAAAAAGAAGGTATGGCTTGCAGAGGAATCCGAAACTCAAATAACGGTCACGACGGCGGAGAAGTCGTTGTCGCTGCATACGTATGACAAAAACATTCCCTTTTGTCGTTTAGTAAACTCTTCGTATAAAAAAGATTCCTTTTGAATAAACATAAAAGTCAAAGGGGTTTATACACCTTAAAAAAGACAGTTGTGTATAAAATAAAATATTCCTCAACGAAAGGAGATTGAGACGAAGTCCCATACCTCGTATCCGACATGAAGCGACCGTTCTTTAATCTCCTGAATAATAAACTTGAGTTAATCTCTACATGATTATGAACATTTTTCAAGTTCATTATTCCTTTTTTTACCATGTTATGAACATCATGTAATCATTTATGTTAATAATGTTCATTTTGTCGGTATTTGGTTCTTAAGTCAAAAATAGACTTCTTACACTTACATGTTGTTAATTTGGTCAAAGGTTAGTTATATCCAGAATGATATTAATGATTTGGATAACATATATATCATATATATTCATCAAATACATGTATTTATAATATTACATCACATTTAGAGGTAAGAAATGAAATGCACCGTTCATGGAGACGGTAAGCCGTACGTACGCATGAACGCTACACCCATTGCTATTTCGTATTTTCTGGAATGGAATCATAATGATATAAGAGTATATTATAATTCCAGTATAATAACATATATAATATCATTAACTTTATCCTTTACACATCCCACATATGTTATTAACGAATCAAATCACTTTCAGGGGGCGGTAGTCCGCACTTCCTAAAATGAAGATATCGTGTTTACCCATAATGGAAACCATAAAGGTATGCCCAAAATGAAAAAAACAGAAGATTAAGGAAAACATAAACATATTATATATCATATATAAAAATATTGACATCATAAGGGCCACCTTTTAAGGTGTTAAATGAGTATGGAACAATCATCGTTTCGGGAGGCAGAATTTCGTCATCCACGGAAACCGTATGTTCTTTAACCATTTGATGTAGTTGTGTGAGATTGTAGCTCAAATAAATCTTATAACAACATCCTAGTATATTTAAGATACTGGTTATGTTACAAAAGAAGTAAATAAAATGAGTTTATGGGGTTCGAGAAGAAAAATGAAACAAATGAACATGAGATAATGAATTACCTTTAAAAGTGTAACTCCTTTCGATTTGAGCCTAAAGGCTTCCTTTGAAAGGATTCTGCCCAAAGGGAATCCTCTAGGATGAGGAGAGGGATGTGGAGAGAGTAAATAAGAAGGGGTTGGCTGAGCCAAAGGCTTGAGGAGTGTGTGAAATGAGGTAGAGGTGGGGGCCTTTTATAAGAGGAGAGGAGGGGCACTTTTGGAAAGTAAAGCAATATTACTTTATTTGAAAATGTGTTCCGGTTTTAAAAGGTCCCAAATTGTTATAATTCGTGGATAAGGTGATAAGGGTTAGAAATACACTCATACAATTGGTTTTGGACATTTGTAGTTCATATATTTTACATTATATTTCCATTTTATTTAAATCGCCAAACAATGATGTCATCGCTGCATCATTATTATGTCATAAATAATTTAATTTATTTAATGTCTAAAAATTATAAAAAAAATACTATGATGTAGGAAATATTTTTATCTTTCCAATTACTATTTATAATCAAAAATATGATCTTTATAACCTCATGTAAAAATTGTTATCGTAAAACATTTTATGTTTGTGTCATTTTTACTTTTACATTAAATAAAAAGTTATTTTTGTCATTTCCCAACAAAAGTGGATCCATGGGGTCCCCAAGTTGACCCATGGCTTGTCTTGGTCGGAAATGACACAACCAATAAGTTTTGGACATGTTTCTAGGCCATTTCATATTATTAAAGCATTATTTATACCTTAAATTACCCTAATTACCACTAATCGCGATTAAGAACTTAATAAGTTATTATTCACCAAAAAATTATTATAATCTCATTGAACCACATTTTATTTCTTAATGACAACCATGTATGTCGGATTTTTTAAATTCAAAACACAATGATGGCAAAATTTCATTTAAATAGAAAATCAGTCTTTATAAGTACCACTTAGTGGTTTCACTATTCATCAAAAATTGGAGTTTTTCAGAAAATTACCAAAAATTCACCCTAAGATATATTTGATATTACGAATTCAAAAATGAAATATATTTTACAAAATTCAAAACATATAAGTCAAATTAATTAATTTAATAATTAATTCCCACTGTCAGAGCAAATAGCGTGTTTTTATGAAACAATAAGTATCAAAAGATTGACACCAGTTTAAGTCCAATTTCAAATTGAAATTGATTCCAATGACCACCATTGGATTAAATGGTAAAAATATATTCTAATTTCACTTCAAAACCAATTCAAAAGATAATATAATCATATAAATAAATTAGATTAAAAAGCAGTTTTGATTTAAAATGCAGTATTTTTCACTATTCATTAAAAAAATGAACATTGTCAGAAAAATACCAAAAATTCACACAAAGTAAATTTTGATGTACCAATCATAAAGAATATGTTTATTTTGACAAACATAGTTTATAAAATTGTCAAATATAGATTTAAAAAGGGTTTTCCATCATAAGGCAGTAAAACAATCTTTTAAGAATATTAGTGTATTCCATGCTTAAGATTGGATTTATTTTCATTTTAAGACTCTAAAACACTATCTAAATCATTAATGGGCATAGATAAAAATATCTATTATTCATTAATTACTTGGGATGTTACATCCTTCCCCCCTTTAGAAAATTACGTCCCCGCAATTTATTTACTTATCGAATAAATGGGTGTACTTATCCCTCATTGCATTTTCAGATTCCCATGTTGCCTCTTCAATCATGTGGTTTTTCCAAAAAAACCTTTACATGCTTAATCACCTTATTTTGTAACACTTTCTCCCTGTGGTCAAGAATCTGGACCAGTTGTTCCTCATAAGATAGGTTCTCATCCAGCTGAACTACCTCTGGACTCAAAACATGAGATGGATCTGGCATATACTTCCTCAACATTGAAACATGAAAAACATTGTGTACCTGAGATAAAATCGGAGGTAAAGCCACCCGGTATGCAACTGATCCAACTCTCTCCAGAATTTCATATGGTCTAATAAACCTTGGACTCAGCTTTCCTTTCTTACCAAATCCCATCACACTTTTCCAAGGAGAAACCTTGAGAAAAACATGATCACCTATCTCGAAAGATAGATCCTTCCTCCGGTTATCTGCATAACTCTTCTGCCTGCTCTGAGCTGTTCTCATTTGTTTCTGAATCAGCTGAACATTTTCTGCCATCTCTTCTACCAATTCTGGTCCCATCAACTTCCTTTCAACCACTTCATCCCAGAAAGCTGGAGTTCGACACTGCTTCCCATATAATGCCTGAAATGGTTCCATCTGTATACTGGAATAAAAGATGTTATTATAAGAAAACTCAACCAAAGAAAGATGTTGGTCCCAACTTCCATGATAATCCATAGAACAAGCTCGTAGCATATCCTTGAATGTCTGAATTGTTCTTTTTGACTGCCCATCTGATTGAGGATGAAAAGTTGTTCTAAAATTTAATTCAGTACCCAACGACTTCTGAAGGCCTTTCCAAAAGTTAGAAGTAAACCTGGGATCACGATCCAATACAATGGAGAGATGAACTCCATGTAACCTGACTATTTATTTAAGATAAAAACGGGAAAGTTGATCAAGAGAGAAATTATCTTGTATAGCAAGGAAATGATCAGATTTGGTCAAGCGATCAACAATAACCCAGATTGCATTATTACCTTGAGATGTTTTCGGTAATCCAACAACAAAGTCCATGGATATATTCTCCCATTTCCACTCTGGCACTGGTAAAGGCTGAAGCATCCCTTTCGGTAACTGCCACTCTGCTTTAACCTGTTGACATGTCAAACACTTTACAGTAAAATCAGCAATGTCTCTTTTCATTCCATCCCACCAGTAATACTCCCGCAGATCTCTATACATCTTAGTACTGCCCGGATGAACTGAAAACGGAGAACTATGAGCTTCACATAACAACTCTCTCTTCAACTATGAATCACAAGGCACACACAATCTCTTTACAAATCTCAAAACACAATCATTATCAATGTTGAATTCAGGCAACTTACCTTTATGAACCAACTCTACCTTTTTCTGCAACTCACTGTCTTGCTTCTGTGCTTGCTTGATTCTATCTAATAGAGATGATCTCACTGATACCTGAAACAAAACAGAAGGAATTCCTGCACCAACAACTTCTATGCCAAAGTTCATCAAATCCTTAACCAAAGGATCACGTTCAAACAAAACATTGTTAATGAAGCATTACTTTTTCGACTCAAAGCATCAGCCACTTTATTTGCTTTTCCCGGATGGTAATGAATTGTACAATCATCATCCTTGATTAATTCTAGCCATCTCTTTTGTCTCATGTTCAATTCTTTCTAAGTGAATATAAACTTTAAACTTTTGTGATCGGTATATATTTCACACTTTACTCCATACAAATGATGCCTCTAAATTTTTATAGAAAAAACAACAGCAGCTAATTCCAAATCATGTGTAGGGTAATTTACCTCATGAGTTTTCAACTATCGGGAAGCATAAGCAATTACCTGATCATTCTGCATTAGGACGCAACCATGTCCTTTCAATGAAGCATCACTGTATATAACAAACTCACCATTCCTGGAAGGTAGTGCCAAAACTGGAGCATTCACCAATCTTCTTTTCAATTCCTGAAAACAATCATCACATTCTTTTGTCCAGATAAACTTAACACCCTTCCGAGTTAGCTTAGTCATTGGACTAGATAACCGTGAAAATTTTCTAACAACCCTTCGGTAATAGCCCGCCAAACCAAGGAAGCTATGAATCTTGGTTACATTTGTGGGTCTTGGCCATTCTTCCACAACTTTTGTTTTTACAGGATCAACAGTTATTCCATCTTTAGAAACAATGTGACCAAGGAAAGAAATTTGTTGCAACCAAAACTCACACTTGCTGAATTTCCCATACAGTTTCTTTTCTTTTAAGGTTTGAAAGATAACCCTTAAATGTCTTTCATGCTCCTCTTTACTTTTAGAAAACACCAAAATATCATCAATGAAAACCACCACAAACGTATCCAAGAACTCATGGAAAATTATATTCATTAAGTCCATGAATACAGCAGGTGCATTGGTTAGCCCAAAAGGCATTACTACAAATTCATAATGGCCATATCTCGTATGGAACGCGGTCTTCGGAATATCTACCTCCTTTACCTTCAGCTGATGGTACCCCGATCTCATGTCAATCTTTGAAAAAAAATGAGCTCCCGGGAGCTGATCAAACAAATCATCAATATGAGGCAAAGGATATTTGTTCTTAACAGTGATATTATTCAAGGCTCTATAATCAATGCAAAGTCTCATAGAACCATCTTTCTTTTTAACAAATAAAACAGGAGCACCCCATGGTGATGTGCTAGGTCTAATGAAACTTTTCTCTAATAAATCATGGAATTGCTCCTTCAACTCTAAAAGTTCAATTTGTGCCATTAGATAAGGGGGTTTTGAAATTGGCTTAGCATCAGGAACAAAGTCAACAGTAAACTCAACTTCCTGATCTGGTATTATTCCAGGCAACTCATCAGGAAAAACATCAGGATACTCATTTACCACTGGCACATCATTAATCTAAACAGTTCCTTTATTTTCAACGATGTGTGCAAGGTAACATTCATTTCCATCTTTTACAAGTTTCTCAGCCTCTTAATATGTTATCAAAATTAATGGTTCATTCCTGTAAACAAACTGAAAGTCTTTCTGAAAAGAAACTTATTTATCTCTACAGTCAATCTTAGCATGGTAAATAGAGAGCCAATCCATACCCAGGATAACATCAAACTCTACTAGAGGTAGAACAATAAGGTTTGCAAGTAGGTTCTTTCCACAGATAAGGATAGGAATATTCTTATAAATTCTTTTTGCCTCAACATTTCCCCCAGGTGTTTTTACCAAAAGTTCAGGAGTCATTTCTTGAGATGGTATTCCCATTTTACTAGAAAAGGTTTCAAAGATGAAAGAATGTGTAGACCCCAAATCAAACAATACACTGGCATAATCTGTAAAAACAAACAAAGTACCTGATACAACTTCATTTGATGGCCCGACATCTACTGAAGTAGTTGCAAAGGATTTCACCACCCCTTTCTGCGTGTAGTCTAACTGCTTCCCATCACTCAAGATCTTTGTCGGACACTCGTTTGCATAGTGACCCATCTCATTGCACTTATAACATTTCACTAACTGTAAATCAAATTTGTTCTTACCTTCACCTTGATCCTTTTCAGTGAAATCACGATCCTTATGTCCCATCTTACCACATTGGTAGCACTTTCTAGAATTCAGAAGACATTCCCCAGCATGCCTTTTGCCACATTTATCACAAACTGGAAACTTAGTTTTCTTACCATCAGAATTTTTTGAAGAATTATTACCTTTCTCCTGCCACCTCGGTCTCTTCTTCTGCTGGTTGTTATAGAACACTTGGTCATCGGCAAACTCCATTTCCACCTTCTCAGCACATCGAACAAGCTTTTCATAACTTTTAAACTCACGAGAAGCTAAGGCCCTTCGATATTTTGGCTTTAATCCTGAGTAAAAACGATTTATTTTACTATCAAGGTCCCGGATAAAATTTGGAGCATACCTTGCCAATCGAGTGAACCTTTCTTCATAGGCAGCCACTGAGTCTTACTCTTGCCTCAATTCTAAGAATTGCTTTTCCATCCTAAGTCGAACAGCCTTAGGAAAATACTTCTCAAGAAACATACCTTTGAATTCATCCCAGTCAAGAGCATCAATCTCATCGGCGTCCCTGATATTTTTAACCATAGACCACCACTGATCTGCTTCATCCTCCAAACGGTAAATAGCAAGACTAACATTTTGATTTTCTGAACACCCCATGACATGAAAAAACTTCTCCAGTGCTTTAATCCACCCTTCAGCTAGCACATGGTCAGATTATCCTCTGAATGATGGTGGATGTTGCCTCATGAAATGTCCCACCACTGGCATGTTCCTCTGCGGTTGGTCTGGCTGATCTCGTGTATGGATACCACCGCACTTTATCGCTTGAGTCAACTGCGCCATTACTGCAACAAACTGTTCAGTTCCAATTCCGACCATTTCTGGATGCTGACTCGGAAGGTTATTTCCTTTTGTATGCCTTCTTAGCACTGCTTCCTTGTTTCCTCTGCGGAAAACCATTCTGAAAAAACTTTTCTTAGATAAAGCAACATGGTAATCTTTAAATGCTATGTCATTTCAAAAAAAAAAATGGATAATCATTTAATAGAATTCTAACTCTTAAATTTATCTAAACCGACCTTTGATACCAACTATAAGGCCCCAGCCTTAAACCTTACTTAAATCTTGAGTTATTACAAGATTACACATTGAGGATCTTTTCAGGTTTAGAGTTTTAGAGAATTAGATCTTAAAACATGCATTACATTCCACAAATAAACAACGTGGTTACATAAAGATAGTATTCTTCATTACCATCAAAGGAAACATATTTAAAATAAAACAAGGATTATTTCTTGACACTTCCTTGACACTATCATCATATCATGTACCTTTCCCTTGACCTGTGAAAAATATTTCAAAAAAACTTGGGATGAGCATAAAAAGCTCAGTATGGGTTATAAAAACATGGAAAGGAAACATGAGTTCATATATACATAAGAATGAAATCATACATTACCCATAAAACATAGGCACTTTAACATACCTCATAAAATCATGAATAAATCTTAGAAATCATAAGACATAAAGGTAACTTGAGGCATTCATAACATTCTTACGTAGGGAGTAACCCTCTTGGTTACGTTTAGAATACCCATCACAATATATTCCCTAAAATTTCTTCGGAGAAACCTTAACGTTTCACTCCTTCACGTTACCCAATGCATTGGAGAGCTATAACGGGCTCACCCGCCCTTAGTTTATCACGGAACCACCCGTCTTCATAATAATGCCCAAGAACCATAACATAATCATATCACATAAAATATGCATAAAGGAAACATAAAATTTCCACATTACAATCATGAGATATCAATACAACACATTGATATAAAAACATTATGAAAACCATTTTCAATACCAGAATAAAATAAAAGTAAAACATAGTATTTATTTTTCTTTTAAAAAGAAGGTATGTCTTGTAGAGGAAGCCGAAACTCAAATAACGGTCACGACGGCGGAGAAGTCGTTGTCACCGCATACGTACGACAAAAACATTCCCTTTTTTCGTTTAGTAAACGCTTCGTATAAAAAAGATTCCTTTTGATTAAATGTAAAAGTAAAAGGGGTTTATACACCGTATAAAAGAAAGTTGTGTATAAAATAAAATATGCCTCAATGAAAGGAGATTGAGACGAAGTCCCATACCTCGTATCCGACTTGACCCGACCGTTCTTTAATCTCCTGAATAATAAACATGAGTTAGTCTCTACATGATTATGAACCTTTTTCAAGTTCATTATTCCTTTTTTTACCATGTTATGAACATCATGTAATCATTTAAGTTAATAATGTTCATTTTGTCGGTATTTGGGTCTTAAGTCAAAAATAGACTTCTTACACTTACATGTTGATTTGGTCAAAGGTTAGTTATATCCAGAATGATATTAATGATTTGGATAACATATATATCATATATATTCATCATATACATGTATTTATAATATTACATCACATTTAGAGGTAAGAAATGAAATGCACGGTTCATGGAGACGGTAAGCCGTACGTACACATGAACGCTACTTTCATTTCTATTTCGTATTTTCTGGAATGGAATCATAATGATATAAGAGTATATTATAATTCCAGTATAATAACATATATAATATCATTAACTTTATCCTTTACACATCCCACATATGGTATTAACGAATCAAATCACTTTCAGGGGGCGGTAGTCCGCACTTCCTAAAATGAAGATATCGTGTTTACCCATAATGGAAACCATAAAGGTATGCCCAAAATGAAAAAACAGAAGATTAAGGAAAACATAATCATATTATATATCATATATAAAAATAGTGACATCATAATGGCCACCTTTGAAGGTGTTAAATGAGTATTGAACAATCATCGTTTCGGGAGACAGAATTTCGCCATCCACAGAAACCGTATGTTCTTTAACCATTTGATGTAGTTGTGTGAGAGTTTAGCTCAAATAAATCTTATAACAACATCCTAGTATATTGAAGATACTGTTTTTGTTACAAAAGAAGTAAATAAAAAGAGTTTAGGGGGTTGGAGAAGAAAAATGAAACAAATGAACATGAGATAATGAATTACCTTTAAAAGTGTAACTCCTTTAGATTTGAGCCTAAAGGCTTCCTTTGAAAGGATTCTTCCCAAAGGGAATCCTCTATGATGAGGATAGGGATGTGGAGAGAGTAAATGGGCAGGGTTTGGCCGAGCCAAAGGCTTGATGAGTGTGTGAAATGAGGTAGAGGTGGGGGCCTTTTATAAGAGGAGAGGAGAGGCACTTTTGGAAAGTAAAGAAATATTACTTTATTTGAAAATGTGTTTCGGTTTTAAAAGGTCCCAAATTGATATAATTCGTGGATAAGGTGATAAGGGTTCTAAATCCACTCATCCAATTGGGTTTGGACATGTGTAGTTCATAGATTTTACATTATATTTCCATTTTATTTAAATCGTCAAATAATGATGTCATCGCTGCATCATTATTATGTCATAAATAATTTAATTTATTTAATGTCGAAAAATTATACAAAAAATACTATGATGTAGGAAATCTTTTTATCTTTCCAATGACTATTTATAATCAAAAATCTTATCTTTATAACACCTCGTAAAAATTGTTTTCATAAAACATTTTATGTTTGTGTCATTTTTACTTTTACATTAAATAAAAAGTTATTTTTGTCATTTCCCAACAAAAGTGGATCCATGGGGTCCCCAAGTTGACCCATGGAATTTCTTGGTCGGCCATTACACAACCAATATGGTTGGGACATGTGTCTAGGTCATTTCATATTATTAAAGCATTATTTATACCTTAAACTACCCTAATTACCATAATCGCGATTAAGAACTTAATAAGTTACTATTCACCAAAAAATTATTATAATCTCATTGAACCACATTTTACAACTTAATGGCAACCATGTATGTCGTATTTTTGAAATTCAAAACACAATGATGGAAAAATTTCATTTAAATGGAAAATCAGTCTTTATAAGTACCACTTAGTGGTTTCACTATTCATCAAAAATTGGAGTTGTTCAGAAAATTACAAAAAATTCACCCTAATCTATATTTGATATTACGAATTCAAAAATGAAATCTATTTTACAAAATTCAAAACATAAAAGTCACATTAATTAATTTAATAATTAATTCCCGTTGTCAGAGCAAATAGCGTGTTTTTATGAAACAATAAGTATCAAAAGATTGACACCAGTTTAAGTCCAATTTCAAAGTGAAATTGATTCCAATGACCACCATTGGATTAAAAGGTAAAAATATATTCTAATTTCATTTCAAAACAAATTAAAAATATAATATAATCATATAAATAAATTAGATTAAAAACCAGTTTTGATTTAAAATGCAGTATTTTTCACTATTCATTAAAAAATGAACATTGTCAGAAAAATACCAAAAATTCACACAAAGTAAATTTTGATGTCCCAATCATAAAGAATAAGTTTATTTTGACAAAAATAGTTTATAAAATTGTAAAATATAGATTTAAAAAGGGTTCTCCATCATAAGGCAGTAAAACAATCTTTTAAGAATATTAGTGTATTCCATTCTTAAGATTGGATTTATTTTCATTTTAAGCCTCTAAAACACTATCTTAATCATTAATAGACATAGATAAAAATATCTATTATTCATTACTTACTTGGGATGTTACAGCAGAGGCAGTAGAGGAGGAGGAGGAGGCCGCGGTGGAGGAGGAGGAGGCCGCGGTGGAGGAGGAGGCATCGGCGGCAGCGCAGAGGCAGGGCGGAGGCAGGGCGGAGGCAGCGGAGGTAGCAGAGGCAGCGGAGGAGGAGGAGGATGAGGCCGGTGTAGGAGGAGGAGGAGGAGCAGGAGCATAGGAGGAGGAGGCGGCCGCAGCGGAGGAGGAGGAGGAGGCGGCCGCAGAGGCACCGGCGTGACTGCGGCGTGACCGCGGTGTGAACGAGGCGTGACCGCGGAGGAGGAGGTGGCCGCGGAGGCACCGGCGGCACCGGAGGAGGAGGAGGAGGCATCAGCGGAGGAGGAGGAGGCCGCGGTGGAGGAGGAGGCACCGACGGCAGTGCAGAGGCAGGGCAGAGGCAGGGCGGAGGCAGCGGAGGCAGCGGAGGAGGAGGAGGATGAGGCCGGTGGAGGAGGAGGAGGAGGAGCAGAAGCATAGGAGGAGGAGGAGGCCGCGGCGGCGGAGGAGGAGGCGGCGGCCACAGAGGCACTGGCGTGACCGCGGCGTGACCGCGGCGTGACTGCGGCGTGACCGCGGTGTGACCGCGGCGTGACCGCGGTGTGACCACAGCGTGACCGCGGCATGACCGTGGAGGAGGAGGAGACGTGGAGGCACTGGTGGCACCGGCGGAGGAGGAGGAGACATCGGCGGAGGAGGAGGAGGCCGTGGTGGAGGAGGAGGCACCGGCGGCAGCGCGGAGGCAGGGCGGAGGCAGGGTGGAGGCAGCGAAGGCAACAGAGGAGGAGGATGAGGCCGGTGGAGGGGAGGAGGAGCAGGAGTAGAGGAGGAGGAGGCGGCCGCGGCGGCGGAGGAGAAGGCAGCAGAGGCAGCGGAGGAGGAGGAGGAGGCCGCGGTGGAGGTGGAGGAGGCCGCGGTGGAGGAGGAGGCACCGGCGGCAGCGCAGAGGCAGGGCGGAGGCATGGCGGAGGCAGCGGAGGCCGCGGAGGCAGCGGAGGAGGAGGAGGATGAGGCCGGTGGAGGAGGAGGAGGAGCAGGAGCAGAGGAGGAGGAGGCAGTCGCAGCGGAGGAGGTGGAGGCGACGGCCGCGGAGGCACCGACGTGACCGCGGCGTGACTGCGGCGTGACCGCGGAGGAGGAGGCGGCCGCGGAGGCACCGGTGGCACCAGCGGAGGAGGAGGAGGCATCAGTGGAGGAGGAGGAGGCCGCGGTGGAGGAGGAGGCACCGGCGGCAGCGCAGAGGCAGGGCGGAGGCAGGGCGAAGGCAGCAGAGGCAGCGGAGGAGGAGGATGATGAGGCCGGTGGAGGAGGAGGAGGAGGAGCATGAGCAGAGGAGGAGGCTGCAGCTGCGGTGGCGGAGGAGGAGGTGACGGCCGCAGAGGCACCGACGTGACCGCGGCGTGACCGCGGCGCGGCCGCAGCGTGACCGCGGCGTGACTGCGGCGTGACCGCAGAGGAGGAGGATAAATGGAGGCACTGGCGGCACTGGCGGAGGAGGAGGAGGCATCGGCGGAGGAGGAGGAGGCCGTGGTGGAGGAGGAGGAACCGGAGGCACCGGCGGCAGGGCGGAGGCAGGGCGGAGGCAGGGTAGAGGTTAATTTATACTTTTTTTCATAAATTCAAAAAGATTTAAAAAATTAAAGATTTTAATATCATGATCAAATAGATTATATAACCAATAGAGTACCTTATTTAACCTACAAGAACATATTAAATGGGTTGGATAAAACCTTTAGGAAAAAACCCATCAAACTATGTTTTAAAATCCTTCATTTTAGATGGTGTGATTTGATAAAAGTGAAAAAATAGGATACGTTTTACAAATCATGTTATTATAAAACTCCACCCCTTCTCAATAGATGTAAACCAAAATATTATAATAAAACACATTGGAAACTCAAAACATATGGGAGGAAGATCACTACACGATGATCACTTTTCAGGAAAAATTGTAATCATGTATATCATCCTATGTAACTCTAGAAGAGAATATCTAACACAAATCAACATATGGTTCCATTATACTTGAAATACATAAAAACCCATTAGGTCCAGCAATGGAAATAAAATGAATGTAATAATTAATAAGACCATTATGGGAAATCAACCAATCCATTATTACAATGACATGTAGAGATTTCATATACAGAATCAATAAATATCATACAAGATTTAAATATGAAATAAATAAAGTATAGATAGGTAATAACAAATCCTTGTCTCTTATTTTTCTTGTAGGAGCAGAAATACCAATTACATAGTGTTTGAGATCCATAAAAATATTCAAATATTTCACAACATACACATATATGATAGAATGAGGGGATTTGGTATAAAATATTACAGTCAATGAAGATGATTATCTGAAAATGGAACCTCTAATTACCAAAATCGAAGGCCGCGGGGGGCGCGGTGGTCGCCGGGGGGGGGGGGGGGGGTGCGGGGGTCGCCAGAGGCCGCGGGGGGCGTGGTGGTCGCCGGAGGGCGTGGGGGGCGCGGGGGGCGTGGGGGTCGCCGGCGGTCGAAGGGGGCGCCGGGGGGGGGTGCGGGGTTCACCGAGGGCCCGGGGGTCGACGGAGGGTGCGGCTGTCACCGGAGGGAGCCGGTGTCGCCGGAGGGAGAAGGTGTCACCGGGGATCGGGGAGGGTTTGTGAGGAGAGGGTTTGTGAGGTGGATCTGGGAAGAGGGGAGACAACACGAGGGGGAAAGCATCGCGAGTTTTCTAAAAAAAATGGGTTTCATGGTGGTTTTTAATAAACCGCCGCGAAACCTTTCCCGCATAACGTTTAGCGGCGGTTTTGTGAACCGCTGCCACAAAACCGCCGCTAAACCAGGGTTTTTTTGTAGTGTGGAATCTTCATTATCATCATCACCAAAAAGAGAATAAGTATTCTCTAGCTTGGGAGGAAAATTATTGGTATGTCACATATACCTCCCATTATGAGACAATCCTCCACTAGTCCAGGCTTATACGACAACCACAACTGTAAAATCCCTAAAAGTCATTGTTCATAGGCTAATATGTGAGGAACATGAAGAAAATAATATCAGACCCCACTAGGGTCACAAGCCGAAATAGACCAACATGGACAAGGGTTCAAATAATGACTCTAGTGAAAGTATTGCAGAATTATCATGTTGTGTTGAATGTAATGGAATAACCACCATTTCCTGATATACCTCTGTGAAAGTCATCACAGTCAACATTGTAGACATTAATTAAGACCCAAGTGCATAGGGCCACAACATGGAGAATCTATCCCAAGAGTAGGGTGGTTTGGACACACCAATTGAGTTCGCAAACACCTAGAACTAGAGAAGGCTCCAAAATCTGGAACCACCGAATAATGAGCTACCACCTCTCTAGCGTAACCCTCCCAAAAAAATTATAATTTGTAGCTACATCCTATCACCAACATAATTAATTGAATTTCCTTCCCAGAATGAATATATATCACAATATGAGAGTGAAATAAAAACTCCATAGAAACTCAAAATTGATAAATTCAGCGAAAATAATCATGTTGGGTGCCATATTTAAGAAGAGACAAATATTCTCCCTGTCATAGTCGATCCTCTAGAAAGATCAATATCAAAGCATCAGGTTGGAGCTAGATCTATGCATATAGTCTAATAAATGAAAGTGTCAGAAATTATTATGACTTCCCTCTATTATGGGTACTACCTATCCCACTCCCAAGAATTCATTTATTCCGAGAACGAATTGATAATTAGTTGGAGATAAAAGTAAGAGAACCTCATAAACCCTTGTCCACTGCCTATTTATGTGAGATGACTCATATTGTATTTACATCATAATTACATCATGTCGTTGAGTATCTATCTACAGAAATGGAATCCATGGAAGGGTGATGTGCACCCATATATCTTGAGAGTAATCCATATCCCAAATAGCTAGATGATACTCAACCTCCACCCAACTTTGTAAATGAAACCTTCTATAACTTTAATGTTGTAGGTGACCTTGAAACACAACTCACACATTTTGTATCCTAATGTGGTATAAGGATAGGTCCTTGAAACAATCATGTGGCAACAAACCTAAAGTATTTTGTGAATACTTTGATAGGAAAAATATTTGTTTGGTATAATAGCCTTCATGCATGATCTGTTGTAAGATGGGAAAAATTTCATCATCAATTCCTTTATATGTTCATATCCACGTTAATAAAGACAAATTTTTTTGATCCAACAAACTAAAATCAACACAAGAAGGAGAGGGTGTATAATTTCATAGCGGGATGGATAGGTTTATCCTATTAGCTCAACATCCCTCTCTCATAAGAGGAACTACATCAACTATGTCCTAAAAATCTCAGGGATGAGTTGCACACACCTATGATACCCATGAATTATCTAGTTGGTTTCAAATAGTTCACAAAAATGGACCAATGTTTGGAAGAATCTATTCAGTGAACCGGATCCAAATATCAACTCATGGAAACAACATAAGGAAATACTCCTTCCAAATAAGAATCCAAAACAATAACTCTCAAGACAATGATAGTGCCCATCTAGGGACCTAGGTTGGATCTAAACTAACCAGCACCTCCTGTCGTGCGATGAAATCCACAGAATCACCCTCAGACAGAAGCACAGAGAAATCAGGGTCTTCTATGATTTGAGGAATGGATGAACAAAATATACTCTTTCTGAAATGAAATAGTCCTTGGTTATTTTTTCCACTATGGATAATAACCTACTCACTCTTCCACAGCCTAGAAATCATGATGAGGCAAAACTCATCAAGTTTCTTCACTACTTACCTTACCATATATTGTAGGGTCATAATTTCTAGGACTATTTCATCTTCAAAGTCATCCTTCAAGGCATGATTCACTCTAGACAGGTGGTGTTCATCAACTCTCTGAGTAGGTGGCCAAGATAACCATTATCCAGTTAGAAACGAAAGTTAGATCGAATAAATTTCCCACTATGTGTTCCAAAAAATTTAACAATTATAAGACTACAAAAGTTTATTAATATCATTTAGCCCTATGGAAATAGCTCTGAAGAACCACAATAGCTCTACTACCTATGAAGGAGACATTGGGAGTGAATCCCAAATAATTTCATTACTACCAAAATTAGGATGAAATGGAAGAGAAGATACATATTCTACTCCTATGAAATCCCTAACTCTTGAATATTTGTTCATATAAAGCTGAGAATTTCATGAAGGAACATCAGTACGCCAAACAGAAGAAAGGAGATTCCCTAAAGAACTCATGTAATTTCATGCATCTGATTATCTTTCATGACTACCTAGAAGGGGTTCAATCTGATCAACCCAAGCCACAGTGAAGGTTGTCATGACCCACACTAATAGAAGAAGATACTCAATCTACCTCTATGCAATATCTAAGATAATCCATGTAAATACCCAAGCATGATGTACATGGACATTACATTACTTTTTCGGAATACTTAATACATAACAAAAACAGACACCTAAGGACTGTAATAGTTTAGTGTCTTTGGAAAGTCGGAGCATAATATTTTAATCATGGTGACAGATCTTCCACATCTCCCATTACGATATTTTCCTTTTGTTTTCATACCTAAAATCATTCTTTATATCTTGGGAAAAATAAAACATAAAAAGGGTGAGCTCAAATTCTCATTAAGGGTATGCATGGAGAAAATAAAACAAACCATATACATTTGAACATATAAATATGAACATAATATTTAAACATCAAAATCATGAGTTGTGAAATAAATCTTGAATGTACATAAGGAAAAGATCATAAAGGAACATCAATTATTATATAATAGCATGGGAATAAAAAATGGGATTGTGGAAAACCATTAATCACATGATATGATTTCCATAATAGCCAAGGCATTTATTCCAAGACCATCATAGTGGAAAAAGTGCAATACTAAACTGAGTTTACTTGCTGTTCCCGCCCTGTATTACTGAACATGATTCACTTGTCATTCCAGCCATGTCTATCTCATGAGATATAAATCATTACCCAATTAATTGGAGGGAAATATAGGTCCCACCCATCTCATAATGAAATAATTCTTACGTGTGCCAGAAAAAAATCATAAATCATTCATCATAACACAAATAATTAAATGGGTTTCATAAACATCATCAAATCTTAACATAATCCATATAAAAAAATGGATATCATTTCATCATATGAAAAATCAAACCATGTAAATAATTATGAAATCATAGTTGAAACATAATCATACTAAATAATGTCATCTTATATGGGAAATAGTTTTGATAAAACACTTGAAATGAATTCTTGAGAAAAATATCCTTTTTTCTTCAAAATAATTTCCTTTTCACATATTGTCATGTAATTTTAAAAGAAAATGATTTTTTTGAAAATAATCATGAAATATTGTAGATAATGCTTCATTAAAATAAGTTGTTTTGGAACTGTAAAAATCTGTCCATGCCATATAAGTTAAAAAAACATTCTCCTTGTATATTTGCTGGAAAAGTCAAAAGTGCCTCATATAGTTATCAAAAGAAAGATTTCTACCATACCATGTGGTAAAAGACATAAAAGGGAAAAAATATTTAATAATAAATGGATGAATATTAAACACATTATGAAAAAAAATTATAAAACATGGACATGGAAGATAAATATATTCCCAGTAAATACTTATGAATAATCAATATCGTATAAGAACGAGATTGGATTAATTATACCTTACCTTAGGTCCAATTTCATTTATATGTTTCCAAGAATACATTATAGTGGGTTTAAAAAGATTATTAACTTTCAAAAGAACCATAATAATATTTATTATTTCATATATTATTCACTTATGACTTTATATTACCCATTCTTTTGTCAATTCCAGGTTAATGTTGCGTTTTGGGTTAAAATAGTTTTATTTATAGTACGTGTTTTGACTTGTAATTATCATATAATTACATAGATCATTATTAATTAATTCCATAATGTAAAACATTATTTATATATAATATATATTTGGCATAGAAATATATATAGTAGATTGATAAATGAAATGAAATACACTGTTCATGGAGAAAGTAAGTCGTACGTACGCATGAATGCTTTTTTCGTTCCCTTATTAAATTGAATGTAAGTAAATGACATATATATATATATACATAAATCCAGTGGCATTATTATGTCATATATTTCATGATTACTCATTATATATACTTTATAATAATTATTGTATAATTAATATGGATAATGAATCTCATCGTATCGTGGAGAGAGTAATCTGTACATATGCATGAGCTATGATATCATTACCATAATTATTGAATGGTATTGGAGTGGATGATAGAATATATCATAAGAAGAATCATGTTATAATAATAATATATAGTTATTCTTCACACCATTATACCCATCAATGTATGGTGGTGGTGGAAAACAGATTACACTACGGCGTGGAGGCGGTATTCTGTACGTACGCACGCACAATGATTTTCTTTTTCGTAGGATGGGTAGAAGGTTAAAGAGGGTTTTTTAATATTTATAATAACATATAAGTATATTATTTATACTTATGCTATTACATTATAATGAAATAACTAAATAAGGGGATGTAGAAGAGAAATAAATTTGAAAAAATCGGTAGTGGATATTACCTCTTCTTCATTGCGCCTCTTCTAAACCATCTCTTAGGGAACAAAAGTTGGACTTTTGAGAAGCAAAAAACCACTAATATGATTCTAGGGAACTAGATAAGGGAAATTATAAGTGTTTTGACGATCATGAAAGCTCAAAATGGTGTGAGGAGGAGGGGAGGAGGTTCCCTTTTATAAGAGAGGAGTGGTCCACTTTTAGAAACCTGAAAAATATTAATTTGTAATAAACTCAAAACCCAACTAAAAACAACCAAAATGACTCAGAATTTAATATGATATGATATAGGGTTGTAATATCATCAACCAATAAAATTTATTCCAGTTTTAATGTTATTTTATACCTTATCATTTTGATTTCTCTTAATTTAATCTATTTAATTTTATTTGTGGTAATTTGATTCTAAATTCCATACTATTATAAATACTTAATTATGTGTTTTTAGTTTTCCATAGTTGGATAATTAATGACATTTTAGACCATATAAATTTCAATTTATAATTTTTAAATATTTTTGTATCTTTCAAACCATTTAATAATATGTAATTTTTATAAAATATCAGTAGTGTCAATTTGGACACAATTAATTTATTGGAATTTAAATAAAATCCACACAGAATATATGTTCGAAAAAAAATATTTAATAGATTCATAACATATAATAATCTCCTTTAAAATTCGTGGATCACATAAAATAGTTCATATAATATTTATTTTAATACTATTAAAATCATTTATTTGATATTTCTCTTAATAAAATAATTACTACAACATTTTTGTATAATTATATAATATACATATCTTTTTCATAAAAATTAAAAATAAAATATTATTATAAGGATAAATCTAATATAATTTGTAATAATACCATTATTATATTTTATCATCTTAAAATAACAACATTTAAGTTGTTATATTTATTTAATTATGAAGTGACAACTTTGACATCTTTTCAAAAAATAATATAAATGTCATAATCACTTTTATAAAACTCCAAATGGTCCACAATTAAACCATTCGATTATTAGGGTATATATATACATGAAAATTTTGTTTTTTTGCAGGTTTGTGGGCCTTTAATGGTTACTATTCTTTGAATAATAACTATATTATTGATTTTTTACTAAATAAATAATTTCAGCATCATTAATGTATAAGCTATTATGGTAATGATATATTTTATAAAATTACAAATAAATGGCCATGATAAAGAAAAAAATAATATATTTCAAATTAGTATTTATAATCGAATTTATATTTAGTATAACATTATATTAAAAATACATTAATTATTAAGGATTGAGTGAGACATATTTCGCTTTCTTTAAATAAAATAAAATAACAGTCTTAATCACATCCAAGTGGGTACTAAAAGATTCCATTTATACCAAAGTCTATTTTAGGATGAAATATAATCGTCAAATTATATTAATACAAGTGTTAGGGTAATTTTATAATATTATTTTTACCCTAAATTAAATAATTTACCTTTAACTGTAGTAAAATAAAATTTGTCGTAGTTAATATTCATAATGTAAAAAAATAATGTATATCCTACTAATATAATTTAGACCTACTAATTCCAAATATGGAATCCATTTTTACAATTTCAAAATCATGAATTTTCAGTATTTTATTTATAATTAATACCACTGTTGGGAAAATGGGTTCTAAAAGTTAAAACATTACAAAAGATTGAAATGTTTTTACATATGAATTAAATTTAAAATTAATGATAATGACTTAAATAATATTAAATGGTAAAAATATATTCTATTTATAATTTAAAACAATTAAATATTATAATTTAATTAAATAATTTATCTCTAAGAAAAAAGTTTATTTTAATTAAAATTTAGCGTATTTTTACAATTCACTAAAATATGAAGGTTATCAAAATAATGTAAAAATTTTATCCAAAATAAATTTGTTTATCCTGACTATAATGAATAAGTTTAATTTGTCAAATTTAACTTATAAATGTGTCAAAAAATTGATTTAATTAGGGTGTTCAATTAAATGGTGGAAAAGTTGCATTTTTTAGAAATACTTATTTTAGCCAAAAATTTATTTTGTTCCCATACAATGTTCCAGAATATGTGTAAGATGAATGATATTGTTATAAAATTCCAAATTTGGTTAATACTATTCATAACTTCTTTTTCATAATAATTATATAACAATATATCGTTGTTTAGTGAATCTTGGTATTGTGTACATCACTCGCAATTGAGGAGGGTTTATCTAGCATGTAACACATGCTAAAAATAGTGTATGAGTATAATACAAGCTAATACGGTATTGCATATAGAGAAAGATATTTTTGGTGTTGTGTACAACATAATACATCAATTAAATAGAATATTTCTCATAATATCTCAGGGTGTTACATTCTACCCCTTAAAATGAATTTCACCCACGAAATTTATCTGGGTTTTAAATGGTTTACTTCATGAAAGTTTTGTTCATAGAATCCCACACGATAAAAAGGAATTCGAAAACATAATTTTAAAAACTAATGTATGGAACGTAATGGTTACCCAAATTAACTCATCACTGGGTTTTCACATAAGAGAACGTAGGTGAAAATATGGGTATGGATGAGAAATATAACCATCATGTTCTCATGGAGAGTGGTATAGAACATGGCTATGAAAAATACAACAATCACAAAGCTATATTTTTTTTATGATATGAGGTACCATCTCATTCATCGAATATGAGTGTGCTAGAACAACATTTTTAGTTTTTAAGATTATTACCCAAAAGTTGATAAATTTGTGCCTGAGGAGAAATACTTACTTGATTTCAGTGTAATATCATCGTTGGTAATCCCATGAACATTTTCCACTTCATATATTATTTAAAGAAATGAAGGTTAATTTTTCCTTATTAAAATTTTAGCAGATCATGCGATAAAATGATAGGTTATTTTATTCGTCTCAAACAAAAAGTTAGCAAAATTTATTAAATATACATAAGTCCATCTATAGTGTGATTAAATGTATATGATTCCAAATATGTACTTATTCTTCAACTACTATACCTCTTAACAAAATAAAACTAATTTCTACTAACTAGGGACTTCCTGTAGGCTAGTAGTAGGCGATAAAGTCATGTCGCACTTTATTTGTGAGTTCGATTCCCTCAACCTTGTCCGACACGACGGGTTGTCGCCTATCCTGTAGGTTGTCCTTTTTCTAAAAATATACTATTATAACATTCCAGAAATAGTATAGAAAATTTTATAGCCTAATACATTACTATATTATTTCTATCCTAATCTATTATAATCTTTAGGCTTATCCAAAATACTTCTCTCAAAGCTCATAGTATATAGAAAATGATTACTTGAATGGTAATCTACCAAGAATGTGAATACAAGCATTTATCCCCCATATATCATAAGATATATCTTGTTGGTCATATTCTAACCATGTGAATAACATAATCATGTATTACCATGAAACATGAATTACCATAGAGCCTTAGTGAAACATGAATTCTATCAAAAGTTAACTCTTTCCCCATACCAAAATCCCAAAATTTTCATATATTCATACCATGATGTCACTGTGTCCTTATATCAGTCCTAAGCTCATTAGTAATATCAAACATATTAATTTCTCCTTATCCGTTCATTTTGCACATATCATCTGCTTTCCAAAAATAATTCCATCCATTTTCATGGTTACTGACACCATATAATTATTGAAAACAATAGTAAACCAATACATAGATTCCAAAATTACACAACACTATAAATGAGATTCCACAACACTATTTTGGAATCTAGTTACATATACACTTAATCATTCCACCGCTTCGTTGTAATAATCAAAATCACTAATACTGAACACATGTGACTTTCCTTTGTCCTTTTCTATAAGAGGTTGTTTATGTTGATCATCATTAACCCTTGGATTAGGCATTGGATTGCATAATGCCCCATTTCCTTGCACTTGTAGCAATGAAGTGTTGGTGGTGCGTTCTCTGAAGTCTTTTCTCTAGTCACATCATTAGATAATTTTTTTTCATTACTTTGACACTTAGCTATTTGATGACCTTCTTTTCTAAACTTAAAACATTTTCTATTCCCTTTAAGAAATTCTCCACCATTCTACTTTCCACACTTTGATTATAAATAAACATTCACCTTCTTTTCACCATTGTTTTGAAATTTTTCCTTGAACTCGATCATTAATTTCTTGTCAAAGTCATGAGATGGATATGTAACACCATATTCCAGTTCAACAGTTACAGTACAACGCAAAATTTCATCATAGCTACTGAAGCCTCTTATAGAAAATTCCCGTCAAAGAACTGGTTTTTAGCCACTGAAGAATCGATCAACTTTACATTCAGGTTGGATGATAAAACCAGATTCATACCTTGAATGCCTTGTAAAATTCACCTCGTTTATACCAATAGATTCATAATCCTTTTTCTTAACATGAAGGAACTCTTTTTCAATATTTTTTAGAACAATACAAGGGACGTACTTATTGAAAACAACTTCTTGAACTCGTCACATTCCATGGAATCAATTTTATCTTAGTTCCTTATATTCTTAATTAGAGTCCACCACTGGTCTGCTTCACCTTCTAAATGGTAAACAGACAAAATGAATTTTTCATGTTCCGAAAAGCGAAGTATATAAAATATCTTTTAAATGGTAATGATCCATTTTTCAGCAAAAAAGTGGATCAGAAGACCCACTGAAAGAATCTGGACGTTGCCTATTTATGTGAGATGACTCATATTGTATTTACATCATAATTACATCATGTCGTTGAGTATCTATCTACAGAAATGGAATCCATGGAAGGGTGATGTGCACCCATATATCTTGAGAGTAATCCATATCCCAAATAGCTAGATGATACTCAACCTCCACCCAACTTTGTAAATGAAACCTTCTATAACTTTAATGTTGTAGGTGACCTTGAAACACAACTCACACATTTTGTATCCTAATGTGGTATAAGGATAGGTCCTTGAAACAATCATGTGGCAACAAACCTAAAGTATTTTGTGAATACTTTGATAGGAAAAATATTTTTTTGGTATAATAGCCTTCATGCATGATCTGTTGTAAGATGGGAAAAATTTCATCATCAATTCCTTTATATGTTCATATCAACGTTAATAAAGACAAATTTTTTTGATCCAACAAACTAAAATCAACACAAGAAGGAGAGGGTGTATAATTTCATAGCGGGATGGATAGGTTTATCCTATTAGCTCAACATCCCTCTCTCATAAGAGGAACTACATCAACTATGTCCTAAAAATATCAGGGATGAGTTGCACACACCTATGATACCCATGAATTATCTAGTTGGTTTCAAATAGTTCACAAAAATGGACCAATGTTTGGAAGAATCTATTCAGTGAACCGGATCCAAATATCAACTCATGGAAACAACATAAGGAAATACTCCTTCCAAATAAGAATCCAAAACAATAACTCTCAAGACAATGATAGTGCCCATCTAGGGACCTAGGTTGGATCTAAACTAACCAGCACCTCCTGTCGTGCGATGAAATCCACAGAATCACCCTCAGACAGAAGCACAGAGAAATCAGGGTCTTCTTTGATTTGAGGAATGGATGAACAAAATATACTCTTTCTGAAATGAAATAATCCTTGGTTATTTTTTCCACTATGGATAATAACCTACTCACTCTTCCACAGCCTAGAAATCATGATGAGGTAAAACTCATCAAGTTTCTTCACTACTTCCCTTACCATATATTGTAGGGTCATAATTTCTAGGACTATTTCATCTTCAAAGTCATCCTTCAAGGCATGATTCACTCTAGACAGGTGGTGTTCATCAACTCTCTGAGTAGGTGGCCAAGATAACCATTATCCAGTTAGAAACGAAAGTTAGATCGAATAAATTTCCCACTATGTGTTCCAAAAAATTTAACAATTATAAGACTACAAAAGTTTATTAATCTCATTTAGCCCTATGGAAATAGCTCTGAAGAACCACAATAGCTCTACTACCTATGAAGGAGACATTGGGAGTGAATCCCAAATAATTTCATTACTACCAAAATTAGGATGAAATGGAAGAGAAGATACATATTCTACTCCTATGAAATCCCTAACTCTTGAATATTTGTTCATATAAAGCTGAGAATTTCATGAAGGAACATCAGTACGCCAAACAGAAGAAAGGAGATTCCCTAAAGAACTCATGTAATTTCATGCATCTGATTATCTTTCATGACTACCTAGAAGGGGTTCAATCTGATCAACCCAAGCCACAGTGAAGGTTGTCATGACCCACACTAATAGAAGAAGATACTCAATCTACCTCTATGCAATATCTAAGATAATCCATGTAAATACCCAAGCATGATGTACATGGACATTACATTACTTTTTCGGAATACTTAATACATAACAAAAACAGACACCTAAGGACTGTAATAGTTTAGTGTCTTTGGAAAGTCGGAGCATAATATTTTAATCATGGTGACAGATCTTCCACATCTCCCATTACGATATTTTCCTTTTGTTTTCATACCTAAAATCTTTCTTTATATCTTGGGAAAAATAAAACATAAAAAGGGTGAGCTCAAATTCTCATTAAGGGTATGCATGGAGAAAATAAAACAAACCATATACATTTGAACATATAAATATGAACATAATATTTAAACATCAAAATCATGAGTTGTGAAATAAATCTTGAATGTACATAAGGAAAAGATCATAAAGGAACATCAATTATTATATAATAGCATGGGAATAAAAAATGGGATTGTGGAAAACCATTAATCACATGATATGATTTCCATAATAGCCAAGGCATTTATTCCAAGACCATCATAGTGGAAAAAGTGCAATACTAAACTGAGTTTACTTGCTGTTCCCGCCCTGTATTACTGAACATGATTCACTTGTCATTCCAGCCATGTCTATCTCATGAGATATAAATCATTACCCAATTAATTGGAGGGAAATATAGGTCCCACCCATCTCATAATGAAATAATTCTTACGTGTGCCAGAAAAAAATCATAAATCATTCATCATAACACAAATAATTAAATGGGTTTCATAAACATCATCAAATCTTAACATAATCCATATAAAAAAATGGATATCATTGCATCATATGAAAAATCAAACCATGTAAATAATTATGAAATCAGAGTTGAAACATAATCATACTAAATAATGTCATCTTATATGGGAAATAGTTTTGATAAAACACTTGAAATGAATTCTTGAGAAAAATATCCTTTTTTCTTCAAAATAATTTTCTTTTCACATATTGTCATGTAATTTTAAAAGAAAATGATTTTTTTGAAAATAATCATGAAATATTGTAGATAATGCTTCATTAAAATAAGTTGTTTTGGAACTGTAAAAATCCGTCCATGCCATATAAGTTAAAAAAACATTCTCCTTGTATATTTGCTGGAAAAGTCAAAAAGTGCCTCATATAGTTATCAAAAGAAAGATTTCTACCATACCATGTGGTAAAAGACATAAAAGGGAAAAAATATTTAATAATAAATGGATGAATATTAAACACATTATGAAAAAAAATTATAAAACATGGACATGGAAGATAAATATATTCCCAGTAAATACTTATGAATAATCAATATCGGATAAGAACGAGATTGGATTAATTATACCTTACCTTAGGTCCAATTTCATTTATATGTTTCCAAGAATACTTTATAGTGGGTTTAAAAAGATTATTAACTTTCAAAAGAACCATAATAATATTTATTATTTCATATATTATTCACTTATGACTTTATATTACCCATTCTTTTGTCAATTCCAGGTTAATGTTGCGTTTTGGGTTAAAATAGTTTTATTTATAGTACGTGTTTTGACTTGTAATTATCATATAATTACATAGATCATTATTAATTAATTCCATAATGTAAAACATTATTTATATATAATATATATTTGGCATAGAAATATATATAGTAGATTGATAAATGAAATGAAATACACTGTTCATGGAGAAAGTAAGTCGTACGTACGCATGAATGCTTTTTTCGTTCCCTTATTAAATTGAATGTAAGTAAATGACATATATATATATATACATAAATCCAGTGGCATTATTATGTCATATATTTCATGATTACTCATTATATATACTTTATAATAATTATTGTATAATTAATATGGATAATGAATCTCATCGTATCGTGGAGAGAGTAATCTGTACATATGCATGAGCTATGATATCATTACCATAATTATTGAATGGTATTGGAGTGGATGATAGAATATATCATAAGAAGAATCATGTTATAATAATAATATATAGTTATTCTTCACACCATTATACCCATCAATGTATGGTGGTGGTGGAAAACAGATTACACTACGGCGTGGAGGCGGTATTCTGTACGTACGCACGCACAATGATTTTCTTTTTCGTAGGATGGGTAGAAGGTTAAAGAGGGTTTTTTAATATTTATAATAACATATAAGTATATTATTTATACTTATGCTATTACATTATAATGAAATAACTAAATAAGGGGATGTAGAAGAGAAATAAATTTGAAAAAATCGGTAGTGGATATTACCTCTTCTTCATTGCGCCTCTTCTAAACCATCTCTTAGGGAACAAAAGTTGGACTTTTGAGAAGCAAAAAACCACTAATATGATTCTAGGGAACTAGATAAGGGAAATTATAAGGGTTTTGACGATCATGAAAGCTCAAAATGGTGTGAGGAGGAGGGGAGGAGGTTCCCTTTTATAAGAGAGGAGTGGTCCACTTTTAGAAACCTGAAAAATATTAATTTGTAATAAACTCAAAACCCAACTAAAAACAACCAAAATGACTCATAATTTAATATGATATGATATAGGGTTGTAATATCATCAACCAATAAAATTTATTCCAGTTTTAATGTTATTTTATACCTTATCTTTTTGATTTCTCTTAATTTAATCTATTTTATTTTATTTGTGGTAATTTGATTCTAAATTCCATACTATTATAAATACTTAATTATGTGTTTTTAGTTTTCCATAGTTGGATAATTAATGACATTTTAGACCATATAAATTTCAATTTATAATTTTTAAATATTTTTGTATCTTTCAAACCATTTAATAATATGTAATTTTTATAAAATATCAGAAGTGTCAATTTGGACACAATTAATTTATTGGAATTTAAATAAAATCCACACAGAATATATGTTCGAAAAAAAATATTTAATAGATTCATAACATATAATAATCTCCTTTAAAATTCGTGGATCACATAAAATAGTTCATATAATATTTATTTTAATACTATTAAAATCATTTATTTGATATTTCTCTTAATAAAATAATTACTACAACATTTTTGTATAATTATATAATATACATATCTTTTTCATAAAAATTAAAAATAAAATATTATTATAAGGATAAATCTAATATAATTTGTAATAATACCATTATTATATTTTATCATCTTAAAATAACAACATTTAAGTTGTTATATTTATTTAATTATGAAGTGACAACTTTGACATCTTTTCAAAAAATAATATAAATGTCATAATCACTTTTATAAAACTCCAAATGGTCCACAATTAAACCATTCGATTATTAGGGTATATATATACATGAAAAATTTGTTTTTTTGCAGGTTTGTGGGCCTTTAATGGTTACTATTCTTTGAATAATAACTATATTATTGATTTTTTACTAAATAAATAATTTCAGCATCATTAATGTATAAGCTATTATGGTAATGATATATTTTATAAAATTACAAATAAATGGCCATGATAAAGAAAAAAATAATATATTTCAAATTAGTATTTATAATCGAATTTATATTTAGTATAACATTATATTAAAAATACATTAATTATTAAGGATTGAGTGAGACATATTTCGCTTTCTTTAAATAAAATAAAATAACAGTCTTAATCACATCCAAGTGGGTACTAAAAGATTCCATTTATACCAAAGTCTATTTTAGGATGAAATATAATCGTCAAATTATATTAATACAAGTGTTAGGGTAATTTTATAATATTATTTTTACCCTAAATTACATAATTTACCTTTAACTGTAGTAAAATAAAATTTGTCGTAGTTACTGTTCATAATGTAAAAAAATAATGTATATCCTACTAATATAATTTAGACCTACTAATTCCAAATATGGAATCCATTTTTACAATTTCAAAATCATGAATTTTCAGTATTTTATTTATAATTAATACCACTGTTGGGAAAATGGGTTCTAAAAGTTAAAACATTACAAAAGATTGAAATGTTTTTACATATGAATTAAATTTAAAATTAATGATAATGACTTAAATAATATTAAATGGTAAAAATATATTCTATTTATAATTTAAAACAATTAAATATTATAATTTAATTAAATAATTTATCTCTAAGAAAAAAGTTTATTTTAATTAAAATTTAGCGTATTTTTACAATTCACTAAAATATGAAGGTTATCAAAATAATGTAAAAATTTTATCCAAAATAAATTTGTTTATCCTGACTATAATGAATAAGTTTAATTTGTCAAATTTAACTTATAAATGTGTCAAAAAATTGATTTAATTAGGGTGTTCAATTAAATGGTGGAAAAGCTGCATTTTTTAGAAATACTTATTTTAGCCAAAAATTTATTTTGTTCCCATACAATGTTCCAGAATATGTGTAAGATGAATGATATTGTTATAAAATTCCAAATTTGGTTAATACTATTCATAACTTCTTTTTCATAAAAATTATATAACAATATATCGTTGTTTAGTGAATCTTGGTATTGTGTACATCACTCGCAATTGAGGAGGGTTTATCTAGCATGTAACACATGCTAAAAATAGTGTATGAGTATAATACAAGCTAATACGGTATTGCATATAGAGAAAGATATTTTTGGTGTTGTGTACAACATAATACATCAATTAAATAGAATATTTCTCATAATATCTCAGGGTGTTACATTCTACCCCCTTAAAATGAATTTCACCCACGAAATTTATCTGGGTTTTAAATGGTTTACTTCATGAAAGTTTTGTTCATAGAATCCCACACGATAAAAAGGAATTCGAAAACATAATTTTAAAAACTAATGTATGGAACGTAATGGTTACCCAAATTAACTCATCACTGGGTTTTCACATAAGAGAACGTAGGTGAAAATATGGGTATGGATGAGAAATATAACCATCATGTTCTCATGGAGAGTGGTATAGAACATGGCTATGAAAAATACAACAATCACAAAGCTATATTTTTTTTATGATATGAGGTACCATCTCATTCATCGAATATGAGTGTGCTAGAACAACATTTTTAGTTTTTAAGATTATTTCCCAAAAGTTGATAAATTTGTGCCTGAGGAGAAATACTTACTTGATTTCAGTGTAATATCATCGTTGGTAATCCCATGAACATTTTCCACTTCATATATTATTTAAAGAAATGAAGGTTAATTTTTCCTTATTAAAATTTTAGCAGATCATGCGATAAAATGATAGGTTATTTTATTCGTCTCAAACAAAAAGTTAGCAAAATTTATTAAATATACATAAGTCCATCTATAGTGTGATTAAATGTATATGATTCCAAATATGTACTTATTCTTCAACTACTATACCTCTTAACAAAATAAAACTAATTTCTACTAACTAGGGACTTCCTGTAGGCTAGTAGTAGGCGATAAAGTCATGTCGCACTTTATTTGTGAGTTCGATTCCCTCAACCTTGTCCGACACGACGGGTTGTCGCCTGTCCTGTAGGTTGTCCTTTTTCTAAAAATATACTATTATAACATTCCAGAAATAGTATAGAAAATTTTATAGCCTAATACATTACTATATTATTTCTATCCTAATCTATTATAATCTTTAGGCTTATCCAAAATACTTCTCTCAAAGCTCATAGTATATAGAAAATGATTACTTGAATGGTAATCTACCAAGAATGTGAATACAAGCATTTATCCCCCATATATCATAAGATATATCTTGTTGGTCATATTCTAACCATGTGAATAACATAATCATGTATTACCATGAAACATGAATTACCATAGAGCCTTAGTGAAACATGAATTCTATCAAAAGGTAACTCTTTCCCCATACCAAAATCCCAAAATTTTCATATATTCATACCATGATGTCACTGTGTCCTTATATCAGTCCTAAGCTCATTAGTAATATCAAACATATTAATTTCTCCTTATCCGTTCATTTTGCACATATCATCTGCTTTCCAAAAATAATTCCATCCATTTTCATGGTTACTGACATCATATAATTATTGAAAACAATAGTAAACCAATACATAGATTCCAAAATTACACAACACTATAAATGAGATTCCACAACACTATTTTGGAATCTAGTTACATATACACTTAATCATTCCACCACTTCGTTGTAATAATCAAAATCACTAATACTGAACACATGTGACTTTCCTTTGTCCTTTTCTATAAGAGGTTGTTTATGTTGATCATCATTAACCCTTGGATTAGGCATTGGATTGCATAATGCCCCATTTCCTTGCACTTGTAGCAATGAAGTGTTGGTGGTGCGTTCTCTGAAGTCTTTTCTCTAGTCACATCATTAGATAATTTTTTTTCATTACTTTGACACTCATCTATTTGATGACCTTCTTTTCTAAACATAAAACATTTTCTATTCCCTTTAAGAAATTCTCCACCATTCTACTTTCCACACTTTGATTATAAATAAACATTCACCTTCTTTTCACCATTGTTTTGAAATTTTTCCTTGAACTCGATCATTAATTTCTTGTCAAAGTCATGAGATGGATATGTAACACCATATTCCAGTTCAACAGTTACAGTACAACGCAAAATTTCATCATAGCTACTGAAGCCTCTTATAGAAAATTCCCGTCAAAGAACTGGTTTTTAGACACTGAAGAATCGATCAACTTTACATTCAGGTTGGATGATAAAACCAGATTCATACCTTGAATGCCTTGTAAAATTCACCTCGTTTATACCAATAGATTCATAATCCTTTTTCTTAACATGAAGGAACTCTTTTTCAATATTTTTTAGAACAATACAAGGGACGTACTTATTGAAAACAACTTCTTGAACTCGTCACATTCCATGGAATCAATTTTATCTTAGTTCCTTATATTCTTAATTAGAGTCCACCACTGGTCTGCTTCACCTTCTAAATGGTAAACAGACAAAATGAATTTTTCATGTTCCGAAAAGCGAAGTATATAAAATATCTTTTAAATGGTAATGATCCATTTTTCAGCAAAAAAGTGGATCAGAAGACCCACTGAAAGAATCTGGACGTTGCCTCATGAAGGACTCAATATAATATTATTCTCTTCTCTGCTCATTTGGAAGTCCAGAATGATTCATAGCTTTTGAAAGTTTAGCAATAAGATTTTTCACTCAATTTCCCATTACATTTTGCTATTTAGGAGGACCATCATTTCATTTTCCAATGTATTTATCATTATCATGGTTCCTTCGGGTTCCAACCATTATCTAAAACCCAAAAAAAATAGTGTGAGAGGCAAAAATCATACTAGGAAAACAAATAATCAAGGGGAGTACATTCAATCTCTAACATCTATGGTTTAATCCTAGGTTATTCATGATCATTGTCAAAATTATATTACTGTAACCTATACTTATACTAATCATTAGGGATTTCCATAGAAATACCTTATAAATATCTCTTGGGTATCTCACTAAAGTTATCACATCCTTTTTTCCAAAGGCTAACTAATATTTTCCTCTGATACCGACTATAGAGACCCAAGTATAAAACACATGGACATTACATTACTTTTGTGGAATAATTAATACCTAACAAAAACAGGTATCCATGGACCGTAATTGTTTAATGTCCCTAGAATCTCAAAACATAATCTTCTAATCATTGTGACAGATTTTCAACATCTCCCATAGTGATCTTCCAATTTTTTTTCTTACCTAAGAAATTACATTAAATCGTATGGAAAATAAAACATATAAAGGGTGAGCTCAAATTCTCAGTATTATTATGCATGTTGAAAATAAAACAAACGATATACATTTGAACTCAATAACATGAACATAAA
Organism: Viscum album; assembly: GCA_963277665.1. Taxonomy (NCBI): domain Eukaryota; kingdom Viridiplantae; phylum Streptophyta; class Magnoliopsida; order Santalales; family Viscaceae; genus Viscum; species Viscum album. Next base: position 2,059,841,116 of record OY728126.1, on the reverse strand, counting down.
GTTTAAACATCCAAATATTGAGTTGTGAAATAAATCATGGTTTTACGTAAGGAATAGATCATAAAGGAACATCAATCATGATAAAATATCATGGGAATAAAACATGTAACTATGTAAAACAATTAATCACATGATATGATTTCCATAATAGCCAAGTAATTGCTTCAAAGTCTATCATAGTGGACATATTCCATTACTGAATCGGGTTTACTTGTCATTCTAGCCCGGTATTACAGATCAAGATTCACTTTTGGTTCCATCCATGTCTATCTGATGAGATATAAATCATTACCCAATGAATCTAAGGGAGATATAGGTCCCACCCATATCACAATGAAATCATTCTTACATGTTCCACAAAACAATCATAAATCATTCATAATAACCCAAATAATAAAATGGGTTTCATAAACATCATCCCATATTAACATAATCCATATAAAACAAATGGATATCATTTCATCATATGAAAAATAAAACCATGAAAATAATTTTTATATCATACATAAAACATAATCATAATAAATAATGTCATTTTATATGGGAAATAGTTTTGATAAAACTATAGAAATGAATTCATGGCGAAAACATTCTTTCTTATTCAAAAAAACTTTCTTTTCGGAAAATGCCATGTAATTTTGAAAGAAAAGGATTTTTTTGAAAATAATCATGAAATATTGTAGATTAAGCTTCATGAAAATATGGGGTTATGAAATCATAAAAAGCTATTTATTCCGTATTTGTAAAAAAAACATTCTCATCGTACTTTTTCCGAAAAAGTCAAAAAGTACCTCGTATGGTAAACAAAAGAAAGATTCCTTCCATACATTGTGTTGAAATTCATAAATGGGTAAAAATGACTTTTAACATACATGGAAAAATAGTAATCACTTTATGAATACATTTTTATAAACCATGGATATGGATGATAAATATAATCCCAGTAAATACGTACGAATAATCAATCTCGGATAAGAACAAGATTGGAATAATTATACCTTACCTTAAGTCCAATTTCTTTTGTATGTGTCTGAGACTCTTGTATAGTTGGTTTAAACATATTATTAACTAGTAACAGAACCATAATAATATTTAGGATATTTGATATGGTTCACTTATGACATTATATTAACCGTTCTTTTGTCAATTCCAAGTTAAAGTAGTTTTTTTTGTAAAATCGTTTCATTTATCAAACATGTTTTGACTTGTAATTCTTAATATTATTAATTAGGTCATGAAAAATTAATTCCAGAATGTAAAAAATGATTTATATATAATATATATTCATTATATTAATATATATAGTAGATCGATAAATGAAATGAAATACACCATTCATGGAGATGGTAGGCAGTACGTATGCATGAAAGATGATTTGATTTCCTTATTAAATTGAATAGAAGTAAATGAAATATATATATACATAAATATACTAGCATATTTATGTCATATATTTAATGAATACTTATTATATATACTTTATAATAATTCTTGAATAATTAATATTGAGACTGAATCTCATCACATCGTGGAGACGTTAATCCGTACGTATGCACGAGCGATGATATCATTCCCATAATTATTGAATGGTATTGGAGTGGATGATAGAATATCTCAGAATTAGTATCATGTTATGAAAATCATATATAGTTATTCTTTACACCATTATACCCATCCATTTAAGGTGGTGGTGGAAAACAGATTACACCACGGCATGGAGACAATATTCTGTATATACGCACACACGGTGATTTCGTTTTTCATAGGATGGGTAGAAGGTGAAATACAGTTTTATCATATTTATAACAACATATCAGTATATTAGTTATACTTATGTTATTACATTACAATTAAACAACTAAATAAGTGTATGTATAAGAAGAAATAAATTTGAATGAATCTGTAAAAGATATTACCTCTTCTTCAACGTGCCTCTTCTAAACCTCATCTTAGGGAACTAAATTAGGTCTTTTGAGAAGATCAGGAGCTCTAATATTTTTCAATGGAAGTGTAAAAGGGAAATGGTCAGGTTTTGGCTGAGCCTGAAGGCTCTAAATGGTGTGATGAGGTGAGGGAGGAGGTTCCCATTTATAAGAGAGGAGAGGGGCACTTTTGGAAACATCAAAAATATTAATTTATAATAAACTCAAAACCCACCTAAAAACCTCCAAAATGAATTAACATCTAAGAGAAGATGATATATGGTTTTAATTTAATCATCTAATAAATTTTAGAGGTTTTATATGTATCTTATAAACCTTATCATTTTGATTTTTTCTTATTTAATCTATTTAATTTAATTTTTTTTGAAATGAGATTCTAAATTAGAAATTGTTATAAATACTTACTTATTTGATGGGAATTGTCCATGGTTGGATAAATTATGAAATTTTAGATTATATAGATTTAATTTTATAATCTTTAAATATTTTTGTGATTTTAAAACCATTTAATAATATGTTATTTTTATAAAATATCAATAGTGAAGATTTTGAAACTATTCATTTATTTGAATTTAAATAAAATCCACTCAGAGGATATGTTCGGAAAAAAATATTTAATAGATTCTTAAAAAGTAATATTCATCTATAAATTTTTTTTATCAAATTAAATAGTTCATATAATATTTATTTCAATACTTTTAAAATAATTTATTTGATATTTCTCTTAATAAAATAATTACTACATCATTTTTGTATAATTATTTAATATAATTATTTGTTGAATATAAAAAAATACTATGATAAAGATAGATCTAAAAGTTTTTATGATAATACTTTTACTATTATTTATCATCTTAAAATCACAATATTTAAATGGTTAAATTTTTTAAGTTATGAAGGTGACAACTTTGACATCGTTTAAAATAAAATAATATAAGTGTCATAATCGCTTTTATAAGGCTCCAAATTGTCCACAATTCTACCATTGGATTATTATGGTTTATATATACATGGAAAATAAGTTTTGGTCTAGATTTGTGGCCTTTTATGGGTATTATTATTCGAATAAAAACTATATTATTGATTTTTAACTAAATAAATAATTTATGCATCATTAATGTATGAGCTATTATGGTAATGATATATTTTATAAAATTAAAAATAAATTAAAAATATAAAAAAAACATATTATCTGTAAAATGAGTATTTATAATCGAATTTATATTCAATATACCTTTATATTAAAAATACATTAATTATTAATGTTTGAGTGATACACATTTCACTTTCTTTAAATAAAATAAATTAAAGGTCTTAATCACATCCAAGTGGGTCAAAGAAGAAACCATTTAGAACAAAGTATATTTTACATTGAAATTTAATCATCATATAATATTAATACAAGTGTTTGGGTAACTTTATAATATTATTTTTACCCTGAAATACCTGATTTACCTTTAACTAAAGTAAATAAAATTTACCGTAGTTACTATTCATAATGTCTAATAATAAAAATCAGCCTATTAATATAATTTAGACCTACTGATTCCAAATATGGAATTACTTTTTCCAAATTCATAACATAGAAGATGCAGTATTTAATTTAAAATTATTTCTCCTGTTGAGAAAATGGGTTCTAAAAGCTAAAACATTACAAAAGAATGGAATGTTTTTACCTATTAATTCAATATAAAATGAGTGATAATGACTTAAATTATATTAAATGTTAAAAATATATTCTATTTATACTTTAAAACAAATCCATATTATAATTTAACCATATAATTTATCTCTATGAAACAAGTTGTTTTTAATTAAAATTTAGGGTATTTTTACTATTTATCAAAATATGAAGTTTTTTAGAATAATGTAAAAAATTTATCCAAAATTAAATTTTTATATCCTAATTGAAATGAATATGATTATTTTGTCTAATTTTTATTATAAACATGTCAAAACTTAATTTATTGTGGGTGTTCCATCAAAAGGCGGCAAAACTATATTTTTTGAAAAATACATATTTTACTCAAAAATTTATTTTGTTCTCATACCATTTTCTAGAATATGTGTAAGATTTTTTATATTGTTATAAAAATAAAAATTTGGTTAATACTATTCATAATGGCTAGTTCATAATAATTTTATAATAATATATCGTTGTTTAGTGAAACTCAGAATTGGGTACAACACTCGCTATTGAGGAGGGTTTCTCTTGCGGGAAACACAAGACAAGAATAGTTTTGGAGTATAATACAAGCTAATACGTTGTTGCGTATAGTGAAAGTTAATTTTGGTGTATCGTACATCATAAGGCATCAATTGAAAAGAATATTTCTCATCGAAAATTTGGGTGTTGCAATCCACCTTTGAAGCCTCATCTCCTAAACCACAAGAACAAAAGAAACACCATATTAGGAAGTTTAAAAATTTTGCACAAAAGTAAAACGTTCTAAAATATATTTCTATTGTACCATAATTTTTTTCAATCCTTGATGTGCTCTCTCATTCCAAATAACTCTTGGATGAACTTTTTGAAACCATGTAGATCACCAAAAAGTTTAAAATTGAAGTCACTACTACTGAGGTCTATTTAGTGGAGACCATTTCCAAATATTTTCATGTCTCCATCTTATTCACTGATCAAGATCCTATATATGCCACTGATGGAAACATCATAACCAAGTATATCTCGAGTAGACACTAAAATGTCACTATTCGAAGCGTTCTTATTGATAATGGTTCTAGGATCAATATCATCCTTGTTCAAAAACTCTAATTTTTTGGATATAGGTCGGGGGAACTATCTCCAAAAAATATGACCATTAATGCATATGATAAGCATGAAAAGAGACCTCTCTGAAAGATCAAACTCGAAGCCAAATTAGGGGAGCTCACGCTAGATTCTAGGTTTAGGGTTATCCACCAAAACACCACATGCAATGTCCTACATGGAAGGACATTGCTCCATAGACACTTGGTAGAACCATCAACATTCTGTTAGTTTATAATGTATCCCATCGATGGAAATGCAGTCATACCATATGTTGGAAACACCCTATTTGAGACTTACAGAACCACATATGCTGAAGTGTATTTCTACAAGAAGGGATTCAAGAAACTAATAGTGGACGATGATGTATATGTTTTAGCTTCAAAGAGCTTGCTGGATGCCACTGGGAATCCATGGAGTATGCTCAACAATGACTATGTTCGAAACATAAATATAGATGAATTAAAAGATCTATCCTAGAGGTATAAGCCCCTCATATCCTAATTGATAGTGTAAAATTCAATTAGCTTGCACATCTCACTATAGTGACTCATATAGAAAGGGATAATTATCTTGATTCTAAAATACTCTTTTAAACTGATAATGACATAAAATCCACCATATTTACATCTTCTCCTGAAAATGTATACATATAATCAGAGAAGGAAGAAGAAGATGATGAAATCAGGAATACCCCTCTTGTATTCAATGATGGTGTCTCTACCACCATGGATGAACTCAAACTACTTAATATGGTAATAGAAGAATACCAATGACCTACTCTGATTAGTTTTCTATACCCCTAGAACAGAAAGTGATGTTAATAGAATTTCTAAGGAGGAACTGATATGAGTTCGTGTTAAACTACACAGTAATTCCCAGACATAATCAAGATGTTTCTATAAAACATCTCGAATTACCTCATGAGCATCGAGGCTTCGAGAAGATAACTAGAAGGATTCAACCCTCTCGGTCCACCAATATAGAGGTGGATGTTGAAAAGTTTATCTAAGTAAAAATTTTCTATTAATTGAAATACCCATGATGGCTTTACAACATCATCCCCGTCAAGATAAGTAACCATAAGATTATGGTCTACATTGATTTCAGAGAATTAATTGACATTTATTAAAGGACTATTTCCATTTCCAATCAATTAACTCTAGATCAATGAAATATCCGGCTTCCAATCTCTTTCTGTCATGGATGGGTACTCAGGCTACAATCCTTTCAGGATGGAACCTAAATATGAAGAAGCCACTTTCTTCAGATCGCCTCAAGGGATATCTTGCTAATATTTCATGCCCTTCAAATTATAGAATGATAGAGATACATACCATCATTCAATTAATAACATCTATAAGACATTAATGGGAAAGATAACCAATTTTTTTTTTAATACATGGATATTAAATATCGACATCGATGTTATCACTTCAAATATATCCATAAAATATTCGACAAGCTATGATAGAAATATCTAAAGATGAATCTAGTAAAATTAACATTTACAATACCATCTTGAAAATTTCGTGGATTTATGGTGTTCCACACATCATTGATATTGATCCAAAGAAGACTATCGTTATTTTAGAAATGTCACCCCCCAGAAATCTTAATGAACCCAGGGGTCTTTAAGGGAACCTCTACTATATAGAGTTATTCATAGCCATCCTCTCCAGTAAATCTCTCCCCTTCAACAGGATAATGAAGAACATGATTTCCTATTAATGGGATGGTAACTTCCAAAAATACTTCAAAAGTATCATGCAGTACCTACTGCACCCACCAGTTCTGATGCCTCCGATGGAAAAAAATACACTCATCTTATATGTGGTATCCATGTAACACTCACTGGCTTCTATCCTCACATAGAAAAATGATTTGGTAACTGAGAATAATCTCGAATACCTTAGTTATATGATTCTAGGAACTGAGACTATATATTATGATAATGAGAATAACTTACTTTCCCTCATCTTTGCGGTGAAAAATATGAGGCGTTATATACGGCACCATGAAGTCCACCTGGCCTCTCATATCAATTCAATCAAGTGGTTCCTTGTGTGACCTATATTTATTGGGTTCTTGGCACAATGGATGGTCCATCTAGAACAAAATTAAATTCAGTTCATATCACATAATTCAGAAAAAGGGAAATCACTAACTTATTTCCTCGGAGCACATCTTGACCCCGAAAATACACCAGAAGAAATTGAGCTCGTATGTGATTAGGAATTCATTAACTGTGACACTCCTCGAACATAAGATATATACTATTATGGTGCCTCCTAGAGCCTTGTCGTTACAAGGATGGAAAACCCGATGCTTAATAAGGTTGTTTTCGGGTTTGTATTTGTCTTTCCAAAAAATTATTTTCCCTACTATTTTTAACCATCTAAAGGCTTCACATATAATGAATTTGAATATCAATCCATCATTAATGGATTTGAACTATCCCTACAACTACACAAATCACATATTAAAATCAATGGGGACAAAGAATTGCTGATAAAGAAGATCAATGTAGAATATATGATCAAAAAGGGAGAACTTCCCCAAAACCTACTAGCTACATCTTGGGACCGATGAAAGAGTTTCCTATTGATCCTGCATTGCATCATGTTCATAGATAATAGAATGATCACACTAAAAATTTGGATATTGTATCCACATTCTTGTCTGACCCTGGCAAGGAGGAATCATTCTTCCACATCACATATCAAAGAATAATATCATCAATTATCGTATGTGATATAGATGAAATAAATCAGGTCAACATTTACCCAGATCATGATGTTCCAATGACCACCCCAATATATTTGGATCCCATAATTGGTTAACTCAAAAATAGGATTCTCTCAACATATCATTCCAAAAGGGAATAGATTAAGTGTTTGGTAGAAAATTTCACTCTACAGGATGGTCCAAATGAGTCGAAAGCCCTCTAATAATGAGGCTTTGATTGAATCCTCCATAGGTTCTTAGTATAAAATGATATACTCTACATCATGGAAGAATACGTTGCATGTTTTTGTGGCACTCATCAGTCAAGAATCAATCACTCCGACCTCAGGATAATGGGGTATCTGGAAAACACTGACACTAGACCACGTATAATTCACCACGAAATTTCATGCATTCCAGATTCATAATAACTTTATCCATCAACCCATAGAATTTCTATATAAAACTAAATATTCATGGCTATTTTTTGTTTGGGGTATTGATGATATAGGGACATATCCTGCAGCCACATCTAAGATTTTGAAGTACATTCTTACTCTTACTGACTTCTTTTCCAAAGTTTCTAAGGAAATAACCCTCAACAATGTAAGGGTGAAGAATATAATCAACATCCCAAATTCTTATATCATCACCAGGTTTAGAGTCCCTCACACAATATTTATGGATAACGATAGAAACTTCTATTCTAAAAAATTGATGTAACAGTACCAAGAGTACACTGTCGAATTCAGTCACTCATCTTTCTATCATGAAACAGAAAATGGGTAGATATAGGAATTCAGTAATAATATCTATAATATGCTATAGAAAAATCTGAAAAAGGATAATAAGTATTTTTAAAAAAAATCTCCATTATTTATGTAAAGACCTTGAAATCCTGTGGAAATTATTTTTCTTAATTACATTGGAATTTTAAGAGTCTGATGTTTATGACGGTGTTTGATTCTGAGGCCCGGTGTGCTCGAAATCAATTTATGAAGCTTTGTTCGTGTACATTTAGTAAAAGTATGTGTGATTTATTCTATCTTTTGAATCAGTTCTCAGAATTGAAATCAGAGGACACTGATGAACTTGCAGCGCCGGTATTCGCATAAGGAAACCATTACCGCAGTTGTGTTTTATCGGGAGTAGAAGACAATTTTTGGGGATTCATAATAAATTAAATAAAAATTATGTGTGACATAATTTTATTTAAAAGGTCGTTTTATCCCCCAAGGGGAAGTTGGAGGTGGAGCCCACCCCCTCATAACCTCCCATGGGAGGATATTATGTGGTGGGTCCCACATGATCTCAAACCCCTCAACTCCCATTCAACCCCCTTTAAACTCTTGGACTTCCCATTAATGTTCAAACACACCCTTGTAATTAATTATTTCGATCCCTTGTAATTCTTGCCAACTCCCTTCATTTAATTAAGTGAACCAACATAATTAATTAATTGGAGTGTTTCAATTGTTTTGAATCCATTATGCCAACATTAAAATAAGGGTACATAATATTTTATTTTGGGGTTGGTATAATAATGGGAGAGCTTGGGATAACTCTAGGAAATAACACCATACTCTCCATGAAGAATGCTCCACGTCACCGAAGAACGTGAAGCAACATCTTCTATCTTCTTCAACTGGAGTAAGGTAGGGAAGCACTGCTGCCATGAAGTACATCGAGGGCGTCGTCTCGACTCTACTTCGATAATATCCACTCCCTCTGACATTTATGGAATGATGTCTGTCTTCCGCGACGCCTGTATTTTGCAACATCAACAACGTACTTTGAATCGAGGATGAAGAATTTGTTTTTTTAAATGAATAAAATTATACCCTCATTCTTCGATGAATTATTTGGTTCATTGTTGGCCAATTGATATCACCTAATGTGGAGGGAGCAGGCTGAACAAACATGGCTCGACGCCTCTCTGTTGGTTCTTATTGTATGACGTCGGAGGCAGAGCTGAAAGGGTGCAGTTCCATCACTCCATGACGAAGAAGAACCATGGTGATGAAAGAGGAACCACGGTGAGGAGGACCACAATGGATGAAGAAGCACATCGACGTCACGTTGCACGGTGGAGCCAAAGGTCACAACCACGTTAGGCCGCGGAGGAGGAGACGCAACGTCTTCATGCCACGCAGAGGGAGGCAGGTCAATGGTGTCGTCACATTGTGGTGGAGGTGCGGAGGTAGCTGGCCAAACCGGCCCCCATGGAGCCGGATCAGGGGACGACCAGTCGGCCCACTGGAAGACCGCGACGCTCGCAGGCCCCGTGTGGAGGGAGACTGCGACCTGCAACTACGGACCGCAACCACGGCCTGCATGGCTGGGCGAACAGGCCAGCTATGGATGGTCGGGCTAGAGAATCACGACGCTCGTAGGCTTCGTGTAGGAACATCCGCATCTCGCATCGTGGGCCAAGTGCATCAGGCAGAACTAGCTGGCTATGGTTGGCCGAGCAGGGGAGGTGGCGGCGCCGCTCGGCGCTGCTGGGCGAATCGGACCGGCCCGCAGTGTGGGCTAGGTCTGCAGGTGGGCCGCTCCCCACTAGACTAGGCCAACCCCCTAGACAGGTTGGACACACTGAGCCTGGACGGGCCGACCCGCCAGCCCACTTGGCTTGACGGGTCGGGCCAGTCATTGCATAAATGCGAATAACTCTTAGACCGCGCGTCCGATTTACGTACCGTCTGCGGCAGTGGGACCCTCATGAGGAGTCGGTCTTTTTTCAAAAATAAAAGTGAGCTTTGGTCTAATTTGGAAAATGTATAGTTTTGGATCGAGCGTAAATCGAACTGGGCCCCTCGAACGGAAATGCCAAAAAGTCTCAGACCGGGCGCCTGATTGACGCGCCATCTTTCGCATTGGGTTCTTTATAATGATACAAAACTACGAGATACATCAAATCAGGATTTCATGATTGTTTATTTATCGAAACTTGACTCGAGGAGAAGTCCCTCCTCGAATGGAGCGTGTTGTGTGTGAGAACCTTAGAGTTGGCTTCGACGACTACTATACTGGAATCTTACGTGGGTTCGATAATGATGACTATTGTACTGGAATCTTATGTGCATTCAAAAACAATGAATATTGTACCGGGATCCTCCATGGGTCTGACAGTTATGACTTATGTTCCGGTATACTGTGTGGGTCCGACAGAATAGTTGGTCCTGTATCCAGTGTGGGTCCGACAGCTTAGCTGGTCCTGTATCTTGTGTAGGTCCGACAACATAGATGAATCAGTGACAACATCTAATCATATCTATCACTATGTGAAAGATGTATACATGTGTGAGATGATTCATGTCTTTCAATTATTATCAACGTGGTGATTGCCTTTACTTCCTTTGTGGACTGGGTTGTGTTTGGGCTTGAGAGTTGGAGACGGACTATGACCGGTAACATAGGTATATGTTCGGGAATATACCTAAGTAGAGTTGGTTGATACTTAGATATTTTATCTTCTTAATATGTCTTATCCTTGGGGGATTCTTGAAGACCTTTGGGGGTCTTGGGGTCCCCTAATGAATATTTTTATACTCACCCCTACACGGGCTTCGCCCGCACCTTGTTGTGTTCTGTGTAGACGACAGACAGTAGTGGTCAAGGCCGATGGTGACAGACGGAGGCTGCTCGGAGCTGGACTAGACGGAACACATCACAGGGACGAGTTGTTCGAGTTTTGTACCAACCCATTAGGTATGATTTCCCGGTAGATAATCCAGGAAATATTTTTACCTTTCTACTTATACTTGTACTTGTTTTTCAGTTGGGTTTGTATACTGGCCCACTTACTTTCAGCACCTTACTTTTCTATTTTAGTAGTTATTTCCTCTATTTCTTGTGTTCAGACTATGTGTGTTACAGGTTAAAAGGCAATGCCTCCCCTTTTTATCAGGGATTCACATTTGGTTATAGTCGCTATCCCCTGGCTTATGGAAGGTGGGTTGGGGTAGTCAAAGCACGGGCCCCAAGGATGGGTCGTGACAAATTGGTATGAGAGGAGTCAGTTCTACCACAGAACATGGACTCTAATGCTTTTAATGAAAATAGTGTTAAGTGTTTTGGGTGTGGTTTTCATTTTAGTGCATCCAGTGTTGGTTTGGTGGCTAATGTATCCATACACTAGGAATCATACTTCTTATCTCTGACTCAGTGCACGAAAAAATAGATTGCATGCACTACTGGAAAATTGCCCTATACCCACGGTTCAAAACCGTGGGTATAGCCCCCAAAACCGTGGGTATAGGCTATACCCACGGTTTTGGGAACCGTGGGCTGGAATGGCGTCGGGATAGGGGGGTCACCCTATACCCACGGTTTGGAGAAACCGTGGGGATAGGTTTCACACAGCGTGGCAAGTGCGTGGCCACGCTGGCAACACATTGACCCCACGGTTTGAGAACCGTGGGGATTTTAATTCTCAAAAAAAACCTGCTGCTGGGTATCGAACCCAGGTCTCCTCCGCATTGGCCGTATTATCAGACCAACCAGGACATTGTTATATTTTAATATATAAGCATATATCTGCGTATATATATTAATACGCCGAGTTGAATTTAAAAAATACCTCCAGCGGGAATCGAACCCGCGCTTCTTCTAACGAATTTCGCCGGAGCAACTTCGCCGCACCAACTAAGCTGAAATTCGATTATGTTATACTAATATGCATTTTTATATTTATATTCATATTATTCAAACGCTGCATATTAAAAATTTGCAGTCAAGGGGTTTTGAAACCGCGCTTCTTCTAACGAATCTCGCCGGAGCAACTTCGCCGCACCAACTAAGCTGTAATTCGATTCTGTTATATTAATATGCATTTTTATATTTATATTCATATTATTCAAACGGTGCATATTAAAAATTTGCAGTCAAGGGGTTTTGAAACCGCGACTTCCGGCATACGAGCCGCACGGATTGACCAACCAAGCTGCCAATTTTTTCTGTATACTAATTTTTATAAACCTAAATATATGAATTCAAATCATTGGTAAAAATTTCCCCGCCAAATTGTTTTTGTCTTCCCGCGCTATTTTTTTTTTGCCGCCATAGGCTATCCCCACGGTTCTACCAAACCGTGGGGATAGGCCTTCGAATTTTTTTTTTATCCCCACGGTTTTTGAAGAACCGTGGGGATAGCCCTAGAAATAAATACCTATACCCACGGTTTTGTAAAACCGTGGGTATAGGGCTTCGAGAAACACTCTATCCCCACGGTTTTAGAAAAACCGTGGGTATAGGTGACTAATACCCACGGTTTTCTAGAACCGTGGGTATAGGTTCCCACACTATACTTATACCCACGGTTTTAGAAAACCGTGGGTATAGGGCACCCCTATACCCACGGTTTTTCCCAAAACCGTGGGTATAGGTCTCTTTTCCAGTAGTGATGTGTGTTTCCTTGAAAAATGTTTCTTCATGATTACATTGTGTCTGCTCAACATGTATAATATTTTAACGGTGGTGCACATATTTCTTTACTTGATGGCCCCTAAAGGAATCTGGCTAGGGTTCTGATTTTCATACGAGACGGTATCCTACCAAGCGATGAGGCCTTGGTGCAGGGCCCCATCATAACAGAGGTACTAGAGGTACCCCTACCTGCTGGGACCCCGATTCCACCAGCTCCAATAGTAGAGAGTGCACACCACCTAAGAGTGTTTCTGGAGTTCTAGTGCCAGAGGCCGCCAGGTTCTGGGGAGAGATGGACCCACATGCAGCTAAGGATTGGCTGGAGGGTATTGTGAGTGTTTTCCGATTACAAGGGAAACTAGTTGACCTCATAGTGATCCTTTCCATGAGTATCCTGCATGCAGCAGCAAGAAGATGGTGGTGCATGATGCTCTAGGTGAATGATGAGGCATCATTACTCTATAAAGGATTCAAGAGTATCTTTCTCTCAGAGATTGTTCCAGCCACCCTTCGTGCGGTGTGTATTCAGGAGTTACTTCATTTGCAGCAGGGCAGCATAATAGTAGATCAGTACTCAGTGAGGTTCACCGACCTCTCACGCTACTCAAAGGATATGTTACAAGACCTGTTCTTCAGGGCCCAGGCCTTCGAGCAGCGACTCATGCATCAGATAAGGGGTTTGTCAATTCCCCTCAGCATTCTGATGCATTTGTGGCTGCGAGAGTGAGCCATTCTAGTGGGGAGTTTTCTCGCTGATCAGTCACCAGTGGAGAGACCCACCACAGGGAAACACGTAGCAGAGTCTTCTACAACTGGAAATATACAGATGATGCAGATGTCCAGGAGGACCAGGCCAATAGGTGGTAGACTCCAGGAGAAAGGTTCTGTTGTGCGTGGAACAGGAGACAGAGCCAACAATACGAGCAGCCGACAGTGGTATGCATGAGGCAGGCATGGTCCCATGGCTCGAGACTACCCGACCTGCTATGAAGACGAGCAGTAGAATGTAGAGGGACCTCCCAGGAAGAGGTAGAGGGTTGACTGTGGTGGTCCTCCGGGAGCAGGCGGACATGGAAAAAGAGCTGGCCGAGCAGCATGTGGTGGACGATATTTTGAGGCTCTACCACCACCCCCACCACGAGGTTCACCCCGACCACATGGAGTTGGTGGACAGAGGTAGGATCAACTCCAGGAAGTTGAGGCCTAAGACCACGATGCACCTGATATGATTCAAGTTACTGTTTGTGTCTACTCCACCCATGCTACATTACTTATAGTCACAGGTGCAAGTCAATATTTTATTTCCTCTACCATCATTCAGAGCTTGGAGATTCCGACAGAGACATTGGCTCTATCCTTATGGCTAGAGACTCTTATAGGAGCAGACTCAATGATTACGCACTAGTGCCCGCAGTGTTCGCTTACTCTTGGAGGATAAAGCTTCGACTGGGATCTTCTTGTAGCAGTTTCGAGGCCTTACGACGTCATCTTGGGGATGGACTGGTTATCCACAGTTCATGCTCATATTGACTGTATTAGGCGCAAAGTGCATTGTATCCGCACGGATGATACTATTTTCACCTTCACAAGTGATAAGGGATCCATTGCATTGTAGGATGGACTTACGCAAAGGAGGGGGTAGTCGATCACACATCAGTTGGATAGTCTCATCCTATGAGCAGTTGATGTGCGGAGTCAGAGTTTCCCTGTTGTGGTGGATCAGTATGTGGATGTTTTCCCTGATGATGTTCCAGGGATACCTCCTCACAGAGAGGTAGACTTCTACATTGACCTGTACCCTGAGACAACACCGATATCTACTACATAATATTGGATGGCTACCATCGAGCTTCGTGAGCAGTGAGTACAGCTGGAGGACATGCAAGGGAAGGGATTTATCTGAACCAGTGTTTCACCCTGGGCATCTCTGATTTTGTTCACCAAGACGGCAGATGGGAGCTTACGACTGTGTGTCATCTACCATCGCCTGAATCAGGTGACCTTGGAGAAAAAGTACCCACTCCAAAGGATTTATGACCACTTTGATCATCTCAAGGGAGAACAATGGTTCTCGAAGATAGACCTCAGGTCAGGCTATCACGAGCTCAGATTTTGAGACAATGATATCCAGAAGATGACCTTCATGTGTCATTATGGGAACTACGAGTTCTTGGTTATGCCTTTCGGCATATTCAATGCTCCAGCAGCGTTCATAAGTCTCTTGAATAGGATCATCCATCCTTACCTCAATCGCTTTGTCATATTCTTCATCGATGACATACTGATTTACTCTACTAATGAGGAGGAGCACACTTACCATTTACTGGTAGTAATGGATACACTCCGAGAGCACTAGAAATATAGTAATCTCTCGATGTTCCAGTTATATATTGAAGTGGTTCACTTTCTAGGACATGTCATCTCGAAGGCTACAGTTACAGTGGATCCAGTGAAGATCGAGGGAGTACTTTCTTGGAAGCCACCCAGGAGTGTGATGGAGGTGCAATGTTTCATGGGACTCACTGGGTACTATCAGAGATTTTTTCCAGACTTCTCCAGAGTTGTATCACGGCTTTCAGCATTGACGAAGAAGTGGAAACCCTTCGTGTGGTCAGATTAGATGCCATCAGAGCTTTTAGGAGATGAGGTTGAGATTGACCAGTGCACCCATCTTGAGGCTATTGGAGGAGGGCGTAGGGTACGTTGTTTACTGCGATGCATCAGGGACCTAACTCAGGTGTGTCCTGATGTAGAAGCGAGAAGTGATCATGTATGGTTCATGACAGTTGAAATTGAATGAGAGGAACTATGCTACCCATGAACTGGAGTTAGTAGTAGTGGTCTTCACATTAAAGATGTGGAGACACTATCTAATGGGGGATTGTTTTACAGTATACTCATAACACAAGAGTCTCCGGTACATATTCTCGTAGATGGACCTAAACCTGAGACAACGGTGATTTCTTGAGTTCCTACAAGACTATGTATTCGAGATATTATATACATCTAGAAAGGGGAAAATTGTAGCAGATTCTATCAGAAAGAGATTAGGCTTTCAGCTACGAGGAGAGGCGACATAGCAGCTAGCCACATTACAGATATCCTTTTTGGATAGAGATGGAGAAACCTTTCTGCAGTCTCTCATAGTCACTCCTCCACTTCGTTAGCGAGTCAGAGAGGCAGAGCGTGGGGATGTTTACTGTGAGATGTGACGTGCTCATATATCCTTAGGGAAGGCAGCTGATGGATTTTCTGAAGGCGGGGAGCATGTCATCCCCTTCAGAGGACGTACCACGATACCATTTTCACTATACGAGGAGTTGTTGAGGGAGTTCCACACATCCCCTATAGAGATACATCCAGGAGTGGCCAAGATGTTTCCAGACCTCAGACAACAGCACTGGTTTCTGAGTATGAAAAAGGTGGTAGCAGAGTTTGTCTCGTGATGCCTCACTTGTCAATATGTGAAGGCAGAGCACTAGGTTACACCAGGCATGAATCAGCACATAGAGGTCCCATAGTGGAAGTGGGATGGGATATCCACGGATTTCGTGATGGGACTTCCATGAACATCTAGAGGAAACAACTCTATCTTGGTGATTGTAGACCGACTCACCAAGTCATCCCACTTTCTACCGATCAGATAACAGGGCTCAGAAGAGAGGTTGGTACGCCTCTACGTACAGGAGATCATACAGCTTCATGTTGTTCCATTGACGATCATCTCCGATTGAGATGCTCATTTCACATCCCAGCTATATAAGGGGTTAAAATAGGCTTTTGGGACGTAGTTTCACTTGAGCACTACCTTCCATCCTCAGACGGATGGTCAAACTGAGAGTACCACTCAAACTCTTTAGGACATGCTCTATTCATGTGTCATTTACTTGGGTTTCAGATGGGAGGATCACTTACCCTTGGTGGAGTTTGCGTACGAAAACATCTACCACTCCACCATCGGGATGGAACCTTATGAGGCATAGTATGGCCAACCTTGAAGATGACACCTTTGCTAGACTGACCCATGGGAGTCAGCACTTGTAAGACCAGAGATGGTACATGCTACGATGGAGAAGGTTCAGATCATCTAGGATCGGATGAAGACTACACAGAGCAGATAGAAGTCCTATGCTTATAGGAGACGTAGACAACTGGATTTCGAGGATGGTGACCACGTCTTCCTACAGGTCTCACCACGGTGAGCCCTACATAGATTTGGCCGAGGAGGCATGTTATCTCCAAGATTCTTCGGACCTTTTCAAGTCCTCGGTAGAGTAGGTGATGTGGATTACCACCTAGCCCTTCCACTTCAGTTTCACAGGTTACATGACCTCTTCCACGTATCTCAGCTGAGGACATACGTGCACGACCCGTCCCACATCATCGACTGTGGGGAGCTCGAAATCGATGACAGGGCGACATTCACGGAGGTTGTAGTGGATATTGAGGATCGATAGGAGAGGGTCCTATGTGGATGGTCGATTCCCATGATGTGCCATTACTGGCAGCACAAGAACCTCTAGGAGAGCACATGGGAGTGGGAGGCTCATATGCATGCTCAGTACACCCATTTGTTTCCATAGAGTGTGTTTTAGTTTATGGGGATGTTAAGCACTAAGGTGGTGAGAATGTAATGACCCAGAAATCTTGTGGAATTTTTTTTCATAAATACATGGGAATTTTACGAGTCCGTAGTTTCTGACAGCGCTTGATTCCGAGGCCTGGTTTTCCCAATATGAATTTCTGAATTTTTGTTCGAGTACATTCAGTAAACGTACGTGCAGGATTTTCTATCACTTGAAATGGTGCGTGGAATTGAAATCTGAGGACACCGATGAACTCGCAACGCTAATATTCGCTTAAGGAGACATTTATTGTAGTTATGTTTTAACAGGAGTGGAAGATAATTTTTGGGGATTCTTAATAAATTAAATAAAAATTATGTGTGACATAACATTATTTAAATGGTGGGTTTATCCTCCAAGGGGAAGTTGGAGGTGGGGATCGCCCCCACAAAACCTCCCATGAGAGGATATTATGTGGTGGGTCCCACATGACCTCAAACCCCTTATCTTCCCATTAATGTTCCAACACACCCTTGTAATTAATTTTTTTGGATCCTTTGGAATTATTTCCAAATCCATGAATTTAATTAAGTGGAAAATCATAATTAATTAATTGGAGTGTTTGAATTATTTTTAATCCATTATGCCAACATTAAAATAAGAGAACATAATCTATTATTTTGGGGTTGGCATAATCGTTGGAGAGCTTGGGAGAACTCTTAGAATGAACTCCATCCTCTCAATGAAGAATGATCCATGTCACCAAAGAACGTGATGTAACATCTTCTATCTTCTTCAACCGGATTAAGGAAGGGATGCACCACCTCCACGAAGTACACCTAGGGTGTCATCTCGACTCGACTTCACCATGTTCTACTCCCTTTGACATTGAAGGAACGACATCCGTCTTCCGTGACGCCCATCTTTTGCGACATCGACAACGTACTTTGAATCGAGGTAGGGGAATTTTTTTATTTTTAAATGAATCAAATTATACCCATGTTCTTCGATGAATGATTTGGTTCGTCGTTGGCCAATTTTGATCACCTGATGTGGAGGGAATGGGTCAAACAAACATGGACCGACGCCGCTCCATTGGTTCTTGTTGCTTGACGTCATAGGTGGAGCCGAAAGGGTGTGGTGTCATGGCATAGTGCTGGAAAAGAACCATGGAGACGAAAGAGGAACCACAACCAGGGGGTCCGCGGCAGATGAAGAAGCGTGGCGTCACTGCGCCGTGTGGTGGAGACAAAGGTTGCGACCATGGTGGGCCATGGAGGAGGAGGCGCGACGTCGTCACGCCGCATGGAGGGTAGTAGTTACGTGCAGTCATCGCGCCGCGGTGGAGGTAGGGAGGTGGTCGGCCGAGCCGACCACCATGGAGCCGGATCGTGGGACGACTAGCCGGTCGCTGGAAGATAGCAGCGCCCGCAGGCACCGCGTGGAGGGAGACAGGAGCTCGCAACCACAGGCCGCATGGCTGGGTGAAACGGCTAGCTACAACCGGATGTGATGACGAATCGCGACGCCTACAGGTGTCACGTGGGAAGAACCGCGGCCCGCAATGCGGGCCCCATGTGCCGGGCAGAAACGGCCCTCTATGGCCGTGCGGGCAGGGGAGGAGACGGCGCCACTTGGCGCCACGGAGCGAAGCAGACATGCCCGTTGTATGGGCCGGGTCCGCAGGGGGGCCACGCCCAACCAGGCCAGGCCGACCCCCCATCCGGGTCAGACCGGTCGAACCAGGTCGGGCCGACCCACCAGCCTACTAGGCTTGAAGGGCATGGCATGTCTTTGATTAAATGTTAATAACTCATAGACCGCACGTTCGATCAACGCAATGTCTGCGGTACTAGGACCCTCATGATGAAGCTGTCCTTTTGCGATAATCTATGTGATTTTTGGTCATATTTTGAAAATGGCTGGGTTTGGATCGAGCATAAATCCAACCGGGCTCCTAGAACGGAAATGCCAATAACGCTCAGACCGGGCGTCCGATTGATGTGCTATTTGTCGTGTTGGGTTCCATATGATGAGGCAGAACTACGAGATACATCAACTATGGACATCATGATAGTTGGTGTATCAACACTTGACTCAAGGGGCGGACACTCTTGGAATTGAGCGTGCTGTGTGCGGGAACCATATAGCTGGTAGCGATGACTACTATACCGGAATCCTATGTTGTTTTGACAACAAAGACTATTGTACTAGAATCCTAAGTGGGTTCGACATCAATGACTACTGTACCGGGATCCTTCGTGGGTACGACAGTTCTGACTTATATTCCTGTATCCTGTGTGGGTCCGACAGAATAGCTGGTCTCGTATCCTATGTGGGTCCGACAGCTTAACCGATCATTTATCCTATGTGGGTCTGAACGCTTAGACAAATTAGTGACTACAACTGATCTTCTCTATCACTCTATGAAAAATGTTTATGTGTGTGAGCTGAGTCATGTCTTTCAAACATTATCAACGTGGTGATTGACTTTACTTTTTTTTGGAATGGGTTGTGTTTGAGATCGGGAGTTGGAGTCGGACTGTGACTGGTAACTTAGGTATATGTATGGAAATATACCTAAGTAGGATTGGTTGATATATCATGATTGTAATGTTCCACTGTGGTTTATCCTTTGTGGATTCTAGGAGACATTCGGGGGTCTCAGGGTCCCCTACTGAGTATTGTTATACTCACCCCTGTATGGGCTTTTCCCGCACCTTGTTGTGTTATATGTAGACGATGGACATCAGTGATCGAGGCTAAGGGTGATGGGAAGAGGCTGCTCAGAGCTGGACTAGACATGATGTACTGCATGGAAGAGTTGTTCGAGTTATGAACCTACCCTTCAGGTAGGATTTCATGGTGGACCATCCAAGAGTTGTTTTTCCGTTTCTACATAAACTTTTACATGTTTTTCTTTTTGGTTTGTATACTTTCCCACTTACTTTCAGCACCACAGTTTTCTATTTTAGTACTCGTTGCCTCTACTGCTTGTGTTCAGACTGTGTGTGTGTTACAGGTTAAAAGGGAATTCCTTCTCTTTTTATATGGGATTCACCTTTGGTGCTAGTCTTCATCCCCTGGCATATGGAAGGCAGGCTTGGGGTAGTCATGGCTCGGGCCCCGACGACGCGTCATGAAAATTTATGGGACTTCCATACCACCACATGTACTACCACATAGGAAACTCCATACTCATTTGGGTATCAGACTAAGACAATATTACCCATAGAGGTACAACTGCATTCACTCTAAATATCCATTTTTGGATAACTCTCAGATGATAAACAA
Organism: Viscum album; assembly: GCA_963277665.1. NCBI lineage: Eukaryota > Viridiplantae > Streptophyta > Magnoliopsida > Santalales > Viscaceae > Viscum > Viscum album. The sequence continues at coordinate 2,059,820,390 of OY728126.1, read as the reverse complement.
TTGAAAAAGTGGATAAATGAATTTTAAGGACTATATGAGTACATATTACATGCATTTCACAACCTAGAAGTCCCTTAGAATTGGATTTCATGGACATTTAATAAAAATGTTCACTTTTATTCATTCTTTGAGGATAATTAGTCATGGTTCTCAGAACCCCAATGATTCTAGTAATGATTCTCCCAAATTTTGGAACCCAATTAGGAAGGGAATTATGTCATACATAAGTTTTATCATAATGGTGCCCACTCATTTTTCACTATGGATGGGAATCATGTCACACCACCACCAATATGAGATTTCACAATAAATACATTACGTAAGCATCATCGTATGGGAAACCACACTAGAGTAAGCCCCATAATTCATCCAAACTATATGATGTTAAAATGTACAAATTCTTCCTAAAAGAATGACAATAAACTATATAGAGCTCATCCTAGCCACATGACGTCATACTGCACAGTTCCATATGAACTATGTATGAATTGATTCTTGTTATCACATGATTCATAGTGACACCCAATCCTTTGATCCTGGTCCCAACCATAGGATTACATTCCTTTCACATCAGGTGACCCAATGTGCTTACTTCATGACGTTAAACTGCCAGGAAAATTTTCTTACTACATGAAATTAAATAAAAAGGAAAATGTACTTAACACATGATGTAAAACGACATGGATCCACAACTTCCCTTTCCTTCCTGACAGGCGATCTACATCATTATTGCATGATGTAAAACCACATGGATATATAAAATCCATCATTTTTCACATCATGTAAACGTTGTTCTTAACTATTGACATTAATTTGCACAGGTTTCCTAGAACTACATATGGATTTGCTGTCATTTCCATTGAGATGTATAGGAATTCCATGATATTATAGTTTACTCTAGCCACCACATGATACAATATTCCCATATATTTCCCTTTTATGTCTCTACATGGTGATAAAAACCCTTGTTATTCCCTGTTTCTCACACTGAGTATAGATCTCAGGGGATTAAGAGTCTCATTAAGGTCTTCCCCACAAAAATAAGGAATGAAATCTTTTGATAGGCCAATCTCAGTCATAAATGAAATACTGTAAAAGTCATACCATGAGTACTCACTATATGAAGTTGAACTGCATTGTTAATGTCCTCTGAACAACATGAAGCTGCACAATCCTATAGACCTCATATCAGGGGGCCACTATAGTTGGTGTTGATATTGTACCATGCCTCCAGCCACTCTATCCCTCTTTACATTAGGGAGACCACATCCTTTCTACGTGATGTTAAACTACATAGTTCTTCAAGAACTATGTGTGGCATGATTCTCATTTTCAGGATTTATATAGTAATACCCATACATCCATCTTAGGGCCAAGCTTCTACATCAGCACTTATCAAAGGAAGTGCATATTCTTCATTATCACATTACTTAAAACACATAGTTCTTTAATTACTTTGTGTGTCTTGATTCATGTCATCACAATATATGATGTGACACCTAGGTCTCTAATCCTAGACCCAACTAAAATTATCAACCAAAACAATTCCCACCTCTCCGTATGGGAAAGTCCTATGAAGAGATTGTTTCTTGTTCAAGAACTACATATAACATGTTTATTGTTCTTGAATGATATTTAGTTAACTCCATATTTCCATCATTCGGATTAGTCATAACAAATCAATATAAAATTTTCCTCATATTTGCATACAGGTCAGACCTGTGTGTGGAACTTCATTAAGAACTATGTGTGGCGTGATTCCCAACACCATGGGATATGTAGTGACACCCATAATTCCATTCATGGGCCCAATTTCAATATCACCATTCCACATCAAGGGATTCACATTTTTACCACATGATGTTAAACTGTATGACCCTTCTGTTCTATATATGGTTTGATTATCACTCTCAAGAGATATGTAGAGATTCCCAGACCTCAACCCTTCGGCCCAACAACAACATTTTCAGTCATTCATATTGGTTCCTACATCCTTATCACACGATGATAAACATAATGGAGGTACATACTTATTTCATGATGTTAAACTTCAAGGAAAACTCCATGGTCACATGACAATAAAACGGAAAAAAACATACTCCGTGATGATAAGATTCATGGAAAATATCTTTACCACATGACATTTAACTACATGGTAAAAATACCCACTACATGATGATAAAATGTACAGACCATCACCCATTTTCCATTCCATATTAAAGGACCACAATAGATATAACATGGTCAACCATATTATGCGGTGCTTCTTTCATATTTTAAAATAACTTCAATCCATGTTCCACACTTCACATCTTGAGTACCTCAGGTTCTGAAAATTATTTCACAAACATTATAAAAGAAAATTTTTCTCTCAGTTCAGCCATGATATAAATGAGGAAGGGCTTGAGTCCCCCGAATTAGTGACATCTTTTCCTGATATAAAGGGCATTCCAATCCCTATGATCCTGACATCACCATGGTAGAACCTATCACCTAAGTGTGGTCATTAAATATCCTTATGTGACTACCCCATATCATTACTCATGACCTCATAACATTGAGGCATGATTTAAAACATTTCCATCTATCTATCAGAAGCATGGTGGAGTTATCTTAACCCTAGGTATCCTAATTAGGCTATTGTGTAACATATCTCCCATTAGGTCCATGTGAGTCATGACCATAAACTGCATCCACTTTGGAAAAATCTTTTTGAACTTATGTGCTAACCTATAATAAAAAATATCGAAAGACTTTAAATAGATAGTGACAGAGACACAAAACATTTGTGATTGATAACACATAAAGACCAATCTAAGAAAATTCCAATTCTTCACTCGTTAAACTCATTATATTCCTAGTTAAGGAAAAAATTAGGGAGAAAATGAATACGGAATAAATCATATATGGATCACTTTGTTTCTCTAATAAATAAAATTATACTAAATAGACCCCATGGTTTAGGAAATAGTTAGAGAAATTATTTTTTCACATCTCATCACCATGAGAATATGTTTTCTGGGCAATGAAATGACATTTAGGGTGACTGAAACCTTCTCAGATATTACATTTTTTCATAATGAAACATCAATATATGAGTTCCTTAGATCACTATAAACCTTACATGGACCATGGAAAATATATCTAGCATTAAGGTATCATTTTCTTGTCTTTTCATGAATGTCTATAGCTCATGCATATGTTCCCATGGCCGTCAACCAAATGTGTAACCTTGTAAAAGGAACATTCCAATATTCATGAGCCCAAACATCATCACAGATGCAATCAACACCACAGTGTGTCTGAACTACTCCCATTATGACTTCCCCGTTTCATCCTCCTGATCTGAGCGCTTTTTACCATGATTTACAATCCTCATACCAAACTATCTGAGAATAGTTTACATTCTTGACATTACATCACCATATTTTGTACTCTTTCTCAGAGATGGAATGCAGCACTCCATTCTCAATCCATTTATGGACCACACCTTTTTACTCAAAACTAAATGGTATAGGTATTGTAATTCATAATCAATAGTTAAATTTCCAAAGGGATTCATCTCCCTTTCTATATAACATTCCTCTTACACCAAGCCTCATCATCTTGATGTTTGAGTCTTCATAAATCTTTCATATCCCTTATAATGATGTGTATATCATTATTTTATTGGCCATGATAATAATGTATAAGGGACATTACTCATCAAGTAAATGAATCCCCTATTTGTCATAAATATCTTTAATCCTGGTAATCCTCAGAAACATTGAGGTAGATATCGACAACCCATAGTGTTAGAAGTCATCACCAACATGCCTTCCAATATCATATTCATGGAATTAGACTTTTGGGTTATGATTTACATCATCCATAGTCAAAATATCCAAGTGGACATAATATCCATAATGTTTCACCCTATATGGATATTAATTCCATAAATCATTCATGGCCCTTGGAAAATAGTGTTGATCAACTTTTCTTGGCCATGCTATCGACACATAATGGATTCAACCCACTAATTAATCTATTCCTTGAAATAAAGGACCTCAAATCCTTATGATCCCTAGAAAGTCCATGGAAAAACCAACAACATCAATGTGTTTTAGGTCATTCTTGGATTTTTTACACTATGTTCCATGGATTTCAATATCAGGTCCAAGCTCAAATACCCTAAATCAAATAACACAAAACGTCCAAGCTCAAAGTCCCTAAACAAAATCACACCAAAAGTCTATGGTCAAAGACCCTAAAATACATCACACCAATTGTCCAAGACCAATGACCCTACACTAAAACACACCAATAGTCCATGTTCAACGACCCTAAACTATAGGACACCAATGTTCCATGATTAGAGACCTTAAACTACAACACACCAAAGGTCTAAGATCTAATACCCTAAACTAAATCAAACCGAAGTAATAAGATAAAAGACCCTAAAATACAACAATCCAGATGTCCAATCTAAAATAACATAAATTACAACACACCAAATTTCTAAGAAACAATAATTTAAAATAATTTAATAGGAAGTATGATATAAAATAACAAAATCTAATGAATTGCAGTTTTATAGACTAAAAAATCATATAAGGCCCACTTATGGCCTTATCTTGATCGAGAATCTATAAAAATTCCTATCACCATTGGAATAAGATAGATCACTCTCCATCTGGGAAACATGTCCTACCCAAGAAATACTTCTGAAAATCATGTTATCTCAAGATAAATAGAGCAGATCGTTAGTAGAGAGTCATTCTTTGGTTGGAATTAATGAATACTTCTCGAATGTAACCTATTTTGATTTAAATTTTAAAGTCCATACATTCAGGTTTACTTGATGTTATTAAAATTATAGGTAGAATTTGTGATTCTGATAATATCTGTGAAATGAGATATCATGCAAATCATGAATAAAAGAAAACTGGACAACACATATAAATTTCAGTGAACTTATTCATTGATACTGTGCAAAATGAGGAATCTCTAGATACTGGAGCCTCCCCTATGAATGTACGTTCCAAAGTGAGATTTCAATATTATGCCTCCACCATATTGTATGTTGGGATTATTCATTAATATCATAAATTATTTACTGCAGGGAAGTCAAAGATTATCACAATTCATCAGTAGATTTAGCCTCCACCTCCGAAGCATGTTGCAGCTCCTCCAATCTAGTGACGACATCAAGCCTGGATTTATCTTCTACATCAAGGAGGTATTTCCACTCCAACATGATATTAACTAATATATAAAGTTCATATTGAACATGGTAATGTTATTTAATGAGATGGATGGTTTCAGACTGAGGATGATTAATTTCAAACTTGAGATGATCGGTTTGAATTTTCCCACTATTGACCGCATCTTGCTGAGTATAAGCCTCCAACACACGTCAGGATGCTTCATTCACCTATTCTTTCTAATTTCTCAACAATAAAGAGGAATCATTAGTAGCTTACACCCTCAATTCAGGGTCCCTCTTCTGTTCTCTAACAAAGATTACCTTTCATCTCCTAGAAGTGAAGGGAATAATAATCAAAACCATCATGACCAATGGTGGGGAAAATGAATCAAACAAGATCCAATCAATCCTTCAAGTCTTTCAATGAGTTTTCTAACAATAAAATCCAGATCTTCCTCCACATATGTTACTACATTTACTTATAATGTAATGATGACTCGGGGACTCGGTCTAGATTTATCTTGGGAATAGGAACATATTCTGGGACATGGTAACTTAGAGACATGGCCATTTTCATAGTTTCAGATGACGAGTGAAGATAGACAACCTCTAAATTGGTTTTCCCAATCAAAGGTTCTCCTAGTAGAGACGGAACCAATGCCTTTAGGCCTTAGGGTGAAGGTAGTACAAAAAACGGGGAAGAGTTTATCAGTTTCTAGATGAATATCATGGTATCACCAGATAATTGATGAATATGACCGATATTTAAAACACGTATCTTTCTTGACCATGTCTCTTACAACATCAGAAAACCAAACCCTATCCTTAGGTGAAGATTAAACTATTTCTTATGATGAAAAACTTCACAAAACCCGTGGTTATTTCCCTGTGGATGTGCATTATTCAATACTCTTGGGGAATGTAAAGAAATAAAATAATATTAGGCGATGTGACAAAAGAAAAAAATGTTTTGTAAGACCCCAAGGTTTTGGAAATAAATATAGAAATCAATTTTATATTCTGTCCTTTTCTATGTTTTGAATTTCAAGAAATGTTCATCTAGAGTTGTGCTCGGTAAGTCATTTGGAGTCTGATAGAACAAACTTGTTTTTTTGTGAATAGTAACATACCCTTATGAATAATAGTTTGAATAGTAATATGACCTCATGAATAGTAAATATTATTATTATTTTATTTTCCCAATGCAATAGGATAATGGGATCTTAATTAATTTTCCAATGTCACATAAAACTAGTTGCACTTAAATATTGTTATTTTTCGAATTAACTGTGACCTTATTTAGAAATTTAATTAATAATATTTAGAAAATTATTTTTGAAAAATGGATTTCACTTTTGAATTCTACACGTCGAAAAATGGTAGGGGTAAATTTATGGTATTTTTCTGAAACTCTTGAATTTTCAGTGAATAGTGAAATACGATAAAATACCGTATAATCAATTTATTAGTAAATATGCACTATTTATGACATCATAAGTGATGCAAGGCCACCTGCTTCGAAATAACATGATATTATCACTATTTAGGGCCACTTGTTTTGAGATTATTCATAGTCTTGATAAAAATATTATAATAATGATTAAAATAATCTAAAAAACCTCCCCTCCTCCACTATAAATACCACCCTCACTCCCCTCTTTCTCCCACACCTCTCAAGCCTTGAGAATTGTCTAAATTCTGAAAAATTCCCTCCCCAATCTTCTTCCCCACGACCTAGAGCTGCTGGTCTCACCAAAAGACCATGACCAAAGCCCTTAAGGAGGATCTCAAGGAGAAGAGATCAAGAGGTAAACATCCTCTTTCATTTTCATTTTTTTCTTCCATTTTATGTTATTCTCTTCATTTCCCTTTGTATTTTGTTGGGATATTTCATCAAATATTTCCCCTTACTTTTCAATGTATGTATGATTGATGAGATATTCCATTCCTCTCATCAATCTTGTTTTTATGAAATTTTAAGAGGCGCCGTTAGGCTGCCGAATTTTTGTAAGAAACTTCTCATGTTTTCTTTATTTCATGATTCCTTTCTCTTCTTTCTTCACCCCCTCTTATCCAAGAGGCATGAAATCTCCAGAATCATGTATATTATGGATTTTTTCATGTTTATGGAAAATTACAAATAACTATTCCTCTCCTCTCTCACTTATTTACAGAATCAAAAAAACATTGTCCAATTGTGTCGAATTACCGATATCGTGGACGATGTGTTTTCAATTCCCATTAAATCTTTCAAGTCTGGTCATGAAACCATTTATATGGTTTAACCAGGTTATAATATATGTTTTATGACCCATATAAGGTTCTGGAATTCTTTTGTACTCATGATTCAAATTTATAAGACAAAATGAAGTTGTAATTATCAAAGAACCACTAAAATGATCTAAACGAGCATAATTAATGTTTTAACATATAAATCATCATCATATAAAGCCTCAAAGTGATAAATGGTAAAATTTATGGTACTGTAAATATGTAAATACTACTCCTTTACAATTCTGGAGTTTCACTTCCAATCAACAAGAATGATTCATCATGAACCGACTGTGAAAATCACAAAAGAACTCACCCAAAATAATGCAAGGAAAAAAATACTAACAAATAAGGGGTGAAATGAGGTTATGAAAGGACCATATAAGATGTTATAAACATGAAAATGTTTCTGTAAAATACTAATAACAGTCTTTTAACCATTATACAGGAGGTTTTAACAAGTTTGAAGTAATACAAGTTTAAGGTAAGGGTTTCTTCATCTCACTTCCATTTTTGTGAGATATTCCGTAATCACTATTTTTACTTTGTATGGTGTATGTATACTGCCAATTATTGTCTCATATCATGAATATCTTTATTTTTATGATATTAAATTTATCATTTGACAATCGTTAAATTTGGGTCATACAAATCAATTGATTACAATGTTGTAAGGGGTTCCTCATCTCACTTTCATTTTTGTGAGATTTTAGTCGTTTGCCGCTTATTTCTTGTATGTGGAATGTGTGTACTGTCATTTGATATACATAATAACATGATTCTATTTATTTTCATGTTATTCAATGATCCAATTGATATTTATTATGTTGTGGTGATATGATTCGACTGATCACATTGTTGTAAGGGAATTCTTAACCCAATTTCCATTCTTTGGGTTAACATTCTACTTTATAATTTATGTTCTATTTAAATTGTTTGTGTGATGGGTTTTGTTATATTATGTTTCATTATGTGTATTTAAAGAGTATATACATATTCCATCCACTCTATTAAGTCTCACTTCAAGTATATGATGTTTATAAGGGACTTTTCTTCTAAAATCCTATTTTAAAATTCTGTTTTATAAGATTCAAAATGTATGTTTTTATGCTATTATTTATGTTGTATGATTATGTTTTGGTTATTGGGCATTGTTTATGATGAAGGGTGGGACCTATATTTCCCTCCAATGCATTGGGTATGAGTAAGTTGGAGGTCGGCCATATGGTTACTCCATGTGTAACTGTGATGGTTACACAAAGTAAGGTAGCCGTGAGGGTTACAAATTTTAAGGTAGCCAAGATGGTTACAAGATTATGTAAGTAATTACCCAAGATAACTCTATGACTATATTTATGGTCTCATGTTTCATGTGGTTATTCGACTAGTATAATACCCATAATTATGTTTAATTATTGCATTATTTTTTTATCTCATATTTCTGCCATAATATGTTTCAAGTTTATTATTAAAGGCATGTGTTTTCAATTGTTCACCATGTCTAATGATTATTTTATCTTCCGCTGTATTGCTTACTCTTACTGAGCGTTTGAGCCCACCCCATTCTTATGTTTCATTTTCTCAGGATATGAAGAAGTAATTTGTGAATGACTTACAAGTATAATCTAGCAGACGAGATGTTTCTAGTGGATTAAAATAATGTTTTTGTTTCCCTTCATGTTGTAATGATAAACTTAAGTATGTATCTTGTTTCCAATAATACTAAACTACTCGGTCCTTCGGGATACATATTCCTTGTATGTATGCCAACTTAATCAAATAAGGCACCGGCTCCAGGCAACTGGGGTCGGGTCCTTATAGTTGGTATCAGAGGAAAGTTTAGTAGAAAACTTGGGAACTAGATTTAGAAAACGTAGATTAGGGAACAAAGCCCTAAGATAGTATTTGAAGATAAACGTAAAAAAAGAAGAAGCATCCTAGTATTTTGGTAAGGAATAGAATATGTTAATCCTTATAGCAAATACATCCCTGTCTGGATACGAGCAGGTAGAGGCGGCTCTGGCACAGATGTATCTAGGGGTAAAACCCGAAAACACAACTTTGAGCTAGACTCGAACGGGAACTGGTACACGACAACGGGGCTTGCTGTACTCTTGGTTACGACACTCCCGGGGGATATTCTTAGGATAATTCATATTTTTTTAGCCATTATAAGGGAGTTAATGTAAATTTTTCCTCATAGTATTGAGTTTGAATAACTCTGGAAACCAGAACTGAACAATTATTAACTTGCTTAAACAATACTAAGAGCGATGTTTTTTTTATTTTCAGATGGAAGGACAAACCCATATGTTATCTCTTCCTGTGGAGATCCTGGTAATCTTTTCAATCAAAACCTGTGAAGAAGGGTACCCACCTCTCGAAAACTTTCGAAAAACGTGTAAGAAACTATATGAAGTGACAAACAGTCTGGACATTCTCCACACCTGCCACGGGAATGCTTCCATTTACTATCGCTTATCCATGGCACAATTGGTTGAGTACAGGCGAAGAGGGAAATACCACGGAGGGATTTTCCAATGTTTCACCCTAGGAAGAAACTATACAACCAGGTTATGTTTTCAAGAGGCTGCTTTAGAGGGAAAACTTTGTGCATCTTACATGTACCAACTCCTTAGTTTTAGCTTGTACAACACTATCTCCGACTTAGATGTTCTCAGTCGAGACATAGTTCGACGAGTTCTTCGTATGTTGGTCCATTCAGACATTTCTAAACATTGCACTGTTTGAGCCTCCCTTTGGAAGCCCGAGTGTTTGATGCAAGAGTTCAACCCCTTCTGTCCGAGGTGTGTCTGGGTCAGAAAACTAGAGGAGTTGAGCAACAATATTGGTTTTCTGATGAACGCACCTGAGGAACCTCTACGACGGGAGATGTGGTAAGAACGTCCGAGAGCTTTCTTTTGTGGTTATGAAATGAATTGCGAGGACACAATTTTATGAAGGAGGGAATAATGTAACACCCCAAGGTTTTGGAAATAAATATAGAATTCAATTTTATAATCTTTCATTTTCTATGTTTTGAATTTCAAGAAATGTTCATCTAGAGTTGTGCTCAGTAAGTCATTTGGAGTCTGATAGAACAAACTTGTTTTTTTGGTGAATAGTAACATACCCTTATGAATAGTAATATGAATAGTAATATGACCTCATGAATTGTAAATATTATTATTATTTTATTTTCCCAAGGCAATAGTATAAGGGGATCTTAATTAATTTTCCAATGTCACATAAAACTAGTTGCACTTAAATATTGTTATTTTTCGAATTAACTGTGACCTTATTTAGAAATTAAATTAATAATATTTAAAAAATTATTTTTGAAAAATGGATTTCACTTTTTAATTCTACACGTCGAAAAATGGTAGGGGTAAATTTTTGGTATTTTTATGAAACTCTTGAATTTTCAGTAAATAGTGAAATACGATAAAATACCGTATAATCAATTTATTGGTAAATATGCACTATTTATGACATCATAAGTGATGAAAGACCACCTGCTTCGAAATCACATGATATTATCACTATTTAGGGCCACTTGTTTTGAGATTATTCATAGTCTTGATAAAAATATTATAATAATGATTAAAATAATCTAAAAAACCTCCCCTCCTCCACTATAAATACCACCCTCACTCCCCTCTTCCTCCCACACCTCTCAAGCCTCGAGAATTGTCTAAATTCTGCCAAATTCCTTCCCCAATCTTCTTCCCCAAGTCCTAGAGGTGCTGGTCTCACCAAAAGACCAAGACCAAAGCCCTTAAGGAGGATCTCAAGGAGAAGAGATCAAGAGGTAAACATCCTCTTTCATTTTCATTCTTTTCTTCCATTTTATGTTATTCTCTTCCTTTTCCTTTGTATTTTGTTGGGATATTTAATTAAATATTTTCCCTTACTGTCCAAAGTTTTTATGATTGATGAGATATTCCATTCCTCTCAACAATCTTGTTTTTATGAAATTTTAAGAGGTGCCGTTAGGCTGCCGAATTTTTGTAAGAAATTTCTCATGTTTTCTTTATTTCATGATTCCTTTATCTTCTTTCTTAACCCCCTCTTATCCAAGAGGCATGAAATATGCAGAATCATGTATATTCTTGATGTTTTCATGTTTACGGAAAATTAAAAATCATTATTCCTCTCCTCTCTGACTTATTTAAAGAATCAAAAAAACATTGTCCATTTGTGTCGAATTACCGATATCGTGGACGATGTATTTTCAATTTCCATTAATTCTTTCAAGTATGGTCATGAAACCATTTATATGGTTGAACCAGGTTATAATATATGTTTTATGACTCATATAAGGTTCTGGAATTCTTTTGTACTCATGATTCAAATTTATAAGACTAAATGAAGTTGTAATTATCAAAGAACCACTTAAATGATCTAAACGAACATAATTAATGTTTTAACTTATAAATCATAATCATATAAAGAATCAAAGTGATAAATGGTAAAATTTATGGTACTGGAAATATGTAAATACTACTCATTTCCAATTCTGGAGTTTCACTTCCAATCAACAAGAATGATTCATCATGAACCGATTGTGAAAATCACAAAAGAACTCACCCAAAAATAATGCAAGGAACAAAATACTAACAAATAAGGGGTGAAATGAGGTTATTAAATGACCATATAAGATGTTATAAACATGAAAATGTTTCTGTAAAATACTAATAACAGTATTTTAACCATTATACAGGAGGTTTTAACAAGTTTGAAGTAAGACAAGATTAAGGTAAGGGTTTCTTCATCTCACTTCCATTTTTGTGAGATATTCCGTAATCACTATTTTTACTTTGTATGGTGTATGTATACTGCCCATTATTGTCTCATATCATGAATATATTTATTTTTATGATATTAAATTTATCATTTGACAATCGTTAATTTTGGGTCATACAAATCAATTGATTACAAAGTTGTAAGGGGTTCCTCGTCTCACATTCATTTTTGTGAGATTTTAGTCGTTCACCGCTTATTTCTTGTATGTGGAATGTGTGTACTGTCATTTGATATATATAATAACATGATTCTATTTATTTTCATGTTATTAAATGATCCAATTGATATTTATTATGTTCTGGTCATATGATTCGACCGATCACATTGTTGTAAGGGAATTCTTAACCTGATTTCCATTCTTTGGGTTAACATTCCACTTTATAATTTATGTGCTATTTAAATTGTTTGTGTGATGGGTTTTGTTATATTATGTTTCATTATGTGTATTTATAGAGTATATACATATTCCATCCACTCTATTAGGTCTCACTTCATGTATATGATGTTTATAAGGGACTTTTCTTCTAAAATCCTCTTTTAAAATTCTGTTTTATAAGATTCAAAATGTATGTTTTTATGATATTTTTTATGTTGTATGATTATGTTTTGGTTATTGGGAATTGTTTATGATGATTGGTGGGACCTATATTTCCCTCCAATTCATTGGGTATGAGTACGTTGGAGGTCGGCCGTATGGTTACTCCAAGTGTAACTATGATGGTTACACAAAGTATGGTAGCCGTGAGGGTTACAAATTTTAAGGTAGCCAAGATGGTTACAAGATTATGTAAGTAATGCCCCAAGATACCTCTATGACTATATTAATGGTCTCATGTTTCATGTGGTTATTCAACTAGTAGAATACCCATAATTATGTTTAATTATGGCGTTATATGTTTAGATCATATTTCTGCCATAATATGTTTCAAGTTTATTATTAAAGGCATGTGTTTTCAATTGTTCACCATGTCTAATGATTATTTTATCTTCCGCTGTATTGCTTACTCTTACTGAGCGTTTGAGCCCACCCCATTCTTATGTTTCATTTTCTCAGGATATGAAGAAGTAATTTGTGAATGACTTACAAGTATAATCTAGCAGACGAGATGTTTCTAGTGGATTAAAATAATGTTTTTGTTTCCCTTCATGTTGTAATGATAAACTTAAGTATGTATCTTGTTTCCAATAATACTAAACTACTCGGTCCTTCGGGATACATATTCCTTGTATGTATGCCAACTTAATCAAATAAGGCACCGGCTCCGGGCAACTGGGGTCGGGTCCTTATAGTTGGTATCAGAGGAAAGTTTAGTAGAAAACTTGGGAACTAGATTTAGAAAACGTAGATTAGGGAACAAAGCCCTAAGATAGTATTTGAAGATAAACGTAAAAAAAGAAGAAGCATCCTAGTATTTTGGTAAGGAATAGAATATGTTAATCCTTATAGCAAATACATCCCTGTCTGGATACGAGCAGGTAGAGGAGGCTCTGGCACAGATGTATCTAGGGGTAAAACCCGAAAACACAACTTTGAGCTAGACTTGAACGGGAACTGGTACACGACAACGGGGCTTGCTGTACTCTTGGTTACGACACTCCCGGGGGATATTCTTAGGATAATTCATATTTTTTTAGACATTATAAGGGAGTTAATGTAAATTTTTCCTCATAGTATTGAGTTTGAATAACTCTGGAAACCAGAACTGAACAATTATTAACTTGCTTAAACAATACTAAGAGCGTTGTTTTTTTTATTTTCAGATGGAAGGACAAACCCATATGTTATCTCTTCCTGTGGAGATCCTGGTAATCTTTGCAATCAAAACCTGTGAAGAAGGGTACCAACCTCTCGAAAACTTTCGAAAAACGTGTAAGAAACTATATGAAGTGACAAACAGTCCGGGCATTCTCCACACCTGCCAAGGGAATGCTTCCATTTACTATCGCTTATCCATGGCACAATTGGTTGAGTACAGGCGAAGAGGGAAATACCACGGAGGGATTTTCCAATGTTTCACCCTAGGAAGAAACTATACAGCCAGGTTATGTTTTCAAGAGGCTGCTTTAGAGGGAAAACTTTGTGCATCTTACATGTACCAACTCCTTAGTTTTAGCTTGTACAACACTATCTCCGACTTAGATGTTCTCAGTCGAGACATAGTTCGACGAGTTCTTCGTATGTTGGTCCATTCAGACATTTCTAAACATTTCACTGTTCGAGCCTCCCTTTGGAAGCCCGAGTGTTTGATGCAAGAGTTCAACCCCTTCTGTCCGAGGTGTGTCTGGGTCAAAAAACTAGAGGAGTTGAGCAACAATATTGGTTTTCTGATGAACGCACCTGAGGAACCTCTACGATGGGAGATGTGGTAAGAACGTCCGAGAGCTTTCTTTTGTGGTTATGAAATGAATTGCGAAGACACAATTTTATGAAGGAGGGAATAATGTAACACCCCAAGGTTTTGGAAATAAATATAGAATTCAATTTTATAATCTTTCATTTTCTATGTTTTGAATTTCAAGAAATGTTCATCTAGAGTTGTGCTCAGTAAGTCATTTGGAGTCTGATAGAACAAACTTGTTTTTTTGGTGAATAGTAACATACCCTTATGAATAGTAATATGAATAGTAATATGACCTCATGAATTGTAAATATTATTATTATTTTATTTTCCCAAGGCAATAGTATAAGGGGATCTTAATTAATTTTCCAATGTCACATAAAACTAGTTGCACTTAAATATTGTTTTTTTTCGAATTAACTGTGACCTTATTTAGAAATTAAATTAATAATATTTAAAAAATTATTTTTGAAAAATGGATTTCACTTTTTAATTCTACACGTCGAAAAATGGTAGGGGTAAATTTTTGGTATTTTTATGAAACTCTTGAATTTTCAGTGAATAGTGAAATACGATAAAATACCGTATAATCAATTTATTGGTAAATATGCACTATTTATGACATCATAAGTGATGAAAGACCACCTGCTTCGAAATCACATGATATTATCACTATTTAGGGCCACTTTTTTTGAGATTATTCATAGTCTTGATAAAAATATTATAATAATGATTAAAATAATCTAAAAAACCTCCCCTCTTCCACTATAAATACCACCCTCACTCCCCTCTTCCTCCCACACCTCTCAAGCCTTGAGAATTGTCTAAATTCTGCCAAATTCCTTCCCCAATCTTCTTCCCCACGTCCTAGAGGTGCTGGTCTCACCAAAAGACCAAGACCAAAGCCCTTAAGGAGGATCTCAAGGAGAAGAGATCAAGAGGTAAACATCCTCTTTCATTTTCATTCTTTTCTTCCATTTTATGTTATTCTCTTCCTTTTCCTTTGTATTTTGTTGGGATATTTAATTAAATATTTTCCCTTACTGTCCAAAGTTTTTATGATTGATGAGATATTCCATTCCTCTCATCAATCTTGTTTTTATGAAATTTTAAGAGGTGCCGTTAGGCTGCCGAATTTTTGTAAGAAATTTCTCATGTTTTCTTTATTTCATGATTCCTTTATCTTCTTTCTTAACCCCCTCTTATCCAAGAGGCATGAAATATGCAGAATCATGTATATTCTGGATGTTTTCATGTTTACGGAAAATTAAAAATCATTATTCCTCTCCTCTCTGACTTATTTAAAGAATCAAAAAAAAACATTTTCCATTTGTGTCGAATTACCGATATCGTGGACGATGTATTTTCAATTTCCATTAATTCTTTCAAGTATGGTCATGAAACCATTTATATGGTTGAACTAGGTTATAATATATGTTTTATGACTCATATAAGGTTCTGGAATTCTTTTGTACTCATGATTCAAATTTATAAGACTAAATGAAGTTGTAATTATCAAAGAACCACTTAAATGATCTAAACGAACATAATTAATGTTTTAACTTATAAATCATAATCATATAAAGAATCAAAGTGATAAATGGTAAAATTTATGGTACTGGAAATATGTAAATACTACTCATTTCCAATTCTGGAGTTTCACTTCCAATCAACAAGAATGATTCATCATGAACCGATTGTGAAAATCACAAAAGAACTCACCCAAAAATAATGCAAGGAACAAAATACTAACAAATAAGGGGTGAAATGAGGTTATTAAATGACCATATAAGATGTTATAAACATGAAAATGTTTCTGTAAAATACTAATAACAGTCTTTTAACCATTATACAAGAGGTTTTAACAAGTTTGAAGTAAGACAAGATTAATGTGAGGGTTTCTTCATCTCACTTCCATTTTTGTGAGATATTCCGTAATCACTATTTTTACTTTGTATGGTGTATGTATACTGCCCATTATTGTCTCATATCATGAATATATTTATTTTTATGATATTAAATTTATCATTTGACAATCGTTAATTTTGGGTCATACAAATCAAATGATTACAAAGTTGTAAGGGGTTCCTCGTCTCACTTTCATTTTTGTGAGATTTTAGTCGTTCACCGCTTATTTCTTGTATGTGGAATGTGTGTACTGTCATTTGATATATATAATAACATGATTCTATTTATTTTCATGTTATTAAATGATCCAATTGATATTTATTATGTTCTGGTCATATGATTCGACCGATCACATTGTTGTAAGGGAATTCTTAACCTGATTTCCATTCTTTGGGTTAACATTCCACTTTATAATTTATGTGCTATTTAAATTGTTTGTGTGATGGGTTTTGTAATATTATGTTTCATTATGTGTATTTATAGAGTATATACATATTCCATCCACTCTATTAGGTCTCACTTCAAGTATATGATGTTTATAAGGGACTTTTCTTCTAAAATCCTCTTTTAAAATTCTGTTTTATAAGATTCAAAATGTATGTTTTTATGATATTGTTTATGTTGTATGATTATGTTTTGGTTATTGGGAATTGTTTATGATGATTGGTGGGACCTATATTTCCCTCCAATTCATTGGGTATGAGTACGTTGGAGGTCGTCCGTATGGTTACTCCAAGTGTAACTATGATGGTTACACAAAGTATGGTAGCCGTGAGGGTTACAAATTTTAAGGTAGCCAAGATGGTTACAAGATTATGTAAGTAATGCCCCAAGATACCTCTATGACTATATTAATGGTCTCATGTTTCATGTGGTTATTCAACTAGTAGAATACCCATAATTATGTTTAATTATGGCGTTATATGTTTAGATCATATTTCTGCCATAATATGTTTCAAGTTTATTATTAAAGGCACGTGTTTTCAATTGTTCACCATGTCTAATGTTTATATTATCTTCCTCTGTATTGCTTACTCTTACTGAGAGTTTGAGCTCTCCCCTTTCTTATGATTCATTTTCTCAGGATATGAAGAAGTAATTTGTGAATGACTTACAAGTATAATCTAGAAGACGAGATGTTTCTAGTGGATTAAAATAATGTTTTTGTTTCCCTTCATGTTGTAATGATAAACTTAAGTATGTATCTTGTTTCCAATAATACTAAACTACTCGGTCCTTCAGGATTCGTATTCCTTGTATGTATGCCAACGTAATCAAATAAGGCACCGGCTCCGGGCAACTGGGGTCGGGTCCTTACATGTTTCCAATATTGAAGAATTATGGATCATATCAGAAACTCACTTCCATTGTTTCTAATGCATTATCATGATATCTACCTATGTTGGAACCCTCCAAAAGTGTGTTCCCCCGTGCCAGTTTGAATGGTAAAATCACTTAAATATCAATTGTAGAAAACATAAATGATTAAGTATGAACATTGACTACTTTCACTGCTTGATGTATTGGGTCCAATAGTGAATGGTCTACATGAGTAACCAAATGCTCACTCATATCCAAGGAAAATAGACACATACTTTTATAAGATAGGTCGGGATATACATGAATATTTTTTTATAAATTGGAATGTGTTTCTATAGTGATACAAGATAAAAGGAGTGTGATGTACCATTCTTACCTGTGGATTTTTTTGAGAAGAAGGGTATGATAATGCAGATTTCTTCTTTTTGTTCATCTTCTCATTTGAAAAATTCCCTTTAGAAGATTATAAATCTGAACCTATTAATTTACAAGTGGAAATCACTTCCCTCATTTAATAATGTCCTCCAGTGGCCCCTTCATCATTGGTTCCCTAGTCATCACCAAATTCTTCTCTCATAACCGTACCATGGAGAGTATACATAGGGGGATGGTAACATCTCATAATATGTAGTAGACTCCCGCTACATCAACATATATAAATGACATCAATAGAGTTGTTCATGAACTATAAAATTTCAAAAACAATAGTAATCTGGGCTTACAACTTCCGCGATGATCACGTAACACTGGTCGTCAGAATCAATTTGTGGTATTCATAGGAAATCTAGTTGGTGAAACAATAGGAAGAAAAATAACTAACTGTTGATAGTCTCCAAATTTTCATCAAGGTCTTGATTAAATTACCCAACCTTCTTAATTTTTTATTTAGTGGTGATACTGCATGGGGAAGTGATATAAGAAAAACCTCAAAAAGTACTTCAATGAAATCCAATAATCCTCAGAGCTAAAACTCTAAATTCGATGCCTTATAATATTCCCACCATTTTAATATGATAATGAATAATAACCTTGACACATTCTCACCCCTATTACAACATTAATTTTAGTTTTTTTAGGTTACTCTTATGACAATCAAAAGGGTCTAACTTCCTTATAAGGAACTTCTGGGTCCTTCTCCCCAATTAAATAAATCAATTTTCTAGGACTAGGATTATACTCAGTAGCTGGTGGTTGGAAATCCACACTTACTAAATTGTATAATTTTACACTCAAATATGAGTGATTCCAAACATTTGTATAACAATGAGATAAGATTGTTGTTTTATTATGAGGTTGAAGGAGTATCTCAACACTAGTTTCTTCCATGGTAAAAATTAGTTGGAACTAGTGAGATAACACGATGCCTCCTTGATTCTAACATTAATAGAGTCTGGACACTATGTTTGGACACATAATAATTGGTGGTTGAACAAGCATGGTTCATACCACATGAAAATTATGTCCCCTTAAATGTGGGTTGAATGAACTCCCTCATAAAGTGAAATTATGTATGCTCATTCCTCAAGACTGGACTCATTGTCATCAAAAAAATAATCTTTTAGCGTTGGTCTATATGTTATGAAATAGAATCATTTATAACAGCTCACATAATCCCTGATAACACAATCATTCAATTTAATGGGTCTTTCCCATTAACACACTGTAGGTATGGTATAAAATCGCTATTTGGGATATCCTAAATATTTTTATGTTCATAACATCCTTGGTGATACCTTATCCAACCCCACAATACTTGTAAGTGGACTATGATCCTATACGGGTCTTTTACCTTATAAACATGTAGCTGGAGGTGATAAAGTTTTTCTAACATAGGGTTGTCCGGCCTAATGTGCTCCCCCCCCAGCCATCATACTCACCATCATAAAAGTGAAGACCCTAACTCCCCCTTTATTCTTCAAATGAAGTAGGTACCCACTCAAGTACTTGGTTTTTTAGTCGGCCAGGTGGACTAACCAACCAACACTGGGGATGATTTCTCATACCCATTCTACAATTTCCCTTCTTCATATATGGGCTACTAATCACCTAGTGCACTACAACTATTCTTCATGATCTATACCTTATTCTTCATATCCTATAGATTGGATCCAGCATTCTGGATAAATAAATATTCCCATGTCTTGAATGAGATATCTTCTCTAGAAATCACCCTCTTTGGAAGGGCCTTCTCGACAAGAATAATCATCTCCCAGGTTAAAACTAGAGTCCTCATCACATCATCTCAAGTATATTATGGGGTAAATAACTATTTATACACAAAACTATGTATAGGGGAACTATAGATCTACTTTAGATCGTAGTGATAAATTTAAACCTTTCCATGTGTGAGGTAAAAAATGATCATATCCAAGATCCAATGATTGAATAGATCCATCCTTAGTTCCACATTGTATTAAAAAGATATCTATGATATATATATGGACTCAAACATTCTAATTTTCTTCAACTCCCTAGAAAATTCAGAAATAACAAGTTAAATTGAGAAGGGTCATACCTAGTACAGTACACAAGTACCCCCAGGTCAAAATTTCCATCTAGATATCCATTGAAACTTATAATTAAAGGTAGACAACCAAATTATCAATGAACACATATGGATGTCCTCATCAGGTTCATGACCAGTCCCATTGAAGTCTGTGGGCATGAATTTCAGTAGGTTACCATCCTCAAGGTACCCCTAGGAGATAAAGTAGACTCTAGGGAGATGTTCTCTTGGAATGTGTTATGGGTCCTCTAAATTGAGGAAGAGGGTATAAGTGTTGAATTACGGGGAGGAATAGAAAAAAAACTTCAGTGAGAACGAGCCCATAAATGGGAATAAAGATTGAAAGGGTATAGTTCATGAATTTTGATCCCATTAGCTTCATCAGACATAGTTGAGGTGACATGCTGACAATACATTATGTACAATCTATGCTCTCCACTATAGCATTGTGACAAGTTGTGGCCACTTTTGTCTCTTTCTTCGAAGCATTATGAAAAGTGGGATGAGAATTATATGTCATCTAAATAAAATGAAATATTTTAAATGCAATGAAATAAACCAGTAGTATCATGTGCATCACATGAATTATCAAGCGATTCATGAAACGCATAAAGGCTTCATGAATCACGTAACCTCTTAATATATTATTGGTCGCATGATCCCGCATGGAATTTCGTAATCACATGACCCCTTTGGAGAATTGTGATAACATGACCTATATAATATCACTTGAATTTCATGATGATCAATCAACCATATCATGAAACCAATAGATCTTGTGAAACACACAAGAAAATCATAGTATCTCATAGATGAATTTCAAAAAAAAAATAGTAAATAATGGTTCATAGTTGGACTAGACAGGAACCTAATTAAAAAATATTTGTGGGGAAGTTCTAAAAAAATTGTCCTCACGATCGGGTCATCCAAATATTACTCTTTATTGGGACTCAAAAAACTTTCTCACCGTATGCTTATGAAATGAAAGATTGGTGACAGAGATCTGGAAGAATGGTATCCAATGGATAAATCCACCCTCCATACCTAAATATATATGGGATCCTGTGGAATAACATGCATCGCTTATCAGACCAAATGACTCTGAAGACATTGGTTTATGACACTACTAAAGACTCTGGTTGCATTTACATTCCTTAAAACTAAGCCATTATCCCCATAGACATCACTCCTAAGGGGGGGGATGACTTTTGTTGATTCCCTCTAAATGAGTACATACAAATTATCAATGTATGAAATACCAGAATAAGGGTATTATTTTACCCACAAAAGGAAAGTAATAAAAAGATGTCTGAGACCTGTAGATTATGTAACCCCTTAGGGGACCCACGATCGTGTGACCGTCATAAGATCATGTGATGACTCCACATACATCACAAACCTATATCAGACCTAGAAGAACCCCTTTAAACATGTCATACTACTCTTAGGAAGGATCTTTGAAAGACCAATTATTGCACAATAGCAATCAAATATGCTCCCCCAGGTTGTATGATTCATCATCAATAGATGCCTAACAATCCAACCGAAAGTCATTCAATAATGGGAGGAAATATGTACAAAGGTAGAGGCCCCTAGCAGTCGTAAGGATCCTAAGACATATCACTGATAGTAAGGATAATTATTCTTGAAAATATAGAAACAAATTAGAATGTCCCCAAAAAGATTGTAGAATAAAACTATGGAAACAAAATTGCGGAGGAAGGGAGATACTCATGGTCGTAAAAAAGGCATGTGATGCACAACAGGTGATCCACAAGACACCATGAGACCCTTGTAATGTCCATCTAATCACATGAAATCCCTTTTTCTTTTCATCATCATCATGAAAAGTGGCCCAAGTATGTCTTGAAACAAGGCGCTCCCCATTTGGATCCCTTAGAAAAAATGGATGATTTTCCCATGAAATTACCATGCATCCCCATAGGACCTCTATTTGTCAATAGATTCATTATCAAAAAATATAGTAATTGTTTTTGAAATTATTGATGTAATCTCAAATGATTCCCGAATATTTTTAAAATAAAACAATGTAAACAAATATGGAGGAGGTGGAAGCCTCTCACAGTCATAAAATTCTTATGAAATGTTAAGGATATCTGTAGCATGGTCTTGTGAGACTCCTGGGAAAGATGACCTAATCTCATAGTGACCCCCAAGATTCCACCCTTGCCTCATGAGGTTTCACATGTAAGGCATTGAGAATCACTCATAGCCCTTTAAAATGGATCTCTGATATCATGAAGGACCTTATACATATTAGTATGCCAATATGTAATTCCTTCGACATAACATCGTGATCATACAAAGTCCCCACTAATTGGAAATAATCCAATAAAAAGGCATTGATGAGAGGGATGTGTGGTCGCTGAAAATCAGGTGACACCACAAGAGTGATCCATGCTAAATGCTGATGAATATGAATGGTACCTAACTCCTTTACTGACTCCAGTCTTGATCTGTTCCATATAGGCCATGAAAACATATGAAAAATCAAGGTGGCCAGGCCTATAAATTCCTCACCCAACCCAAAAAATAAACCACTACCATACGACAGCGACTCTATGGATGATTTTTGGATCTTTTTATCTAGACCCATAAGCACACCCAAAATCTATAAAACATTTCTCATAGAGGATGATCTTGTAAATGTAAAGTATTCAATTAGGTTATATATTGGTGAATAGTTGGAGTGATCATACGCCATTCATATATCAAATTGTGTGATCATTAATAGATCATAGGAAGGGATCCTAACAAGACATATGAGGAGCCTGCTACATGTCTTCTAGATCACATGGAACATAAAATAAACTGATAACAAATAAATCTAAGGAATTCACAATTCAGGTTCTAGAACTAAGACAATAGGTGAAATAAAAAAACAAAAAACACATGTCCATTGATCCTCTTGTGCTTTTCATGAGCCATCCCAAGCACACGACAACATTGGGATATGTCACCAAGATCTCATGATACTTTTTTGGTATTCCTTCCATGTCATGAAAAGTATTCTAAACATGTTAGATAAAATAACCCAATCCCCCATGGGCATTCCACTTTAGTCTCGTGAAGCCCTCTAGGACTATCTTCCAAGCCTTGTAACATCCTTCAGATCCATTTCATGACTCATATGATAGAACCAGATCATGTCATCCAAGTCTCGTGGTCATAATGGGTGATGTTAACTAATCTCTTAGGATAACCTCTAGGAAAGTCAACCCATAATCGTGACGCCTTCTAGACATGTTGTCTGTGACTCATGATTCCCTCCATGAATGTGAGAAAAGACATGTGACACCATTTGAGACATGTTGTACTGACTCTCACAACACACTCATTGTGTGTCATATAGATCTTGCGATGATTCCATGGAAATTCTATTGGATCATTCCACACCCTTGAGACTTTTTATCTCGGTTATGTGAGGAACTCCAGAATAAACCATATGTACCTTGTGATGTCCTCCATAGAAGTCAACTAGGTCATGCAGAACCCTCTAGATGAGAAGGATAGGTCAAAAGGGCCTCCTAGAACTTGATAACATTGTCGTTCCTCAGTGTGTAAGACCCGATCAATAGGGAAACCTCATAGTGTAATCCTCAATCATGTGAACAATTATGACTCTAATTCCTACCATATTTATGATACGTAGGCCACCTCTTCACGTTTTGAGTTCAGTATTGATAATATATGGTGATCCAAGTATATAAGCCCCATCTCTACAAGAAATGACATTGATCACTTTCCATCCCTTGTTTCTCAGAATGACCATAGATCATTTGTGTTTAGGGGGTTTCATTGGTCATATCATTTTCTCCATAAACCTCCAAAAATACCAAGGAATCTTCAGAGTGTAATCCACAATCAAAGGAACTATGGAGAATCCAATTCCTTTCATATCTAGTATACATAGGCCACCTATTCATGGTTAGATATCCATAAGGATATCCCAATAAATAATTCCATCACTCTCTATGTGATGAATAAATGATCATTTTCCATCCCTTGCTTCTAACACTGATCATAGCTTACATAAGATTAGGGAGTTTCAATAATCATGTCATTCATATCACAAGTCTCCACAAACTATGGAGACATATGTAAGTAAATCCCCAATGAGAGAAATGACACATTATAATCATTATAATGGAATATACCTTGGGTCTAATCCCAATGGTTTGAGTGAACTCTAGGAACTTTGATTCCATGAATAACTAAGACACATACAAATACTTCGTAAAGACCTAGCTTATATAAACATCCATTTCAATGATAGCCTTATGACAGTTCCATTTTTGACCATTTGGACCGAATCATTCCCATGTGATGATTACCTCATCCATCTATGTATAGTGAAATAAAATAAACTGTTATGAATCTAATTCCTACCATAACCAAGATATGAAACATGTATATCTAAGGATTGATCACTAAAATAAATACTCTTAGGGAAGTCATAGTACATTATTCCCACAACATGAGTGGTAAAAAATGGTCATTTTATATCCCTTGTTTCTCATGCTACAAATAGCTCACATGAACTTAGGTAATTTCAATAATCATAAAATCTACACCATAAGTTTCTATAATGATAAGGGAACCCTCAGTGTATAATCCCTAAACAAATTAACTATGAAAATCTAATTCTTTACATAATCAGGATAAGTAGGATATCCCTCCAAGACATAATCCTGAACATAAAGAGTCACAGATCAACTATATAAGTCCTTTCCACATGACGTTAAACTGGATGGGTTTAATGAACTACTTGGTTTTTCATTCCTCCAATACCCAGGATATGTAGAATGCTTAATAATGGATCAATTCCCTCTTAATAATATTAACCACATCCTTTCATTGTATTACATTCTGAAGCACTTGGTTTTATGAATTCATCACATAAGTGACCATCCATTACTAGAAAATGATGGAGAACCTCAAATACAGACATATGGATTCACTAAAGAGACCCCTATATTTTCATTTAATTCAGAATTAACCCATGATCACTTTGTAAGGGCAACCAGTACTATATTAGTATTAGGAAGAGATTTGCAAACATATCATAAATATATAAGATTGTTTTTATGTATTAAAAAATTCCCCCAAAAAGGGTGATATGAGCCCCACCTCCCATCCTCTCAACCAATGTGAGTCCCAAAGTGTAATTGGTCCTGAAACCTTGGGGATCTGATGCATTAGAAAGGATATTTGTACCCAATTACGGATGAAGGAACCACTATGGGTTTCTGGTAATCGTGATAGTGGTAACCCAATTTTCATGATTGCAAACAACACAACCCCCACCCATAATAAAACCATTGGTTGGATCCCTCCCATCTACATCTCCTAGAAATCCCAATGAAAAAAACCATAAATGCCCAATATTTATTGCCCCAATTTTCTAGTGTGTTCCATGACGACCCCACCATTTATTTAGTGGGGCATTTAACCAGATGCGTGAATACAGGGACATGCTAATCCAAATATTCCTCAAATTCTAAAATTCCAAATGTTGAGGATAATATATTTACATTATGTTCACCCTTTCTATTTTTGATGATTTCACTAGGGAACCCGATCGTGTGTTGACAGTATGCATGTTCACATTAGTGGAACTATTTCCCCACATTTATGCTTTCCAAATGTGGTTGGATTTCATCCCTTTCAATAGAAATGTTGGCTACATGATCAAAATGGTATGATGTGATGAAAGTTCCTCCTTCCAAGGATTCCTCCTAAGAGATCATTTCCTAGTTTGAGTTTCCCACATTGATTTAATTTATGTTTCTATAATTAATTCTTGTTCCATATCATTGTTGACACTGGTTAATTATACCCCTTCAATCTGAATGTTATACTTTCATCTAGATAGGGCAGCAAACTTCAGTCAAGAGAGTTTTCATTTTGGGAATTGTTGTGAATGTCTGGATATTTGGTACGTTAGGAACCTATAAACCATATTTGTGGGAGAGCATCTTATATGAGTTGTGGAACCCAAGGTATCCCATTTCAATCTTAAGGTAAAGACTTGAGGGGCATAAATCTTCCAAGGATTTTTACCTATGGAATCACATGTTCTTTATGAGGTAGTTATTAGGGTGAAGTCAGAAGTTCTACATCATGTGGAGATTTATCATAATATAGGTTAGATTGACCACAAAATCTCTTGGAGGTGGATTGAGGTGGTGAATCCCTAGGATGGAACACCAAAATGTTTACCAGTTGCATAAAAACACGCCATAGAGGAATATCTGGAGTTCTGGATCAGAATACCACTTATGGAATATCCATGAGGTATGTCCCTAGGAGGGAAGATGTCACACATATAATTATAACATACACCATGTGTAGGTGGATAGATAAGGTTTATCAAAATGACTCTTGAGGTGGATCATGTTGGTTTGTCCCTAAGAGGGAAGATGTCCCACATGAGAGGTTTACCATTGGATCAGAACACTCCATGGAGGAGGATCCAGAAGGTTGATCAGAAAACCACTTGAGGAGAATAAGAGATTTGTGTCCTTATGGGGGATCACCATGAGTTCACCATGGCTAGGATTTAACCTTATTGAGGTATCCTACATACCATTTCTAGAATACAGTGATCAAAGCCAATGTAGTTTGAAGCCATAGTTTAAGGTTATGTGACATGACTCATCCATAAAGTTTAACGTCATGTGGAAAAGAAGATTGTGTCATGAAAGTACCATAAAAATGAGATGATGTGTGGATTATTTATATATTTTTTCTTTTATAATTGGTTTTGTATTAGATGGGATTGCACGGGTCTTATGCATTCAGCTACCCAGGTGCTTTTTGTAGCAGCGATGAGGTGGATATGGCTTACATGTAGTATCTTACAAGATTATATCATTCCATGTGAGTGTTAGAGATGTCATTTAGTTTGTACGAGGTGAGGGGATCATCTCATACCAATCATACATGGATCATTATGTCATTATTTGATAGGGTAATACTATTGTTTTATGCCATGTGTTGAAGATGTTTTTGTACTGTTTAACAACATGCATCTAGGATGTGGGACTGGGCAGTTTTGTGTCATGCATCTCAGATGTGGGAAGACTCACTCATTACCCATTGGGCTTACATGAACATCACACATGTTCTTTTAGAAGAGGAATGGAATTAGAACTTCCATGAAGGAGTGGTCATCCATGGGATTCATGTTACTATCCCAATTTTTAAAAGAAAATGGTGTTATAATACCTATTCTTAGAAGAAAAAGGTAGGTTCAGGGCTTCAGACACACATGGGGTGAATTTGGAAAACACATAAAGTTAGAGAAATGGTCACATAGGGACTCAACGTGCAACTGAAATAGTCTCATATTTGTGTGGGGGTCCTGGGTACACATCCTTTTCAAAAGGCTACATGTAGAAAGGAAGAATCATGGATAGGCCCATGAGAGGGTTTTCATGAACCTTAGGGAATGAAAGATAGGTTTTTTTAAAGGTCAAATCCATAAAAAATGTAAGGGGATCCAAAAAAGACTATACTTCAGGATGCATGATACCCCTTCTTTGATGTGAATTATTGAGTTAGAAAGGTAGTGAATCGTGAAGGATGAACAGTTCATGAAGCCTCAAGTTCCACCGGGGGCCTTCTTCCTTCATGAAGGTCTTGGTACTTAATTAAAGGCATATCCACCTTGGGTTGAGGATATTAAAAGAATAAGGGAATTTTTTTTTTCAAATCACATGTACCTTGGGTGATCCATTTTCCTTTTGTTCAAAAATCATATGATGTTTGTGAATCAGGAGTGATATTGGATGTTCAAGGGTTGTGTGTCACCCTAAAAAATCTGAACTAATATTTTATTTATAGATAATGTATTTCATGAATAGTGGAGGTCTTAGAAAAGAGGAATGAGTTTCATGATGGGGGAGTGTCTCTGATAGTCCAAGAGGCATGTTCATGGAGATCCCTATCAATCATTCGTGTGCTCATGAGGAACTCTGTGATGTTAACAATCATTTTGTGGATGTTTCTGTCAATCTTTCACATGTTTGTGAGGTAATTTTATCATCTAGAGATCTTTGTGAGCTTCTACCATTCATGAAGAAACCGAGATTCCAGATTAAGTCTCTTTAAGAGGTATTTTCTTCCATTTGCGCTCACATTCACACCAAAATAGTCATTCGTTCATAGAGAATTCCTAGGATATGTGAATTTTAGAATCATTAAGGATCCTATGGTTTTTTATATAAAAAATGTCTCACTGAAGGGATTTTTTCACCAACACTTCAGCGAGAAGACTACATCTTTAAATGCTATTCCATGTGCTAGGTAATTCCACTCAAGAAGTTGCAACTAATTTGACCCATAGGAAACTACTTATTCTATAAGCATGAAAAAAATCTCACAACTCAACACTTGAGGTATCATAGTACACTATATATATAATATTAGGCTCTAGATGAATAAAAACCTAGGTTTTAATCAATTTCCTCTTTATCTCAAGGAATACTTCCTCATATTGTCTAGACCACTCAAGATTTACCACATTTTTTGTTAGCTAAATCATATTTTCATCCAATGAGAAGAATTATTTGATAATGATTTGATTGTATCCCACATGACCAATGAAACTTCTTTTCTCAATCACAATATTATAATTTATCCAATACATCATTTCCTATTCCTTCTATAGGTCCACAAAATTTCATATATTAGAAATCACATAACTAGGGAAATGGACCTCATAAAAATGATTCATTTTTATATTTTAGAATAAATATAATGTTCTCAAAGTGTTCTCAGAAAAATATAAAGTTTCATAGAATTAATATATAATTTATTGGTCTAAATCAAGATATCATCCATGAATATAATGTAAAATGTGTCAAAATATGGATGAAAAATAATATTAATGAAGGCCATAAAATCTGCTAAAGATTTTTTTCAACCGTGAAGGCAAAAAATGATACACATGATGTCTATATCTACTCCTAAACTCAATATTCGTAATCTCCTCCTCAGTAACCCAACATTGATTGTAACCCAGCTGATGATCAATATTTGAGATCCTCAAAACACCCCATAGATGATAAAATAGATCAATAATCCTAGGTAAAGTCTACATATTCATCAATGATACCTAAATTATCATTATCTAGTTCACATTAACACATATAATACGATTTTACTTCTTAGAAAACAATATGGGAGAACACCAAAAAGACATTCCCATTATGATAAATCCATTTCCTCCAAATACTCTTACTTCACCTTTAACTCTGTAAAAAATAATTGGTGTCATAACACACATAGGAATTGATATTAGTTAATACCCATTAATAAGAGAAATATCCAAAATAACTACCCTATTTGGAAGAATAATTGAAAAATTATATATTGAAAAATCATGATAATGATCCACTACCGGAGGGAAGATAGGAAGGGATACTATTGATATTGTTGTAAGATCCAATTATACCACATTTACTATGATCACATTGATCTAACTCAAGTCTAATCCCATCATACATTATTCATGATTCAACCCACATATCAAAAAAAATATTTTCTATAGGAATTGTAAAATATACACATCACTAGTAGTAGTTGATATGATCTTGATAACATGAAAAAGATTTCATTCTAAATATCCCATTGAGACTAGTTGATACAATGATCATGAAGTAATATAGATTTATATTCCTAGTAAAAATTAATATCTATTTAGGACCACATTTTAGATGGTCTATGTTATTTATCAAGGGTGTTTTGGGAGAGAGAAGCTCTAAAGGTAACATATGCAGTAAATAAAGTCAAAAAACAACAAAATAAGGTATAAATGAATTGGGATCTTCAAAATAAAATAAAAAACTAGGTATAATATAGGTGAAAAAAACCTATAAATATATAATGTCCCCAAATGGTGGTTAGAACCCCATCCATTCCATAAATCATGCCTATCTTTGGGGATTCACTTGCCTAAGTTGCTAATATATTTGGTGTCGGTATTTTCTACTATTGAGGAGCCATGCATGCACCCTAACCTATGCTCCTAAAATAAAGAAATAATATCTTAGGAAAACATTATTTATGGAAACCCATCATTCCACATTGGTGATACTTTATAGGTGGTTTCATGCATGATATGCCGAATTGTCCCTTCTATCCAAATTTACAAAACATAGTAAAACATTCCCCTATAAAGGGAGTAATAGTTACCCTATACTACTCAACCTATCTTCTACCTTTATATACTTCCTAAACAATCTTCTTACTAATAAAAAAGGAGGTACCAAATGTGCACTACAATGCCCAGTCATTTTTGCACACCAAGAAAGAGGAAAGAAGAAATATTTTTCTTTTCTAAAACCATATGAAATTATAGGCACTTGTGAAGAACCTGTGGATATTTTTTTATATTAAAATCCCCTAAACTAGTATATGATCTATATAAATAGGACAATATCAAAATTAGTATTCGTATACACCTTATTAACATCAAAAATAGAACATAAACCAAAAAAATATGTGTGATGAGATGAGTAAGAAAAAAACTAGTATTGTCCAGTGTTAATGCTCTATAAACTGTTGGGATCAATATAGATTCAATATGTTGGTAAGGAACCACTAAGATACAAACACATTAAAGGCCTCTAAAGAAATATTCTAACACCTACCTACTTGACCTATAAATCCCCACATCCTCTAGGTGGATTCATACTGTATAAACATTATAGGATTCACCTTTCTATCTCTATGAGTCCTTAGTATATCAAATTTTCCCTTAATAATATCAATTGAGTCCCTAGAATCCCTAGAACCAAAAAATCTATTTAATGTTATCAGATACCAGAGATGAAAGTTCTTATACAATTCTACCATCTTCCCCAGCCCCCCACCACTATAAGTGGGTGGAAATCAGAAATACCACAAGACGGGGTTGTCTTACTAATTGAAAAACTAAAAAAGGTAATATATATAACTGAGTTATATACTTATGTATATAATATTGTTGAATAGTCATGTAATCCTAAAAGGGTGAAATCTAGTATCTTTATGGTGGAATTTTTTATCATTCCAAATAAATATTATGAACACCTATAAATTGTTTTTAAAAGAACATAGTAATGGTTTATAAGGAACACATATTAGATTTCAATCAGAATACCAAACCTAGAAGACACCGAATAATAAGGTATAAACCTACTACTTCTAGAAAATGATTAACATAGTTATCCATACCTCCATTTTATTTAGAAATATAAATATATATATATATCTTATTATTATATGAAAGTTCAACCAATCCATTTCAACATAGATGTATCACAATAACATAGAAGATATATGTATTACTAAAAACTAAGTAAAAAATAAGGGAATTCATTATAGAAAAACTATACAATACTAAATAGGTATATATATGAAATTTCATCCTATGTTCCTACTTATGAAGCTTGAACACATCTAAATATCCTAAAACATTATGATAAATTCCATCACATTTCACTCATAAGTCCATTACACATGATCTTTCTTGCCACATGGAAACTCACCTATCTGAGTTCCATATAGAATCTCTCATTTCTACTATATATCCCAAATAAAATAAAATAAAACTTAATCATTTTATATGATTTTGTAACACCCGACCTAAATCATCGGGTCTGAGATAAAGTTCCATATTACTTCATAAATTCCTCCCCAAAATCATGAACCTTATGAATATAAATGAGGGTCTAGTGTAATGCAGGTAGACTATAACCATTGTAATAATTACCAAAACAGGTTAATACAA
Source organism: Viscum album (assembly GCA_963277665.1). Lineage (NCBI taxonomy): Eukaryota > Viridiplantae > Streptophyta > Magnoliopsida > Santalales > Viscaceae > Viscum > Viscum album. The sequence continues at coordinate 2,059,788,255 of OY728126.1, read as the reverse complement.
CATAACTATATTTCCAAATAAAATATGATATTAAAAAACACAGTTAAATGTTATAATATAGGACCTGAAAAGTCAGAATTTATAATAAATGGATCCCTAATGTGGTTGTTCAATAAGTAAAATAGTGAAACTAGAAATAAAAATAAATAAATAAAATAAAATTATTTTTGAAACCATCTAAAATAAATCCAGGTATGACATCCATCTCCCATCACTACACTCTTCGCCAACAAATTGTACGGGTCCTTCCCTTTTCCATGTCCTAGTAAAAAAGAATGAACATGCACTATGGTTCACATTTTGGGTGTGATTATCTACCCAGTAGGACAAAAAATGTATCTTTATCATAATTTCACAATTATATGGAGGTGTATGACATGATGTATAGTAAATTTTCACTCAATAATGATATCATCGATGAACCATGAACTAATGAGTTGTCCATGTTGTCACAAACCATAGTTAAACCTTCTTCGATGCTATGATGGATAAATATCACATATATTCATTATGATGACTTAGATTATACAATGTAACTCAATATAAAAAAATGGAAAATTCAAATTCCTCATTTATGGATGAACTCTATTCCGGGATTAAAATACATGGATCTCACATTTAAGGTGACTACCTACCTACATTCAATGGTACACACATGTAACAAAACAAAAAAATGGGCTCTCTATAAAATGTATGGAAGTTCCCCGTTAGTAGATCATACGAATATATATACATCCATACAGTATATTATGTAATTTAATTCAAAAAAATGATAAGATATAGAAATAACAATCTAATATAGTGCCTTTCCCAATTAGTCATGTTTCCCAAGTTCCCCATTTAATGAGTTGACTAAATTCACTAGAGCCACCTATCTACCTGAACACTAAAATTGATATTCCACTAGATATGACTAAAAACACAAGGAACAAAATAATAAGGATAAATATTTCACAATGAGTAATTACATGGTCTATTGAATATTAAACAATTAATAAATGTCATTACAAGTAACAACACAACATTCTAATATCCCATGCGCTATGAAATACAAATTAATTAATACACAATATAGCAAGGAAATTAAAATCTATAAATGTAGGGTATCACTGGATTCCATATATTTGTAAAATGTACTAATCCTGGAAGGGTCCATATATATAAATAAACAAAAACTAGATATGGTAAATAATTCCAAATAATGCTCCATGGTGGTAAGGAATTCCTAAATTTAGCAGGTTAATGACATACTCTAAGGATTTGATAATGAACAATACATAGATCGTGACCACATTCCAATGTTCACTAGAACATGAACTAATTCACAATTTTGAGTCAGTATATATAGAATTATAGGGTTAGGTAATTTTTTTAGATGATATATAAATTTACATAACAATAATAATACACCATCAACAGTACATCTAGGATCAATCATGGAGAGGCCAGAAATATTATAAATGCGTCACTAATCTATCAATAAATAACAAATTACCCATTACATCAAGGTGATGATCCATATTATTATTCGTTATATCATAGATATACAATCAATTCCAAAGAAAGAAGAATAATTTAGCCAAGAAGGGTTGTATCTGACATAAAATTATTCCTTCAATGAATCGGGACTTTGATATTCCAAGAGGAGGGATAGAGGATGATAAAGGAACCATACGAGAGCTCTTAAATAGTTGTTTTCTAAATTATAGGTGATTTTGGGATAGGATTAGTTAAATAAATAGTTTGGTCTGAAATCATTAAAATTCAATTAATGACGGCCATTTCTAGGTGCCACTGAAAAGATGAAGGGTTGGAAGAACAACTAGGGGCAAAGGGGATCTGTAGAAATATAGACACCACTACCACCACTACATGATATAGAGTTCCATACACCAACTTAAATGTGTACTTGTTTCATCATCCATGTATCCTATAAATCCTATAACCCATGAAACAAAAATATGATTATCTTTTCCAATAAATCAGTCCTCTGATAGAGAACAACTAGAAAAAATATGTAATTATTTGAAAATTAACTTACCATGAAATTTGGGGATGTTATAGTATATCAGACTCTAAAATGTAAATTTCTTCCTTAGAACCAGATTCAACACAGTAACCACTATGGAACCAATAAACCTCCCCACCATTTTATCTTTTCTCATTGATCTGGACACACCACAGAACTTCTATGTAGATGTTATAATGCCTTTATGACCTATAGAACAATCATTTCATACTTCCCCATTTCACATATGGATTCCACTAAGAAACTCCATGAACCATTATTTCTAAAATATCCAAATATATGACACATACACTATTACATTATTAATTCTCTAAATTGGTTTTCAATACCCCCATTCCATAAATTACTAAAAATGTCTAAAACACAACACCAACAACAAGTTAAAAACTTTTTACAATGTATTATCCCTCTCTAAAATGATTATTTAAGCCCGCAAGAAGAAAAAAATCACATTTTTTCACTAAACTCCATGAATAAATCCTCTAAACACCTATGTCACCCAAATAATAATTTAGAGGATTAGTTAGATTTGAGAATCTACAATTTTTTCCTCTCTTCTGATTCCCAAAAAATAATGTATGAAAAAATAAGAAAAAAACATTAAAATTAGAAAAGGATACACCATAAGACATACCTATCAAAGAGGAAACTCACCATCACAAAATTAATAATCACTGAACAAGGATAAAAACAAGAATTACTCCAACAAAAATTAAGTCATCTCAACATCATTATAAAAAAACTCAGGATAACATATGATATTAATCCTGAATCAATTATTCTCATTCCCACAAACAGTTATATAAGACACTATGCCACCATAGGACTTGAATAATGAAATGACATGACTACATAGAACCATATACAATTGATTCTGAATCACAATATGGCATCACTGTTAACATCACATAATCCTTAATATCTAGCTTTTTCTAATCAATTATTTTTGATCCCTTGTGAATATATTGCTAGATTGGAATCACATGAAGTATATAATGAAGTTTATCATCTAAGAAGATATAACCATCTTATATGAAACATAAATTACAATCTACTACACCTCAAAATTTCTAAAAAATAACTAATAATGTATACTTTCAAGACCAAACCTACATTATATATGATTGGGAGAAAACATCAAGAATACAAGATCTCTAACCTTAAACGATAGAGATCACCTCCTATGATAAGCATAAATATTATTATGGTATTGATATTTATTAATCTACCCACAAATAAATTATACCCTCTTTAACATACATATAACCAAATATATCCAAGAATCATGGACTCTCCAATCTTGGTCTAGAGTAGTATAAATCTGTAAGGTTGTCCATACAAATCATTGAATGGATCCATAAAAATAGAATTATTAAAAATGTTATTATAATAAATATCAACCAATGTTATGTTATACACCCACATAATTATGAAATACATAACATATGTATGAAACATGACCTCTATTTTTAGGATCAATCACTTAATCCGACAATCCATCTGATGATGAGATGTTGTTATAATTTTGAGTTGAGATCTTAAATAATGTTAAAAAACCAGAAACACTCATCATGTTAAATTATTATATTTATAATATATGATCATATTTAGAAACCAATGAGGCTTAAAAATATTCTCCACAACTATATTTTCTAAGGAATCCATCACACTAGAAACTTTTATTTCCACGAAATTTGTTGAATTCATAAAACAATAAATAATTACTCAAATGATACCACACTATGTACTAGCTTGAGATGAACCATATATAAAATCCAAAAATATTTCCTCCAAATTCATCGTTGGAACATTTAATGGTTGTAATAGAATTCTAGTTACAAGTCTCTTAGATTTAACCCTATAAAAAACCATACACTGAGAAAAAAATCAACAACAAACCTATTCATCACAGGCCACTCGAAATGATTCCTCAAAGAATGGAATATATTAGATATAAAAAATAAAATATGAGAGTTTAGATATGAACGTTATGGGAAACCATATCATGAACTAATGAGATAATTATACAAATACTCCCAAATAAGCACTCAATATTGATTATATTCCGACAACTTTATATGTGTCTTTACATAAAATATGTCGCCACACTAAACATCATCCTCAATATTTCTAATTTAAAATTCCTCACATGATACATCGAGGAATATTTTACTATTATCTAATATGAATGATCATTACCATAGATTTCCTCCATATCAATATGAAATAATTCTAGCTCCTCCATCACTATCAATGAATCTCCAAAATAATGATCAATCCCACCATGAGACTTCTAACTCAACGCGTCAGCTACTACATTACATATCCCTAACATGTAAGATACATATATTTGATATACCTACAAGAAATATTTCCACAACTTTTAATACAGATTAAAACCTCCTTGATAGAATATATAAAATAGGAACTTTTAATTGGTAATTTATATATATTTCACTATAATAAGATAATAGTGAAATAACATCAAAGAGGACACCACATGTGACAAATAAATATCATGGGTGTTTTAGTTGTACTATTAGGTTCACAGTTCATCTGAGATCACATCCCTGTCTTATTTCAATGAAACATAAATTTAGTGAAGATAATAATAAAAAACTCCTCATGCATGGCTGATTTTAAAAAATAAAGATCAAGTGAACTAATTATAATTTTCTTTAACCATTCAAATTATTCATGACAAGGATCATGCATAATAAAGGAATGTTACTTCCTATTTAGTGCTATTAAAGGGGACATTATTTTTGATTAATCAAACATAAAACTTATATGGTAGCATATGAGACCAAAATATATTGATAACTAAAATGACATTCTTAGGTGATATCTATGAAACAATGGCCTTAATTTTTGAAGGATCTATTTCCACACACTGAAAAGAAACTTCATGAGTGATTAAATGCACCTCCCACATTCAAAATATTAACTTTGAAAAAATTATAATCAATTGATATTATTAATGAAATTATAATCCAGTGCTCAAAATATCACTAGGTAACTCTTATGTCCTTAAATAAATGGAGATTTCATTTAAGAATATAGATATAAACTAGTCTAATAACTCGTGTAGAATTGAGCATATTAGTCTGAGAAAAAAATATGCAATTCATGATAGATTAATGCTTGAACATGAAATTTAAAAGCCTAGAGGACATCTAATGTATTTCTTTATCAAATATTCATTCTTAACCCAGATTTATTGATATTAAGATAAACATTTGATCATTATGAAATATCTCTCTCTATTAAATTGATTGATGAAAATAATCAATCGGTTGTAGAGGATTTCGGTTCCTCAATATTACATGATTAAAAGGAAGGTAATAGTTACAAAACTACAAGATAATATGTTCATAAATGGAAAATAATAGTTGAGTACCCAATTGGACATGATGGGATGGACAAAACCATCCATTAATAGATCATTTATATGAATTAGCAACTCTGAAATAATAGAATGTTTAATATGATAAGGACACATATATATTATAGAAAACTATGACACAACTCTACACTGAACTCAATACCATGTTGAGGGGGTAGTGTCATAACCTATTCATGTAAGATATCTTGGAACCCCTCTATGAATATCACAAACACTATTTTATTTACTTTCATTGATCCCAATATAAAATATTCTATCCAAGAATATAGAATCTCTACATTCTCAAGATTTATTAGATGTTCATAATTACTAAGGAAACTGTTTTATAATTGTACACATCCAACAGATATAGGAAACACCAAGGGTGTGGAATGAATCTCTACCTTAATTCATAGTTCTTAAAAAATGTAGGTGCATCATTAGAGTGTGAATATCCCAAATTAAATAATCCACAAGGCATGGTAAATGATTAAATGAAATTAAATCCAATAATCTATAGCCCTTATAACACTATAATCTATATAGAATTAAAACTGACCTTGAATTACAACTCATCCTCATTGGCCCTGATTAAAACCACCACTACGAGCATGCATAACCCAATATCTTAGAGGAAATGGAATATCATGGGTAATCACTCTACCAGATCAATCTACCCTCTAGTTCCAAGAAGCCTAAGGGGACTTCTATAGCTAATAATTCCGAAATTAATACTACTACCTAGGATATATATAAAATTGATCACCTCCACAAATCCACCACCATAGATGGTTTGAAATAGAATCCTCTATTGGTTATGATCTCAACAAGAATAATATAGTGGACCACAAGTCTCAATTTAAGATTGAGAACATTTAAGTTCAATGAAATTATATGATGTAAACTATTACTTGATCCTTGGTGGCTAAAACCGTTATTGGCCTGATAAAAGAGAACTCCTTCTATAACTATACTCTTAAAGAAATTCTGATGACTTCCCTATTGAAATTTTCTATCCTTTTTAACAATCTGTTATAACACCACTTACTTTAGTAATATTGAATGATTTGTTGAAAATGTTGATTGGTTAATATATTGTTGAATTAGAGGATGAAATTCCATCATAAAATTTTGTTCACAAGCATCCTCATAATGAAGAATGTCATGATAAATTTAAAACCATGAGATTTTAAATAGCAATTTTATTTTAAAACTAATGGGTTGAATAATATTCATGAGACCCAACACTAGACCACAAGGAACTATGAAATAATATAAAACCATTAAAATGTAGAAATATAATTGTAAGGTAAAATTATAAATAACTAAATCATTAAATATATGTATAATTAAAAATAAACGTCATTATTAATACTAAGTAGTAGATAAAATTCAATTTGAATAAAAAAATAACTAATAAGAACATTTTATACTAAAAATGTATTTTTTATTAAATAGATAATTTTATGTGTTTATTTTAAGGAACTGAAATCTTTTGGATAGAAGATATTTTTGATATGGATAATATATTAACACCAATCTAATTCATAATTGAAACATAACAATAATTAAAATTGATAAAATTTAAGAAGATATATATTTAGGTTTGATTTATAAATATAAATTCTAAAATTTTGAATTAGAATTTGAAAAGTTCTTTTATTTAAGGATTTATAATGATAATATTAGTTTGGGGTGACTTTTTCATATTTTTATTAGAAGATTTCTTTTTAGTCGAATTGTAAAAAATAACGCTTTTAAAAATATCAGGACTTTCAAATTTTTTTTTAGAATTATGACATTGAAATTTTAGAAACACATTTATTGAAAAAATATTCATTTTAAAAGAGATATTAAAAATTTAGAAATATTTATTTTTTTAAGACATATTTTAATATTTTTGATCTTATATTATGCTATTCTCAATAATAATTTTTAAAATGTTCAATAATTATCTATTTGAAAGTAATTTTTATCAATTTTTTAAAATCAACTTAATAAAATGGATTTAAAATTTTGAATTATAAGTTCAATATTATTTAATAAGTAAAATTTCATTTATTCTCATAAAAATGATATTCTTAGGTAAAACCTAGTTATAATAGTAAATGTAAAAAGTTTAAATTTTGTATACTAAACTGGTAAAATATGAAAAATGTATAAAAAAATATTTTTAATTGATTGGATGAGGTTTTACTTGGAATAAACTTATAACCACTCCATTATTGTACAATTTTGTGTTTATTTGAAATGTAAAATAGGTTATCTCTTTATATTGAAATGATATGACAATAAAAATGTCATTCTCCCCAATTATAGAAGGTACCTCTCACCACCCCTTCATGAACACACACAAATTTCGGTATCACCATGAATATTTTACCTTTCTTATGTCCCTGGAATAATATATAAATTTTTTAATATTTATTGAACATGATATTTACCTAATTCCTCCATTTCTAAGAAATTATCCAATGTTTGCTCAATGTTCTCATTATAAGTACAATCATTTAGCTAATATTGTTTAATTGTTATTTTTTCCATTAAAATATATTTTTTACTATATTATATGTTGACTTAAGTATTTATATTATAGTAAATTTTTTCATATGTTCATAATAACTATAAAAACCTTTCCATATATTCCTTAATTCAAATAAAAAAATCATTTGTGTGTTTGTAAGGACTGCTTCCTCCATGATGTAACGTACCTGATTTTTCATCAAGATTATTTCTTATATTTTATAATCTCATAAAATTAGTTAATTTTTTTAAAATATTGAAAAATATCATTATTCTTCTATAAAAAATATATTAATTAAAAAAGAAACGAATTAAACGAACATGCTTATCCATTAATTATATTATGTTCTTCTTTAGGTTGATTTAACCACCTACATGAAAATGATATAAAATTATATATTGGATGAGTGTGAGAATATAATTACTTAAAATATATGAGATAAATAATAATTTAATTATTAATTTTTAAATTTAAACATTAATATTAAACTCGCTAATTATGATACCATTGTCCATTTGTTAAACATAAAAAAAACAGAATAATCAATAATTTCACATTAAAGGATCACAACCAAAACATCCATATAAATAAATAATTACATTATCAATTATTATAAAGAATCAATTTTATTACCTTTTATGAACTATTAATGATTAAATATTTTATAATAATAAAGAGTAACTTTTTTATTATGATTCTAATTCAAAAAATCTAAATTAATCATAATTGGTATTGAGAATATATAATAAATAAATTTTACTAACGTATTGAATATTTATAAATGAATCATGTAAAATGTTATATATATGAATACTTTTCTCAAACAGGTAATCAATATATATATATTTTTATATGTTATGTTCAAATAATTTAGAAAAAGTTATACATTTATGTAATGGGTTCTTTGTCTCAAATTTTTATTCTTAATACAAGTGTGGAATTATTCACCATGATATCTTTGATATAGTGTGATTAATTCTTAATGAATATATTTTACCATATTCTTGTAAATCAAGGTGTTTTGTGATCTATATAATTTTATTTCAAGAAATGGATTTTAATTTAATGTATAATAAGGTTTCGAGGGTCTTTGTTAACTCAACACCCTTCAATGATTTATAATACTATCTCTTAATCTTATTTTCTCAATGTTTGGTAGAATACTCTCTATGATTTTATTTCATATCACTTTATCTTAATCTCTAGGTAGAAAGATTTTTTATTTAATGTTTTTATCTTGATGGATTTATTCCTAAAAAAGTATATCATTTTTGAGAACAATTCTTATCCTCTTTGATGAAAATGTCCACTCCTTATCCATATTTTCATTAACACAAATGTTATGATTTATAATTGGAAAAATATGTATCTTTTATCTCATATGGCCAAAATATTTCCCTTCTCATATTTTCAAAATTAATTTCTTTTTCTCTTTTTATGTTGTGTAATTTAAAAAAAGTTATTTCAAAATATTAAAATGGGATTACGTCCTTTCAAAAATTAAATTATTTATCATCCACTTCGAATTTTGTTTGATAAAATTTATGAATTTTCAAGGATCCAATATTAATCATTCCTTCTAAAAAAATAATTTCCATATTTTTAACTCACCTATTTTATAAATACTTTCAAATGTTACTCATAACCTCGGCTTTTTACTACATTGTTTAAAATGTTTAATAAAAACAATGATTTAACAAAAATTATCATCATAATTTCAAAGGTTATTCATTAATGTTTGTGTTATGTTTCTTGTATTACCTTTTAAAATATATCATAATATTTTCTATTGGGGTAATAAACTTGTATAAAATTAAATTCTAGTTTGACATTCCTAATCACCCCTGTAATGAGCCATAAAATTCAAGGGAAATTTTTGTCTTAATTTTCTTTGTAATTTTACAAGAGCGCGGTTTCTGACGGCACCTGATTCCGAGGCCCGGAGTGCTCGGAATCAATTTCCGAAGTTTGGCTCGGGTACATTCAGTGAACGAACGAGCGGGAATTTCAAACTTTTGAACCGGTGCCCGGAATCAAATTCTGAGGGCACCGATGAACTCGCAGCGCCGATATTCGCTTAAGGAGACCTTTTCTGAGGTTGCGTTTATTGCAGGTTGAGAGTTAGTTTTTGGGAATTTAGAATAAGTTAAATAAAATTGTGGAATACAAATTTTATTTAAACTTGTTGGTTATTTTCTCCCAAAGGGAGTTAGAGGTGGGACCCACATTCACTTAACCTCCCTTGGGAGGATTAAGTGTGGTGGGGCCCACACGAATCATAACGCTTCATCTTATCTTTTTTAAACTCCCAATAACCCCTCTTTAATTAACTTGACAAGTTGGGTTATTAAATGGGTTTAGTTCTTTAATTTCAAACCTTTGAATTTCATAATGGTTTGGGTTGTGTAAATAAAATAAGACTTTAGATTATTTTATTTTGGTTAGAATTCTCTATCCACATTGAGAGAATTTGGAGCTTTCATCTTCTTCTTCAAACTTTGACGAAGAACGTGAAGAACTTTCAGACATCGACGAAGAACGCCACGTTCTCGGGAACCGTCTTCCGCGACGCCATACCCCGCGACACCGACGACGTCTCCTTCCGCGTCATCTCTTCTGCGACGGTTTCCCGCGATGAAATTGCCGTCAAAGAGCTTCGAATCCTCGCTTCACGACATCGACGTCCTTTTTCCCGCGATGCCGACCACCGCGACGCTCGTCTTTCGCGGGTCGTTGACGAACATCGTTCTTGAAACCCACGCAGGGGTTTGTTGTTGATTATTTATTTATTCTCGTTCTTGGTTCTAGCATGACAATCTTGAGGATAAATGTTTATATGCTGTCATCTAACGAGAGGGGGGCCGGACCGCACAAACACGGCCGAAACCCCCTCCTTTGATCTCAAATATTTTTGCGGATGAAACGAAATGGCGTGGTGCCGTCGCACCACGCGGGAATCACAAGGCTATTATTGTGCGGCGCCGTCGCGCCGCGCCGCAGAAAGATTATCAAGAATGAGACACCGTCGCGCTGTGTCGAAGGAAACCGAAGGCACCGCGGCCGGAGCGGGGCCGCGGCGGAGGGGCAAGTTGTCGTCGCACCACGCCGGACGAAGAAGGCCGCGGCTGGTTCCGGGCCGCGGCAGAACGAGAAGACTGACGGCCAGCCGGGCTTCCAGTGTCGGAATCCGGAAAGGGGACCGGCCTCGCCGGTCCCGTTGAGGAAGAACCGGCCGGCCAGGTCGGGCCGACCGGAAGTGAGGCAAAACCGGGGGAAATTAATTCCCCCGGCCAGCCAAAATGGCCCCCCATTAAGAGGGGGGCTGGTTTGACAAAGGGGGGCAGGCGGCCCCCCCGTTTTTCTCAAATGAAGGCCCCCACGTGGGGGGTGGGGGGGGGGGGGGCGTTTGATCCAAGGCGCGGCATCCAGCCGTGCCGCCAGCAGAGGAGGGCGGGGGCCTTGCCCCCCGTGCGTGGCACCCGAGCGGCGCCCCGGCAGCGCCGCCGCACCGGGCCGCGCCGGACCGCACCGCCGGCCGGGCCGAGTCGGACCCGGGTCGGGTCGACCCGGTTCAGGCCGACCTAGGGGGGGGGGGGGGGTCGGGCCGGTTCGGCCCGGACCCGGACCCCCCGTTTTCGAATCGACTTCGGTCTTTTGCCTATAACATGAGCTACGGACCTCCGATAGATGAACCGTCAGCGGTGATGCGATCCTTGGATAGAGACGGTCGATTCGGTATATCACACTCAAAGTTTCGGAATAGTTTGAGTTCGGCCGGGTTAGTTCGTACACGAAACCAACCGGGCCCTCGGAGCGGAAACGCTCATATCTTGAGCTACGGACGTCCGATTGACGTGTTGTCCGCATTGTTGAGTTCCTCTTAGTGAGACGGATCTTTTGGCATACTCCTACCAAGGTTTGAATGCAGGTGGAGTACGGTCGGGTCGGTTTTTCCTTAAAAAAGAACCGGACCCCTGGGACGAAAAAGCCAATAACTCTCAGACCGGGCGTCCGATCGACGCGCCGTCTGTTGCGTTGAGTTCCTGTTGACGATACGGAACTTTTGGATACATCAACTATAGACTATGTGACAGTTGATGTATCAGCCTCTCGGCTCGTGGAGCGGACCCTCCCGAATGAGCTTGCTATGTGCGGGAACCCTAGAGCTGGCTGCGACTGTGACTGCTACTTCTACTGCTACAGTGACTGCGACGACGACAGTACAGAGATCCTTGATGGATTCGACGACGACTACAACACTCAGCGATCCTACGTGGATCAGTGCTACAGGTCCTGTGTGGGCCCGATCCTGTGTGGGTCTGATCCTGTGTGGGTCTGCGCTCAGCGGTCCTGTGTGAACCAGCGCCTACTGGTCATGTGTGGGCCCGATCCTGTGTGGGTCATTGCGGGGGTTAGTTACCTATCGATCCTTCGTGGGTCCGACGACTTAGATGGATCAGAGATCATCTTTATCGTCTTACGAAGAAGTATACCTGTGTGAGATGAATCTTGTTACTTTCCTGTGTAGATTGTGTTGTGCTATCCTATGTGGATTTCGTTTTGCTTTCCTGTGTGGAATACGTATACTTTCCTGTGTGGACTGAGTTTTACTTGGGCTCGGAGGTTGGAGCATATTGGAATTGATGACTTAGGTATATGTATGGGCATATACCTAAGCAGTGTCGGTTGTTACTTCGTGATTGTATCTTCCTTTGTGGTTTATCCTTTGTGGATTTTGGGAGACCATTAGGGGTCTCGGGGTCCCTACTGAGTAGCTTATACTCACCCCTGCATGGGCTATGCCCGCACTATGTTGTGTTGGTTGCAGACGACAGACAACATTGATCGTGGTTGAGGCTTGCAGAGCAGGACGGTACCTGGAGGTGGACCACTGGGCAGGACGTACTCGGAGTGGACGGTGGGACCCGTGGAGCAGTGGAGCTATCTGTACCCACCCTTCAGGTGGGATCTCCAGTGGACAGCACGGTGTAGCGGCTTTTACTTTACAGTTGCTGTTTTCCCTTTCGAGTTGTACTTTACTTTTAGTTTGGGTTTGTATACTGGCCCATTTACTTTTCCGCACTTTCAGTTGTACTATTTTTTTTACTAAGTGTTTACTTTTCCGCTTGCTTACTCTGTGGTGTTTGTTTACTTTTCAAAGGAAATGCCTTCCCTTTTTACCGGGAATTAAGCCTTGGTGCTAGTCTCCAGCCCCTGGCCTATGGAAGACGGGCTTGGGGTAGTCACGACATGGGTCCCGAGGGCGGGTCGTGAAAAATTGGTATCAGAGGAGTTCGGTTCTACCGCGAAATCTGATCTTTTCTATGTGAAGCAATAATGTTTAGCGTGTTGAGTGTGGTTACCAGTCCAGGGAGTCCAGTGTTGGTGCGGCGGCTGACGTATCCGTACACCAGGACCGTGACTACTGATTTCCGACTTAATGCACGAAAACATTGATTGCGTGTGTGTTTCAAAGTTTTCTTTGTGATAACATTATATCAGCTCACCAGGTATACTGTTCTGACCGTGGCGCACCTATTTCCTTTTCAGGATGGCCCCACTACGGCAGCCAGATAGGGTTCCGAGAGTCGAGCGTGACGACAACCCATCGAGCGATGAGGCCTCGGTGCAGGGCCCTTTGTCAACAGTGGCACCAGCGGTAGCTCAACCCACCGAGCCACCGATGCTTCCAGCACCAGCCGCGGATGATGCACGTCGCCTTGGAGCTATACACGAGTTCCAGTGCCAGCGACCGCCTAGGTTCCGTGGGGAGACAGACCCCTAGGTAGCAGAGTACTGGCTGGAGGCAGTTGTACGAGTTTTCAGGCTAGTGAGGACACCTGCAGACCTCATGGTGATCCTCGTTGCGAGCCTACTGCACGCAGCATCGGGCTGATGGTGGAGTTTGATGCTCCAGTTGCACAATGAGGCATCTCTACTTTGGATGGACTTTGAGAGCCTCTTCCTCTCATAGTTCGTCCCATCGACCTTTCGTGCGGTGCGTATCCAGGAGCTTCTTCAGCTGCGGCAGGGCAGCATGACGGTCGCTCAGTACTCGGCGAGATTTACTGATCTCTCGCGCTACTCGACCGACATGGTACGAGACCCATTCTTCCGGGCCCGGACCTTCGAGCAGGGTTTGAGACATGAGATCAGGGCATCACTGATCTCCCTCAGCATACCGACTCAGACAGGAGTACTGGAGCAGGCTCTTTTGATCGAGAGCTTCCTTGCTAAGTCTATACCAGCACCGCGACCCACCGCAGGGGGGGCACGTGGCAGAGTCATCTATAGCAGGTTCACCTTCACCGGCGAGAAAGGAGCCTTTGCAGCATAGGATGGACTTCCGCGGAGGAGAGGACATCCCATCACTCATCAGTTGGCTAGGCTCATCCTTGGAGCAGTTGACGTGCGGAGTCCTGGTTTTCCTGCAGTGGTGGATCAGTTTGCGGACGTTTTTCCCGACGATGTTCCAGGGCTACCTCCTCGCAGAGAGGTATAATTTTATATTTACGTGTACCCCAGGATAGCCCCGATATCCACTCCAGCATATCGGATGGCCCCCACCGAGCTTCGAGAGCTACGGGTACAGTTGGAGGACTTGCAGGGAAAGGGGTTCATCCGACCCAGTGTTTCACCCGGGGCTTCCCCGATATTGTTCGCCAAAAAGGCGGACGAGAGCTTGCGAATTTGTGTTGAATATCGTCGCCTGAACCAGGTGACAGTGAGGAACAAGTATCCGCTACCGAGGATTGATGACCTCTTTGATCAGCTCAATGGAGCACGGTGGTTCTTGAAGATAGACCTTAGGTCAGGCTATCATCAGCTCAGAGTCAGAGACGAGGACGTGCAGAAGATGGCCTTTAGATGTTGGTATGGCCACTATGAGTTCTTGGTTATGACTTTCGGCGTAACCAATGCTCCAGCAGTGTTCATGGCCCTCATGAACAGGATCTTTCAGCCATACCTCGATCGATTTGTCGTGGTATTTATCGACGTCATTCTGATTTACTCGACGACTGAGGAGGAGCACGCCTACCACTTGCGAGTTGTACTAGACACACTCCGAGAGGACCAGATTTATGGTAATCTCTCAAAGTGCCAGTTCTGGATACGTGAGGTCCACTTCTAGGGACACATTATCTCTGAGGCGGGAGTTGCAGTGGATCCTGCGAAGATTGAGGCTATGTTAGCATGGAAGCCACCCAGGAGCGTGACTGAGGTTCGGAGTTTCTTGGGACTAGCTGGATACTATCGGAGATTCATGCCAGACATCTCTAGAGTTGCGGCACCACTCACATCTTTGAAGAAGAAGGGGAAACACTTCGCGAGGTCAGACAGATGTCAGCAGAGCTTCTAGGAGCTACGACAGAGATTGACCAGCATACCTATCTTGAGGTTGCATGAGGAGGGAGTAGGGTACGTAGTCTACTACGATGCATCAGGGACCGGAATCGGATGTGTTCGGATGCAGGAGAGGGAAGTGATCGCCTATGGATCACGTCAGTTGAGGCCGCATGAGCAGAACTATGCTACCCATGACCTGGAGTTAGCAGCAGTGGTCTTCGCTTTGAAGACATGGCGACATTACCTGATGGGCGAGCGTTTTACAGTCTTTTCTGATCATCAGAGTCTCAGGTATATCTTCTCGCAGAAGGACCTGAACCTGAGATAGCGGCGATGGCTCGAGTTCCTCCAGGACTATGACTTTGAGACAGTCTATACTCCTGGGATGGGGAACGTAGTAGCCGATGCCCTCAGCAGGAGGACGGGAATTCACCTACTTGAGGAGGCGACGGAGCAGCTAGCCTCTTTGCAGATATCCTTCGTGGATAGAGATGGAGCAGCCTTCCTCCAGTCTCTCACAGTCACCCCTCCACTACTACAGCAGGTCAGAGAGGCAGAGAGTGAGGATGTTGACTGTGAGACACGGCATGCACAGATATCCTCGAGACAGGCACCTGATGGTTTCTCCCTTGGAGCAGAGCACAACATCCTTTTCAGAGGACGTACCATGGTACCAATCACTTTGCGAGAGGAGGTGCTGAGAGAGTTTCACACTTCTCCTTTGGCGGTACATCCAGGAGTGGCGAAGATGTACCAGGATCTCAGACGACATCACTGGTGGCCGGGCATGATGAAGGTTGTGGCAGAGTTCGTTTCTCGATGCCTCACCTTCCAGCAGGTGAAGGCAGAGCATCAGGTACCAGTAGGCTTGGTACAGCCCTTGGAGGTTCCAGAGTGGAAGTGGGACGACATATCTATGGACTTTGTGACTCGACTTCCACGCACTTCCAGAGGCCACGACTCCATTTGGGTGATTGTTGACCGACTCACCAAGTCGGCACACTACTTACCCATTAGAGAGAAGGGATCAGTGGAGAGATTGGGATGTCTCTACGTTCAGGAGATTGTGCGGCTCCACGGTGTGCCATCATCTATCGTCTCCGATCGAGATGCTCGCTTTAATTCCCGGCTTTTGAAGTGGTTACCGGAGGCGTTCGGGACACAGCTACGTCTGAGCATAGCCTTTCACCCTCAGACGAATGGTCAGACGGAGAGGACCATTCAGACTCTCGAAGACATGCTCCGCGCATGTGTCCTCGACTTTGGTCATAGCTGGGAGGACCACCTACCCTTGGTGGAGTTTGCGTACAACAACAGCTACCACTCCACCATCGATATGGCACCGTAAGAGGCGTTGTACAACCGACCTTGTAGATCTCCTTTGTGCTGGACAGACCCTGGGGAGTCAACACTTGTGGGACCGGAGATGGTCCAGGCCACGACAGAGAAGGTCCAGGTCATCCAGGAGAGGATGAGGACAGCTCAGAGCCGGCAGAAGTCATACGCTGACAAGAGGCGGAGGCCACTAGAGTTCGAGGATGGCGACCACGTCTTCTTGCGGGTCTCACCTTGACGTGGTATACGGAGATTTGGCCGAGGCGGCAAGTTATCTCCGCGCTTCATCGGACCCTTCCAAGTCCTCAGCAGGATTGGCGAGGTGGCTTATCGCCTGGCTCTACCACCTCAGTTGCACCGGGTGCACGACGTCTTCCACGTATCTCAGCTAAGGAGATACGTGCACGACCCGACGCACATCATTGACCATGGGGAGCTTGACGTTGACGATGGGGAGACTTTTATGGAGGTCCCGGTGGAGATAGAGGATCAACAGGAGCGGGTCCTACGTGGGCGATCGATTCCTCTTGTGTGCATCAGATGGCAGCACAGGAACCTCTAGGAGAGCACATGGGAGCGGGAGGCTCAGATGCGTGCTCAGTACCCTCATTTATTTCCCTAGTTTTTGATGTATCTTTACGAGGATGTAAATCCCTGAGGTGGGAGTAATGTAAAGACCCGTAAAATTAAAGGGAAATTTTTTTCTTAGTTTTCTTTGGAATTTTACAAGAGCGCGGTTTCTGACGGCACCTGATTCCGAGGCCCGGAGTGCTCGGAATCAATTTCCGAAGTTTGGCTTGGGTACGTTCAGTGAATGAACGAGCGGGAATTTCTAACTTTTGAACCGGTGCCCGGAATAAAATTCCGAGGGCACCGATGAACTCGCAACACCAATATTCTCTTAAGGAGACCTTTTCCGAGGTTGTGTTTATTGCGGGCTGAGAGTTAGTTTTTGGGAATTTAGAATAAGTTAAATAAAATTGTGGAATACAAATTTTATGTAAATTTGTTGGTTATTTTCTCCCAAAGGGAGTTAGAGGTGGGACCCACATCCACGTAACCTCCCTTGGGAGGATTAAGTGTGGTGGGTCCCACACGAAGCATAACTCTCCATATTCTCTTTTTTAAACTCCCAATAACCCCTCTTTAATTAACTTGACAAGTTGGGTTATTAAATGGGTTGAGTTGTTTAATTTCAAACCTTTGAATTTCAAAATTTTTTGGGTTGTGTAAATAAAATAAGACTTTAGCTTATTTTATTTTGGTTAGAATTCTCTAGCCACCTTGAGAGAATTTGGAGCTTTCTTCTTCTTCTTCAGACTTTGACGAAGAACGCGAAGAACTTTCGGACTTCGACGAAGAACGCCACGTTCTCGGGAACCGTCTTCTGCGACGCCATACCCGCGACACCGACGACGTCTCCTTCCATGTCATCTCTTCCGCGATGGTTTCCCGTGAAGAAATCGCCGTCAAAGAGCTTTGAATCCTCGCTTCACGACATCGACGTCCTTTTTCCCGCGACGCCGACCACCGCGACGCTCGTCTTCCGCGGGTCGTTGATGAACATCGTTCTTGAAACCCACGTAGGGGTTTGTTGTTGATTATTTATTTATTCTCGTTCTTGGTTCTAGCATAGCAATCTTGAGGATAAATGTTTATATGCTGTCATCTAACGAGAGGGGGGCCAGACCGCACAAACATGGCCGAAACCCCCTCCTTTGATCTTGAATATTTCTTGCGGATGAAACGAAATGGCGTGGTTCCGTCGCACCACGCGGGAATCGCAAGTCTATTATTGCGTGGCTGCGTCGCGCCGCGCCGTGGAAAGATTATCAAGAATGTGACACCGTCGCGTGGCGTCGAAGAAAACCGAAGGCGCCGCGACCAGAGCGGGGCCGCGACGGAGGGGCACGGTGCCGTCGCACCGCGGCGGACGGCGAAGGCCGCGACCGGTTCCAGGCCACGGCAGAACGAGAAGACCGGCGGACAGCCGGGCCGCCGGTGTCGGGAGCCGGAAAGGGGACCGGCCTCGCCGGTCCCATTGAGGAAGAACCGGCCAGCCAGGTCGGGCTGGCCGGAAGGGAGGAAAAACTAGGGGAAATTAATTCCCCTGGCCAGCCAAAATGGCCCCCCATTAAGAGGGGGCCCGGTTTCACAATGGGGGGCAGGCGGCCCCCCCGTTTTTCTCAAAACCAGGCCCCCACGTGGGGGGGGGGGACGTTTGATCCAAGGCACGACATCCAGCCACGCCGCCAGCAGAGGAGGGTGGGGGCCTTTCCCCCCACGCGTGGCACCCGAGCGGCGCCCCGGCCGCGCCGCCGCACCGGGGCGCGCCGCCGCGCCGGACCGCGCCGCCGGCCGGGTCGGGTCGGACCCGGGTCGGGTCGACCCGGTTCGGGTCAACCTAGTTCGGGCCGACCCAAGGGGGGGGGGGGGGGTCGGGCCGGGTCAGCGCTGACCCGGACATCCCGTTTTCGAATTGACTTCGGTCTTTTTCCCATAACTTGAGCTACGGACCACCAATTGACGAACCTTCAGCGGCGATGTGATCCTTGGATCGAGACGGTTGACTCGGTATATCGCACTCAAGGTTTCGGAATACTTTGAGTTCGGCCGGGTTGTTTCGTACACAAAATCATCCTGGCCCTCGGAGTGGAAACACTCATATCTTGAGCTACGGACGTCTGATTGACGTGCCGTCAGCTTTGTTGAGTTCCTCTTAGAGAGACAGATCTTTTGGCATACTCTACCCGAGGTTTGAACGCAGGTGGAGTACGATCGGGTCGGTATTGCCTTAAAAACCAATCGGGCCCCTGGGACGAAAAAGCCAATAACTCTCAGACCGGGCGTCCGATCGACGCGCCGTCTGTTGCGTTGAGTTCCTATTGACGATATTGAACTTTTGGATACATCAACTCTGGACTATGTGTTAGTTGATGTATTAGCCTCTCGGCTCGTGGAGCGGACCCTCCCGAATGAGCTTGCTGTGTGCGGGAACCCTAGAGCTGGCTGCAACTGTGACTGCTACTGCTACTGCTACTGCTACTGTGACTGCGACAACGACAGTACAGAGATCCTTGGTGGATTCGACGATGACAATAGCACTCAGCGATCCTACGTGGATCAGTGCTACAGGTCCTGTGTGGGCCCGATCCTGTGTGGGTCTGCGCACAACGGTCCTGTGTGAACCAGCGCCTACAGGTCCTGTGTGGGCCCGATCCTGTGTGGGTCATTGCGGGGGTTAGTTACCTATTGATCGTTCGTGGGTCCGATGACTTAGATGGATCAGAGATCATCTTTATCGTCTTACGAAGAAGTATACCTATGTGAGCTGAATCCTGTTACTTTCCTGTTTGGATTCTGTTGTGCTATCCTGTGTGGATTTCGTTTTGCTTTCCTGTGTGGAATACGTATACTTTCCTGTGTAGACTGAGTTGTACTTGGGCTCGGAAGTTGGAGCATATTGGAATTGATGACTTAGGTATATGTATGGGCATATACCTAAGCAGTGTCCGTTGTTACTTTGTGATTGTTTCTTCCTTTGTGGTTTATCCTTTGTGGATTTTGGGAGACCTTCAGGGGTCTCGAGGTCCCTACTGAGTAGCTTATACTCACCCCTGCATGGGCTATGCCCGCACTACATTGTGTTGGTTGCAGACGACGGACATCGTTGATCATGGTTGAGGCTTGCAGAGCAGGACGGTACCTGGAGGTGGACCACTGGGCGGGACGTACTCGGAGTGGACGGTGGGACCCGTGGAGCAGTGGAGCTATATGTACCCACCCTTCAGGTGGGATCTCCAGTGGACAGCTCGGTGTAGCGGCTTTTACTTTACAGTTGCTCTTTTCCCTTTTGAGTTTTACTTTACTATCAGTTTGGGTTTGTATACTGGCCCATTTAGTTTTCCGCACTTTCAGTTGTACTCTGTTTTTACTTAGTGATTACTTTTCCGCTTGCTTACTCTGTGGTGTTTGTTTACTTTTCAAAAGCAATGCATTCCCTTTTTACCAGGAATTACGCCTAGGTGCTAGTCGCCAGCCCCTGGCCTACGGAAGGCGGGTTTGGGGTAGTCACGGCACGGGTCCCAAGGGCGGGTCGTGACGACCCCCTTTGTATAGGCGTAATTTTTCATTCAATGCATTTCCTTTGTGAATACATTTTCCTTAATTCCATTAACTAGAATAAATTTACCTATAAATCCATAAATTTTAGATTTGGTGAAATTATTTAATTAACATTATTCAATTACTATATATGGTGTTAGTTTGGGTTATTCCTGTATATAATTTTATTCCATTTATTAATAGAGAAAATATTAACAATCCATAAATATTTTATTTTTGTAGTGATGTTTAATAATTACTAAGTTATGTTGGTTATGAATTGTATAATTTCATTATGTCATCATATGATGATTTAAATTAATTTAATTACTAGTGGTTGGGGCCCATAATAGATCATTGATATAGTGATATGTTTCATTGGAAAAAATATTCTATGTATTAGGTGTATGTCCGCCAATTTATTTATATTCCTTCATTTTGGTCTGGTTAGAAAGAATATGTCTTAGAACATAGCCTTTATAGTTTTTAATTTCATCTGATAAAGCCTTGAAATGATCAACATTATGTATTACATCACTATGAAACTAGTTTTTCTTACCCCTATGATCATTTATATTGTTAGGTCATCTATGGATTTATTTTCGGATCATGTGATCAGTTATATTGAATAATTTTATTATCATTAACTGGTTGTCTTATTATTCATTCTTTTATGTTATATTATATCCTTGAACAAATTATTTCTATTACTATGTGTTTCAGATCGCCCTTCATATGCTTCCATTTCATCATGTTATGAATAAAACTATTAAACATTATATATCTATTATAATTGAATGTATGATGAATAATTGGGAGATGATGTAGAATTATTATGGATTAATTAGTTTCTTATTTGGTAGAAAAAAATATTGGATGAGAAATTCATTATATTTTTTAGAAAAGGACTTGTACGAATTCTCTATATCTATAAACCTAAAAGTTTATGGGATTTTTTATAATGTGATATTTTCTATAATTAATGTATTTATTGGATGTTCCTTACCATGCTATCACACGAATAATGACTAAGATTCCAAAAATATATCCCATGATATCTTACACTTAAGCTCCAACACTAAAGCCAAAGAAACTCCTATTACCTAGTCTCCTTGAATGTTGAGGAAAGGAACTATGGAAAAATTCTTTTATAACTGCTATCATAAAACAATATATTCTACATGAACACCCATGTACGTGATCTACCTAGGATGAAAAACACCCCTCAATAAATATATGTCTAAATATGATCAAATTCTCTTTATATACATAAATAAAAGTGATGTAAATTTTTTCTTCTCTACCCGTTACTTCAAATTTTTCATTATAGATTTCCCCTTAATTATACACTGAGATATGATAATGAAACTCACCTAGTTTCATTTTCTACAAATCTACTTACACAACATAGAGCCTTCAACGACCAACTAAGGAGTCCATCTACACCTATTTGATGTGAGATTATTGGGGATTCCATCCACTGGAGAAATATAAATAAGAAACAATGACTCTTAATCCAAAAATATATACTTTATTAAAGATCATATTATTAGATTTTGGTTCCAAAATAATTTACCAATTCTAACCTATGTAAAATCAACCATGATTCATATACTACACATATGTTTTTAAACTAAAATTTTCCTAATATTTATTAGAAGGATTATTAATATAAAAGTACTGGTGTTAGATCACCAGGAGACCTAAAACAATAATTTATAACCAATAACCCTATTTTAGGTCACAAAAAATCATGATTTATATTTTTTCCCACTAAAACCATGAAATTATCAACAACTATAAACCCTAAAATGCATCTTATTTCTCATCCATAATTCTGATAACACTCTTCCATGACCCACCTCAAGGGAACCCCTCTTAGTCTAATAAAAATAATGATAGTGTCCCCTATAACAAACCTCTAATATGTAATGGGTTTGTGACTACCAATATGGGTATAAGACACACATAAAAAAGGAATTTCTCCCATAAATCCTATAAATTAATTAAATACCCACCAATCAAAAAAATAACATAATTATAAAAATACTTATTGTCCAAAAATATAATTAATTTCATGCATGAAAAATAGAACACCAAACAATAGGCAAACATAACTTCTATTGAAGAAACCCCATGAACACCAATGATAACTATGATCTATTATAGCCTACCCAAATAACTAACTCCCTCTCACAGATCTATAAAATATAATATATATATCAGGGATAGAATAAAATTATACTCATTCTGTTTCATCCAAATAACTCTAATAAAATGTTACGAGAATAATTCTAATTCATTATTGAATAAATAGTAAAACTAACTCATAACCTTCATCAGGTCCACAACAACCCATCCTTAATAAGTCACAATCACCCCTAACACTCACAAGAATAGTAACTTAATATAAAATAACATATATATATATATATTACATACCCATAACCACTTCCCCACTGGATAAGTTTTCCATAATCCCAAATGACTTACTTAATTGATATCTGATGCCTTAAATATTATATTCATGTTATTATATTTGAACTATATTAATATTTTTATTATAAGTCATAAAAATTCATCAAATAGTGATTCTATATCATCTAATAGTAGAAACTGATAAAGGAATTATAATAGATCAAGGGATTTCAATAAGATGAAGTGGAAGAAGAAGTGAATAATGTAGAGTAGTGGTAGTTGACATATAGATATGAATTTCCCAAAATATGTCTTAACTTATGTTGGTGTAACTCTATTGGATACTTAAGAAACTATATTTTTCTATATAAGAGTATAATATATGATTACAAGGATCAATTGGAATATAAATTAATTTAGTTCTTATGCCATTGGTTTTTACATTTTTTTGGATTCCCATGAAGATCATTAAGTGGTGGAATTCATTCACATAGATAGTAAGTTGGTGCAACTAGGGTCAAATTGATAAACTAGTTTATAAATAGTGTAGTGCAATCACTTGTTCAAAGAAACACATAATATATATCTTTCCCATATTTTTTTAACATAAGAGTAGTATTGTTACTCCCACATAATATTAAGATGCTTCATAACCTGTTATACTATTTTTTATGTTGTTGATGATTATTTTATTTCTTTAACATTTGAGTGTGTTCCAAAAAGACTGTGAGTTCATGGAAATTTGGAAAGAGATGTTGGATTTTAGTTCAATTGTTTTTAAGTTAACAATAGCTAATGGTAGTTTGATAATGTTATAATCATGTTTTATACGTGATGTTGCATAATAAAATTATAGAAATATGGGTTTCGATTACAATAAGTGGTATTTGATATTTAATGTTGACTTTTAGTGAGGTAATTCTCTTTAGAACTTTTTTAGTGGGATTTTACTATAAAAAATTTAATTTCCTTGGAATGTGTCACATTTTAAATAGAAAAAGTTGGATGGGACATACATTGGATTCTATAGAATGTAAATAGATAATTATATGTATCATAAATATAATTAGAATCCACTAAAGGGAATAAAACTGGGAGTAATTGGATAAGTGGATTGGTAAATAATCAACTAAAAATATCCCAATGTATATTCTTAAATAGTAGTCTAGAACATCAAATTTTGTATATAATAGGTTATGAAAACTAATGAAATTATGACCAAACTTACTAACAATTTTAAAAACCTCATGTCATGAAAAATTTATTTTTAATATAGTGATTATCAACTATGAAAACATCATTAGAAAAATTAGTTGAAGATTATGTAAAAGAGATCAATTTAACTCAAATTCAACTTGTATCAATTTGAGTTAAATTTAATGATATAAATCAGTAATTGTTTCATATTTCAATGATACTATAATATTGGGATGTGATGATTTCTGTTGTGAGTAATTATATTGGTAAGAGTGTCTTTGTATTTATGTAGATTACAGATCTAGCACTTAAATAGTATATTGTAAATAAATAAACATATCGTGATACTAAAAAGATGTATATTGTGAACTATAGGTTAAATTATACAATAATGGAAAACCAAATTCATAACAAAAGGATAGATAAAATAGGTAATCATTTAGGGAAATTAGTAAGTCTTAGCCTCGTATATTGTTATTTCATAAAAACAGGTCACCTAAATAAATATTACATAGATCATTGGGTAAATTATAGAAGGTTTACTTGCTAAATTATTTCGTTAAAATAAAATTTCAATGGGAAAAAATTTATTTATAAGTGTATCCAATACATTAGAATTATATATTGTTAATTTTTTATCTTCTTTTCACTCAACATCTCAGAAGTTAAAAATGTAAAACTATGTCTCTGGAATTTTCGAAAAGGATTGTATTTTTATTTTCTAAAACTCTTAATATAGTAAGAATGGTTGATGTGAAATTATAAAAAATATAATGTTTTTTAATTGTTTTAATATGTGTGAATCATACAAGGTTTAAGAATAAATATTGTCTTTGTTGGTTATGTGGATAATTTGGATTTACATATGAGTTTTTCCAAAAAAACAAGGAATATAAAATATTATTTCATGGTGGTTTCCAATGGATTGAATGGTTAATTATTTTATCTTACTAGGAGAATGAAAGAAGTAGAAACTAATATAAGATAAGTTCTTATAATTTCGTTGATATTTTATTTTCATATAGGAAACTTGGGTAAGAAGTGGATGAATGTAATTGATATAAAGGAATATTGAAACATGATCATGTTGAGTAGAAAAAATATTATGATTGTATCCTTAGAAAATAGTGAAAGGTATTTTTTGAATATTAAACGGTGAATATCAATGAAAAAGAGGATAGATCTTGTATATATACTTCGTGGGGTACATCTCTGATTTGCTATCAGAGAAATTGATTTTATTATCTTATATTCATTGATAATGCAACAAGGAATGTGTCGTTGTTATTTTTGAAGAAAAAATAAACATTTTTAGAAATCATTACTCCACGTAGAGACACTATTCGAAAATATTTACCTTTAAATATTAAATACGTGAGGTGTAATAATGGTGCGGTATATAGAAGTAGGAATATTATAAGGTTTTAATGGAATAAAAATATTATTCTTCAACGATGGTGTTTGGAATAGTAAAATAATTATTTAAAAGAGACGATAAACCGTATTATTTGTGAGAGATCCCACAAAATTAAAATTTATTATGGATTTTCTAAGAATTTGTGTGTATAAGTAGTGAATTTTGTAGTATACATCATGAATTGAAGTCCTTCTATGTCATTATGGGAGGAAAACATAGAATAACGGTGTATTGAAATAATGTTCAAGGTATCCCACCTCAATTTATTTTTGTATATTTCATATTTCTATATTTATTCTGAAAGAGAAAAAAATTAGATAAATGTATTGAGCATGTTTAATTATGGGTTATTATAATGAAATTGTTGAATTTAAACTATTAGATTATGGACATTAAAATTCCATCAGAAACAAAACTGTATAATTCAATGAAGTGATCCTTTGGTAGGATTTTAACTTCATAGAAGTTTTAGTTGAGAAAAATTTATCAACAAATAATATTAATGTTGATTTGAAAATATATATAGTAAACTAGAAAATGTTCAAGAATCACACAAGTATTAGAAGAACATGAATTCCTGGATGGTGTAGTTATGGATAGAAGTTATAATCTAAAGATTCATCCAAAGATACATGTAATAGAAAACTTAAAAATAGTTGAATCTTAAGGAAGGGATCTAGAAGAAGTTGTACTAGAAGGATAATAACATTATTTATTGAAGTGTTCTACTTGTGTAAGAAGGCTATTGTAATGGAATTATTCTGACAAGAATTTCTTACATTTATAAACAATTGAGTACATAAAATACCTAAGGTGAAATTAAGTCTCTGAAATGAAAAAAATGGATTTCAAAATAGAGGAGGAGATAGAGTCCTTCTTATGCTCTTAAAGTATGAAAGATTTCATAAATCCTATATTAATATGGAAGACATGAAATAAATTGGTCTGTTACTTAACTAAATAATTGAATGGTGTGATGTGATAAAAGGAAATGTTATTTGTGAAAGTATTTTTAAAAAAGAGCTAAATTATAATAATTTACATCTATTTTTATGAATGTTATAATATATATGATTCTACATATGATTATGGATGAAGGTATATATATACTATGTAGTTAGAAATAAATAATACATTTCTTTATTGATATTTTTAGGAAAAAATTTACATTGTGTAACTAAAAAGATTAATGTAATGTACAACTAGACTTTTATAAAAGAAAAAATTATGTTTTTATGTGCTGAATCAACTAAAAGAGTAATAGAAAAAACATATTAATTTCATTATGAGAGAAATGAATTTATCTTGGTACAATGGGGATCACATCTACTTCCATATGGTGTTTGATTATGGAAAATTCATCATAATTCTCTTTTATGTTGATAACAAACTCATGATACATCTATAAATAAATTAGTTTTAATACTTAGAGAATAACTAATTTGGAAGGTCTATTATGAAGGATATCAATAAATATAATAAAATTTGGTTCATGAAGATATGCAGGGACATAAATAATGTAACATTAATTTCTAATTATTATAATATGCCCAACTGATAATAGAAATTTTTTTAATATAATAATCAATACATGCCTTTATCCTATTAGAAGGGCCTTTCAAATTGTCCAAAGATAAGGTTACATGAATTGTTGATATGGATAAGTAAATGGAATATGTTTCCTATATATCATATATTGGAAGATTGATGTATTACATGATTTATAAAATATTATGCATTACACAAACCAGGTGTGAAATTAGTTAGTTTGTGGAAAATCCAAGAAATAAGAACTGTGAAATTGTAATGTTGATACTTTCATATATCAATGTTTAAAAATCATTGGCCATGTGTTTTGAAAAGGATGATCTATTATAAGGGTTTGTTAATACATAATTTATATGAGATAAATACACATAGAGATGTATTGAATATATTGTCTTTACCAATGAAGTAATTTTAATAAGTTGGTTTCCATGACTATAAGTATTAGTTGTACTATACACTATATAACTAGATTACATTGTGGATATAGACCCTACAAAGGAGATGATATGGTTGAGAGGATTTATATATAAAATCATATATAAGAAGAGAAATATAAAATTATTATATGATAGTAGAAGTGTGATTTATCTTTTAAATAATTTTTTATTTCACTAAAGAAATAAAAAAAATTAGGTGAAATATCTCTTTTTAAGAATATTGTATAACATGGATTGTTGGAGCTACAAAATATAGGGGGATTTAATAATTTAGCAGAAATGATAACAAAGGTCATAGTCTAGGAATGTTTGAGGCAGCGGTCTACCTTAGTGGTACTAGGTTTACTGGGATAAAATTAATTTAGATTACTTTATTATTTATATAAGAGTAAGGAATATGAAATTACATAAGTTTTCCAAGTACATAGAGTTGAATCCAAGGAAAAAAATCCTCAAGTGGAATACTATTATGTTAAAGTTATGCTAATTATTTTCTATCTGAGTTATGGAAATTATGGATAGAGTTATTTTCAATGATCTAAGAAAAGATTAGATTGAAGGCATTATAGTAGAACCATAGAAGTCTAGAAGTGAAAATAAAATAGAATTAATAATTTATTGTATTAAAAAGGGAAAACATAATTCCAATGATGAGAGTGTAGAAAAATACATGAACTCACGTAGTAGGAACACTTTTAGATATGTGAGAATCCTCATAGGGTAACATAATAAAATACAAGATATCATTCAATATTCATTATGGATCATAAGTCATTCATATTCTTGTTTTGGTGGATTTAGTTGAATTTTTGGATGCCTGTGAAAATTAGAAAGTGTTTTAAGTCCTCTATATATATAATATGGTAGAGGAATCAGTTTCAAAAAATTAAACTTCTTCGTAAATAGAATTTTGGGATTGTCTACTCATAAAACATATGATATATCACTTCATAACATGATGTTTATATAAGATAAGTAGTGTTTATCCCAAGGAATATAAATAAGTTACAAACCATGTTAATAAATTTGTGTTCTATGTTTGTATGAATTATTTTATTTCTTATATTTACATGTGTTTTCATAAATGTTTTTATGGAAAGTGGTATATTCGCTGAGTTGTTGGAGTGTAGTTACTTTATCTAGACAATTAGTTTAGGTATTGTTGGTTTTGAAACATCCAAATATTATTCCAAAATTAGGGTCCAAAAATGGGAGTTTGGAATTTTGGGGTTACTCGTACAACACATAAAACCACATAAAAACCACAACAACATACTTTATATAAAAACCAAATATACATAGTAACATATTTTTTACCATAACTACATCACATCATATGTATATAAAATTATTTAATCATAAACTAAAACAGCCTATTAACCACCTCCTTTCATGTACACACCACCATGAATCCCAATAACAACCAACACATCATCACATACTAATGTTAGTCTATCACAAACTATCATAACCATAGCCTATCACATTTTATACTATATGTGGAAGAGAGAGTGGGGATGTGGGAGTAGTGAATCATCTTTGTAACCCCTATTTGAGATATTGAGTATAACAGGTAGGACCCAAAACCTCATATGCTAATAATTTATGTTACATGAATTGAGTGGATTTTTATAATAAATATCATAAAAAAATTTATAGTAAAATTTTTTTTACATCCTAAGGGAATAATCACAAATACATTGAATTTATTATAATAACCTATAACAATGACATTATATCCACCACTACACACTAAAAAATAGTTCCACAAACAATGTCAAAAGAAACTAACCACAATGACACAATGAAAAAATGACACATAAATTATTTCTTCCTATTTTATAAAATCATTACCAATTTTTTTATATTTTTCATTTACCATGCACACTATATTAATTTTACCATGTTTATTTTAGCTGCTATTATTTTATATAATATATTCCCTTTTTATATAATTCATCATAAAATTACATGTACCACTAAGCACCCATATATTAAACATAATTATAAAACCATTCACATCATCACAACCCATACTCATTAAAAGGGTCATTAGTTTAATATCCCTTCAATTTTACCAGGAAACCATGGAAAAAACATAATAACTTCTCTAAACACTACATCAGTAACCATATCACCTCGATTTGATAACCTTGTCTTCAATTACACCTATTCAACAATATCACCCATGCTTAACCACTTCCATAACAAAAAAATACAAACACTCTAGGTTTACTCAGAACATGTATAATAAAAATATAGTCAAAAAAAACATCAAATAATACAATAGACAATTTCAACCTTCCTCTTTTAATTTATTTGTCTTTGTTAATCCAGCATATCTATATATAAAAATAAAAAATTATAGATTTTAATATTTTCTATTTTTTAAAGCCTTTAAGTTACTTGATTTATTATTAATGATGATTAGGAATATCGATAATAAATAACATTGATATAAAAGTATATAGCATATCAAATCTACATTATAATCAAAATAAAAATATCATTCAAATATTATAATGAACAAAGATCACAAATTTTCCATTAAAATTATTTTAAATATGTTTTATATCTTTATTAGGTCAATTGTAACTATCTACCCATTAAAAACAACAGAATTATATTTTAAAAATCAAACAAAATAATAGAAGTGAAATATCTAATCCCCAAACTTAACTGGAGATTGAAGAATTTAGAGTTTTAAAAAAGGAGAAGTGAATATATAATGTCCCCAAACATATAGGGATCCACCATTAAAACTATCCACTTGTAACTATCATGAATACTTAAATCAAATCATAAAAAATCCATGAATATACCTCTATTATTTATTATGAGTGGAATTAATAGAGGAAAGGGGATGGAAATTTAGAGGGAGGAAGAAGAACACACCTTACATATCAACCAAAATAATGGTGCCTGAATCCATATACTGATGACTAGATTGTACCAATAGAGAACATAAGATCAATTAGAGTATGTGGGAAAGAAAGGAATCCAATCCTATGAAAGTGGATAACCAAAATTTATAATAAAATAATGGGTGACCCCTCCACTATGTGGTAAAGACACCAATATGGCATGAATAAGTTCAGTAACACAATATCTTACATCTATGGAATGTAAAACATATATCTATTCTTGATTTTCATATTTAGTTCATCCATTTAAATATTTTGGATGCCCATCGTTATGACATAGTAGACTAAGAAATAATAATTTTGTATTTAGTCCTCGACTCAAACCAATAGCCACCCAACCATAATAAACCTACCTCACCATTTTCTTCATACATTAATGGACCAACCATTCCATATAAATCATATATACATAGCATAATATATCCCCAACATCCAAAAAAATAATACTATCTTCATTCAAAATTATATTAGACTAAAAAAAATTAGGAACCACACTTTCTAATGTTCACATTCATATATAACATGAAACCACAATGGAATAAGAGATTATTTATATGAGTATTTCAAACCATGATTTTACAAATTCCATAAAACAACTGTACCACTATGTCCAAATTATGAAATTGACGTCCAATATGGAATATTTTCACTCTAAAATGGATATTTTTTACATTATGATTTAAAATGTCCTATTTATACAATAAAATCACCCCAAATTTTCATTTATCACGTTCCTCAGATGAAAAAATTGATGTTGAGGTCTGGAAAAATCTTGAAATCAACAATTAATAAAAAGAATAATTTTGACAGAATGTAATCTATATTTTATGTGACTGATTATTACTTTATTGGTATATCTAAAACATGTACATTATTTAAATATACTCATCAGTTTATAAATATAATATTATCCATAGAGTGTAATAAACATTTTTATTCAATGGATGAATAATAAATTTCATATAATTATCAATATACTGAACATTCATGTAGTAATCAAGGATTGACCCAACCATTACGTGAAAAGGTGCATCAACTAGAGAGTATCCATGATTTTTAAAATAAAATTATAAAATAATTGTTAATTTATAATATAGGATTATTTTATTATGTGATATCTTTAAATAATTTGTTACACGGATGGGAATAATAATTAAGAAACAATTAGATTTATTTGGAGATCCTACACATCAATTGGAAGAAAAAAATATCAAAGGGAAAATTCCTTAAAAGAAATTTAATCTATCTCAAAAAATCATTAAGGCTGGTTAAAATATATAAAATAATATTTTTTGAGGATGGATAACATGTCCAACCATTTTAATGATATGTATGAAAATATCTATTAACTTGAAATGATGTTTAGAACCTCAATGGGGTTTTAGGATGTCTCCCCCAAATAATCCTTAACATGTGGAGCATAAAAAATAGAATATATATAATTAGGGTAATAGGTGAATTTATTGAATAACATAGATTTATTGTCCATAAATAGAAATTGTAATTTAAGGGATATTATTTTTTATACATGGGACACACCCTATATTTGTGTCTAGATTCTGAAATAGTCACAGTTGGAATGAAATATTCTTCCACATCTTAAAAAATTCATAAATATGTATCATATGATTTAATAAATTAATTTCTTTTGTTCATTTACCATGTTCATATGAAATGATACAAATGATATTTAATTGAATGATATACCAAGAAAACACTCTATTTTTATCTAAGAGGAGTCATGGATGAATGAAAAAGAAAAATATTTTATTGAGAAATAAATTAATGGCATGTAAGAAAATTGATGATGAAATAAAATGATGGTTGTATAATACACTAATATAAAATTTCATATACAATATCTCATGAATATAAAGAAAAAAAATATAGGATATTTAGAAGATAATTTCCGTTGTTGAACAAAATAAGTTGGAACACTTAAATAATTATTCTCCAGGAATTACTAAGTCTAAGTTGTTTTTAATGAATATAGAAGTGGAGAAGAAAGAAATATGCCTAAGTGGTCTCAAAAATCACACTACTTGGTAATATGATTAGGTCATAAGAAGAAATATTAAATGTGAAAGGAAGTATGACGGAGGTTTCTTTGATGATGCATCAATAGAGTAAATGTACACAAGTAGAATTTGTCAAAAAATAGAGATGAGATTCAAACCAAATGAGATGTCATAATTTAATGAAAATATTTATGTTTATGTTTTTATAAGTGTTCATAGACAAAGATGAATGTTTAAGGGAGAGATATGATCTATGGGTTTAATTCATCGCATGAATAAGAGTTCAATCAGTGATGTGGAAGAAATAATTACTGTTATACTAGCATTGACAATGTTTATGTGTGGTGTTAGAAAAAATATATTTATTAAAAAATTTCAATATTGGAAATTTAGGTGACATCCTTCCTAACCTAGATTCTTATATGGTATTATATTTTTACATTATGTATCATGCCTGATAAAAAAAATATCAAAATAAAATATAATGTATCATGTGTTAACAAGCCATATAGAGTGTTCAAAAATTGGTATCAATTATATATCATATGGGTTTTTTCCTTCAATAAAAAATAACTATTTGATGGGGAAGTGAAAATATTCAAGTTATATTTATTATTTTAGTGAATATTTATCTAAAAATGTAGCATCGTATAATTATTTTCAGGATATTTTTTTAAAAAAGAGACACTAATGATATAATTATTTTATATTAATATTTATAAATATGAAGCATTTTAGGGGGTGTTTTCAATAAATATTTAAGTTTTATTTTCCTTGTTTAGTAATGGTGAAACACTAAATGATGTAAAAAATATTTTGGAGTAAAATAAGTTTCACAAGTATATTATAATAATTTGTATTAATGGTGAAAACATGTTGTATGAATCATACTCCATTTTATTTATTGATTACATTATAAAGATCTTTTTTAAGTAATATTTAAATCATTTGGAGATAATACTAGGAATTTAAAATCATATGTTGTATGTATTTATAGAAGTTAGTGAGTGAAATAGAAAACATTGAAGTTCTTTATGTTAAATCTTGTTTTCTATAGTTACGTTTGTTTTAATAGTATTACAAGTTTTATTAATATCTCTTTGTAATGTTGTTTGTTCAATCACTAAAAATCATTTAGAAATCAGCTATAATTGGAAGACTATCTAATCCTCAAGGAAAAATTTTAGATATTTTTAGATAAAGATGTATAAAATAATAACAAGTTATTTTAGAGCCACATAAAAAACGATATTTGGTATCAATAATAGTTATATAAATAATTAATGGATAAAGTTTAATATCTAGTAATATGAGAAAAATTTTAGATGTAAAAGTGGAAATAGTTTTTAAAATGACATTTCAAAAGTGCACAGTGCCAAAACGATATCAGTGAAATGTTGATGAATAATATTTTTTAATTTTATGATTCATATCTACTATGTGATCAGTATATTTTATGTTTAAATATAAAAATTCTGGAATGATACAAATCGTTTTAATTTTTTTTTTATGAAACTAAAGGTTATAACGGAGTTCCATGCAATGGGGGAGTTTTTAACTCACTATATATAAATTTTTGGATATGTGTTGAAGTGCCTCATAGTGTAACTAAATATAAAATTAAAAAGAGGGAAAAAAATATCATAGTTATATTATAAAATCCTTGATTTATAATTCAATGGGGGTCACATTTTTACTAAATCTAATGAAATAACTTTATTGAAAATGTATTAGAGAAAAGAATAAAATTTAAAAAAGGAACCCTTTTTATTTTTATATAAAATGGTGAAAATATTTCTATAAAAATCCATATAATTATATAGAATAATTGGCATTATATTATGTTAGTCAATTTAGGAATGAATTGATTATAAAGTACAATGTTTAAAATTTGAGGCAATCAAGGGGTTTTTATTGGATTTTTTATAAATATATTGTAGGATAATTAGATATGATGAATAAATATAAATAAGAATGATGTCAATTATGATTGTTTTTTATGAGGTTTTTTTCATAATGTGATGATAAATATTGTGATGAATAGAACAAAATCCAAATGGGGTGCCCAAAAAAATAAACCAAAGTTGATTTGATAGAATATTGTAGAGAAAGGAACAATAGATAAACATTGGATATAAATATATGGATTAAGGAAGATGAATGTTATTGTGTACCATACATTGAAATTGAACATGGTGCGCGATATATGACAATGATATAAATGGATCCAGATAATAAAAAAGAAAAATCAGGATAAGAAAAATTGAATTTATCAAAATTAATACATATAGTAAGTTGTGATAGAAAGTGAAGGAATATCAAGAGAAACCAATATGTCAAGGTTCCGGAATAATAAGGTTAAAGAATGGGGGATCTAGATTATTTGGATACTATGGGGAATTAAATAGTTTTTATAAAGATTAATATAGTGTATGTGAATTTATTTTAATACATGGAGTCATTTTTAGAATGTTAGAATAATTCTTCTATAGAAATCATAAAACCACAATATAAATACTAAGGTTGCACTAAATGTATGGTGTTTTCACTATACTAAATACACTGTAAAAATTTGGTGTGGATATTTCTAGGTCAGGATGATATATTATTCCATGGAGTAGGAGATCACAGAACAATAGCCTTTAATGTTCACAATACCATTCTAAGTAAGAATATGTATTTGAGGATAACTATTAACATGGTGTATCATGAAATAACTAAAAGAAATATGTATTTCAGAAAGGAATATACATTACACAAGAAAGATTCATGAAGATTTAGTGTTTCTCAAGAATCTAACATTTCCCTATAAATATGTGTCCCACACCATAATTAATATAATATTTTTGAATATTTGGATGATCAAACTGAATTTCCAGGAGTTTTAAATGAGAATTAATATTTATTTTGTAGCCCTATGGTTGATAAAGTATCAAAAATCAATGAGATAAGTCACATTGAACTCCATTGATGTTAGAATAAGGGTTACAATAATAGAGGTCATCACATAATTATTTATAGAGAATCTATATTTAATAAAAAAAATTAACATTAACAATAAAATATGCATCTTGTGTATTTATAGAATGAATTTACTTGGATATAAAAAATTCTATATTAAAATATGTGGTATATATAGAATGATCATTTTTTAATAGAGATAATCATTATTTTTTCCAACAAATTATTATAGGGTTTGATGTTTAAAGGACTATATATTTACTCCTATATAATTTATGGAGAATTAATGAGAGTGAATTTAATTGATGAATTTGGTTTTACATAGTGAAAAAGAGCAAAGAGAAGTGAAATTCACTACTATATATGTTCTATAATGAATGATCAATATTAATGGATCAATATTATTACATGAATATATTTAAGAATAAAAATAATCAAAATAAGATATATATATATATATGTTGGTAAATGTTTCTTTATCTGATGTATTTATTTTTCTCTACTATGAAGATCATTCATAGTTTATATATTCAATTATTAATAAGGATTTTAACTCATCTATCTATATAGAGGAAGTGTTAAACTAAGTGGAGAAGAAAGTTGAATTATATATTTAGCTTCTTGATGTACATATAAACATTCTTTTATATTGATTTGAAAGATACATACATTTCAATAAAATGATTTTATAATCATTGTAGTGTATAGATATCAAGACTATATAAGTTTTCCTTGCATGAGTAGTGAATAATCCAAAATTTCATGTATGGAAATGAGTTTAGTTGTAGAGTTTCCACGAACTAAAAATTTTACCAAACAAAAAAAGGATTTGATAGTGGATTTGGGTATAGTATAATATTTTCTTGTGTACGCTCCTTAGATGTAACCTTGTCTGGGTGAACTAAGTATAAATAATTTGGTAATTTTATTAAATTTTTTAAACTATGAATGATATTTTCAGAGGTTTCATTTAAGATAGAATGATATATTCAATGGTTTTTTCCAATGAGGAACAATATTTGATTATGGTTTTTCATAATGATTTAATGAATATTTTCAATTGTGAAACATCCAGATTGACCCCTCTCTTAGGGAGGCTCTATTATATTATCACAACCTACTTATCCCACACTAAAAACTATGATTGAAATATCATGAAAATTCTTGTAGGGATTCATCAAATTTTCAATGGGGATATTTTTATCAATAAAAACAGAGTAATAAAATCTTGAGACTTAATTATCTCACCATAAGTCATAAAATTCACACCTTAATCACTAAATTCATGTAATAAGAGTGTATAGATAAAAAACCACAATGTAATGATTTTATATTAATGAATAACAACCCATGAATCAATAAATTTTAAAACATTTTAATTAAATTGGAATAATAATTAACATGTAGTGGATAATCTTGGTGTCTTATAAGACAACAACAAAACAAGACAACATATAGAAATAAATATAATAATTTGTTTCAGTATCAATATCACCAAAATCCGCTTCCATATATCCATCATAAATCTCTGACTCACAACTAATGAAGAACAAAGCTATCCACTTTTTTCATGTCTAATATTATCTACAAATCTACCAAATTGCACATGTTTTTGGTGAGAATAAACATGATAGGATTTTCCAAATAATCCAAATTAGACAAAGGGATGAATGATAATAATTTACATGCTTTTTTAAAGGATTTATAGGTGATTTAAAAAATTAGTTATCAAAATAATTATAATCAAACATAGCATTTTTAGATGAAAAATATAGTAATAATAATGTTAAATAAAACTAACTGTACTATTAATAATAAGTAGTGGATATTAACCCAATTTAGAATGATAACCAAATTGAAAACATTCCACTCATAAGTATAAAACGATTTTAAAAAACATCAATTACATATTATAATTTCCTTATAATAACTATTAGTGTACCAATGCTTGTTATTAACGAATGTACACTAACATGAGCACCAGCACATTGTGGTGGCACATATGAAGTTGTTGTCAAAAACCATAGTTTGATGTGTATGTGATTAATTTATATTATAACAACCCTCCTTCATGATTTATTTAATAAATGAACAATGGGTTGGTTTGATAATGGGTGGATAAAATCATTCATTGAATTGTTTAATCAATGAAAACTGATGAGATAAAATTGATAGATTCTATATGATGTAATTTTTTCCATCAGATGTAGTTGAAAGATGTTATTTAATGAATATATTATAATATTTTATTATAATTGGATGTTGTCCTATAATATTGAGTTTTTATGTGTATGGTTCTTGTGATGAGTTCAATCTAGATCAGAATCTCTTGTATTTGAGAAGCTACTTCATCACATAATGAAGGAACTAACACAACTTTGAGCATTTAAGAGTCCTTATGAGAAATTCATGTATCCATTGTCTTGGGTGTCCATATCAAAGGAATAATGAATTATTTTTTTACACCTCATGATTAGCATTAATATAACCATATCGATGAACAAGTATAGATTCTGTTGATGTTCAGGAACTTGAATTACAATGTTTTATGAACCATTTTTCAGATACACTTACATGTTTGATTACATGGATATTGAGTCAAATTTGTTTCGTTTTTCTTATATTAACATGAATAAAAATAAGATATTAAAAAACAAATAAATTTGTATTAGAGGGACCACAGATTTATTGTCATTAATTCATGATTCAAAAAAATCATTATCACTATGATTTAGTGAAACCCATGGGGGTTCTAATTGGAATGCTCTATGAACCATTGTCTATTCCCTAGGGTAGGTGTCCTTTTGATCTTTAAAATTATTGGGTTATTGGATATAAATTGTAGTTCAAATAGTGGTTCACATATGATTTTTAGTGGAATAAATATAATACCACTTACCTTTATGTGTGATGTCGCTTGATGATAACCTCCACCATGTGTGGTGAAATGAATTTTTTGGCCTTCATGACCAGTTTTTTTGCCCTGATGCACCTATATAAAAAATTTATACATAAAGGTAATCCATTTTTTCACTTTAAATAAAGGAAATAAAAATGGCCAATATTTTTTTACCATGATGTTCTGAAATCCACAATGATTCATAATATGACAAAAAAAATAGTTTTAAATTTTTTTATCGATATCTTAAAAATAGTTTTTAGATCATTATAAAAGGTTTTTTTGGATATATTAATTTATGAGTTTTTTAAAAATAATTAATTTTAAATTATTAATTAATTAATTAAATGTTTTTAATACATTAAAAATATTTTGATTTATTAAATATTAATATTGAAAATACTATATAAAAATTATAGTTTATGTCTTATAATAAAGAAATAAAATGTTTATTTGGAAATCATAATAAATAATTTATAAATTCTTATAAATTATAAGGCTTAAATGTTAATGTAATTATATATATAATTATCAATA
The DNA here is from genome assembly GCA_963277665.1 of Viscum album. NCBI lineage: Eukaryota > Viridiplantae > Streptophyta > Magnoliopsida > Santalales > Viscaceae > Viscum > Viscum album. The sequence goes on along the minus strand of OY728126.1, from coordinate 2,059,749,175 downwards.
TTTCATAATAAATTATTTTAAAATTGTTCTAATTAAAATGAAATCCTTATTTAAATGTATTATTATAACACATCATGTCACAACCCCCTTTATATAAAGATTCTACAATGAAGGGGGTGAGAAAATGACCAATGAGTCCTACCACTAGTAGGTCCTAGGTTTGTGACTAACACTGAGGGTATTAAAAAATATCATTTATTGGAATCATTACCCACTATACTAATATAGAATGCATAGATATGATGAATCAACCACAAGAAATTACATTGAATAATATAAGAATGAAACCAAACCCATGCCACATTTCATATGTAAATAAAAATTATATATCTAAAAGTACCCCAATGTAAAAACCCAAATGAAAAATCAATGGTTGGAATATAGTAAATATCCCAATGTTTGATCTAGAAATGTCCAGAATGGTCCGCATTTTTGTCAAGGAAACCATAAATTTAGTTTATATATATGGTGTGAATACTTGTATACTTAATATGGAAACCAAAGTTTCTTGTTCACTTGTGAATGAAGAATACTAATTCACTTATGGGAAAATAGTAGAAACACCATCACCTAAAAAAGTCAACTATAAAAACTCATCCTCAGGAAGGAACTCTCACCAAATAGCACACACTGAGTATAAGAACATAATAATAATCATATCTATAATCGGCACCCCACACATCATTCCCATTGATAGTATGCTCTCGCAACCCAATGTCATACATCCTGGCACTCCCACCACTTCCGTATAACATAAACCAACACCCCAACAAATTTCATATCAAATTTCTCACATATACCCATGGTCCATCACATGATAACACACTATATCACACAAATAAACCTGATCCAACACCACAAAAAAGGTCATATCACGTATCTCTCAAAGACACATGGTTCATCACCCCATAATATCTCATCTGAAGGATTCTGGGCTGGCACCCCACAACACTGTCACATAAAATCTCACATGAAGACACTTGGGCCATCACCCATTGCACTATAAAACCTCCTTTAATCATAGACTTTGAATATCTACTCACCAGAACGAGTGAGTAGGAATGAATGGGTAGTCATCCATCCATCAACATCCCTATGATGGTTGGAAGAACACCCCTTCATAAATGTATAGGTGTAAGAACATAGTGCTCAACATGAGTGGGATGAATATAGAAATCACAAGGAATATAAATTGTATATATATATTTATATATATCAAAAAACAATATCCCAACTTATTGGTTTTCATCAAATCATTAACCCAAACACAACAACCCTGCTTTTTATTCCGCCATTAAATGAACAAAACAAACACAAGAAACAATCCACATAACAATTTCTATTAAAAAACAATCCAATTTCATTCAAACATCATGTTCCTTTTATTATCTATCAACAACCAAATTTAAGAAATCATCCAATTTTAATTCATTGATTATCCACTACCAAACTATTAACTAAACCGTCCCATGTAATTTAAAACATTATCATCTAGTTATTCCATCACTACCTGGGAATATGTCACAACACAACCAATCTCATCCCATCTTCCACATAATAAAACTACACATTTTCGATCCAAAACATAGCCTCATGATGACCACACCTCTCCCACACATTACCATCCATTATTATAACCACACATCACAACACCAAAACATGACCTCACAAACCAATAACATCACCACCCTATAACACAACCTTAATCCCCATCACATCACTGACCTACAGAATTACATCACAAACCCATCATCCCCAGATCACAAAACCACACATTTCATCCCCATAGCATGACCACAAATCATAACACATCAAAAAAAATTTTACGAATTTTGCAAGGTTATTATTATTAATTTAGTTTCTTTATTTTAGGTTCATTATCATAGAAGACAGAAATACTAGGTAACAATTTTTTTAACCACATATAATATGATAATAAATTTATATTTTTTAGTTATATAACCACAATATATAACAATATTGAAATATCACAACTACTGAATTGTTAGAAAAGACTCCCCACATCCATGAATTTTAGCAGGGCATCAATCCCATCCATTCATTATATCAAGATAATAATACCAAAGATGTAAATAAATGACGATCAAACGCCTTTCCCATTAAATATAAATTAAATTAATTATTTATCTTTATTATGTCAACATAAACAATCCCCCAAATTGTTTAAAGATTAAACCCCTCCCACATGATACAAAAAAGTAAGAAATAAGGCATTCCCAACATCAAAGAACCTTTTTCCACGTGTTTTGAACTGTAATGAAAAGATAAAATCACCTCAAAACACAAATTCAAAAAAAACCACAAATCAACCAACACCACATCCAGAGATCATCATTAGATAGCCCAAATCACACCCCAAACAAAATCTACACCACCACAAAATAACTCTTAGAGATGAAAAGGAGAAACCCACAATGAAAAAGAGAAATATATACCACTGATCACCAAAGGGCGTCAACCAAAACCATGGAATAAAGGTAAGGTATATAGATATGGATTATAATTCAAAATATCCAATGGATAATATTAAAATGATAGGAATGATGGGTGACCGAATAAAGGATAATCAGATGGTTAAATATTTTTACAACCTGGATCTTGTGGTTTTCAAGTCGTCTATTCCTTTTTCAATTTTAATTCCTTGGGTTTCAATTTCGAATGAATCTTTTGTCATGTAGACATGATTTAATTACATGTATTGATTTTTCATATCATCAAATGACTTCATTTAATGGAATACACCTTATCCTACATAGAAACCATGAATCTAATGAGATGAACAATTCATGAACCTATGAAAAAACACTATAATTCAAGACATGTTTACATCTATTGGTTGCAGTTCTCTAGCAACTCTAACCCCACCAAACCATCCCAATATTCATCTAAAGCCCTATATTATATATCCAAAAAAATAACAATCAAGGAAGTTCCATACCATTATATAAAATACCACTCAAATTATTCTCTTCATCATGAATCAAAAAAAAACCCTAAAGAAAAGATGTTGTCTAAAAAACCACCCCATGAGAAGCCTCTCAAGGTTCCCGTCATACCTCAAATTCTACCAGTAGAAAAACTCCATAAAAATACATAAAATACCCATGAAACAATATCACCACACAACTACACCACCAGCTCTCACTAGGCACCACACCACAACATCTGGTACCATCCAAAAACCTCCCCTTCCACAAAATTACATCACTATCCACACTACCATGTAAACATCCACAATAACTAAATAAAAAATAGCTATAACCAAGATACTAAAAATCTAAAAACATACTAATCATAGAATTCCATCCTCTATGTCATGATACAATCCACTTTGGGTGGAACTGACTCAAATGCACATGTTTAGTCTCAGCATAGTTTTTTGCATCTCAATTACAATGAATGTCCTCCCCATTTTAGATTTCAATACATTTTCACAAATCACACAATAAGAAAATAACACATATCATAAAAACAGAAAGATCTAAACATCACATTATGCAGGAAAACTCAATAAAAATAAAGAAATATCAATAAAATCTATGGTTACTGGGCACACATGAATGTATCTCACTCATAACTTCTCTCCTCCCTTACATCAGGCCACCATAACATGCAAAATAATGGAATGGTTCGTCCATGAAGAACATTATCTTGAAAATCATAAATCTCTAATATCTACTCCAAAATCATTGTGTCTTTATTTTATATCAAAGTCTCCCTAGTAAAATATGTGATAGTTATTGTGATGATACTGAAGAAGTTGAGACACATGGAAGTTGACATGGATCCTCTCCTTTTTTGGTGGCAATACCAACTGATAATCCACCTCAATAACTTCCTCCAACACCTCAAAGAGCCCATATAACCAAGTATAATTCTAACTCCCTCTACCAAACCACCACATCCATTATCATGGTTAGGCCTTCAAGAACATGTGTTCTATTATATCAAATTCCAAGGGCCTCCTCCTTTGATCGAGATAAGTCTTATGTAAATCTTGTGCGGGTTACACCATATCATGGACAAGATAAACTATCTCTATCATGTCAGAGCCCCATGATGAACAATAATTACTACCTCCCTATCCACTTTTGAGAGATACAAGAATGGCACATTCATCTATAAAAAATCATCAAATTGGTCTATGCCATGGGATGCGTGATGGATTTTATTAAAGGAAAACTTGACCATAGTCAAGTGCCTTACCCAAAATCCACAAAAGTCCATGACACATGCCCATAATATGTATTCCATCTTTTAGATAGTCTGATAAATTTCCCCATCAGTCTGATGGTGAAAAGTATTATAGAGGTGTAGCTGAGTTCCAAAAGCACGTTTTAATATGATATAGAATCTAAATAAAAAATTCATGTCTTAATCTATAACAATTGACCTTAGAACTCCATGAAACTGCACCACCTCATCTATATTCCTCTTACTCCATGAGTACATGGTGTCTAACTCTCAGTTGCTAGGAAGTTGCCCAATTTCATTAGATGGTCCATGATTACCAAGATAACATCATAGCTTCCATACACACAGCCCAACCCTATGACGAAATCCATAACAATTTCGTCCAATTTTCATTCATGACCATATAAAGGAGACAATAAACTACCTAGAACATTATTCTCATCATTTAACTCTGAGAAAACCAAGAACTAGGAAAAAATTCTTCCACATCAAATTTCATTCTTAGCCACCAAAACTGTGCCCACATCCTTTGGTACATCTTAGATACTCTCTAGTGTACTATAAGATGTGTTCTATGAAAATCAATGTGAACTACCTCATGCATCTCAACCGTAAAAAACATTCTCCCCAAAAACATAATCCATTTTTAACCATCCTATGACCATCCCTCTGTATATTCAATATTTATAACATGATTGCATATCACCTCTACCTATGAGCCTCCCCACTAAGTCTATTCCACCTACATTATCAAATATGACTACATAATCATCTAAAAAAACAGCCATTACCATCAAACACCATTGAATATATATAAAATTTTGAGAACTCCTCCATCGCATTCAAAACATTCTTCGACTCCTAAAAAGTATTTCATGTTATCATTATCAAAACATTGACTGTATAATTTTCTTTTCATGAGGTATACAAGATTTTGAAATCATGTTCCTGAAGAAAATTCATCCACCTCTACTGCGGAATATTTATATCATGATGATAAAAGATAAACAATTGAGTTCATATGATCGGTAAAGGCCACAATGAGCTCCCCAATGATGTAATATCACCATAACTTCAACACAAAAACCACTAAAGATAGATCTAAATGATGGGAATTATAGTTACACTAACAGGTACATAACTACCTAGACCCACAAGAGAACACTTCATTTGGTTTCATTAATACCCATCCCAATCCTAGAATGGAAGCATAATAGAACACCTCAATCATCACCCCATCCTCTAGAAAACAATGCACTGGAGAACTAAAAAACAACCCATTCATGTAACTGAATGCTTCATAAAACATATCAATTCATACAAAATCTTATTACTTCCAATTAAAATCAACCAACGAGGTGGAAATATGAAATTAATTTGGTACAGACCTGTGATAATATCTTGTAAGGCCAATGAAACTATAATACTACTCCACATAATTGAACTCTTCTTAAGAAACTACCACCTTGACCTTCAATGAGTCTACTAAAACACACTAATTAGAATCACATACCAAATGAAATATACCTATAATGTATAAATTTTACACTAGGACAACATTCAATAGATCTATTAGCATTAAAGAACCTGCAAGAAATATCTCAACTGAACAACATGATCCTACATTAAAATTTTGTAGACCAATATGCGATTAATGAATATGATTACGAAATGAAATAGGAATGAAAAAAAAAATATGGATTTATTTTGCCCCATGAACACAACAATTGTGTTCATGATAATGAATAAAATGACCATGAACATGAATTTCACATATATGAATTTTACTAAAATCTTCAAGATATCACCCTTTTTCAAAAAAAAAACTATTGATATCCAACCCATAGATACATCATAGAAAAAAAATCCCTTATATTTTTTCATTTAAAATACCTTATATCGTCAGAAGAAAATAAAAAATCATGACCATTAATTGAATAAACCATGGGTTTTTTTACATATCCTTATGCTACCGTCCACAATTTTTTGAATAATATTGTCTCACCCCATGGTGACACATTAGGCTAGATGAAACCCATCTTTATCAAATCCATTATCTGAATCGTCCACACTCACAACACTGAAGGTTTCATCCAATATGGATCCAACCAAATTGGTGAAGCACAAGAATGCATTCATATCCTAAACTAAACCTCATTTCTTAGGGGTATAATCCAATCCAATTTTGGAAAAACATCATGTAAATCCCAAATGAACCTAGGAACATCCAATTCCCTAGAGTCCACTTCTTCCATAAACAACATAGTCATCATGGAACTAAGGGGATATACATCTCTACTTCTAATCTAATAACCTCTCTCACCATATAAAACCACAGGCTTGTCATCCACATCTGAGAGCATGAATCTCTCCAAGAAGAATTAGATAATGGAATTAGTATAATACAACCATTTGATGGTGAGGATAAAATAATGTGGTAGAAGCTAAAGCATTAAAATATCCCTATGGGATTGATGTATCTCCATAATTATTTTACACCCCCATCATGCATCAAACGAGGTAGTATGTCCTCTAACTATCATATTCAACATAAGGGGCATGGTAATACTCTCTATGCCTAGTCCCAAAGAACATAATAATATTGGTACAATGAAGGATTTTTAACCTCCAAAGTCAAAAAGGATAAAAAAAGTTTATAAAATAGGATAAGAATACCTCAAAAAATATATGGAACCCCCTATTTTAATACCTCTACTTCATAGAGATAACCAAATCCATATTCATTACCTCCCGGCAAATATCCATCTCCATGCGTATTCTTAAGTCTGGGTCCATGAACATGAGGAAATTATTTATTCCATCTTCTACCTTATCCATCTCTTCTTGATATAGCATAATCCTATTAACCCAATTTCTAAACTATATTCCTATTATCCCAATTTCTAAATTAAAGTCACTATAAATTGATGTTGTGGCTAGTGATGAACTATCCCACCTTTAAAAAATTGAGCTTATAAATCCATTATATACCAGTTCTAGGAATGGTCATGAACCCCATAGATAAAACACAGTATCTTTAATTACCTAAGAAAATCAAAAAATATATTAGTTTTAGAAGTCTCGAAAAAAATTTACATAGTTCCACTCCAAACTGGTTGAAACCTCGAAATTCCTAGTGCCTAAGACCTTCCACTAAAAAGGATACTCCTTGAGAAAAAATATTGGTTCTCATATCTTGGTAAACCCCCATAGTATTGCGTCTTGTAAATAACCACAACCTTTTTGGAACCTTTATATATGTTGTAAAATTAGTGGGAGTAACTACATACTAGATTAATGGATAGAGTGCCTCCTCAAAACATCTCGCATTAGACTCTCTATCGATCGAAATATATTCAATGAAGAATGTTGTTCATTGAACCTGATTGAAAAATAACACAATTATATACTCCTCTGATGAAGAGAAATAATCTCATAAATCTTTATTGACTTCATGGTTAACAAAATAAACATCGCCTGAAACACTTTTTGAAATATGATCCATGAAATATCTACCTTCATCCACTCACCCAACAACAATGTCCACCACTAACATGAAACTCTTCACATATAACTAACTTTCAATGGGACTTAATACACCACTAAGACCTGAATAAAACTAAAGTTGATCTCAATATCCTCGAAATGATTCTTTGTATCCATATCAGAAACACTAACCTCTTACTTTCCCAAATCCTATCACCGAAAGGCACACATCATCCTCTACCACTAATCATCCTTCCAAGCCGGATCCACATTTTGGGGATCAATCAGGTCAACCAATTGAACATCCACTTCCTAAACCACATTAGAATGATTAATATGATACGAATATCAACGGGGGGAAAATAATTTGTTTGGCTAGTTAGTATGGGATTTTTTTAAGATTTATTTAATTCATTATAATTAATTTTAAATTTCTCAAAACAAAATACAAAAAAAATCAAAAAAGAACACAATTCATCGTGATGATATACCTCTTATTGTTCTCTACCATGAAAATAGGTCCACCAAACTTAGAGATTCAATATGATCTATTTGTACACACCATATCATAGGGGGACCCATAATCCTGTGTCGTAGATTGTCTCTCAGTCCTATGTAACATACCAAATTTAACTAGCATCATTTGCAAACCATCACATTAAAACCTAAAAGTTGCTAACACTAAAATCCATCCTATCCATCAACCATTAGGTTTTTATAATACTATATCATGATTTCCTCCAAGAATATACACTATAATTAAGTGATAGAGATAATGACCCTACATTCTCACCACCAGTAGACCTAGAGTTGGCGACTAGCACTGAGGTCATAAAAAATATATTTAATGGGATGCATTAAACTCTATAATAATATAGGATTGGGATATATAATGAATTTACAATAAAAAAATACATGGTATTATATATATTGGAAACAAAAACCATCCTACATTGCATGTATAAAAAATTGATACAGGTAAAATTCTCCAAATGCAAATTCACAAAAGTAAAATAAATAGTAGAAATACATCAACTATCCAAAATTATAAGCTATTAATGTCATGAATGGCCCATGAAAGCATCCATGAAACCTGAAAATAAATTAATATATGTCAGGTGATAATATACTATACTCAGTTGGGAAACCAAAATATGTCATGCATAATTGAGGAAAGAATACTATGTCACCCATGAGAAAACCAAAAAACCAACAGAAATTAAATATGATAACTATATAAACCCATAGTCACCAAGTAACACTCATAAAATAATGAAATCCTTGTAAAATAATCTAATATGAAGAATAAAAATATAGTCTTCCCACATCACATTCCCTTTGATTTATAGCTCTCACACCCTAACATCATATGTCTTTGAACTCATATCTCTCCCATATAATATTTAACACCCCAACCCTAAAATATGATCACATAAAACCACACCAAATACACACGAGGCACCACCTCATAACCTATTCGCATCACATCATGCTTGAAGACACCTGGGCCACCGCCCCACATCATGGTAACATCATATCTTTGCTAATTACCTATGTACCACCACCCCTATAGAATTGTCAAATCATAATCACATCTCTTCAAAATATACATCGGCCACCAAACCATTTCATGGTCACTTAACATATTTCATGTAGACAACTTGGACACTTCCCCATAGCATAATCAAATCACATATCACCCAAAGACACTAGGTCTACTACCCCACATCACAATCACATCATATCTCTCTAGAAGACACCAGGTCCATCACCTAATACACTATCAGACCTTCAACCATCATAGCATGTTCCTATTTACACTCTTATTAGAGATATTAGGAAAGAGTAGGTATCTAACCATCCATAATAATTACTATAATGTTGGTAAAAATACCCCCATATAAATGTACTGGTGTTGGCACATAGTGCTCCAAACAAGTGGGGTGAATATAGAAATCACAAGGAACATATAAGGTATATATATATCCACACACACACAATCCAAACATATGGGTTCAAAAAAATTACTATACTAATAAAAGTGTCCCCAATTTCACTACCACCTATAAATACAGTAATCCATATAACAAATAGAAGAATCAAGAAACTTCCCACTTTCCATTATAATCTAGGCCAATTTCATTAAAATATCATATTCCTTATATTTTTTATGATGAACCACAATTTTTACACTTCCTATTTTAATTATTTATTTATCCAATACCAAAAAATTCACCAAACCAACCCCTATTAATTAAAACCTTATTTACTAGATATTCAATCACTACCAAAGCATTTATCACAACATAGTCATTCTTATCCCATAATTCACTTAACACAACCACAAATCGCTACCCCTTAGCATTTCCCCATGAATAACATTGGTCTCTAACACATAACCATCCTAAATCACAACCACACATCTCGACCCCACAACATAACCCCGAAAAAAAATCACATCACTACCCACGACACATCCTTACAAAACCATCACATCTTCGCCCCACATAATAGCATTATAAACCCTCCATCCACACATGAAACTACCACCAATAAATATCCCAAAAAATAACCACCCATTAAAAACATTAAAAAACGTTTTACATATTTAGAAAGGGTATTTGAATAAATTTCACTTCATTATTTTATGAGAATTATCCCATAATCCATAAATCCTAGGGATACCATTTTATTAACCAAAACAAATTATATAACCAATTTATATTTTTTTGTGATATAATGACAACATTAAATAAGGATTCCATATCAAAATATCTACATCATAAGTTAATAGATCCCAATATTCATGATTTTCAATGGTATATTATGACCTTCCATTAACAATGGCAGGATAATAATACCAAAGTAGTAAAAACATACATATCAAAACCATTTCCCCTTTAATTTAAATTACCTAATTAATTTATCTATATTAGGCCAAAAAATAATCCTTCGTATATAATAATATTAAACCCCTCTTTCATGATACGCAAAAGTGAGAAATAATGTATTCCCTACCCGAAAAAAGATATTTTAACTCACTGTGCATTGTAGAGAGAAGAAGAAACACCCAAAAATAGAAACCACCCACAAAACCCAAGGATCGACCTACACAACACCCAAGGATTGTCAAAATAACATCCCAACTCACATCACAAACAAAAACTGAACCACCATAGTTGATATAAAATAGAAGAACAAGAAAAATCTATTATAAAAAGAAGATGAACATATGACTGGTTAACAAAGAGAATCCAAAAAAACCAAAAAATCAAGGTGAGGGATGTAGGAAATGAGGATCATTCAAAGTATCATAGGGCTCCTCCAAAAATAAGATAAATTAATGGTGTCTAAATAGAGAAGGGTCATCTAATAAACCTTTTTTAGAACCCAGTTCCCATGGTTTTCACATCATGTTTTCCATCATGATGAAAATTCCATGGGTTTTGGCTTCCACAAAAATATCAGTCACCTCAACATGATTTAATAAAAACCAATATTTTCATGATGGGAATTTACCTCACATAATCCACCTTAGAAAAGATATAATCCCTTAAACTTTCCTAATAAATATGTCATGAATCTCTAAGTCATGACAATATTCTAGTTTATGTAATGAAATATTGATTATAGAACTCTTGAAACTCCAGCCACACCAAACCCTCTAAATCTTCTTTTATTGAACCCCCGACACACTAAAACCATAATAATTAGACATGTAACATGCGGGAAAGGCCCTGTCTGTTACCCATAAATTTTATTTTATGATTAATAATATTACAGGATTAAATAATTTTTTAAATTTCATATAATGATAGTATGAATGACTTCATATTTATTTTGAATGTAATGTTTCTATATTCTTGTATTATATTATTAATAAAATCTATATTTAGTTTATATTAATGAATAGCTATTAATAGTCACATATTATTTAAAATAAATAAGATGATAATTTATTTGTTAAATTCAATTGATATTTATGTTTATTAAGTTTTATATGAAATATTAATATTTTTTATGGATTTGTTTACTTATTAAACTTATTTTAGGTGTTTGATTCATGCATTACACGTTATGTGTGACCGTATAATTTTTTTTTCATTTTAATTATCCCCGGTTTTTGTTTTCAGTTTTGGGATTCATAATAGTTGGTGAATATATTTTGGGCATACTAGGTGTTAGAGATATTTAGAATATGATTCTATATTTGGTGAAGTCTCCCTGGGTAGAGGGACTAGGGGATATACCACTTACTCAAGTAGAGGATAATTATTTATTAGAAAAATGGCGGGTTTTGGAAATATAACTCTTTTAGTTTACAAATTTTTATATTTTCAGTGACATAATTATAATTAATTTCATGAAAACACCATATAATTTTTGTATTTTATGCTTTCAAATATGTATAAGTATGTTCAAATTCTTTTCTTCTTATGTAACACAATCTTGTGGGTTGTGTAAAGAGTAAAATATTAACATGGTGTAAAAATAGTAATTTTTTGGTTGGAATTGGGATTCAAAAAAAAATCATTAAGATGATGTATACATAAAAAATGATAAAACCTGAGATGATAAATATTTTAGATAATGTAATATTTATGAATTTAATATGAATATGATATATATTTAGTTTGTGAACCCTGAAAGGAAAACCCCTTAAATACTAACTATCAGTTTCTCTCCAAAGTTAAACATTTCATGGAATCAATCATAGAAATGGTTATTATCATACCATTGTTTGGAATACCTATATTGTCCTATTTAAGATAAGAAACTGAGTAGTTACATTGTTTTATCCAACTGGTTAGTTTTACACTGAAGTGGGGTTCCCACAAATTGACAAGTGTTAGATTTTTTTTGACATCTAAATTTCGTTACTCTTATCTGGGTAACCCCATGTGATGAGATTCAAGAGGAATATATCTATGTATAATCTATATGATATATATATAAACATTGTCTAATAAAATGTAAAAAATAAAATTTATTGTGTTTGGGGTAAATCCCAACCTATATAAATAAATATATAACTTCCACATTGAAGTAGGGTCATTTAATTGTCAAATACAGATCTTGACTCACTGAAATCATATGATGCTTTGGGTTTTAGTTTTTAGTGGGATAAAATTCATTTAATTTAATTAATGAAAATATATAACACATTACAGTCACCCATTGAAATCTCTTTGTTTTTTATTATGTAATACAAAATCGCAATTATGTTGATGTTGTTAATTATAATGACTCATAAAACAGTTAAATGTTGGTATCATGTATTGAGAAGTGTTTTGTGTAACTGAATGTTAATGTTATAAAGATAAATTCCACCAAAAATGGATTGTGGGGTTTTTATACTAGGTGTGCACTACACATTAAGGAGGATGAGCACAAAAACAAAGATTTGAGGAAATTGATAAAGGGTGATGTAGATATTCTTGTTGGTAATGGGTAAATATTTAGAGAATTATAATTTGCACTATATTATCTATTTCTACCCTATGGATTGATCCTAGTATTGGATAACATTCACTATGTTCCTTCCATAAAAAGAAATCGGATTTTGGTATCATGTTTGGAGAAGAATATATTTTCATCTACTATTAATTACTAGTGTTATTATATATATATAGATTAAATTTTTCATGGAATTGGTAATGTTTTTATTGGTTTCAATAATATAGAAACTAAAAATCCTATTTATAATATTTAGAATAAAATTTTTTGTTTTTATTCTAATCCTACATTCCTTTGGTATTATCAGTTCATACATATAAATAGGAAACAAATTCAATGGCTCTATTGAGATGGATTATTGGACTTATTTAATTTTGAATTATTTGAAAACATTGAATCATTTTATATTATAATAGATGACTATGGAACGTTTTGATGGAAGTGGTTATAGTACTAGTGGACTATTGGATCACATATATAGTGATGTATATGTACCAATGAGTACTTAAGAAAGTAGTGGTATTAGGTACTTTTTTACTTTTGATGTTGAATTTAGATGCTAGGTTTATAAATTTTTTATGAAAATGAAGTATGAATCGTTTTAAAATATCAAAGAGTTTAAAAAAAAGATAATAATAAATTGGTATAAAGTATTAAAATCCTATAATCAGATCATAGTAGAGAATATATAAGCTAGGAATTCATATCTCATCTAAGAGATTGTGTAATATTTTCACAAATATCTCCTCCTTGAACACTATAATGGGATAGTGTGTCATAAAGGATAAAATTTACATTTTTGTATTTTATTTTATTAATGATGAGTCATTGCGATCATCATATTTCATTCTAGTCTTATGCTCAAGAGATTGCTAAATTTTTACTAAACGAAATTATATATAAATTATTCCTGACTACAACATATAAGATATGGATTGGAAAACATCCCGATATGTATTTTATGATTATTTTGGTTTTAATGAACTCATATGAAAATTTCATTTTAAAAATATATTCCCTAACTATTAATAATAAATATTTTTTGGTTATCCCAAGGAAAATAATTATTAATTTTCTAAACCAATGCTAAATTAAAAGTTTTCTTTGCTTGAGATGGAGTTTTCCTAGAAATAAAACACATTGATTGAGTAATAAGTGGAAGAGAATTTAAACTTGGACAATTCCAAGATAGAAAATCAAGATTTTTTCCTGAGATGCAGGTTTATTTTGTTCTAAAAATAGTTTTGGAAGAAAACATAACATAAGCTATATAATAACCTCGATGGTGTAGTAGAGTTCATCAATATCTATTGAGAGATTGATTTTAACATGAGAATGTATTTTCATTAATGTTAATAGGCTATGAACCAACCACCTACCACTTTTCCATTGAATGGTTTTATTTTGATAAATGGTTAAAATTAGTGGAATCTAAAATTTAATCAATGTATGTTAACCAAATTTGGTACATAGTGAGAGCTCTTGAAGGGGTGATACCCATAGGGTGTAATAGGATTTACCACATGAAAACTAACATGTATTTTAGAGTTTATAAATATAATTCACTTGTATTAGAAAATTGTTGAAACTATGTTCATGGTATTGGCTATATAGAGACCATTTCAACATTTGGGATGATAAATTATATTCAGATTTTACTATCCCTATCATGTCAAAAATAATTATTAGATATACTACATATAATTAAAAAATAAATACTTCATGGGAATTTATTCAAGGACATGTATGTGATATATATTTAAGGTTTTGAATTAAAAAAATGTATGTTAATGTTTTCTTATTACAAAATTATATTTATGTTTTGAATCAAGAATCATGGAGATGTAATATCTAGATTTATGCTGTGATAAATGAATTTTATTTAATAAATAATGTGGAGGATTCATGTGTATTTTAGTGAGTTAGGTGTAGTATCAAAATATTTATAATATTTTTTGAAGATGACATACAGAAAATCATAAATGAAATCTCTACTCTTCATTATATGAAGTTGTGGTTGGGAAAAAATTTATCAATGAAATGCATGGGTTAAGATTCCTACATAGCAGGTTTTAATATATTTATATAGAAATATAAAATAGGTTATTTGGATTGATTAATAACATGTACCTTAGTAATGTTCTAGTTCAATTTAGCATTGTGAACTCAATAAAGTGATGTTTACCAGTATTTTATGGAATCGATCTCAGAAAGATTCGGGATACATCTAAAATGATAGAAAGTGTGGATATTATTACTTATGAATCCAAAATAAAATCTATCATGTATTCCCTGTTGTTTACTTGACCAAATTTCTCATATACATTATGAAAAATAATTAGATACCAATACAATATTGGTTAGATTCATTAGATAGTTGTGAATAAATTTATTATGTACCAATGAAGGAATAAGTATATTTTCATGGTATTTGTAAGAGGGGATGAACTTTGTGTAAAGGATTATATAAATGTAACATTCCAATTAGAAAAATAAAAGATGATATCTCAATATGAATTTTTGTCTTTTCATAATGGTGGATCTTTTAATTAGAATAATTTCAATCAATCAAACATAGTAAACTTGAGAAAATAACTAGAATATATCAGAACATGTGGTGTAATAATAGAAACCATTTGGTTCTTAATGATCATACTAGACTTCTGGTGGTTCGTAGAATCAGAGAGTAAAAATAGATATATCATGACAATAATGGAATTATTTCTCACACCAAGGAACTCTAGTCTCACTAATGGACAACACACATTAATTAAAAATACCAACTCGTATGAGAGATCCTTAAGAGGGTCATTAAAAGGATATGATTGGTAGTTATATAGGTGAAGGTAGTAGATCCATTCATGAAACAATTACTTTGATAACAACATATGGGTAATGGGGAATCAACGTTTGTAAGAAACATGGTATATTGGTTTTAATTCATGTAAATGTTTTTAAAAAATTAATAATTGAAATATACATTTATAATTCATTCATGTTTTTTTAAATATATTTTATATGAATTGCTGATAGAAAATATTACCTCAAAGTATGATGTTGATTTGATGCTAACAGATGATCATATTGGTATATTATGGGATCTGATGAAATGATAAGGTTATCAAAAATAAATTAATTAACTCATTTAAAGAGTTATACAATATATATGAATAATGGATACTTAGGTAATTAGTATAGACTTATTTATTGGATTTTTGTTCTATAATATATACCATGGAATGTCATTCAGTCATTGACACACTTAAGGGTGTATGAATACTATCAATCCTTCATATATATGATTTGTGAGATAACAATAATGATTAACTTCATATCTTAATACCCTACTTATACAATTTTTTATGTTGAAATAGATAATATAAGAATGGATGTGTATTTCAGTAATCTTTTCATTAGTTGGGTATTAATAAATATGGGATATTTCAACTTGTATAATAAGTAAATAAATATTTTTATATTTTAAATTAGCTTGAGAAAAAAATGAATGATGAGTTTTATCTCATTTTATGTGATGAACTACTTTGATGAGTGACATGTGATGTTCTTATCATATAGTTAAAGGACATGTGATTTATTCATTTATTTGGATATTCTTTTTCGGATAATGAAGAAATAATAAAATATCTATCATGGATTAATATGTTCCATGAGTAGCGGTCACTAAATGTTATCTAAAAACTGATTATATATTTATATATATGATTTATGTGATAAATCTTTTCATGGGAATGTCTGAATAGTGACATGTGTGTGTTTGATAGGTTTCAAATCATTCCCCTTTGTATCATTAGTAGCACTAACATGATGATGGTGGCTCCTCTATTATTATAACTATGAAATAAGTATTTTATATTTGTTTCAAATTGTATTATGGATCAAAGGGTTTTTGTGACACAAAAAAATGTTATGATATTTTTTTAATTAATTTAATTGCATTTATATATTTTGTTACATGAATCACTTTTTTTAATGAACTGAGAAGAACTATTAATAATGTTATTTAAAAATAAATATTATTACTTAGTTGTAAAACATAGTGGCACGAATAGTTAAAAACAAATTAAAATATTGAGTATAATTGTTTTATAGAAATAAAAAATATTCATAAAAAGTATTAATTTTTGGTAAAGTCAGAATATATTTCTAAAATATAATTTTCTTCAAAAAATATTTTTTATTTATTTTTCTAAACTAAAAATAAATTTAATTTTTGAAACGTTTAAAAAATATTTTAGAAAATTAACATATATTGATTTTTTTTTATTTTTCTTAAACTTTTATAATTTCTATAAATAATAAAAAAACAATTGTTTTTATTGAAATGTGCTTTTTCATTAAAAAAAATTAAAAGAAAAATTTTATTTTAAAACATTATAAATTTTTTTTAAATATATATATATTATTTCAATTTAGTTGATTTTAATATTATTCATATTCAATTTTGATATAAACTCTTTTTATGCTTTTGAAACATTTCTCTTTGGAAACCCACTTTTTCATTATATATGTGCTATTGATTTTAAATTAACATTTCCACTTATATGAATTTAATTTATAAAATTGCATTCCATATTTATAATAAACCTAATTTATATTATCTTATATGGTTTAATTAAATTTTTACCATAATAAATTGTTAAAATATTGAAAAATAATTATTTTGGTTACGGATAAAACGAGTTTATAAGGGGATAAACTAAAATATTATGGAGTTAAATGACCTGTAAACTTATAAAAAATAATTTTATGGAAATATATAGACCTTATAACCTATAAGGATCATTAATGACCCATTTTTCATCATTTCATCATGTGAAATAACATATGAAAACATTATTCTTTTCAAAAAAAATTATGTGAGTCATATCCCCCACTTATAAACGGACATCCCTCTCCTATCGTCTTCACAGATACAAAACACATTAGATAACCCATTACCTAAAAAAATAGATTCCTAAATTCCGTCACCTCATCATAGGTTCCTTACATTTTATATTCATCCCTACATATAAGGTGTTGGGTATAAACCAAAAGAGGATCTCTAAAAAGGAGGAAGAATTATTAAAATTTCATATTTATTTTATTTCTTCCTCAAACACCTTAAAATAAAAATAAATTATTATGATATAATAAAAAAATTAACTAACATATTCTTAGATTTAATTTAGTTTATTTAATTACCTTAATCAACCTCTTATTATGTGAAATGATATACAAAATCATCATTCATGTGTATAGTAGACTACCAAATTGTAAAATGATATTATTCATTTTCTATAAAAACAAATAAAAGATATATATAATGATTTATTTTATTTTCATATAATATATTTATGATATTATTATACTTATGGGATAGTTATATCACATTTTACTTCTTACATTCCAACATTTTAGAAAATAATTACATCTTCCTTGTGTGTGGTGGACTACCACCTTACAGACCGATGTGATGTGTTTTCCATTTATATTTTAGATTGATTGAAATAAGGATATATTCAATTAATATATATGATATTTTAATTGAAATTATACATATTTAGTTAGGATATCACATATACATTCCTACTTACCAATCCATGATATGCTAGCGCCATTCACTTGTACGGTGAATTACTGCCTTGAGAAGTGGTGTGATTTGTTTTTAATTAAATATTTGAATTGATGGTAATAAGGTTAAAATTAATCAATGTATATATATATATTACATAATAATTATTTTTATGTATATGATATTATTTACCTTTCTTTCATTTCATCCATCATAAAAATGGAAACAATGTTCATTTGTATGTATGACCAACTGTCTCCATGAACGATGTATTTTATTTTCTATCTATAACTTTTATAGATTACTATAAAGTAATATATACTAAATATATATGATATTTATTCCATTTATAACATTATTTATATTATATAACCTTTATCATATATAGATAAATGAAAACAAGAAAAATTCAAAACATACATTAAAAACAATGTAGATATTGCTCAACACATCATTTTAACAAGAAACATTTACTAAATTTTTAATAAAAGGTTATATTAAATAATATTGTATTATTTATATAATTATTTCTATTTATTTTAATTATAATAAACTTATATTTATTATATCGGTTTTTTGAATGTGTACAAATTAAATTGGGTCTTACAGTAAGGGTTTTCTATCTGAATTTCTCCACTTTGGGACATATGTTAGGATATGCATCAATATTCTTTAATGATGTGTATATAAAACAACATTCAAATATAATATAATTTATCTATCTATTATCATGATGTTTTAAATTTCATTCATTTCTATTATTTCATGGGGATAATGAATCAATGTTTCAAAAGTGGTAAAATTTTTATGATACAATCTCAAAATTTATCGAGATTTTTTATGTTTATGCTTCTGATGATGAATTAGTATAAAATATCTATCGATAAACTCACGATTTATTTTATACTATGTATACTCATTTAGAATAAATTTTTACCCTTTATATCAGAATCATTATGTACACATTATTTCTAAATAACGATTTTAATAAAAACCGACATTATTTATCTATTCGGTTGAAAACACTTTTATATTCCATATCCATTTTTTATAGACAAAATTAATGTTACTTTACGTTTTATTAAATTCAATATTACTCTAGATTTTATTTTATTTAATTTTTTTTAAAATGTAATTACAATTTCATTTTGAAAAAAGTCTTGTTTATTTTTTACTGAAAATTTGTAAGGAATCGTTATTTTCACATGCGTAACATGAAACATATTTCTTAATTTCATGACTTATCAGTGATTCAAGGATTAACATAACATTTTTATATATTATTATCAATTAAATGGACATAAAAATGTTTTCTTTTTTAACAATTATTTTTTAAAGAAAATTATATTTTCCTTAATAAATGTTTTAAATGGTCTTTAAATCATCTCTATAAGATTACAATGTTATTTTCATTGATAATGATTTTAAAAATGTTTTATGTTTCAAAAATTGAATTTAAATGTGAAATGCTTATTCTCCACCTAAAATTTTATAAATTATATAATAAAATTACTATATATGTTTTCAATGTTATTTTCAAATAATGTATCTTTCATAATTTTTTATGTTTAAAAAAAATAAAAGTTTATTTTTTCATTTAACATGGAATATTCAAAGATATTTTAATTTAAAAATCATTTTCCATCTTAGATATTATCCTTTGATGTAATTTATTATTTACAAGGCGTGTGATCCAAGGATACCATTTTTTTCCTTCCATGAATTGTATATGTCTATAACAACAAGATGTTTATGAAACCCATATATCTTCCATGGGTTTCATTATGATGAAATGATGAAATGATTATGAAATCCATTCGTTGTCCATGTGTTATTCTATCATGAAATGTTTTACAAAACCCCTTTTATTTTCTAGGTACTGATGTGATGAATAATTTATAATCTTGTGGAATAGAAATTTATTAATTATAGTAATGGTGGGACCTATAACTCCTTATATGGAATTGGGTACTGATTATTGTTATATAAGATGAAAAGAAACATGGGAGGGTATATCAATCCCAAAGGGGGTACAAGATAGGTTTTTCAAATCCTGAAAGACGGTATGTGGGAGGATATTCCAATTCCAAAGAAGGTACATGGGTTGTTAGACAAATCCAAATATGTTATAAATTTTTTGTTAGATATCATTAACATAAGATTTTATATGCACAAGTGTATGCCACACCTCGAAATATTTTTCCAATGATGGATTTTTTCTTTTGATGTCATTATGATCCATGTCTAGAAACTATAAATATTTATGTTATGTCTCATGTTTATGATCTATGGTACACATGGTATGGTTTAAAAATATTATTCTCATGTTTTCATATCTATACTCTTATGTTATATAGATATCACCCTTTATAACTATTACTGAGCATTTGATTCCACCATTTATTTTGTTTACATTCCCCTAGTTATGAAGAAAAGTTCATGTAGGCTATATTTATGATGAGTTCTAAGTTGTAATATCTTGGTGGGATATGATGAATATCATTCATGTAATATGAACATAGTATATCTTTTATCCAAAGGCAGTAAACATTTTTTTTCTAGGGGTGTTTATTTTTGAATTGTTTTGAATATTCATGTAAAAAAATGTAATATTTATGTGTGAGTGTTTTGGTTCTTTATAGTTTTCATTAAAGTAAAGGATTAGTTATCCCATGGAAAAATGGAATGAAAAAATGTTTTTGAGATCCTAAGATATATTTCTATGGTTATGTATAGGTATATCTGAATGTATAATTCTAAGGAGGAGTCAATGTATAAGAAAATGTCCTCGACTGTTCATGAATGATTGGGAATTTTGTTTCCTAGAAATAACTTTCCTTTATGGATACTTTAAGAGGATGTATCTCTAGAATAGAGGTTCCTTGGGGGATATATCACCAAAAATGGTAAATCCATTTGGAATCAATCATCACCTAGTGCATGACAATAGTTTTTACCCTATGATTATTTTAGAACCACCTTGGGATATGTTTTGAGAATTTACAAACACTATGAAACTATGATGAAATATTTGAATAATGATATTGTGTAACTTAGTTTAAACATAATGTGTCATAGAATTAAATAAATATGTTGTGATTTCTAAATACAATAAATGATTTCTATGATTTTTTTCCACTATAATAACTGTTTTTGAAAAAATAATTTTTTGTTTTATTCAATGTATTTAACCTAAATGAATCGTGTTAATTTCGAATAAATTGAAAAATGAAATGATTTTCATCTTGATAAACCAAATATTATGAAATATGGAATAAAAAGTTATATCTCAATAAACACACAACATTCTTAGGATAGTAATCATATTATGATTTCAAATAATAAATAGATGGAAAAAAGATATGTTGATTCCATCATGTGGTAACATCCACATTCTCTTAGTAGTTCTACTAATCCACTAGTTAAAGAGAAATGGATCTATACCAATAAATTTTGTGTTTCTATTCTCCATTATTTGGATTGTGGAAATGAAATTTTGGTTTTCAAGCATTTGGAATGAGAAAAATATAAATGGTGGAATCTTATCAAGAATAATAGGAAACAAGATAATATTTAATCCAAGGTGTGTTGTAAAGTCCCAACCCTAGAAGCATGGATCAAATACATTTTTTTAATAAATTGACATTATTACAAGTAATCAAGTAATGAAGGATGGATAAGTTTAGAAGTCTTGGAAAATAGATTACAATATGAATGTTACATTAAACATTCAAAAATATAGCACAACATAAATATGCCTCTGTGAGCACCATTATTCCCCTATAACAACCCTGCATATCAATCATAATATAATTCATCGCATTCTTGGAGAAATAATATATATAAAGGGGTGAGCACAGATTCTCAGAAAGTATAACAATATAATGAAAACTGTCATAAATAAGCATACAAATTTATGTCAATGTATATGACAAAAACACAAGACTTTTACACGTAAAACATTCGCATAATAAGGAAATGATAAATCAAATAATTCCACTTAATTATTCACATGTATATTATACTAGTTGAATAATCAAATTTAATATCAATAGATAACTTCATAATGATGTAATTAATAATTCTAGATATCATTACCACATAGTCAAGACCTCGTTCCAAGACTTCAAATTAAAATATTTTCAAGGCCTTGTACCAAGACACTAGTTTGTCTCATAAGACCTACTGATGCATAGAGGGTATGTAGTGGGCCCCACCCATCACATTCTATGTCAAATTCATTCCTCAAATGAAAAATAGTGAAACATAACATAAACATTCGTACTAAAACTAGCATATGAAATGTCAATACTTTATACATAAAGCGTGAATGGTATAAAAATAGAACATCCAAAGTCAAACATATCATAAATCAATAAATACAATATGGAGTATTTTATTATAGTACATCAACCTCAATCAAGAATAATATTCAATAAAGGTTGTTGACATAGTTAAAAATAATAAATAAAACTCACTATGAGAAATACCATTTTTCATGAAATAATTTATAAGTCACACAATTTATAATGGAATTAATTTAAAATATATTTTTGAATCAATGTTTCCCAAACCACTTTGAAATTTTTTAATGAAATTAATACTTTAAAAAAATCATGTCCACCTAAATAAATACTTAAAATAATTTTGAAAACATAGGTATTATTATAAAATATTTAGAAAAATAAATCATTAAAAACATTTAAAATGATGATCTAGTTAGAGATACACTTCGATAGAACATTAATATATTCCTTTTTAAATAATTTTAATGAAACATGGACATAGATGAAAAATATTTCCTATTAGATACTTACAGATAAACAATCTCAAATAATAATGAGATTGAGGAAATAACCCTTACCTTGCACATTCCTTTAATAGAGGGTATGTTTAAACTCTTGTATAATGGGAAAATTATGTCATTAAGTTATAAAATAACCATATTCATATTTACGATATCATACATTACTCATTTATGAATTTATACCAACCATTTAATAATAGTTTCCATGTTAAAATAACATTTCAGGTAATAATCGCTTTCTTTATCATACGTGTATTAAATTGTTATTATTAATCGTATCTCTTATATCATGATTTAATTTCTTCCATAATATAAATCATTATTTATTTATCACATATATTCAGAATATAAATATGTATAATAGATAGATATATGATATGGGAAACACTATTTATGGAGACAGTAGGTTGTACGTAAGCATAAATGTTGTTTCCATTTTCATATCGCATTGAACAGAAGAATGTGAATGAGATATATATAAATAAACATATATAAACATATTTCCAACAGAATTATTATGTCACATATTACATACTTATATATATTTATAATCATTGTTGAATGGTGAACGTGGAAATGAATCTCATCGTGTCGTGGAGACGGTAAGCCATACATATGCACGAGCGACAATTTCAATCTATTGATAGTTAAATATTATTAAATAGATGGTATATTATATATAAAGAGTAATTAACTTGTTATATTTATTATTTACATCAATTATACTCTTCATTATTTCTATCCAAATAATTAAGTGTTGAATAAAAATCTACACCCTTACGAGGAGATTGTACGCTTTACGTGCGCACATATGGTGACTTTTTCATTCATAAGATGGATAGAATAATGAATACGATTTTATCATATTAAAATAACATATAATTATGTGGAAACTAATTGAGTTATTATTTTGGTATGTAAATGACAAGAAAATAAGAAGTGGAAGAAGAATATAACTTTAAAAGAGGTGATGAAGTAATTAGCTCTTTTTCAAGTTATTCCTTTTGATTTGAACAAAAGTGATCCATAGGTTTGCTTTTTGATCAATGTAATGACACTAGGATGAAGTGAGGGTAGTTGGTAGGATATTTTATCAGGGTTTTTCTGAGCCAAATGGCTTTGGAGGTGTGAGTTTAAGAGAAGGGGAAGTACCCTTTTATAAGAGATATGAGGGGCGCTTCAGGAAAAGCTTGAAATAATAATTTATTGTAAAATAATTTTCTGTTTATAAAAGACAAAAATAGATTTATTTCTAAGATAATGTGTTTATGGTTATAAAAAAAATTCAATTAATATGTTTTATACATGTTTAGGTCACCATATTAACCTTATCTTTTAGATTTAACTGTTACTTAAATAGTTTAACTTTTACAATGTCTTTCTGTATTCTTACACTATATAGTTAATAAAAAACAATAAAGTACCAAGAGAACCTAAAGTGGTTCATTAATGATATGTCTAACATTATATAATTTCATTTTACAAACCTCATATTTTTAGAAATATTATATCATTTAATACATTTGTAATTTTTAAACTCATTTATGTCAATTTGGACACTATTCAGTATTTGGTTTTTTTGAAAGTCTTAGCAACTTTATTACTTATAAAAAATAAATTTAATCATCCATAAAATTTTATATTCAATTAGAGAATTATTTTATGTCATAAAAATATTAAATTTACAATTTTTCGTAATATTTAAAATATTATTTATTTGAATCATTCATTAATAAGGAAAATATTGCAACATTTTTATATCATAAATAAATTTAATTATTTAATGTCTAAAAATTATAAATAAAATACCACGATGAATAAAATCTATTTATCTTTATAATTAATATTTATATTCTAAGATATCAACTATATAACCTCATATAAAAATTGTTTTACTAAAATATATATGTTTATGTTACATTTTCCTTATCATTAAATTAATTTATATAAAGTCTCATTTTCACATACAAGTGGATTCATGGGGTCCTAAAGTCAACCCAAGGATTCCCATGGCCGGAAATGTATCAACCAACAGGGTTACGGCACATGTTAGAGTAATTTAATATTATTATAACATTACCTTTTACTCTTATTTAATATATTTACCCTTTAACCATGGTAAATAAAATATATACTATAGTTAATATTCATATTGTATAATAATAAAATTTACCTATTTACACAATTTGGACCTCGAAATTCTAAATATGGAATCCATTTTTCAAAATTCAAAATATAGAAGTTGTAGAAATTAATTTAAAAAAATTCTCATTGTAAAAACCAAAAGATGTGTTTATAGGAACTAAAAACTACCAAAAGATTGACATGTGTTTATGACTAATTAAAATGTGAAATTACATACAATGAACAAAATTATATTAAATGTTAAAAATATAATCTAATTAAACTTTAATCCCACTAAAATGTATAAATTAACATTATAAATTATTTTTATTTAAAAAGTTATTTTCAATTAAAATTTAATATTTTTTCACTATACATAAAAAATACGAAGTTTATCAAAAAAGTACCAAAAATTTATCCCAACTAATTTTTTTCCCTTTCATATAGAGTGTAATTTAATTTATTAAAATTTCACATATATTTTTTTTTTCTAATATTGGATTTAAAACGGCTCTCCATTAAAAGGCAGAAAAACTGCATTTTTTATAAAAAATACTTCTTCAATCTGAAAAATTTAATTTGTCCTTATATTATGTATAATGAATAAAATATGAATGTTAAAATTACATAGGATATATATATATATAATACAAAAATTGGTTAATACTATTCATAACCACATTTTAAATGGCTAGTTTGATATATCGTGATGCGCATGAACTCATTGTTGAGTGTAGCGCAAACTATTGAATTACTTTAAAATGATAACTTACTCTAAAATATTGGGGTGTTACATTCACCCCTCCTTTAATAAACTTTTTCCTAGAAATTTGAAATTGTTCTTAGAAAAAATTACTTTTGTGGAAAACTTCCATCGAAAATAGGGTTTCTAAAAATGACTCTTAATAACAGGGAAAGAGAAATGAAAATGTCACCCCCAAATTAGGGTTTCAAATAATACAACAATAGTGGAAATTATAGTAACATAATTGGAGGAAAACAGAAATATATAAATGGAGTGATTGAGGTCATAAATCACAAACAAGTGGACAATAAATGTAAAATTCAGGACCTCAAATCCATCAATCTATGAAGATTTAAATTAGCATCGGTTCAATAAAACATAAAGTATTTAGATAAATTATTATTAGATACTCATTTTTTATGAAAAGGATTGATTAATTTACTATCTAGAAATGAACTCAAGAAAACATTTTTGATTTCATTAAATGTCATAATCATATTCTCATCACCTGGCATTGCTTTGATCTATTTTCACTTCGTCCCTTACACTTGGAAATGTTTGTTCAAAAATTATTTTTTATGCCTAAATCACATTTGATAAATCATATGGTCCACATGTATTCCTTCAATTCTCTAAATGTTTGATAAAAACAAAAAGGTTAGGTCAATGAATTCAATAAATAATACCTTAACCTCCAAAAAAATATCAAGTGTGCAAATTACATAATTCCAACCTTTAGACTTATCCAATATACTTGTGTCCAAACTCACAATCTAGAAATTTATAAAGAAGGATACCATAACATAATGTAGATAACTTTTATCATGTTACTAAATGTGAATAACTTCATCATGTATTCTATTAAAACTTGGTAACAACTTGAATTACAATAAAATCTTATTTGAATATGTATATACATCCTTATTACTTATGTAAAACATAAAATATTTGATATACTATGTAAATTAAAAAAATATTGTAATCTCCCACAATGATTGAATAAAATAACCATTAATTAGTTTCAAGATTGTCAATATTATCCATTATACTATATCCAACTCAATTACATCATATTCCAAAATCACTACCTTAGTATTAAGACCATATTAATGTTTATCTTTCTCTCAACCATATATTTTCTAAAAGGATTAACCTTCTATTGATTAACTTTTCATAGTATCATACAATCTCAAATCTACAATGAAATAGTTCTAAAGTATAATCCTTATTTATTTCCATATTTCATATAACCAGTACATCATTTATAAAACACTCAAATGACATAATTCGTTAATAAAAACATAAGAATAGTAAGCATTCCTCTTCATGTACTGCAATATCATTACTTCATTATTATCTAATAGAATCATTTTGGGTAAACTATGATGGCTTAGATATTGATTTTCTTATTGTCCCAACTCATTTGAGATGAAGCAATGTACATTTTAAACCTTTTTCATACCCTTTCAATCACTAACTTGGTGTCCTTTTTCCCCACACTTATAAAAAACTCTCATTCCCTTCAAGCATTTACCATGGTGAAAATTTCCACAATTATAATATGTGGGAAAATCCTTCATTCCCTTCTTCCCTTTATCCATATTTTTCTCTTTCATCCTCTGATTCTCTTTCTTCCCTACAAATCAATTGGACTTACAGAATTCATTATTTATATTATTAACACATGATACAATTTCATCATATTTTGAGAATGCATGGGAGAAATTTTTCCTTCAAAATATTGGCTTAAGACCATGAAAGATATGATCCTTCTTACTCTTTGGATCATGTGAATTGTAGGAGTTCTATTTTATTCTATTTTGCACCATTTCTAAATGACGAAATACAATAGGTAAGATAAAATCATAATTTATAATCCATACACTAGAGAAATTAACAACATTAATGGAATTATTTCCAACATTTAGTATCATAATCAGAAAAATGGTTTCTTTGCTAAAATATTTACTCATAAATCCTTCTTAATGGTTTATAATGAAAATGTGAGTTATGCTAAGAATATCCCTCCAGAGTGTCAAACTAGGTGTCTAGTAAGGCCCGTTGTCGTGTAGTAGGATACCCCAGTTCAAGATTGAAACACCTTGTCAGAGTTTTCACTCCTCAATACATATGTTCTAGAACCATATCCACTTGTAGTATCCAGATAGGGATGTATTTCATAAAAGACCCATATAATATTTACATTACTGAAATTTTCGATGTTATTCTATACTAATCCTCAAATACTGTATTCGGGTAATTTTATCTAATCATAGATTTTTCTAATTCTAGTTTCCAAGGTTATTTCTAAAAATCCTCTGATACAAACTGTAATTCCCCAACCCTATAAACCCTTAGCCGATGCATTATTTTTATACATTAGAATGATTACATGGTATCATTTCCCAAAGGACCAATCAGTTTACCTGTCTTGGAAAATGGATTACATACCTGAACATTACATTACACATTCAAACATAAAACAGAACATAAATAATCCTTTGAGAATGCTATTATTTCTCTATAGTAAACCTACATATTAACCATAATATACTTCTTATCATCCAGGGAAAAATAAAATATAGAATGGGGTGAGCTCATATTTTCAGTAAGGATAAAAATATAGCAGAAACTGTCATAAATAATCATAAAAATTTAAGGCAATGTATAAGAATAAAACAAAATCCTTTTAAACATAAAACATTAGCATAATATAGAAAAGATAAATAAAATAATGCCACATAATTATTCACATGGATATTCTAATAGTAGAATAATGAAATTTAATATCAATAGCTCATTAAATAATTATGGAATGCGTAATGTTGGACATCATAACCACATAGTCAAGGTTGTGTGATAAGACTACAAATAAAAATATAGTCAATGCCTTGTGACAAGACATTATTTTGTCTAATGATACATACCGATGCATCACGGGGATATATATGGTCCCCATGCCACTTACTAAGTCCAATGCGTTCCTCATATGAAAAAGGGTGAAACAAAACATAAACATTCATACTAAAACTAGAATATGAAATGCCAAAACATTAACCATAAACCATGAGTGTTATAAAAATAGAACATCCACAGTCTAACATATCATAACTCATTCAATATAGTATGTAAGATTTTATTATAGTAAAACAACCTAAATCGAGAATAATATCCAATAAAGGATGTTGACATAGTTGAAAACAATAAATAAAACTCGTTGAGAGAAATACCCCTTTTCATGAAATCATTTAAATGTATCAATATTTATAAAAAAAGTCATTTAAAAGATATTTATGAATCAAAATTTCACATACCACATTGAAATATTTGAAAGAAATTAACACTTTAAAATAATAATGCCATATAAATATATCCTTAAAATAATTTTGAAAACATGGACATTAATTAAAAAGATTATTAAATTAAATCATTAAAATCATTTAAAATGATGATCTAGTTGAAGAGTTCCTTCCATAAAACATTAAAAGAGTCCTTTATAAAACATTTTAATGAAACATGGAAATATATGACATATATATCCTAGTAGATACTTATAGATAAACAATCTCAGATAATAATGAGATTGAGGAAATTACCTCTACCTTAAACTTTCCTTTGGTTGTGGGTACGTTTACCTCCTGTATAATGACCATAGTATGTTATTAAATTATACCAGAACCATATTCATCTTTACGATATCATACAAGATTCATTTATGACTTTTTAGTACCCATTTAATAATAATTTCCATTTTAAAATAACATTTTGGGAAATAATATCTTTGTTTTTAATATGTGTTTTAACTTGTTATTATTTATCGTATCACATATAGCATGATTCAATTTATTCAATAATACGAAATGTTATTTATCGATCACATATATTCAGAATATAAATATTTATAATAGATATATATATGAAATGGAAAACACCGTTTATGTAGATGGTAGGTCGTACATATGCATAAATATTGTTTCTGTTTTCTTATCGTATTGAACAGAAGAAAGTGAATGAGATATATGTGAATACATATATAAAAATATAAATATAAATATATAAATATATATAATTCCAATAGAATAATTATTTCATATATTACATACATATATATATTTTTATAATCATCAATGAATGGTGAGTGTGGAAATGAATCTAAACGTATCATGGAGACGGTAAGTTGTACGTATGCAGGAGCGATATTTTTATTCTATTAATGGTAAAATTTTATGTAATTTGATGGTATATTATATATAAAATATCATTATAATGTTATATTTATTATTTAAAACAATTATACAGGTTATTATACAGATCCAAATAATGAAGTGTTGAATAACAAATTACACCATGATGTGGAGATGGTAAGCCGTACATACACACATATGGTGAATTTTTCATTAATAGAATAGATAGAATAATGAATATGGTTGTAAAATTATTATAAAAGCATCTTAGTATGTATAACATACTAGAGTTATTATTTTGGAATGGAAACGATAACGAAAGTGGACATGGAAGAAAAAAAGAACATTGAAAGAGGTGATGAAGTAATTACCTCTTCTTCAGGTTCTTCCATTGGATTTGAACACAAGGGCTCCTTAATATGGATTTTTGATAAATTTAAGGACACTCTGATGAATTTAGGATATTTTTGAGGATATTTTAGCTGGGTTTTTCTAATCCAAATGACTTTTTAGGTTTGAATTTAAGATAATGGGAAGTACCCTC
This sequence comes from Viscum album, assembly GCA_963277665.1. Classification (NCBI taxonomy): domain Eukaryota; kingdom Viridiplantae; phylum Streptophyta; class Magnoliopsida; order Santalales; family Viscaceae; genus Viscum; species Viscum album. The sequence goes on along the minus strand of OY728126.1, from coordinate 2,059,718,041 downwards.
TTAATCGAGAGATAAGGGGTACTTTAGGAAAAGCTTGAAATATTAATAAATTATAAAATTATATCCGGTTTTTAATAGTTACAAATGGATTTACTTCAAGGATAAGGTGGTTATGGTTAAAAATCCTTTCAAACAATAGTTTTTATACTTGATTAGGTCACCATATTAATCATATTTTTTAGATTTAACTCTTATTTAATTTTTTTATCTTTTACCATGTCTTCTTGTATTCTTACACTATATGGTCAATAAAATTACTATAAACTACCGATAAAACCTCAAGTGGATAATTAATGACATATATGTCAATATTTAAGTCCTTTCCTATAACCTTATATTTTTATCTATATTACATCGTTTAATAAAATAGTATTTGTTTTAAAAACTCATTTATGTCAATTTTGACAATATTTATTATTTGTTTTTTTTGAATGTCTTAACAACTTGATTACATAGAAAAAACATTTAATAATTCCTAACATGTCATATTCACCTATAGAATTATTTTATGTCCCCAAAAGTTTAAATTTAAATTTATTTTAATATTTATAATATTATTTATTTGATTCTTTCATTAATAAGTTTAATACTACATCTTTATTATGTCATAAATAAATTAAATTATTTAAAGTCTAAAAATTTTAAATAAAAAACAGGATGTAGTAAATAGTTTTATCTTTCTATGAAATATTTATAGTCGAATAGATCAATTATATATACTCATATAAAAATTGTTTTACTTAAAGATATAGGTTTTTGTTACATTTTCCTTATCTATAAATTTATTATTATAAAGTGTAATTTTCACATACAAGTGGCTCCATGGGGTCCCAAAATCTACTCAAGGATACCCATAGTTGGAAATATATCAAAATATATGGTTAGGAAACGTGTTATGGTAATTCAATATTATTATTATATTTTTTTACCCTTATTTACCTAATTTACCAATTAACCATGGAAAATTAAATATTTACAGATGTTACTATTCATAATGTCTAAAAATAAAAGTTTCTTATTTACAGAATCTGTATCTCCAAATTAAAAATATGGAATATTTTTTTCAATTTTTCAAAAAACAGAAGTTTTAGAAATTAATTTAATATTAATTCTAATTGTCAAAACCAAAAAAACAGGTTTTTAAGAAGTAAAAACTACCCAAAGATTGACATGTGTTTATCTCTAATTAAAAAGTGAAATTACATAAAATCACCAAAATTGGATTAAATTTTAATCATCAAAAATAATTATACTTTAAACCCCCTCAAATTTATAATTTAACAATATAAATTATTTTTATTAAAACTGTTTGTTTTAATTAAAATTTAGTATTTTTTCACTATTTATCAAAATATGAAAGTTATTAGAAAGTTACCAAAAAAGTATCCAAAATAAATTTTTATGTCCCGATTATAAATATTAATTTAATTTAATATTATTTAATCTATATAAGTGTCAAATATAGGATTTAAAAAGGGATTTCGATTAAAAAGTGGAAAAACTGTATTTTTTGAAAAAGAAATTCTTTTATATGAAAAATTGAATTTGTCATTATATTTTGTCTAAGAAACAAAAAAGATGAATGTTAAAATTATATAGGATTTATTTAAAATTAAAAATGTTATTAATACTATTCATAACCTCTTTTTAAACAGCTATTTTTATTGGTTGTTATGCGCTTGAACTCGTTGTTACGTGTAGCACAAAATATTGAATTAATTTAAAGAGATACCGTACTAAGAAATCATGGGATGCTACAAGTGTTATGAGCTTAAAAACATATTTTTCAATAATCACATCCCATATATTCTTCATAAAAAATGGAAAAATAAATTCCATGAGTTAAAAGAAAATGATGATGAATTAGTTGATACCTATGAGGAAAATTTTATAAGAATTTCATGTTATGTTTGTAGTATTATAATCTTACCTGAATATATGGTTGATAGATTCTTTCATGGATTAAAACCAAGTCTCAGAAAGAATTTAGATATGATAGAATTCAAAATCTATGACAAAATCTTTATTATTCTATAAATTTGTAAATAGATATTGGAGATACCCATTAATAACATGGTTTTGAAAAAAAAAGATGAAATTAAAGGGAAATTATAAAAACCAAGAAGAAAAGAAGATGATATTTATTTTATGGTCGAAGTGTACAAGTAAATATAAAAGAAATTGTATTTAAGGGAATATAAATTCATTAAAGTTTAAATTTTAATTTCACTAATCTATTGAAGACTAAATTTATGAGGAAATTTTTTATAATAATTAAAAAAGAGAGAAAGATCCTTAAAATGCACCACCCACACTGTAGTGCTTCAAGTTAATGTAGTTTGGACATTATGCTAATTAATAACCCATCCCAAGGTCTAATGTGGGTAATAAGAAAAAATAACCTCTAAAGATAAAGGATAGTGGAAAGTATTATGAAATCACAAGGGATGTAGTGAATCAAGATAATTAGAGAACATTTATCTACACCTCCTTATTTTTGTAATTTTATGGGTGATTTTTTATAATTTATCCCTTCGAAAATATTATGCATCATCCTTTATTGAAATTTAATATGATTTTTATAATTGATTATATCACTAAACAAGGATTATAGAATAATGAAATCATATTTTATATTCTATGAGTATAAGTATTGACCCATGATTCAAATGGAAATCCTTTTGAATAATATAAAATATCATTAAACAATAAAGGGTGAATTATATTATGTAAGTGTATATGTATATAAGCAATATTAACATATGAGTAATAGTTATCATCTTGGGGTTATGATTTTAAGGTTTATAATATGTTTAAATTAATTTAAACCCCTTTTGTTGTTTTATGTGATGATACTTTATCAAGATTAATGATATTTTAAGTGAAATTTATAGAAATAAAACTCTTTGGTTTTTTATATTTTAGTAAAAATATTATTTTATGGGGAATGAATTAGAACTTTTATGGACATGTGGTCAATATTATTGGAAACATTTAGTGTTTCTCTTATTTTTGATTTTAAGGTAATTATTGGTTGGAGTCGATCACCTACAGAGTTACTAAAATTTGATTCTATCAGAGCATATTTATCTCGGGATCAAATTTATATAATATATATTAATAAAGTTGTAAGGTTTCACGGAGTAACACATTCCATTTTATCTAATCAAGATATGACTTTTAAATTGATTTTATGATGTATTCTTTAGTAATTCTTGGATATGGAGCTATGTTATGGAATTTTGTATCATACTCAAATAGATGGTCATTTTGAGATAAAAAATAAAACCATATAGGATATTATATAATCTTTTTTCTATAGATTTATAATGTGATTAGGATCAACACCATTATCTAATTGGTTTTTCATATAATGATATATTTTAGTCAATAATTTAAATAGATACTTAGGAAGACCATTATAGAATGATGTGTAGAATTCCAATGTGCTACACTAATGTTTTGGAAAGAAAGCTATTAAGAGCTGGGCAAGTTGTTGAAATATTATTAAAGGTTAGATGCATTTAGAAACTCATATGAGAAATAAAAAATTGGTCAAAAAATTATACTTATAATTGTTGATGTGATCTATAATTTAATGTTTATAATAATGTGTTTTTATGATTTCCATATGGAAGACATGTGGGAAAACTAAGCCATTGGAACAAATGTGCCTTTCAAATTATTGATTTTATTGGGATCGCATAACATCGCTTGAATCTTCCACCAATCCTCTCCCAGGTTCATGATGTGTTTCGTTTATATCTCAAGAGGAAGTACATACCTGGTCTAACATATGTTATAGAATCAAAGGTCTTACTATAAGAGCATGATCATCATTTTTAGGAATAATAGGTGAAAATTATGGATCATATTTAAAAAAATCTTATAAACATGACTATCCACCACAAACAAATCCTTTTATCTAAACAGATTAGTATTTAATATGAATTTTTAAGGCAATATGCATTAGAATTATCTTCTATGTAATAAAAAATTCAAACAATTATAATTATATATTTCTTCTATCTTGAAGAAATAACCAATACCAAAATTGTTAGTATAAAATAAGATAATTCCCCAAAAATAATAAACCATTATGATATTAAACACTACATTAATATCCAATATTCAATGGTAATATCCATAGTAAAAATAATTATCAATAAAATTAGTTAAAATAATCTAAACTAAGACATAAAACGTGATATTTAGAAGCATTTGATAACATAGTCTTACAATACAAATTTTAAAATTTATCTCCAAATAACATCAATCAATCATAATTTCTTATATCAAAAATTTAATTTCAAAAATCACATAATCTCAAAGATATGCTAATAATTTTTATAAATAACTTGAATAACCATAAAATAATATTTTACACTAAAATATAATTCAACCATTATTGAAACAATAAAATCTAATAGTATTCAATTTATCCTAATGATATAAAGTTACAAAAGTAGAAAATATATTTCGAAATAAAAATAATCACTTTATCCCCAAATCATTTTCGAATCCCATTGTTATCTATTGGATAAATTATATGTTCCCAAAATCAGGATATTCCTTATAATAAAAATAATTTAACAAAAAATAAAAAAAACATACAAAATGGGACATCACATAGTTTAGTGGTAGGTGATGCACCCTTGTCGCCCTTTGGTTATGGTTTTGATTCTCACTGCCTTGTTAGATGTGATGAGTTGTCTCCCATCGTACTAGTTGTTAATTTTATAAAACTAAAAAGTTATATTCCTAATAAAATTTTCACAAATGTGTGAAACATCCTTAATAATAATCATAATATTTTCTAAACTCAAAATTAATCTCATACCATTAATTTTGTATCTTAAAATGTAATAACCCTTAATTACCTACAAAATTAACAAAATCAAAAATATCATTAGTCACCTTAAAATTTCATAATTTAAATCCTCAAATTGTTTCTAAGACATTAAACTTATGATAAACCTTAAAATTAAAAACCCATGTTGATGTCCGTAACTCTTAAAAAAATGTAATAATCTACAGTTTTGGATAAACCATACATTGATACTGACTATAAGGATGATGATATAAACATTATACATTCTAGTGTTTTTTATCTATAATTTTAATTCAATGACCTTTTAAGTTTAGAGTTTTAGATAATTGGTATAAACGGTTACCAAGTCAACCCATATATTAAAAGTGAAAACTTATACTCAGTATCCATTTTTTCACCAAAGGAAATATTATAAAATCATACATGGTTTCTTTAAACGATAATACATCATAATTATCATATTATCCTCATCCTTGTCCCGACACACCCTTCATCCTTGTGAAATTCATTTAAAGACATGGAATGATCACAAAAATCTAGGCAAGGGGAATAAAAATAAAAAAAATCAAAAGAATGGTGATAAACATAAAAAACCATTTAATGTTCACGGAGTGAAGGAAACAAAAGATTTTCACATGAAAAAACACTAATAAGTTTTCCTCAAAGAAACCATTAAAACCAATATAATGGAATTAAAACTCATTTAGTTGACTTATACAATCATATAAATAAAACCCTTTAAATACTATTTAAATTTGAATAAACTTTTGGTCAACATAAAATATTACTATTACTTAATTAAATATAGATATATTATGTGGATTTCCCTTTTTTAAGCTATATGAGTCTCACATGTGATCTACAATAGGGACCAACCCTTCGTATAAGCTATATTAGGCTCACCCATTTTGTATGAGCTGTAATAGGGACAAAGCCTTCGTATAAGCTGTATCGAGCCCACCCATGATTGAAAATGGGGATCAATACATCATTAATGTTTTATCAAGAATACTCATTACATATAATTCTCAAGGACCATTTCATGAATAAAAAACTTTTATCTTAAAATCGTTGGAAAAACTATTGTAATCCCATATGAAAAAACACATTCCTATAAAAATTAAATTTTGTTTTAAAACCCAATTTTTAATTCTAAAGAACCCAATAATGTAACAGAAGGTTTTTAATTAATGAAAAAATTTAATTTTTCAAAGAATTAAATAATTTACATATCAGTCACGATGGTGGGAAATTCATTGTCTCTGTATACATTATGAATAGAATAATCCTTTTGTCATATGTCAAAATGTTCTATATAAAACATGTAAAAATATTCATTTTTAAAACTATTAGATGAAACTAAAAATAGAAGTAAAGTTTAATTTAAAATCCCTTTATATACACATAAATTAATATGTAAAATAATAACTATAATATTGACATTGAGAAATATTTGATAATTAAATCATTAGATGTTCAAAGTGTCCCATACAAATTTTATCATTTAAATCATAATCTCAATGAAAAAATATAAAAATATTACATAAAATTATTATAAATAAAATCATTATATGATATGTCAAAGGGATGTATATACACCGAATAAAAGAAAGTGAGTGTATAACATCAGAATATGCCTTAATGAAATGATATTAAGGCGAAATCACATACCTTGAGTCTGAATCATCTCATAAAATCTTTATATTAATGAATAATAAACTTAGGTTGAATATTTTCATTTTTTTAAACATTTTCAATTTCACTATTCCATTTATGTCACTAATTGCCATTTTATAATAATTATTTAATTATTTATGTTCACATTGGATTTTTTTGATGATATTCAGGACACGAGTGTGAAATGAAATTGGTATGATGTTGATACATTAAAGTGGCCCCTATTGAATAATATCTAAAATAATATTCTTGAAATAATCATTAATTTTATTCATCAATTAATCTATTAAATCCATCAATTAAATATGGATTTAAAAATGAACTAAATTTCAATCATGTAGACGATAATCCGTACGTATGCATTTGTGACATTTTGATTTTTTAATGATCTTTATGTATATAAGGTCAGTATTATTTTATTTTTAAATAATGATAATAATATATTTAATATAATGTTAATCATTTAAATATACTTATATATATCATCCATGCTATGTGGTGATTAAAAAATCGCATTGCTTTGTGGAAGAGATAGTTCACAGGTATCCACGAATGATATTATCATTTTCATCTTCATGGAAAGGTACTAACATAAATTATATAATATTTTTTTAATTATGTTCAATATTTCTTGAATGTAATATATAAAAAATAATTTCATCATTATAACGATTCTTGAGAGAGGATGATGGAATATTAATTATATCGGTTCACGAGGTGGTCGTATGTTGTACACATGGACGATGAATGTTTTTCACATTTGGTAGAAGAGGAGATAGATTTAAGTGATGTTATAAATATAATAAAAAATAATTATATTTAGGAGACTTATTCTATTATTTCATCATGGTTTGAGAATATTTTAAGGAATTAGATGATGTAATAATAATGAATTTATTGATTAAAAATGATATAACTTCCATTGACCACATCCATCTCATAAAACATTAATACCACAAAGGAGACTGTTGGCCAAAAATAAAAGCTATAAAATGTGATTAGAGATTATTGTAAATTATTTTCATAGATATTTTCTAATCAAAATAGGTTTTAAATTAATAGTAATAGAGATGATGATGTTCCCTCTTATAAGAGATATGAAGGGAAATCTTGGAATTTCTCAAAATATTAAAATAATATAAATTTAGTTTATGTTCTAAATAGATCCAAACTGATATATTAATAATATATGAGAATTAAGGGTCTAAATACTGTTATAAAAGAAAAATTAGATAAGTATTTATTATTATTTAATCCTTATGTCTCAATATTAATCCTTATTTAATATCTTTAACTCTTACCATGAGAACATGTGTTTATACTCATTAAGGGGTAATATCGTTATAATAAAATGAAAAAACCATAAATGGGTCATTTATGAAATTTTAAAACATATAAAAATAATTTGGACTAATTTTTTATTTTTATTAATTTCATATAATTTAATAAAATATAATTTACATTACAATATAATTAATGTCAAATTTGAAACTATTAATTACAAAACTTTTTTAAATATATCATAACAACTTGATATATTTAATAAAAATCTTTTAAAACATTACTAACACATAATATTCATACATAAAATTCATGGATGATATTAATTATCTAAAATTATATTTATTTTAATATTGTTACTATAATTTATATGATATTTCTTTTAATTAAATTATTATTGAATAGTCATTGTGGGAGAAATTAAGGTAATTATTTCTCTCATAAAAATTAATAATAAATTACAATTATTAATATAAATATTTTATTTTTGAAAATAATTTTTATAGTATAAAATATCCCCTATATAATCCCATATAAAAATATTTCAGAACTGAAAAAAATGTGTGACAATATTGAATTCTATTCCAATAAAACAATATAAAGGTATTAAAGTCATCCATGTGGATCCAGGTTCTCATTAAATAATCACATGAATTATTATGTTCACATATAGCTCATAGAATAAAATTAGGATATTTTTAAGTGTTAAGTTATAATATGTATAATATTATTTTTACACTAAATTAACAGATTTACCCTTAACCGTGATAATATAAATTACTAAGTTTACTATTCAAAATTTTTCCAAAAATAACATGGATCTATTTAATAATTATTTAAATTATGATCCAAAATGTTGAATACATTTTAAAAAATTCAAATCAAGAATTGGATAAAATTATTTTAAAATTAATCTCATTGATAGAATGAGAAAATAGTTTTTTAATGTAAAAACATTCAAAAGATTAAAATGTTTTTATACACAGATTAAATTTGAAATAGATTATACTGAAATAAATTCGATGAAATGACAAAAAATTTGACCAAATTATATTTTAAAAACTTTCAAAAATATAATGTAACACCGTATATTTTTTAAACCAAAATGTTCCTTTCAATTAAAATGATATATTTTTTCAATATTCTTGAAAATATAATATATACCAAAAAAATAATGAAAAATAAACCAATAAAATTTTTTATATTACTATTTAAAATAATAAGTTTATTTCTCCAAACTAAATTTGTAAAAGTTTCAAAAACTAGATTTCATACAAGTTCACCATCAAAAGGTGACAAAACTACCTTTTTCGAAAAATACTTCTTTTATGTGTAAAATTGTATTTATTCTTATATAATTTTTATAAAAAAAAATAAGATGAATTTTAAATATTATATTTAATTATAATATATATATATATATGTGTCATTAATATAATCCAACAAGAGTTATGTGTTTATTTATTTGTATAAAACACCCTTGTGAACATTTAAATATATTTCCGAAAAACAATTAATTTTCTATTAAATAGGATATTATTTTCATTTATAATTAATTTGACATAAATTAATTAATTATATATAAAATTTATACTATATTATCATAATTTAGTTAATCATGTTTTTACCCACCATTCTAATGGCTAGGTTATAATGGTAACATTTAAATAATAATATTTTGTAGTTTATTTAAGCTTGATGTGGTGTATCATGTATGTTATTGAACATATTATTTAATAATTTTAACTCAAAATTCCAGAATAATAACTAAAATAAGTGGATATAATAAATACAGGGTTTATGGAATTAAAATTTTTCTCTTAAATTTGAATAATTTCTATATAATGTATTAAAAAATTTATATTTATACCACAATTCTTTGAACTCTCTTATAATATCTTAGTTCAACATTCCATCACCACAACATAATTATAGTAGAATTATATTAAATGAGGGAGGTCGAGGGAAATGATAGAATATCAATAAGCATTTCATTAAAAAAATAAAGGGGACCCCTTCATAAAATCACATCTATAAAGTTAAAATAGATTTCATATAAAGACAATCAAACAATTACAGTTAAAACTCTATTTCAAAAATAAATTTATTCTACCAGACTCTATTCCAAAATTCTATATTTTATTATTTTACATGTTATAATATAGTGAATCAATTCTCCATCCATTCCTCTTATTCATTTAATTGGACCTATAATTATTCCAATATAAAATTTAAAATTAAATAAACTAATTAATTTTAAAAACCATAATAAACCCCTTGTCAATAAAACCTTCATTATAATAACTAAAATTTCCCCCTTATTGAATAAAAAACCCTATTTTAATTAAATTAAAATTAATTAATATTTCATGGTCATAATTTCATGTTAATATATTGAATTAAATTCCATGAATTAACTCTTCAATCCACTTAATCATTTAAGACCTAAAATAATCTATATCAAAAGTAAAATTAAATAATTAAATAATAAAATATTAAAAAAAGTTTATGAAATCAAAAATTAATTTAGTGAACTAATGTTATAAATCACATTATTTAATTATCATATAAATATGAGTGTTACAATTTTAGTCATCAAATTAAATTTCCAAAATTATAATTTTGCTTGGTTTCCTAAAAATAACTATCTATTTCTACCACATAAGTGATTCCCTATCATTGGATATTTCATGAACATTTACATGTTTCTAAAACACCCGAACTGAATAAAGTAACATTACCTTTAACACATTCTCTTACTTTTACTAGATTCACATAAATATTTCAGAAAAATTCATATCATGTATCACCCTAACCAATTTCCAACAAAGAACCTGAGATGAGTCTTAAAATTACCTCTTTTATAGGATAAATTGAATATAAAATGAATTACCTTGACTTATAGTGGTAATAATAAACTATATAATAGTTTATCAAACCTCTCAACAATTACAAAGGTACTAAAAAAGGATGGTTCTGACATCCCATATTTACTATGAATTCAATGTAACAAATGAGGAGACAATCAAAAGAATAGTAGGTCTGCCACATTAAACTCCATGTTAAATAATCGATAATATTAATTTGATTTCAATTAATTTTATTCAAATCTTTTAATGGTTACAAATATCTTTAATTTGAGCAATAATTTATTACGCTGAACGTTTTCCAATAAAAAACATTCATTTCCCTCTTCCCAATATAATTGTGATTAACGGGTTATAATATACAAATATTTGAATGTGACATATGTATTAGATATTTATCATTATTACTATATAAAAATTAACCAATAATGAATAGTCATCCCTAGATTTTCAAAAATCAGGAGTGCATTACTGAAGCATATCTACAAAAATTTTCTTTATATGCTCTTCTTTCCTATCCATCCTAGGATCATCAAAAACAATCAACCTCTATTGTGTATATAAGGAATTTTTATTTCCATTCTATAATAATTATGTAAAATTATGATTTATATAAGTAATTATTTGTTTTAAAATATCGTGAAGCTTAGTTATGTCTTTAACAAAACTTACTTACTTCTACTATAAAACTTATCTACCGAATGGGTAATAATTGAGCCATGATTTTTTGTTAATATACTACAACCCAAAAATAATCATTCATAAATGGTTAAATAGGACTGCATATTAAAAATTCCATTGAAATATCCTCTCACTACTGTTTTGGTAGATGTAAGGACATTAATAACCCATCAGGTTTTTTATTCATCTATCTCCCATTAAAAACTAAGAATCAGAAAATATATTCACTAAAATATATTATCATGACCATCCATAAATAATCTACATTATATTATATTATATATTTAAATTTCATAGATTCTCCACCTATCTATAATGTTGAAATCCCTACATCTCCTTATCCATTAAAGATATATTAACAATCACTCTCTCTTTGTAATAAAGAGTTAAATATAATGCTAATATCCAACTGTTACAGGTATCCCCTTTATAAATGTGTTCTCAAATCCAGTTACTCCTATAGTTAAAATTGAATGACTATGTTACTTCATTTAATAATGAATAGGTCACATCCATTATAGACAGAACTACACTATAATTTGTATCTCCTATTTTCTGTTGGAATCAACAAATATTCTTATTACCTACCACTACTCTTCTATTTCAATAATAAATTAAATTTAGGTATTCCTACTCAATTTTTTAGGTAAAAAAATTACTTTTTTAAGAATTTATAAACTCTATAAATAAAAGTTTTTAAGATACTCTACCAAACTATGTTGTCCCATATTAAGACCACACATTGAAAGAGATATTTAAAATTTTTATAATCAATATATATAATCAACATTGGGTATATATTAAGGTTGAATGTATGGTGAAGTGATATGGGTCTCTAAGGGAAAATATGATTATAGAGGTGGCTCTATTCCTTCCCCCACTAGAGGTTAATTGGAGGCCCCACTTCCCTAGAAGTGATTTAACAAAGAGTCGTCCCCCTATTACATACCCATCTTATCTACCTCATTTTATGGGTATAGTTGTTTTCCCTAAAGACATTTCCTTAGTAACCAGCATCCCTAGGAATACAATATAATACCTGGAGTTCAAAATATTGTATTATCTTATAGATCAATCTCAACTTTCTCATTTTGGACAATATCAACCTTTAACGGATTCATTTTACAGGTTTTTTTGATTCATGGTGCCTTATGTGTCATGAGGTTATTTTTTTGAATAACACTATCATATTATCATTTTATTTAAGATAAATGATGATATAATAACTTCATGGTCTATATCTCTATGTAGTTTAATTGGAATTAATTTTTCTCTCTCCTACTATTTGTATGAGTTTCATATGAAGTGTTATTCTCCTATTGTGGCAGTCTTGGTTTGGTTACATTGATTACACCTTCCATTTCAGAATATCTTAATTATTAAATTTGGTGGAATTGTATTTGGATGATTACTGTGTTTTGATATTATTAAAATGTTACTTTTACATTTTACTTTCCCCACATTTTCATTGAATGTGACGTATCCAGACTAACAATGGATTCCATAATATTTTAAATTGATGAAGAATGTGTTTCTTACATAAGGTTTTATTGGTATCCAATGTAATTTTATTGTACCATCCCAAGTTTGTAATGAATATTAGATATTTTTTTATCTATGTCTATTAATGATTAAGATAGTGTTTTAGAGGCTTAAAATGAAAATAAATACAATCTTATGCATGGAATACACTAATATTCTTAAAAGATTGTTTTACTACCTTATGATGGAAAACCCTTTTTAAATCTAACTTTTGACAATTTTATAAACTATGTTTGTAAAAATAAACTTATTATTTATTATTGGGACATAAAAATTTACTTTGTGTGAATTTTTGGTATTTTTCTGACAATGTTCATTTTTTAATGAATAGGGAAAAATACTGCATTTTACATCAAAACTGCTTTTTAATATAATTTATTTATATTATTAGATTATCTTTTGAATTGGAAATAATGTGTAATATGAATATATTTTTACCATTTAATCCAATGGTGGTCATTGGAATCAATTTCATTTTGAAATTGGACTCAAACTAGAGTCAATCTTTTGATACATATTGTTTCATAAAAACACGCTATTTGGTCTGACAGCGGGAATTAATTATTAAATTAATTAATGTGACTTATATGTTTTGAATTTTGTAAAATAGAATTCATTTTTTAATTCGTAATATCAAATATAGCTTAGGGTGAATTTTTGGTAATTTTCTGAAAAACATCAATTTTTGATGAATAGTGAAACCAATAAGTTGTACTTAAAAAGACTGATTTTCCCTTTAAATGAAATTTTTCCATCATTTTGTTTTGAATTTCAAAAATCTGACATACATGGTTGTAATTAAGAAGTAAAATGTGGTTCAATGAGATTATAATAATTTTTTGGTGAATAGTAACTTATTAAGTTCTTAATCGCGATTGGTGGTAATTAGTGTAGTTTAAGGTAAAAATAATGATTTAATAAAATAAGATGAGCTTGACACATGTACTACCCTCATTGGTTGTGTCATGGCCGACCAAGAAAAGCCATGTGTCAACTTGGGGACCCCATGGATCCACATTGGTTGGGAAATGACATAAACAACTTTTTATTTAATGTAAAAGTAAAAATGACACAAACATAATATGTTTTAAGAAAACAATTTTTACATGGGGTTATAAAGATCAGAATTTTGATTATAAATAGTCATTGGAAAGATAAAAAGATTTCCTACATAATAGTAGTTTTTTTATAATTTCTAGACATTAGATAAATTAATTTAGTTATGACATAATAATGATGCAACGATGACATCATTATTTGACGATTTAAATAAAATGGAAAGATAATGTAAAATATATGAACTAAACATGTCCAAAACCAATTGGATGAGTGGATTTCGAACCCTTATCTCCTTATCCACGAATTAAATCAATGTGGGACCTTTTAAAACCGAAACACATTTTCAAATAAAGTAATATTTCTTTACTTTCCAAAAGTGCCCCTCCTCTCCTCTTATAAAAGGCCCCCAACTCTACCTCATTTCACACACTCCTCAAGACTTTGGCTCGGCCAACCCCTGCCCATTTACTCTCTTCACATCCCTCTACTCATTCTAGAGGATTCCTGTTGGGAAGAATCCTTTCAAAGGATGCCTTTAGGCTCAAATCAAAAGAAGTTACACTTTTAAAGGTAATTCATTCTCTCATGTTCATTTGTTTTATTTTGTTTCTCCAACACCCTAAACTCTTTTCAGTTACTTCTTTTGTAACAACACCAGTATCTTCAGTATACTAGTATGTTTTTATAAGATTTATTTGAGCTACACTCTCACACAACTACATCAAATGGTTAAAGAACATACGGTTTCCGTGGATGGAAAAATTCTGCCTCCCGAAACAATGATTGTTCAATACTCATTAAAAACCTTCAAAGGTGGCCATTATGATGTCAATATTTTTATATATGATATATAATATGTTTATGTTTTCCTTAAGCTTCTGTTTTTTTTCATTTTGGGAATACCTTTATGGTTCCCATTATGGGTAAACACGATATCTTCATTTTAGGAAGTGCGGACTACCGCCCCCTGAAAGTGATTTGATTCGTTAATACCATATGTGGGATGTGTAAATGATAAAGTTAATGATATTATATATGTTATTATACTGGAATTATAATATACTCTTATATCCTTATGATTCCATTCTAGAAAATATGAAATAGAAATGGAAGTAGCGTTCATGCGTACGTACGGCTTACCGTCTCCATGAACGGTGCATTTCATTTCTTACCTCTGAATGTGATGTAATTTTATAAGTACATGTATATGATGAATATATATATGATATATAAGTTATCCAAATAATTAATATCATTCTGTATATAACGAACCATTGACCAAATTAACAACATGTAAGTGTAAGAAGTCTATTTTTGACTTAAGAACCAAATACCGACAAAATGAACATTATTAACTTAAATGATTACATGATGTTCATAACATGGTATAAAAGGAATAATGAACTTGAAAAAGGTTCATAATCAAGTAGAGATTAACACAAGTTTATTATTCAGGAGATTAAAGAACGGTCGGGTCAAGTCGGATACGAGGTTTGGGACATCGTCTCAATCTCCTTTCATTGAGGCATATTTTATTTTATACACAAATTTCTTTTATACGGTGTATAAACCCATTTGACTTTTACGTTTATTCAAAAGGAATATTTTTTATACGAAGCATTTACTAAACGACAAAATGGAATGTTTTTGTCGTACGTATGCGGCAACAACGACTTCTCCACCGTCATGACCGTTATTTGAGTTTCGGCTTCCTCTAAAAGCCATACCTTCTTTTTTAAAGAAAAATAAATACCATGTTTTACTTTTCTTTTATTTTGGTATTGAAAATGGTTTTCACAATGTTTTTTGTGTTGTATTGACATCTTGTGATTGAAATGTGGAAATGTTATGTTTCCTTTATGCATGTTTTATGTGATACGATTATGTTATGGTTCTTGGGCATTGTTATGAAGACGGGTGGTTCCGTGATAACCTAAGGGCGGGTGAGCCCGATATAGCTCTCCAATGCATTGGGTAATGCAATGGAGTGAAACGATAAGGTTTCTCCGAAGAGATTTAGGGAATATACTGTGATGGGTATTCCAAACGTAACCAAGAGGGTTACTCCCTACGGAAGAATGTTATGAACGCCTCAAGTTACCTTTATGTCTTATGATTTCTATGATTTATTCATGATTTTATGAGGTATGTTAAAGTGACTATGTTTTATGGGTAAAGTATGATTTCATTATTATGTGTATATGAACTCATGTTTTCTTTCCATGTTTTTTTTATAACCCATACTGAGTTTTTATGCTCATCCCAAGTTTTTGAAATGTTTTTCACAGGTCACGGGAAAGGTACATGATAAGATGATAGAGTCAAGGATGTGTCAAGAAAGAATCCATGTTTTATTTTAAATATGTTTCCTTTGATGGGAATGAAGAATACTATCTTTATGTAACCACTTTGTTTATATGTGGAATGTAATGAAAGTTTTAGGATCTAATTCTCTAAAACTCTAATCCTGAAAAGATCCTCAATGTGTAATCTTGTAATAACTCAAGATTAAGAAAGGTTTAAGGCTGGGTCCTTATAGTTGGTATCAGAGGTCGGTTTAGATAACTTTAGGAGTTATAATTCTATTAAATGATTATCCAATTCTATTTTTTGAAATGATATAGCATTTGAATATTACCATGTTGCTTCATCTAAGCCATGTTTGTTCAGAATGGTTTTCCACAGAGGAAACAGGGAAGCAGTGCAAGGAAGGCATACAGAAGGAAATAACCTTCCGAATCAGCATCTAGAAATGGTCGGAATTGGAACTGAACAGTTTGTTGCAGTAATGGCGCAGTTGACTCAAGCGATAAATGGTGGTGGTATCCATGCACGAGATCAGCCAGATCAATCACAGAGGAACATGTCAGTGGTGGAACATTTCATGAGGCAACATCCACCATCATTCAGAGGATCATCTGACCCTGTGCTAGCTGAAGGGTGGATTAAAGTACTGGATAAGATTTTGGATGTCATGGGGTGTTCATACAATCAAAAGGTTAGTCTTTCTATTTACCGTTTGGAGGGTGAAGCAGATCAGTGGTGGTCTATGGTTAAAAATATCAGGGACGCCGATGAGATTGATGCTCTTGACTGGGATGAATTCAAAGGTATGTTTCTTGAGAAGTATTTTCCTAAGGCTGTTTGACTTAGGATGGAAAAGCAATTCTTGGAATTGAGGCAAGAGGAAGACTCAGTTGCTGCCTATGAAGAAAGGTTCACTCGATTGGCAAGGTATGCTCCAAATTTTATCCGAGACCTTGATAGTAAAATCAATCGTTTTTACTCAGGATTAAAGCCAAAATATCGAAGGGCATTATCTTCTCGTGAGTTTAAAAGTTAGGAAAAGATTGTTCAATGTGCTGGGAAGGTGGAAATGGAGTTTTCCAATGACCAAGTGTTCTATAACAACCAGCAGAAGAAGAGACCGACGTGGTAGGAGAAAGGTAAGAATTCTTCAAAAAAGTCTGATGGTAAGAGAACTAAGTTTCCAGTTTGTGATAAATGTGGAAAAAGGCATGCTGGGGAATGTCTTCTGAATTCTAGAAAGTGATACTGATGTGGTAATATGGGACATAAGTCTCGTGATTTCACTGAAAAGGATCAAGGTGAAGGTAAGAACAAATTTGATTTACAGTTAGTGAAATGTTATAAGTGCAATGAGATGGGTCAATATGAAAACGAGTGTCCGAAAAAGAGCTTGAGTGATGGGAAGCAGTTAGACTACAAGCAGAAAGGGGTGGTGAAATCCTTTGCAACTACTTCAGTAAATGGCGGGCCATCAAATGAAGTTGTATCAGGTACTTTTTTTTTTCAGATTATGCCAGTGTGTTGTTTGACTCTGGGTCTACACATTCTTTCATCTCTGAAACCTTTTCTAGTAAAATGGGAATACCATCTCAAAAAATGACTCCTGAACTTTTGGTAAAAACACCTGTGGGAAATGTTGAGGCAAAAAGAATTTATAAGAATCTTCCTATCCTTATCTGTGGAAAGAACCTACTTGAAAACCTTATTGTTCTACCTCTAGTAGAGTTTGATGTTATCCTGTGTATGGATTGGATCTCTATTTACCATTCTAAGATTGACTGTAGAGCTAAAGAAGTTTCTTTTCAAAAAGACTTTCAGTTTGTTTACATGAATGAACCCTTACTTTTAATAACATATCAAGAGGCCGAGAAACTTGTAAAAGATGGAAATGAATGTTACCTTTCACACGTCATTGAAAATAAAGGAACTGTTCAGATTAAGATGTGCCAGTGGTAAATGAGTATCCTGATGTTTTTCCTGATGAGTTGCCTGGAATAACACCAGATCGGGAAGTTGATTTTACTGTTGACTTAGTTCCTAATGCTAAGACAATTTCAAGACCCCCTTATCGAATGGCACAAATTGAACTTTTAGAGTTGAAGGAGCAATTGCAAGATTTATTAGAGAAAGGTTTCATTAGACCTAGTACATCACCATGGGGTGCTCCTGTTTTATTTGTTAAAAAGAAAGATGGTTCTATGAGACTTTGCATTGATTATAGAGCCTTGAATAATATCACTGCTAAGAACAAATATCTTTTGCCTCATATCAATGATTTGTTTGATCAGCTCCAGGGAGCTCAGTTTTTTTCAAAGATTGACCTGAGATCGGGGTACCATCAGCTGAAGGTAAAGGAGGCAGATATTCCGAAGACCGCGTTCCGTACAAGATATGGCCATTATGAATTTGTAGTAATGCCTTTTGGGCTATCCAATGCACCTGCTATATTCATGGACTTAATGAATAGAATTTTCCATGAGTTCATGGATAAGTTTGTGGTGGTTTTCATTGATGATATTTTGGATTTTTCTAAAAGTAAAGAGGAGCATGAAAGACATTTAAGGGTTAGCTTGCAAACCTTAAAAGAATTGAAACTGTATGGGAAATTCAGCAAATGTGAGTTTTGGTTGCAACAAATTTCTTTCCTTGGTCACATTGTTTCTAAAGATGGAATAACTGTTGATCCTGCAAAAACAAAAGTTGTGAAAGACTGGCCAAGACCCACAAATGTAACTGAGATTCATAGCTTCCTTGGTTTGGCGGGCTATTACCGAATGTTTGTTAGAAATTTTTCACGGTTATCTAGTCCAATGACTAAGCTAACTCGGAAGGGTGTTAAGTTTAACTGGACGAAAGAATGTGATGATTGTTTTCAGGAATTGAAAAGAAGATTGGTGAATGCTCCATTTTTGGCACTACCTTCCAGGAATGGTGAGTTTGTTATATATAGTGATGCTTCATTGAAAGGACTTGGTTGCGTCCTAATGCAGAATGATCAGGTAATTGCTTATGCTTCACGATAGTTGAAAACTCATGAGGTAAATTACCCTACACGTGATTTGGAATTAGCTGCTGTTGTTTTTTCTTTAAAAATTTGGAGGCATCATTTGTATAGAGTAAAGTGTGAAATATATACCGATCACAAAAGTTTAAAGTATATATTCACTCAGAAAGAGTTAAACATGAGACAGAGGAAATGGCTAGAATTAACTAAGGATTATGATTGTACAATTCATTACCATCCGGGAAATGAAAATAACGTGGCTGATGCTTTGAGTCGAAAAATTAATGCTTCATTAACAATGTTGTGTTTGGAACGTGATCCTTTGGTTAAGGATTTGATGAACATTGGCCTAGAAGTTGTTGGTGCAGGAAGTCCATCTGTTTTGTTTCAGGTATCAGTGAGATCATCTCTATCAGATAGAATCAAGCAAGAACAGAAACAAGACAGTGAGGTGCAGAAAAAGGTAGAGCTGGTTCAGAAAGGTAAGTTGCCTGAATTCAACATTGATAATGATTGTGTTTTGAGATTTTGGAAGAGATTGTGTGTGCCTTGTGATTCAAAGTTGAAGAGAGAGTTGTTATTTGAAGCTCATAGTTCTCCGTTTTCAGTTCATCCAGGCAGTACTAAGATGTATAGAGATCTGCAGGAGTATTACTGGTGGGATGGAATGAAAAGAGACATTACTGATTTTACTGTGAAGTGTTTAACATGTCAACAGGTTAAAGCAGAGTGGTACTTACTGAAATGGATGCTTCATCCTTTACCAGTGCCTGAGTGGAAATGGGAGAATATATCCATGGACTTTGTTGTGGGATTACTGAAGACATCTCGAGGTAATAATGCAATCTGGGTTATTGTTGATCGCTTGACTAAATCTGCTCATTTCCTTTCTATACGAGAAATTTTTTCCCTAGATCAATTTTCCCGTATGTATCTTAAAGAGATAGTCATGTTACATGGAGTTCCCCTCTCCATTGTATCTAATCGTGATCCCAGGTTCACTTCTAACTTTTGGAAATGCCTTTAGAAGTCGTTGGGTTCTGAATTAAATTTTAGTACAGCTTGTCATCCTCAATTAGATGGGCAGTCAGAACGAACAATTCAGACATTGGAGGATATTCTACGAGCTTGTTCTATGGATTATCAGGGAAGTTGGGACCAACATCTTTCTTTGGTTGAATTTTCATATAATAATAGTTTTCATTCCAGTATTCAGATGGCACCATTTCAGGCATTATATGGGAAGCGGTGTCGAACTCCAGCTTTCTGGGATGAAGTGGGTGAAAGGAAGTTGATGGGACCAGAATTGGTAGAAGAGATGGCAGAAAAAGTTCAGCTGATTCAGAAACACATGAGAACATCTCAGAGTAGGCAGAAGAGTTATGTGGACAACAGGTGGAAGGATCTCTCTTTCGAGGTAGGTGATCATGTTTTTCTCAAGGTTACTCCATGGAAAAGTGTGATGCGATTTGGTAAGAATGGAAAGCTGAGTCCAAGGTTCATTGGACCATACAAAATTCTAGAGAGAGTTGGATCAGTTGCATACCGAGTGGCTTTACCTCCGAGTTTATCTCAGGTACACAATGTTTTTCACGTTTCGATGTTGAGAAATTATATGCCAGATCCATCTCATGTTTTGAGTCCAGAGGTAGTTCAGCTAGAAGAGAACATATCTTATGAGGAACAACCGGTCCAGATTCTTGACCACAGGGAGCAAGTGTTACGGAATTAGGTGATTAATCAGGTAAAGGTTTTGTGGAAAAACCACATGATGGAAGAGGCAACATGGGAATCTGAAAATGCAATGAGGGATACGTACCCCCATTTATTTGATAAGTAAATAAATTGCGGGGACGCAATTTTCTAAAGGGGGGAAGGATGTAACATCCCAAGTAAGTAATTAATAATAGATATTTTTTATCTATGTCTATTAATGATTAAGATAGTGTTTTAGAGGCTTAAAATGAAAATAAATACAATCTTATGCATGGAATACACTAATATTCTTAAAAGATTGTTTTACTTCCTTATGATGGAAAACCCTTTTTAAATATATCTATTGACAATTTTATAAACTATTTTTGTCAAAATAAACTTATTCTTTATGATTGGGACATCAAAATTTACTTTGTGTGAATTTTTGGTATTTTTCTGACAATGTTCATTTTTTAATGAATAGTGAAAAATACTGCATTTTACATCAAAACTGCTTTTTAATCTAATTTATTTATATGATTAGATTATCTTTTGAATTGGTATTAATGTGTAATATGAATATATTTTTACCATTTAATCCAATGGTGGTCATTAGAATCAATTTCACTTTGAAATTGGACTCAAACTACTGTCAATCTTTTGATACTTATTGTTTCATAAAAACACACTATTTGCTCTGACAACGGGGATTAATTATTAAATTAATTAATGTGACTTATATGTTTTGAATTTTTTAAAATAGACTTCATTTTTGAATTCTTAATATCAAATATATCTTATGGTGAATTTTTGGTAATTTTCTGAAAACATCAATTTTTGATGAATAGTGAAACCACTAAGTGGTACTTATAAAGACTGATTTTCCGTTTAAATAAAATTTTGCCGTCATTTTTTTTTTGAATTTAAAAAATCCGACATACATGGTTGTCATTAAGAAGTAAAATTTGGTTCAATGAGATTATAATAAATTTTTGGTGAATAGTAACTTATTAAGTTCTTAATCGCGATTGGTGGTAATTAGTGTAGTTTAAGGTAAAAATAATGCTTTAATAAAATAAGATGAGCTTGACACATGCCCTACCCTCATTGGTTGTGTCATGGCCGACTAAGAAAAGCCATGGGTCAACTTGGGGACCCCATGGATCCACATTGGTTGGGAAATGACATAAACAAATTTTTATTTAATGTAAAAGTAAAAATGACACAAACATAATATGTTTTACAAACAAAAATTTTACATGGGGTTATAAAGATCATATTTTTGATTATAAATAGTCCTTTGAAAGCTAAAAAGATTTCCTACATCATAGTAGTTTTTTTATAATTTTTAGACATTAAATAAATTAAATTATTTATGACATAATAATGATGCAGCGATGACATCATTATTTGACGATTTAAAGAAAATGGAAAGATAATGTAAAATCTATAAACTACACATGTCCAAAACCAATGGGATGAGTGGATTTCGAACCCTTATCACATTATCCACGAATTATATCAATGTGGGACCTTTTAAAACCGAAACACATTTTCAAATAAAGTAATATTTCATTACTTTCCAAAAGTGCCCCTCCTCTCCTCTTATAAAAGGCCCCCAACTCTACCTCATTTCACACACTCCTCAAGCCTTTGGCTCGGCCAACCCCTGCCCATTTACTCTCTCCAAATCCCTCTACTCATCCTATAGGATTCCCATTGGGAAGAATCCTTTCAAAGGAAGCCTTTAGGCTCAAATCAAAAGGAGTTACACTTTTAAAGGTAATTCATTCTCTCATGTTCATTTGTTTTATTTTGTTTCTCCAACACCCTAAACTCTTTTTATTTACTTCTTTTGTAACAACACCAGTATATTCAGTATACTAGTATGTTTTTATAAGATTTATTTGAGCTACACTCACACACAACTACATCAAATGGTTAAAGAACATACGGTTTCCGTGGATGGAAAAATTCTGCCTCCCGAAACAATGATTGTTTAATACTCATTTAACACCTTCAAAGGTGGCCATTATGATGTCACTATTTTTATATATGATATATAATATGTTTATTTTTTCCTTAAGCTTCTGTATTTTTTCATTTTGGGAATACCTTTATGGTTCCCATTATGGGTAAACACGATATCTTCATTTTAGGAAGTGCGGACTACCGCCCCCTGAAAGTGATTTGATTCGTTAATACCATATGTGGGATGTGTAAATGATAAAGTTAATGATATTATATTATTTATTATACTGGAATTATAATATACTCTTATATCATTATGATTCCATTCCAGAAAATACGAAATAGAAATGGAAGTAGCGTTCATGCGTACGTACGGCTTACCGTTTCCATGAACGGTGCATTTCATTTCTTACCTCCGAATGTGATGTAAAATTATAAGTACATGTATATTATGAATATATATGATATATATGTTATCCAAATAATTAATATCATTCTGGATATAACGATCCTTTGACCAAATTAACAACATGTATGTGTAAGAAGTCTATTTTTGACTTAAGAACCAAATACCGAAAAAATGAACATTATTAACTTAAATGATTACATGATGTTCATAACATGGTATAAAATGAATAATGAACTTGAAAAGGTTCATAAGAAAGTAAGTATTAACTCAAGTTTATTATTCAGGAGATTAAAGAACAGTCGGGTCAAGTCGGATACGAGGTTTGGGACTTTGTCTCAATCTCCTTTCATTGAGGCATTTTTTATTTTATACACAAATTTCTTTTATACGGTGTATAAACCCCTTTGACGTTTACGTTTATTCAAAAGGGATCTTTTTTATATGAAGCTTTTACTAATCGACAAAAGGGAATGTTTTTGTCGTACGTATGCGGCGACAACGACTTCTCCTCCGTCGTGACCTTTATTTGAGTTTCGGCTTCCTCTACAAGCCATACCTTCTTTTTTAAAGAAAAATAAATACAATGTTTTACTTTTCTTTTATTTTGGTATTGAAAATGGTTTTCACAATGTTTTTTGTGTTGTATTGTTATCTTGTGATTGAAATCTGTAAATGTTATGTTTCCTTTATGCATGTTTTATGTGATACGATTATGTTATGGTTCTTGGGCATTGTTATGAAGACGGGTGGTTCCGTGATAAACTAAGGGCGGGTGAGCCCGATATAGCTCTCCAATGCATTGGGTAACGCGAAGGAGTGAAAAGTTAAGGTTTCTCCGAAGAGATTTAGGGAATATACTGTGATGGGTATTCCAAACGTAACCAAGAGGGTTACTCCCTACGTAAGAATGTTATGAATGCCTCAAGTTACCTTTATGTCTTATGATTTCTATGATTTATTCATGATTTTATGAGGTATGTTAAAGTGCCTATGTTTTATGGGTAAAGTATGATTTCATTCTTATGTTTATATGAACTCATGTTTCTTTTCCATGTTTTTTTTATAACCCATACTGAGTTTTTATGCTCATCCCAAGTTTTTGAAATGTTTTTCACAGGTCACGGGAAAGGTACATGATAAGATGATAGAGTCAAGGATGTTTCAAGAAAGAATCCATGTTTTATTTTAAATATGTTTCCATTGATGGGAATGAAGAATACTATCTTTATGTAACCACTTTGTTTATATGTGGAATGTAATGAAAGTTTTAGGATCTAATTCTCTAAAACTCTAAACCCGAAAAGATCCTCAATGTGTAATCTTGTAATAACTCAAGATTAAGAAATGTTTAAGGCTGGGGCCTTATATTTATGTTCTTATCAAAATTTACTTAGTCATTTACATTATTATTTTTATTGTAATTTCAATGTGTACCATGATGATAGTGAAGTTTTATGGTATAATAAGGCAATTTATCGACCAGATACATGTAATATGTATGAGGTCATGGCTTATGAAGGTTGACATCATGAATTTATAATAGTTTATACTAATGGTTAATATATTGTAAATATAGATCACCCACAAACATTTCATAATAATAAATATTTGGGAACATATCATACATATCATAAATAAATGATCTAGATATCTCAATATTCTATAGGAGATAGAGACAAATCACC
Source organism: Viscum album (assembly GCA_963277665.1). NCBI lineage: Eukaryota > Viridiplantae > Streptophyta > Magnoliopsida > Santalales > Viscaceae > Viscum > Viscum album. The sequence goes on along the minus strand of OY728126.1, from coordinate 2,059,693,029 downwards.
ATCTATTTAGGTAATGCTCACAAGATCTATCAAAATTTCAGTAGTTTATAAGGTGTGTGAAACATATTGTCTGAAAGGTAATGAATCTTTAGATATTTTAGTCTAGATATGTATATGGGTACAGGAGACTTCATCAATCAAGGACCAAAATATATTTGTAGTGTTGGATGATGGTAAATTGGGAAAATATGAGTGATTAGGTACTGATGTTAACATAAAGTAAGATAAAAATAATTCAGAAGATAGTATGGATGATGTTGACCATAAGAAATTCACAAACTTGTGATGGGTTAAATGGTATTCGATTCCCCATTAGGAAAAGTTAACAGAAAACATTTTTGTTTTAAGTAACTTTTTATTGAGGAATTTATTCATAAGGAAACATAATTACTTATCATGTTGACTTTCAACTTTTATTAGATTTCTTACACAAACTCATACATTCCCCAAAAGACGAGTATTTAGGAATACTTGTTCACATTAAGAGTACTATAATCAACATCTAGAGGATCACCTAATCCACAAAAGAGAACTATATACTCCCCATATCTTTAGACCTCAACCAAAACCAAAACCAAAAAGGTTAGTACAAGATCAGATAATACCCAAAAAGAATAATCCTTTAAAAAAACAAATCTATTATTAATCTCTAAATTTTTTCAAACAATACACAAAGTTCAACAAAGACCATTCAATAAAAAAATTGTCCATAAAATACTTCAAAGTAAACCAAACTAAGAATGAAACCCAAATATTTGAAGGATTTATTCACATAGTCTTCCAAGTTAAATCGTAACATTTATCTCCAAACAACATCAGTTGCTCCTAAAGTATCGTATTCAAAAGTAATTAACCTAATCACATATCCTCCATGATGGGTTAATAAATTTCCATAGATAACCCAAAATCAACATACTATTAATTCATAAAATAATCTAACTAAAATGAATCAATCAAACTAACCAGGGAATTCATGTACTCCAGTGGTAGGTGATAAATACCAGTCGCACCTTGGTTGTGGGTTCGATTCCCGCAGCTTTGTCCGACGCAATGGGTTGTCACACGGTCTGCGTGTTGTCCTTTTTCCAAAACTACATAATTCTTAAAACATTCCCCAAAACGAGATAAAATCTTCAAAAATGATCATAACATATTTTAACCTCAAGTTTATCTCATTCCGTTCATTTTCCATCATATCATAGAGTAACCCATAATTACCTAAAAAGTAAGGATCATATAAACCCTAATGGTTACCTTAATAATTATTACCAGAACTTCCACATCGATTTGTCCATCTCGTACATGATGCATTACAGAACATACAATGGTACAAGTGGTTGATCATGACTCCTTGATAGTTGGTTTAGAACAACCATGAGATTCCTTATTGAAAACCCCATTTCATCCAGTTTCTTAATCAGAGAACCACCACAGTTTCTTTCAAACCTATTGTCACTTTGGTGCCTGCTAGATCCATCCATTAACTAAAAACAAAAATGTCAGTGTGAGTATATCAACAAAACCATCATGTACTAATGAGGAAGATAACCACTAAGATATACTTACTCATTCACTTTATCTAAAACTAGGACTCTTTCTGAAATCCTAACCATTATGGCAATGTCACTTATGCTTAGAGGGAACCCTAACCTCTAAAGTTATTTAAACTGACCTCTGATACCAACTATAAGGCCCTAGCCTTAAACCGTACATAATCTTCAGTTATTACAAGAATACACATTGAAGATCTTTTCAGGTTTAGAGTTTTACAGAATTAGATCATAAAACTTGCATTACATTCCACATTTAAACAAAGTGGTTACATAAATATTGTATTCATCTTTTCCCATCAATGGAAACATATTTAAAATAAAACATGTATTCTTTCTAGACACTTCCTTGACACTATCATCATATCTTGTACCTTTCCCTTGACCTGTGAGAAACATTCCAAAATACTTGGGATGAGCATAAAAAGCTCAGTAAGGGTTATATAAAAAATGGAAAAGAAACATGAGTTCATATATACATTAGAATGAAATCATAATTTACCCATAAAACATAGGAACTTTAACATACCTCTTCAAATCATGAATAAATCATAGAAATCATAAGACATAAAAGGTAACTTGAGGCATTCATAACATTTTTACGTAGGGAGTAACCCTCTTGGTTACGTTTGGAATACCCACCACAGTATATTCCCTAAATCTATTTGGAGAAACCTTAATGTTTCACTCCTTCGCGTTACCCAATGCATTGAAGAGCTATATCGGGCTCACCCACCCTTAGTTTATCACGGAACCCCCTGTCTTCCTAATAATGCCCAAGAACCTCAACATATTCATATCATATAAAACATCCAAAAAGGAAAAATAACATTTCCACCATTCAATCACAAGATATCAATACAACACAATGATATAAAAACATTATGAAAACCATTTTCAATACCAAAATAAAAGAAAAGTAAAACATGGTATTAATTTTTCTTTTAAAAAAAGGTATGGCTTGTAGAGGAAGCCGAAACTCATATAATGGCCACGATGGCGGAGAAGTTTTTGTCGCCGCATACGTACAACAAAAACATTCCCTTTTGTCGTTTAGTAAACGCTTTGTCTAAAGAAATTTCATTTTTAATAAATTTAAAAGTCAAAGGGGTTTATACACCGTATAAAATAAGGTTTGGTATAAAACAAAATATGCCTCAATGAAAGGAGATTGATACGAAGTCTCATACAAAGACGATATCCTTGGATTAAGGATAAATCAATTACATAATTATGTGTGACAAATGAATACACGAAATATAAGTGGATATTAAGTGTAAAACAATCAGAGGTTATTCAAACATATTCATAGGACTACATATTCAATAACTACATGGTGAACCCAAAGAAATCAAAATTGGGTTAAAAAGTTCCCTTGGTAAAATTCGACAGCCTAACGGCGTCACTTCAAATTTCAAAAAATGAGTTGATGAGAGATAAAAAGGGTATCTCATCACATGGACATAAAATTTAAATCAATAAGGATATAGAAGAACATATCCCAACATAATAGTATGTGAATTAAAAGACATAAAAAACTACGTCTTTTAAAAAGAGGAGGGTGAAAGGTTCCCTTACCGACATGGGTATCTTTCGAAACATACACCTCGTGAAAGAAGGACAATTAAAAATTGATGTAAATACTCATAAATGAAATTATATTACATAATGAGTAAAATAATGGGCAGTACATACACCACTCAAAGGAAATTGTGGCAAATGTAGCATAAATCACACGGGAATAAAAGTGATATGGAAAATCCCTTACGAAAACTCGGCAGCCTAACAGCGCCACTTAAAACTTACAAAAAAGGATCGATGAGATCAAATAGGGTCTCTAATAATATTAAAATAATTTTTATAGAAAGAGGAATATAAAATAACATCCCCAAACATAACAAAGAGAATCTTAAAATAAGTGACACAAAGGAGAGTACTTAAAAATAAAGAGAGAGGTTAGATCTCTTACAAAAATTCGGCAGCCTAACGGCGCCACTCAAAACATCCAAAAATGGATTGATGAGAGAGAATAGGGTCTCTCATCATATGAACATAAAAATTAAATTAAGAGTAATATAAAATAACATCCCAATCACAAGAAATATGAGCTTAAAAGGAGTGACATAAAAGAGTGTACTTAAAAAGAAAGAGAGGAGTAGGATCCCTTACCTCAAGTCCAACTTGTCTTGTTCGTTTCTTTATATTCCTGAATAATAAACATTGGTCAATTTATAATTGCATAAGGACCTCCTATAACGATTATTATTCAGTTAATATCAAATATTTTAATTTTATAATAATTGGTTAATAATTCGAGTTCATATCAGACGTTTTTGTCGATATTTGGTACATGAGTCAAAAATTGAACTTGTTGGAAAATAATTTTCCATGTAGTTATAGGTACATCATATCCAGAATAGTATTGATGTTTTAAATATCATATATATCCATTATATAATCATTTTATACTATTCCATATCATTTTTAGATAAAAATTAAAATCACCGTTCATGGAGACGGTAGGTTGTACGTATGCATGAACGCTACCTTCATTTTTTTGTCATATTAATGGAATTAAAACAAAATGAAATATATATATATATGTTATAATTCCATAATTATATCCATAATTTATATGTAATATATTTCATACATATTCATTATATATATGTAATTATAACAGTACATAACATTTTGAGATAAGAAATGAAATGTACCTTTCATGGAGACGGTAATCCGTACGTACGCATAAACGCTACTTCCATTTCTATTTCATATTTAATGGAAATAAAAAATTATGATACATAATAGTATTTTAATTCCAGCATGGTATCATATATAATTTCATTAAATATATCCTTTATACGTACCACATATGGTATTAACGAATAAAATCATTTTGAGGGGGCGGTAGTCCGTACATCCTTAAATAAAGATATCACGTTTACCCATAATGGAAACCATAAAGGTATGCCATAAATGAAAAATACAGAAGCTTAAGTAAAACATAAACATATTATATAACATATATAAATATATTTCCATCTTAATGGCCACCTTTGATGGTGTTAGAAGAATGTTGAACAATCATCGTTTCATGAGGCAGAAATTCGCCATCCACAGAAACAGTATGTTCTTTAACCATTAGATGTAGGTGTGTGTAATTTTAGCTCGAATACTTCTTATAAAAACATCCTAGTATATTTAAGATACTGGATTTGTTACAAAATAAATGAATAAAAAGAGTTTAGGGGTTGGATAAGCAAAATAGAACAAAAGGACACAAGTGAAGATATTACCTTAAAATTGGGTAACTCTCTTTGGTTTGAGCTCAAACGCTTCCTTGGGAATACTTCTGACCAAATTGAGGATTAAAGGAGTTATAGAGGGATATGGAGAGACAAAATGGGCAGGGTTTGTCCCAGACAAAGGCTTTGGAAGTGTGGGTAAGGAGGTAGAGGTGGGGGCCTTTTATAAGAGGAGAGGAGAAGCACTCTTGGAATGTAAGGAAATGTTACATTATTTTAGAATGAGTTTCAGATATTAATGGTCCCACATTGATGTGTTTTGAGGATAAGGTGCTAAGAGTTCAAAATCCACCCATCCAATAGGTTTTTTACATGTGTAGGTCTTAGAGTTTACATTATCATTCCATTTTATTTAAATCGATAAATAATGAGGTCATCGCTGCATCATCATGATGTCATAAATAATTTAATTTATTTAATGTCTAAAAATTATAAAACAAATACTATGATGTAAGAAATCTTTTTATCTTTCCAATTAGTCTTTATAGTAAAAAATATGACTTTTATAACCCCAGTTAAAAATTGTTTTAGTAAAACAACTCATGTTTGTGTCATTTTAATTTTAACATTAAATAAAAAGGTATTTATGTCATTTTCCAACCAAAGTGGATCCATGGGGTCCCCAAGTTGACCCATGGATTTTCTTGGTATTCCATGACTCATCCAATGAGGGTAGGACATGTGTCTAAGTCATTTCATTTTATTAAATCATTATTCATACCTTAAACTACACTAATTACCTCTAATTGCGATTAAAAACTTAATAAGTTACTATTCACCAAAAAATTATTTTAATCCCATTGAACCAAATTTTACTTCTTAATGACAACCATGTATGTTGGATTTTTGAAATTCAAAACACAAAGATGGAAAAATTTCATTTAAACGGAAAATCCGTTTTTATAAGTACCACTTAGTGTTTTCAATATTCATAAAGAATTGATGTTTTTTAGAAAATTACCAAAAATTCAACCTAAGCTATAATTGATATTCCGAATTCAAAAATGATGTATGTTTTACAAAATTAAAAAAATATAAGTTGTATTAATTAATTTAATAATTAAATCCCACTGTATCTTGAGATGATGTGGAAGTATGAATCTTCAGAATGGGAGTCAGCTGATCCTGGTGGTGAGTTATCCAATGATAGGGAGAGGGATGAGTATGGGTTTGATGTAATGTAGAGCTTTTATTTTCTACTGTCTATACTTGCACTTTTTTCTTAATAAATTTGTGGGATCGGTCTTTCGCCTGGTTCAGACTTTTCTGGTAAGTATCAAAAGATTGACACTAGTTTAAGTCCAATTTCAAAGTGAAATTAATTCCAACGACCACTATTGGATTAAATGGTACACTTTAAAACCAATTAAAAAGATAATATAATCATATAAATAAATTAGATTAAAAATAGGTTTTGAATTAAAATACAACATTTTTTCACTATTCATTAAAAATTGAACTTTTTCGGAAAAATACCAAAAATTTATACAAAGTAAATTTTGATGTCCCGATTCTAAATAAGAATTTTATTTTGTCAAATATAACACATAAAATTGTGAATGATTGGATTTAAAATAGGATGACCTTTAAAAGGCGGTTAATCGACCTTTTAAGGAATATTAGATTGACTATGCTTAAAATTGGATTCACTCGCATTTTTAATCCTCTAACATTTATTTTTAAAAAGTAAAAATATTTGACAAACATATATAATTATTTTTTAGTTAGTTCTATTCATTCCCTCAATCACAACAGCTAGGCGTTAACTACCATTTAAAATAATACTGTTTTATTATTAGAGTGCAACGTAAGATTTCAATGGAAGTCGTTGTTGTGTATTGGGTAAGACATTGAACATAGCGTTCCCTTTAAATTAATATTGACATTTTATTCACAAATAGGGATAAATATAAAAATGTCATAATCTTTATTTACCCGGGGTGTTACAATATGACCCTAAAAACATTGAAAATACATCATTAAAATTTATTCCTCTCATACCATCATTTAATAATTTTCAAGTCTGAGTCCTTAAAATAATTTTTAAATTGTTTTCATAAAGAAAAAAATTTAGTGATTTAGTGGGAACACTCACAAAAATCACTGAGTACAAAAATATAATATAAGTAATAAAATTTTACCAAATTCAAATACCAAAACAGATTTTCACCTAAATAAAATAAAAAAAAGAAAACTAAAAAATTTTTACATCATTAATGATAATAGATAGATGATACCAAAATAATATCCATTTAGTCAAAGAGAATAAGTTGAAAATAATTCTCTCTTATATTTTTACCTCTACATCTAGGAAGATCCTTTGATATTGTCCTCCATATGAAGATTAATTAAATATTTAGTGTTCCTCATTACTCATTAAAATAGATAGGTCGCACTTATATTTCCATAATAGGTATCTTATATCATTTTTAGGATTAATATTGAGACTATCGTTAATGTATGATATTATCAGATTAAAAACCAACATGTAATCATCTATATGGAAGTGTTCATGATCAATATATCAAAAAATATAATTATTCTACGATTCAAACCACTACCCTCGTGGTTCCTCATGTCCCTAAGAATATTTCTACTTTATCATTATAATGAACTCTTCTTATATCAAATTGGTGTTGGTAATGGATAAAATGAATTCCATAGGATAATCCTCTCCAAATTATATGTTATTGGACTACATTTTCTAGAGAAATTTTGGGAAAATTATAAATCCCCTAAATCCAATTTTCATGGGTCCTCATTAATAGTATTGGGGAACGATCTCTTCTGGTCTTGTTTAACTTGTAGTTCTTCGACTACATCATTAGTGACTTAAAGGTACATATTTATATGAGGTATATATTTACTACAATATCGTGTGATTATAGGCATGGTCAGAGATTAATAGTCCTTTTGTGATCGTTCTCTACTCAATGTCTTGGTAAAGCCATATGGGTCCACCACAAATTTCTATCCATTCATGGCAGTTGAATGAAGAAAATACTCTATTTGAACCTCTTCCTTTCTCAAATAATAGAATTTTTGTGCGTCATTCTCCTTATCAGATACATTTCCATCCATATTTCAACCCTGATTAATTTCCCTGTCTTTTCCTAATAGTGAATTGTTCCACCCTGCCTATTTGTATTTTCTATTCGATGTCATTATATTCCTTTCCCATGTAATTTATTTGATTTTCACAAATGTATGAACCATTATTTTTTTGTTATAATTCTATAATATGACCCTATATATGATCCCTTAAAGGTTCAAGTAGGCATTGGTTTCATTTGAGGATTTTTTGGATCCCGAAGCCCCAAAATGGGAAGAAGAGACTAGGTCGCACAGTTAGGAAAAACTGCAGGGCCCATCTCTCAAGGTTTACCTAAACCATGTGGTTTAAGAAAGTAGGGAAATTGGGGCCACATGAGTTTTCTATAATATTTTGACCTAGATCACATGTCCATGTTCCCCATCTTTAGTTTTTGGATAGTGGGTTTTTAATGGTTTGTGCATGGTTTGATAAAATGTGCACCTAACTGTGTGATATTCCACTTTAAGGTCAAACCTTACACATCATTGGCACATGGACTGGTCAACCATGTCGTCAAACCATGTGACCCTTTGTTTGAGGTTGAATTTAAAATTTTTACCTCTTTTAATGATTTTAAACCCTTTAATTTTCTATTTTTCCCCTTTCTAGAAGATTTCTCTTCTCCGCCTTCATGTATGATCCCCCCTCATTTAAGTGTTATATATCATTGTAGCTCATCAAATTGATTATTTGATTTATTCACTATAAAATCCAATGGAAATTTATATTTGAGATATTTTATCCTCCGACTTCGATTTCATGTTATTTATTCCATATGTTGTGCAATCTTAGTGCAAGATCATTTTCCCTATTTTCAGGGAATTTGATAGTTTTGTTGATTTCCTCCATCTTCACTCAAATCAAATTCCAATACTGGTCAAGTGAAGATCTATAAAGAGAAGGAAGGTGGTATAGGCTATATCCAATCATTTTTTTGTGTTCCATAAATTGTATTATTCTACCGAGAGACAAAACCTTGTGGTTTCAACTATAAGTTTTTAATTAAATTTAATTGATAGTTTTTCCATGGTAGTTACAACCCATGATAGAAGTGTATCCTCCCCTTAGGATGATCACATTAAATAAAGTCACACCAAAATGTTATCTTCATGCAAGATCCCTTTTTCCCATTTTTTTGTAAAATTGTATAAAACCCCCTTGAGGTGTGTTGTCATATAATAAATTCTTTGAGATGTTAATTAGTTTTTTGAGGGTGGTGAGCCTAGTGGTAATACCTTATACACTTAGCCTCCCATGATAGGTTGATTTAATTGAATTTTCAAAGTAATTATGTCTTCTAAATAATGAATTATATGGTTTTGCACAATGAAATTCATTGAAAAATATGATTATGGTATCCTAAATACATGAATTAAATGAAATGATCCGTCTTTGTAAAAAAAATTTGTATGAAATTATTGTTTTATAATTTCAACTTTGTTTTGAGGGTGAATTGAGGAGTCCAGTCTTAAGGACCCCATAGATGGACACTCTTTCCATTATATTAGAATTAATAATGAATTGTTATATTTTAGGGAAAACATTAGATAAGATAGAGATGGGATCACCATGTGTTATGTATTTTTGACTCTAGATGGGTGAAATTTGTTTCCTAGGGTAGGCCCTCTAGATGGGATTGATGGAACAGTGGTTGTACCAAGCCATGAGAGAGAATCGATCCCCTATGTGAGATACTTGTTACAGACTGAAATGTTTCCTCTTATTATTTTCATACCTTGAGATAGTGACCCTTGGGACATCATTATTGAGTCACTTGGATAGAAAATATGGAATTTGAAAATTTCTATGCCCATAGAGTGATACTTGGAAAGTCACCCTAGATTTCCATAGATGGAATTAGGGTGACTCCTTATAATTTATAAAATGTTTCTTGATTGAATTGATAAATTAAATGAATGAATTCAAAGGAGAAATGGCCCTTTAGTTTTGAAACCATAGAAACATGTCATCAAATACTAATCATAAGCTTGGGGACCACCCACCTTCTCATACTATATTTCACCCATGTTATCCTCTCAGGATCATCCAGTTCAGACACACTAGATTTGGCTAAAAAGTTAATTTGGATCGGTCTCTAAGTGGAACCCAGTCTAATGTATTTATTTATTTATGCTGCATTTTATTAAAATTAGTATGAAATTCTGCACATTTTATAACACATATTCTAAATTGGGAAAGACATTGTGGGAGTCTGCCTATTAAGATTATATCTCACACCATACTCTGGTTGCCTTTGGTACCCATGTATAATTTATAATTATAGGTATAGATAAATGGAAACAACCATCCTACAATACTTTATTATCAAATCTAGGGTGGAGTTGGGGTAGAGGACCAAGCCTATGATTGAGATGATAGTTATATCATTTTTTCGTTTTTATATATTTTTGTTAGCATGTGGTATATTCATATATTCCATGCTCCCTAGATAGTCATTTTTTGTAGCTACATTACATTGAATTATCACTACATGTATCTAGTTATTACTCACCTTCCATTTATAATTTATTCATATTGGATGCTTTAATATTATGGTTTTTCTTCTATCTTTGGATTATAAATGCTTCTTACTATTTATATTTTTATATTTTGTCTTTACTACTATTATCACTCATATCAATTACGCCATAGTCACTCCACATAGAATCATAACGTCTTCACTACAAGTCATCATCCTTTAGTGCTTGTGGAGATGCACTTGAGGTCTATTATCCCACTATCTCGGGGAACCATTTAGTTGCATCTAAGGTGGAATGCTTCAAAGTGGTATCAAATCTATTACCCTATTTTTCTAATTTTTTGGCATTACACTGGAGACTAGGACATTGGAACATGGTTATGTTAATGCTCTTGGGAGTAGTTTCCCCTTTTATATGGAAAACAAAAATTGTCAGGGATGGAAAAATGCATTTATTTGTTGTGTTGTTATAGCTGATTAGATTTCACCATTGGGTGAAGAACATGTTTAGTGCTGTTTTTGATATTTATTTTATTTGAATGGTTTTTTTATCCTTGGACCGATTATATGAGGTAGTATTGAATAATGCATCGCACCAGGGCTTATAGGACTCAAATTCCATCTGTTATGCCTTGTCATATCTACTTTTTGTGTGTACTTCATTTTTCTTATGTTTTTTGTTGTTTCGTGTTTATTATTCCTTATTGTTCATTTAATTTTTTATATAGAGTGGTGTTATTATTTCCTTACAGTAATGAGAAAAATCAATTGTCCCTTAAAACATCTACCTTAACCTAATAGTGTTTTTCTACATAGGTTAACGTATATGATTTATGTTTCCAATTGTGGCATGTTGATCTATGGAACATTGGTTCCATGGGATGGAATGTGTTGTGGTTATAATAAAATGATCATCATCATCTAGTTTATAAGGTGTTTGGGCCCTTTTATATTGGATATGGTGATCCATTGATTTCAACCATTATGAAAGAAATTTAAATACATAAATAAATTAAATTGAATACACCCTTTAAAATGAAGTGTATCCTTTATTTATAAAACCTGATACGATAGATTGGCCCGAACATAGTGGTGGGTTGTACGTTGTGTCTCCTTTGATCCTTCTATTTCTCGTTCTTCTAAATTATACCTTACTCTAGGAGTAGGTAGATTGGTGTGTTTCTTTAGTAGGGTATCCTTGTGCCTATCATTTCTTACCACTTTCCCTATCTATTATAAATCCTATATAATTCGTAAATTTGGAATTTTTATAGCTATTTCATCATGATAATCGTATGGTGTATGCTAGGAATGTGGTAATGAGAATACTCTTGAGGTGGTGGGCCCTGATCCACCTGTGATACATCCTATAGTTCTACTTGAGGAAGCACCCTATAGATCTTATACTTGGTGTTTATGAATAGTTCCACGAAAACTTCTTTCACTTCATACAATCATTTTAGTGTGCACCTTTAATGGTCACTTCTATAGAAGAGCGGACCGGGGAGTTCCAATAGAAGTACCCTCCAAAATTCCCGTGGGATGATAGACCTCAGGCTGCTGATTCTTTGTTCGAGTATTTGGAATCATTCTTCAAGCATATCAAGATGCCTACAAAGCGGAGGGTCAATATCATGACCATCATGTTGCATGATCTACCATGATTTTTAGGGGAATTCTAAATTATTCTAGTTTAAATTGAGAAATGGATTATTCAAACTTCTATACATCATTTTTAGAATAATTATTCCCTAAAACTATATAAATAGCTCATGTTTGGGAGATCATTCACCTTGAGAAATGTGACATCTCAGTGATGGAATATTCATCTCTTTTCATTCAATTGTAGTGCTATAAATCATCCCTGATTAATGATGAGGTGAAAATTATGACGTAATTTTATAATGGTCTTTCTTATTATATCCTCTCATAGGTGAACATATTTTGGCTGACCAACATTTAAGAGATCATGAATTAGGCCCTTATAACTAAGTGGAACCTGGAAAAAAATTGTCAACGTGATGTAATAATGTTTATATTTCAAGAAGAGAAGCTATTTATTTAGTGGCAGGAAGTAACTCTTTGAGGTTACATTTGTGGGATGTACTAGTCAGGTGACATGCATTGATAGAATGTGGTGTGTCAAAAGTGCAATAGGGTATTCCATAAAAATCCCCAATGTATGAGGAACCAGATCAAATATCAGGCTTGTAGAAAAATGGGTCACCCACAGGGTTTCTTCTAATCCTTTATATCTATTCCAATCAAATATTGTTCTGTACTAGCACTACCTTTGGTTGAAGGATCTGTGATACCTCGTCATACATAAATATTATCATCTATAGTACATTCAAGTGGAGTAGGTGTTCATTGATGAGGAAATCAATATTCGGAGTTCCTTCAACAGTAGAGTGGACTTTCTTAGGTTACATAGGTAGTATCTCAGGGCTACAGTTTAGTAAAAATCTATACAGTGTAGTCCACACCTGAGGACCAGAGTCTAGAGCCATCTACAATTATGGATACTAGCCTAGTATCCTAGAAATTAATATCTACCTTATTTGATATAAGTTCATCACACTCTTTTATATATTCTGTAACTATGGGAAGTCTAGGCGTACTGATAGAGTACTCCAGTGGTGTTATGACCCTTGATATGTCATTAGGTGTTAAAAAAGAGAGTATAAAGCAGTGAAAATTATTCCACTTGAAATAGGTGAGTTCTATTTTCGATAGAGTTTCTTCATCTTTGAGATGACTGGATTTGACAACATTCTCACTATAGAATGTCTTGTGCCTTATAGAGACCATGTATATTGATATCTACATTATGTATGTTTCACATCACTTGAGGGAAACATGTGTATCTATAAGGGAGAATGGTAACTCCAGACCAGTTGAACTAGACTCAACAGTACTTGGCATGGTATAGTGGAACACCAGTTGTCGAGTATCTTTAAGGGATATTAGGGAATGAATCTTGTGGAATTTCCTTTTGTTGTAGATAATTTTCTGAACCTCTTCCGTAACGATTTCTCCAGACTACCTCATTTGAGAGAGATTGAGTTCACTATTGATCTTCTTCAAAGTGTGGAACCAATTTCCATTCCTTCTTATATGATACAACCAACAGAGCTCTAGGAACATAGGAAGCATACATAGAGGATATGGGTTTTATCTAAACCAAAACATCACCTTAGGGATCACCAGTCTTTTTCACCATGAAGGATGAAAACACCCTTATATTTTTCAGGTATTACCTCCAACTAAACCATCACATGGTCAAATATATGGTATTCACTTCCTCATATAGGCAACCTCTTTGACCAAATATAGGAAGAGATAGTTTTCTCCATGATCTATTTTAGGTTGTGCTATCATCAGGTGCATATGAAACCATCATACATACCTCATACAACATTCCAGAGCAGGTACATTTTGTATGAGTATATGGTCATGTCGTTCAGTCTAATAAATGTGTTAGAAGTATTTATGGATCTAATGAATTGGTTCTTCAACTTGTATCTTGATTCCATTATGGTAGTATTCATAGATGACATATTAGTGTATTCTCACAAAATACACAACCATGAAAATCATCTTGAGATCATTCTTGAGTACACTCAGACAACACCAAATATATATGGATTTCAGTAATTTCCAACTTTGGATTCAAAAATTTCACTTCATTGGTCATATTATATCAAAGTTAGGTTTATCAGTTGACCAAAATATGGTAAAAGTTGTGGTTTCATTGGAATACCCAAAAAATGTTTTTGATATATGTAACATCTCAATGTTAAATGGCCATTGCTGGTGATTCATTCTAGACATATCATGCACGGATGCGCTGCTACTGAGATTGACTAGGAACAGTGTGAAATACTACTAGATTGAATCTTGTGATACATATTTTTAGGAGTTAAATGGAAATCACACTTTACCATCGATTTGGATTTTTCCTTTGTCGGGTGAAAGTTACACTATTTACTATGATGATTCAAGAATCAAACTGGGTGCATTTCTAACGGAAGGTGATTGATTCATAGTATATGGATCCTACCAGCTATGGCCTAATGTGAAAAACTTTCCTATTCATGACCTTGTTCTAGAAAATTTTATTCATGCTCTATGATGTTAGAGACACTATCTATTGGGAGAGTGATTCTTCATCTACACTGATCATTAATGTTTCAAATACATATCAACACAATGAGACATGAATATAAGGTATCACAGTTTTGTGGAATACCTCTAATCATTTGAATTTGAGATTGATTACATGCTCGAAAAAGGAAATTTCATATCTAATTCCTTGATCTGGATGACTCATAATCAAACTATAAAAGAGGACAATAGTGAGCAGTAGTTGATGGATATTTTTTATGAAATGCATAATGAGGTTCAAGAATATCATGGTAAACCAATTATTTATGCTATAGAAGTTAAATACTCTCTTCTATAATGGGTTCAGATAAGTAAATTATCAAATTATGATGGCCTCATTTTGAAAGTGAGCCTCATAAGAGAGAACCCACCTTCTATTTTGGTTGTCGATGTATGTGATACCTTTCTCTTCTGTGGGCATGTTTGGATGCCTTCAAATATATAGAAATTCTTATCTAGGGAATATCATGCCTCAATATAGTTATTTCATCCCGGTATTAACAATATGTAAAATGATATACATCATTTGTACTAGTGGATAGGTATGGAGAGATGGATGACAGAAATTATCACACCGTGATCCACCTGTCAACATGTGAAGGCAGAGCACCAAAGATAGTATGGGCTTATATAGCCTCTATTTATTCATTATTGTAAATAGAATAATGTCACCATATAATTATTGATAGGATTTCTAAGATCACATTGATGAAGTTATGTAGTATGGGAGATCATCCAAAGGCTAACCATGGTCGGTCACTTCCTACCGATATGGGAGTCCATGTCTATTGATGAGTTAGGGATGATATATATCTCAGAGATAGTTTTATTTCATGACCTCCCTTATTCTATCATTTCGTATCAGTGCACCCATTTCACTTCATAGTTTTTGAATTTTTTTCAAAAGGAACTAGGTTCATTGGTGCTCTTGAGTACATCATATCACCCTTAAATTGACGGGCAGTCTGATCAGATGATTTAGGTGTTAGAGGAAATTCCTTGGGCCTCTATCATTGATTTTATAGGTTCATGGTAAAATAATATCCCTCTAGTTGATTTTTCCTAAAACAAAATATTTTAGGTAATGAATCAAAAAACTCTATATGAGGATCTTTATCAAAGATAGTTCCATTTACTGATATTCTAGATTGAGGTAGGTGAGGAAGCTCTACTAGATCCTTCTCTCATTCATGAGAATTTATGGAATGTCTAGATAAATCATAATATGATGGATACATCTCAGTCTAGGAAGAAGATTTATACCAATCATCATCATAAACCTCTAGAGTTCAAGGTGGTACATTAGGTATTTCTACAAGTATCACCAAGATTGGGTCACAAATTAATTGAGAGACAGATTATGTTATCACCCTAGTATATCATGCCTTTTGGGATTGTAGAGGGAATTGGGCCAGTAGAATATCTGTTTTTATTACCACAGAGTTATCATTCCATGCACGACATCCCCTCATATCTTATAATTGATAGAATCATCCTAAACCATCTCATTCATTCGACCCTAATTATATTAAGATGGATGTGGATGTGTTTTTCATGGAGCATAAAATGAATATCCTCGATTAGATCATGAAGTCTCTTTACGGAATGTTAGTTCCTCTAGTCTAGGTCCTATAGTATCATAGTCATATAAATTATGAGACATGGGAGTGGAAAATTTATGTACATTCACAGTGGCCAAAAAACTTCTCAGATGACCTTCTATATCCCATGGAAGGGCAACATAGGGATGATATTGTCTTAAAAATGGGATATTGTAATGTCCAAAAATTTCTCAAATGAATAAATAGTTATTTTTTGGTTTAATTTATTTAAAATACCTTAAATATTATTCCTAGAAGTTCCATTGAGTTTTTTGGTGTGTTTTCAGATCATTCGGAGCCCGGAGTCTTGAAAAGGGAAGAAGAGACTTGGTGGCACGATTTCCCAAAACTGTGCAGTCACAAAAAATGGGGACCTGGTGGCCGCAATGTTTGTCTAAAACCAAGAAACCTAGGTAACATATACATATAACCCATATTCATTTTTTGAAAATTTGGTTTCAAATGGTTTTCAAAAAATAAAATAAAATGTTCACGTAACCTTGAGATGTGCCCCTTTAAAGATGACTCTAGTGTATGGTTAGTGCATGGTTTGGCCAACCGTGTGACCAAACTGTGTGCCCCTTTATTTGAGGGTTAATTTAATTTTTTTACCTCCTTTAATGATTTTAAATACTTTCCTTTTCCACATTTCCTCAATCTAGTGGATTTCTCTTCACCTCCTCTTGTATGATAACTACTCCTTCAAGTGCTAGAGATAAAGGTATATCCTATGACATTCATTTTTTATTTTTACATTGGATTCAATGAAAGGATATAGGTGAGGTGTTTGATCCACTCCCTTCTATTTCATTTTCTCCATCTTATATGTTGTTCTATATCGATGCACACTCATTTTCCCGATTTTCAGGGAATTTTATGGTTTTTTCAATTTCTTATATCTTTTATGAAATTAATGGTTGAGACAAGATGAGGGAAGCACTATAAGGAAAAGGTAGGTGATCTAGGATATTTTAATTTATTTTTTTTCATTCCATAAATTTAGTCATTGTGCTACAAGCCGAACCCTTCCCATTTCACCCCTAAGTGTTTAATTACATTTAATTGAGATTTTCTTTATTCTAGTCAGGATTTTGAATAGTGGTGAATCAACCCCTTATGTTGATAACCTTGATTAATGTCTCACCAATAGGTGGGGTACACCATATATTATTTAGTTCCTATTATTATAAATTTTATTTCAACCCCCATAAGGTTTATTTTCATATAATCGATGATTGGAGATGTTAATGGGTTTGTTTTGGTTGATGTGACTGCTGATATGCCCTTGCACCCAATGCCTCTTATGAATGGTTGAGCTAATTGAATTGGATAAGTGCTTATTCCTTATGCCTTATGACTAATATGTTTTTAAAAATGAATTCCTTGACTAATATTCCTATTGAATTATAAATACGTAAATTAAATAAAATGGGTCCTCTTACTAGACATGATATAAATGCACCTCATTTTTTATTTATTTTTTATTGTACTGAGACTGAAACAAGAGTTTCTAACATAATTACCCCATCGATGGACACTCATGCCTCTCTATTAGAGTTCTTAATTCATTATAATACATTGAGGGTGACATCTGTTATACCTGAGATAGGATCACCATTAGTTATATGTTTTTTAATCTAAATGAGTGACATCTGTTCCCTAAGGGAGACCCCTGGGATGGACTTGATGGAATGATGGTTTCACCATACCATTAGTGAGAATCGGTCCCCTATATACAATACCAAGTACACACTGGGAGTTTAATTCTATATGTTTTCATACCATACTACAGTGACACTTGGGAATTAATTCTTGAGTCACTTGGACAAACTCCATGGTATTGGGAAAATACAGATCCCCTAGATCGATACATGGAAAGTAAATTAGAATTTCCATATATGGGATTAGGGTGACTCATTATAATTAATAAAAAGGTTATTAATTTAATTCAAAATTTAAATGAATGTTTTCAAATGATAAATTATCATTTAGTATTGAAACTATATCAGTGTGTGCACCATGACCAACCACATGCTAGAAGACAGTCCTCCTTCTCATACACTACTTCACTCACTTTACTATTTCAAGATATTCTGGTTCGGAATCACCAGCTTAGGATGAGTAGGTAAATTTGACGGGTCTCCTAGTGTAACACTCAAATGTATTTATTTATTTACAATGTACTGCATTTACATTAATATGGTACACTAATCATTTTATAACACATGTTCTGAATTGGACTAGACACCATGGGTGGTGGCCTACTAAGATTATATCTTACACCTCGATTGGGATTCCTTGTAAACTGAGTAGACTCTATGATTGTAGGTATTGATAATGGGAAGAAGTTAGCTTCAAATTCTTGATTATTAGATCTATTATAGAGTTGGTCATAGGAACGGTCCTATGCTCAAGATGTGAGTTGAAGTAGTTTTTGGCCTTTTTTTATTTTTATTAGCATGTGGTATATACCAGTATTTCATTCCCCACTCATAGTAATTTTTTTATAGATTCATGACATCGCATCATTACAACATGTATCTTTTTTTTACTCACCTTCGGCTATTTTTATATTTATATTGGATGCTTTAATATTATAGTTTTATTGTTATTTATTGATTATTAATGATTCTTTTTGTTTATCATTTAATATTCGATTTTTACATCTATTCTCACTATATTAAATGATGGAGTACTCGCCCCACATACATTCTTAAGTCCGTCAGATCTATTGATTATCCACTAGTGTTTGAGGAGAGGAACTTGAGGTATTAGATCCCACCATCAAATGGATCCTTAATGTTAAATATTGGGCAAAATGATACCCCCCATGATGTTGAACTAAGAATTTAACTTCCATACATTCAAAAATATTCCTCAATATTAAAATCAGAGGGATTTTCTTAGGAACCAACAAATTCACAACATTTAACTAACCCTCATTCATTGAAGTCATTGTATTTGGAATTGAGATTCCATGGGTTTTGGACAAAGATTACATCATCATTTTACACCATTAGAATCTCCTTATGGAGAGTTCGATTTCTATTCTGAAATAATTCAACGAAAATGAATGATATGGGCTGATATTACTTTGGTTTAAAGGATGGGTCACATTCATCCCATGAATCCCCCTAACCATAAATATATATCTATAGTATAGGTCTATTACATCAGGCCTACACTAGAAACAAAAATAATAAAATTTCATCATACTCCTCTTATACAACATTTTCTATTGTCGATCTTCTAAAATTTCATATAATTAGAGTTCCCATACTGATTCTTATGGACACATCGACACAGTAACATAAAGTGTCCCAATCCCATAAAAAATGAAAAAAATGAACCCAAGTCTTGAGTAAAAATTATTTCTTACAACAGATCTCATTCCCTACATTAATCCAGGAACATTGTACTAGATGTTTTGAAACAACAACATTAATTCATATTCACAAGGAGATACTCAATGCTGGGGAAATATTAAAAATCATAAATATCCCAAAATTTATAAAAAAATTAATTATTATGTGTTAAATGATATTTATTATTTATTGTCATATTATTAAATTATCAGTAGTCACTGTACAATCATGAACATCCATTATCTATCATTAATAATTATATTTATTCAACCAATAGTGACAAACATGAAAACATGAACCCCTTATATTCTAATTCTTAAATATGATCTATTAAATCCCATGAAATCAATTTTCCACGTGTTATAAAGGTATAGAAATAGGTTCATTAAATGAAAAATATCAATGTAAAATTCTACTTAAACTATTATACGAATCCTTATGAAATCATCACAAAAAACATCAACATACATATCAAACATAACTAGAATATTGAGATACCTCCTCTTTCCAAGGGGTCATGAAATAATATAACTAATAGATATGATATAGATCTAATGATCAAAAATATATTAACTAATCCTACTAGAATTAAAATAAAAAACTCCTTTGAATGAAGGATAAAAAACATCAGATGAAACAAATGGTACTTCATATCAATAAAAGACAAGTTGGGCCCTATTCATGAGAAGTTATTCCATCCTAGTGATAATGTAACATAATTCCATATAACATGTTAGGAAATAACAATATACTTACACATTTCATATTATAATGGTATATGACGTAAATTTAAAACATCACTCATTATTTTCACCCAAATGAGTATCAATTTTCACAGTATAAGGAATCATATCAAAATTTTATCCAAATATGTCTACTACTCATTTAGTTATCAAAATATAACATGCTCTCGTATCAAATAATGTTATAGTGAGAATAGATATAATCAAGACATAAAATCATAATGTAGACAATGCTACCCAAACATAAAATTTCTCAACCACTTACTTTTCCATAAATATTCTTAAAAACTGGATCTAAGGTTTCTCTTCTTCTATTCAGTTCTACACGAAGATATATATTTATAATATAATTAATTAAAATATCATTTCAAAAATTTTCCTACTCATAAATTTTCCATTTTACAGAAAAACAAGAAAAAACTTATTAAAGGAACCCTTATTTCAACTTATATGTAAAGGGAAAAGTATAATAAGAAAAAATATCATAATATGGCCCATCTTCTCACAATGATAGTAAATAAGTAACTCAAAACCATTATAAGTGCCAAAAGAAATATTAAATGGACTAATTTCATACCCATTTCATATTTATATTATTGATGAATAATAATTCTTACCTTTAAATGGATGTGTAAAAAATGCAGTTTCATTATGTACTACTTCAATTTCTATTTCTATACTTGTATCCATACTTACCGCCTCCTTATAATAAGGTAATTTTAGTAAAATTAATCTTGACTGAATCTCTATTCTGAGCCACATTTCAACTCTTAATTCTTTATGATTCTCATTTCATGTCATCTTATATTCATAAAATACATGTTATATAAACTTATATGAATATTCGATCATTAAAAAATTTCATTTCTCAAACACTTGAAAATCACTAACATTTTCCATCTTCAATTTCAATTGACAATATTTTCCATTAAATAGCTTTTAGATTCCATTATTTTCATGATCTGTGTGAATTTCATCTTAAATTATTATTTCTCACCACTTTCAATATATACCATCAATAAAATAAGTATAAAACACCATCATTAAGGACTGTAAAATTCATAATAATAGGAATATTTGGTTATTTTTCTACAAAAATTTTCTGTTCATGTGCATATATTATATGTCCACAAAATAAAAAAGGACTCTAAGATTAAATAGATAATTCCTATTTAGTTTCTATCAAAATATACTAGTTAGTTACTATATAAATTTATTATATATTCTATAAAATAATGGTTTTTTGTTGAGGGTCTTCATAAGCTATTTATTATTCTCCACATCCTCCCTAATATTGAATTCCTCATAATGGATATATTTTATCATTCCTAAATAATAACCTTTATAAAAGTTACCCAAATAACCATTTAAATATATTTTAATTTGGCTCTCTATTTTACATCTATAATAAACAATAATAATGATATTTAAATAAAAATTATTTTCTAGGAAACATATAACTATCTTTTGAAAATAAAAAATTACTATATCACCAAAGATCCATTTTTAAAAACAATTTTATAAAATATTTTCATTTGATAAATCTTTATCAAATGAAGAATGTGTAATAAAAATATTCTTATCATTACCCATCATTGTAGTTATCTTTTTTTCAACTATAAAACAAGGTTTCTACATCCCATTATTCTACTAGGATGTAATCGTAACATGAGATTCAACATAAAATTTTTAGATCAGTTTTTATGGGTAAAATTATTTCCTAGACATCTTATTCTCGACTCCTACTAGACACCCAAGGTCTTAAGAAAACATTGGTATTATTATAAAATGAAGTAATATAAGTATATAAATCCTAATAAATATATTATATTTCCATAATTGTAATTACACAAACATTTCAATATGACATTTTTCATATGAATATACATGTTTCTTATAATTATCCATTTAGTATAGTATAAAAAACAAACACCACATAATAAAAAACAACTCTATTTTATTTACGAAATATAGAAAATTAGGTATAAAAAATATATATTCCCAGAAAAAGTAAAAATATTATAAAGGGAAAAAAATTAAAGAAGTTACATTAGAAATTTTTGAAAATACATTTTTATAGTCACATGGAAATATAACACCCTCAAATAAAAATGTAAATAAAAACACATTATAAATATGATTTCAATTTTCCAAAGTATATAAAGAACAATGATAGAAAACTATTGAATAAAGAATAAAAGTAATAAGAGCTATTAATAAAAATTATAAATCTAATTTGACCATCAGAATTGTAATATTACCCTTTGACTAATATCCTGGTCAATATTCTAATAATATGATCATTTGAATAGTAAAATAAACTATAGAATAAAAAAATTACATGTTAAAATATTTAAAATTAATAAAATAAGTAAATTAAAATTTGTTTTCAATCATATAAAATTTTAAATTTTGAAACTCAAATAAAGTGTAATTTTATATTTTTAATAAAGTGTATTGAAATTTATTTTTAAAAACCATACTTTTTTAATTAATAACAAAATATTATAATTATATCAGATGGTAAATTATTTTGTTGAAATTAATGAATAAATTTTAATCAACATATCAAAATTTTCATATAGATTTTTTGTATTTTGATGACAACCCACAATTTGTTGGTGAATAATAAAAAGTAAATTTTTTGAAATACTGCATGTTTTATGATATATTATTGATATAATAATAACCTAAAAATTTATAAATATATTTTCTCAACCAAAAATATATATTAATAGAAATTTTATTTATTTAACTATAAAAAATTTATTTTCCAAACATGGTAATTAATTTCTAGAATCTAAAAAGATAAATTATAGATTTTAAAAAAATTAATAATTTCTTTAATAATTTTTTTATAAAATAATAAAATCAGTTTTGAAATAGTTATAAAGACATAAAAAAATGTAGTTTCAATTAAATATAATTCATAATGTCTCTGAGGTTCATTATTTCTTTTTATATATTTTTATAATATTGTATTCATTATTTATCAAAAAATACATCTTCCATGAAGTATAAATACCTCCATTCACCGAAATCAAATCACATCCATGATCTTTAGCATAAACTATTTTCTACTATATTACTTTTTATTAAAAACAATTATTTTAACGAATATTTTTTTGTCTCACTAAACCCCATGATTTCAATGTATTACAGTCTTAGAAAATGAGAAACTTCAAATAATGGGGTATCCATTCTCTCATTCCCTTTCTGATATTTCCTTCTCATATACTTATATTCTCACTACACCTTCAAAAAAATACATTGTAAATTAATTAAATAGTATATGAAAAATATGGAAATGTTATTATACTATTTTATATTTATTATAAAATATTTCTAACATTTATATTATCTCTTTCCCTCTCTTTGACATAGTCCCATTAATTGAATGTTTAGTACCTATATGGATGATTTAAATTATTTATGTATCACCGCCTATATTACTGGATATTTTATATTATATTTCAATAATTTTAATAATTTTATAATGGTTATATATTTCATTACATTCCCTCTTTGGGTGCATCCCCTTAATGATTGGTTAACTGCCTATAAGGATGTTTTTAGTTCATTACTTGTCCCCTTTTTCATGGTTGGTTAGTGTAACTTATTTATAATGTATAAATTTTTATTTTTATATATTTGTATTACAATAGAGTATGTTTTACTTTTGAATAAATATTTAAAAATTTAAAAAATGAATTTGAAAGAAAAATTGGATAATTAATGAAATTATGTTACCAGACTATTTAATATATACCAAATTGATTATTAAATGATATTTTAATAACTATAATTAATAAATAATAACATATATGCATATAATTAACATCTAAAATAATTTTTTAATAAAAATAATTTTTTTGTAAAGGAGGAAAATTTTGGTGAAACAAATTGAGCGATAAGCAATGGGGACTCTAAACCTTCCTTTCACTTCTGGGGTTTATCCTCTCTTTATCCATCTTTCCCCTCTAAAATATAATCAATGTATCTTAAATTTCTTTACCTTTTCTTATTATGAGGATATACATACTTATACATTGTTGAGATGAATTATTTGAAAATTTTCAATTATTATTGAAAAATACATTATTCATGAATACTCTCATTGACTTATCTTTTGTGTATACACCTATTTTTAAATAATTATGTTCATTTATTTGTAATGCAAACCATTTAATAATAAAAATTATATTTTATATTCTTCCATTGTGGGTATCCATTTTTATTCATTAACTTTTTCCTTAAGACACCAATATCAAACACATTCCATTATAAAGGATTTATTTCATTATTATGATTGATATATGTACCCTTTCTATATGGTGTTCCAAATTATGGGGACATAATTATTTGATAAGTTAGTTGGACATTTTATATCTCTCTAATGAATAGGGTAATATTTCATATATCAGGATATTATTACACTTGAACATTATTCTATTTTTATATACATTATATGCATTGAATGTTGTACACATATGCTGTAGATGAATATGATACTGGCTTTGTTCACATATAATGAAGGGGTATGATCTAGTTTTCTTTGTCCATAATTTTATGAGGTTTCATTATTATGCTTGGTTGAAAATCCATGTCACTTAAAAATGATTTACATGTTATTATAAAGGTGATCTTATACTTATGATACGTCAATCTTGTTTATTCTTACCCATTTACTCTCATTGATCCATGTTTCATGTCATCTACAATTTTAGTCCCTTACTTGAATTTTATCCCATAATTTCTATTATATATATCCTAATTTGAATAAATGTTTTATGATTACTAATTAATTCTTCACAAGGGATTTATGGAAAGATTTAAATAATTTGTAATGTTTTATATATATTCATGTTTTGTGAATTTAATTTTCTCAAGGCACTAAACTTATCAATGTTGTCAGTTTTATTATTATGCAAGTTTATAAAAAAAATAATGAAATAGTCATTTATAAAAGATATGGATCACAATATTTGGTGTTAAAGAAAGGTTAGTTATTTTAGTTGATAATTAAGAAAATGAATACCTTGGAAAAATTTAGTGTTATAAAAATTTAATACAATTTATTGAATTGCTCACATTAATAAGTTATTTATCAATGTTTCATTTACATATATATTTCTATAAAATTATAAATTTTATAAACTAGTGTGGACTAAGAGAATATAAGACGACAACCAATATAATGGAAAACAAAATGGTTATTCAAATGCAGATCCTAATGAAATAGAAAATAGATATCAAAACCTCATGGTGATAATTAACCAATTACCAATGGTCATGAATAATATCAAGAACCATATATAATTTTTTCCCTCACCCAATAAAGGGAAACAAGACATTAAATACTTAATTTGATTATAAAACTTGATATTTGGTTTATATTTCAATACTTTTGTTATAGAATAATAGGCAAACTCAATCTAAAAGATGTTTTTATTACATTATTTGTCTATTAAGGGAAAAGTTATAGAGGCATTCAAACTATTTGAAAGTTATGTTGATCAATGATAAACAATAATAAATAATATAAATAGAAAGGTTGGAGCTAGTGTAATAGAGTGATATGATATCAATAAAATATATTTTTTAAAAAACATTATTATTAATGTATTCACAAAAATATATTTGGAAATTTTAGAGATTAAAAAACTGAGATTGAATTAATTTCATTATAGGATGAATGTTTCACAAAACATTCAATGTAGGCCTCCTATTTTTTATTGATGATGATAGATAGATAGATATATAATATTTTTATTTAAAACCACATCCCCACAAAGATCTAGGAATCCAAATGATTGGGATTTATTAATAATAAGTTCAATATGATCTCAAAGTAGATATTTAGTTTTTATAATAGTTTAGTGGAAATTGAAAAAATATGAATGATATTGTTTTTCTCTTGAGAATTATGGTATGAAGGAGTAAACAAGATCCAACTACCCATATTTCAACGATATTAAAATAATCATCTTTAAGGGAATAAGTAAAATTTTCAAGTGTACAATAGACGAAAATCAATGTCTTGGTAGATGAAGGGACTTGAAAATTAAGACCAATATGATGGAGAAAAGAAAGAAACCACCCAATGCATCAAACATTGTCAAATGATTAAAATATAAAATATTTGATATCTATGAATGTCTATGGACCAAAATAAGGGTGTTTTTGGGTAATCAAAATGTTCAACCATATAATCAAAATGATAAATTAGAAACTTACAATGTCACCATCACTATGGGGGATCAAAAAATGATCTGTTGAAAGGTATAATAATTAGTCACTCATGATTGGTGAATGATTTATTTGATTTATATTCTATTAATTCCATTATATCCATGACACTTTATAAAACTATATAATCTCATCCTCAATAAATTATTGTAGTTATTTCTATAAAAAAAATATTAGTGTATTGTTTTATCCCACATGTAGGAGACCTCTAAAATTTGATTTTTTGGGAATATTCCTCCATGAAATATCAAAATTAACCCTTTAGTGGAACTTTATTTAATACTATGAATAAATTAAAACTCATTGTACTGATCTTACATAAACTACCATGAAAAAAAATCTATTTCTGTATACTGGACCATCCCTTTATCCTATAAAATTATAATGAATATTTTGAATTTTAATTATAAAATCTATCAATGGTAATGGTGTTAACAATGAATGAAATAAAATATCTTTCTCAAATAGTTGTGATGATGAAAAACATCAATATTGAAGAAATTAAAATTATAAGGTAATATATTAATGTATTTATTTATGAATTTCATGGAAATCCCTTGGATCATGAGTTAGAATTATCAATAGAACTCATACCAAGTTTGACACATGTATCCATGATCCCCTATAGGATAGATCTGGGAGAAATGAAGTATTTAAAAAATAAATTATAATGAATTTGTTCAAAAGAGTTTAAATGACCTATTATATTTCATTGTGGTGCACTTGTTCCATTAATAAATAATAAGGATATGTCAATGTGGTTGTACAAATATTATTGAGAGATGAAAATATGTATAAAAAAAATATTATCCACTTCATTGGATTTATGAATTTTTCTAGAATGGCATGAAGGCCTTTATTTTTATTGATTTTTGATAACCCACTTTCAATAGATTAGGGGGAACCCTTACAAGTCTTGTAGTCTCAGAGATTACACGACCTGTAGGCTTATGAGATTACATGACCTGAAGGACTTAGAGAAATCAACCAGACTATCTACAAAGAACTTCCACTCCCTAGTCTCTTCATCTTGATAGTCGCTCACCACCACAACATGGCCATCTGGGTAGGCTTCTAAAGCATTCATATGATAGTCCTGATGGCATAGCCATGCCCTCTCATTCTATCAAATCCATTTGGCTCTAATCTGGTGAGTTCACCTGCTCTGAATCCTTTTTTGGGGCTGCTCTTTTTTTAGTCTATTTGGGGAAACAACATGTGGCCTCAACGCCTTGAGGTGGCCCGAATGCCTTATTGGTGGCCTGAAAGCCCTACTGGCCCGAAGGCCTGGGTGGCTCAAAATCCATAAGGTCTCCAAGCCCAATCTGATGACCCAAGGTGAATAGTTCTAGTGGCTATAGTACCGAACAGTACCTGCTACAATAACTGGTACATCACCTACTACAGAACCCACACAGTGTACAGTTCTGCTACAGTACCTGCGCAATGTAATGTTATACTACAATACCTGTACAATTAATAGTACTGCTACATTAGCCCTGAAATATGCCTATGCCTGGTTTTATGAATATAAGATTTCAATATTTCTCAAAATTCGATCTCTATTCTGGAAATCAACAGTTGAATGTAAAGAGATATTATTTTCAAAAGACAAAAATTCTAACAATATATCAACATAATTATCTATAATGATGTCATTGAGACATAAAAATTCCAAGGTAATATTCATGGATGTAATGGATAGATCATTTATATATTATTTTGATAAATTTTTAGTGGTATTTAATAATGATATTATGAAATAATATATGAAAAAGGAACGACATATATAATGTCTAATTATTATGTCGAAGTCATTATGAATGGATAAGTTTTACATTATATTCAATAAGTGTGAATTTTGGATAAATATATAGCTATATAATGGCACACTTGTGGGTCATGTGATCACAAGTGAAGTAATTTTGATATATCCTTCAATGTATGTGGTGATTAAAGGAGTGACCAGACCCATAAGTATCATGAAGATCTTTTTTGTGCTTGGATTAACTAGTTACTATTGATTATTTTTAATAAGTTTCTAATGATTATCTATCCAACTAACTAAGTCGATATTAAATGATGTAAATTATTTCTAATTGAAATACTATGAATAAAACATTATAAATCCCAGGAATTGAATAATAATTACACCAACACCCATATATCCCTCAAGTAAAAATGGGATTGTGATATAGATTGATTCATTAGATAATTTATTGGGTTTTATACTCATTAAAATGGTAAAGTTATATCATATGCCTCACGAAAACTCAATATCCCGCAGGGTAAAAACCCAATTCATTCCTTGAGTATGAAACTATGATTTTATCATTGAATATTTTGAGGTATTTACTCTATATATAAAATTGACAAATATATATTTATCATAAAATTTTAATGTATATTTTCACAAAAAAATGATGTGAACATGAATCATTAAATATTTACAAAGTTTATCAAGGTCTATGAGTACCCAGTTCAATATCACACAAGAATATATTACATGGAATCTAATGTTATCAGTATAAAAGATCTTATTTCTCAATCCATGATGTTTGTTAAAAAATACCCCAACTTTTTTAATATGAAAAGTATGAACCTAAAAATTACAATGGTAGGGAAGACATCCTACAATTCATAAATTATTTCTCTACCATATATCCAATATTAAATAAAAATGGATAAAAGATATAATTTGGATCATCAAAATTCTATGGGATAAACCAATAAAGGTAACCTTCATGGATTCAATATTTTAAAATAGGGAGTTGTTAATATTTAAACTTCCCATTGTGTTATATCATCCCATAAGATAAATAATGAGACATTGGATGATGTATATAGAACTTCATTCTCCATCCACCATAGAAATATAAATATCTAATAAGATCTTTGAGACCACATATGGTATGAAAATATGACGAATCAATTTATTAAGTACACTTTAATGGGATTATCAGAATAGATATTCAAGGTAGAGTGTTAGACGTCTAAATGGATGATGAAACCATTACCCATGTCAACATGGAAATGGTAAAACAACACTATAGATTTTGTTATTGGTCTTTTGAATACATATAAAAAAACAACACCATGTGATTATTAGTGGATTGACTCGCTAATAAATCATATTTTATTATTATTATGGATTATTTCATTCTTTATCAACATGTTTGATATATGTATACAAAGTGGGAAGAATATTTCGCGAACCATTTTTTATCATATCTGATAATGATTCATGGTTCACCTCTATGTTATAGAAGAGTATTTAGCATTCCATAAATGATTAATTGAATCTTTTGTAAAACATGTCACCCCCAAAATAATGTTCAATTTAAAAGAATTATTCACACACTATATAACATTATTATAGATTACTCAATGGACATCAATAGTGGATGGGATTAACATATTCTATTTGTTTAATTTTAATAAAAAACAATTCCCCAAAAATTATTTTGATGGACCCATATAGAGAATTATACGGGAGAAGATTTTGAAAACTAATACGTTAGGATAATGTTAGTGTATAGAAGACACTAGTACTTGAACATGTATAAGTGATAAAAAATAATTTTCAGGAAATTAAATAATATATTGAAGCTTCTCGGAGTTGGTTAAAAAAATTATTTTGACAATTCTCAAAGAGATATAGATTTTGAATTTGATGAAAAATTAGTCCTTTTAATATCACCACATAAGAGAGTGATTAGTTTTATAAAGAAAGTAATGCTCCATCCTATGTACATTGGAAATATAGTGATCCTTGATCACATTGTAGATATAGCCTATCACCTGGAACATTCCATTAAATTGAATTAACTGCATGATTTGTTCCATGTATCTCTCTTGATGAAGTACATACCTAATCCTTCTTATTTATTTCATATGGAGGTGGAGAAACATGATCACGACCTCACTTATGATTACAAAATAGAAAATATCATATATTATATAGACAATATTTTTTGGAAAAATATTACTCCCCTTGTAAAATTATTTTCAGAAAACCATTGGTGTTAAGAGGTAGCATGAGAACATGATGATGAAATAAAATATAAGCACCCTCAATTATTTTCAACATATGATATGAGTTTAAATATAAAGTATGACATTTCTAAATAATAGAGTAATAAAATGACTCGATCTTTTTAAAATTATATTTTCCTTCTAAATATATATGTGTTTTGGATTTAATAATATGATATATTATAAATCACAAGAATGTTATAATAAAAACCAAAATTAATTCATTTAATTCATTTAGAACATTTCATATAAAAAAATAGGTATACCTATTAAAATAAAAAATGATCTGATGTGATAAAAGAAAAAAATCAACAATGTAATTAGTAATTGAAAATAAATTGGTTCATGGTTACCTAGGAGTATCACACACACAAAAAACATTAATAATATAAAATAATGTAATATAATAAGATTTAAAAATAATAACATCATATTCGACATTGTGTATGACATGATACAAAAACATTATAAGGTAATATAGCATCTTGATATTTTAAAATATATCTATTTTCAAATAAATTCAATCTCATCGATATCATGTAATGTACACAACACTGGGGTTAAACGAAATGTGATGCTCTATAAAAATATTATTATTCAATCATTACCATTATAACTTAGCCATTAAAATGGTCGGTATAAATATAAATAACTAAATTATGAAAATTTTATTTTCTGCATGGGTATAAAATAAATTCAGTAGTTATCCATTGATTATCAATAAAAAATAATGGTTTCAAATCAAAATAAATGTTTTATGTAAAACAATATTTTCTTAATGGTGTTTTAGTCATGCAATGTGAAAATAAATTAAAAAAATTTCTCATACTTTTATAATATTTATTTTAAACAATTAAATATATTTTTTGATTTGTCATATCAATATTTTTTTAGGGATAATTTTTAGGAATTTTAGGAAATTTTTTTTTTTACAAATAATTAATGATATATAATTTTAATTGTAAATGTCCATTTCGTTTCCATTATTTCTAAAGTAAAATTATATATTAAATTTTTTTTAAAGTTACATTAGATAAATTATATATCATTAAATTAAATTTATTTCAGTGGAATCGTTTTAATATTGAATTTTGATATAAAAAAACTTTTCACTTTTGAAAATTTTCTCTTTAAAAACATACATTCTCATCGCGTCTGTAGGATAAATATTAAATTAGGTTTTTCCACTTATTTTAACAGAATATTGAAAAATAGATTCCACATTTAGAATGAAAATAATTTATATTATCTTAAACTTTCAAATTATTTTTTGACCATAATGACTTGTAAGAATATTATAAATTATTTATCGCGGTTAAGGTAAAAATAGATTTACCAGGGATAAAAAAAATCTTAAAATTACCTAAAAACCATTATAAAATATATTTTATGAACATATAAAGAACTTAAAATATATAATACTCTACAATAATCTATTTTGTACTCATATATCAATTAAAAAACACGATTAAATTTTTTTTATAAAATATTTTAAGTGTGGCACTCATCTCACTTATAAAATGCAACCCGCTCTCTCATCATATTCAAAACATCATATAGTTTTATTTAAATATATCTTTGGAAAAATACCTTCCTAGAATACTTAATATCATCTTATAATCCTTATGTTGGGAGTAAATTCATCATATTAAATGATTTTGGTTAAAACCTCAGAACGATACCTGAAGAGGATGTAATTTTTTTCAACAATGTTTTTTATATTATATCTTCCTCCACCACCTTAAATTATTATTAACACATTATGTTGTAATTGTATCAATATATTCCATATAATTATATTTTTTTTATGTTAATGGAATTACCTACAGCCATCATATCTTCCATAAAATGGATTATGAAATAATCATTCATCTGTACGACTGATTACCACTTTGCGAAATGATATTATACATTTTTTCATTTCCACCTCTCATGGATGGATATGATGATGGTTCTGAAGTGTATATATAAAATTTATAACATAATTATACCAATTAAGTCATTATATCATAGATACCTTTTTTACATTCAATTTCATAGGTGATATGATAAAATCACTTATGTATATGGTGGACTATTTTCTTGCAACGAAATGCTATTTGACATTAACTAACACATCACATGGTAGGCGATAATTATAAATTTAACAAATATATGTTATATACATGACATAATTATGATATTAATGATACATTTATCATTATTAAAATATAATATATCATTTTAATACTCTCATTTTCACTAACTAGAAGATGATCACATCGCTTGTGTACATGTGGACCACCACATTTACAAAGCGATGCGACTCTATTTTCCTCACTGAATGACATATACGATATATATAGCTACATATAAAAAAATATTATAGTGTTTATGATATTTTTATTACTATTAATGGTTAAAATATTACGTAACTTTATTCAATAATGATCGTTGAAAAAATAAAAACGCTACTTATGCATATATACGTCCCATTGTCCTCATTATCATAACAAATGTCTTTTATCATAAATATATGTCATTATTTTTATTGAAAAAAACATTTATGTATAAATATGATAATTATTTCATGATTATTGTTTTTTATATGTCAAAATAAATAATTCTTTGACCATATTCAACCTATCAATGTCATTTTTTACATATATGCCTAATATCATCAAAACATCAGACCTAATATTAATTTATTAAGTGATAATATATATAATTTTAATAAGTAAAATAAAAGTTATAATACATGTGAAAAATATTTTTAGGAAATTAAATCAATAATGTATTTTCATTATTCATGTATATAAATAATGTATGTGATGAGTTAGACTCAAGGTAAGGGTTTCTCGTGTCACTTTTACTTCTATGAAACATACATCATCTTCACCATGTTTTTCTTTTTTGTGCTGTATATAATTCCATTTTTTATGTAATATCATGAATTAGTTAATAATCATGGTATTTAAGGTTACAATAAAATTTTTTTCTTTCACTGGTCTTATTATTTAAAAGTTACCAATGTGGAAGTGGTTTATTTAAAAATCTCATCAATAATCAGGATTCTTTTATTTGGTCACCCTTGGAGGAATTTTATGATATTTATATATTAAAATAAATAAATTTTATAATGTTATAGTTACTAATGAAATTTTTCATGTAATATTTCAATTTTCTTCTCTTTGGTTTTTTAAATGGTTAAAAAACCTTTCTATGAAAATCTGAATTTATTTCACTCTTCTATCAGAAATATTTTTTCTTCAAAAACCATGTTTTCTAAAAAATTAATTTTTTTAACCTTTTAAAAGTTATGTTTTAAATGAAATTTTAAAAAAATTTAACATTTCATAAAGAAATTGAAAGGAATTTTCATTTTGTTTTAAAATTAATTCATGTTTGGATTCTACAATAAAATTTGAAATGAATATTGGATTTAAAATATACAACATGAACAAAATTTTAAACCATCATGACCAATTAATGTTTAAATGATTATTTAAAAAAAAATTAACTGTTTTTTAATAAAATTTTTCTCAAACTAATTTGTGATGTTTTAGTTTTAAAAATATTTGAAATAGAAAATGATATTTTCCTCAAAAATGTTTTAATGATATTTTTGTTGAATTTTTACTCATCAAATACAAAAAAACATTATCTAAATTATAATCTAATAGGGATATGTTGTAGTGATATTATCCTTGATCATTATTTGGATGTTTAATAATGTATTTCACTATGTTTGAATAATTTTTATATTTGTCACCATATTACTCTAGGTGGTTTATGATTATGTTTATTAATTGGGGAAAGTATTAAAATTTTATATGAATTTTTTTTAATATGAATATATATATATATTATTTGACCCTTTCATATGAGAAATAAATCTGTATTTTTATGTGATGACCCATCCTCAGGGCTCGTGCTATGACCAAGCCCGCCTTCCATAGGCCAGGGAATGGCGACTAGCACCAAGGCGTAATTCCCGATAAAAGGGAAGGCATTGCCTTTATAATGTAAAAAAACACATAGAGTAAGCAAGCAGAAGTGAACACTAACTAAAACGGGGTAAAATAGTAAGTGCGGGAATGTATGTGGGCCAGAATACAAACCAAAACTGAAAGTAAAGTACAACTGGAAAAGGAAGTACATCAACTGAAAAGTAAAGCCACAACGTCGAGCCATCCACTGGAAGTCCCACTTGAAGTGTTGGTACAGATAGCCTCCTCGGGTCCAGTCGTCCGCTCCAAGTACGTTCCGCCCAGTGGTCCACCTCCAGGTACTGACTTACTCCGCAAGCCTCAACTATGATCAGCATTGTCTGTCGTCTACAACCAACACAACGTAGTGCGGGCATAGCCCGTGTAGGGGTGACTATACGCTACTCGGTAGGGACCCCGAGACCCCGAAGGTCTCCCAAAATCCATAAAGGATAATCCACAAAGAAATGATACAATCACGAAGTAACATCCAACACTTCTTATGTATATTCCCATACATATACCTAAGTCATCAATTTCTATTCGGCTCTAGCATACCTGCCAAGTTCGATGACGTCCACATAGGAGTACAACCCAATCCACACAAGATAACACAGCTCAATCCACATAGGAAAGAAAGTCAATCATATTGATGATATTTATTGATGTCAAGACTCAGCTCACACAGGTATACTTCATCGTAAGACGATAGAGATGATCAGATGTAGCCACTGATTCATCTAATCCATCGGACCCACACATGATCGATAAGTACTAACCATCGCAATGACCCACACAGGATCGACAAGTACTAACCCCTGCAATGACCAACATAGGATCTGACCCACACAGGATTGGTATGCGCTGGCCCACAGAGGACCGTTGAGCGTTGACCCACACAGAATCTAACCCACACAGGATCGGTAGCACTGATCCACTGAGGATCGCTGAGTGTTGTAGTCGTCACTGTCGAACCCAAGAAGGATTTCTGTATAGTCATCATCGTCGTCACAGTCGCAGCCAACTCTAGGGTTTCCGCGCACAGCAAACTCGTTTCGGGAGGGTCCGATCCACGAGCCGAGGGGCTGATACCTCAACTAACATGATGTCTGGATTAGATGTATACCAATTTTCCGTATCTTCAAAAGAAACTCAACGTGACAGACATTGCGTCAATCCGACGCTTGGTCTGAGAGTTATTGGCTTTTTCGTCCCAGGGGCCTAGTTGGTTTTTAATTCAAAACCAACCCGGCCATACCTCAACTGCATCCCAACCTTGAGATGAGTAATAAAAATGGTCCGTCTCACTAAGAGGAATCCAACAAAGCCGATGGCACGTCAATCAGACGTCCGGAGTTCTAGTTATAAGCATTTCTGCTCCGAGAGCTCGGTTGGTTTCTTGTTCGAACCAACCCAGCCAAACCCAACGTTCTCCAAAACGTTGAGTGTAATATACCTAAATGAGCTTCTCGATCCAAGGATCACATAGAAACTGACGGTGCATCAATCAGAGGTCTGTAGCCCATGCTATGGGCGTTTGAACGGTTCTGTCCGAAAATAGGGGGTTCGGGTCCGGTCCGACCCAGCTCGATACCCCCCTTGGGTCGACCCGAACTGGGTCTGGGTCTAGCCCATTAGAGCACGCCTGGCCTGGTGGGCATGTCCCGGCACAGCCGGCGTGGCTCGGCCCGGCTTGGGCACGGCACGGCCCGGCCTGGGCGGCCCGCGTGGCCAGCTCGGCTGGCTGAGCTGAGCGGAACAGGGTGGTGCACTTCCCCCCTGTTTGTGTAACCGCAGGCCCCCCACATGGGGGCCACTCTTCGATCCATCTGAGGGTTACGAACCCCCGGTCTCCCCTTGAATCGGTCAGCCCAGTCTGGTCGGCCGGTTGCTGCCGCTGCGAGAACGCCGCGGTCCCGCCCTCCTGCTCTGGCGGCTGGCGGTTCTGGCCATCGTCCCCGCACCACCGCGGCCATAGGCCGTGGCCTTGTCCGATCGGCGCAGCGCAATGGCGCCGTGTCCCTCCTCCATGGCCCCTCTCCGTCCGCGGCCTCTTTGAGGTTCTTCAGCACGGCGCGACGGCGCCGCAGCTTTGTTCGACTTCAACGACGCGGCGCGACGGCGCCGCGCTTCTTCACCCATTCTTCAATGTTTCAGAGCGGTGCAACGGCATCTCCTTGACTTTGTTTGTGCCGCAACAAGTTAATAAATCAAGGGGGGAGGAGATTCGGCCGTGTTCGGGTGGCCCGACCTCCTCCCGTTATTGCGATAACAGGTGGACCAATTTAGAAATCAATGAACGGTGATGAAAGTATTCACGAATAAAAATAATTAATCCCCTACCTCAAGGTGTCGTTGAACGAAGGTTCGTCGCAGAAAAGAATGTCGCCGAAGAAGACTCTGTAAGCGTCAATTACATCCCGGAGAAAGAACCATCATCTTCGTAGTACATAGTGTCGCGTCGTCGATCTCTAATAATGGGGTCTCTCATCGGCTGCGGAGAGGGAAGAAGACAGTACGACAAACTCCCCTTTGCGGTGACGAAGTTCTTCGTCGAAGGCTCGATGTTCTTCGCGTTCTTCGTCGAGGAAGAAGAACTTCAAGAAGTAGATCTTTCTTCACCTAATCCTCTCACAACAAGCTAACAATATTAAAATAAGGTCACCCCTTATTTAAATTGTTTATTCCCTGATTTTCAAAATTAAAAAATTCAAAAATGAAACCACTTAATTAATTAATCTTATGTTGAAAAATTAAATGGAGAGTTAAGGGAGTTGGGGAATATGAAGGGGTGGGGTTCATTGTGGGACCCACCTCAATAATATCCTACCTAGGAGTTAGGTTATCAGTGGGTCCCACTCCAACTCCCTTTCATAGGATATAACCACTTAGTAAAAAGAAATAAAATTGTAGCTCCATTTTATTTTACTTTTCATCTAATCCACAATTATTAACAAATCCTCCTGAGAAAACGCAACCCTAGTAAAGGTCTTATTACGAAATTATCGGCGCTGCAGTTCCATTGGTGTCCTCATATTTCGATTCCGAGCACCGGTTCAAAATTTAGTAAAACCCGCTCGTTCGTTCACTGAACGTACCTGAACTAAACTTCGGAAAATTATTTCGGGCTCACCGAGCCTCAGAATCAGGTGCCGTCAGAAACTGTGTTCTTGTAAAATCCCAATGAAAATTAAGAAACAAAATTCCCTTGAATTTTATGGGTCTTTACATTAATCCCACCTCTGGGCTTTACATCCCCGTAAAGACACATCATAAACTAGTGGAACAGATGTGGGTACTGAGCATGCATCTGAGCCTCCCTCTCCCAAGTGCTCTCTTGGAGTTTCCCGTGATGCCATCTGATGCGCACTAGAGGAATCAACCGTCCACGTAGGACCCACTCATGTCGATCCTTGATCTCCATTGGGACCTGCACAAAAGTCACCCCATCATCAATGTCCAGCTCCCCATGGTCAATGATATGCTTCGGGTCGTGCACGTATCTCCTCAGCTGAGATACGTGAAAGACATCGTGCACTTGGTGCAAATGAGGTGGTATATCCATGTGATAAGCCACCTCTCCAATCGTGTTGAGGACCTGGAATGGTCCGATGAAGCGCGGAGTCAAATTGCCACCTCGGCCAAATCTCCATAATCCCCATCGAGGAGAGACATGCAAGAAGACGTGGTTTCCATCCTCGAACTCTAGTGGCCTCCACCTCCTGTCAGTATAAGACTTTTTCCGGCTCTAAGCTATCCTCATTTTCTCCTGGATGACCTAGACCTTCTCTGTCGTGGCCTGGACCATCTCCTATCCCACAAGTGCTGACTCCCCAGGGTCTGTCCAGCACAAAGGTGATCTGCAAGGTCGGTCGTACAACGCCTCGTATGGTGCTATCCTGGTGGTGGAGTGGAAGCTATTGTTGCACGCGAACTCCGCCAAGGGTAGGTGATCCTCCCAGATGCGACCAAAGTCGAGGACACATGCACGGAGCATATCCTCAAGAGTCTGAATGGTCCTCTCCGTCTGACCATCTGTCTGAGGGTGAAAGGCGGTTCTCAGACGTAGCTGCGTCCCAAATGCCTCCTGCAACCCCTTCCAATGCCGGGAAGTAAAGAGAGTATCTCGATCGGATAAGATAGATGATGGAACACCCTGAAGCCGTACAATCTCTTGAATGTAGAGGTGTCCCATGCTCTCCACTGAACCCTGCTCTCTGATGGGTAAGAAGTGGGATGACTTGATGAGTCGGTCAACAATCACCCAAATGGAGTCGTGACCTCTGGAAGTACATTGAAGTCCAGTCACGAAATCCATAGATATCCCTTCCCACTTCCACTCCGGGACCTCCAAAGGTTGCACCAAGCCTGCTAGTACCTGGTGCTCTGCCTTCACCTACTGGCAGGTGAGGCATCGAGAAACGAACTATGCTACAACCTTCTTCATACCAGGCCACCAGTGATGTCATCTGA
The DNA here is from genome assembly GCA_963277665.1 of Viscum album. Taxonomy (NCBI): domain Eukaryota; kingdom Viridiplantae; phylum Streptophyta; class Magnoliopsida; order Santalales; family Viscaceae; genus Viscum; species Viscum album. The sequence continues at coordinate 2,059,653,997 of OY728126.1, read as the reverse complement.
GGTCCTAGTACATCTTCGCCTCTCCTGGATGTACCGCTAATGGGGAAGTGTGGAACTCCCTCAGCACCTCCTCCTGTAAAGTAGCTGGTACTGTGGTACGTCCTTTGAATAAGAAGACGTTCACTCCTCCCATATAGAATCCATCAGGTGCTTATCCTGAGGATATATGTGCACGCCACGTCTCACAGTCATCGTCCCCACGATGTGCCTCTCAGACCCAATCAAGAAGTGGAGGAGTGACTGTAGAAAGGCTGCTCCATCACTATCCACAATGTATATCTGCAAAGCGGCTAGCTGCTCTGTCGCCTCCCCAAGTAGCTGAATTCTTGTCCTCCTACTGAGAGCATCAACAACTACGTTTCCCTTTCCAGGAGTATAGACTATCTTGAAGTCATAGTCCTAGAGGAACTCGAGCCATCACCGCTTTCTGAGGTTCAGGTACTTATGTGAGAGGATGTACCTGAGACTCTAGTGGTCAAAGTAGGCTGTAAAGCGCTCACCCATCAGGTACTGTCGCCACATATTTAGAGCAAAGACCACTATTGCTAACTCCAGGTCATGGGTAGCGTAGTTCTACTCATGCTACCTCAACTAACTTGATCCATAGGCAATCACTATCGTCTCCTACATTAGGACACATCCGAGTCTGGTCCCTGATGCATCGCAGCAAACTACGTACCCTACTCCCTCCTCCAGTAGCCTCAAGATAGGTGCGCTAGTCAATCTCTGTCTCAGCTCCTGGAAGCTCTCTGCTGACATCCGTCTGACAACACAAAGGGTTTCCCCTTCTTTGTTAACGTTCTGCAAAGATGCAAAGATTTCTCTTTTTCCAAAAAAATAGAAATCCAGTCTCATCCCCTAGATGAACCACGTTCCTTGCCTAATACATTCAATACTGTCATGATCTGTTAATTTATGCCCTGGATGACGTCATAAGGCCTCGACGCTACTACCAAGAGATCGAACTGTCACTCTTGCCTCCAAGGTTTCAGTCACACTGTCAGCATCAGTGTGTGGTCACTAGGTCTTCTCCGGTAGGAATCTCGTATGTGAGGGTCAATTCAACCATTTTTTTACTGGAACCTCTTAATATTAACATAAAAAAGACATGAATGAAAACATCACTATTGCAAGAGTCTTTTAATACCGCAACTCAAAGTACAAGGACACAAAGCAACACAAAAAACGAAGCTAAAGGCATTATGGGAAAAGGCCTCCATGACTGGAGCTAGTCCCACACTTGTACACCCGCTTCCAGACCTCCATGATCGTATGCTTCAGCTGCCTAAAGTTGTGCTCTCCCCTGTGGTCGGGGCGGACCTCCTGGTGGTGGTGATGGTAGAGCCTCAAAACGTCGACCACCACCTGCCACTCAACCAGCTCCTCAACCTCGTCCCCCTACTCCCTGCGGACCGCCACAGTCGAACATCTGCCTCTGCCTGGGTGGTTCCTCAACCGTTTGCTGCCCCTCGTCATGGAGAGATGGGCAGTCACGAGCCAAGTGGCCCTGCCCTCCGAATTCATAGCACTGTCTTCCACTCATAAGACTGGTTCTGCTGTTTGCGCCCCGCACCTCCGAGCCAGTATTCTGTGGTCGTCCACCTGATGGCATCGTCCGCTTGGACCTCTGCGACATCTATCTACTGCCAGCTACAGAGGACTCCACTACGTGCCGCCCTGCGGTAGGTCTCACTATTGGTGTAGGCTCAGCAAGAAAGATCTCAATGAGAAGGGATCTCTCCAGTACCCCTGCCTGTGTCGGATGCTAAGGGAGATCAGTGATGCCCTGATCTCATGCCTCAATCTCCGCTCGAAGGTCCGGGCCTGGCAGAATGGGTCTCGTACCATGTATATCGAATAGCGCGACAGGTCTGTAAATCTCATCGAGTACTGGGCGACAGTCAAGCTGCCCTGCCACAGCTGTAGTAGCTCTTGGATGCCCACCGCATGGAGGGTGGCTAGGACGAACTCCGAGCGGAAGAAGCTATCAAAGTCCATCTAGAGAAGAGATTCGTCGTAATGCACCATGAGCATCAAGCTCCACCATCTGCCTGCATCCGCGTGCAGGAGGCTCGCTGCGAGGATCACCATGAGGTTAGCTGGTGTCCCCAATAACCTGAAAACTCGCACAACTACCTCCAGCCAATCCTCGGCCGCCTGAGGGTCCGTCTCCCCACAGAACCTGGGTAGTCTCTGCTGCTGAAACTCATACAGTGCACTATGGAGACGTGCACTCTCAGCGGATAGGTCTGGTAGCATCGGTGGCTCAGTGGGTAGTGGTACCGTCGGTGCCTCCGTAGTAAAATGGCCATGCACTGAGGCCTCGTCGCTCGGTGCGCTATCGTCACGTAAAAAACTCAGAACCCTAGCTTGCTGCTGTCGTGGGGCCATCCTAAAAAGAAAGAGGTGTGCCACGGGTAATACAGTATACCTGGTGAGCTGACACAATGTAATCACAACGAAAACATGAAGCACACATGCAATCAATGATTTCATGCACTAAGCCAGAAATCAAAAGTCAGGGTCCTGATGTACGGATACGTCGTCCTCCGCACCAACACTGGACTCCCTAGACTGTTATCCACACTCAATACTCTTAACACTACTTCTTCCTATAGAAAAAGATCTGAGTCCTGAGTTCTGTGGTAGAACCGAACTCCTCTGATACCAAATTGTCAGGACCCATCCTCGGCACCCGTGCTGTGACTACCCTAAGCCTTCCTTCTATAGGCTAGGGGCTGGTGACATGAACCAAGGTGTAATTCCCGATAAAAAGGGAAGGCATTTCCTTTATAAAGTAAAAAAACACATAGTAAGCAAGAAGAAGTAAACACTAAGTAAAAATGGGTACAATAGTAAGTGCGGGAATGTAAGTGTGCCAGAATACAAACCCAAACTGAAAGTAAAGTACAACTGGAAAATGAAGTACATCAATTGAAAAGTAATGCCGCAACATCGAGCCGTCCACTGGAAGTCCCGCCTGAAGTGTGGGTACATATATCCTCCTCAGCTCCTCGGGTCTAGCCGCCCGCTCCGAGTACGTTCTGCCCAGTGGTCCACCTCCAGGTACCGACTTGCTCCGCAAGACACAACCACGTTCATCGTTGTCCGTCGTTTGCAACCAACACAACGTAATGCGGGCATAGCCCATGTAGGGGTGAGTATACGCTACTCAGTAGGGACCCCGAGACCCCGAATGTCTTCCAAAATCCACAAAGGATAATCCACAAAGGAAAGATACAATCACGAATTAACATCAAACACTACTTAGGTATATGACCATATATATACCTAATTCATCAATTTCCGTTCAGCTCCAGCATCCATGCCATGTTCAATCACATCCACATAGGAGTACAACCCATTCTACACAGGATAACACAACTCAATCCACATAGGAAAGAAAGTCAATCATATCGAAGTTATTGATTGAAGTCAAGACTCAGCTCACACAAGTATACTTCTTCGTAAGACAATAGAGATGATCAGATGTTGCTACTGATTCATCTAAGCCGTCGGAACCACACATGATAGATAGGTACTAACACCCGCAATGACCCACACACGATCGATAGGTACTAACCCCCGCAATGACCCACATAGGATTTGACCCACACAGGATCAGTTTGCACTGTCCCACACAGAACTACTGAGCGCTGACCCACACAGGATCTGACCCACACAAGATCGGTAGCACTGAGCCACTGAGGATTTCTAAGTGTTGTAGTCATCGCTGTCGAACCCACATAGGATTTCTGTAGATTCATCATCATCGTCGCAGTCGCAGCCAGCTCTAGGGTTTCAGCACACAGCAAGCTCGTTTCGGGAGGGTCCGCTCCACGAGCCGAGGGGCTGATACATCAACTGACGCGAAGTCTGGATTTGATGAATCCCAAAGTTCCATATCATCAAAAGGAACTCAACGTGACAGACGGCGCGTCAATCGGACGCCTGGTCTGAGAGTTATTAGATTTTTCTATCCAGGGGACCGGTTGGTTTTTAAGTCAAAACCAACCCGGTCGTACTCCAAATGCGTCCAAACCTTGAGCGGAGTAACCCAAAAGGTCCGTCTCACTATGTGGAATCCAACAAAGTCGACGGCACATCAATCGGACATCCGGAGTTCACGTTATAAGCATTTTCGCTCCGAGGGCCAGGTTGGTTTCGTGTTCGAACCAAACCGTCTGAACCCAGAGTTCTCTAAAACCTTGAGTGTAATATACATGAACACCCATCTCGATCCAAGGATCACATAGCAACTAATGGTGCGTCAATCGGAGGTTCGTAGCCCACATTATGGGCGTTTTAACGGTTCTGTATGAAAATATGGGGTTTGGGCCCTGTCTGACCGGGCCCCATACCCCTCCCCCCCTGGGTCGACTCGAACCGGGTACGGGTCTGGACCATTATGGCATGGCCCGACCCGGTCTGGGCGGCCTGTGGGGCCAGCTCGGCTGGCCGAGCTGAGCGGAACAGTGGGGGCGCGCTGGCCCCCTGTTTGTGTAACCGCGGCCCCCCCACGTTGGGGCCGCTCTTCGATCCAGCTGGGGGTTACGAACCCCCGGTCTGCCCCTGAAATGGTCGCCCCTGTCTGGCCATCCAGTTGCTGCCTACGCGAGACCGCTGTCGTCCCTCCCTCCTGCTCCAGTGGCCGGCGGTTCCGGCCGTCGTCCCCGCACCACCGTGGCCATAGGCCGCGGCCTTGTCCGATCGGCGTGGGACGACGAAGCCACTCTTCTTCACCCATTCTTCATTGTTTCCACATGGTGAAACAGCACCGCGCTGCCTTTGTTCGTACCGCAACATGTTCAAACATCAAGGGGGGAGGAGATTTGGTCGTGTTCGTGCGGTCTGACCTCCTCCCGTTATTGCGATAATAGGTGGCCCAATTTAGAAAATGATGAACGTCGACGAAAGTATTCATGAATAAAAACAATTAATCCCCTACCTCAAGGTGACGTTGAACGAAGCTTCATCACGGAAAAGAACGTCGCAGAAGAAGAATCTATAAGCATCGACTGAATCCCAGATAAAAGAATCATCGGCGTCGCAGTACATGGCATCGCGTCGTCGATCTCCGAGGATGGGGTCTCTTACCGTCTGTGGAGAGGGAAGAAGACAGTACGAGAAACTCCCCTTTGCTGTGACAGAGTTCTTTGTCAAAGGCTCGTCGTTCATCGAGTTATTCATCATGGAAGAAGAACTTAGAGACTTAGAGCTTTCTTCCCCTAATACCCCCACAAGAAGCTAACCGAATTAAAATAAGGTCACCCCTTATTTTAATAGTTTATGCCATGATTTTCAAAATTAAAAAATTCAAAAATGAAACCACTTAATTAATTAAACATAAGTTGAAAAATTAAATAGATAGTTAAGGGAGTTTGGGAATATGAAGGGGTGGGGTTCGTGTGGGCCCCACATCACTAATATCCTACCTAGGAGTTAGGTTATCATTGAGTCACACTCCAACTACCTTTCATAGGATATTACCACTTAGTAAAAAGAAATAAAATTGTATCTCAATTTTGTTTTACCTTTCATCTAATCCATCATTTTTAACAACTCCTCCCGAGAAAATGCAACCCCGATAATGGTATTCTAAAGCAATTATCGGCCCTACGGTTCCATCGGTGTCCTCAGATTTTGATTCCGAGCACAGGTTCAAAACTTAGGAAAACCCACTTGTTCATTCACTGAACGTACCCGAGCTAAACTTCAGAAATTTATTTCGGGCTCACCGAGCCTCAGAATTAGGTGCCATCAAAAGTAGCGTTCTTTTAAAATCCCAAAAAAAATTAAGAAAACAATTTCCCTTGAATTTTACGGGTCATTACATTTTAATTAATAGGAAGGTCCCACTATAGTCCCTACATTCATCAATAGGTCTCATGAGAAAAACAAGATTGGGTTTTTGGATACGCCATTATCCAGTTGTATAGAGGAATTGGCCGAAAGGCTTGATGATATTAGATGTCTTAGAATAAGTCCACAATGAAATGTAATAGATATCTCGAATTATAAATTACTTCATTATGAATATAGTTATTGATATTCCATGTGTTTTTTTGATTAGTTATAATATATATGGTTAAGTTTCATGCTCTTGTGATTATCTGAATGTCCTTATTTGATAATAATTTATTTCTTACATATTAGAATCATGTTATTTATTATATATAATGTTTTTTAGTTATTTACAATTACATATTTATTATTCCATAATTATTCATATCATACACTATACTCTTAGTCTTACTGAGCATCTAAGGTCACCCGTTTCTTATAACTTATTTTCCGTAGGATTTTAGGATGTGTTTTGTGATTGATATGTCATGATACAATAAGGGTAATAATGGAATTCAAAATTAAAATTCTTGTTGTATTTTCTTATTTAAAATAAAATTTCAATATATTGAATGTATATAGTTTACCAAAACAACTTAAAAATTTGGTCCTTCAAGAGGAGACTCATTATATAATATGCAAATATAATAAATAAGACAATTGATATGGGAAAATAGGATTGGGGTAACTACAATTGGTATCAGAAAAAGATTTTATGAATCCTTGATAACTATATTTATGGAAAAATTGGTCAGGGAACATAACCTAATGAATGAAATTTTTGATATGTATACATGAAAATCCTAATGTTTTGTTGATGATGATATAATGGGGGGTTTTCAATAAAATTCATCCATGTCTAGATAACAAGTGGACATTGTTCTAGAATATGGGTACCTAAAGATAATAACTCTCAATAGGTGAATTAGTCATGACCCGATCATCACCTGATGCCCTAAAACAGGCCATACTACACACTTAGTTTGAAAATCCTTTGGTATATTCCTATGTTATTTAATATTTTCATTACAACCCATTTTTAAGGATTTGAAGATAATGATATCCCCAATGGAAACACGTTTATGGTTATGATATTTGTTATGCTTAAAATATTCAATTTATGTAATGTATTTCACTATTTTTTGGATTATAAATTATATATAAAAATAATATAATATAATATAGTTCATGCCATAAATTATAAATGGGTTTTTAATGTATTAATAGTAAATAAATCAATGAACATAATACAAAAAGTAAGAATGGTCAATTATCTGATGGTTTAATCCAATATTTCCAAAGGAACAAGCCTCCTATACATTCTCCTCATATGAAACAATAATGTCATGTTCTAATAAGATATAGAATGAATTTTATATGTATTATGGATTAAAATGGAAGGAAGGGAAGAAAAGGATGATAGATAAAAATGCAGATAAATGGAAGAAATGAAAAAAGGATTTTCCCACATGTGATAATTATGGAAAGAAACACCATGGTGCATGCTTAAAAGGAAATAGAGTTTTCTACATGTATGGAGAAAAATGCCACCATGATAGTTATAGAAAGGGAAAGAAATAGTCTTCTATATTGTAATGCTTCAACTATAAGAATAAGTGGAACTATACAAATAAATTCCATACATGTTAATGTAATATACCTATGAATATGATAAAGGATCAAGGTTAGGCTTTTGTTATTTCCGTTGATGAAGTGGAATGATTAATGTTAATGTGTTTGGATCTGAGAATTATTTAATTTGAGTATTTTATCAGGTATATTATATTTATATAAATTAAGAAATGTATAAGGATTGTACTATAGTAATTTTTCATTTGATATTTTAGAGAATATTTTGAACAGTTCTGATGACCAACAAAAATTATTTGGTGGAAATCTGAACATCGTTGAAAACACGTTATTTTAGGAAGAAAATACCTTAATATATTAATGATGTTGAGACAATGATGTTGGTATAAAGTGATGATTAATATAGATCATGTAAATTGGATATTATTAACTACCTTTGAAGTTATTAACAATTACTTTTAAAAATTGTTTATGTTAAAATTTAAGGTGTTAAAATTATTTTCGGTTTCAAGGAATATATAAAATAATATATGTTTTATTTATTAAAAGGGAAGAATTAATAATTTTAATAAGTTTTTAGGTTACCTAAGGTTTCTACCATGTTTCAAGAGAATAAATTTTACATGTTTTCAATTCTTGGTTATGTGATGATAAAGATCTACATCATTTTTTCTGGAGGATTAATGATATGTTCATTTTTGAAATTTAGTGAACTTGTTTCTGATGTTTTAGATCCTAAAATTTTTTAAGGGTCATTATGTTAACTACTTATGAAATTCCTTAAGATAAAATTTGTAGGAGGTTTTGAGATAAATGTATTATATCACCATATTAATATTTATGTATATTAAATAACTTTTTTTATTAATTTTTTATAACGATAGATTGAGATTAATGGAAAGAAATATCATTACGTTATAGATCATATGACAAGTTAGTGATTTAGGGATGAAAATCTCATCTTCATTTATTATAGTAAGAGTTGAACTGGAAATTTTTCAACGCACAACCAAACGATGAAATTATGCTTATGGAATGAAATTAAATAATGTATGTATATATTATCATGAAAATTCATCAACATTAGGAAAATGATCTTGAAATAAAATATTATCCCATTCTCATCTTTTCTGAGGATATCAATGACTTTTTTTACACCTATTTGGTTCATGTTTTATTTTATTTTCACAATATCACCTACTTTATTATGATAAATTATCCTTATCATTCTCTATAATTAGTTATGTTTTTCTTCCACGTCCATTTTTTTATATTCTACCAATGTTATCCTACAAAGAAACATAGTTTTGTGATATTCCACACGACCTTTGTATTTACCACCACTCTTATATATAGGATTTTTTATTAACCATTCTCATGATGTGGGTTTTCAAAATAGTTATTTTCAAATTACAAACCCATGATTATCGAGATAAAGATTAAATTATGATGAAATAATTTATTGAATAGGGAAGAATGTAACACCTTAATATTTTAAAATATGGAAGTCATATTTGATAGTATATATTACAAACAACACTAAGAGTGTAAGATAATATAAAATTCATACAATTTATGATATATTTATTTCTAAATAAATTAGAATTCATTAATGTCTTTCATTGCATGAAACACCAAATTTTAAAGAAATTTCATACACTATTAATATATTATTATTATTCAAACATTACCATAATAACATATCCATTAAATTGGTTGGTATGAAAATTAATAACTAAAATATGAATATTAAATATTTTTAAATTTGATAAAATAAATTCAAATTTTATCAAATGATTATAAATAAAATAAGAATGATTTGAAAGATAATGATATGTTTTTTGAGAAACATTATTTTACTTAAAGGCAGTTTAGTCATGAATTGTAAAAAAAATTGAAATTAATATTTAATTTTTTTAAAGATGTATTGGAAAAAATAAAATTCAGTTTTTTTATCATATAAAAAATATCTTATGATGATGTTTTTGGATTTTTTGTAAATTTTTCAATTATTGATGAATAATGACAAATACTGAATCAAAATAAAAAATTGACATTTCATTTACATTATTTTTTTCGATAAATTCTATTTATTATTAATTTTAATGTACAAATATTTTAATTATATATCCATTATTATAATTTATTTCATTTTAAACTCTTTCATACATAATTTTTTATTAATAACATTGTAAAATTTTGAATATTTTCTCTTTAATTTCCTACTTTCGCGTTTCGTCTACATTATTAACATAAAATTTAATTTTTATACTTATGTGAAATTAATTTTGAAAAAATAATTTTTTATTTGGAATAAAGATATGATATATTTTTTAATTATTTCAAAATAATTTTTTAACATAATTAGTAGTAAAGAGAGTAAAAAAAAGTTATTGCAGTTAAGGTAATAGTGGATTTACTAAGGAGTTAAACTGAAATGATAATTCTTAAAATTAATTAAAAACTTTTATAAAATATATTTTATGGAATTATTTATCATTAAAATTTCGATTACTAGATAATAATATATTTTTGACACTTTTTCATGTGAAAAAAATGTGTACACCTTTTTCTTTTTAAAAATAACAACTGTGGCACTCACCTCACTTGTAAATTGCCACTAACCATCATCAATTCTTTACACATTCAAAATATTTTAATTCAGAATATAAAACCCATAATCCACTAGCAAAATGCCTATTATCATCCTATAACCACTATTTTGGTCATAAATCCATCCTAAGAAAGCTTTAGGTGTAAACCTATGGAGGTTACCCGAAGAAGAGGTGATGTTCTTCAACATGCATTTTTGTTTTATTTATTCCTATACATCCTTGACCTTTTATTAAAACATGATAATATAATAAATAAATTATAATAAATATAATGAGATTTTTTATGTTATGTAAATGACCTAAAACTATCCCAACTTCCATCAAATGGGTTACGAAATCACCATTTCTATGCATGGCAAACTATCGCCTCACTAACCAACATCATTCTTTTTTTCATTACCACCTCTCACAGATGGGTATGATGATGAATATAAAGTATTTAATGTATATTTATAACATAATTATACAAATTTACTCATTATATAATATGTATATATATATATATATATATATTACATTCCATTCAGTCAGAGATACAATAATGTTACTCGTGTGTAGGCTGAACTACCGCGTCGTGAAACGATATAGTTTATCTTCACAATTGCTTTTCATACAAGGTGATAATGAAAAATATAATTAATATTTTCGATATAAATTAAATAATTAATATATTCATGATATATTTTTCATTCATATAAGATAATATATCATTTTCCTTCTTACATTTTCGCTCCTAAAATGATGATGACATCATTCATGTACGTGTGGACTACAGACATGACGAAGTGATGAGACTCCCTTTTCGTAAACCTACCAAATAGATGATATATATAAGTATATATAATAGTATGGTATTTATTATATTATTATATTTATTTACGGAAAAATTATTACTTACATAACTTTTGTAATGATTGTTGAAAAATGGAAATGTTAGCCATGCATACTTATGGTCTACCGTCTTTATGATCATAATGTACTTCATTTTTCATAAATATATTTCAGGATTAGTTTTAATGTTATTGTTTATGAATAAATATTTAAATTATTTTTTGATTATTATTCAATAAATGTTTAAATAATGAACTCTTTGACCATATTCATCCTACCCAATTCATTTTTTGACACATATGCCAAATATCATTGAAAAATCAAACATAAGAATAATAGAATAAGTAATAACATATTAAATGGTAATATAATAAATGAAAATAAAAATAAAAATTTAAAAATATTCTTAATCATGTAATTAATTAATATAAATTTACTATTTAGGTAGACAATGAACATATGTGATGATTCAGACTCAAGGTTAAGGGTTCTCATCTATCTTTTGCTTCCATTAGACATATTTCATATTCCCAAAATATTTTTTTGGGTGGTGTATATACTATTATTATTTCATGATATATGATTAAATAATTTATATTTATTTAATTTAATGATTCATTTAGTTTTTATTTCTTTCATGGGGTATATGATTCAAAAGTTACCAATGTGGTAAGGGTTTATTTCCCAATATCATAAATATATGAGATTGTTTTTGTTTAAGATTAACTTTAAGTAATTATTTAATACATATTTAATAAAATAAATCCATTATGTTTTACAGTAGTTATTCATGGAATTTTTCATGTAATTTTACTATTTATCCTCTATTCATTACTTAAAATGATTAATAATTTTTTTTATGAAAATATGACTTCATTTTTATCATTGGTCAGAAATCCATTTACATCAAAAAAATTGATTTCAAAATTTTTTTTAATTTTTTTTAATATTTTAATATTTTTTAATAAATACATTTTTATACATTTTTTATTTTTACAAAATAATCGAAATAATTCTTCATTTCATTTTCAAAATAATTCTTTGTTGGGTTTTACTAAAAATGTAATATGATTTATTATTCTAATGTGTACAATATGAACTTATTTAACACTATCATGATAGATAAATGTTTTAGAACATATTTTAAATGTTTTCAAATTTTATTTTCATATAAAATATTTTCAAAAGTATTTTTTTATCTTTCAATTTAAAAAAAAAATCAATTTGAAAAGGTGTTTTCCTCAAAATTGTTTTTGAATATAATTTTATTGAATTTCTAATAATAAATAACATCAAAACATTACATAACTAATGATCTATTTGATATATTTTTTTTATTCATATCATCCATAAAGTTTAATTGGATGGTTTGTGATCAGTTTCACTAAGGATTTGTAGTATTATTACCATTCACCATATTAATCTACATCATTTATGATTATGTTTATTGATTGGTGAAGGTATAAACATTTAATAAGATAGTTTTTCATTATAAATGATTATATTGATTACGTTTCAAAAATTTTATACGTGGAATACATTAGGGATTTTATGTGATTTTTTGGGCTCGTTATAGCCTCTCGATGCATCATTTGGACTAATGACAAAAACTAGATTGAGTTATGGACAAGGTCTTGCCAAATGATATATATGTTTTGGAACAAGGCCTCTGTGTTGTTAGATGTCTTATCACAAGGCATAAATAGTATTTTTTTAGATGAATATAATTATTAATTCATTTATTCATATCCCATGAGATTATTTGATTAGTTAGCATATCCATTGTCCAGTTTCAAGCTCATGTGATTTTTTATATGGAATTAGTTGATCATTATTTATTTCTGCCATATTATGCTCATGTTATTGATTATATGGATTGTGTTTCAGTTATTTAACATTTCATATTTATTATTCCATATTTATTCATATATTAATTTGTATTATTACTCTTACTGAGAATCTGATTTAACCTCTTTCTTATGTTTTATTATCTCCTTGATTTGAGGAAGTGTTTTTGATTGATATACAGGGATACACTTAGTAGAATAATGGAATTTTATAATAAAATTCATTTTATGATTTATTTTTTAAAATATAATTTTAATTTCATGTATGTACATATTTTACCAACACTACTAAAATATCCATTCCTTTAGGAAGTGATTCCTTTTATCTTATGTTAATTTTATAAAGTAGACATCGGCTTCGAGATAATGTGGTCTGGTGAATAAAAATTAAATATTAGAAATATTATTATCATTTTTAAATGGATATAGAGAAATTAAATGTAATACTAAGTGAATAATTATTTGATAGAATAACATTTATTTATAAGAATTATAAACCCAATATGACTATTAGAATAGTAAAATGAATGTTTGAATAGTAACTTGATTGTTAGAATAGTTATCTGACCATCAGAATATTAAAATCACTAATATAATTATAAAATTACATGTAAATAATATTTACTGTGAATAAGATAAGTAAATATAAATTAATTTTCAATTATATAAATACATCAATTGGGAAACTGAAAGACGATATAAGTTTGTACTTTTAATAATGAGTATTTTAACTTATTTTGTAAAAACATTATTATTATATTATAATTTAAATATAATAATTATATATTTTTAAAATTAATTTTTAAAAATTTTATTTAATCTTTTTAATTAGAGCATTAAAATTATCTAACAGTGAATTCTGTGTATTTTTATGAAAAAATGTTAATTTTTATATGAATCGTAAAAATGTAATTTTTCAAATGGTGCATGTTTTGTAACATAATATTGATATAATAATTACCTAATGAATTATAAAAAATTACCAAAAAACTAATAAAAAAGATCAATTATTCATTTACAAGTAATATAATTATTTTCTAATCACATAATGTTATTTCTAATGTCTAAAAGCATAATGTATACCATTAAAAATATATTTTTCATTTTGTCTTATGATATTTTATATAAACTAATAAATTCAAAATTAGAATAGTTATGATTCATAAAAATAATAAAATTTAATCAAATATACTTCATAATATAAAAAAATTTACTATTTCAAATTTTACTTTTGATATAATATTTTATTCAATTTTTTAGAAATAATACACCTCTCATAAAGTATAAATATACATGCTCACCCTCAATGGAAAATCACAACATAAATATTTAAAATTACCAAATATATACCCAATCCATTTATTTTAATACTCATTAGATCACTTGTGATCTTCTAGTCTCACTCGATCAAAATACTTTAAGGCATTAATGCCTTATCAATGGTGAAACTTCAAAGAATGAGGTAATGTTTATTTCATTATATTTTAAATTTTTTCTTCTTAAATAATTATATTCCTAACTAATTGTCTAAAAAATACATCCCATATTTATTATTTAGTATAAAAAACTATAAATTTATGTATTCTACTTGAGATTAGTTTTTTATCAATTTATAATATATATTATGAATCACTCTCTCAATGAAAAATCCTCAAAAATAGCTAGTTTAACACCTACAAGGAAAATGAAAATTATTTATATGTCATCAGAATTGTAAATGTTCGGTATATATTATAAATCAATATTTATAGTTATTCATCCACGTACTTTTTATTAACTATTTATAATAAAAAAATATTTTTTCACTTTCCCAATATTTGAACACCGTGTTAATCATTAGTTACCCACCTATAAGAGCATTGTAAATTATTTACTTGTCACCACCTTCATGTATGGTTCATGTAAATTACTTATAACTCATAAATTAGTATTTATAGGAGATTTTAATATTATCGATGAAATTTTACTAATGGTTAAAATAATGAACTGGTACTATGAAATAGACAAAAAAGAATGATTTAAGGAAACACGAAATCAAACATTTCATCCTTAAAAAAGTATTAATTAATGAAACTTAATTATTATAATTGATAATGAAAAAAATAAATTAATGTAATTCATATATTGATGCATATTTTAATGAAAATAATTTTATAATACATGGAGAAAATATAAGATGATATCAAATGAGAATTTATGTTATGGTACTCTCATATTTTAATTTTTCTTATGGGTTATATCCTCACATTATTCCTAGTTCCCCTATTATAACAACCTTTATTTCATTTACCATTTAATTACATGTATTATAAAATAAATATTCATAAAACACAACCTAAGAACCTAAAGGTATAGTGTATTATGATGATTTGATACTTAAATATAATAACATTAAACATAAAAAGTCATATTTATTTGAACACCATAAATTTTTCCTATATCTGATTGATCATCTAATACTAAATATTATATTCTGGGGAATATATAAACAAAAAGTCTGATTTAGTAATCCCTATAAGAGTACAATCATAGTAAGTGTGATACATATAAGACAAAAGGAATATCCTGACATCATAATAATAATTTTATTTTGGAATAATGTCATGATGAAACAAGATATAATAAAATGATAAAATCACAGTAGTTTGGAAACAACCTAAATAAAAGGAAAGTCTCACTATTAAGGCATCATAATATAGTTTGTTCTGTTTATAGCTCTCACACTATATGTATTATCTCATGAGATGAAAACATTACCCATTGTATTGGATCATTAGTAGTTAACACCCTTCATATATATCAATTAATATTTTCGATAAAACTAATATATAATAATAAATTGTTACATCAATAACCAAAGAAGAATGAGAATGAGTTTACTAAAAAATCATTCAGTTTATTAGAACATAAAGGCATGATTCTTTTTAACCTTTAAAACCTACAAGAAGGGAATGAGATTTTTATACAGGTAACTATGTGATAAATAAAGTAAATTTTAATTTATGTGAGTACCATTGGAATAAAATAACAATAGGGATTCAGGAAAAAATGGTGACAAAGAAATTGTTGAAAGATTCCACCAGTATAACTGCTACACAAAATTTCTAATGATTTTTTGTTAAAGATATATAATTGAATCATAATAATGAAAAAACACCATTTGGATAATAATTTAATAAATTTATCATTATTAAATATAGATTCCTAAAATATAAAATGATTTATATAAACAAAATACAAGAATGAAACAGAAGAGGAAGAGAATTTCCTACCTTAAATATAGCTTCCTAATCATATAGAGCCGATTCCTTAGGTGTATAGGGGATTCACTAAGGTAATAATTTGTTGAATTAAATAGGGTGGTACATTCTAATTATCATGCGAGAAAATGAAATGGGATGGATTGGTGGTTTTTATATAAAAAAGTGGATAATTTTTTTATTAATTTATAAATATAGACCTTGGAAATCAATGATAGGGAAATTAAAAAAATACATGGATTATGCACATTTTGAGAAACTTGTAGAATGTTTTTTCTTGACATTCGTGTATGAATTAAATAAATTTAATAAATAATAGTTCATGGAAAAATATTTTTTTGCAAAATATAGTTTTGAAAAACATTAATTTTAATTTTAATCATTAAAATGTTTTTTATAGGCTTGTAAAATTATTTTATTTCTTTAAAATGCATTATATTATTAAAAAAATTTGTAGTATATTCTCTTTCATTAATTATATCATATTTATTAAATACCTATGAATTAATAAAGCTTACTGAAAACAAAAAAAAATTATTTTTTTACTATCTAATGAAAAATAAATCATTTTAGAAAATTATCTAAATTTAACCCTTACCTAAAATCAGTGTGAAGATTATAAATACAATGTTAGTTTTATCAAAAATAAATTTCTATGTATTAAAAATATTTATTTTCGATTAAAACTATATATTTTCATTAAAATACTATTTTTAAAGGGAAATAAGTAATTTTTTTAAATAAAGGAATTTTGAATCATATAATATCACATGTATTGATTCATAATAAGTATATATATATATAAATATATTTAATTGAATATTTAAAATATAATTATAATACTTTTGAATATATTTTTAAATTTTTATTTTTAATTTTTTATTAGGTGTTATTAATATTCTAAAAATCATACAAAGTAACATTGCAATGGCTTGATCCTAATGATCAAATTTCCCATTTCACCCTATATATACTCCAGTATTCTTAAACATTATATTTTACCACATAACATATATTGTTTCCACACTTCCCTTGGTCATTTATATCATATTCATCATGATTCTCTTTATTTATGTAGTTTTTATTTCTGTAGTTGTCTTTATTGGATGATTTAGGACTAAGAAGTTTTCCTTAGTGATTTCACAATTCATTATTTTTTATTTCCCTATACTATTATTTTTAATAATAATTTATATGTGTAATTATTTAATAAAATGTAATAGTATTTATATGTGCTCTAAATATAATACATAATAAAATAGTCATTGTAAAAATTTATCAATTTTATTAAAAAATGGAATTTTCAAACTGTTACATTCTTTCCCACTTGTCAAATTTCACCCTTATAATTATATTTCATATAATAAGGTGAAAAAATTAATGGTACTTCTACTTCAACATTTATTTTGGTTCGCATATTATTTCATCATTATTATAGTACTTTCAATGGACATTGACCAGGTGGGATTCCTTGTTTCATAGAATATTATATATATGATCCATTATTCACCATCTACTCCTCATAAGAAATATTATTCTCCAAATGTACCATATATGGATTAAAAACATGTAAAGTATCAATTATATTCTTCTTAAATATGGATATTTGGAACACATCATGTACATGAGACATGATTGCTTGGTATTACAGTTAATATGACACGACTACAATGTGATCATGAATCTAAATCAGATCAATATACCTAGAATGTATAATTACGTTCTTTCAAAACCACACGACTCACTTAATGAGATATTTATAAAGGAACAATTTAGAACAAACCAAAATCTCTTGGTTTCATAAATGGTCTGCATCATATATCCTGTGTCAACATTTGGATTCTCAAATGTTTTAGCTAATGTTCTAGACCATATCAAACATTTCTTCCACAATTTCATCTCCTAATAGATTCATCGCTCCACCATTATCCTTACATGTATCAATTTTGAATTTTATTCCATATTGGGACTCATAATTAGACATATAAATGATTTATTGGTATCTATTTTTCTAAAAGAACTCGATTAAAGGAAGATATTGATCACAACCTCTTATAAAGTATTATGATCAAGATTTAAACTAATCATAAGTTTTCTATATTTTTCACTCAGATTTTTCAATTATTAGGGTTATAGTCTATACTAAAGGTCAAATCTATGATCAGATCGTGTTATAGATTTTTCCAAAAAAAAAATTAAATCTGATAACTCAATAAGGTATAAACGATAGTGGTGTCACATATATATTCTCCAATTATCTATTCTGTATCACTAAAATTTGATCAACTGAGAGCTCCACATTAATGTAAATTAATTGAGATGTATTTTTAAAATCGTCCACTAAATCCCATATGGAGATATTCCCTTTGGTTCTCTTCGGAAGACCTATGAATAATTACATGATAATATTCTCACATTTCTACAAATATATAAGTAATAGTAAGATTATACTATTACGAATTTTCATATATAGATTAAATAATTGAAATACTAATAAAATCGACATATATACCAAAATATCCTTGTTCTCATTTACCCACTAGTAGTTTTCTAGGATATTGCTATACATTTTTGTTCTCCTCGATTCAGAAAAGAATTTTGATCTATAATAATTGGTAAATTCATTCTTATTTATCACAGGGTATGATGGTACACAATGTCATGACCCAAATCTTATAACACCTTTTCATAAACTCTTTTACTATGAGACTTTCACCTTCATTATATAATCCACATTCTTCTATATCTATGAATCATTACATTAAGCTTCATTAATATTCTCTTGAGTGGATGGTTAAGAAATCAATCTATATTGTTTGTATTTTTTTCCTTCCTTTATGATCCCATAATAATCCTATACATTTTTAATAACATTGTTTCCTAATCAATCCTTATTTTGAAGACCCGTGTTTTCTTTGGTTATAAAAATTAGGGGAAATTTGAACTTTTTTGCTCCTAAAACTATTTTTGGGGGAAATTATAATTTCACCTGTAATATAATCTTGGATAATTTTTCTAACCACTCCATTGGTCCCAAAATATGATGTTTTTCCAATTATTGGAGTTTGTTAGACATCTGATCCATTCAAATTTTCATAGAATATTTAATATTTAATTAATTAAATAATTTATTTATTTATTTTAGTTCTTTCATTATTATATTTTTAAATGTTCATCATATTTATAATCTATATTTTCATTTTAATGTAGAGTTAATTTTTTACTAGGTGAGGCATAACCTTGCGTTGGGCACTCAGGTCGAGCCTGGTCCCCATTTATTTTTGTATTATTTTTATTTTTTCTTTTTTTTATTATTTTATTATTTAATTTATCCCATGGATTTAAACATAAAATAATTACCCCTTTTCTTTATTTGAGAGATGTATATAGAGTGAAGAGGGGAGAGGGAGAAAATGAGGCACTACTGAGGAACTAGGGTCATGCTGGATCATCGTGCGACAGTTGTACATCGTTGATCAAACCGAAGCTTCAGGGGTTTCCAAAAAAGGATAGAAAAATTTATGTTTAACTTTGAAAATACCTATAGTATAGAATTTTTTTTTCATTTTCAAATCCTTTTTTGTTTTTTTATGTACCCATGGGGATCAATCAGTTTCTTTAGAGGTATAATTGTGTGATTTGGACCATTTTGAGGGCTTTCCATTTTGGTAAACCTTTGCAAACATTATTTTGTTTTATTAAAACACATCATATGTACTTCCTATTTTGGAATGATGATAGTTTTGGGACTAAGATCCATTTACGTGGTGGTACACACTATGTAGTGGTATTTTGGGCTATGGCTGTGTACACTGCTAGACACCCCATGCAGGGGTACTTGGTTCTTTAGGGTATATGATTAGAGCCTATGTGGGGTTTATTATATATAGGAACACACACCTTGGAAGAGTACATGTTTAGGTACATGGGTGGGTAACCCATGTGGGGTTACACATCATTCATAGGTTGTACATATCATGTACTCGAGAATTTAACATGTCGAGTGGGGGATAAGGTACATAGGTAAGTACCAATGTATCAACATATTCAAAATAAAGGGTTCTCATGACATGTACATTGGATAGGTATAAACTGATTATCCTGAGGTACAAGGATATGGAGGGATTTTTGGGTTTTATTCCATGTACCAATTGATATGGTCGTGTAATTTCATGCCCTTGATTGTTTTCATGTTTTTCACGCTAATTTAAAAATTGGACATGTGATTAGTTTATTATAATAACATATCCATGATTATTTTTATGGTGGTGTCCTTTTGGAAATTACATACTCCTTGGATTGTGTTTTTTGTTTTTAGAGTTTAGTAGGATGATTTCCTTGAGGTTTAGACTTAGAATCTTATAGTGGGTAAGGTGTGAACTGTGAGGCTTGACTACCGATTGTGAACTAATTGGTGGGATTGGGATTGTTGATTCCAAGCCATTTTTGAAAAAGATTCATTAATATAAATCCAAAAATTCATGATTTATTAGTATCTATAAAGAGATCATGGGTTTTTTATGTGTCTGGAGTGGTTTCTCGTGGTTATAGTAGTTGTGGGTTAGCTCCCATGATTGAGGATTGATGCATCTAGAGCAATTGGGCTAGGTTGAAACCTTTGAATGAAGGTTGAAGCTAGGTTTCGTTGTGATATTATAAAGATTATAAGTGTATCTAAATGATTCCCCTATGGGATATTTTATGATAAAGTTATTAGGTGTATTCGTATTCAGCTATTGATAATGCATGTGTGGCTAGGTGATTCTTAGGATATACTTGTGGGAGAGTTGGTAGCCATGGATGGGTTGTTAGTAGGGAATTCCTAATTATTTTTTCTAGAGTAGGGATTTCATTGAGGTTTGGAAAGTTCCAAAGATCCATTGTAGAGTGTAATTCTTTTTATGTGGTCAATAGGACCATTTTTATTTCCACTATTAGATGGCTTGTGTTTTTTGGGTTCCCCCATGAGTGTTTTGTTGATATTGGATTAGTGATAGAAATATAAGGGTATTTTTTGTTGTTTCTACATAGGGAGTGTCTTGTTCATTTGGATGATCTAGATAAATTACTCGTATAGTGTCAATATTTTCATGTGGCCTTTGGTTTAGTTGAGTTTGTTTATGTGGGTGTGTCCTGAGATCATGGTTGAATCAAGGGAGTACCATAGAGGAATCTTAATTATGTTTTGAACCTAAGGACTGTGGGATCCTTGAGTTCAGTTTTACCCATAGGTGAGACACAGAGAGCCCGTTGTTTATATTAATTTAATGATACGAACAATGTTTTTGAGTGAGAACCTTTACTTTATTTGATTATAGTATACCAACAATATAAGTTTGTCTATATGGATAGTGGATTTGAGTGTTGGATAAACCCATGTTTGGTTGACCTTTTTCCATGACATTTGTGGCGGTTTCTACTCAGAAATATCGTTTAATACTGAGAATCTTGTGATTCCTTAGAGTAGGCATTGTCCCTAATTTTTGATATATTTCTCTCCTCCATTTGTTTGTTATTGTTAGACGAGATTACTGATCTAATGTATGATTTTGATGAGTTAACTACCCCTAGGTTAAGTGAATTTTCTAACTTAGGGGTGGATTTATTTTTCATGGATTTTTTTGTACTATTGTATTTGTTTCTAGATCCCTTTTGAAGTGCATGTGTCGTGTCCAAGTGGGTAGATCCCATAGGGTGGTGTATCTAATGGGTCCATGGTGGAGACCAAGTCTTCTAGCATTACTTCTAGGACATAACATATCTATGATGTGTAGAGAGGATATTATATCACTAGTATCTATTGTTCCAATAGAGTCCTAGAACCATGCATTTGTGATTTTAGATTATGTATTAACAAGGTTACACATTATCATATATCATTCATTCTTGTTGCATTTAGACGTCTTGAAGCTCCTATATAAATTTGGTGGATGCACCGGTTTATGTGTAGACAGGTGATAAATGTTCTTACATCCTCTATAAGGGCCTAAAGTGGGAGTAGATTTACGTCATGTGTTAGCCTAGAATCAATGGTTGTATGTTTTCCATGTGCTTATTCTCCCATTTTTTTTGTATTTCTTTATCTTTTTCAGCTATTTTCAATTTTTCATGACATATAATATCATGTATTCATGAACTTGTTTGATAATAGATTACAGATTAACCATTTGGGGTGGTCTATGGAGACGTATTTATCACCCCTTGTATGTGATCCATTGTGTGTATGGAGACATAATGTTTTTTCTAGATGGACCATAGAATGCACAATGGATGGGGTTGAGCCCAAGTTTTTCTTGACTGAGTGGACAAACTCATGTGGATCCTCATGTGTGGGTTTCCATAGCTCTATAATCATTGATACTGGGTGTGTGTTTTGGCCAAATGTTTCGAGTAGAACTTGTAATACTTATATTTAGTTTTTCTATTTTTTATATAATTTTTCCCCATAGGGAGACTAGCTATTTTATGTTTTTCATGGTTTGAATATATATTTTTTAATAAAAAAAGATGATTATTTGGTCAAAGGACCGAATCACTATTATATAAAAAGATAAAAATGTTTTAGAGAAGTCTAAATGAGGGTAATTTATTACAATAATTTTGATGTAGAGGGGTGAACTTAGCCGGAAGATTCTCAATGCACATTTTGTTGCTGTGGATACCCTTATTAGAAAGACCATATTCCAGCTTGTTCGCCTCTATATAGGTATGATGGATAATATTATTGAGATCAAATAGGTGTCTAAGGCAGGTGATCCATTTATTAGTGAGGGTCTACCCAAGGTGAATCATACCATGCCTAATAGCCTGGAAATTTGGTAGTTGAACTATATTCAATACAGATTTTTTTCTATCATCTTGGTATAATCAAATCAATAGCATTGATAACATTGTACATCTCTTCTTCAAGGCAGGAGGCATAGCCACAGGAACGAAAGTAGCATCCTAGTATGTCACAATTTTGATTTCTACAAATGATACCCTAACCTGTAGGTCCTCGATTCCCTTTTGAAGTACCATCCCCATTTATTATGATCCAGTTAGGTATATGAGGTTTCCATAAGACTTTCAGAAAATCTTTCTATGGGATGTATCTTACTTTAATCTCTATATTTCGTAAGATAGTGAAATATTTAATTGTGTTTTGACAGGTCCCTGTTTGAATGGTTCTTATATCCTTGATTGGAGTGTAAATCCTAATTTTAGCTGCTCGGAAACTTAGCGCATTATTTTTATAAATAATATAATTTCATTCATAAAAAATATGATGACTCTGTTCTGCCCTAGCGGTGATGAAAAGTTGGGAAATTTGAGGAGAGGTATCCATAGTAGTGCATCTCTACAACTGTAGTCCAATAGAGCTCAGACCATTCCATCTAAAATCAAAGATATAAAAAATAAAATTCCAAAGAGCAGAAGTAGTAGCATGAGTAGAAATAATTTATTAGCATTTTCCCTATGCTAGTGAAACATTAAACATTTAGATCAATGTATAATACCATACATCTTAATATTTGAGTCCATGGGGATTCTATTATGAGCAATTATGCACACTCGGGTAAGTCGGGATAGTCGAATCCATCTATTTTTTAAAATTATTAACCCAGTGGAAATCATTATTTTGGGTGTTGACATTATAATTATAGTACTGTTTAGAGGTTATAATTCCATTATATACAGATTCTGAAATAAAAAAAACTATTAGTGGTGATAAAGGTATAGTTTTTAATAATAGTATAGATTTCTTTAGGTAAATTAATATAAATGGAGTTTAAAAATTCGTTAACGGAGATGTTTATATTAGTGGGTAAATGAATGGGATCAATCATGTTACAAAGAGGGGTTCTATTCCAGTTGTCCAAGTAATATTACAGCGAGGAGTATCTATTGATTATCCATCTAGAGCGAGACATGATTTTCTAAAATGTGTATTTGATGGAAGGCCATATATTGGATTCCATATATAATTGTTATCCTTTTCGTAGGTTATTGTAAAATATTCCAAAAAGTAAACCATAAGACTGGTCATTGTTATTCATAATATTACAAGTATTCTTGGCTTGAAGGGCCTCATTAAAATGTTTGATATTCTTAATACCAAGGCCACCACTCCCAATGGTGCTTCTGCATGTTTTCTAAGGGAGAGTAACAAGCTTCCGCTCCAGGAAAAATATTTATTTTTTCTATTAATCTTTTTGAGAAGACCAACGGTCCATTTAAAAACCATCATAGAATAAACCATTTTTGAAACAGTGGTGTATTTGAAAAGGCAAATCTGTCATGCCATTGATATTGTTTTTCCTTTCTAGGAGGAGAGTTTTCTATTGATTTGATAAAAATACTTGAAAAATAAGATCTCTTGGGTCTTTCCCAAATGATGAGGACCCCAAGATATGTAACAGGAAAAGTTCCTTTATACCCAATTAATTCATAATATAAACTTTCATGTTGTCCTAGTAGTGTTTACCAATGAAAATGGAGGATTTACACATATTTTTTAATTTACCAGAGACGTCTTCATAGTAGTTGAGGACATCTTTAAGATAATTTATATTCATCTTATCTCCTTGGAGGAAGATAATTATATCATCTGCATATAAAACATGTGAGGGAACATTAATATCTCTAGAGGAAAATATGGGCTTGAGATCACCCCTACAGATTAAGTCAGTAATCAATCTTCTAAAGTATTGATCAGCAATAACAAAAAGAATGGAAGAAAGGGGGTCCCCTTGTCTATCGCCTTTTGTATAAGTTAAATAACCCCTTGGGGACCTATTGATTCAAACAGAGATGTGGGATGAGTGAAAAAGAATTTGTAAATTTTTAACCAATTTTCCATTAAAACCAAATCTATAAAGTATTTTTAAAATAAATCTCTAATAAATGGTATCAAATGGTTTTCTAATTTCATGTTTAATTGTAACACTTCTTCCTCTTTGAGACATTTTAAGAATGTTATTACTTTCAGAATCTAGTCAAATTTAGTCTTGGATATTCCTTCATTTTAGGAATCGAAATTGTTTATAAGAGACATATTTTGTTGGAAATGGGTTCAAATCTCATAGCAAATAGCCTGGAAATAATTTTATACATAGTGTTGATAAGGGTAATAGGCCTAAAATGGTGAATTTCCAAAGCATTATACAATTTATAAATAAGGGTAACAAATTGGGAATTAATAGCATACGGGAGATAGCCACTGATGAAGAAGGATTTCACTAGGTGAAAGACATCATTGAAAACAATGTCCCAATGCTGTTGGAAAAAATCATTCGGAAATCCATCAGGATGGGGAGCTCTATAGGAATTTAGACTAAAACCACTTCCTTAATTTTATGATCAATTGGAATACCATTAAAGAGGTCAATATCATTATTTCCCACTATTTAAGGAATGATATCAGTTTTGATATCTTTGTTGAGAGTACTACCATTGAAGATATTTCTAATGTAGAAGGAAAAAAGATTATAATGTCTTTCCCCATTATCAATGATATTATCCACATCATTAAGTAAGAATAGAGGTCTACAGGACTTTCTAATCCTTTTTCGAGAATTGAATAATTTAGTTTTTCTGCCTCTATCCTTGAGCCAGTTGACATAGAGAGTTTGTTTCCTAATATAGTCTCTTAAGGTGATACGAGAGTTCAGTTTGTGGATTATTTCCACTTCTTACTTTGATTCAGTTGCAAATTCACTGTGGTTTGAGTCAGTTTGAATATGATTGAGAGCATTCTCGAGGGAGATAATTTCATTATCATTCTTTTGACTTCTATATTTTCACCATGTTTTTATTTTTTCCTTTATATGTTTTAGCTTTATAATACAAATAAAAGGATCATTCTAACTAATATAATTACATGTGTCTTTGAAAATTTTTTTACAGTCCTCGACAGTGTTCAAGGCTTTATTGAATCTAAAAGGATTATTTTTTTTGTTGCCTCTAGTAATGGGGATTACCAAAATTACATGATGATCAGAAATATTCCTAGGAAAAGAAATCCTGGAGATGATATTCCTATTATGAAGATATTTGACGTTTTTGAAGCTCTGTCTAGTTTACATTCGAACATTCTATAATGTTTTCTTTTATACCATGTATACTTAGCACCAACTAGATTGTTCTCAACAAAGTTATTATCTTCAATACTATGTTTAAAATCCTTAATTTATGTGTTTTTTAAGGGATCCTTCTTTTCAAAAGGCCCAATGATAGAATTAAAGTCACCGACAACAACCCAAGGTGCTTGAATATTGCTATTAAGGGGAGATATATTATGCCAAAAAGTTCTTATGTCATGATAATTATAGCAGGCATACACAAATTTACAGAAGAAGATAATGTTAGGTGATGTTATTTCACAAGTCAAAGACTAAGGGTCAGGATTTAAAATATGAACATTACTTATATAAACATGAGAATATATCCACAACAAGTCACATTTGTTTTTGTTAAAAGGTTCACCTATAAAATTATAACTATATATATCTATACTATTAAATACATAATTAAATGTGATTTTAGGATCATAGATAGAAAAAACATCGGCTTATGATTCAAAAGAATTTTTTAATGTTGCGTTGGTGTTAGGGTTAGCAATACGCTGATAGTTTCGATATAAAATATTCATTTATACTTATTCTTGGGGCTAGGACCATTGTTTTTTATACCTCCGGAGTTCTTTCATCACTTGGATTTTCTTAACTAATTTGTAGAATGTTCCCTAAGCATTGTTATATTTATTTCCAACAAAGGCCTTGATTGTTGAGGAGAGTCATGCTTACTTTTGTTACCTGTTGATTCCTCCTCATGGTGCATTTTTTTGTTCCCATTTTCCTTTTGTAAACTTATCAATTATGCATCTGCTTTTATTTGATTAGGATCTCCCAGATTTCCTTCCAGATTCTTTGAATTGAGGTCAGGCATGAGAGGGTTGTTGATTGTGTGCCTCATTTGTAGTTCCAGTACTTTTCCATCATCCTGCTGGTGCTGCACATTGCTAATATTAAACATCTATATGTTGTAGTCTGGGTTCTGATCCTCAGCTTTTCCAAGGATCTCCTCACTGTGTAAATGTGAGAAGATTTTATGCAGATTTTCAGTATCAATAGGCATATAAAAATGTATTTTTTTGTAGTGTCCATGTCGGGGGGGGGGCTTCCATTTAAGTTGTGGAGTGACCAGGAATCCATGACTTCAGTTCTGGAGTTCTATTGAAAGCATCATGCACACTGGCCTTCTGATTACCTAGGAGTTTTCTACCTTCTTTTACCTACTCATCCTTAAGTTTATCAAGACCTTGATTATTGTCTTTTGTTGACCTCACATATTTTGATAATCCCAATTATGCTTTTATATACTTTGATAATCTCAATCTAATGTTTTTCTATATATTAATTCTTTCAATCTGTGCTCAAGATGATAATAATATTAAAATAATCCTTGAGATAGTTTAATCTTTGTTCATCCAGGTTTATATAATTTCTGAAGTAATTATAACCCATTTGGATATGTTGTGTATGAAATAGATAAGTATTTAGTCACTAATCTGCGTTTAAGATACTGGTACTCAGTCTACCGATAGACATAGTCTACCGATAGACAGAGTCACCGATACACTAAGGTCATGTATATGTACAGATCTACCGACAGAAAACCAGATCAATCGATATTCGGAATTATTCTAATATAACCACTCTACCGAGCTACCGATACAGAACAGACCATAGCCACCGATAGACAGAAGCCAACCGATAGAAGTCTACTGATATTGTAAGTCTACTGATATATGAAAACAGCTACTAATGCAAAGAGCTACTGATTGAGAGACAACTACCGATGGAACTAAAGTCACCGGTATATGAGCTACTGATGCAAGTTCAAAAGAGATACCAATGGAAGGTTCTGCGACAAAGTCCACCGTACACCTCTACCAACAAAAGGCTACTAATGCCTGTCCGACCAGTCATACCCTATACTCTTCATACTCTTAATTTATTTAGATAACAGTTACATTTGATTGTTTTAATTCAGTTAATGTTATTTAATGATTTCTGTTGCATGTCAGGGAATCGTACCTAGTACCCATGAAAAATGCGATTGTTCTTTTCTGCCGAAGCGGAAACCTATAAAGTGATGGAAAGAGAACACTTAAGCAGTTAGAAGAAACACATGCATATGATACTCCTGAAAAAGAAAAAAGAAGACACACAAAGGGTGAAAGAAGAAGAACTGAACAAGCATTCAAATGTAGAGTATTTTCTTCTTCTCTAGTCTACATCCATACTCCAAGAATCTTGGACATATATGAAGAAACTTATTCTATAGGAGAACACAAGTTGCATCTTGAGTGAAGAACTACAAAAAACTTTTCATGCACTCAGGCTGCTAAGATGGACCAAGAATCAAAGAAGAAAATGACACCCTATTTTTTGAGAAAAACCAGAGAAGGATTCAGAAGCTTTTTTGATAAACCAAACGAGTCCAAAGCTGCACTGCTAATCACTAAAGCATTTCTAAACTCAATCATACTTCTCTTAGTGATTCTTTCATTACATTTTGAGCAGTGTGTGAATATTGTTTACTTTACACACACACTGTATCCTATGCTAAATTTGACGATTCTTAAATCCACACTTAAACTCCATAACTCTTTTGTTTCCCACTTTGAATAGTGGTAGAGGTTGAGTAACACCTGAACACCCTGTGAGCTATTGTTTGTTTTTTCCACGAAGAACTGTGGTAGAGGTCTTTGTACCTGGATAGTAGTGTACTTTTGTTTACCCCCGATCCAGGGTGTGGATCAATTTATATAAATTGTTGAGAGGACTAAGTTTCGGCTTGAGACTAAACCTCTTTGTTAAATCTGCTATGCTTTTATTTTAAGTCTATAAGTATTACAGATATATATATTCTGCTGCTTATTACTTTGAAAAACAAAAACTATTTTAAATCTACTTTGATAGTTAAATTATCAAGTGTTTATCTTATTATAAACCAATATGTTAGTTTAAAACGTTAATTTAATCTTCAAATTAAGTTAACTGAGACCTAATCAATATTTGAGAAACTAATTGATACTTTACACTCTATATATATTCACTATAGTTTAACATTGTTTTTAAATTGGGGGATTTTAAGAGAAATCTTTTTAACAGAAATTTTAATTTGAAATCAATTCACCCTCATCTTGAGTATCCACTCCGACCGAAATTTGGTATCATTGGTTTATTTTTGTTCAAGGATTTTTAAAATACTATGTTTTTCAACTGTGATTTTAGTTTAATCCTTAAAGATCTTAAATTTATGTTAGTTTTAAAATTTTATCTCTTTAAAGCGATTTTCTAAAATCGAGTTATGAATAATAGAAAAGAGGGTGCTGCAACTAACCGACCACCATTCTTCAATGGCACAAACTATGCCCAGTGGAAACTGAAAATGAAAATTCATTTAGAAAGTATGAGTTTTGATATTTGGACAGCTATAGAGACTCAATATAAAATTCCAGAGACTGAAAGAACAACTTGGGATGAACCTAAAAAGACTGCTTACAATAATAATTATAAAGCTATGAATTCTTTGTATTGTGCTTTTGGAGATGAACAGTTTAATAAAATATATGCTTGTAAAACTGCCTTTGAAATATGGGATACTTTGGGTGTTTCTCATGAAGGAACAACCAATATTAAAGAAATGATATTGATTACTAATACTATTAAATATGAAAATATTAAAATAAAAACTGATGAACCTATTTCTGATATGTATCTCCGGTTTAATGTGATTTCAATACAATGAGATAACATGGTAATGTTGTTCCAGTAAAGGAACAAATTATGAGGATACTGAGATGTCTGCCAAAACGAGGGAGAGGTACCTCTGTCTCAATCATAGAGGCATGTGACATTGGAGCACTTCCAGTAAATGAGCTTATTGGTAAATTAATGATGTATGAGGAAGAACTCAAAGTGAATAAGGAGAAAGATGATGAACCTAAGAGATAATCAATAGCTGTCAAGTCTACTGCCTCTACGAGTAAAGACAAGGAGAAAATGTAAATACCTACTGAGAGTTCATATAGTGAAGATTCTGATACATATAGTGATGCTGAGATGGCTCAAATAGCCAGGAGATTCAAGAAGTTTTATAGGAAGAATAAATTCTTCAAGAAATCTAACTACAAAGAAAAGTGTGATAACAAGGGACATTGGAATTAGGATTGAAAGAATGCTGATAAGAATGATGAAATAGTATGTATGAGTGTAAAAGGAAAGGACACATCAAGGCTGATTTTCCAAAGTTAATAGTCAACATGAAATATGATTATAATTACAATAAGTACAAGAAAGGTATGAAGGCTACCTGGAGTGCATCTGAAGACAGCACAAGTGAATCTGATGTTTCTGATTCTGAGAAGAATCATGACAACATGTGTTTCATGAACAACAAATCAAACATAACCATAGATACTCCTGTTTCAAATTCTTATTATTCTGAAGATGATGCAAAATCTAATTCTGATTCAGAAAACAATACTAGTAAGTAATTATTTGAATACTACAATATGATGGAAGATACATGTAATGAACTTAAGGATAAATACAAATCAATAAATAAACAGCATGCTCTCACTACTACTGTTATAAATGAACTTACTATTGAAAAAAGAGAAGAATGCTCAATTGTTAAAGGAAAATACAGAACTGAAAATGTCAAATGAGAAACTTAGAAAATACTTGGAGAAGTTTACAAATGGAAAAGAAACACTTAATCAAATTTTAGGTAAACAAGTTACACCTAAATACACTACTATTTTGGGATATCAACCTGGATAGAGACAGTTCACTAAAACTCGATTTATTCCTAAGTCTGGAAAAAATTATGATTATTCTAGTTACAGAAATTCATATGTTTAACCAGTTATTCATATGGTTATAGGTCAAATAAAGATTTTCTTTCAAAATATATTTATTCTATAAATTATATGAGACCCATAAAACAAATACGGGTACCTAATGTTTTGATTTCTAACATTTGTGGACCCATGAAGATTTGGGTACTAAAATCATTTTCTATCTAAATCTGTTTTGTAGGGAACATGATTAATGAGTTCTCACAAGAAGGTATGCTACATGGATAGTGTATGTTCAAGACTTATGTCTAGAGATATTCATGCTTCAAAAGATTAATAAAGGTTGATGGAGGACATGTCATCTTTGGTGGTTATTCTAAAGGAAAGATCATCAGCCTAGGACAAATTGGTAACACTGATTTAGTTTTAATTTCTAAAGTTTTATTTGTTGGACTTATGTATAACCTGTTTAGTATTTCTCAATTATGTGATGATGGATTTAATGTGAAGTTTGAAAATGATTCCTGCAATGTTTTTAATTCTAAAATTGTTTTAGTTTTTTCTGCTTTATGAAATGAAAATGTTTATGCAGTTGATTTAAATTCGTTAGATAAACAAAATGTTACTTGTTTAAATGCTTTTCATAAAGAGTATTGGCTTTGGCACAAGAGATTAAGACACTGCAAAATCTATTCACTTAGAAAAATAACTAGAAAGAACATAGTTAGAGACCAACACAAACTTGAATTCCCAAATGACAAAGTTTGTAATCCATGTCACAAGGGAATGCAACATAAAGTTTCTCTTAAATCAAAGAAAGAAGTTTCAACTTCTCAAACTATCGAGTTGGTTCACATGGATGTGTTTGGACCATCCAAGGTTTCTAGTTTAAATCGGAAGCACTATGTCTATGTTCTTGTAGATGACTTTTCAAGATTTACTTGGGAATACTTCTTAGCTAACAAAAGTGAAGATAGTTCTTACATTATTAAATACTCCAAATCTGTAGAAAATAATAGTGGACTTAAGATTAAAACTCTAAGAAGTGATCATGGCCATGAGTTTGAAAATCATGAATTTGAATCTTATTGCTCACACAATGGCTATAGTCATAACTTCTCTGATCCTAGAACACCATAGAAAAATGGGGTAGTAGAAACAAGGAATAGGACCCTTTAAGAAATAGGTAGAACAATGGTTAATGAATATGACCTGCCTATTTACTTTTGGGCTGAAGCCGTGAGTACAACTTGTTATATTATTAATAGAGTCTTAATTAGACCAGTTCTTAAGAAGACCCCTTATGAGTTGTGGAATAAATGAAAACCTATTGATAGTTACTTTAGAGTATTTGGCTGTAATGTTTTCATTCTTAAAACAAAGGATAATCTGGAAAAGTTTTCTTCTAAGAGTGATGATTGAATTTTTATTGGTTATTCTTTTACTATAAAATCCTAGAAGGTATTTAATAAAAGAACCAAATGTGTGGAATAATCTGTTCACATCATGTTTGATGAAACATATCCACATGAGCCTAAAACCACTCTTGAAAATCTTGAGGAAGATTTATGTATTCTGGACCATAATAATAAATCTAAAGAACCTACTGTAAAAACATCCAGTTCTAGACATATTCCATAATCTGCGGCTATAGAACCCAAACCTATAGATAAACCTGAAATATCTAGTCCTACATTTACTAGATCAACAAGGATTCTAACGAATCGTCCTTTGGATCCTGTGGTTGGTAATCTTGATATAGGGACACAGACTAGAGCTTCTCTAAGAAATCAGGTTGAACATCAAGCCTTTTTTTCACGTCTAGAACCTAAAAATATCAATGATTCTATCAATGAAGAAATTTGGGCAATGGATATGAAAGAAGAGTTAAATCAAATTGAAAGAAACAAAGTCTAGGAATCAGTTGACAGACCTAAGGACACTTTAACAATAGGCACAAAATGCGTTTTTAGAAACCAAGTTGATGAGTCAAGAAACATAGTTAGAAACAAAGCTGTACTAGTTTCACTAGGAAATAGTCAGGAATAAGGAATAGTCTATAAGGAAACTTTTTCACCAGTAGCTAGATTAGAAGCCATTAGGATCTTACTTGCATATAATGCTCATCTGAATTTCAAGTTATATCAAATGGATGTCAAAAGTGCTTTTCTAAATGGTTTTATTGTTGAAGATGTTTTTGTTGAAAAATCACCTGAATTTACTAATCATCATTTTACAAATCATGTTTTAAAACATTATAAAGATCTATATGGTTAGAAATATGCTCCAATAGCTTAGTATGATTGACATAGTAATTTTATTATTTCAAAATGTTTTACTAAAGGGATTTCTGATCCATCTCTTTTTATTAAAAGAATTTATAAAGATGTTTTAATAGTTCAAATATATGTTGATGATGTTATTTTTGGATCTTCTAAACATTATTTATGTTTTGATTTTTCAAAGAGTATGCAAAATGAATTTGAAATGAGTTTAATGGGAGAACATAAATATTTTCTTGGATTTCAAGTGTTTCAAAATGAAAATTGTACTATTTTGAATCAAAGTAAATATAAAAAGGATCTTTTAAAATGTTTTGGTTTTGATAGTAATAAGGAAAGTGAAACTCCTATGAGTACTGTTTGTAAATTGGATGTAGATGAAACTGGGAACTCAGTGGATCAAACCAATTATAGAGGTATGATTGGAATTTTACTTTACTTTACTACTAGTCGAATAGATATTATGATTAGTGTGTGTGTGTGTGAAAGAATTCAAGCTAATCCAAAAGAATCACATTTACTTGCTGTTAAAATAATTTGTAAATATCTTAAACATACTATAAAATTTGGTTTGTTTTACCCAAAAAGACAACCATTTGAGTTAATGAGTTATTCAGATGTTGACATTTCTGGTTCCAAGTTGGATAGAAAGAGCACTTCAGGAACATGTAATTTATTAGGAATGTCCTTAGAATCATGGTGTAGTAAGAAGAAGAATTATGTAGCATTATCCACTGCCGAAGCAGAGTACATAGCTGCTGGTAGTTGCTGTGCACAAATTTTGTGGATGAAACACACTCTTTTGAACTATGGATATGACTTTAGGAACATGTCAATAAACAGAGACAATACTAGTGAAAAAAATATCTCAAAGAACATTATGTATCACTCTAGGACCAAACACATTGATGTAAGGAACCATTTCTTGAAGGATAATTTCCAAAAGGGTGATATTAATCTTGAGTTTATAGGCATTGAACATCAATTAGATGACATTTTCACTAATCCTTTGAGTTCGGATAGGTTAAGTTACATTAGACACGAGTTAGGAATGTTTAATCTCAATCGGTAGCTAACCTCACCAATGTAACCTCACCAATGTAACATCACCGATGTAACCTCACCGATGTAGCCTCACTAGTGTAACCTCACCGATGTAACCTCACCGATGTAACCTCATCGATGTAACCTCACTGATAGAAAATCTCACCGATGTAAAACCTCAATGATAGAAATTCTCACTGATGTGCGCGCTGTTTTAAAACTTATGTCTGCCGCCAGAATCGAAATCGTTTACTTTATTTAATTTTTTTTATTTATTTTATGATTTCTAATTGATAAAACTAAAGTCTGAGCTACTTCAAAATCCACCGAGTCTCAAACCATAACCCTCAAAACTTAGATCCTGAATCCTTAGAGAACCCTAAATCATTCGATCCAACGATGGAGAAAACCAAACTTCCTACCATCAGAGATGACTCTGTTGAGATGAAAACAAATATTCAAAGACCAAGCATGATGCAAGTGGTAGTGGAAGTGTTGCTAGAACTAGGTCTGGGAGACGACCATTGAATCCCCATCTGCAAAATCGAGTTATTTTGATTGAAAAAGAACTGTGTGTTGAATGGATGACGCCTAGTAGGTCATTAGTGATCCATGTTCTTGAAAATCAAAAATGGGTAGACTGTTTTTCAAATAATAATGGTCCTTACATTCCAAAATTAGTGAAACAGTTTTACGGTTTTGTAACCATTGATGAATTGGAGAATGAAAATCGAGTAACTTCTTTTGTAAATGGAAAGGAGACGTCGTTATCATCTTTTGAATGGGATGAGTGATTGAAATTTTCAAATTAAGGAGTATCTAGATATGTCGCGAGATCCATGCCACCTACCAGTGACATTTTCGATTATGAGACTGCTTTGGAAGAGCTGACTAATGATGGAAGTCAAAGACAAGTAGTTGCTGCAGAGATGGATGAAGAGAACAGGTTGTTGTTCATATTAGTTCAACATGTCTTGATACTGAGGAGAGGAGACTTTTCCAATTTGAGATATCAGGATATCTATCTATTGCACCTCTTATGACATTGTGTGAAGGTTAGTTTATGCAGATTCCTAATTCCCCAGATGGAGAATATGACAAGACTGAAATCAAAGACCAATTCCCTATTCTTTGCAATATTATTATCTGTGGTGATCAAGGTGAAAGTGGTTGTAGAGTATCATGATGAGATAGTGGTAGTAATGAATAACTTCTATATCACAACCACAGTTTGTAAGTACATGAAAATAAACAGGAACCCATGGAGAAGAAAATGGGTCAATGATGACCAGAGGATGTTTGAAAAGTTTAATCTTGTGACTCATCCTTCAAGACCAAAGGATGTGAGAGATCCAAGTCTGGGTCCACATGAAGAGGATCCTGAATACAGTGATGAATCAGAAGAGGAAGAGTCCTATGCTGATGATGGAGGAGACCCTGACTTTCCACCTAGCCCAGCTCCTGAAAATCTATTTCAACATATATCAGATAAGGAAGAAGCTGTTGAAGTGGCTGCTGTAGAAAATGAAGAAGATGTTCATGAGAGTGAAACATCTATGACAAATGTTTTGAGTATTAGTCCAGTGATTGATCAAACTTTAGAACCTACTGAGGAAGAAAATGAAGTTGACATACCCTTACCTAATCCATAAGACCCTCCTAATGTTCTAGTAATGGAATTGATAGCGGAAGATTCTCCTCAGGATTAAAGACCTGCTAAGGATGCTGCTGTGAATGATGTTGAGAATGATTTTATTATAATTGAGGATGCACCCATTGAGGGGGAGCATCGATCTAAATTTGGAAGTGTCATAGTGGCTGTTGGTTTTAATGATTGGACAGAAGACCCTGGTTTTATAGTCTGTGGTTTAGACTATTCAGATTCAGATAATGAGGCATCTCACAATAGACCTAAAATTGTTTATGATGTTGAGACTGAATTGATACCTAAATATGTGGTCATAATTCATGACCTGGATACATTAATGAAAAATCTAAAGGACAGCTTTGTGGAAGAGGTAAAGAAGATGGATGTTTCTCTTGTATCTTCAATTCAATTAGTTTTGACGAATGCTGTGGTTAGTTTAGCCTCTGAAAGAGCATCTCCAGCAGTTTCACCTACTGATTTGGTTACCAAGGTTGATATGAACGTCTTAAGGGATGATCTGAAAGAATCATTTACTGCCTCAGTTGCTGAGATGAAGCACAGTTTTGCTAAAGAAATGGTTATGATGGAAAGATCTTTGGACTATCTCTTGCCTGCAATTTATCAATTTTTATGGGTGAAATAGTTGAATGAGTTAAATAATTCTAGGCTCACGTTTCTAGACATGAAGCAGATCATGATGATTTATAGGAATATGTTGTTTCTTTAGACTCTTAAATGAGCTCAAAATCCCAAGCAGATAAGGACTTAGCTTATGTGAAGAGTGTTGTAAGACAGATGGATTCAGTATTTGAAGGATTCAAAACTTCAATGAAAAATCATATTAAAACCCAGGAATACGTTGTTCAAAATCATATTAGTGGTTTGACCAAAATATCCAAAGAGAATATATCTTTCTCTATTGGTTCTATTGCATCTAAACCCTCGATGGACTTGAATCAAATTTGAACTGTGATGAATGAGGAGCTTGGTTCTGCCTCAACCAGTAGCTCTATGGACTCAGCTGAACTGAGTAGCGTTGTTCTCTCTACTAGGGATTCAGCCAAAGAAATTATGAATATAGTCAAAGACTACATGAGAGAAGCCTCTGCCTCTCAAAATGAATTAAAGGAAAAGGTGGACTCATATTTCTCCAAAATTTACACAAATACCCAAATGACCAGTCATTTTAAGCTTCTGATTGAGAATATGAAACTGACTCCCATCAATCAAGCCTTTAGAGAAAAAGTTAGCAAGATGAGAGAATTGAATCCAGCTTTGGACAAGATTATGGAGAACAAAGATGAATTAGTATCTGTAATGGAGTGAGGGGGAGGAATCATTATGGATTTCAGGAATCTTTTGCTACCCTTTCTGCATGTTAATGCCCAGCCAGTAATTGTCCCTCTTTCTTTGCATGCATCTGCCTCCACTGCTTCTTCAATTCAGATGACTCATGTTCAATCCATTCGAAGCCTCACACCTATGTCACACAAAGGACTCCTCAATACAGGCCTGGGACAGTGTCAGTTGCCCAGCCTCCTGTGGTCTTTTAAAGAATTCTTAAGCCTTCACCAGAATCCTCACTACCTAAATCCTCTTCTAACCCCAAGGGCACATCTCACATTGAGGATGTGAATTGATCCAGTAGCTGGACTATTTGATAGGAATCCTATGTATTTTGTTTTCTATATTGGTACCTATTTTCCACATTTGATACATGTGATTTTCTTCTATTCCTCTTATTCCACTTCTTTTTATTATTTCCCACTTTTTGAGGAACACAAAGGGGGAGAAATATTAATGAAATGGAAAAATTTTATCTAAGAGCTATCATGCATTGCCTCTTTGATACCTCTGAATTTCAACCTCTCATATCAGTTTCTTTTATCTCATCCTCTGATATCATTTCATTTAGTTCTCTGATATTCTCTGATATATTTAATTATATCTCTGATATAGTATGTTTAATACCATAATGTTTTCTCTGAGAAAATTGAGCTTAATTATATATCCTCTGATTTTTTTAAACTGATAATATCATAAGTTGTGATTATCAAAAAGGGGGAGATTTTTTACCTAACCTATTTTGATAATCACAATTATGCTTTCATATACATTGATAATATCAATGTAATGTTTTTCTATATATTAATTCATTCAATCTATGATCAAGATGATAATAATATTAAAATAATCCCTGAGATAGTTTAATCATTGTTTATCCATGTTTATATAAGTTCTAATGTAATTCTAACCCAATTGGATATGTTGTGTATGAAACAGATAAGTATTTAGCCACTGATCTGCGTTTAAGCTACCGATACTCAGTCTACTGATAGACTTAGTCTACCATTAGACAGAGTCACCAATACACTAAGGTCACCGATATGTACATAGCTACCGACAGACAACCAAAGCAACCGATATGAGAAGGTATTCTGATAGAACTAGTCTAGCGAGCTACCGATACAGAACAGACCATAGCCAATGATAAATAGAAGCATACCGATAGAAGTATACTGATAGTGTAAGTCTACGGATACGTGAAAACAGCTACTGATGCAAAGAGCTACTGATGGAGAGACAGCTACTGATGGAGCTAAAGTCACCGGTATATGAGCTACCAATGCAAGTTCAAAATTGCAACCGATGGAAGGTTCTGTGACAAAGTCCACCACGTAAATCTACCAACAAAACGCTACTAATTCCTGACCGACCATTCAAACCCTATACTCTTCATTCTATTTATTTATTTAGATAATGGTGACATTTGATTGTTTTAATGCAGTTAATGTTATTTAATGATTTCTATTTCATGTCAGGGAACCGAAACTAGTACCCATGAAAAAGGTGATTTTTCATTTTTGTCGAAGCTGAAACCTATAAAGTGATGGAAAGAGAACACTTAAGAATATAGAAGAAACACACGCATATGATACTCTTGAAAAATCAAAAAATAAGACACACAAAGGGTGAATGAAGAAGAACTGAACAAGAATTCAAATGTGGAGTATTTTTGTCTTCTCTAGTCTACATCCATACTCCAAGAATCATGAACATACATGGAGAAACTTATTCTTGAGGAGAACACAAGTTACTTCTTTAGTGAAGAACTACAACAAACGTTTCATGCACTCAGGTGGATAAGTTGGACCAAGAATCAAAGAAGAAAACGACACTCTATATTATAAGAAAAACTAGATAAGGACTCAGAAGCTTTTCTGATAAACCAAATGAGTCCAGAGCTGAACTGCTAATCATTGAAACATTTCTAAACTCTATCATACTTCTCTTACTGATTCTTTCTTTACATTTCGAGTCGCGTGTGTATCCAGTTTACTTTACACACACACACACACTATGTCCTGCGCTAAACTGGAGGATTCATAAATCCTCACTTAAACTCCATAACTCTTTTGTTTCCCACTATGAATGGTGGTAGAGGCCGAGTAAGACCTGAATAGTCTGTGAGCTGTTGTTTGTTTTTCCCATGAAGAACTGTGGTTGAGGTCTTTGTACCAGGACAGTAGTCTACAGTTGTTTACCCTCGACCTAGTGTGTGGATATATTTATATAAATTAATGAGAGGACTATGTTTCTGCTTTAGACTGAAGCTCTTGTTTAACTCTACTGTGCTTTTATTTTAAGTCTATAAGTATTACATATATATATATTCCACTGCTTATTACTATGAAATAAAAAACTATTTTAATGCTACTTTGATAGTTAAATTAGAAAGTGATTATACTTATTGTAAACCAGTAGGTTAGTTTCAAAAGTTAATTTAATCTTCAAATTAAGTTAACTGAGACCTAATCAATATTGGAGAAACTAATTGAACCTTTACACTCTGTATAGATTCACTACAGTTTAACTTTGTTTTTAAATTGGGGGATTTTAAGTGAAATATTATTATCAAAAAATTTAATTGGAACTCAATTCATCCCCTCTTGAGTATCCACGCCGACAAACATCTTTCATTGAAGTATCCTCCTTAATTGATGCAGTGGAGGCAGAGTTAGATGCTGGAGTTGAAGGGAAGGTGTCTATCGTCATACAATTTGTAGAAATTTTATCAATGTGTGTTTTTTCATTGGAGGCAGGTGCAGAAAGAAATTCAGGGAGATGAACTGTTTCTTCATTATTAGTCCTTCTCCGAGATTTTTTACTGTCTTTAATAAGACTTGAATCCTCATCTTCCACTTGATTCTTCTGTTGGACAATGTTGAAGTCCATAATAGAAATTTCCTCATCAAGTCCTTACTCCTCATTATCTAGTTCCACTATTTCCACCATATTAGCCCATGATTTCTTAGAAGGTTCCTTTGATGATGATGCCACATTGTTTTTCCTCCATCAAACCTCCTGTTATTCCTGGTTGTTTCAGATTTCTCTGATACATGTTTTTTATGCATCTTGTTTCCTCTAACCTTTTTCCTATCCTTTTAAGTATGAGGGTGGACCTACTTTTCCAAAATTCTACAATTATAAATAGAGTGTCAAATGATCTTACAGTAGTCAAAAAATGGTGGTCTATGCTCATATTCAATTCTGTCCTCTATCTTATAATCCATTACATTGAAAGCAGTTTCATGAGTTAGTTTTGTTTCTAGATTAACACCAACAATAACTCTTGTAAATATTCCCAAATCACCATTCAATATTCACGGATCTATTTTAATAGCTATCCCTATGAAGGAGGTAATTTCATTTAAAATTTTTGGTTTCCAAAAAAAATAATTAATTCCATTTAACCAAACCTGAAGTGATGCCAAAGTGTTCCTACGCATAAAAGGATTGAATTTATAATCCTAAGTAGAAATACGTAGGAGACCAGGTTTCAATTTTATGGTTCATTGTTTCCAAGCCTAGTCTAAATCCCATTTAGATTGAAAAAATGATATAATAGTATCCTTTTCCATTGGGATCATGTTTTAAATTGTGTGTTCCCCAGTAGTGGGCGATTCTCATTTTGAGTTCATCCATTTACCATAGTTTATCCCTTTTTAGGTAAGAGATTCATTCAAGTACATTAAAAATAAAAATTTGATCCCTCTAATGAAGCAATTTCGAATCACCAGTAACCACAAATTATCCATCATAGAGTTTTTTAAACCACGGGGTTTTCATTTAAGAATATTTTCTATTATCTTATCACTTAAGAGATTATAGGAACGATAACCCTTTTGATGCCTGAGTCACAACCACATTTTTCTGGGTTTTCTTGTCTTCACGTGTGCATGGGTCATGCCTCTTGAAAGATTTTTCCAAGGTAGGATCAAAAGAGAAAATTTTTTATTGGATCTATCACTTCGGGGAACAGACATCATTGATCTTCAAAATTGAGATTCGACTGTTAGCGAGTTTTCCTGAGTTTCATCGAGATCCATCCTCATCCCCTCGTCTTGAATGTTTCATTTTAGTCAACATGAAAGCGTACTGTGTTACACTTGAAATATCATTATTCTATTTTATTTTTTATTATGAATACAATGATGTTTTTAAATGTGGATTTTTTGGTTATTTTCATCTCTATTCAACTCTAATGAAAGGGTATAGTATCCCCACATAATATTTATGACCCCCACCATAGGTCAACTATATCTGGAATTATGTGAGGCATGCGTGGGGCCTTATGAGAAGCCAAATATGTTGACGTGTCAGCTCAACTTGAGCTATTTCTTAAAAAAAGCAACCAAAGACTTATAGGTTGGTGATTTGGAGATTTTTAGATAAGTGGTATAGAAATGTGTCAAAACATGGGATGGATATTGGATTATTGTGTTAGTATTGACTTTGGTGATAGTAAGTTCATGTTTCTAGGGAATGGTATTGTTGTTCATCGAATCCATTTTTATGTTTTCATGACTCCACTTAGTGTGATGCACTTGAGGTTGTGGATTTTTCATTTCTTATGGTATGTGGATATTATAAAATGGGAAATAAAATATATTTTTTGAATTAGTCTAGTCATGTAGGATACAAATGATGTTTTCTTATCTTTACTGTTTCATCATAAATATTTTCATCTGGTGTTAGGTCATGCGAATCATGTGGCTAGATGTTTGTTGATGTTGGAGATATATCTCCATTGACAAGGGATGCATACAGACCCATGTGGTTTTGGGAATGGGATCTGAGTGACATGTTGGTGGCTTTATGAGGGAAAGGATGCTTGAGGAATCATTACATTATTATCTAGTTTCCCTGAGCTATTGGTTCCACTGATATCTTAGGTTCACGTTGATGGGGAGGGGGTTATTATTTTCATGTATAATTTTTCATGTCATGTGGTGTGGCATGTGGTTTAGATATCACTGATGGATTGGGTACAAATGGTTGTTCTTCCATGGTGGGGGATTTTGAGGTCTTTTATCAAATGGATGTGCATATGCATGAGGATGTCTGGTGTTTGAGAATTGGATCCTTGAGAGTGATCATTATCACATGGATGGTTGAGAGGATTTGTTTAGTATAAACCCTATCCCAGATCATTTTTTTTCACCATAGGTTGAGAAATGGGTGGCTAGTTTGACACTTTTGGATTTAGATTGATGTTTATGTTGAGGGGGTCATGTAGTTTATCATGGAATGAAAGAGATTATTTGAAGTTGAATAGGATTATTGAGTGTTTTCTGATCTATTGTAATTAACCTGGGTGATTAGAGTGGTTTGCAATTTTAGGTGCATTATCCATGATTTGTTAGGACTTGAACTATGTGAGGAGTACATTTCAATTTTAATATTTTTAGGAAATCCTTTTAGTGGTGATTGTGTGTCATGATACACATTTAAGTGATTTTTTGTGAAAATAGGTTTTTATTTTTCACAATGGAGCTCAGGTGTGAGTGGTTTGGTTGTATCTATATATTTTTATGGTGATTTGTGTAGCATGGTTCATGTGGTTTTCTATTTTCAGAGTGGGTGGATTATAAGTATACTCTTATGGTGGGAAGCATCAGTTCGGTCAACATTGAATATCTCCCATATTGGGAAAAAGTTTCATGTGATATAATATTGGTTATTGGATAGTCGAGATATAAATAGCTTCACCACTGCTTGGTGCAGATCATTGTTGTTGGCTGTACACTAAGGCTTCTCGGGGGATGAAGGTTTTTGTGGTGGGAATTTTTGGATGACCCTTTTCATCACGGGTTTTGAAAATCATGTAAATTTTTAACATTTGGTTCCCATAAATTGTTTTAGGGTAAAATCATAATTTACCCTATAAGATGACATCAGTTAATTTGTTTGACCACTCTATTGGTTTGGAATTGGTTTTTTATCCAAGAATCAGGGTTTGGATGAAATTTTAGATCTTTGAATTTTCATGGAATATTTTATATTTATTTAATTAAATGTTTATTTTTTCATGTAGGTTTATTTTCTTCTTTATTTTTAATTGAATTTTCAAATTCAGATTACATCACTACCATTGACTTTGGAAGGGTGTATTTTTTCATTGAAATTCATATCCTTGTGTTGGGTACTTAATCTAGGCTCGAGCCCCATTTATTTTCGTTTTCATTTTATTTTTTCTTAATTTTTCATTTTATTATTTATTTTCAACCATGGATTTCTAAATACTCATGTGGGGATGACCCCTTGGGGGTCATTGGATGACTGATTAAGAGGGAAAGAATAAAGGGTGAGGGTAAATAGAAGGTTCTGCTATGGAGTCCAGGTCATGTTTTATCATAGTGAGGCAACTGCGAATCATGGATAAGACTAAAGCATTAGAGGATTACACCTAGAGGTATGAATTTTTTTACATTTTATACTAAAAAACACCATATAATAGTTTTTCTAATGCATTTCATGGTATTTTGGAAACCCTATGGGGGTCGATCAATGAATTTGGTGGAAGAATTAGGAGTTTATGGCCATTTCAGGGGATTCCCGTTTAGGGAAATATTTTTACATGGAATGTGATCTTATGAACACAATCCATGTTCTATTATTATTTAGGGATGCATATTTTTTTTTTGGATTACACATCATGTACTGAGGGTACACACCATGTAGTGGGATTTTGCTATGTCATCGAGTACTCGGCTAGACACCTCATGGAAGGGTACTTGGCCATGTAGGGTACATGGGCAGACCCCATTTGGTGTTCATTTCATATAGGCATACATTATAAGTAATAGTACATTGGTAGTTATTTGGGAGGATAAACCATGATGGGTTTCCCTTTGTGTACAAGTAGTACACACCATATACTCGAGTGTTTGACATGCAGAGTGGGGGATCAGGTACATTAGTAAGTAACCATGCTGGGGTATACACTGTGTACAAGGTGCACACGTTCTTTACTTTGTATATATTCATTCCATGTGTCCTAAATCACATAGAAAAGGAGGACCATTTTGGTTACACATCATCTACCCAAATTAAACATCATATACATATCCTTACCTATCTTGTTCTAAATGGTTTTTTAGGTACCGGGACTGCATAGATAAAGCTTGTGGGATGGGATTTTAAAATTTTCTCCTCCACCGGAGTGACATAACCCTGTCAACTACGGTGATCTTGTCCCGGCTTGGTCCGAGGATCTCGCAAGGTTCATACGGAGCCCAAAAATTAAGCTGAACATTTACCTTGTTCAGAATTGACGTGCAGGACCTCGGAGATCGTTGCTCAAAGACTCCAACATCGAAGCCCTCTAGATCGTCCGCACATGCCTCACAAATCTTCTCGTGCACTATTCGTCATGATCTGGGTGATAGCGCGGATCTTCGACACTCACTTCAGCGTAATGACGTACCCCGCAAAGGAGGATGCTTCGATCTGGGATAGATGATCTTGAAGATCCTTCTTTGCTTGAGAGTCTCTCTCCATAAATTCAAGGATGAGAGAGATGTTCTCAATCATGACACATGAATAGTAATGGTGGGAGAGCATCTCACCTACTTATATATGGAGTGTTAAAACACGCGGTACAGTCTCCTGGCCCCCGTGTAACAGATGTCTGCTATATAAGCGATATAAATAATAATTTATGACAAATAAAATTATGCCATAAATAATATTTACAATTTATCACTTACATATAATATATAAATAAATTACGTGATAAATTTGAGTCTTTAACTCGACTCATTCCTCCTGCTAATATTAAACGAACATAGGATATTTAAATCCAGTCAAATAATATTAATACGTGTATTTAATATAT
This sequence comes from Viscum album, assembly GCA_963277665.1. Classification (NCBI taxonomy): domain Eukaryota; kingdom Viridiplantae; phylum Streptophyta; class Magnoliopsida; order Santalales; family Viscaceae; genus Viscum; species Viscum album. Next base: position 2,059,609,001 of record OY728126.1, on the reverse strand, counting down.
AACTTGTAAATACATTTTACAAATAAATTCAATGAATTATTATAAACTTGAATAATCAATGAATTTATTTATTCGTTGGTGATCCATAGAACTTGGATAGTGCTCGGACCCTTTCGGGGGGCCTGCCAAGTTCTAAATTCCTATTCCCACAATAGGACAGATTCTCAAGGCGCTATTGTGTGTGACCCTCTAGGCCCTTATCTCAATAGCAGTGAATAATATCACTGACCTAGAGCAAGGTCTAGCAACCCTTCGAGGCCCCTATAGAGATAAAGAAATGTCAATGAAATGATTGCCTTTTTATGAACATGGTCCATGTAATATAATATCTTCGTCATCAATATCTCAATAAAGCAGAATTCATTCTAGTGTCATCATTATTTATTTGCTTTATCTTGTTTGTTTATTTTTCCGGACGGTCTTACCTTCGACTACTATGGCCATTGATTTAATGAAGGCGCAACCAACCTATTCAACCAGGCCTGAGATACCTCTTCTTAAAATCGGAAGCGAAAAATTCTTTCTTGATCATTCAATCAATGCCATGCCATTAATGATGTACCCAATACAAACTACCTCACCATGACTTTGTCGCCATGGTTTTCACCTTATATCAAATGTATGTAATTAAATTACATTAATTGATAATGATCTCAAGTCACGAGACAATTACACATGTCTGTAGATAGGAATGACCAATGACACTAGAAACATGGGGTGTTCCTATTAAGCAGGTCTGTCCTCATGATCTAAATACTAGATATCATCAAGTGCAAACTTCATGAGATAAAGTCTCAATGCTTATAATCATCCAACACCTGATGGTCACACATCATCTGTGTCCTTTCAGAATGATGTAACTGGATCATAGGATGTTACTTTAGGATTATTATCGTGGCATCCCAGGGTTCTCATTATAGCATGGGACCTGCTATAACCATTTGATGTGACAGGTAATCTAAGGAAATTTCCATTAATAAAGTGGATGAAGATGTATCTATACTATCATGGAAAGATGAACACATGTATAATAACAAACTGAATGCATGTAACAGTAATCAATGTACAAAAGAAGTTGGGTATAGGGCACCCACTTTCAACACTCCCACTTTCACTAGAGCCAACTGCTAATAGGTTTCAATCCACAAGCTCTCACATGTGAATCATGCTTCTGCTGAGAAATGGATTTAGTCCGGGGGTCTGCAACGTTGTCTTCTGTGGCTACTCTGCTAACTGTAACATCACCTCTTTGAGTAAAATCCCTCAAGAGATGAAACTTCCTAAGAATATGCTTTTTCCTCTGGTGAGACCTGGGTTCCTTGTAAAGCAAAAATGCTGTATTATAATCACAATATACTGGAACAGGGTCGGCACTTCTAGGTACCACACCAATGTCTGAGATAATGCTACATATCCAGACTACTTCCTTTACTGCATCAGAAGTTGCAATATATTCAGACTCTACTGTAGATTCAACAACCTTAGCTTCCTTTGTGCTTCTCCAACTCACTGCACCACCATTCAGGCAAACGATGTAGTGTGATTGCAATTTCATATAATCATGATCTGTTTGGAAACTAGCATATGTGTATCCCCTCAAAAATAGTTCCTAATCTCCTCCATACACCAGGAACATATCCTTAGTACGCCTCGTGTACATAACGATAGTTTTAATAGCTGTCCAGTGCAGATTTCTTGGATTGGCTTGATATCTACCCACAATGCTTAATGAAAAGGAAACATCAAACCTAGTATATAGCATGGCATACAAGACAGAACCCACTGCCTAAGAAAAAGGGTCTCTACTCATTCTTTCAATCTCTACCTGTGTTTGTGGACACATTTTCTTGGAAATATTTACACCATTTGACATAGGTAACAATCCTCTCTTGGATTGTTCCATATTGTAACTTTTGAGTACCTTGTCAATATATTTACTTTGAATTAGGCCAAGCATCCTTTGAGATCTATCTTGATATATCTTGATCCCTAGAATATAGGTTGGTTCACCTAATTCATTCATGGAGAAGCATTCATTTAACCAAGTCTTAACTGACTATAAGATTTTCACCTCATTTACCATGATTAATATGTTGTCAACATATAAAACTAGGAAAATGATAGAATTCCCTTCCACCATTTTATAGACACAAGGGTCTCTTTCATTTTTGACAAAACCAAAATCTCTTATGGCCTCATCAAAGCGTACATTCCATTATCTTGATACCTGCTTCAATCCATAAATGGATCTCTACAACATGCATACATTATTGGAATTCATTGACTTAACTTACCCTATGGTTTGAGTCATATATACATCTTCAACCAACTTCCCATTTAGAAAAGTAGTTTTGACATCCATTTTCCAAATTTCATTATCATGAAAGGCTTCTATTCCAAGAAATATTATGATAGATTTAAGAATTGCCACTGGTGAGAAGGTTTCATCATAGTCAATGCATTGAAGTTGTCTGAAACCCTTTGCAACCAGTCTTGATTTAATGGTATTAAGCTTACCATCCATGTCTAGCTTCTTCTTGAATACCCATTTGCATCCAATGGGCTTTACATCATCTGGAGGGTCTACCAAAATCCAAACTTGATTTTGGTACATGGACTCCATCTCAAAATTCATGGAATCTTTCCATGTAGCTTTTTTTTTCATTCTACAGCTACCTTGGAGGTTATAGGTTCATCATCCTCAAAGATTATTGGATCTCCTGAATCGGTGACAAGAAAACCATAACTCTCTAGTTCTCTGACCTGTACTGTAGACCTACGCAGTATCTGTGTCTCAAGAACAATTTCTTCTCCCACATGCTCTTGTGGAGATTGTTCCTCTACCAACTCATGTGCATCTAGAGCATTAAAATCGTAGAATTCAATCTTTATCCCACTATTTCCAGTAGAAATGTGACCCCTTTCTAGAAATGTTGCGTATCTTGACCCAATGAGTTTTACATCTGGAAGGTTATATAGGTAGTATCCTCTAGTTTCCATAGGATAACCTGTAAAGATGAACATAGAGCTTTTGGATTCTAATTTGTCACTTGTTAAAGTCTTGAAAAATGCGTCGCACCCCCACACATGCATGTGTGTTGGATTGAGATTCTTTCTATATCGTTACTGATATGGAATCCCATATATAGCTTTATTTGGTACTCGGTTAATGGTATATGCTGATGTTTGGAAGTCTTATCCCCAAAAGGATAATGGAAGAGTTGTATGACTCATCATTGATCTGATCATGTCAAGAAAGGCCATATTCCTCCTTTCACTAACACTATTCTATTGTGGTTTATAAGGAGGAGTGAGTTGGGATACTATCCCACAATCCTTCAGGAGATCAATGAATGCTTAGTTAAGATAGTATATGCCTCAGTCTGAGTGAAGTGCTTTCAACTTCTTACCATGTTGGTTTTCTACTACATTTTGGTATTCCTTAATGAAACAAACGTAATTTGACTTATACCGCATTAAGTAGATATATTCATACCTACTATAATCATCCGTAAAAGTAATGAAGTATAGAAAAGCACCCCGTGCCTATTTTGGAAATGGACCACATACATCAGTATGTATTAATTCCAGCACTGCATTAGCTCTTTCACCCTCTCCAGAGAAAGGTGATTTGGTCATCTCTCCTTGTAAAAAATCTTGGCATACATCTTAGGGTTCTAACTGTTACGAGTCTAGGTTCCCTTCTTGATGTAATCTTCATAATTGCTTCTTGTCTACATGAACAAGCATGAAGTGCCATAGGCGGGTGTTATTTGAGTCATGTTGGTTGTCTTTGTCACTGATAGCCATTACTGAGTTTTCTAGTTATAGTATATATAAACCATTGTTAAGATGTGCCATACCATAACATATGTTGTCCCTATAAAAAAGACAACTTTTAATCCCAAACATGAAATAAAATCCCATAGTGTCTGAATATGACACAGTGATAATGTTTCTGGTAATAGACGATACGTAATAGCAATTTTTTAAAATAAGAACCAAACCAGTTGGTAAAGTCAAGTGATAGTCTCCCACTTCCAAGGCCGCCAGACTTTCACAATTTGCATCTCAGATATCCACTTGACCTTTTTCAATCTTCTTGAACCGACTTAGTTCATGTATATGTATAAATATGTGTGAACCACATGCCGTATCCAATACCCAACTTGTAGATAAAGATAGATTGCATTCAATGAAAAAAATACCTGAAGTAGAAGTGTTAGCTTTTTCTTCTTCCCAGCTCTCCAATTCTTCTTCACGTGGCCTTTCTTTCCACATCCAAAGAAGACAGCTTCCGGCTCCTTACATTGCCTCTAAATCTTTGGCTTCTTGGAAGGATGATGAATTAGTGTCCTTGGCCTTGACATGGCCTTAGAACCCTTTTCCGTGCCCTTTTTTTTCTTTTTCACCAAAAGGACCGATGAATTGGTGTTTTTCATGTCCTTATCATCTTGGTGAAATAAAGCCAAATGATCCGGGGGAAACTTTTTCATATCATTCATATTATAATTAGCAATGATAGTCAAGAAGCTTGACGGTAAAGAGGCAAGAATGAGATCCACTACTAATTCATGGTTCAGTTTGAACCCAAGGGCTTCAAGCATCTCAATATACCCAATCATCTTGAGTACATCTGGACCGTCTTGGTGCCCTTCTGCTAGCATGCACTTATAAACTGCACATGAGATCTCATACCTTTCTTACATATCCCTATCCTCATATAGTTCATGGAGATGTGAAAGCATCTTGTTGGCATCCTCTTCCTCATGCATTTTTTGAAATTGGAAGGACATGGATGACAACATGATGCATTGTACATCATGTGGATCATCTACAAGCTTTTTTCCCTTATATTATTCCGTCTTGCTTGCTCCCTGAGGAGGCTCACCATGAATTTGGGATTCCATCACATATAAATTCCTTTCTTGGCATAAGACTATGCCCAGGCACCTGTACCACTCCTGGAAGTTATTTCTAGTTAAGATATTTTCTTTATCCATGATCGATCACAGTGATAAATTACCAGTGGTGTTGGTGATTTCCATTTTGAATCTACATCAGAAAAACTTTTCACAGTTAGTACTTCTTCTTGATTATCTTTTGACAATTTATGATTAATAAATTATTATATCATTTAATTTCTCCCACTATTTTAATGAACCTTAATATCCCTCACTATTAGATTCAGTATACTCTATCTCTTGGGAATTCTAGTGGAAAGGATCCTCAAAAACTCCATCGTAGTCTACAAGCTAGGGCTATGAAACTACTTGGAGGGTTTCAAGGTTGGCAGTATGCTGGACAACCAATTGTTCTTGTTGTTCCATGTGTAGTTGTGTAAAGTCCCAGCTTTTGGAATCAGAACTTGATTCCCTCAACCTCTGGCCTCTATAGTGATAGAAAGTTAGCTAAGGATAATCCTTGACTACTCACATTCGTTAAGTCGACACATTTCTCACATGGAAATTCCCCGGTAGTAAGAGGCGCTCTCAACTGAGGCTGATGAGCACCCAAATAGATGGATTTGTTTAGATGTGAGAAATGGAAGGCATTTTGGACTTAATATATCTTTGAGGAATTTTTAAATTTTCATTGAAAAATATAATCCTTTTCTATTTATTACGTTCAAACTGGGTTGTCATTCTCACAACTGAACATTCAATAGAATACTATTCGTCAAAACTATATCCATTTGATCTTATTTACAATCCTCTATGATCATGAAATAATCATGCATATGCATAAAATAATAAATTGTGTAGAATGTAAAGCATGCATTCTGACTAGTCTTGAGCATTCTATAATGATTGATAGATAACTGATCAATCCTCACCTAGGGGCATCCATACCTGAGTAGAAACATGACTCATGTCGCTGTTGGCCCTAGTGCAAAGCGCCGAACTCCTGTCTGGACTACCGCCTCATCTTGGAATGGTCTTCCTCTTGGATCGACATCGAATAATTAAAAATATACTCGCACGCAGGAGAGGGGGTCTGGGATACAAAATAAAACCAATGAAATGGACGCACATGCCCTTAATCATATTTTAATTAAAAGATGATTTGCAGACCATCATTTATCTAATTAAATATTATAATCATCGCACGCAACGAATAAATAATTAATAAAATAAATAAATGCTAGACATACACAGGTCAGTCAATTTCTCAAGACCAGTCGGGGTAAATCGCAATAAATAATTTAAATTGCAATAAATTTAAATTATGCGAGGGTGTCTTAAAAAATTAAATTAATTTGATTAAATTCAAATAATTTATTTTTATCGAATCATTTTGTTTAATTTAATTACATTTCCAAAAAAATTAAATTAAACTATCAATTTAATTCTAAACATAAATTACATTAATATTTTTTGATTAAAATAACCTAAAACCCTGAATTAATTCCAATTAATTTAGTTTAAAAAACTAAATTAATTAAAATTAATTCAGTGCAGGGTTTCCTCTAGCCGGAGAAGAGTCAGAAGAGACTGCGTACCACCACAGGATGTCATCCTGGAACCATGGCTTGATCGAGGCGGGACCGCGGTGTGACCGCAGCGTGACCGCGGTGTGACCGTGACGTGACCATGGCATGACTGCAGCGTCCAACGACTCCGGCGGTGGCTGAAAATTTCGAAATAGTGATAGGGGAGTGGGAAGAGGCCGGAAAAGAGGCCGACCAGCCACATGGATGATATCCCACTGCTTCGGCGAGCCGGAGAAGCGTTTAGCCGGTCTGGCGCGGGCTCGGGTCGGCCGGATGGAACCAGTCCGACACGGAGGAGGAGGCCGGTGTGGCTTGGGGTCGGGGCGGCCGACACGCACGGGGTAGAGGCAAGGAGGCCAGCGCGAGGGGAGGAGGCTGGCATAGGGCTCAGATGCTGGCATGGCGTAGCAGGTCAGTCCGGCGGACGAGGTTCTGGTGTAAGAGGGGAGGTCGTCTGGAGGGAGAGGAGGATGGCCTGGGCCACGGCGTCTGGCCAGAAGATGAGCCTGACGTGGGATCTCGGGTAGCCAGGTCGGGGTGGTCCAATGAGGGGAGTCCGACACGGCTAGCGGCGGCCGGTCGGAGATGGTCCGGTGGAGGGAGAGGTCCGGCGGGGGGGGGGGGGGGGGGAGGCTCTAGGGTTTGGCCCTACCTTCCCATGCCCTACGTTAAGAGACCCCAAAGGGGTCTTCCTCTATTTTTTTCTTTTTATTATTTTTGTCCTTTAGAAAAAAAATCCAGCCCCTTTTTTAAAATTTTTTTTTAAAAAAAATAAAGGGAGAAGACCCCATTTTGGGGTCTTATCTTCCCCATTATTTTATACAAGAGTAACAAGACCCCATTTGGGGTCTTGGCCTTGGTCTCACTCCATTATATATTTTATTATAATAAAAATATAATAAAATATTTATTATAAACATAATAAATTATTTATTATAAAATTTTATAAAAAAATATATTTTCGATGTTAATTCTCAATTTGAGATAAACATCAAATGAACAAGAAACTTGCGATGTCGATCCGATTAAAAATTTCAATTGATCGTATCATGATCATTAAAAATCGAAACGATGTGCGGTCGAATCCGAATGAGCCATTTTATCACTCTGCAATTAAATTTAATTCATTTTAATGTTTTTAACTCAAAAAAACCTCGTGCTCACACTGATACCACTGTTAGGTACCAAGACTACGCAGCGGAAGCCGGTGGGCTGGGACATTAAAATTTTATGCTTCACCGGAGTGACATAACCCTGTAAACTCCAGTGATCTTTTCCCGGCATGGTCTGAGGATCTCGCAAGGTTCATAAGGAGCACCCAAATTAATCTGACCATTTACCTTGTTCAGAATTGATGTGCAGGCCACCGTCGATCATTGCTCGAAGACTCCTATGTCGATGCCCTCTAGATCATCCACCCACACCTTGAAAATCTTCTCGCATGCCATTCATCAAGACCCGGGTGCTAGCGCACATCTTCGACGCTCACTTCAGCGCAGTGATGATCACCACATAGGAGGAAGCTTCGATCAGGGATGGATGATCTTGAAGATCCTTCTTTTCTTGAGAGTCTCTCTATCTCTAAATTTTAGGAGGAGAGAGATGTTCTCAATCTTGACACATGAATAGTAATGGTGAGAGAGTATCTCTCTCACTTATATAGGGAGTGTTAAAACATACGGTATAGGTTCCCGACACACGTGTAATAAACGTCCGCTATATAAGAGACATAAATAATTATTTATGTCAAATAAAATTATGCCATAAATAATATTTACAATTTTTTACTTACATGTAATATATAAATAAATTACATGATAAATTTGAGTCCTAAACTCGACTCATTCCTCCTGCTAAAATTAAACGAACCTAGGATATTTAAATCCAGTCGAATAATATTAATACATGTATTTAAAATATAACTTGTAAATACATGTTATAAATAAATTCAACAAATTTTTCTAAACTCAAATAATCAATGAATTTATTTATTCATTGGTGTTCCATAGAACATGGATAGTGCTCAGACCATTTGGCAGGGCCCGCCAAGAACTAAATTCATATTCGTAGAATAGGGCAGACTCTCAAGGCACTATTGTGTGTGACCCTCTAGTCCCGTATCTCAATAGCAGTGAATAATATCACCAACCTAGAGTGTGGTCTAGGAACCCATAGAGGCCCATATAGAGATAAGGAAAATTCAAATCAACAACTGCCTTCCTACGAACACAGTCCGTGTAATATAATCTCTTCGTTATCAATATCTCAATAAAGCAGTATGCATACTAGTGTCATCATTATTTATTTGCTTTATTTTTTTGTTGATTTTTCCAGATGGTCTTACCTTTTAATACCATAGCCATGGATTTAATGAAGGAGAAACCATCCTAATCAACTAGGCCCGAGATATCTCTTCCTAAACACAAAAGCAAAAATCCTTTCTCGACCATTCAATCTATGCCATTCCATTAATGACGTACCCAATACCAACTACCTCACCACAACTTTGTTGCCATGGTTTTCGCCTTATATAAAATGTACATAATTAAATGAAATTTGTTGATAATGATCTCAAGTCAAGAGACCATTACACATGTCTGTAGATAAAAATGACCAATGACACGAGAAACATGTGGTGTTCCTATTAAGCGGGTTTATCCTCCTGATCTCAATATCTAGAGATCATCCAATGTGAACATCATGAGATGAAGTCTCAATGCTTATGAGACCCCAGCGCTTGAAGGTCACACATCATCTGTGTCCATTCAGAATGATGTAATTGGACCATAGGACGTTAATTTTAGATTACTGTCATGACATCTGAAGGTTCTCATTATAGCCTGGGACCTGCTATAACCAATTGATGTGACATGTAATCTAAGGACATTTCCATTAATAATGTGGATGTAGAAGTGTCTACACTATCATGGAAAGATAAACACATTTATAATAACAAACTGAATAGATGTTACAGTAATCAATGTATAAAACAATTTGGGTCTAGGGAAACCACTTTCAACATGTTTTTCACCTCAGTGTAAGAATTACACTTATGAGTAGTCCATTTTTAAAAAAAATCATGAGGATCAGAATGGTGTAATCCTTTTGTAATATAAAGGATGCCTATATTGTATTTTGGATAGTGATTTTTTTGTAGAATGATTTATTTATGGTTTAGATTTATAATGCTTCAATGGGTTGGGTTGTGAACTCTAAGGTCTGAGTAAGAGTGTTGTGCTCATCAGTTGGCTTTAATTGTAGAAACATGTATGGTGATTTTTTGTCATTATTTCCAAAAAATAAATGAATGAAAATTAATTAGTATCTCTAAGGAGATATTGGGATATTATTACATGTCTAGTATGGTTTCTTGATGTCATAATAGTTCAGTTTTATCTCTCGTGTTTGAGGATTATAGTTGTTGGAGCCTTTGGACTAGGTTGGTTCCTTAGGATAGCAATTATATCTAGGTGTAATTTTTATATTAAGATGTATTTAAAATAATATTGAGTATTCCCCTATCGTATATTTTATGATAAAGTGATCAAGGGTATCTATTGTAAGATATTGAGAATGACCATGTGGCCTGGAGTTGCTTCGGTTCCCCTTGTGGGAGAATTTGTACTCGTAGATAGGCTGTTAGATGGGATGGTTGGGCGAGGTTTTCATTCTTGGTAATTTCCCCATGTTTTTATATATTACAAGGATCCATCATAGTGGTTCCTTATTATTTGGTGATCATGATTTCAATTGTTAATTCCCTTATTTATGAGAATTTTGTTTGAATGCCTCATTGGATGTGTTGTAGATTAAAGATTATTTGGAGGCCACTACGGTCTGTTTGGGACATTTCTATGCATAACATGTCCCATTATTTTGTATGATCTAGAAGAACCCCATATAGGGTTCCTAATTTTTCTATGTCCTTTTGGCCAATTTTGGTTGTTTTTATAGGAATTTACCAATTTATTGGCTGCAGTAGGGGAGTCTTGTGGAAGAAGTATCTTTATGTTGTGATTGTGAGGAACATGGAATCCCTCATTTATGTTTGACCCTAAGGTATGTTATGGAGAGACTGTAGTGTTTTTTAGATTATGATATATATGGTGCTTAGAGAGGCCATTTTCATTATTTTTTGATAGTGGATTGGTGTTTATAGTCCAATTATTTGGATGGTGGGTTCATGTAGTGTATTGACCCACGTTTAGTTGGAATTTGGTTTTGAAAGTTTGGTGTTTCCTTATCGGGATTTTGGTTTTTGGAGGAGACCCTTAGGATATCATTGTTCAAGAATTGGCCTAATGTTTTTTTGGTTATCTACTCTATTGGTGGGTTGTTGCAAGAATTCCTTTGGGATCTAATTGACAGTATAGATGGGTGAACTTCCCCTAGGTTGAGTGTTCTCATTAGATAGGGGGTGGATTTATTTTTGGTGGATGTTGTTGCATTTTATACCTTATATATGGAGCCCCTATAAAGAGAACCCTTCATGTCTATGTGGATGGATCACATAGGGTGATCTAACTGATGGGTCCATGGTTGATCCTGGGTCATTTTGCAGGTATTCTAGGACATTAATGATCTCTGACATGTAGAGTGTAGTTTTTTCATATATTTGGAACATTCTATTATTTTCATTGAGATAGATAGATGTATTTTGTGGTCGAGGATTCTTATGGTTATACCTTGGGGTTCAACATTTGTGTCTGTTGTGTCTAAATGTCTTGAATATCCTTTTTAGATATGAATGGATGTTCCATTTGTGGTGTTTCTTGGTGAGCCACTTGCAACAAATCTTCTAGATGGGGCTAGGGAAGGGGTTGATTTACATTTGGTGTTAGTATAGAACCCATTGTTTGATGTTTCCTCTGGTTTTTTCCATTTTAAAATATGTGTTTCTTTTATGCTAGTTACTATTAGTTTCAGCTAAACTAGGAATATCACATGTGAATTCACTTATTATGAAAATAAATTTAGGTTCTCCATTATGGGATTCCTACTGAGATTTATTTCTCTCCCACTGTATGTGAACCTCATTGTGCATGAATTCCAGATGACTTCATTTAGGATGGGGGATAGTTCGACCACTGGATGGCATCAAAGCCTAGTGTTTCATGATATAGAAGATTTGTGGGTGTCGAGCCTATGGATTAGTCTGGTGTATGTGTCTTTGGTATCACGGAGACTGAGTACATGGTTTGGATCGATGTTGTAAGTAGATTATATTGTATTTATTCTTAGTATTTTTTATTTTTTATTTGTGGTGATCCCAATGGGTGGTAGATTGGTGTATGTTTTACATTCTTTGAGTCTATATAATTTTATGGTACATTCCATTTATTATAGCTTGCTTCTATTTTATATTGTTTATTATGAATACTCTAATTTTTTTCCATGTATATATTTTGGTTATTTTTGTTGTTATTTCACAGTATCTAGTGGGTACAGTTTCCCCTCAATAAATTTTATACCCTCACCACCAGTAGATAGCCTCTCACATTTGGAGAGTTGTGCTTGAGGCCTTGTGGTAATCTTGATCAGGTGATGTGTCAGGTCGAATCGAGCTTGTTCATTACACTTATCATTGATAATTTTTATATATTATTTCTACTTAGAGCATCTAACACATTATTTTCATTCCCAATATAGTAGAAGATTATGAAAAAATATTCCTTAATTATCAGTAATAGTCATTATTGGAACTTTTTAATGTCATTAAATTTCAAAATGTACTTCAGGATATTAGGATTTTTATATATGTCACACATCTCTCAATAGAGATCATACATACAAATCATTAATGAAATGATTACAACATTGAACTCCATATCATGAATTGGATAATTTTTCTCACTTATTTCTTACTAACGAGATTCATAGGTTAACAATTTATTATTTTTCATCAAGACATAGCTGAAGTACTTATTTGAAGAATAATTGAAGATCAAAAATCCTTACCCGTAAGGGGGTAGTCTGAGTACTGGAATAGTGATTATCATCTTCATTAACTCCTTCAAGGATTCTTTATGTTAAACCATCAATAAAAACATGTCACCCTTATATGACATCTTGTGTAGTGGGATTTACAATTGTGAAATATTTCTTCAAAATTATTGATAGTACTAATATAATTCGTGGAAACTACTTATATTTTCTACCAAATTTGGTCAAAAACCATTTTTCAATCACCACTATTTTTGAATTATCCATAGATATACACTCACTTGTGATTATATAACGGAATACCGATACATTTTGTAGCTATAATATATAATTACTAATCATGGCACTCAATTTCTCTTTTTTCAATGTATTTCGAAAAATAATCAAATCCTCTACATGTTCCTCCATACATTTAGAGTATATAATAATATCATGAATAAAGGATACAACAAATTTTTCGCGGTAGTACTTCTTGAATCTATTCATTAAGTCTATGAATATTATTAGAGATTATTTTGAGTATGAAGGAAATTACTATGAACTCATAGTGTTCATACTTTGTATGAAAGTATGTCTTCTGTATATACTCCCGCATTAAATTTATTTAATGATACCTTGGTAAATTTTCTATTATAGATAACTGTTGATATTTATATATCTAATTAAATAGGACATTATAATGTTTCAAGTGATACTTATTCTTTATCATGATCATATTGAGTTTACTTTAATAAATGAAGAGACACATCGACAAATCCTTCCTCGTGAAAAGTATAACCAGTGCACACCATGGTGAAGCAATCAATCATGTGAAACCCTTTTCCAAATTTTCTTATATATATTTCTCTGGTTATTATAGTTCAATGGGTTCTACTATATAATGATTCTTGGATTTTGGTAGAGATCCAAAAATGATTTCTATTTAGAACTCAACCTCAGGGTTAGGAGGAAGACTAGGAAACCCTTCCGGGAAAACCTAATCATATTCCATTATAATGAGTGTGTATTCAAGAGTGATCCTATGGACTGTATCAATAATTTGAGAATGATATTTTTTTATATAATGAAATAATATCCATTATTTTGAATAATAATACATTTAAGTTTCACCCTCCTGTTTATAATTTTATAAAATAGGAGGATGATTTTGGGTATAAAAGTGATTTCTTTTTCTTATAATTTGATATTTTCTCTATATAAGGATAGTTTATCCATCCTAGTATAGCATTTAATTCCACTATGAGGTGTATAATATGTTTTATTGATATTAATCCCACTAATATTGAATTCATAGGAGTTATATAATTAATATGTAATTTTTTTTCGATTTTTATGTTCACAAATAACTCATCCTTTATATTTTTTGTGGTGGTTGAATTGTTAATCTAAACATAAACGGTCTAATAGAATGTATGTAAATAGAATAAAATTGTACACTTGAGATTATTTAATTTATAAATAACATAAATATCACCACTTTATTTAGGATCCACCTAAGTAGTAGGATAGGAATGTTCTTGTCTATTCTCCTATGACCTTAGATTTGGTCAGTTTCATTTATCATTAAAAACCCCTAGCTTAAGGAAATGAATTTGAATTGTGTATGTTATTTATTATTGAAACATTATTCCATGAGCTATGAATTGATCATAACCTTCTTTTCCTCCATATAATTAGTGTCATATGTGATTTCATTATAGAATTAATTTTCTTTATGTCCACCTCTTTTACATTTGAATCAATCCTTTCTACCATGAGATAGTTTTTAGGATGCTTCTTCCCACACATATAGCTTTTCAGTAGTTGTATTATATCTCCATAGTGAGGATTATATAATGATACTATAGTGTTAAAATAGATTCCACACTTATTATCACTATTCTTAAGGGACCCCTAAGAATCTCAAATATCAATCTATACATTGAGGGAAGATTTGTAAATTTCTCCCTAGCATTCAAAGTCTCAAATTTCTAAGGAATTTGGATTAATCGACATCAATCCACTGAAGTAGCAATGAACCTTACTTTCCATATCCATGTAAAATACATAGGAATATTATTTAAGACTATTGAATTTTATTTTAAATCCCTAATAGATTCATCTTCCTTTTTCTTGAGTCCAATTAATTCCCTTAAATTTCAATATTTATTTCAAATTAAAATATTTATTGATAAATATCATCACAAATACATCCCATGAAATGGATTCACCATATTCCTTGTGATTAATATTAATGATCACTATCCACCACTAATTTTATTCTCCTTATATTTAATATATGACTAAAGTTACTTTTACTGACGTATAGAATTGAAGGGCAAATAATATGTTCTTTACATAGTTAATTCATTTCTATGTGATTAGGGGATCAATATATCCATTAAAATCTAAAGGCCGTTATTTTATAATGGATCTGAGTACAATATATTATCTCTTATTAGAAGTTGTTTGTTTGAGGAGATTCATATTATTACTCATAACCTAAGGCCATTGTGCTAGTACTTCCATGAAATTCTTGAGTCCTTCTCCTATAATAGTAATAATTTCATTAGTAAAACCATAACATTACCCCTAACATAGGTTTTTAACATGATTATTTATATTTCTATCCATTTTTTTAAATAAATGATTGTTTGGGATGAGGATACATAATTCAATATGCATATAAAAAATGTTAACTAATTAACATATAGGTAAATACATATATTCCCGATCTTGTGAATCATTATGTTCTATCATTGCAAATACATGGTCAATTTTCCAATATGTTATCTAACACAACATTATATTCAAAACCTTCAAAATGGTAAGTAATAAGAATATGAATTGTTTTAATAATAACCCCTAGGAGTGTCTATCCATGTGTGTTGTACTAGGTGCACTAAACATGCACTATGTGAAAATCGACTTAATAATAAACCTCCCATTTCATGGTAAATACCCAAAGGTTCATCTATGACATAGCTATATCCACTTTTGAATATAAAGATAGGGATGTAATTGATATATAACCACACACTCTAAAATTTACCAAATGATTGGATATATTCATATATTTAAACATTTCCATTGTGTTTTTATAATTTTTTTCTCAATAATTGTCCCAAAAATAACTAAACCCCACTCAAATAAAAATTATAATAACCCCAATTTCATTACACATTTTATTACATTATCTTTAACATAAATATGCATAAAACAAAACCCAAGTATGTAAAGGCCCATATTATTCATAAGATTATATACATAAATATATATAATTGAAAAAAAATTGATTCATCATTAATTAAACTCCATCACATTGACCTGAACCCCATTGATCTTAAAATAATACATAGGATTTCATGGAGAATAAATAAAAGAAAATGATGAGCTAATAATATTAGTAAGGTAAAAATCAGAATATTCATGATACATAAGAGAT
Organism: Viscum album; assembly: GCA_963277665.1. Lineage (NCBI taxonomy): Eukaryota > Viridiplantae > Streptophyta > Magnoliopsida > Santalales > Viscaceae > Viscum > Viscum album. The sequence continues at coordinate 2,059,593,141 of OY728126.1, read as the reverse complement.
AAGAGAGAATATTAACATGGAATAATGAAAGAAAAATGATTATTTCGTAAGATCATAGAATAAAAGGAATGTGTAAACAATATAAAACATGAAAACATAAACATAAGTATTGGATCACTACCAAGACATCATGACATGCACTAATGAAAATGGGGTTTCTCCCCACGCATCCATTCCCACATTTTAATCAAACTTGGGGATTGATGGTTTTTAATTGTCTATACCCATGGTTTTATTATAACCATGGGTATTCAACCCCTTTGTATCGGGATCCTCCTCACTCTTCCTTCGCACTCCCACCACTTCAACCCTACCTCTGTGACCTCTAACTCCTAGTCATGTCCTCCCCTCCCTGACCACCGCCTCCTGGCCATCTGACCTCCACCTCCCGGCCCTCTCCTCCCCTCTCTGACCTCTACCTCGCGGCCATCCGACCTCCACCACTCGGCCATCTCATCCCATCCATGACCTCTACCTCCCAGCTCCACCTCCCCTCTCGACCTGGACCTCCCAGACATCACCTCTTCCACAACATCCTGGCCTTCACCACACTGCCCCCAGCTCCGGTGATGTCCCTACTCCCCCCACTATGCTCCCTCTCCTCTGGGTATCATCAAATTCCACTAATTCCTCTTGCGAATAGTCTTTACACACTAATATTGATTTATTTCTCAATAATTCTCCTTTTATATTCAATTTGTTTCAAAACACCCACACTATTATGATGATGTTCTTCTCCTTAAGATTGGGAACCAACTCACAAGTTTCATTATCCTCAATATTATATAATTAATCATTCATAGAATTAAAACAGTCCTGATTCATTAATCATTATCTCATATTTTTAGGTTATACTTATGAAAATAATGATATATGATTTTTTATCGTTAATGTTTTCCTACTTTGTACTTAATTTATTTGGTCTTTAATGATATTTTGGAGCTTCACGTATATTTTTTGCCTTGTATAAGATGAAAGATATTGTTCCTCATCACTTGAAATTGATGAATCTTCTTCTCCAACATGTATACTCTCAACACCTTCATCTGATTACATGATTGTTATGATAATGTCTCAGTTATTATTTTTCTTCTAGTAATTTGTCAAGCTAAAACCCCATTTATGAAACATCACTCCCAATATCATAATACCATGTTTCAAAATAGTTTTTTCTTACAAATTGAGGCCATCATTTACCCCTGTATATAAATTATCTCTCATTTTTACCCTTAATATACACCAATTATAATTATTACATTCTAAAAACTTCATCTCTAATGTTTATAATGCCCAATGATCATTTTATGGACATGTAATGTTTTGAATTTCTATTAATATTTTTTTATTTTTTATGAAATATGACACAAATAATTTATTCAATGGTAAATTTCCATATAAAAAGTAGGGGTCATTTCAAGCATAATGTAGATATGGAATTTGATGTATTTTCATTATTAATTTTTCGTAAACTTTTCTCAAATTTACTTATTACCCCTCAACGAGTATGATTCTAGTAAATAAAACATAAAAATTTCATTCAATATCCCGGAATGAATTTTATTCATTAAAAATATCATAGTATTATAACACTAAAAATGTTTTTTAAACACTGATGTAATGTAATGAATAATGGTTCACTAAATTATCTAACCCTCATAGTAAATAGCAACACTATAATAGCAATTTCATAATTAGGATCTAATCACCACCCCATTATCAATTAACTTTATGAGGGATCTTATAATCTAAGACATGTTAAGTTTTCCGAACATCAAGGGATCATTAATTTCCTCCTTATAATTTATCAAAAACATGGGGAACAACACATGAACTCTTATCTAAGTTTCAACGGCCAACTCCCTATGTCTCCCCAATAAGGAACACGCTCTATATATTCTCCATTTATCATCTCCAATAAAAATAAAAAGAGAGTCCATCTCCTTTTTGAAAAAATAAAAAAATTATATTCTACCATACTCAAATACTAGAGGATGAAGTTATCATGTTGATCTATAATGCATGAAACATCATTACGATTTTGATTTAGTCATAAGCCATGCTGGGAAAAATGTACACTATAATTAAGATCATATGAGGGAGTGTCAACACTACTTAACAAGACCCACTTGACCCAATGTGGACTTCTTGTTGGACCTGTGGGATATCCTTATCTTGGATGTAATATAGGATTATTCCATTAACTTAAATCATATTGGGAAGCTTTTATGTGTTGGTGAAACTTCATATGGTTAAATTCACTACTTATTGATTTTTATTCTCTCGCTCAACTTAGTCTAAAGGGAGGGTCATGTGTTGAAGTTACATGGTGAAGGGAGTCATCTATTCAATATTTTTATCCATCACATTGATTTTAATATGCTCTCCTAAGTATGTTCTAGAAGAAATTTCGTTCACTTGTCATCCCCCTTCATCAAAATCAATGGGGGAAATGAGTCTCCTTTGCACCATGTGAATGATGAGGTCATCATGATTATAATTTTCCAAATATGTGACCATGAATTCAAATAAATATTATTAATAAATATATGAACAAATAACATGATTTAAATTCATATTGGAAGGTAGAGGGGTCATTGGATTATGGGATCCCTCTAGTAAGGGGATGCACTCTCATTCTTTGACCATATAATTACCACATATTTTCATGACGGACATATCTTAATCACCCATTACATTGAATATTGGGACCATAATATCATGATCTAGCTTGAAGAATGTGATCAAGACCTTTTATTTTTCCATTTCATTAATACACCTTTCTACAAAAAGGTAGAAGTGTGACATGAGGTCCAGTGCAAGAGTTACGAAGAAAATTCCAAGTCTAACCCTACTTAATTTAGGGTTATTGAATTTTATACCGATCAGGATTCATGTGGAACATTAGAAATTAATCATGTAGTATGGAATTACCCGAATGATGTAGAGGATAGATTCATATAAATATTTGGTATCCATGGACAACACATCAGAGGTTTGTTGTGCAGCCACAAAATCTTCTAGTGTCTCACCCTTCAATGTTTTCTATGGAATGAACCTAATGTTGAACTGATAAAAAATTACTAGCCACCATACCAATATCATAGTTATAATGAGTTAGATGAGGATGTACATTAATATATCAGAATTGTATGACAACTTTATATTAGGATTTTGTAGGTAGTGTCATTGTTTTTTGACCATGAAGCCAAGAGCGTAAACTCTTTTCGATACGAGAATATCTAGTATCTATGTCGAGGATCGTATGACTAAGAGAGTATAAACTATTCTTCATTCCCAAGTCATTCTTCTGAACCAATAGGTCACAAAGATATCATTCTGAAGAGATCCCATGAAGGACTAAATGATTTTTCCAGATTAGTGGAATTAGGACCGAGGATATAACATTTAATTCTAAGTATCAACTACTGTGGCCTTGTATTTAGTATAGAACCAATAGTATATGCCTTTCATTATTAGAAATGAAAATTATTTATGTCATCAATGTTGGAAAAAATATAGATATAGGATATATGTACCTATAGGCCTCAAAAAGCATGATGGTTTCATAAAGGAGGTATTTGGATGATGGCCTTGACATTTTTAGGGACAATCTCAATTTATCTGTTCCTTAAAATGAAACTAAGGATCTTCACAAATGTTTTAGTAAATGAAAACATCTTTGGGTTTATTTAATGGTGATTGGAAAGGAATATTTATAATTCTATCTCACGATACTTAAGATAGTCCTAGTGATGGTGATATTTGACCACCAAATTCTACATAGAGAATTACACGAGAGGCTGGAGAAGTGATATAAAGATACAGTTCAAGGCATGATAATAATTTGATCCCACAGGCATAAAATTAAATTTCATTCCATGATAGAATAAATTTCAGTTAAATGCCTTGAAATTGTTGGAATATTTTTCTTTGAGGGACATCCCACTTCCATAATATCTAGATTACTCATCCACGTTGGAATGTTCCTTGAATCTAGTAGTCCAATAAATCAGATGCTCTATTTTGGGGGTGGGAAATTCATCATTATAATGTAGTGATTAATTTCTTGGTATTCAATAGAGATTCATATATTTCCATTCTTCTAATTATCAAGGATGATGTTATCTATCCATTTATGGTATGGGAATTTCCAAATGATGTTTTCCATGATGATCTTGTCAAACTTGGCTTCAACCATGGAACCATGGGAGGGTTGCATATTTTTTGTAGTAAATTTTAAAATGAGATGGCTAGTATGATTTATTAGGCAGTTTAAAATAACCTAAGAGTCAATAATGGGCATTTCCTTGTAGTTCTAGGAAATAACATATCTCTATTTCATTCAGAATACCAGGTTTTCCAGCTGCTCTATTAGATATAATATTATGATAATCAGTGTTTTTATTAGATCATCCTTAGTGTCAATTTTTAATTTCCTTAATTCATCATAAATAATGGAGACTCCATCCTAAAAGGATGTATGTGATCTATCCAAATACTATTCATCATCAGAGACATGGGGATTAGATGGGGGAGATAATATATCAGCTTCTTATGTAGGTGTTAAATCCTAGGTGATAAACTCTCATTCAACTACATTTATGGAAAAAATTGTGAAAAATAATGACAAAACAATCTCATGTGGCTGTTAAATAGGGGTCCACCAATGATGTCAAAACAGTGATGGATGGTTGCCTTTTATCAGGTCAACCCTACTCTCAGAAATACATGATATTGGCATGGATTGGTGGAAAATGGATGGACCTTCTTATACATAATGGGAGTATGAATTTATGGATTCCATGGTATATTCAAGTATATGAATTCGAGGAAATATTTGAGAATTCATTATTTTTCATGGTGAAATGGTTAACAATGTATACAACTGTTTTTTGAAACTAATAGTTCAATAAAACGAAGTTGTCCATAAAATCGTCAAAAGGATCCACTGTGTTGTCTGTTAATTCAATGATGGAATTGATGCACTCCTCCTCATAAATATTATTTTTATTTCACTTCTTTAATTAATACAAAACATCTAGACTGTGGGATTCATGTGATTTTATTGGGAAAACATCACTTGGGAGTACCCCCTAATCAAACATTGAGGGATTAATGGAGGAACTGGTGACTTTAAGAGGTAAAAAACACTTGAAAATGGATCTAGGGACTTTCAAGTATGACATTATATGCAGTGTCCTATGAGAACACCATTATATTTTAGTTTTCTACTTTGTCAATAAATAAGGTCTCCTACAAAATATTTCCATGTGTATTTTTCTATTTCTTTTCAAATACCTAAATTTTATTTATGTATTTATTTATGTTTTCCATAGTGACCCCAACTTGTGGAGTGTCTGGCCAGGGATATGATTTATCAAGGAATTAGTGTTTACATGGTAGTGATGAGTATGATTCAATTAAATAAAATACACAAATTTTACTCATAATACCTAAAAGTATTTTATTCATTAACAATTTCATAGTAATGAACAACTAAAAATGTTTTCTAAACACTGATCAATTGTAATTAATAATGGTTTTCCTAATTAGGTAACCCTTAGAATAATGATCAACACTATACAAGAAATGTCTTAATTATGATCTAATAACCACCCATGTAATCAATTAATATAGTGATTGATCTTAGAATCTAATACATGTTAAGTTTTATGATCATAAGTGGCTCTTCAATTTCCTCCAATTTATTTTTCAAAAACATGGGGAACAACACATGAACTCTTCTCTATGTTTCAAATGCCGACCCCCTAAGTATCCACAATAAGGAAAACTCTCTATATATTCTCCATTTCTCATCTCTTATAAAATCAAAAGATAGTCCCTCTACATTTTTAAAAATAGAACATTTATATTCTCCAATCCCCCAATACAATAATTCATTCTCCTCCTTCATTCTTAGATAACATGATTTTTCCACATCACCCACTTGGAAAAAAATTCCTCTAGCACACTTATTCTATTTTAAACACTCTCCTATCCTAAATGTTCTCACCCAATAACCTATAATTCTTAAAAATTGTTTCTTTTATCATGAAGTTGTTAAACACTAAATATATTGTGTTTTAATACATCAATATAAAGTGTTTTTTTATTTAAGATTCTCATTCCCAATAAAATATAAACCATCTCTGTTAACCTTTAGTAACGCATCATTTCTGAACGTAACTAATCATCCATTTCATTTTTCAAGATATTTATATGTTTTTAAATATTTTATCAGGTGAGAAGAACAACTACTATCGAAGATCCATGAACTTTCTCCTTTGGATACATTGGTTGAATCCTCACCAACTAAATATTTCTCATTCACTTTTCTATTCTTCTTTTGAGGATATTGAGTATTAAATATCATATTTTTTCAGGATGGTATACTGATTAGGCATTGGTTTTCATCTTTAATTGGATAGTCACACCTTCCATATAATTATTCATGAATATCAAACATGTTATGTGATTTCTATATAGAATTTACAATACATTTCTAACATTAATTCCATTAAAGGGGTTGAAACCCCCAAACATTGACTCTCAATACTCCCATGTATATAATGATGTCTATTTTAATAAACATAACTTTTCCATATGAACAAATATTCCAATGTTCTAATAGAATCCATAAAAAGTGTACCTTTTAAGCATCAGGTTGTAAAAAATTTGTAGGATTCCATGAAACGTTTTTTCAATATTGATTCCAAAACCATAAATTTATAAATAATCTTTTTTCACTGAATGTTTTATTCCCAATAAAATAACCCCTACCAAACAATCTATAATAATTTAAATTCATATTATTAAAATATAATTTTATTCCCATGTGTATAATGCCTATATATCTATAATGGAGTATTTTACATTTAATTTTTTTTTATTCCCCATCAATGACCACTTGGGATTTTCTTTTTTAACATTTTACTTTAGTTTACATCTCATGGTAGTCTTTTTTTCCATTTTTACTACTTATTCAATCATAGACTCCACTATTCATTAAATATGTTTTTCTAGCTACTAATATGCTTTGCTTAATTTAATAATAAAATTGATTTAAATGAATTTTTTAAATATGAATCACATTATTGATTGAATGATATTTATATTCTTGTTATAGAATGGATAGAGTATGGATGTATTGTACCGATCAAATATCAATTGAGTTTCAAAATAGTTTGGATAATTTTATAGATTTTTCATTTGACAATGCGTTTGATGGAGGTTGTATACAATGTCCCTACTATAATTGTGTTTGGAAGACCAGGTTTAAGATGAAAAGAAGTTAGCTACCATTTAACAAAATTTGGATTTCATGCAAAATATAATTTATGGTTTCACCATGGAGTGATGAGTGAATCATTGAATGTTCATAAACGAAATGAATGAAGTGTCATAGAGAATTTGATTTTTGATCAGTTTTCATATCTACATCATTCCGAGAGAGATAACATGTTGGTGAAAGAATACAATGATATTAGTACACATGTGGAATATATTGAAGATGATGATGTTGATAGAGTGGAAAAAATTGCATGATTCCAGAACACCAGTATATCAAAAATGTACTAAAATGACCAAGTTGTATTTTTTAATCTGGTTATATCATGGTAAAACCATGTACGAGATTTATAGTACCTCCATTGATTATATTATAACATTTTTGAAGTAATTGCTTCCAAATGGTGTAGATATTCCCTCATATCATTACATGGCATGGATGTTAATTAACCTGCTTGGATTTGCTACTATTAAATTCCATGCTTGTCCAAAATATTGCAGTTTATTTTGGGAGAAAACATCTAACCGTAATGACTGTAAATAATGAGGTACATCTTAATTGAAGACAAATTTTGATGAAACACCATCTCCTGGGCCAAATAATGTCTTTTGGTAGTTTCGATTGATTCATAGAGTTCAAAATATATTCATGTCTTCAGAAATCATAGTCAATTTGAAATGGCACGATGTTGAGAGAATTAAAGGTAATGATGAGATGGTTCATCCTGCAGATTTATTAGCATGGTGGACATTTGATGGACGTCATCCTGATTTTGCAGCTGAGGTGCGTAATATCAGATCGGGCCAATCATTTGATGGTTTTAATCAGTTTGCTCAGATGCTTATTGCTCATAGCTTGTGGAAGGTTTTTATTCATGTTTATAATCTTCATCTAAGGATGTGTATGAAAAAACCATTCAATTTCTTAAGTATACTGATATCTGGACCTTTAGATCCATGTAATGATATAGATGTCTACTTGAAGCCTTTAATAAAAGAGTTGAAACAACTTTCAGATTTAGGTCTGCAGACATTTTATGATTCTTCATAGAATACGTTTCAAATGTGTGCTTCCCTTCTATAGACCAGAAATTATTTCCCTACCAATGCAATGATGTTTGGGTAGAGAACGAAGGGAAAATATCATGTCCCATTTTTATGAATAATTCATGATTGAGAGGGCATAAATTTTTTCATAGTATCAGTTTCACGGGGCATCACCGATTCTATCCAATGGATCATAAATACAGGAAGAATCGCTAGTGGTTTAATAATAATGTTCAAACTGAAGAACCGCCTCAATTTATGTCAGGATGGGATGTGCTTAATGAATTGAAAGATTTCTGCTTCTCATTAGGGAAAGATAAATTGAAATCTCGAAGGTGGAATAATGCTGATACTGAAGTCACTTATAATTGGAAAAAGAGAAGCATTTTTTTAGTGTTTCCATATTGGTCTACTAATTTGTTACTTCATTGTATCGAAGGAATTCATATTTAGAAAAATATATGTTAAATGTATCTTGCAATTCTTTTTTATATTACGGGGAAGACCAATGATGGCTTCTGATCTCGTCAAGATTTATTGGATTGGGGTATTCCACCAGAACTACATCCTGTTTGTATCGGTGAAAGCAAATGGAAGGTTTCATGTGCTTATTATGCGATGAAACTGGTATAGAATTATTAATTTCTGAAAAAATTGGAGAATATCATTGTTCCAGAACGCTATTCTAACAACATATCTAAACGATTCAACAGAAGACAATTGAAATTGAAATTCCTAAAAACTCATCATTAACACATCCTTCTTCTGAAATTTATTCCAATAGTAATTCAGCATTTGATATCCAATAATTTAAGGGTTGAAGTGATTTAGTTGTGTCATTTTATAGAGACCTTTGTGCTAAAATGTTATCCTAATCTTCGTTGAAAAAAATTAAGCAAGAGGCACCATTAATTCTATTTGAGTTGGAGAAAAAAATTTGTCCACCCTTTTTCACATGCCTTCTGCATTTAATAGTTCATTATCCAAATGAGACAATTCTTGGGGGGCCAGTCACATTTCGGTGGGTGTATCCCACAGAAAGAAATATGTGCACAATGAAATCCTATGTTTAAAATAAGAATAATCCTGATGTTTCTGTTGTGAGGAGTAATCTGGCACAAGAATGTACATATTTTTGTTTAATGTATTTTTCTAATGCGAGCATAACACATAATTGACCAGTGAGAAAAAAAGATGAGAATTATGAAGAAATCCATCCCACGTTTCCATATCTTCCTCAAACAGGTGGAATTTTCGGGTCATATACATTGGTTACGTTGAGATTTGAAGAGTGGAATATGGCACATCATACCATCTTGATTAATTGTGGTTTGATCGACTCCTATATCAAGTATGTAACTTGAATATATATATTTTATCTCATATGATATCATATCACAAATACCGTATACTTTTATTTTCATTTTATGTAGATAACATAAACAAATTATAATTAGAGTTCATTTATCTTTGCCTTTGAGAAAGAGAGAGGTTATGTATAGCCAAGAGTCCCCAGCCTGGTTGAAATCAAAGGTATGACCATTAAATTAAATACCGTAAAATAAAGATATATATTTGATTATGTTACTCATATGTATTCTAGGTATTGAGTTTTCTTACTGACTTCATTGATCAAGAATTAGGAGCGTTGGCTTTTGGTCCCAATTCTTTGGTTCGTTACTGCAAATCATCAATAATCAATGGATATAAATTTTTTACAATTGATAGAGTGGTGAAAATGAGGACACAAAATGCTAGATTTATTTTAACTTCTAGAATAGATTGTTTTTCCGGTGCATTAGATAGTCGACCTCAATATGAAGATGTGTAATATTATGGACTGGTTGAGAAAATATTGTTATTGGATTACTAATCTCATGGTCAAGTCACTATGATGAAATTTAAATGGTTTTATTCAATGACGTGATATGGTACATTTTTTTATGATTGTGGATTTGGAGTTGTTGACATGAGTTGATTCCAACATTCTAATGAACTATACATTTTGGCATCTATGGAAAAACAAGTGTTTTATGGGAATGATAATATAAAAACTGATTACGGTGTCATTAATGAAGTAATTCGAAGACATATTTTTAATGATGATGGGGAAGAATTTGTCACCATTGATTCACACATCAGTGTTAGCCAAAATATTGTATTTGATGACACAAATTGTCCCATTGTGAGAGATGATGTTGAACCTGAAGTAGTGGAGGGTAATATATAAAAGAAACTATATATATTCAGAGTTCATTCGGTTTACCTTGAATCGGGATTCTTAGGTTTGTACTAATGTAATTAATTTACTTTAATTTTAGTTTGGAATGATATGTCTTTTTTAGTATTGTTGGGATTCATTTCATTTAATTATAATTATTTTAATTCAAAAAACTATGTTTAAAATGTCGTTTTAAAAATTTTATAACTTTGTTGTAAATTATCATTACTAAAAGATGTTATGACATTTTTTTCTTCTTTGGATTCTACATTTTATGTATGATTTGTCAAAAAAATTTCTAACAAATATTTATTTCATTCTTATGATGATTATGATGAAAACTACTGAAGCTCGGAAGAAGAGATTATTTGATGTTGATCCTGTTAGACATAAGCATGAGTTTTCTACAGTTATTATAATAAATCAAATATTTTTCTTCTTCATTAAATATAATATCATGTTCTTGTTTTTGATTAAATTTTTTTAGGAATATATAAGACCAGAGTTTCCTCATCTTAGTATGGGACCGAGCAGGGATCCTCCTAGACCTTGGCGGAGCTCCCGTCTTACCACTCCCCACACTGACCCATCAGTGGACCTCCCATTTTCCACACATGTCTGCCCCCCACTTGAGACCCCTGGGATGTTCCCATACATGTCGTTGGGATCATCCAATTTACCCTGTTTTTCCCATTCAATATCCACGCTGACACGACCGATGTTCTCAAATGCACATTTTCCATATCCATTCATGTATCCCCAGACCTACTACATATATTCTGACATGTATATGACAACTCCTTTTCCTACCATACATCCAACACATATTAAGACTATTCATTCAGTTTCCACTCTTGTTCATGAAGATCAGCTGGAGCATGGTGTGTAATAGATACTTCTTCCAGGGGATGTTGATCCAGCACTGTCCGCAGATGCCTCACAGCCTATTCTAGAGCCTGCATCAGGTTTATTTATTTTAAATGTTTCAAAGTATAGAATTTTAATTTTTTCCTATTTTGTTGTCAATAAACTCCTCTCTTTTCACCTATTATATTATTTAGTGGGATCTTCTAGTAGGTGACGTGGGAGCACACAAATTCAAGATGCCTGGAATCATGAAACTCAGATTATGGTGGATTCCAATTGTCAAAATCCAATGGTAGGTAAAAATTCTAAAGAGTGTATAAGTATCGTGGTCACTTTATCTAAATATCAGGATATCGTTCTGATGGAACCGGTCACATGGAGACATATCAGTGCTGACATAAAGGATAGGGCATGAGCCCAAATATGGGTACATAAATTTTATAAATTTATATTTATATTAGTAATGTATTTATATGACATAACATATTCATTGGAGAGTTGATTTAACTTTCCTAATGGTGAATCTTTTAATATTCTAGGTTGAGTGAACTTGGAGAGTATTGGCGGTCATACAAGTATTAGTTACATATTGGTTGGAGGAGTAGAGTGGGTACTGAGTTAGAGGGTGTACCCACAAACCCTGACTATGCAAAAAGTAAATATCAGAAAATGATCACACATTGGAAGACTGGACAATATAATGTACTACCAATCTTTAATGGGTTTTATATAAAATTTAATTTTTATTACTTGCATTGTTTTTTCGTTTCTTAGGAAGTGTCAGCGAAAAAAAAACATAGAGAAAATGACATATCTACAAACATTGGGCTGCACTAAAATGCCCGAGCATGAGAAGCTGCTGGTACGTTAATCTGAATTAAAATAATTTCCTTATTTATAACATTTCATCATAACTTATTCATCCCTTCCCTTGGATAGTCCATGTATCCTAGAAAACATGTCTTATACTAGTATAAGGCTTGCCTATTTTTCCTAAACATGTTGTATATTGCCTTGAAACCCACTTCAGAAAACCATTTCAGAAAACCACCAATCGGTTATGACTGTAATTTACCTCAATGTTTGTAAGACTTTGTTCCATATCACTTCAATACAATTTTTTAAATTTATCTAATATGTTTTTAATCCAGATTTTTTCATTTCTCATATGTAGCAAGATTTATTGGGAGTTGAAGGTCTTGTACCTCATGCCAAATTATTCTTCTTAAGTAGGAAAAAAAAGAAGGAACTATAGCTAATTCCCAAACACAAGATAAAATTGTAAGTTTGTTTATTTTAATTTCAAAAATTTATACTAAATTCATAATTAAATATGTTTATAATTTCAACAGTCTTCCATGGAGGACATGGATTAGAAGGAAGCTGACAACATATGTCCAAATGATCATTTGAGTTTGGTGTTATGTGTGGAGCATCCAAGAAGAATCTTTTTCCGACTAGGAAAAATCATTGTGACCTATAGGTATTGGTCATCATTGGAATCCTCTAAATCCTCTAAGGCCTTTGAATTGGAAATAGTGTGTGATGAATTAGTAGCAACAAAGAAAATAGTATTCTAGGTGTGTGAAAAAAGTAATCTAATGAATGGACATTTCATAAAAGTAATGTCAGTTTTGAATCAGTCAGTACCATCATAGGTTGATGCCACTTTTCATTCATTTATGGCATCAATGCACTCTTTAAATAATGTCTTGAGTGATTCCAATTAGGGTCCTAGCGGTGATGATGTTGTTGGTGATAGAGCTGGTGAGGATGTTGTTGATGCTGTTATTGGTGATGAGATTGATGATGATGATGTTGATGGTGCAGTTGGGGATGGTATTACTGATGATTTTGCTATCGATGTTTCTGCTGATGATGATGATGCTGGACATGGGGATGATGATGATGGCGATGGGGGGGATATTAATCCCTTCCATTTTTGACATAGCCGAGAGACTTTTATTGTTGTTTAATGTTTTTATTGGTGGACTGCTTGTATGTGAATTTTATTTTGCAATGAAATGAATTTTTGATTATTTTCTCATAAGGGGTGTTATTTAATAATTCATTAGGTAATTTTCAAATGCCATATATTTTTTTATGGTTTGGTGTGTTTATTATTATATCACCATCTAATCTTGGACATATGAGTAGAGGGGAGGCATGTGATGGGGGTTGTATTGGAGGCATAGGGGGATACAATAGAGGGCTAGGAAGGGGCTAGGAGGGGAAGGTTGAGAGGGGGGACATGGAGGGCTTGGAGGGGAGGGGGTGCATTGACTTCATGTCACTTTCATATACTCAGTATGCAGAGGATGTTCATCAGGCGAGTATGACTATGTCCTCCACTTTGAAGTAGAAGAGCTCATCTATTAAAGGCGTTGAGAAGGTTTAGATTCTTATGATATTTTGAATTAAATGTAAAGGCACTGATTTTTAATTCTGGGAGTGATTTATATTTTTTATGTTTGGATTCATTCTAAACAGTGGCCTTAAGAAGCTAATGCAGTTGCTTTTGAGGAAATACCTCAAACCATGGAAATAAAATGTTGTGTTAATGTGATCAGGACTTTGATTTATCTACAAGGAAATGAAACTAACCCACTCTCATTTCCACTTTCCATGTTGAGTCATCTATTTATGATTATATTGTTACACAGTTCAGTCATGACACCAAAAACTAAAACACTTTCCCTATGTATTTTAATTTCATAAAAAACTGTATGCCTTGGAATGTCAAAAAATCTCATCGTTCATTGGTATAAAGTTAATATGTGGGAGGAGGAGGGTCTGGGCAAGGGGAGGGGAGGAGGAGGGACTGGGTAGGGGGAGCTGGGTATGAGGGAGGGGGAAGGGGGAGGGGATGTGTAGGTGGGATTTGGGCATGAGGGAGGAGCTGGGTAGGGGGAGCTGGGCATGAGGGAGGTGGAGGGGAGGGTGTGGGCCGGGGGAGCTAAGCAAGAGGGAGGGGGAGGGGAGGGGGTGGGTATGAGGGGAAGGTGCGTATGGGGGATTATTGGGAGGGGCTGGGCAGGGGGGAGCTGGGCATGAGGGAGGGGCTGGGTAGGGGCAGTGGGAGGGGGAGGGGTAGCGGAATTTACTGGGGAGGGGTGAGATGGGGAGCTGATTTTTTAATATCGATAACAGGAAAAATCATTGAATATTGAAAACATTTTATATTTATGGGGGATACATTATATTTATATAAATTATTGAATGACATTGTGATATATGTTTGTGTATTTTATTTCATGTGTTTTTATCCAAAATGTTTTCTAAATAATTAATTGTACTTTACTGATTGGTATGTGATCTGACAGTTATATGAATATTCAGAATTGACTAACTGATTTAGATGTTACATATACTATTTTGAGTTTTTAGCTTTCCTTTCTCTAGTTTAATAATGTGAATTTTTTGTTTTAGGAAAACTCCAAACACAGATGAAAAACCATGTTCATTGGAATCCAGATTCATGTTTTACTCCAACTTTTTTATTTTAATATTCAGTTGTAGATTGGTGTATGTTTTGGATACATTGACATGTCATCTCATATTAAAAGGCTCAGGATGTAATTCAGAAATCATGGATCATGGTTTATATTCAGGAGTTATGCACCCTTATGATTTTTCTTGATTTTTTAATCTCTTAACACGAGAAAGTCTTGAATATTGATAACATTATATATTTATGGTGGATATGTTGTATACATATCAATGGTTTAATGACATTGCAATAAGTATTTTTGTATTTTATTTCATGTGTTTTTTATCCAAAAAGATTCTCTAAATATTCCATTCTACTTTACTGAGCAGGGGGTAGGGGCTGGGCAGGGGGATGGGGAGGGGGAGGGGGAGGGGCTCGACAGGTGGGGAGGGGGGGGGGGGTGCTGGGTAGTGGGGAGAGAGGGGGAGGGGCTAAGCAGGGGGAGGGGGTGGGGCCGGGGGTGGAGCCGGACAGTGGGGAGGGCGGGGGAGGGGGAGGAGATGGGTAGTGGGGAGGAAGGTGGAGGGGCTGGGAAGGAGAAACATTCCATGTAATTAGGAAAAGTATAAACCAAGTGGACCAAGGAAGATGGGCTATGAGGTTTATTCCTGTTAAAATTCATTAACCCCATTGTACACATTGTGTACAACTAATCCCTAAATCTCTATTGCCTAATTTTCACTGTAATTTCCAAATTGGACTTGTGAGTACCACATTCTAATAATTTTTAAACATAGATAATATTGGTCAGATCCGATCGCTTTTAGAGTCCATTTAAATGGGGTTTTTATTTTTGAATGTTTTGTTGGATATTTTCTGTATATTTTGGTTTTAGATTCTTCATGGTGTTGGTTTGTGAGATTCAATTCATGTGATAGGGTGTGAGCTCATTATTTCGAAATTCCATGTGGATTCCAACTAGTTTTGTTTAATGTTCAATTGGATGGATCATTGTAAGAGAGATCTAGTAGTTTCAATGAGGAGATCATTTTTTTACATTGTGTATTGGGACTATTTGCTCGGTATTAGAGATATTGAGGTTTAACTCTTGTGTTTGGGGACCACATATATTAGAGTGTTTTAGAAGGAATGACTTCTTTTGATGGAGGTCACTATCAGGTACCATTATACTACTCATGTGATTTTTAGGTACTCTTGAGGATGCCATTGTTGGATAGTTTCTGATAAAGTGATTATTGGTTTTCATAAAAGGCTATAAGAATTCATGTATTTATATTCCAGTTGATGAAACAGAAGAAATATAATGAGAATATTTATTACATCAAAATAACACTTTTTGGAAGATTCCAAAAGGGCATTACATTATTATAAAGATAATAACTATGATGATGTTGAGCTAAAAATTAAACTATAAATATTCATGGAAGGAATGTTCATGATTCAAGATGAGATTTTAGGATTAGTTAAATATACCTGATGTTGAATTTTTCAGAGCATTGACAAAGTCAAATACCAATATATTTGGAAGATAGTAAATTAGTCAATTCATGAGGTAGTCAGAATTTGAAATTAAAGCTCATACATTCCTACATCTATAATAGGAATATATCATATATAAAGGGGGGACATCACATGAGTTAAATATATGAAAAGGAGGGAATATTGAGAATGAGATATTGAGAGTTACTAAGAAAAATAGTTGAAGAAGGGGATTTCATGATCTATATTCATCAATAGTGCATTTCGGTCAAAGGAGGTATGAAGAACAAGAAGAATAGAGTTTCTTAAGAAGAAGAACTAGAAGGCCAACATTTAGGATGATGTTCCATCATGTTGAAAATTGAGTAGATCGAAATCATCCCAGATTGAGAGGAAGTTTCAAGACAAGTATACCTTTCTCAATAGATGTCAATGATCTCTAAGTAGTTAGACACAAGATATACTGATCCAACATTATTGTTGAGGAATTTGATTTAAAAAAGCCTATTTTTCTACACAAGATAAACTCTAAAAAGGAGCTTGTGGATATTGTATATAAACAGTTGTAGGGGGCTTTAATATTGGGTTTATAACCAATCACTGAAGGAGTTTTAAATTGTGGTGTATAATTACTTATTTAATAAAGGATAGGGTGTATAAGCATTTGATGTATTTTCATAGTTATGGTGTATAACCAATTAGTATTGATATTATTAGAGTATCCATGTTGTCTCATATATCCAACATGGAATGTTGGATTTTCACTTTACTTTGTAAACCATCTTGGTCCGGTATTGCAATTTCATTTTCATATGTATGATGTAAGGATGATATTTTTATATAGAGAGGATCATGTATTTAACTGTACATAGAGTGGATGGACACTTCTAGATTACCTATTTAGATATTGCGGATTAGGTTGGATTATCGAACATCTAGTTTGACATGCCATATATATGTGCTAATAGATGTACAGAATGGTACAGAGGTGCAGCTGCTTGGCCTGGAGAACCTGTCTAGACCCATGGTTTGGTAAACCGTGGGTAAATATGGGGAGATATAAATCAGTATACCCATGGTTTTCAAACTATTGTTGTAGATGTGTACCCATATTTTCACAAACCGAGTGTAATATCAATTTCCCTTGGTCTATAACCATGGTTTTCAGAAAACCGTGGGTATAGACCTATTGCGATGGCACTACAGCACATGGTTTCTGAAACCGTGGGTACATCCTATACCCACCGTTTCAAGGGCTATACCAATGGTTTTAAACCATAGGTATAGGTGATATTTTTAGTATTGATGGGGTGTTAGGTTAACCACTTGTGCACCAAACATGTTATGTAATTAGATGAGAACATTACCAAATGTATTGGAGTTTTATCTAGGAACACCATTCATATGTATAAATTTATGTGTGAAACATAAATCATATATCATTATAAATTATTTAATCAATAACCTATATATAATGATAATTTGTTTAATATAAAAATCATTTAGTCCATAAGAGGTTAAAGGAAGGACCCTTTAATCATTTTTAACCCATGATATAAAAATGGGAGTTTCATACATGTAAATACATAATCAATGAAGTAAAATTAAATTTATATGAGTAATCATGGAAGAAAATATTACTAGGTATTCACAAAAAAAAGTGATGGCATGGAAATAAATAAATGTTTTCTTTAGTATAAAGGGTATACACAATTTTTAATGATAACCAGTTAACAATAGAGAAGGGAAGTATATCATTGATGGTGTATAATTTTTGGAGTAAAATAATGATTTTAAGTTCATTAAATCATAGAGACGTAAAATTAAAAAATCATACTATAAAGGAATTTGTTAAATAAAAATGAATAGGAAGAAAATCTCTTACATTAGATATTGCTTCCTAAGTTTGGTGGGGTGAATCATTGAGATCTTGGGGCTTACCCAAAGGTTATAATGAAATATTATGACATGGTGGGATGTGATAATGAGAATAGAACTAAATTATATATAATGGAGAGGTGCGTATTTATAGAAAAATCTAAAAAAATTCATTATCATTTACATAATTTAGACCTTGTAAATTTAGATTGTGGAAAATAAAAAACTATTGGTGTACCCTAGATTTTAGCTCATGGTTGTTGAAAATTAAGGCATGGTTTTTTATTTTATGAATGAGATAATTAAAATAAAATGATAAATATTACTTTGGACATGTGAAATTAATTATTCCAAACAATATATCTTATATAAACAATAATTTACATGTTATACATGGAGAAGTTATTTATTAGTTTAGAAAATATTTTTAATTTATTAAAATACATTTCATAATCGAATTACTTATTAATGGTGTTTGATTCTCTTATATTAATAATTTCAAAATTATAAAATAATTATGTAGTCATAAAACATACCAAAAAAAGAAAACAATATTTTTTAACCATTCATTGAAAAATTATGAATTTATGAAAATTCTCAAAAATTTCACCAAAACCAAATTTCAATATATTCATTAAAAATAAGTTTTTATTTACCAAAAAAATATTATTACGTATTATAAAATGTTATCTGGAACAAAAACATATTCTTTCTATAAAATCCTATTTTAAAGGGAAATAAAATTTTTTTCACTTTAATAAATTTTGAATTTTATAATATAATATGTATTGATTCATAATAGTATGTCGATATATAATATGATATTTAAAATATAATTATTATACTATAAAATTTACTTTAAAATTGGTATTTTACTATTCGATTGGGTATTATTACTATTCTAATGTTTATATAAGAGTCATATCACAATAGTCATATAAGAGTAAGGAAATAGTCAGATCCTAATAGAAAAATTTCCCTTTATACTTTATATGTACTCCAAAATTTTATTACTTCATCATTTTCAACTCACATAATATGTTTTAAAACATCCTGTGATCTTGTCTATCACATTCCTAACACATATCTTACATTTAAAATTCTTTTTTACAAGAGTGACCTCGATGGAAGAATTCTTGCCAGTAGAGTTTTCCATTTTTTTCACTATTCCTTGGTGTCTATCATCCTGTACTATTATTTTATATTGTACAAAATTTTAATTCATGATTTTAATGTTATTATGAAATGGAATTGTTTTTATATGTTTTTTAATAGTAAAACATAGTAAAATAATAATTGGTAAACATGAGTACATTTATTAATAGTTATAAATTTTTTCCATTACATTATAAGTAATTTAAAATATCCTAAATTCAATTTATATCTTTTTCTCTTTTATTATTATAGGTATTTTATATGCTTCTTATTTATTGAGAATAATTAATCAACACATTTCAATGATTACTGATAAAGACTTTATTTTTTAAGCTTATCCTTTAACTTCCTTTTAATTATGCAATTAATCTCTATGTTCTACTCTTTTTTCTCTGTAAATGACACCCATGAATAACCAAAATGATGTTTTCCATTCTTCTTTTTGCAGCCTCCATATTTATACACTTGTATACTACTCATGATATCACTATGGAAACCATTCTTTTTATATGGGTTTATTTCATAGTTATTATTTATAATTGTTCCCTTTTTATGTAGAATGCATGATTATGAGTATATTAAGATATGACTGGTGGTACAACAATTATAAAAACCTCCAATTTATTGGGAATTATTTTATATCTCATGAAATTATTATAAATGAACTTGATGTTAACTTTTTTCACATTCTATGTGGTGTGCATATATATATTTTATTTTTTTAACAAGAATATAGCTTTGTTCACATTATATATGTGGGTATGATGTAGTTTTATTTGTGCAAAAAGTTATAATACTTCATTATTATCCCTGTTCTATATTCCATTCCTCATTAAAATGATTTCGATATAATTATATTAATTATTATAGACTTATAATATGATGTTAATAATTATTATACCCATCTATGTACCGAAATTTATTAATTTCTCATGTCTTCACTATTTCTCATCCAATCTAGGGACATTTAGCTCACCCATTATTTGATTTATGTACCCATATGAATATATGTACTAAAAGAAATATGAAATACTTTATAGTGAAAATATGGAGGGATTTGAATAAGATTTAATGTTTTATATGTATTCTTGTTAAATGTACAAAACATTCCCAGTGAACTATAAATAAAAATTTTTGGAGTCATATAATTATATATTTGTAATTAAAATGGTGTAATAATCATGTATATAAGAAATAAATCACTATTACGGGCCTCAGGATCACTCATCGATTCCTAGAGTATGGAAACCGGTGATGAGAGTTAAAATAATCAATTGAGTAATGATTTAAACAAAAAATAATAACATATCATAAATTAATGTAATTTGATGATATTTTATTAAAATGGAAAGGATAATCAACATGATTTGGAAAAGAATTGACTTTATCAAACCAATACAAATAGAAGAAAATATGCAGACAGAGATATGATAATGTGACTCAATCTTCAAGTCACTAAACAACCCCTTTTATATCTCTATGATGGGTCTATGGCTCACAAAAAAAATTATGAGTGATGGATTCCTTTTTTCAATTTCATTTCCCAGGACATATACAATTACTATAAAATTTTGAGAATTTTGTTTGTATACAATTATAAGGATTTATATAATAACCAAAAATATACCCAAGCATGAGTAATCCACCCATGCATTTATAATAAAAGTATTTGTAAAAAAATTAATGAAAAGTGATCAAGGTCATTAATAATAATCATATCGTTATTTAGATAAAAAATAGGGAAATTTTTTTTTATAGAAAATTGACCACTGGATTAAAAAATTGTATAAGATATAAACTAATATTTAAATGATAACCAAACTACATACCTTGAAGTCATAATGAAAAACTATGTATCAAAAAATATAATGTATGAAAAATTAATCCCTAATAAATAAATTATAATATCAACACCGAGTTTTATGAGCATTAATACTCATAAAGAAATGAAGTAGCTAGAATTTTAATTCCTACCATCATAGATCATCAGTGTATCAGTTCAATTATATTGATAATGTTGTCACTCAACCATACAACCACATTCAAATCCCATTCAAACCACAAAACTCACATTTATAAGAGTATTGATTCAGTCCATATGACCTTAGTTAGAGGCCATTTTCACACTCCAAATAACATAATCATCCTGGTTTCAAATAATAACAACACACCAATGGAAATATGAGAACTTGTACTTTAAGACAAATTTAAACCCCTTTTCCAAGATCAATCCCAAAACCAAAATATTGACAATTAAAATGAGGGAAATAATATTTAAAAAATTATTTAAAATGATTTCCAAAAAATAACTCACTCATAGAAAACTATTTATCAAACCAATTGAAAGCATATCAAATTTTTTTATAAAAATATCTCATTTGATAAAAAATAGTTTGATATCAAAACCATCATTAATATATGAATTGGGATTTCTAAAAAAATAATGATTCAAATCCAACATTTTGAGATTTATCAAATATAATATACAATAATAATTATTTAAATATCCAACCACAATTCATGTAAATAATAAGTCATGTTTTAGAATAGTTTAGAGTCCCCTACTTAGATTCACTTTCCAATAAATTTCCCCCAATAATCAATAGGATGATCCTTATAGGTTGAACTACCTATCCAAATAACTAATATTCATTTGCAAATAATCATTTATAAATCCAGGAGAAAAATTATCTTCTATTGAAAATTCAGTATGGAAAGAGAATATTTTGATTAGACCCTGCTCAATTGAGGCACATCCTATGTTATTTGAAATGTTTCCCATTTGATTTATTATATGAATGTGTTAATCCTATAAAGAGTTGAATTACCCTCTTTATAATTATCATGACCCAATATAAATATCTATTGCAATGGTTTATAAGAAAAGGTTGTTGAAGTAGAGTCATCTAGTGTGTGGAAAAACACAAGTGCCATTTTTTATGGTACATGAAAAATTTCATAAATTCATTGCTACATACAAAAATATACGTAGATCAAAATAATTGGTTTTATGTCATGAATAAATCGATAAACAAATTGAATTTATTTTAAAAAAATTTTGAAAAAAATAATATAACAAACCTCAATGTTTCGACCAATCTTATAATCCTTTTATTCACTATTCCTTCACCACTCATTTTCCATAGATAAATTTTACTGAAAGAAATTAATTAAGGAAAATCAGAGTGTATCAATGAGAGGTGTATAGAAAACAAATAAAAACCTTCTCAAAAAATTGTAACCTCTATTATAAAATAATTTTGGCATAAACTGTCTCTTAAAATTTGATTCAACACCCAATTCAACCATAAATTCATTACCCCCACACTATTATATAATTCCATCTATTATTAATTTCCTTTTCATAATAAACTTAACTAATTATCCAACAATTTATCTAATTTAATGTATTTGACTAATAATTATTCCAATGTATTGTCCCTAATTAATCCCTTAATTGAATTTCCCAAACCCCCATAATTCCCATTTGAATAACTCTATAATTCAACCCCCCAAAATATATTTCTTATATGATCATTAAAACTTATGTAAATTTCATTCCAATGAATTAAAATTACCAACATATAACCTAGTTTTAGTATCTCTATTATAATTTACATGATGTATCTCTTCAACCAACATTATATTTTAACTATAAAAAATCAGGCAACATCAAAAGTAACATTTTATAATTTAATTAAAACTTATTTTATTATAGTATATATCCCTAATACATACATTCATGAACTGTATTCATAATTTTTTTTAAATAATCTCTAAAATATATGTGTCACATTTTTAATATCCCAATCGAGCCCTTCTACCATTGGACTATAAATAAGTGTTCAATAAAATTACAATGATCGCAATGTATGTCTAGTGTCGTCTATTAGAAGTCTAGTGGTCACTGAATACCATTTTTTAAAATTAGGGTTTCTTATTCTTATATAAAAAAATTATTAACCCCCCCCCCCCAAGAGAGCCACCTTATGAATCATGTTAGGAAAACTACCCCTCCCTCATCCCTCTTTATTTTCGAACATACCTTCTCATATCTAATCTCTATAAATTGATTTTGGATGTATAAGTCATTATTGGAATTGGGTTTATTAGATAATGGTTTAGATAATATATTACATTTTTTTCATTATTTGATTTGTTTTATAGTCACAGAATAGATAAATACTATCTCATTCATTTTCTTTCATCAAAGATAAACCACATGGATCAATTCACTGCACAATCATCTTTATGGAAATATTTATCGACATTATGGATATATGATCATGTTTTTATCCTATTTTTATGACTTATTACATAAATATATATACAAAGGTTTTACCTAATCACAGTAATCCTTAAGAGGAGTATGCTACTCATTTGAAAATAATCTTAAAGAACATATTTAATATAATTTATCAAGAATTACACATATAGTATAGTTAACTCAAAATTATGATATTTTACCTAGTCTTATATGATTCTCAACTGGAGTTTCAATGACCAAAATATACCACATTTCTACGTGGGGTGAATTTGTTAGAAATTCATGAGTCTCGCACCAGGGCATGGGGAGAATCATGTGTGCTTGAAGAGTATTGTGAAATCAAACCCCTCTGGATATCCATTTTCTTTATTGAACTTGTTTCATTCACTATGGTATATAACCATATGGTTGGGACACCCAAAGAGGATAGTGTTGTCATACTGGTGAGAACTGGTGGGTAGATTTAAAAACATACACCTAGTTTGAGAACAATAGAACCATATTCAAACACCACAAATGTAACACCGTAGGGGTGTTTGTTGCACCATATGTTGTACAATGATCCCCATGGATGTCTGTGATGAGTATTGATTTTCATGGTAATTTGGGGTTCCTCTATTAACAAGGATTTTTTCCCACATTGGCTTGTGGGGAGGAGGAAATGTGATTGAAGAGTGTGGTTTCATCCAACCCAGTTCATGAGGTATTTTCATTATTTAATGGGTGTAATACAAATGGGATTTAAAATCATGCATATGGGATTACCAAAGTTCATATTGTTGTGGCATAATTTATCAGGACACGATCCTAATTCAACCAATAATTTTCTATTTTAGACTATAATTCAATTTGTTGCATTTCAACTATCTTTTCTAATTTAGTTTTTTAGAGAATTATATCATAACTCTTACATAAAAACCCCATACAATACATGTTGTACACTTCCTGTTACTATACATTTTTCAAGAATAATAAAATTATTAATTAATAAATTCTAGATTCATTGAAGGTAACATATTTATTTGGAAAACTGACATTATTAACTTTTCTACTCACCCATAATACATTTGAAAAAAATTAAATAATGAAATGACAATAAAAAATCATAGTAATTGATATAAAAATAATAAATAAACTCTATAGTCGATTTTAAAAACATGTGATCACAAAAGGGAGTTTTACTTTCGTATTATATGATTTGGGCTCAAAATAATCATTTAGATAAACATAAAATCAACATTACTGCCCAAAAATTTCCATGAAAGATATTATAAAAAACATAGAGGAAAAAATAATAATCATTATGGTTTCATATAAATTATGATAACCCAAGAAAAACATTTTCTTAAAAACGTACCCTTTTACTCTAAAATGGAATAATCCTTCCTTTATAAAGACCATTATCATACCTTTTGAAAATAATTTCCATGAAAAATCCATTAAAATCATAGAAAAGTCTGTTGTTTCCTTTATACATCATCTTCATTGAACCCTTTTAATAACCTTTAAAATTTTAATATCCATACAATCGACTCCCAACTGATTATTGGAAGAATAAATTCATTACCCAAAGAATTGGACCATTATCTTTGTGCACCCACTGAATAATCTATTCCGAGATCACCCATCATCATGAGATATATAAGGATCATCGTTCATCATAAACGTTCTAAAGGGACAATATCACGAATAAATCATTTCAATCTTGTTAATTTTCTTTATAAAAACCATGGAAAATTATTTTAAACTCATATGTAAAACAATTTCGAATATCAAAATACCCATTTTTTTTATAAACCCCCACATTAAAAAATAAAATTAATAGAACAAAAAGGAAAAAGGTTATTCATTTGGAGAAAACATGTAATATTATATAAGATTACAAAATAATGGTTATGATAGATGTAAAATTCATTGTCCCCATTTTCATTTAAATATAATATTCATGTTGTATTTTATAAAGAAAGTAAAAAAAATTCCATATAAAATACGTAAAAAAGATTCCATCTGAAAACATTTGGATGAAAGTAGAAATAGACAATGAATTTCATTTAATATTCATTATTGTCAATATAAATAAATCCACAAAAAAAATATGGATATGCAAGAAAAATATTTAGAAATTAAATCATTAAAATAATTAAAACATGGGTTTTCAAGTAAAACACTACATATATATAATCTAAAAATATTCATTTGTAAGAAGATTGTAAAAAAGTTATTTACGGTAATTAATTACCTTTATCATCAATCTAATCATAAATAAAGATTTTCTAGAATCATTTATATGAACATGAACACTCATGAAAGAGAGTTGTAAGGGAAAAATAAAAATTTGATTTTTTAAAATAAAGTCCCTTACCTCGACTCGGACTCATCATGTATATTATTTAACATACTGAATCATAAATTTGTGTCACTTATTTTCTTTCTTAACGATATATTTCATATCTATTATTTCCTTTACCATGACATTATGAATTACTTAATCAATTACATTCAAGTCAGATGTTTTGATGACATTCAGCTTATATATCCAAAATGACATCTATAGGTTTCCTTTGGTAAAAGTGTTCAATATTCCATTATATATAGAAAAATAATAAATAAATAAATATCATTATTAAATAAATATTATTATTTTAATAACAACTATGAGATATGTATATAAAAAATAACAAAATTATAATCATGGAGATGGTAGGTTATATATACGCATGAGTAATGATTCCATTTTCAACCATAATTATTGAAAGAAGGTAAGTATTATATTATCATTATAGAATCATAATCATATCCTGAACACCTCATTTTTTCTTTAAATATACTTATTTATATAATCAATGTGATTTGGTGATTAAAAATAAATCACATTGCTTCGGGGTGGTGGTCGTCCACACATACACACAAACTACATTATCATTTTTTAGAGAATAAAAATTTATAAAAATAGATGATATATCACTTCTAATCAAAAATAAATATCTCATTAATGTCATATATATATATATACAGAAAATACATTGTTATAAAAATTCGTAAGAGGCAGTAATGGAAAACAATTTATATAGGTTCGCATGGCGGTAGTTCTCTATATACATGAATTTTGATTTTGTTTCCCAATTGATGGAAGAGGAGATGGATATATGGCATTATGTCAAAATAAAATCATCATAGTATATAGAAGGGACTATTTTTTATTATTTTATCATGTTTAATGAAAGTATAACGGTGTTTGACGATGAAGTAAAATGAAAATGGTTGATTTGAATTATACATCTTCTTTATACAACCTCTTATGATTTACAAAAAAGACAACCCTAGATTGGTTTAGAGATCAAAAAAGTCCTCTAGGATGTGGGGAGGGTTATAAGAAATGGATTTGGATATGGACTGGCTGAATATGTTTTTTGATTTGTGAAGAAGAGGAGAGGAGGTTCCCCTTTATAAGAGGTGGGAGGGGAACTCATAGACTTTCATAAAACCTTAAATTAATATAAATAAATTTTCATATGAAAATGGATCTATATTGATAATATGTAAATATAAGATGATTATGAGTCTAAATACTGTCATAAAATTAATATTAAACAATTTTTTTGTGATGTTTTCACCCTTATCTTTTTATTTTAACTTGTGTTATCCCTTTTTGAATATTAATGCGGTATTAATGTTTTCACTAGGGGTAAAGAATGTTACTATAAAATGAAATTAAATGCATAAATGGAACATGGTTTATATTATGATCCATATCCCACTTACATGGATGATGATAAACATTTTAGTAATTTTATGTCATTTAATAAAATATTATTGATTATAAAATATCATTAATCATAATTTCGTCACTATTCCATTAATTTGATATTAAAAACATCATAATAATGATGCAATTATATTATAAACCTTTAAAAAACCCCAAATGTGTTATAATTATCTACCAAATTTGTGGAACATAATAATTCAGTTAAATTATATTACTTTAATATTTTTTTAAATAATTTATTTTTATTTTCCTATTAATTAAATAAATATAATATCATTTTTGCATAAGCATTTATCATAATTATATAATTTCTAGAAATTTAAATAAAATACCATCATGGAAAGAAAAATTAGTATACTCAAAATGACCATTATGAATCATTTAAAAGATTATTTTGTACATTTTTGAACACATGACATATATTTAAAACCCAGATGGTGACAATTTATCTTTTTCATTAATTAAAATATTATATAGGTCACTTTCTTTGAGAAGTGCCCCACAAACAAATAAAAATCTAATCTAAGATGATAATGGTACAAATAACTTCATCATGTTTTAAGTTGAATAATGGTTATCTTATTCCTTTATTTTATCCTAGGTGAACTAAATTTACCCTTTTACTGTAGTGTGAAATTTTTACTATTTTTACTATTTTATATAACAAAAAATTATTTTGACCTTGTTAAATAGTATTAATTGTGATGATTCCAAATATGAAATATATTTTACCAAATTAAATCTCTATAATTAGTAGAAATTCATTTTATTATTATCTCGTAATGCTTGACGAAAAACAGTTTTTCGAAAAAAAAGTCTTCTATTTCAAAATGATTATTTATATCAAGATAATGCATAAAGTTTTTTACTATGTAATTTATTAGAATATTTATAACCAAAGGAAACCTATATAAATTTAGGATCAAATTCAAACAAATATGGGGCATTTTTTATGAAAATACATCACAATTTTACAAAAATATGTAATTCTCAATATTCATTGATAGATCAATATTTGTAGAAAATATCCAAAAATTCATATAAGGATAGTTTTGAAATAATGATTTCAAAAATGATATCCTCTTTATCAAATAAAATTTTAAAAAATTCTAGATATTTATTATAATAATTTCCCATAAAAAGCAATTAAAGCATTTTTGAAGAATAATATGAGTTTATTAAAATTTGGCTAATTATTTACTATGAATATAAAAATACATTTATATTGAGTTGTTCCTTTTATGTTGCTATATTTTGATACACTTTTTCCACATAATTTCACTAATTTAGTTATATTTTCATTTATAATTTTTTTAATGTTTACAATTAATGATATTTTGGTTTTAAATAAATAAAATTACTAATTTCCTCTTCAATTTATGTATATTATGTTCTAATGACTATTTTTTTTCAATATACGATTTTATTATTTATTTTTTAATATTCGTTGAATATATTATATATGAATCATTGTTAATTTATTTCTATTAATTCATTTTTATTTTTTATTTATTTTTTCATTTAATTAATTAATTGGTTTTAAGTATTTAATTACATTACCTTAAATATTTAATATTTAGGGTAATTGTTTTTTAATATAATATTGTTAAGATTTCGAAGGGCACCAAACCGGAGAGGAAGAAGAGAGAATCTAGTCGATCTTTTTGAAGGTGAAACCAGGCCACTGTGTGGATAGCCAAATTTCCTCGGAGTTTCCATCAAAAGTTGTCACGAGGATGAAATCCGAGACCATTTCGAACAATAAATAGATCTGACTGAGTTTTCCATTATGGAAGATGATAGGTGCTAGAAACCTAGATGAAGATACCAAACCCACCAACACCATTTGAAGGAGAATTTTGTTGGAATTGCAAACAAAAACCATGAGTCAAAGCTGCCCGCATTGTTTCCTCTGGTGTCATTCATTACATGAAAAATTTGTTCTCTTCCGTGGGTCCACCTCCATTTATTTTCATTGAATGAATTTAATGTTCCGTATTTAAAATTTTGGTATTTTTGGTGTTTTTTTAATTTCTCAGCATTTAATGTTTTGATCTTTCCTTTTACCATCATAAATGATCTTCATTTAATGTATTGGTCATTCTTTGTACCAACATAAACGCTATGTATTTAATGTTGTGGGTCTATAAATTGATGTCATTGTAGTCTAAAATTATTATGAAATTAAAATATTAAAAGATATTTTGTTTTGTGTTCCCAAAATATTTATCCCAAATTTCTTGACTTGTATAGGCAACAAAATGGTATTAGAGGCCAGGGTACCAAGATCCTCCAATTTTGTTTAAGATGGCTGCAATCTAACTGCAAGTTCTAAAGCTGTCTAAAGGAAAATACGAAAGATGGTGCATCAAAATGAAGGCATTGTTCGAGTCACAAGAATTATGGGAGATTGTCACTGATCTGTACATTATAATATCTACAGAGGAAGAATCCTCCTTCACGAATAAAGAATAGACCGTCCTCAAAAATCCAAAAATAAAAGTTAGCAAGGAATTGTTCCTCCTCTATCAAGGGTTTGACGAATCAACATTTGAAAAGATTTCTGAAGCAACAATAAGAAAGAAACCTTGGGATACCCTTTCCACCATCTTCAAAGGTGTTGATCGGGTGAAGCGGGTGCGTCTTCAAACATTAAGAGCGGAGTTGGAAGAGGTGCACATGAAAAAAGGTGAGAGTATCTATGATTATTTCCCTAGATTAAGTGTTATTGTTATCAATTTGAAATGTAATGGTGAAAAAGTGGAGGAAATTCGAGTTATCAAAAAATCACTTCGATCTCTCACAACCAAGTTTGTTCATGGGGTTGTGGAAATTGAAGAATCAAGGTACTTGGAGAAATTGTCCATTGAAGAATGGATGGGTTCATTTCAAGTGCATGAGCAACGGATGAAAAAGAATACCGGATCAAGAATAGAGCATTCCTTGGAGTCCATGTTAACTCTAAAAGATTAAATGAATGCCCATATGCAACGAGGTGGTCATTATGGAAGTGGAATAGGGCATAGATATTATCTAAGCCATCAACTAGATCAAAACAATCATACCAGCTTTCGTAAAAGACAGAATGGTGGAGGTCGTTTCATGTGTGGTCATGGAATCACAAAAAACATTTAATGCCACAATAGTAAGAAATTTTTCCATTAGGCTTCTGATTGTTGGAGAAAAGTGGATCATGATGAATGATCCAACTATGCTGAAACATATCATCATGAAGAAGAAGGTCCCACACTCTTCCTCACACAAGAAAAGTAATGTGAATGCCTCGATATGTTGTATCTCGACACGAGGGCAAGAAACCACATGAGTGGTAACAATGGAACTGTTTTAGGAACTCACAAAATAATTTCTTGGTGACGTGAGCTTTGGCGACTCATCAAAGGTACATGTGATTGGAAAAGTTTAAATCAAAATCTATCAGAAAAATGGTAAGCCATATTACATCTCTAATGTCTATTACGTACCAAAAATGGAAAACAATATCATTAGCCTTGGTCAACTTCTTGAGAAGGGATATGCTATACACATGAAAAATTCTTTTTTTCATAAGAGATGCTCACAAGAGACTTGTTTCTCTAGTACAAATGGATAAGAATCACATGTTTCTGCTACGTATTAACACAACGTCTGAGGAGTGTCTCATGGGACTCATGAAGAATGACTCATGGAGATGGCATCTATGATTTGGAAAACTTCATTTTAGCGGTCTTAAAATTTTATCCTCATAATGCATGTTGCATGGATTACTGAGGATTGATGTTCCAAATCATGTGTGTGAGGCATGTACACTCCGCAAGCAACAAAAGAACTTCTTCCAAAATTGAGTGTCTTAAATAGAAAATGAACCACTTAATTTAGTTCACAATAATATCTACAGACCTCTTGAAACGCCCTCACATGGAGGTAATAGGTATTTTATTACCATCATGAATGATTTTAGTTGGAAACTCTGGGTGTATTTAATCAAAGAAAAATCATCTACAATTATGATAATTAAAATATTCAATGCTCGCGTTGATGCAGAATGTGGTTATCGAATAAAAGTTCTCATATCTGACTGAGGTGGAGAATACACATCAAATGCATTTCATGACTTTTTAAGGGAACAAGGCATCAAGAAACAATATACTACTACCTACATGCCATAGTAGAATGGAAATGTAGAAACGAAGAACCGCACCATCCTCGACGTGACAAGGACCATGATGAAAGAGAAATGCTTTCCAAAGAACTTCTGGGTGGATGAAGTGGCATGTACTGTCTATCTGCTCAATCGGTTCCCAACCAAGAGCATCAAAAAACATGAAAACACAAGAGGCATAGAGTGGCTACAAACCGAACGTAGAAAACCTATGAATCTTTTGTTGTGTTTCCTACACTAATGTTATAGAAGCGAGAAGAAGGATGTTTGATGATCGTGGTTGAAAGCACATCTTCATTGGCAACAATGAGGAGTCTAAATCCTATAAGATATATAATCAACTAACCAATAAATTAGTGGTGAGTATAGATGTGTTATTTATTGAGGAATAAGCATGTAAATGGAATGATGAAGAACCAAAAAAAGATATTCTAGTTGAAATATATGATCCTGCAGAAAGGCATAATCAACAGGAGAAAATGCCATCAACTCCTTCCCCAGGAACATCATCAGTACACATGAGTGCAAGAGGACATTCCATCACTCCTAAAAGGACTCCATCATGTCAAAAATGTTCATGGTCATCCTCACTCATGGTGCCCATGAAAATGAAAAGTGTAAGGGACATTTATGAGTAAACCAAATAGGTAAATATTTTTGGCCTGTATGCAGATCATGAGCCTATGACTTTTCTAGATTCCATAAGGGAAGAATGTTGGAGAATTTATATGGGAGAATAAATTCATGCCATTGAGAAAAATTACACATGGGAGCTGACCACACTTCATAATAGACAGAAAAATATTGGTCTTAAATGGGTGTACAAGGTCAAGAGAAATGATGATGGTGAAATCGATCGCTATAGGGAAAGGCTCATAGAAAAGGGGTACAAAAAAAGTATGAGGGTGACTATGAAGAAGTATTTTCTCCTGTTGCTCACCTTAACACTGTGAGAATGATTATCTCCCTTATCATTCATCACAGTTTGATGACCTACCAATTGGATGTGAATTATGCATTCTTGAATGGATTTCTAGTGGAAGAGGTCTATGATGACCAGCCTAAAATCATTGTTATGAAAGGGGAGGAAGACAATGTGTATCGACCGAAGAATGCCCTTTATGGGTTGAAGTAGGTTCCTCGAGCTTGGAATGAATTAATTTATAACTATATTCAAGAGAACAGCTTCACCAAATGTCCACATGAGCATGAAGTTTACATCAAGAAGAATGATCATGGTGATATACTCATTGCATGCTTGCATGTTGATGATTTGCTATTTACAAGGAATAAACAATAGATATTCGATGACTTCAAGGAGGATATGTTCAATGAGTTTGAGATGACCGAAGGAGGTCTCATGTCCTTCTTTCTGGGAATATAAGTATAACAACAACATGGAGGCATCTATATTTCTCAGATGAGATATGATAAGGATTTGCTAGAAAAATTCAAGATTTCCAATTGTAATGCTGTAAACACACCTCTAGAAATGAGAATTAAACTAAAAAAAGATGGAGATTGAAGAAATGTTGAATCAACTCTATTAAAGAGTTTAATTAGAAGCCTGGGGTATCTAACAATCACAAGGCTTGATATTTTCTATAGTGTTGGGCTTTTAAGTAGGTACATGGAAACACCAAAAGAGTCACATTTTCTAGCGGAAAAGAGTATCCTTAGGTATGTTAAAGGAAAAAATGGATTTTGGTCTCTTTTTTCTATACAATGAAGAACAAAACCTTCATGTATACTCATACAGTGACTGGGGAGGTGACCAAGATGAATGAAAATGCATCACTGGGTATGTATTTTTTCTTGGATCGACTGCATTCATGTGGAATTCGAGGAATCAAATTGTGGTCGCCTTGTCTAGATGTGAAGCAGAGTACATGGCAGCTTCATCCACTATTTCTGAAGGAATCTGGTTGAGAAATGTACTAAAGGAGATTAGGCATCCTCAAGATGGATCCATAGTGATATATATGGATAACAAGTTGATAATTGAACATTCCAAAAATCCAGAGCAGCATAGAGGTAGTAAACAAATTGATAAATGATTCCATTTTTTGAGAGATCATGTGAAGTAGAAAATGATAAAATTGGAATATTTTCATACTATAGAATAGGTGGTGGATATTTTCACAAATACATTACCAACAGATGTATTCAAAAAACTCAAAACGATACTCAGAATGAAGCTGGTTTGGGTTTAATGTTGAGTGTTGGAATTGAAAACAAAAACCACGAGTCAAAGCTGCCCACATTGTTTCCACTGGCATCTTTTATAACATGAACATTTTTTCTCTTTCATTAGTCCTCCTCCATTTATTTTCATTGAATGAATTTAGTGATCCGTATTTAAAATTTTGGTATTTTTTTATCATCATAAATTCTCTTCATTTAATGATTTGGTCTTTCCTTGTACCCTCATAATTGCTCTATATTTATTTTTTTGGTCTTTATTTGTTCCAACAACAATGCTCTGCATTTAATGTTGTGGGTCATGTTAGACAATACTTGCATCATCAAGACCTAACATTTTCTTGAATTTCAGTACATCAATCATCACATTATAAAGGTTACTACATTGAATCTGTCGATCCAAGGTCTTCATATAGAATCACATAATCTTGTTTCCTTTAATAAAGGAAGCTCACTCAAAAACATCTCTATGCATATTGAGATAATCTTATATAAAAATTATTGAAAAAATTAATATTTATGGGAAATTCAGATGAGTGGGATTTTCTATCATATTTTTTATTTATTTGAAATGTGGAAAATGTTTTTTTAATAATGAAAAAAATAAATTGATTTAGATTGTGTATATGGATAAAATTTACATTGGATAGAATATAACCTAATAAATTATAAATCATATATGTTTAGTATTTAATAAATTATGAAAATTTTATATTATACATGTTTATAATTTAATGGTAGATTTATATGGGTAGATTGATGTGATAAGGTAAATATTTAATTTTGGTAATTGAAAATTAACTATTCATAATTAATTTTTTATGAGTTGATTTTATATATCATGAGTAATTATTTATGATTATGGATAAAAATATGAATGTTATATTAATTAATCTTTTATATGATGGGTTGATTTCATATATTGTGTTTCCATTTTTGTTGAAAATTATTTCTACATGTGGGTTAAATATGTTTTCTATTTGAGAAAAATGTTTTATAAATGAAATTTTTTTATTAACATGATTGGATTAAAGTATGATATATAATATATAAGGTTTCTAACATAGTGTTATAATATAGTAATACGGTATTAATATATGTGAGGTTCTTTTCATAGTTGGTAATGTCATTCATATGTTATTGTGATATAATCGGTACTTGTTTAGGTAAGACATGACATCAATATGTTATTGAGATGAATGGGGTGACCAATATAAAACTTTATGAAATTTATATATTATTTCTCTCTAAAATGACCATATAATATTCTATAAATGCTTTAATCCAGTAGTTTAGTTATTTGATATTCCCTATTTTAATTTAATTTGACTTCACCTTTAGATATTCCTATGACATGGTCACTCCCTCTGTTTACTTATGGAATGCTATTCAATGTATCAGAACATTTATGTCCTAATGTTTATGTAATGGTTTTTATTCCCTCCTTGTGGTCCACAACATTTTTTTATTAATATATATAATTCTGATAATGTTATTAATTAATTTTAATATACGATGGTTTATAATTTTTATCAAGATTTATTTGTATATTTTATTATATTACACATGAAAAACACATGAAAACATAAATTTCACTATAGTATCTTGATCAGGGTCATTTGAGGAAATCCTACCAAGTCATTATAAAAATATCACCAAGGAAAATGTTAAAATAGCAATGTTCCCACTGAATAATTTTTTTGGTTTTACATATTATATTTTAGATTCAAGGGATTAATATCAAGGTTTTTTAGAGTTCAAAAACATAGTAGATATGTAATTGTCATGTTTTTTGTTCAATATGAAATGTTTCACATTTTTTATTTCTATTTTGACCAAGTAGTAATTGTTTCTTATTATAGATATGCATTTTTGTATTAATACATTATTATTATTTCATATATATGTGATTTATTTTTTAATGGGATATAATTTTAGAGTCCTAGTTATGGATCACATTATTTTATTTGTTGGTGTGTTCAAGATTTTTTTCTTTATAGATAGGTCATACTAATCTTACAAAAAAATTACATTCATATTTATTTTATTTTGATCTATTTTGAACTTTTATTTTTATTTTATTCATGTTATTTTACTAATGACCAAAATTATTTAGAGGGACAACATTCTAGTAATGATAATTTGTTTACCTTGAAGACTAGTCATTATGCAATGGAAACAAGGGAAGTACACTAGAGATTATCAGTGGTATGAATTATGGGACTCCTAGTTTTGGAGTAAATTAGAGCTTCATATATAGTAATATAGATATGAAATTTTATTACATTATAGGTAAAATTAAAATATTTTTAATCAATATAATTTTTGTTAAGTATAATTTTTTTAGATATATCTTAAAAAATAATGATGGTTTAACACATCTTTTTATTTATTTGGATTAGTAATTTTATTTTATTTTCTCTCTTATATCTCAAGTGAGGGATAACATTGTAAGGTTACATACATAACAAATGTAGTAATACACAAAATATGTGTTCCTAAATGTGGTTTAAATTCCCATTCAACAATAAAAATATATAATTTATATTGGATAGAAATATTTCGACCATATCACATGTATGGTTCATTAATTCCCCTTATCAGCCCCATTTCATGTGTGAAAAAGTAGGGTATAATTTCTTCTTTTCAAAAATTTCAATTGTGTCTTCTACCGCAATTATAAAAGGAAACCCCTTATCCTATTATATTTAAACTTAAAGATATATTTTTTTCATCCAATATCTACCCGAATCAGTTATTTACATCTATCCCCATCACATAGATTCACTTTTCTTGTCATAAAAATATTCTATGAAGGCTTTAGGAATAAACCAAAAATAGTTTCTCCAAATAATAGGTATATTTTTTATCCATGAATATTTGTTTTATTTCATCCTTTACCTCATTAAAATATTTTAAAATAATGATAAAATACTAAAAATGGTAATTTCCACATAATGAGATGTTATTATGTCAATTTCATAAGAAATATCCATATCTTTTTAAATCAATTGTGAAAGACAACAGTCGGTCTTGAGTAAAGTGGACTACCACCTCATGATTCTAGGTAATTCATTATCCATCACCATCTCTAACATATTTCTATAATTTTAGATTTAACATATTTATATTATTTTTAAGAAAATGTTTTACATTCAACATTATAATATCATATCAAACTTCTTACCTAGTTACCTGTTAGAAAATGATAACATCGCTCAAGCATATGTGTGGATTACCACATCCACGAAGTGATGTGATTAATTTTTCATATTATGTATACATGGGTAGTGATAATGGTAGATTTAATGAATATAAATTAATTATAAGATATATTACTAAGTATATAAAGATTATATATTACTTACCTTTCTCCTCGTCTGTCTCTTTAAAAAAACATAGTTCATATGTAAATACGACCCATATCTTCATTAAAGGTGTAAATAATTTTTCTATATCTAACTTTTATATACTATAATAAATTCTTATATAATGAATATATATGATATTTATATCAAATTTTACATTATAGATTTAACATAACCCTAATCAATGTACAAGGTCCAAACCTACCAAACCATAACATATATCAAAAATGATGAAATTATTACCTGAAGGAGTTATTTTAACAAATAATTGTTAATAAACTAGTGATAAAATATTATAAGTAAATAATATAAGGTGTGATATATGTGATTATTTTTTTATAATAGATTTATAATAAATATATATTTTTTATATTGTAGGTTTGAACATGTATGAATGATTTCAGACCTGAGCTAAGGGTTTTTTTTCATAATTTTACTTCTATGAGACATATTCCATATTCACCACTTATTCCTTTTTGTGGTGTATGATCATAAAAATTGATATGTTACAACATAAATATCTTTATATCCATTATATTAATGTTTAATTTTTTTATTTTA
Organism: Viscum album; assembly: GCA_963277665.1. Taxonomy (NCBI): domain Eukaryota; kingdom Viridiplantae; phylum Streptophyta; class Magnoliopsida; order Santalales; family Viscaceae; genus Viscum; species Viscum album. The sequence continues at coordinate 2,059,555,433 of OY728126.1, read as the reverse complement.
CGGGGTATTATGATACAAAAGTTACTAAAGTTGTAATGTTTTATTTCATAATCTCATTATTATTTGGGATTGATTATATTAAAGTTTCCATTGGGGGAATTTTTAGATATTACTATATTAAATCAAATATATTTTATTATCCATTAGTTATTTTTTGATTTTATAAATTTCCACTCATTTTTCTCTCTTTAAAAACTTAGTAGTCAAAAATGATTTTTATAAAGAAAACCTAACTTTATATATCTATTTGATCAATAACCTTATCTTTTCCAGGTCAATTTTTTCTAAAAAGATAGTGACTATTTTTTATAAGTTCCAAATATTGTATAAATTAAATTATATACATGTCTTAATTTAAAAATGGTTTTATTGGAATATTTTATTCATTTTCTAATGATGGAACTTTTTACATTTTACTAAAAATATAAATAGAATCATTATTTTATTATAGAAGTCACGAACAAAATTTTCTATAGTCATGAACACTCAATTATTTGAGTATTTACTTATAATATTCCATGATTATTTTAAAATAATTTTTCCCTTATTATACTATAATTTTTTTTTAAAAAATAGATCATAAAATTGAAATGAATATTTTCCTCAAAAAATTGTTAATGATAATATTATGATATTTTTATTCCTAAATGACCGAAAACCTTATTTTTCATATTTTTCACTAGTTATATATAGTAATTATACCATTATTATTAACCCTTCAGATGGTTTATGGTTAGTTTTACTAGGATATACTATTTTGATACCATTTTCCATAGTAATTTTTATGGTTTATGATTTTTATTAATTTATTGAGGAAAGTATTAAAAGTCATATGATAGTTTTCCAAAATTTATAGTTAGGTTTATTATGTTTATTGTTTGACGGAATTATGAAAATTTATTATTTCAGTTTTCAATATAATTTTTTACGTTTATTATTTTTCTCCCCTTTCATATAAGGAATGAGTTGGTCTTACTAAGTGATGGGAAGAGCCTAAATTAGTCCCTCAATGCATTGATAGGTCTCACAAGAGAAACTAACCTAGGAATTTGACTAATAATCTTCCCATTTATATAATATTACATGGAATGAGGACCTAAAAATATAGTGATGATATTCAAAATTATTAATTATATTATTATGAGAATAGTAGTTGGTGTCCATTTGATTATTCAATTAGTTAAAATATCCATGGATATGTTTCAAGCTAATGTGATTATTTTGACCATCATCTATTTTAGACATATTATTATTCATAATCAAATTATATATTAAATAAAATGTGTTTAATTTATTTACCTTCCCATATTGATTATGTATTATGTATTCCAGATAGATTGCTTTGTATACTAAGCATTAGAGCTTAGCCCTTACTTATTTTCAATTTACCCAAGATGATAAGAAGTACATTTTGATTAATATATAGGGATATGATAATTAGAATAATTGTTCTATCATAGAAAATACTATGTTATATTTTATGTTTTCAAATGTAATGTAAAATTATTATATGTATCTACTTTTCGAATACTACAGTACAATATGGTCTATTAGGATGAAATCACTTGTATCTTGAACCAATGTAACAAATTAACCACAAAATCTAGGATAATTGGGTTATGCTCATTATAGTTTGTATTAAATCACGTTTAGTATAATCCAAATGATCTACATCTAGGAAAACATAACTTATAGAACATATCCTTATAATTTACCTTAAGGATAATAGTATGTATAGGATAACATCCTAATGGTTTGGTAAGATATAGATTAGATGTATTTCCTAATAATAAATACCTTTCTAGATAACATATGTAGATATTTTTCTAGAATAGTTTTACCTTGGGGTAATAACTCTAAGAATGCCGTGTTGATAATTTACTAGATCATCACTTAGTTGACAACATAAGCCTTTTTTTCACACCTGGTATGACCATATTAGGGAATATACTAGGGTTAGCTAATATATTCTTCATGAACTGCCAAGAAGTAATTAAATAAATAATTTAATTGATAAAATATATGAAATTTAAGGTGTTATATGTTTAATTGGTGTCATGATTTATAAATTCTATAAATAAGTTTTCATACTTATTATTGTTTCTGTTCACAACATGTTTTTTAAGTCAATTTTTGGAACTAGGATGAATGATTTAATAATAGATACGATGTATAATGTGGTGATTATAAGCAACCAAATGGGATGATGTGATAAGTAAAAGATATTGAGATTATTTCTAGTAAATCATCAGAAAATATGATTAATAACCATAATTAAACTAACTACCAGACTCACCGAATAAAAGTAGAATAAATTCCACTAAGATTTCGGGTGGTGGGTACTATATAGTAAAAAAGGATTAATTTTCATTATGTTTGAAATTAAGAAATAGACACCTATAATAACGTTATAAAGGAAATGAGAAATGTATAATTTTTTTTAAAAGATGGTTAAAAAGAATATAATTTTAGAAGTAAGGTTAGTAGATCAATGTGGAGAAATTAATATCATCATACAGATACAATTATAGTTTATTGTCTTCAATGTGGAGAACATGGGAGTTATCAGTGTCAATTCCCTATTTGAAAGGTGAAATAATAGAATAAGGACTGACCTATGTTAAAAAAAATATTAATATAAAAATATTTAATTATTCATGTTTTGGGATAAAAGAATTATGTTGGCGAAGTATTTTTATCAATGGTATTTTGGATATAAGAGTCCTGAAAATTACAAGGATTGTGTTACATTTTATAAGAATATATAAATTCATTTAATATTAACTTATGATTAATGGATACCATCAAGGGTTAATGATTTTGAGTTTTATCAAAAGTAAAAATACTTAGACACCCCTTTTGGGATTTTATGTGATGGAAGTCTAAGATGATTAAGAGCATATTCAGAGACATTTAGGGTAATATATATATTAATATTAGAATGAGTTTTAGTAAAAATTTATTTGAGGAATAATTCCATTTAAAATTTAAGGACATGACTTCTATGGATTTGATAACCACATGTGTAAACATAATCAATGATGTTAAGGTAAAAATAATAATTAAAATTATCTAATTTTTTTTTGGAAAAAATAGATCGTATAGAAAATATTTGAGGATAAAAAGTGATTTAATAGATAATATTATTTTTTGTATGTTTATCATATTTTTGGGGATTTTATAGGAATTATATTAATATATTTTTATAAAATAGACAACCCGTATCCCAGGTGATGACCCATCACATTTGAAAAATCTACAAGGCTTAAACCCACAATTGAAGGGTGATAATGCTGAAACACCTTCAACTATCCAATGTGATTTACTTTATAATATGAAATTATTTTTACTCAAATAGTTTTACACATTAATTTTTTGTTGATCAAATATTTTTTATTATTTATCATTATAAGGGGATTATTGTGATTTTCGGATATATTTTATCACTTATATATATATATATATAACCAATAATTTTAACAAAATTTTTTATTTTTTATGACTGATATTACATTTCTATAGATTTATACTGACTATTTTTAGGGATAAATACATATTAAATGGATTATGTCTATCATTGGGTGTTACTTATTTAGATTAGAGATTTATTTATTATATTGTATTTATTGTGATAGATTTTTCATTAGTATATATTTTTGATATAAGAATCAATTTTCACTATTTCATAAATCTATTAATCTGTTAAAATTTAATTATAATAATTTATGTATGAGAACAATAATTTATCTTAGATATTCATTTCTTGGAGAAACAAAATAAGTGGGAATTTATTAAATCACAATTAAAGTGTAAAATTATGCTTATGATATACAAATAGATTATTAATTAAATTTTATTGTATTCCATAAAATTATATTTAAAGGATACGTCAATATTAGTAAAATGAAATTCAAATAAAAATGTTATGCATTTATCTTCATTTCTGATGAAATAATTTTCATTTTTACATGTCATCCATTTTTGGTTTTATTATTTTTAATATTATAATAATCATTCATATTATTGTGACCATGAGACTCTTTCACTCTCTATAATTATTTATAACATTATTCCATGGTCATATATTCACTTCCAACTAATTGTTTCCTATATGGAAACCTAGTTATGTTTTCTTATAAATAAAATATGCACTTCCCTTTCTCTCCTATCAAGAGAATGTTTTTTAACCCTATTGAAAATATTGGATTTTAAAATACATGTTTTCATATTGAAAACCCTTATTTTATTGAAAATGATAAAATTATGAGGATGCTATTTTATTAAGGTGAGGAGAATGTTAGACCCCACGATTTTAAAATATAAACTTAGTGTTTGATTGTGTATAAAACAAAGAAAATTGAGTTTAATTGACCCATGAAATATATTATTGAAATATGGCTACAATAACCTAGACATTAAGTTAGTGGGTATGAATAATAATAAATTAATTATGAAAATTATATGATTTTTACATGTATGAAAAGAGTTCATTAGTTGTCAATTGATTTGAAATAAAAAAAATCATTTGAGAATTAATTAAATGTTTTTCTAAAAAAATGCTTTACATGAATAGTATGTATTTTAAAATTAATCAATATATTGGAGTTATTTTAAGGAAATTTATTTGGTAGATATTAAAAAATTATTATATCATTCATTAAATATTATTTTTTCAGGAAATAGATAATAAGAAATCCAATTTTATGTTTAAATACTGTATTTTTATAAAAAAAAGGTTGCTTTACGTTTTATGCACTTATATTGGAAGTAATTATTTAAAAATTTGAAAAAATACATTAAAAACAAACTTCATTTTTTTAATCATAATTTCAAATTTATCATAGATTTAATTTGTTATAATTTTTTGATGAATAGTGAAAATACTGATTTGTATTGAAAACTGCATTTTTTGTTTAAGAAAATTTAGAAAGTTATATTTTTTTTAAAGTTAAATTAGTAAAAATATTTTGTTATTAATAAATATTTTGTCATTTCAATTAAATTTAATTTGATTATTTATATAATTTTTTTATATGTAATAGAATTTTTTCATAGAAAACCCTTTTTTTCTTCGTGTTTATGAGTTAAATTTTAATTATATTATTTCAATTATATTAATTTAATTTAAAATAATTGATTCCATATTTTTAATAATGATAATTTATATTATTTAATAATTGTAAATTATTATCTTTTCATAATTTATAGTAAGAACTATAAAAATTAATTGTCGTGGTTATGGTAATAATTGGTTTATTGTGGATTAAACTTAATAGATAAAGGCTATAATGACCTCAAACATGGATAATTTTTATTTTCAGGAATTATTGTGACATTATCTTATTAATTTTTCTATATTTATCCATTATTAATCCATTTGGGGTGTGAAAAGTGTGGAAATAATTTTTTCTTTTTTAAAATTCCAAGTTTTTCCTCTCCCCCATATATAGAAGGGCTCCTACCCTTCTCTCCACTTCATGCTTAAAAATATCATTGGATTGAAAAAAAATTAAAAAAATCCATTTCTTAATTTTATACCTCTAACATAGGGTTCATGGTTTTATCAGAAAACCATTTTAAGAAAGATTTAGGTATAAACCAAAAGAGTTTCCCCGAAGAAGAGGTATAATTCTTAACAATGCATCCTCATTTTATTTATTCTTCTAACCCTTTAAAATATTATCAAAATATGATATAATTATATAAATAGTATATTAAATTTTATAATGTTAAATTATTTTAATGGAATAACATATATCCATCTCCTCTTTCATCAAATGGGAAATGAAATTGTAGACAATGTGCACGGAAGAATACAACCACATTATTCGATGTAATTAATTAACCATCACCACTACTCAAGGGTAGATATAATGATGGATTTAACATATTTATATAATATTTATAAAAATAATAAAAATAATTATGTAATAATATCACATCTACCTTCTTACCATGAAACCCGTTGGGAAATGATAACATCGCTTGGGCATATACTCAGACAGCTTCGTCCATAATGCGATGTGATTCATTTATCATATTCTTTTGATATGAATGGAAATAATGATACATTTATTGAATATGAATTATATATTAATTATTATTTTATGTTTATTTAGTATATAAATTTTCCTTTCTTATCCATAAAAAAATGGAAACAGTGATGATGCATAAGTACGACCTACTTTCTTCATGAACGATGTAACTCATTTTTCTATATCTAAATTTTATGGAAAATAATAAATAATTATATAATGAATTTATATGATATTTATATTTTTATTATCATTATATTTGTTATTAAATCATAAAAACGTTACAAGAAATAGATCTACCAAGCCAAAACATACATGAAAAATGAAGCAGTTATTACCTAAAACAATTATATTAACAAATAATTAATAATAAGAGGGTGATAAAATATTTTGAATAAACCATATAATGTGTTATATATGTGATTATGGGTTTTAAATAAATTTATAATTATTTTATAATTATTTTATAATATATTCAAACATGTTATATAGAATTCGGACCTAAGGTTAGGGTTTCTCTTCTCAGATTTTTTTATATGAGACATATGGTATATTCACCAATTATTTCTTTTTTTTGTATATATAATACCCCTTTAATATGTTATATCATGAATCTATTTTTATTCATGGTAATAAAGATTCATTTTATGTTATTTTATTCATGGTTTATTATGATTTAGTATTTACCAATGTGTTAAGGATTTATTTCACAATCTCATCATTATTTGGGATTGTTTATATTAAAGACTAAATTGGGAGAATTATTAGATATTCCAATGTTAAACCCAATATATTTTATTCCCCTGTAGATATTTTTTAATATTTTATGTTTTATTTTATTTTTCTCTTTTTATGCACTCAACTATATAAAATAATGCATTTAAGGTAAAACCTACAATCTTTGCCTATTAGATCAAAAAAAATTATAATCCATGTACACATTTTCTATAAATTTGTTCAATTATTTATTCAGAATTATCAAATGATTCTTTAATTTAATTTTATACCATTTTTTATATATTATTGAATTGTTTTATAGGGATCTAATTGTGGTTTTTCGAATGAGGTACTTTTTAATTTTTACTTAAAATGTGAAAGGAACCATTATTTTAACATACAAATCATGAATAAAATTTTTATATGTAAAGACAGATCAATTATTTTATGCTTCTATTAAATGACTCCATAATTTTTTTTAAATAATTTTTCCCTAATATTCTATATTTTTTAATTTTTTAATTTTATTTTCAAATTGAAAAGGATATTCTCATCATGAATGTTTTTAATGCTGTTTTGATGGTATTTTTATTCATAAACAAAAATTAACCTTATTTTACATATGATAAATTGGGTATATGTTGTATTTATACCATCCATAACATTTCTTTGGATGGCTTATGATCAGTTTTATTATAACGTAAATCATTGGAGCCATTCATAATATTACTCTAGATGTCTTATGATTTGGATTATTTATTAAGGAAAGTACTATCCTTTGCATGCTTTTTTTACAATAAGAATTTTTAAATTGATTATTTTTATTTATTGGGGAAATTTATAACATTTCTTATGTTATTTTTCAATATGAATTTTTTTCCCGAGCATGTTACTCCACTTTCACTTGAGTAATGAAATTGACATAGTAAGTGATGGTTGGGGCCTACTATTGCCCCTTGATGCATTTGTCAGTCACATGAGACAAACTATCTTGGGTAAATGGATGTGAATTTTTCCATTTATACAAGGTGTCTTGAAATACGGCCTTGATTTTGTTGTGATTATTTGTTATACTGTGCATTCTCTCATTATGATATTATTTATTTTTATCAATGTGATTATTATGTTATTTAAAATATCCATGAATAAGGGTAAATCTCATGTGATTATTTATATGAAATTATTTTCACGATCATTTACACTAGCCACATTATTCTTCATGTTCATGTCATTGATTATGTGGAATGTGCTTTAGATAGTTACCTTTCCATATCAATTATTCATTATATATTCATAATTTCTCTTAATGTATGCATTCCCTTATTAAGAATTATATCTCACCACTTTTTTATATTTCCTTTCACCTGGATTCTAGGAAGTGTATTATGATTTATATTCATGGATATTCTAAAGGTAATAGTGGTTCTATTAATGAAAAATAATGTTTCGTAACTTAAATTTTCAACTGTAATGTGAAATTCAATTATGTATCTATTTTTTCCAATATTACTAATCTATTCAGTCTTTTTGGATGAGATCACTTATATTTAGCACCGATATAATAATGTAACCATAGAATTTGGGATTACAGGTTTAGTATATTTAAATATTTCATAAAATTAAATGTGTCATGAACTAAAAATAATTAACAAATCACTAGTTTTGTTTTATTTATAATTATTTTATAATAAACGATTCATTTTATTATTAATATTTATATTATTTTGGTTTAATTGTAAAATATAAATTTTCTTTTAATTTATTATAATTAATTTATGATAAATTATAATTCATATGTTTTAATTATAATTTCTATCTTAAATTTAGGATTATCTATATGAATTATAAAGAACCATTATATACCTAATCAAGTGATAATTACACATGTTCTCATATTTAATAATATTAACTATAATCAATGGCATACTATAATAAACATATTAGTTTTTTACTAGAATATTTTATTTTATTCATAAAAATTAAATAACTCAAATTTTGAATAGATAATAAATTTATTATGTATGGATAAAATATAGAGTTCATTTCCCTATAACATATCTTAATATACAAAGGTTTTGGATATTTGTTTTATTTTTTAATAAAAAAATATTCCATGGATGGAAAAATAAAGATTTTATGTCCTAAATAAAAATTCATGAAATAGTTGGGGATACATGATGTTTGTAATACCATAATATTTAAATAATTTCCTACTCAATATAAGGAATTAAACATTTTATAATATTCAAGTAGTGATTTTTATTATTATAATGGCGTATCAACTACCCTGGTAGTGGATAATATAATTTAAAACACAATAAATGATGATTTAGACTTTAAAGGGAAATATAATCAATATTGTAACATATATGTAGATCCTCATGTTAGTTTAGAAAATATTAACATGAAAGGTAATTATTTCATAACTAGAGCAATTATTTATAAATATTGAGAAATATTAGTGATTCCTCTTATAAATTTTGTGTAGATTTATATAAGGGAGAAGTTAAATATAATTTAAATCCTTTTTCTACCTTTGTAAATAAATTTTTCTTTAAAACAAAAAAAATTTACTAAATATTTCTACTTTCCTCATACCTTTTTATTTGAAAATATTAAATCTAGTTTTTCATTACAAGACTGAAGAAAGTGTCCTATGGAAACATTTATATCGAGATATGAGGTTTTACCTACCATTTTTATCACTATGAGGATTAATTAAATTCTAAATTTGGTCATGGGTGATAATGTATGAGCACTCATAAATTGTTGATAGATATATATAATAGAATCAAACATTATTAATATTTTCTTCTCATAAATTATTTAATAATTTTTAATTCATTACATTTATGGTTTTATTTCATTAATTAATAACATCTTCCACTAGGTACCTAAGTCTTTTTATGTCTTATGTGGATATAATAAAACATAACTAGAAAGAATTATTATTTATATATACCTATACATTAAGTGTTTGACCATTTGTTAAATGTATTTAGATGAAAAAGAGGTAATATTTCAATTTTTTTATGTTTTGATGATAACACAAGTCATCCATATTGAATAATTAAACAATTAGTCCATCCAATATTATATTAACATATTGGAAATTTTCATCATTTCTATTAATATATTTATACTCCCATAAAAAACATTGATATATACTATGAAATAATGATAATATTGATCAATTTACCAGATATGTTTGGTTGGAAATGAAGATAAATCATAGGATTGATCCATTAAATGAGACATAGAAAAATTAATTTATTAATAAAGAAAATTATTTTTTGTTTTAACAATTTATTGGTTCATAATAAAATGTATATTTTTAATATATTGGTAAGTATATTAGATAAACAGAAATAAACCATATCCATTTTTATAGATAATAAATTCAAATAACTAAGCTAAAATATCATAATATCTAAAGTATTTTGATCAAGGTCCTCTTAATTAGTGTAATAGATTTGATTATTATAATATTAGTGGAATCATGTTTCATAGAGTTGATTATGAAAAATGATTAATAAAATAATTTAATAATATACATATAATTTCATATTAAGGATACTATGAAATTTTAGTTGATATTAGTGAGATAAATTGTTATGGAATATTTTTTTTAATTTTGTTATTTATATTCATTGTGGTCAATATTTAAAATTATATTACAAAATATACCTAATAAATCAATCTTCTTGACATGTATTGGTTAATCAATATTGGTGAGGATGGAGAAAAAAATACATATATAATGGATTTTTATGAAAAAATGGTATACTATATATATTATAGAGTGTATAAAGTATGGAGTGTGGTTATGCACATGAAACCATGGTACATGTATGATATGGGTAATTAAGATGATTTTTTTTGATAAAGTACTTGTTGAAAATGAACCTCATCAATAACAATACATTGAAATGTTTTTCTGTGGTGATATTGAAAAAAAAATCTAATATATCGAGGGATATTAAATAATAATTAAAATTAATTTAAACAATTAGGATTGATAACAACATGGAAACCTAAGATGAAAATGATTGTATGTTGTTCTATAAAAAAACCTTTCTATTATAATAAGTAGAATTTATTATTTATTTTCAGATGTTATATTAAATAAATGGTTTTTATATTAATAAAACATGGATTAAAACATGATTTATTTATATTAATAATTTGGAATATTTTTTATATATTTTTTAATTAAATGAATATATAATTCATTTAAATTTTTTTTTTCAAAATTATTTTGTTTTTCAGCTGTTAAAATAAAAAATATAATAATTATTATTGATTTTGGATTCATAAAACTATAAAACCATCTTTTGTATTAATTTATGAAACATAAATTATATTCAAAAAATCGTTGAAAATTACATTGGAGAGATTTTTTAATCTATTACATTTCCAATTCCATTTTCTCAGTTTGAAAGATATAAAATATATATATAAACACTATTTCATTTTCATTAAAATTTTCATTACATGAATCTTTATCATTCTATTATTTTTATAGTTATTTCATTTCACATATCATATAAAAATCTTAATTATATTTACAATTGTAATTACATTTATGAAAATTGTTAGTAACATTAATTAATCAACATCAAAAATCATACCATCAATGCATCACATCTCCGGTTGTGCTCTAATATCAATCATATATGGAATCAAATGATAGATAAATTTTAAAATATACACCATGTGATGAATTGATAACCACTTCACATATATTATAAGGATTTTCTATTACTCTTACTAATTCTACAATTAGACTCCCTCAATCATTATATATATATCTTTAGGTATGGATGTTGAGACATTGGGCAAGCCAATAGGATTACATCAATCTAGTATGAAAATTGAAAATTTATTACTATCAAGAAGATGTTTTTATCACTATTATTGGAATGTATTAATAGGAAAAAATTTATTTTTATATATATTTAGTTTATTTACTATATTTATTTTAATAGTAGATACAATTTTTTTAAAAAGATAAAACCTTAAATAATAAATATGTTAAGAGTTTCATCGATTTAAAGATATTTATTCCATTAAAATAATATTATAGACCTACCAAATATATTGTGAGATTATGTAGTAATATTATGGTGTAAAAATCAAGTGTTATATAATCAAACACAATAAATTATTCAGAATGGAGGAATATTATTATTTCATTAAATAATTAGTAATTTAATAACTTAATAAAAGTAATATACTAATTACGTATTAATATATGATTAAATGAAATGTTATTTTCAAACATATTAATGAACTAATGAATTATATATATATTATTTATAGATATTATTCGATTTTTTCATTCCTGATGAGAATACAAATCAATTTACATTAAAAAACATGGCTATGAAATAGAAATATTTTATGTGGATATTTTGGAATTAAATTAATTACACCTATCTAAAAGTGTTATAGATGTATGAAAATGTTCCTGAAGGGATTCATAATTCCAATAGATGATACTTGTTGATAATAACAATAAAAAATCACATAAGGTATTTTATGATATGTTAGTTGATTAATATTATTATCTTAGAAAAATTTTATGTTTTATTAATACATTTATTTATTAGGATCATTGTCCAAAAAATTATTATAATTTACAAAATAAAATAATACCCTACACACTTGGGAAAAAGTGTTTTTCTTAGATGATATTCAGTATGGTATAATTTTATATAATCAAAAATATTATTTTAGTATGTTAAGTATTTTTGTTTCATTAAAATTTGAATTATATAGTTATTTGATATAATATATGAAGGTAAGTCATGAATTTGGAAGAATAAATATATGATTGTATTTTTAGAAGAAAAAATATTATTTCTATGTAAATGAAATTATTTAAGGACTTCTGTTAAATAATTATAATTACAACTTGAGGTGACTAAATTATTATATAATATAATGTTTTCTATTTATATCATAAATGTAAAGATGCATGAGGTGTAAACCTTTTATAGATAAAAGTAACATCATAGGGTGATGTTATTGCACTAATTTTAATGAGTGGAAAATCTGGTCATGTGATAGAGATGGGTTATTGAAAAAAATAATTTTAAACCTTATATAAAACCTCCACAAAATCATTTAAAGGTGGTTTAAACCATTGATAAAATGATAATCCTACCTTTGAAGTTTCAATTTTATGTGTTTTTCTTCTATTTATCTTACTTGATAGTTTAAAGACTGTTTCTATGAAAATATCAATGAATTTGATTTTTCGATATATGTTGGTCTACATAATATATTGATAAAAAATATAATATTATACTAAAAAAAAATTTAAAGTAAAATAATAATGTTAATGCTTTATAAATTTAATTAATTAAATAATAATATTTCATAAAATTTTATACATATTTTTAATGGGGCTTTTATTATATGTAAATAATTTGGGTAATTTTTTAGAGCGCATTAAATTAAAATTTCATAATAAATATTTTGGTGATTTAGATGTAATTCCATTATAATAGCTGAGACCACAATAAATCAGGTATGAAATATTCTTATTTATCAATGAGTGTGTGCTCTAAAATCCTATTATTCAAGAGTATATTTCCAATTTCAATTCCTAAATGTTATAATATTATTATAGAAAATAATTTTCTTTGAATTCACTATAATAATATTAAATTAAGATTAAATTTTGGGGTTTTTCTAAAAAAAATAAATTTTTAGTGAAATGTACGAAAACCATATTTATTAAACCAATTAATCTTACAAAATTTCTCTGAAATAAGAAAATAATAAAAAATAAATAACATTTAATGTGACTCACTATAGGTTTGGGTGCTCTCTCTACTAAAATTTATGATTTTTTTAGTACTTGTCTCGGATGTTTTCAAGGTGTTTATGTGTTTTCAAAAGATAATTGGATTATTGAAAGGGATATATTGTGAAGGGTACAAAATATGGTGCTGTGATTCTAGATACATTTTGGTCCACAAATCTATGACATAGGTCCCAAGAAAATTATTTTTATGTGAAACTTCCAATTTAGGCATAGATGCATCATTGGTAATGGGATGTAGAATATCCCGTATATCATTGTGATCCCAACAACATAGAGGTAAGGGCTATGTCATGTAGTCCTTTCGGTGTGAGTTGGTTGGTTCTACAAAAATATATACCCCTATGGTGTTGTATCTTTGTATGTTCTTTAAACATTAACCAATAAAATTTTATATATTTAAGGTATTTTGTTTGGTTTTCAGAGGTCAGTTGACCAGGGGTGATGACAGTGTGGCCTAGAGGGCACTTCGGTGTTTTCCATGAGGGTAAACCATAGTTTTATGTTTTACATTCTTGGTATAAATCACCAGACATGCCTATGAACAACATTTAACCCCATATTTTTTCATAGACTCTAGGATCCTAAAGGAGTGTTTGAAATTCCATGAATATCCACTTCGATCAGGAATAACCCCTTACATTGGGAGATCGATTATTGATGTTTTCTCCATATTATTGATGTATTTATCTCCATAAAAAGGTCATAATTATTTAATAACATGAGGTTCTTGTTCAATTACATGGGTTGTGTAATAAAATGGTTTAATTTTATATAAATGTTTATTGTCTTTTTAATATCTACATTTTTAATTGTATTTGTCTTTAAAAATGTTTTTATTCTAAAATGAGATTTCAATAATGGAAGTGGTAATGATTCCTTTGAAAAAATATTTATGATATACCTAAAATGTGGGTTAGAATGTGAAATGGGTTTCTGTATCATGTGACCAGTAATTATTCACTATGAAATGATTCATAAATTTTTAGTTAGGTTTCCCTATTATTTTTGAAAAGCATAGCACATTGGGAAACATAGGTGCATTGGAAAAGGTACATGTTTCTTTAGACTGTGTAACAACACCAAATGTTTTTCGTGATAATTATAGACTATGTTTGGAATTGATATTGGTTGGATGTAACATATTATTTATTTAGGATTATTCTATTTTTAGTATATATTCCCATAGGGAAGAGACCAAATAGTGTTCTTTTGCATTAATCCAAGGTTTGACGCACGATGGTGTATTCCATAGTTTATTGAAAACATGATTAAATTAACCCAACATAAAATATTCCTATCATATTACTTAATTACAATAATATATAGAATCATTTAATGAATAGAAGGGATGTTTTAATGAATCTATTTATTTTATTAAAATTATTTATATGATGGATTTGTTTTAAAGCTAGAACTAATTTTTTCTTGATATAATAAATTTTTTAGATTATTATTTAAAATCGTAAGATGATATTTAATAAAATAATTCCTTTATCAATGGTGGTTTTAGATTATGCTTTTCTAAACAGAGGTAAAAAGGTAATGGTGCCTTTTAGTTAGTCAAGTTTTCTACAGTGTCAATGTCTCCATAAAGGGATAGATTGGTGGTGACATATGCTCACAAGAAAGATCATTGTTGGGATGGTATTTTTTCTTTTACATTTAAGAATGATTATTTTCATTTTATATACCATATTTATGAACTCTTTGTTCCATTCTATACCTTTTTACTTCTTTTGGTTATACATGAGATGTGTTTTGGGCGTTTTGACAATGCTTTCATTATGAAAAACCAACATGGGTAATGCATCTAGTCAACCTAGGTTGGTTCATTAAATTTAATGTAATAAAATAAATATTGATGGAATAAAATTATTCATTATAAAAAATTCATTGAAATTATAAACCCTTTGTCAATTTTTTTGGAACTAATTAAAATGCTACTTCAATAAATATTTATTGTGATATTTTCATTGAATCAAGTATATTCACGGTAATATTTGGTTAAGGATTTTAAATAAATCATCATACACTTTATTTTTTCATAATAAATAAATTTATTTCATTAAAATCAGTATCCATGATAATTTTATATTATATATAATTTTAATATTTAAAATTTTTTTTTCTGAAAAATATTTTTATGTGATTAAGTGTGTTTATTTAAAATTTAACATTTTACACCTTTAGAAAAATTATTGGATAAAATAATTTTGAAATATTAAATCATATTTACCTAATTAAGTAAGGGGATCAACTTTATTTTTTTTATTAAAATTAATCACCGTTATTAAAGTATAATCACAAGGGTAAAACTAAATTTGGGAAAAAGTTAAAACATTATAATAAAAACCCATATGAAACTCATTGTTTAATTAGAAATAATTTTTTAAGGTTAGATTCTACCCAAATTCACTTACACCTCCAATTTTATCTTCTTTTTGGCCATTGACCCTTGAATATTATGCTTACATTATTTAAAATGAAAGTGTAATCCCCAAAACATCCCTTCCCATAACATATAAAAGGGTAACTCCTCCACCACATAAATTCTCATCTTATATTCTAATTTTCCACTGAATATTTTTCAAATTTATAATCAATGAAATCCATCATGGTTTTATATATTTTGTTCCCCATTTTTCTATATAAGGGGTTCATTTAGATGGAGGATTCCCACAAAAATTTATGTGCCATATGAGAGTATTAACAACTATGACACTTTTCATCATAATTATATTTATTCAGAATTATTATATTCTAACTAATATAATGATATTAATACCATTTAGATATTTTGATGATACTATATTATGGTTAGGTTCAATTTATATTGAAATATTCTATTCTTGAAGTAAAATGAAATCATTATTCGTGCATACGTGTGATCTATCACCACCATGAGTAATGAAATTCATTATTCATCCCCCATAATAATTGATGGTTTATAGAATGGATTAATTTGTAAATATAATTTTTATGATATTATTATTTTTATAGTATGAAAAATTAGAGAACCTATTAAGGATATGATAAATAAACAATCATCATTATTTCAATTGATTAAAACAAGTGTGCTACGGGGTAATCCTTTTATTCAAATATAGTATTAATACAATATTAACTAAGTAATATTATAGTTATATCATAATTAAAATATATCACACTAATAAAAAATATATACGATCACTATGCAAATTTTATATTGATATTACAACAAAATCACCCTAGAATCATTCATTAATTTAAGGTATGTTCATGTTTAGGCCAATTTAACCTCATATTTTATTAATATAGTGATATAATATCATGAATGACTATATGAAAATAATTTAATTATATAATATAACATAAAATTTTAAATAAATTTATATTTGTTATCTAGGAGACGTTATAGGAATATTTAATTTTTTAATTTATAAAACACCCATCGATCATTAAGAATCACTAAAACATTCTTGTTATCAATTTCATCTCCAACAATAATGTCTATAACACTGATGAAATAAATTTGAAACATAATACATATTTACAAAACATCCCTAATATGAATGTTAATGAAATATTAATGGTTAAATTTTAAATAAGAATGAATATATAAAACGCTATTATGAAACTAGTACAAATTATTAAACCTATAAATACCCTATATGGAAATAGGTAGGATTCATACAGAGAATTAATATTTATAAAGAATATAAATGTAAATGAATATGATTAAGGTTATAAATTAATTTATTAATATATGTATATTTTTTATACATGATGATAATATATTGACCCATGTAATTTACATATAACATTACATGATTTTATGAATTGTTTTTCATTTGAGTACAATCCAAGGATGATATTGTCTAGTGTCTTGTAAGACTAACTACATAAATCTGAAAAAATGTAACTAAATAAAAATTTCTTTATTTAATATTCAAATTGAGATCCTAACGTTTATTGTTCTCAAACATCTTTATAGGGTACCATGGGTAACACATGGACAAAGGGATGAGCTAAATTTCCCAGTAAGGGAATAACCATAAGAATAATGAATTAGCACATGGGATAGAAGGCATGACATAATGATACAAAAAAGGCCTGTAAAACATGTAATAATAACATATAAATCTGGAATCATATGAACATGGTGTCATATTATTGATTAAGTTATATAAAACATGATTTTATCAGGAGTCAAGGATAACCTCCTAGACCGCTGTACATGGTAGCACAAGCAAAGGATAACCACCAAGACTGTCGCACATGGTAGCACAAGCCAAGACCAACCGCAAAGACTGTCGTGCATAATGTCTAATGAAACTCAAATTTACCCAATGAATTGAAGCTGTATCTGGGTACACCCATATTATCTTTTCATGAATTTTTTTCCACATAATCATTTATACATAATCAATCATACATAAACATTGGGGTTACCCTTGGATATAATTATGTACCATAATCATGTCATAATTCATAACAAATGGGTGAATCATAAAAGTGTCCATCTAAGAAAGGAACTAAAATATTCTTGTAAATTCACAAGGTAAAAATAGGAATGTGTCATGTTATGTGATATCATATATAAGTGACAACATTTAAGAAAAGTATTTAATATATTTTAGCATTAAAATATTTGTGTGCGGTTTTATGGAAAATACTATAGAGACATTAAAATAGAAAAGGAGAAACCCTTTATATAAAACTATAAGATAACCAAGAAGGATTTCATAAAAATCCAAACTTTTATAAACACAATGGTGTCTTAAAACAGAAGATATAGTGAACATGAAATTGGGTAATAATTTGGGAAGTCCCCTCAAAAAAGGATTCCATATTGGGAAGTATTGAAGAGGGAATCACTTAAAAATTTATATCCCTGAAAGATAATGATGAAAGGATATTGATAATTGAATTTTATAAATGTAAAAATAATTTCTAATGTTCACATAAAAATAGAAGATAAATTCATTTTGGTAAAAGGAAGATAAGGCGACCTAAATGAACAAAGAAGGTTCGGGTAGAATCCCCTATGAATTATTGGTAGGGTATCAATTGTACTTAAGACGGATTAATGAGATATAAATCGGTTTATAATAACCTATAAATAATTATGGATGTATGGGGGAGGTAAAAAAACACCCTATCATTCGGTTTTACACATAAAAGGGAATAACATAGAGGAAATTTAGGAATAAAAGTGAAATAGGGAGGTTCCCTTACCATAAGTCTGATGGTGTTTTCCACTTGATATTAATGAACTGAATAATAAAATTAGGTTCATTAATTAATTATTAAAGAACCTATTTTATATTTATAACATTTTTAGTTCATTCATAAATTTGTTTATTGGTTATGAGGTTCAATTTTGTTGTTTGGGTCTGTTTGCTTCCTTAGTTTCAATGATTAGTTCACTTATATTCATGTTAAGACTGACATGTAGGATGAGAGTGGTTTTCCCAAATTGAGGTTATATTATATTAGTTTACATATAGATGTTTAAATTGTTATAAAATTAATTTTGTTATTTTGATTGAAGGTGAATCATTATGTAAAACATTAATGATAGACGCTTAAATTAATTTTGCAATTTTGCTCATAATTAAGTTGTTTTGTATTATTATATTACATCATGTGTGAAAAGGCATTAAATAACAACACATAAGATAAAAAATATATTTAATAGTCTTTTTCAACCATGAAAATGGTTTGAAACCCAGAATTAAAGATGTTAATTCAAATTGAAAACTCATCATCCTTGAATCTGATAATTCAACACATATCAGAAAATATTTTCATTTATAGTATAAAATGAGGGTGAAGGACATATTCTGATAAAATATCCCATTTGGAAAATATATTTACAGTACAATTATGTTACTATAGTTATAATAACATTTGTGTTAATGGAGGTGAGGAAAGAAAAAAGAAAAGAAATGAACTTGAAAGAAAATAAATGAATTGTAAAGAGGAATTTACCTCTTGAGTATATCTCCTTGAGAGCCTCTTAAGGGGATAATATTTAATATTTTTATAAGACCAAGGGATTATTTAAATGCAGGGGGGTGTTGGGGAATGATTTTGGCATAATTTAGGGAAGGAACAAGGCTTGATATGATTTAAGTGAATAGGTGAGTGTGGGTGGTTTTTATAATGGAGGGGAGGAGTGTTTTCTTAGTATTTTAATAGTTAGATTATTATTTTTCCATAATAAATGAAAAATTAATGATTCTTGTGACAAAAAATATAAATATGAGAATATTATTTTGAACCAATGTCCATTTACATCATTCATGGATCAATCATGATGCATAAATTTACGTCTTGCATTTATTGTGAATTATCGTATTTTACGATTCTTAAAAATTCAAGTATTTTAGAAAAATCCCAAAACCTCACCCTAACCATTTTTTGATATGTATAATCCAAAAAATTAACTCCATTATTCAAAATTATTTTTCTAAATAATTTTAATTTATTTTTTAATTAAAATTATAATTTATTAGAGAAATACTGATTTTAAAACTACAACTGATTTTATAATGGTTTAAAAAATAACATAAGGTCTTATAAAAAAATCTTAAAACCAGAAGACATAACGTTGTAATTTTATTAAAATATTTTAGTAAAATATATATTTTAAATTAATATATTAATGGTAATTACTTTTTTATGACTTAGAAAAATACCAATACTTTTACTATGGTGACATTGTCACTTATAATATGCCAAACTTTTATTTACATATTCACAGGTGATGTTACTATAACTATGGATGATTTAATTTTAAGAAGGATTATATTACTATTCATAATGATAGGTCACTATTCATAATGGTAGGTTATTATTCACCAAAAAATAAGTTTGTCTTATCAAATTCCAAACTTCTTACAGATCGCATCCATGTATGTCAAATTTTCGAAATTCAAATAACAGAACTATCAAAATTATGTTTAATGGTCACATAGTACTTAGTAGTTTATTGTGTTTTGATTTCATGTTAATATAGTACATATTTTTAAGAACATAATTTCCATTGGTAAAACATTGGGTCGTTACAAATAAATCATGTTCATTGAAGTCATGGTAAGAGGTAATAGTTTTCTATCTTAAATTCCTCACATAGAGATATGATTAGTATTATGCACCAAATTTTATATTTGAGGTGTGTGTACTACTAATTGTAGAGGCTATATCATGAGGTGAAATAATTCATGTTATTTTGATATAAATTTTAATCCCATTCTTTAATGATTTCTGTATTAAATTTCTACCCAATACAAAAGTGGGGTTTTCCCATGTAAATTTCCATTCTTGAGGACTAATGTTATATTTTCCAACAATTTTCGTTTGTACGGTACATTCACTTAAATGGATGAATTTTTACCATATTACGAATGTAATTTAATGGTTTTAAAATTATATATTATAATCAATTTATCATACTTTTTTGATTCAATAGTTACTAAAACCATTGCAAAACTCAATATTTTCAATTGTAGAAAAATAAATTGTTTTGTTAATGTAAAAGTTTGTATATTTTCCTAGAAAATAAACCCATTTATTGATACGGGAAAGTGGATGACATTTTGGAATAGATGCACCTAGCGGTAATCACAAAAAAAAAGGTTAGTTGAGGATTGACTTAATAACCACCTTGATGCATGAAAAGGGGACCTAATACTACACACCGAGGCTGAAAACCATAGGGGATGTGATTTGGAATATTCACATGCTCGTAATAAATCATGATAACGGATTTTTATTACCATTTCATTGGTTTATAAAAAATGAAAACCATTGAACCCAATTATTATAATTCATGGATATCCAATTACATTTAATTTTTTATCTCTATTATATTTCATTGATAAGTTTTATTCATATTAATTTAATGAATACCCCACAGTTTATAAGATGATTATTGGTTGTTCTCATAAACATCTTCATTACACTATTCAATAGGGAGGTATTTATATTCTATATTTCTCATTATCTAGATAACCATGTTTTGATTCATCTAGAGCTCCCATAAAGAATGGTATGAAACGTCATAGTGAATCTTATTTTGAATACACTGAACATAATCATGTGATGGGTAGGGCCCATAATTATAAATGCTCATCATCCATAAATAGGTTTCATGAGACAAAATAACTTAGGTTTTGGTGGATAAATTTCCTCATATAATTATACTAAATTTTCCTAATTACTTTATATCATGTTTTTATGTTTGACATTATTCTTTCCAAAAATTTTATATCAATTATTATTGTTATACATGTTTTATTTTATTATCTTTAATATAGAATGGCATAAATTTTAATTTATTTTATATTAATTTTGTATATTAATTATTATCATACCACTTTTTTAAATTTTATTCTATGATATAATTTTTTTATTCCACTTCTTAAAAGTAATTTGATCTCAAAAATATTTTTTCCTTTCCCCAGGAAAACATTCAGTGAACTATGTGTAAATATCTAGGACATGATGGAAGGTTTAAATTTTTTTGTCATAACATGTTCATGTTATATATTGTTTTTTCAAGTGTAATGTATGTATATATCCAGTAATCAAACACAAATAACATGTTTTATCTTGTAAAAATTACTATATTATATACCAAAAATGTAATCTAACTATCAAAATTTTGTTTCTTATGTTCAGGAAGTTACAGCCATGATATAATTTATGTTAAGTATAAATTAAAAAATAATATATGAAATTGAATCATATGTGTTCTTTTATGAAAATTTCTTTGGTGAGGTATTAGATATTTATATTTACACATAGTATTTTATCCATATGCTATGCTCGAGGTTATTTTATTTTTTATGTGCTTGAATTGCATGGTTTTCAGGGTAAAATTAATTATGTATATTAAACTATGAAATAAATTAGATCAATTAAAAATCATCAGTTAATATTTAGTGATGTATTTAATAGTTAATATGTGATCAAAAAATTGATCTAGATGAGTACATGATAGATATTATGATGTTATGGTGTGAAATTATTTTTGGAAAAGGCATGATTTAATTACTCATTAATATATTTTGGAGAAAATGATGATTAAAACTAGTGAATAAACCTATGATGTATTATCTTTATATGATAATGTTATATTTTTAAATATGTATTTATTTGGGTTATTAATTTTAAAATAAAATTTTGAATACCTTACAAATTCATGATACATATTTGAAGCATTAAAGCGTTGATTAATTTTGGTTGGACACGTTAAATAAAATTTATATATATGGTTTACATCATTGGATTATATATTAGCTTAACTAATATAAAATTTATGATTTTGATATAACGAGAGGAAATAATAATTAACATATAAGAATAACATCATTAAATATTTTTCAAATTATTGAAATTAAAATAATCAAGTTTATTATGCTTCAGTATATTTTCTATGAATTATCATTTTGGTACATTGTAAATAAGTTAATTACATTATATTAAAGAAATTGGTTTTTTTATTCTACCTAAGATGGTTAAAAGAAAAAGTAATTTTTAATTTTTGGAAGGCATTATCATAATGATATTATTTTTTTTATTTTATTAATTCAGTACAGTTGATTTAGATTTTCTAATGCAAGTATAAATGAGAATTTCAAAATCTAATAAATAATATTTAATGATGACTAAATAATTAATACTAAAGTAAATTAATTTATTATGGGAACTCATTTTTTATTGACTAAAATTACTTTCCTTGTTTGAAAATTTAATTTCTATTAATTTAAGAACATTTATATTGAATAAGAGATTTATAATTTGATTTAGTATGCATAAAAGTTTGATATGGGGAAATAATATAGAATGGGGTTAGTTTTTTTATAAATATGGAATATGGAATTTTAACTGAAAATATATCATTGAAAATTAATTTCTTGAACTATCATAAATTAATATTAAGCGTGGTCCATGAAAAAACAAGATTTAAAAATTATGGATCATATACAAATAGGTGTTAAAATTGGATTTATAAACCATATAATTATATTGCACATGTGTCTAGAAATAAGTTGGGAGTATGAGTTTATTTTAGAACCCAATATATTTGAGTTTAGTTTAAATATAAATTATGTGAATTAAAATTATTTAGGTATTTAAGAGTATTATTGGAATTTTTATAAAATTGTTATGAGGAATCATATTAGTAAATGTTTATGTTGTCATTGGGAAACTATAATGCTTCATCTTTTACTTGTAAATCCTTGGAAAATAAGAAAGGATATTTTAAACTATTATTACAATGTGTGGAATGATTATGCCATTTTTCATGGATTTTACATCAATTTAACTGATTCAATGAGGTGGGATTATTCAAGATTCCAAAAATAGAGAATTATTTTCATTACAATTTTGTGTTTCATTCAAAATATTCATTTTATCAATTTATAAAATTATTTCATATCAACTGAATGATATATTTTTTAGGTTATACCATGAAATGATATATAATTCTCAAAACCTATCCTTGTGGGTTTTTTCATCAAAAATAATTTTGTGTTGAATTAATTGCAAGTTTGGTGAAGTGATTAATCTTCCAAGTAGGTGGGTGTGATTCTTGGGTAAATTTTTTCCAATTTACATGTTTTAAGTCTAATTTCAATGAATTAAATCTTGGGGTTTTAGTAAAGGTATAATTAAATTTATACTAACCAAAATGGATAGATAGTTGTTGTAGGATTATATTGGTTAATCCATTAAGGTTTTATTTTTTTATTGATTATTTGGTTGGTGTCCACATGTAGAATCTTATTAGATCATGTTTAAATTCTACCCATTGAAGGAAAATAATTATTAATGTTAGGATAAGATAGTTTATTGATGGATAATACATTATATTTCACAATGTTTTCAAAAAAATTATTTCTATTTATAAATTTTGTAACCTTATTTTTTTCCCGATGGGGATAGATTTTGACCCATTGAGTGTTTAATTTTATTATAATAAAAAAAATTAATTTTGAGTGATATTTATCACTCCAACATGATGTGTAATAATAATTTTTCAACCCTTATCAATTTCATGTGATTTGGAAGACATGTGGATCTCCTTGTGTTTTGGTAACCTTGAATGAAATAACATGATGTAGAAAGACTACATATTGATCTATTATTGGATAAATTATTAGATTTGAATTCAATATTTATTGATATAGGACCTTGGGTTGTCATTGTGAACTAAAGTTATAGAAATAATATATTTAAATATATGGCTTCTTTAAATGGCCCTAATGATTAGTGTGGTTGATAATTTTCTAATGAAAATATTAACCCCATTATAATTAAAAAAATAGAAATTCTTGGGTTCAATGAAAATTTGTTTTAGAATATAATGAATTAAATTTTTCTCCAATAACGAGTTACGGATCACAATTTATAGTGAAAATTTAAATTTTTAAATTAATTTATTAATTACCAAAATAGTATTATTAAATGATTGTTCGAAAAAAAAGTGAATTTTTAATTTTAAAAATTAACAAATTTAATCAGGGTTTGAATGATAAACAGATTTACATTCTATGAAAATTATCTAATTAAACTATATGTGAAATTATATGAATAATTTTAAATGAAGAAGGAAAAAATAAGACTTAGTATAAGGATTACATGTAAGTATTTAAGGTATGGGTTAAATGAATCACATCAAATTTTTTGTGGTGGATAACATGATATTTGGGAGGCTTAGTAATATCATAGTCATTCCATTCTATCACTAGAATATTGGTTGGGGTTCACAAGAAGTATGGTGGACCCATTAGATATCTAATAAATTACACCAGTATTATAACTATATAAAAAATCATTTATTTTTCAAATAAATTGTAATCTATTTTTGGAAAAAAATTTAAATACCCTCTAGATGGTATTTTGTTTTATTTTGAGAACTAACCCCTCCATATTCCTCTATATTTAATCCCTCTTTTCCCCCTCCCAATATCTCTTTTCTGATTTTATATTTTCATCCCATTTTTTGTTAGATTCATTAGATTATGGTTATTGTATTACGTACCATTATTTGGGTTAATTCATTCATCTAGTGATGTGGTTAATTAATACATTATTTTAGGAAAAATTTTAGATTTTCATACGAACTACTCAAATCAGATCATTTTTGTAAATAAATCATCATTTTGGAATCATTGACCATCATTCTTGGTGGTAAAAAATTATGTCTATAAATTTATTTTTGTTTTTTATATCATTGGTGTGAGAAAAAATGTGGCAACAAATCATAATGAAAACCAAGGGGATACTTTGAAACCCATATTGTAATGAAATTCAAGGAATATGTTTTGAAAAAATTATTGATCATTATAACATAAGGTAGTGAAAAAAAGTGACTGGTTTTCATTGGTGAATCATTATATGGTGGCTTTTAATTTATAAGAGTAAAATATATATATATATTTTTGATGAAATTAATTATAGGATTTTGATTACGTATATTAATTGAAATTATATATCATAAAATAAGAATAAATAAGATGGTAAAGATATATAGTTGATATACATTAGATTTTTATAATGGTAATTATGTATGTTTATTTAGGAATGGTTTATTGGTTGGGTTGGTTCCATGTGTCGTTATTGAGAAATAAAAATTCACGTTATAATTTATTATAAATTGACTATATATTCCATGTGTTATGATTTATAATTATGGATTAACATATCTTCATTATAACGTATTATTATTGATACGATTGGTTAATTTGAGATATTGTGTTTCCATTTTATAAGAGTTTATATATATGTGTCATGATTATGTTTTTTTATTGAGATATATGTATAATTCAGAATATTTATTTTATTATAGATGAAAAGGGTTGGTAAACCCAAGATATAATACACATGTTAACATTTTAGGATGTGGAATAAGAATGTTTATGATATATATGTGGTTTCTGACCTGATAAGTGGTGGAATTGATGTGGTATTAAAATATAAGGTGTAATTGATATAGTAATTCAGGAAATTAATATGTTATTGACCCATATATGGTGTTATATTTAGTATGTTATGAATTTTATATATAATTTCCATTTATCTTTAAGATAATATATTATATAAATATTCTATATCTTCATCTTGATTATTTTGTTGTCCTTAATGTTCTTTATCGTAAACTCAACTATAAAATATTCCTCATATTTTATTCTCCCTTGATTAATTAAAAAATGTTTCCAATGTTATTTCGATATATCTCATATTTTTAATATTCACTTTCGAGGATCATTTTCAAGTGAGATTAAATGTAACAACATGGTATGTATTGTTATTTCACATGTAAGGGTTGATGGGTGTGTTATAGTTTTGTTCTTATCTCTTGTTGGAGAAAGATGATGATGATGATTATTATTATTATTATGTCACATGATGAGTATATTTTTCGTTGACATTGTTCCTTATAAATTTAATACTTTTCTCAGAGTGAATTGAGGTGTTTTATTACTCTGCACACATGAAAAAACCATATTCATTAATGAATATCATAATGGTAGATAATTAATTGTTATTTGAGAAAATTTTATTTAGTCGTTGTACTCCCCTCATACACTATACACAATATGGTTTCCATGTGGGATAAAAATAATTTTCTAGATGAAAAAATTTATTCTAATGTCACAAGAATCGAGACTGTGGTTTTTAGAAGTTAGATAATCATCGTGGTTATGTTTTCAATATGGGGTTTTCTACTCAAGGTAGTGGTATATTTTTTTTGTGTACTACATTGGACAATCAATCATTATTTTTATTATTAATGTGGATGTATAGTTTTATAAATGTTTTGATTTTTATGAAACATGGATTATTTTATTATATACATTACTATTTTGGTTCCCTATTTTTTCAAACCTTGTTTTAACCTTGTGTATCTTCATCCGCATTTAATTTATATAGTAGTCATATTGAAAATTCTAAAGATTATTACATCTATGTTTATTTTAGTTTAATGTCCTTTTACGGGCGATTTATGATTCATTCTTGTTATTTGATTTATAATTTATTTTATTTTGTGATAAATATAGATATAGTTACTATTTATTTACCCTTTATGATACTAACTAGACTATGGAAATCCAAGAAGAGTGCTTGAGGTTAGTGGTGGTCTATCTGAGGGAACTCGTAGAAAAATTTATTACACACAGACACAGACACACACATTTTATGTATTTTATATATTCTTTACGTTTTTTTATGATTTTATCTTTTTATATGTTATTTGTTTGGTGTTTATATATATTTATGTCTTATTTGATATATATTTATTAACATTATGTTATATATATATATATATTAAGTGTTATATATTTATATATGTTTTTTGACGTGTGTGTTTATGTTCAATGTTTTATACATTTGTGTTATATTTATACATATATTATTTTTTTATATGTTTTTATTTTTATATTTATGATATATTTTCTATATATTAATATTTTTAGAATGATTACATTGTTAATTTAAAATATAATAAATTTGAATTTCTAAAATAAATTTAATATTATGTGAAATAATAGAAAAACTATATTCAGTTTAAAATAATTAAAAATTTAATTTTATAATTGAATATAAACTACAAAAATTATAAAATACTTTTCAATTTTTTATTGGATAAATTATAATTTTATATCTATAATAGTTAATAGGGTAAAACCGTATTATAGTATGATACATTTTGTTTTACAATAATGGTGTATTCAATTCAATTTTGTATTTATATATAATTATTTATCAAAATAATTTAAATTCATAGTAAATCTGTATCCATTATTACATTATAAAACTTCAAATAAAATTTAAAATATTTTTTTAAATTTTCAGTAAAATTAGTGTTTTCTTTAACCTCTCACTTGAAATGATTTTTTACTAATAGTCTTTATAATTTAATCAAATCATATTAATATAAATATATTTTCATTAATTTTACAGGAAAATAATGGAAAATAAATTAATAATTTTTTTCATATAAATAAAATAAACAACCTTACTCCAAAAATTCTTTAGTTTTTATATTGATGAAAATTATTTATAATTGGAACCTAATAAAAAAATTATATCTCATCACTTTAGGTAATGTATCACACAATAATGGTATTAAAATCATTTAAATGAGCTCATCAATGATATGTATTTCTAGTGTTTTACTTCATATTCATTTTTATTCATATTTTATATTTGAAAATAAAATATAATTTATATACATATTTCTATTCCATTAATGTAATTTATAATTTTATTAATATCATTAATTCATTTATAAATCATTTATAAAATTATAATTGAATATGGTAGCATGAGAATATTAAAAATTTTAAATCAGCCAATAATGTATACATAAATTTTCATTCTCTTTATTATTTATTTAAATTTAATTTAAAATAAATAAAATATAAAAATAAATTATTTCAAATGATCCAATTAAACAATGTAATAAACCTTTCAATGAATATAATTAAATTAATGTTTAAATTTTAAATAAATATAAAATATTTTTTCAAAAAGACAAAAAACTCAATCGTCAATTTTTTTAGAAACCATGAACATTATTTTATATTATTTAGAATCAATGAAAAATATTTATATAAAACACATCTGTCTCTATGATTTAACTCCAATAGCTTCTATAATAAACGTAAACATTGATAAAAAATTTAAACATCTATAAAAAATATGAGGTCTCATTTTCTTCTTGATCACAAAACAAAATGAGATGGTCTATAATATTTTTTTTATATTACATAACATGGATATAATATATTATAATATATAATCATTTATAATGGATTTGATTTATATTATCAATATAAATCAAATTTATCGGCCTATGAATAAATTTCCATCATGTTAGAAACTCCATCTTCTCCTTTCTTAAATTGTAATATATATAAAACATTGAACCGCATTGATGATGATTCATGAAATAAATTAATAACTAATGAGATTTAATAATATTTATATAAAAATATAATTCATCATGATGATCAAGAAACAATATTTTTTTATATTTTAGGTTGGTGAAAAAAAGTACATGTCATTGGTTTTAACTTGAAAAAAATATAAAAAGTTTCCCTCATCATACAAGTTTTAAATATGAAAATCAAGTAGAGTTTTATAATGGTGGTTTTATTTTAATAATATACCACTCACAATTTATTTTGATAATAAAAAAATTTATTATTAAGATATATCAGTTTTTGTGTGTGAAAACTATACAAATTCATTTCTTTAATGTTCTCAATTAGTGATTACTATATGTTTACTCAGTTTAATTATTTAAATTGTTGGATTTTCAATAAAATTTCACTATATATTTTATCACTTCTTAAATGGATAGAAACAATTTGGATTATTTTCCATGAAATTTCAAAGAAGTGATTGTGTAATACTTTTCTATTTTTTTAAAATATACATGATGATGAAATTAAACAAAAATTATAATTTATATCAAAAAAGGAAAAATAGATAAAAACATAAATGGTTGTGAGTATCTACATGTTTTATAATAAGAATAATTTATCATCTATTAATATTTATGTGACTATGTCTACTGAAGAAAATAATAGTGAAGGAGAATTCTCATAAGCATGAACAAAACTTGATGTGATTTTTATGACTAGGAAAATTATTATATCATAGATTTAGATAGATAAGTATTTAATATATTTAATGGTTATTAACATCTATATTAATGGAAAATGCTATTTTTAAACAAAGAGTGAAGGGTTTAGAATAAATATTTATTCAAAAATTGAAGTAGAAAACTTTTCAAAATCCATTCCATGAAATCAATGATAGGAGGTTAAAAAGAACCCTAAAAAATAATGAGAAGCACACCTTGTGTTTTATGAAGATAAACCTTATTATATATGGTGTATAAATATCTATAAGAAATAACCATGGGGTTAATTATTATATATTTGTAACTTGTATCCCATACACGACTGTTCCTCCAAGGTGTTTCTCCCCAAGGTCTCAATTCCACTCCCCAATCACTATAGTATGGAGATTTATAGCATGGGAAAAATATGTTATCCTGGGTAGATATTTTCACTCTAAGGGTACATCATAATCAGAAAATAAAAATAATCGTTTTAAATGACCAAAATTATGGAAAGCATCCGTAATGATTCAATATTCAAAATGGTCATAATAATGCATGTAAATATTATATAGTAACCCATAAAATTATCCAAATCAAAACTATAAATTACCAAATTCATTATAGTTAAATTAGCCAAAAATAATTTTGTAAAATATAATCTATATAATAACTAATAAACCTAATGAATTTAACTCCATGACATAGCTCACTATCTCCCTTATAAATAGGGTCATTACCGTTTTTTAATTATAATAAATAAAACTTATACATACACTCTCTATAACAATATAGAGTTTCATGTTGGGAATTGTGTGGTGATTATGGTGGCTAGATTTGGCATGTAATATGTTAGTCAGTGAAGTGGTGATTGTTTTGAATTGGTTGTGATGTGTGTTGGTTTGATGTTGTCAAATTATGGTTGTTATTGGGGATGATTGGATTGCATTAATGATTTGTAATATATTCTATTGTGGTATTAGTATCTGTGAGATGGGTGAGTAATTATGTTTCCTAGTTATGTTAGTTACCCGGTTTGGTATAGAATTAATTGATACGTTAAAACTGAAATATATTGGGTTTAATTTAAATAATAAAATTCTGAAATTGAAATTTGGAAATTATTTTAAATAAATTTAATGATAAATAATATATATTGTTAAATGAATAATGTTTGGCATGAAATATAATATGTGATAAGTGTATTATTAAATTTCTTACAAATGAACTAATGTTGTATTTTAATTGGAAAATCATGGGAAATAAAAGAACAAATAATAAAATGTGGAAGTTGTGTGGATATGTGTAGTGGTTGTGTGATGTGATGCATATAGTGGTGGAAGTGGTTCTAAAGGATTTAATGAGGTGAAGTGGTAGTGTTGTAGAGTATTATAATATTGATAATGTTTACCCATTGGTTGGGAATTATATTCTATGTATATATATATGTTATGTTTTCATGTTATTTTATACATACCCCACCTAAGTTTCATAAACATAAAAACTCTCACATATTGTGGGTTTATGGTGTTTTCACCAATATACTAGTTCATGGTTAACCAGATGGATGACTACCCCTTCTCCCCCACTCTTACGTAATTTGTTATATTAATTACATTGTTTAGTGTTGGATATTAACCATGTGATGAAGGGTTAGTTTTGGATATCTCTCTGTGAGGATGATAGTGTGATATATAGTGGGGTTCATGCATGGTAAGAAGAGCAAAAGAGGTTCATGTCCTTCACGTTCAATATAACCAATTTTCATTGTTATATTGATAGGTTTGTGATGTGATAAATAATAACACTAGCACTGAATACTAGACCTTTTAAGGATAGGGTGTGTAGAGATAAATCCTAACCCACATCATATATGGATGTATATGTAAGGAGATATGCATGGAAGGGATGGGATAATATGACGTTTAACATTGGTGTGTGAGAGTGGTAAATTAGTGAGGTTGTGATTAGTTAGTAAACATGTTTAACTGTGTGTTGGTTCTGTTGTTTGTTCACTAGTGCATTAGCATTTCCATTTCACATGTGCATAAGAGACCTTAAGTATGACCTACCTAAGTATACATGTTATTATCATCCTATGTATCTGTAAACTATTTTGTTGGGTTATTGAATGATTTTGTGGACCGAGTTGTACATTACTATCTTGTACATTAAAGATATGTTTGATTCATTATTATAGTACTTATACCTATTGTATTTATTTAGATATTTTTATCTATATTTTTTGAAATTGTTCATTCATTGTGGGATGTTTCTAGTTTAATTTTATATAAAATAATGGATTTTCATGAATATTTATTTACTCTATCTTCATATCTTATATTAGTGTTAAGGTTATTCCCTCCATTGTGTGAGATTTTTAGATCCTAAGTGTTATTCACCAGCATGGGGCTTACTAAAGGTGAGTCTCTAGGGTTATTATTAAATTAACATTTTTTTCATCCCAAGAGGGGTACCATTAGAGGGAGGGGGTCATGATAGTCTTTTCAAAAAAAAATTCATGAGGGATAGTATATAAATTGGATTTAGGAATTATTTTAATTATATAGATTTTTTGGGAAACAACACAAGTTTATCATTGTGTATAACATGATCTAGGGATACATAGTAGTGAATGGGTTGTATTGTCCTGCATGATCTGGTTAAATGTCCCTAATTCTAACGAATGACTAATTTTGGTGGTTTGGTTTTCAGGGTAGATACCCTAAAAATGTACAAGCATAATGATTTTTTTTATCCATATCAGAGTTGGGTAATT
The DNA here is from genome assembly GCA_963277665.1 of Viscum album. Lineage (NCBI taxonomy): Eukaryota > Viridiplantae > Streptophyta > Magnoliopsida > Santalales > Viscaceae > Viscum > Viscum album. The sequence continues at coordinate 2,059,522,437 of OY728126.1, read as the reverse complement.
TTTTGGAAATTAAATATAATTTAATAAATGAAAATTGTTAAAATTTCATGTTCTGAGATTTGAATTTATCCATACATTATCTATAATTTCACTTAGCCATTATCGTTATATTGCTTAAGAAGTAAGGGTTCAATAGTCTAATCCAATTGATCTTTGAAATATTAGCACAATGGAGGATGACGACGCCTGGAATAAAGATTTACATGCCTTTCAGTTATACAACTTGAGAAGGTATTAGGGTTGCATATATGATTTGGAGATGAAATTTTACTTGGAAGTGATTGAGTATTCCTTTAGCCTGATTCATGATAAAATTATGTTTTGGGTGTTTTTTATTGTTAGTTAGTTGTAGGTACTTTCAAGTTAATGGTGGATATTGAATTTTGGTGATTAGAAGGAGGGAAATTATTCATGGTCATATTTGTAGTAGTAGTTCCATTTTCAATTATTTCCATCATAAATAAATGTACACAAGATGTATGAGATCTCTTCATTTAGTATGTGGGATTTAGTGTGTTAGAGATTGGGTTCAAGTTAATGTTCTTATTATATATTTATCCTTATGTATTTCATGATGATGAGTCTATGGTAAAACATTTAGGGAAGGAATTATGCTAAAAAATCAGATATATTGTCACCCCATTTTATGTTCCTGTTTACATTGTCGTGTAGAAAAAGGAGGATATTGTTGAGGGAATTAATTATCTAGGGTTGATCCTCTAGAGGGTGACCAATAAATAATCTTTATGAGTAGGGATTGAAGAAGTGGATCAATGAGGCCAAGAAAATAGTCGTGGAGATCGATGGAGAATCAGTCGTTGTAGAACATTTCACATACTTAGGGAGATGGTGTCTCTTGAGGATGTATCAATGGATTATTGTATTCATGATAAAATTTTAAGGTTACTGACCATTGTGAGGCTCAGTGGTTGATATATAAGGGATACTAATATCATATGGGAATTCAGGCTGTGTTTCCACAGTAATAAAAATTTCCTCTGAGGAAATATCAACAATAGGGGACACCAATATTAATTTAAACTTCTGGGTTGTAGGGTTTATTATAGTCAAGGGAATTTGAAGTTATTAGAGAGTATTCTTGTGATTATTTCCAGCCTATGGGACTGAAACTAGATCATGGAATTAAAGGTCGCCGACTAAGAGGTAGAGGAATAGGACATGGGAAGGTTTAGGTGATGGAGTTGTGGGTGACAAAAATGATAGGGTTTTTCTAATATAGGATTAGTTTATCATCTAACCTGGTTTATAGCTAATTTGATTCAAGATCATCACTATCTTTTTTTCTTGGTTTTTTCTATTCTTTGGGACCAGAGGTAGACTGTCTTATAAAAACCATGGTGTTATCTATAACAGTTGGTAGTCATGATTATTTGTTTTATGTATTTCATAGATATATACTATGTATAGGATAGAAACAATTAATGGTGGATTTATTGTTATAACAGACATAGCCATATGATGTTATCATCTACATAGATTAGTTATAATCCCTACTTTTTCTCATAAATTACTTCTAAATGGGATTTTCCCTTTCTATTATAGAGGGTCAGAGATTGGTAATTTATAGTGTGAGGAGTTATCATATGTGGGGTATGAAATTGGATCCTCTTTTATCACAATATGTAGGTATATTAGTGGAATATTATGTAGTGTATTTTCCTAGGCTTATAGAATTTTTTTATTTCTTCCTGTATATGTTTGTGACACTACCCACTTAGGGTGACATAAATTTTGTGATAGAGTTACAACTACATGAATATATAGTATTGATTTGTCATTATTTATCAAAACTAATGTATATTTGTGAGTTGAGGTTATATATTAGTGATTAGGTCCACAGGGTTTCTTATGACACATTTTATCTCTTTGGGGTGCTCTAGTGTAGTTTTCCAAGAAGAATAAAGGGAGTATGAAGTTCTGCATAGACAATAAGTGGTTGAGTCAAGTGATTGTAAAAACCTGTGACCCACATCCAAGGATTAAAAAATAGTTTCACCTATTGAAGTAATATAGTTGGTTTTCGAAGATAGATTTTGGGTTTAGATACCATTAGATGATAGTGAAAGATGAGGATATCCCAAGGACAACCATCAAGTGAAGGTATATATAATTTTATTCATTCGTATTGGTTTTTGATTCCACGAATTCACTAGAAATGATTACAAGGCTCATGAACACCACATTCCATGAATTCCTAGACATGTACATAGTAATTTTCATTGATGACAAATTTATACACTTAAGTTCATAATAGAAGCATGTATACTATCTAAGATATATCTTGAAGGTTCTTCAATACCATTATCTATAAGTAAAATTTTCTAGGATAATTTCATGGATGCGAGATGAGTGTTCCTTTGGGGTATGTTGTGTCACAACATGGTATGGTCATTGAACTGTCAAATATCAATCTAGTTTATTTTTGGTGTTACCAAAGAACCTGGCAGAGGATCATAGTTTCCTTGGTCTTGGGGGTTGTTACTAAAGGATTGTGTCATATTTTTCTTATATTCTTGCCACATTTAAGTATCTTAATAGGAAATACCAGGTAATCATATGCTATGATTAGTATCAGATAGATTTTAACAACCTATTGAAGAGACTAATCAATTAAACCTTGAATTGATTGCCTAAGGTGTGTGAGATATTTGAGGTGTATTGTTACATATACAATAATGGTTTTTCATGAATATTGCTATGGTTTAGAGTGGTGATTTCACATTTTTCTATGAGGTTAATCCCCCATGAGTTTAATTCTTCCACCCATGATCTTGAATTTTTAACGATGATGTTTTCATTGACTTTTATGTGTAATTTTATCATTGGTGAGTGTTTTGTATTTTTTCACTACTTATAAGATCCTGAAATATGTTTTCTCTTAGTATGATCTAAATTTTCATCAGTGGAGGTTGATTAATTTTTCCTAGGATTTAGTCATTGAGATCCTCTACATAATAGGGAAGGGAATGTATTTACAGATGTCTTGAGCTAGATATCCCATGTCAATGTGGTTTTAGAGTTTATAGATGTTTGGAATGGGATAAAATATCTTATAATGATACATATTTATATGGGGGATTGTAATGGTAGAGGATGTATTTTTCAGATGATGATATATTTATCTTTGATGTAGAAGTTAGAGGAATCTCATTGTGGTTACTTAGAGGAAGAGGTGATGCATAACTGTGTTGGTCATGGTGATGATATAGAGGGATGTTTATACAATAGTTATAAATGGATATTATTTTAGGGAAGTTTATTCATTTTATTGGTAATTCATATGTTACACCCCTAGATTTAAAAAACAATGTTTGATGGTGTATACAACATGCAACACCTAGCCAAAAGAAATAATTATATATTATTATATAAATATGACCATGATAACATATCTGATAAATATATGTGTATGAATAATATTAAATAAATTATGAAATATATTTAACGTTCATATTTAATATTTATGATTTATTATAAAATATTCACTCAATTTTAAGTAATCATTTTATTCTTCAAAAATAAATTTTAATCATGAATGTTTTTAGTTCTTTTTGTGGGATAAGATTATAATTAATTTCGGGAACATATATAAATTTTATTTTATAAAAAGGATATAAACATTTAAATGTCATATCAAAATTAAATTATGGTGAAATTTTGGGATTTTCCTAAAATTGTTGACTTTTTGTGAATATTGAGAATTATTGATTTCTCAAATACTGAAATATATTTGAGTGAATAAAGTAATTTGAAATTACAATTATTTTCTATATTAGGTATTAACGTTAAATATGATCCATTTTATTTATAATAGTCTAATTAAGTTCATTAGAATCAGTAATTTTCATGATTTTTTTATAAAGTTATTTTCGTACGTAAAAATGTAGTTTTCATAAAACTATATTTACGTGCATAAAATTTATTTATTTTAAATATTTATATTAATCCATCATAATGAAATATTTAAATTGTATATATATTAAAAATATAATTATTTGAATTGAAATTTATATAAAGATGATTATGAGTCATAGAGTTAATATATGATCATCTAATGGTTAAAAAATACATTTTTCTTGAAAACCATATTTTCACCTCTTTGTGTGGGTATAATTTTAAATTAAATTCTTCCACTTCTGGAAAAATAATCATGAAAAATGTAATCAACATATTTCATCATGGGGTTAAATTTTACGAATAATTATTTTTTTAGTTTTTATGAATACTAACTATTGTATATAATTATACTAATTTTACAAGTAAATAATGTAATTATTGATATGACCTGTCCTCGGGGCCCGTGTCGTGACTACCCCAAGCCCGCCTTCCATAGGCGAGGGGCTGGCGACTAGCACCAAGGCGTAATCCCCGGTAAAAAGGGAAGGCATTGCCTTTGTAAAGTAAACAGAACCACAGAGAAAGCAAGCAGAAGAGGTAAAAACTAAGTAAAAAATGAGTACATCATTAAGTGTGGAAAACTAAGTGGGCCAGTAAACAAACCAAAACTGAAAGTACAGTACAACTGGAAGGGAAAACAACAACTGAAAAGTAAAGCCTCAATGCCGAGATGTCCACTAGAAATCCCACCTAAAGGGTGAGTACATATAGCCTCCACAACTCCTCGGTTCCAGCCGTCTGCTTCGAGAACGTCCCACACAGTGGTCTACCTCTAGGTACAGTCCTGCTCTACAAGCCCCGACCACGATCAGCTATGTCCGTCGTCTGCAACCAACACAACGTAGTGTGGGAATATCTCGTGTAGGGGTGAGTATAAGCTACTCAGTAGGGACCCCGAGACCCCCAAAGGTCTCTGAGAATCCACAAAGGATAATCCACAACGGAAAGATACAATCACGAAGTAACATATGACACTGCTTAGGTATATGCTCATATAGATACCTAAGTCATCAATTCCAAGTTCGTCTACAAAATCTGAGCCCAAGTACAACCCAATCCACACCGGAAAGAAAAATGTAAATCTACAAAGCATAGCACAACACAATCCACAAAGGAAAGAAAAATAGGATTCATATCACACAGATATACTACTTCGTAAGACGATAGAGATGATCATATGTAGCCACTGATTCATCTATACCGTCAGACCCCCAAAGGATCGGTAGGTACTAACCCCCCACAATGACCCATACAAGATCGATCATTATGTTGAAACCATATCTATTGGGAAACTCCTTCTCCATCAAGTACAATGGGTATGCCGCTACAACCAAGCGCTTCCCTCAAACCTTGGACTGCTGTAGTACCCCACCTATCGAGTATTGTGAGCCTGCTGCTACAACCAAGCGCTTCCCACCATGGGTCTGCCGCTACAACCAAGCGCTCCCCCTTATAGCCTCTAGAGGTACTCCTTCTGTTGAGTACCACGGGTCTGCTGCTGCAACCAAGCGCTCCTCTGCCATGGGTCTGCTGCTACAACTAAGCGCTCCCCCGTGCTGCTACAACCCAGCGCTCCTCCGTCGTAGGTCTGCCGCTACAACCAAGCGCTCCTCCGTCGTGGGTCTGTCACTACAACCAGCGCTCCCCCTTATACCCTCCAGTGGTACTCCTTCTATTGAGTACCGCGGGTCTTCCGCTACAACCATGTGCTCCTCCGTCGTGGGTCTGCTGCTACAACCAAGCACTTCCCACTGGGCTATCCGTAACAAACCGAGTCGTTCGATCAGCAGTCGTCAAGTCTCAACTGGCTTTAGGGTTGCCGCACATATCATGCTCGTTCCGGGAGGGTCCACTCCACGAGCCAAGAGGTCTATGTATCAACTGACACGTAGTCCGGATTTGATGTATCCCAAAAAGTACCATAGCGGTCACTACCGAACCCATGGAGGATTCCCGTACTTTCTTCATTGTCGTTGTAGACGCAGCCCGCTCTAGGGTTCCCGCACACAGCAAGCTCGTTCGGGAGGGTCCGCTCCATGAGCTGAGGGGCTGATACATCAACTAACACATAGTCTGGAGTTGATGTATCAAATAGTTTTGTATCGTCAACAGGAACTCAACGTCACAGACAGCGCGTCAATCGGACGCCCGGTCTGAGAGTTATTGGCTTTTTCGTCCCAGGGGCCCGGTTGGTTTTCAAGTCAAAACCAACCCGACCGTACTCCACCTGCGTCCAAACCTTGGGCGGAGTATGCCAAAAGATTCTTCTCACATAGAAGAATCCATCAATGTCTATGGTACGTCAATCTGACATTCGGAGCTCATGTTATGAGTGTTTCTGCTCCGAGGGCCCAATTGGTTTCGTGTACGAACCAACCCGGCTGAACCCCAAGTACTCCGAAACCATGAGTGCAATATACCGAAACGACCGTCTCGATCATAGGATAGCAACGCTGCTGATGGTGCATCGATCATAGGTCAGTAGCCCATGATATGGGCAAAAGACGGAAAGAGGTCCGAAAACAGGGGGTCTGGGCCCGGACTGACCCGGCCCAACCCCCCTGTGTCGGCCCGAACCGGGTCGAACCGACCCGGGTCCGGGTCCGACCCAGCCAGCACGGCCCGGGCCGGCCTGGGCACGACCAGGCCTGGTCGCCTGACGGGTCGTCACGGCCGGTTACGGCCGAGCGGAGCGGGGGACGTGCTGCCCCCCGTGTGATAGAGTCGCGTCCCCGCGTGGGGCCGCCCTTGCCTACGGACGCGGCTGGATGCCGCGTCCCATCCTTCGCCGGGCCCGCGCGGTCGCGGGACGGCCGGCCCACCGCCTTCCGCCGTCGGCGCTGCCGTGCCGGCGAGGCGCACCGACGGGTTACTCTGCGGACCACCGGACGAGTTCCGGTGGTCGGAAATTCACGTCGTCTTCACCAAAGTCCCTCCCGGGGTCCGTCCTTCACTACGAGGACCTCATATCACCCATGCAGCTAGTTTTGTCGACTTCCACCGTTTCGCACACCATGAACGAAAGGGGCGGTGGGTTCGGACTTGTTCATTGGTCCACACCCACCTCTTTAGCGGTTTTAAATATTTAACAACAAAAGTTTAATCATATGCCGTGGGTTTAAATCACAAGGATTTAAATGAATCAAACCCCTACCTCGTCGTAGTCGTCCAACGTGAGTTCTTCATGGAATTGAACATCGCAGAAGAAGAGGATCGTCGCGTCGCGGAAGGGGTGTCACGTCGTCGCCATACACGGCGTCGCGTAGATGATCTCTGAGGGTTAAAGAAAACACACAGATTTAATTGCACCATTTAAACCCATACTGAAGATAAAATCCTCAAAGGAAATTAAAAGATCTGTAATCCCCTACCTCAATCGGTTGATGATCGATGATTGTCACGGGGAAGGGTCGTCGCGGAAGAAATGTCGCAGAAGGAGGATCGTCGGCGTCGCGGTACATGGCATTGCATCGTCAATCTCTGAGGGTTCAGCTTTCTTCGTGTTCTTCGCGTTCTTCGCGTTCTTCACGAAGGAGGATGAAGAACATAGAGTTTCTTCAAATCCTCTCAACAAGCCACCCACATGTGTTGGTCTTATTTTATTCTTATGCCAACAAGCAAAAAAAAGTTAAGAAACGAACCATTTATTCGGTGAATTAATGGTAATGACATAACTTCCCAATTAATAGGGGTGTTAAGAATTTAAGAAAATGCACCGGTTTACTTTCATTTAAAAGCGGTTTTCGCGGGTGCGTTACTTAGAGGAAAAGAAATGGTGGGGATCGTGAGGACCCCACCTCACAAATATCCTACCAAGAGGATAGGATATTTTGATTTCCACCCTATCCTCTTCAACTTAGCTTAAGTGTCTTTAAGTGTCTTTATGCGAAATAAAATAAAGTTGTCGCACCACTTTATTTTATTTCATAACATAACCCAAAAAATTAAAAACCACACCCGAGAAAACGCAACTACGGAAATGGTGTTTCTTTGAAAATATCGGCGTTGTGATTCCATCGGTGCCCTCAGAATTCGATTCCGAGCTCCGGTTCAAAAGTCAGAAAAATCTGCTCTTTCGTTCACTGAACGAACCCGAGCCAAACTTCGGAAAATGATTCTGGGCACACTGGGCCTCGGAATCAGGTGCCGTTAGAAACTGCGTTGTTGTAAAATTACAAAGAAAAATATGAAGAAAAAAAATCCTTGATTTTTACGGGACATTACATCACTCCCACCTCAGGGCTTTACATCCCCAAAAATATACATCATAAAATGGGCAAACAAAAGTGGGTACTGAGCACGCATATGATCCTCTCGCTCCCAAGTGCTCTCCTGGAGGGTCATGTGCTGCCATCTGATGCGCACTATAGGAATCGACCATCCACGTAGGACGTGCTCCTGTCGATCCTCGATCTCCACTGGGACCTCCGCAAAATTCACCCCATCATCAATGTCCAGCTCCCCATGGTCAATGAAAAGTGAAGGGTCGAGCTCGTATCTCCTCAGTTGAGATACATGGAAGTCGTCGTGCACCTGGTGCAACTGAGTTGGGTGGGTCAAGCGGTAAACCACCTCGCCTACCCTGTCGATGACCTAGAAAGGTCTGTTTGAACCTCGGTGATAACTTGTCGCCTTGGCCACATCCCAATAACTCACGTCGATGTGTGACCTGTAAGGAAACATGGACACCATCCTCAAACTCTAGTGGTCTCCGCCTCCTATCAGCACAATACTTTTGGAGGCTCTGAGCTATCCTCATCCGCTCTTGGATGACTTGGACCTTTCTGGTCCTACAAGAGCTGCTGAGATTTCTTCTTTGCCGATAAGAGAAATCTGGTCTCATCCCCTGGATGAACCACAATCTTGGCCTAATACAGTCAATCCCGTCATGAATTATACTAACACATAGCATGGATGACGTTGTAAGGCCTCGATGCTACTACCAAGAAATCCAACCATTACTCTTGCCTCCAAGGGTTGAGTCACACTGTCGGCATCAGTGTGTGGTCACTGGGTCTCCTCCAGTAGGTATCTCAAAGTGAGGGTCAAGTCAACGGTTTTTAAACTGTAACCTCTTAGTAACAACACAAAGAGAGGGCATAAAGGTAAATGCCAAAAGAAAGGTGTCTTTTATTACTGCAGCTCAAAGTACAAAGACACAAAACATCTACAAACAAACATCAACAACGCTAGAAGCAGCGTAAACAAAAGTCTCCAGGTCTGGAGCTAGTGCCGCTCCTGTCCATCTGCTCCCAGAGCTCCATGATCATAGGACTCAGCTGCCTGAAGATGAGCTCTCCCATGTCCACCAGCTCCCTGTGGTCGGGGTGGACCTCATGGTGGTGGTGGTAGAAACACCTCGAAGTGTCGTCTACCTCCATCTGCATGGCCAGCTCCCGTGCCACAGTCTCCTGCTCCATGTGGTCCGCCTCGATCAAACCTCTGCCTCTGCCTGGGATGTCCATCGTCCATCTGCTGGTCATCTGTATGGCAGGTCGGACAGTCACGCACCATTTGACCAAACCCACCGCATGAGTAACACTGTCTGCTCATGGTAAGTTGTTGTCCACCCCGGGTGCCTCTTACAAATGATCCTGTGTCTTGCGGTCGACCACCTCTAGGTCTAGTCCTCTTGGACCCCTGCGTCATCGGTCTACGGCACACTGCAAAAGACTCTGCCGCATGCTGGCTAGTGGTGGGTCCTGTTGGTGGAGACTGCTCAGTAAGGAAACTCTCCACTAAGAGGGCTCGCTCCAACACCCCTGTCTATTTCAGAATGCTGTGAGAACCAACTGAAACTCTAATCTCTCACCTGAGCCCCTACTCGAAGGTTCAGGCCCTGAAGAAAGGGTCTCGTACCATGTCCTTGGAATAGCGCGAGAGATCGGTAAACCTTGCCGCATAATGGGCTACTGTCATGCCGCCCTACCGCAGCTGTAGAAGCTCCTGGATACGCACCACACGGAGGGTGGCTGGGAAGAACTCTGAGCGGAAGAGGCTCTCAAAGTCCGTCCAGAGGAGAGATGGATCATCGTGCACCTGGAGAATCACGCTCCACCATCTGCCTGCTGTCGCGTGCAGTAGGCTCGCTGCGAGGATCACCATGAGGTTTGTTAGTGTCCTCACTAACCAGAAAACCCGTACAACTGCCTCTAGCCAGTCCTCGGCTACCTGGGGGTCCGTCTCCCCGCGGAACCTCGGCGGTCACTGGCGCTGAAACTTGTACAGTGCACTAAGGTGACGTGCATCGTCAGCGGATGGGGCTGGTAGCTTCGGTGGCTCGGCGGGTAGAGGTACCGCCGGTGCCTCTTCTCTCAAAGGGCCCTGTACCGAGACCTCGTCGCTCGACGGGCTGTCGTCACGTACAACTCTCGGAACCCTAGCTGGCTGCCATCGTGGGGCCATCTTGAAAAAAAAACAGTTCCGCCATGGTCAAACAGTATACCTAGTAAGCTGACATAAAGTAATCACAATGAAAACTTGAAACACACATGAAATCAATGTTTTCACGCATTAAGTCAGAAATCAGAAGTCAGGGTCCTGGTGTACGGATATTTCGGCCGCTGCACCAACACTGGACTCCCTGACTAATAACCACACCCAATACGCTTAACACTATTGTTTCACATAGAAAAAGATCAGAGTCCCAAGTTATGCGGTAGAACCAAACTCCTATGATACAAATTTGTCACGACCCTTCCTCGGGGCTCGTGCCGTGACAACCCCTAGCCTGACTTCTATAGGCCAGGGGCTGGCAACTAGATCCAAGGCGTAATTCCTGGTAAAAAGGGAAGGCATTGCATTTGTAAAGTAAACAACACCACAAAGAAAGAAAGCAGAAGAAGTAAACACTAAGTAAAAATTGAGTACATCAGTAAGTGCGGAAAAGTAAGTGGGCTAGTATACAAACCCAAACTGAAGGTAAAGTACAACTAGAAGGGAAAACAACAACTGAAAAGTAAAGCTGCAACGCCGAGATGTCCACTAGAAATCCCAACTGAAGGGTGAGTACAGATAGCCTCCATAGCTTCTCGGGTCCAGCCGTCTGCTCCGAGAACGTCCCACCCAGTGGTCTACCTCCAGGTACCGTCCTACTCCGCAAGCCCCAACCACGATCAGCGATGTCCTTCGTCTGCAACCAACACAACGTAGTGCGGGCATAGCCCATGTAGGGGTGAGTATAAGCTACTCAGTAGGGACCCTTAGACCCCCGAAGGTCTCCCAGAATCCACAAAGGATAATCCAAAAAGGAAAGATACAATCACGAAGTAACATCCGACACTTCTTAGGTATATGCCCATACATATACCTAAGTCATCAATTCCAAGTTCGGGTCCAACATCCGAGCCCAAGTATAACCCAGTCCACACAGGAAAGAAAAACATAAATCAACACAGGACAGCACAACACAATCCACATATGAATGCAAAACAGGATTCAGCTCACACAGGTATACTACTTCATAAGACGATAGAGATGATCATATGTATCCATTGATTCATCTAAGCCGTTTGACCCACAAAGGATCGGTAGGTACTACCCCCCCCACAATGACACACACAGGATCAATCATGAAGTTGAAACCATAGCTATTGGGAATCTCCTTCTCCATCAAGTAGAATGGGTATGCCGCTACAACCAAGTGCTTCCCTCTAACCTTGGACTGCTGTAGTACCCCACCTATCGATTATTGTGGGTCTGCTGCTACAACCAAGCGCTTCCCACCATGGGTTTTCTGCTACAACCAAGCGCTCCACCTGATAGCCTCTAGAGGTACTCCTTCTATTGAGTACCACGGGTCTGCTGCTACAACCAAGCACTCCTCTTCCATGGGTCTGCTACTACAACGAAGCGCTCCCTCGTGCTGCTACAACCAAGTGCTCCTCCATTGTAGGTCTGCCGCTACAACCATGCGCTCCTCCGTCGTGGGTCTGCCGCTACAACCAAGCGCTCCCCCTTATAGACTCCAGAGGTACTCCTTCTATTGAGCACCGCAGGTCTGCCACTAAAACCAAGCGCTCCACCGCCGTGGGTCTGATGCTACAACCAAGAGCTTCCCACTAGGCTATCCATAACACACCGAGTCGTTCGATCAGAAGTCATCAAGTCTCAACCGGTTCGAGGGTTTCCACACACAGAATGATCATTCCAGGAGGGTCCACTCCACGAGCCAAGAGGTCGATGCATCAACTGACATGTAGTCCGGAGTTGATGTATCCCAAAAAATACCGTAATGTTCACTACCGAACCCACAAAGGATTCCTGTACTTTCTTCATTGTCGTCGTGGACGCAGCCAGCTCTAGGGTTCCCGCACACAGCAAGCTCGTTCGGGAGGTTCCACTCGATGAGATGAGGGGCTGAAACATCAACTAACACATAGTTCGGAGTTGATGTATCCAAAAGTTCCGTATCGTCAACAGGAACTCAACGTCGCAGATGGTGTGTCAATCGGACACCCGGACTGAGAGTTATTGGATTTTTCATCCCAGGGGCCCGGTTGGTTTTTAAGTAAAAACCAACTCGACCGTACTCCTCCAGCGTCCAAACCTTGGGTGGTGTAAGCCAAAAGATCTGTCTCAATTAGAAGAATCCAGCAATGTCGACGGTACGTCAATCGGACGTACGGAGCTAAAGTTATGAGTGTTTCCGCTCCGAGGGCCAGGTTGGTTTCGTGTACGAACCAACCCGGCCAACCCCAAGTACACCGAAACCTTAAGTGCAATATACCGAAACGACCATCTCGATCCAAGGATCACGTCGCTGCTGACGGTGCGTCGATCGGAGGTCTGTAGCCGATGATATGGGCAAAAGACCGAAAGAGGTCCGAAAACGGGGGGTCTGGGCCCAGACTGCCCCGGCCCAACCCCCCCTGGGTCGGCCCGAACTGGGTCAACCCGACCCGGGTCCGACCCGGATGGCGTGGCCCAGCCCAGTCACCCGGCGGGTCGGCTCGGCCGGTTACGGCCGAGCGGAGCAGGGGCCGTGCTGCCCCCACGTGATAGAGCCGCGGCCCCGCATGGGGCCGCCCATGCCAGTGGACGCAGCAGGCTGCCGCGTCCCATCCTCCACTGGTCCCGCGCGGTCGCGGGACGGCCAGCCTGCCGCCGTGGCTTCAGCCGTGGCGGTTCTCCAAGGCGGCGCGCCGGCGAGTTGCTCCGCGGACCACCAAACGAGTTCAGGTGGACGGAAATTCATGTCGTCTTCTCCAAAGGCCCTCCCGGGGTCCGTCCTTCACTGCAAGGACCTCACATCGCCCGTGCGGCTAGTTTTGTCGACGTCCTCCATTTCGCACACCAAGAACGAAAGGGGCGGTGGGTTCAGACTTGTTCATTGGTCCACACCCACCGCGTTAGCGGTTTTAAATATTTCACAACAAAAGTTTAATCAAACAGATCTGGTATAAATCAAAAGGATTTAAATGAATCATACCCCTACCTCGTCGTAGTCATCAAATGTGATTTCTTGGCGAAATTGACCTTCGTAGAAGAAGAGGATCGTCACGTCACGGAAGGGGCGTCACGTCGTCGCGGTACACGACGTCACGTAGATTATCTCCGAGGGTTAAAGAAAACACACAGATTTAATTGCACCATTTAAACCCATGCTAAGGATAAAATCCACAAAAGAAATTAAAAGATCTGTAATCCCCTACCTTAATCGGTTGATGATCGAAGATTGTCGCGGGGAAGGATCGTCATGGATGAAACGTCGCGGAAGGAGGATCATCGGCGTCGCGGTACACGGCATTGTGTCGTCGATCTCCGAGGGTTCGACGTTCTTCGCTTTCTTCACGTTCTTCACGTTCTTCGCATTCTTCGCGTTCTTCACATTCTTCATGAAGGAGGATGAAGAACTTAGAGTTTCTCCAAATCCTCTCAACAAGCCACCCACATGTGTTGGTCTTATTTTATTCTTATGCCAACAAACGAAAAAAACATAGTTAAGAAACAAACCATTAATTTGGTGAATTAATGGTAATGACTTAACTGCCCAATTAATAGGGGAATTAAGAATTTAAGAAAACGCATCGGTTGACTTTCATTTAAAAGGGGTTTACACGGGTGCGTTACTTTGAGGAAAGGAAATGGTGGGGCTCGTGCGGGACCCACCTCACAAATATCCTACAAAGAGGGTAGTATATTTTGAGTTCAACCCTATCCTCTTCAACTTAGCTTAAGTGGCGTTAAGTAGCTTTAAGTGAAATAAAATAATGTTGTCGCACCACTTTATTTTATTTCTTAACTTAACCCCAAAAATTAAAAACCACACCCGAGCAAACGCAACTCTGGAAATAGAGTTTCTAAGAAAATACCGGTGTTGCAATTCCAACGGTGCCCTTGGAATTTGATTCCGAGCACCGGTTCAAAAGTTAGAAAAACCCTCTCTTTCGTTCACTGAACGTACCCGAGCCAAACTTCAGAAAATGATTCTGGGCACACCGGGTCTTGGAATCAGGTACCGTCAGAAACTGCGTTTTTGTAAAATTCCAAACAAAATTAAGAAAAAAAGATTTCCTTGAATTTTATTGGTCTTTAAATCACTCCCACCTTAGGGATTTACGTCCCTATAAAGATACATCATAAACTAGCGAAACAAAAGTGGGTACTGAGCACGCATCTGAGCCTCCCACTCCAAAGTGCTCTCCTGGAGGATCCTGTGCTGCCATCTGATACACACTAGAGGAATCGACCGTCCACATAGGAACTTCTCCTGTCGATCCTCGATCTCCACTGGGATCTCCACAAAAGTCTCCCCATCATCAACGTCCAGCTCCCCATGTTCAATGAAAACCAAAGGGTTGAGCTCATATCTCCCCAGTTGAGATACATGGAAGTCGTCGTGCACCTGGTGCAATTGAGGTGGGTGGGTCAAGCGGTAAACCACCTTTCCTACCCTATCGAGGACCTAGAATGGTCCATTTGAACCTCGGTGATAACTTGTCACCGTGGCCACATCCCCGTAACTCACATCGCGGTGTGACCCCTAAGGAAACATGGTCACCATCCTCGAACTCTAGTGGTCTCCGCCTCCTGTCAGCATAATAATTTTTCCGGCTCTGAGCTGTCCTCATCCGCTCTTGGATGACTAGGACCTTTCTGGTCCTACCAGAGTTTCTGAGATTTCTTCTTTGCCGAGAAGAGAAATCCAGTCTCATCCCCTGGATGAACCATGTTCTTTCCCTAATACAGTCAATACAGTCATGGATGATACTAACCCATAGCAAGGATGGCGTCGTAAGGCCTCGACTCTACTACCAAGAGATCCAACCGTTACTCTCACCTCCAAGGGTTGAGTCACACTGTCGGCATCAGTGTGTGGCCACTGGGTCTCCTCCAGTAGGTATCTCAAAGTGACGGTCAAGTCAACGGTTTTTAAACTGGAACCTCTTAATAACAACACATTGAGAGGACATGATGGTAAACGCCAAAATAAAGGTGTCTTTTATTACTGCAGCTCAAAGTAAAAAGACACAAAACATCTACAAACAAACATCAACAATGATAGAAGCTTCATAAACAAAAGTCTTCAGGTCTGGAGCTAGTTCCGCTCCTGTCCTTCTACTCCCGGAGCTCCATGATCGTAGGCCTCATCTGCATGAAGATGATCTTTCCCATGTCTACCAGCTCCCTACGGTCGGGGTGGACCTCCTGGTGGTGGTGGTGGCAACACCTCGAAGCGTCATCCACCTCCAACTGCATAGCCAGCTCCCCTTCCACGGTCTCTTTCTCCATGCGGTCCGCCTCGATCAAACCTCTGCCTCTGCCTGGGAGGTCCTTCGTTCATCTGCTGGTTATCCGTATGGCGGGTCGGACAGTCACGAGCCATGTGACCAACCCCGCCACATGAGTAACACTGTCCGCTCATGGTAAGTCGTTGTCCACCCCGGGTGCCTCGCACAAACGATCCTGTGTCACGTGGTCGACCACCTATAGGTCTAGTCCTCATGGACCCCTACGTCATCTGTCTACTGCCCACTGTAGAAGACTGTGCCGCATACCGGCTAGTGGTGGGTCATGCTGTTGGAGACTACTCAGCAAGGAAACTCTCCACTAAGAGGGCTCGCTCCAACACCCCAGTCTGTGTCGGAATGATGTGAGAAACAAATGAATCTTTGATCTCTCGCCTGATCCCCTGCTCCAAGGTTTGGGCCCTAAAGAAACGGTCTCGTACCAAGTCCGTGGAATAGCGCAAGAGATTGGTAAACCTCTCCGTATACTGGGCTACTGTCATGCCACCCTACCGCAGCTATAGAAGCTCCTCGATATGCACTAAAAACCCATACAACAGCCGCCAGCCAGTCCTCGGCTGCCTGGGGGTCCGTCTCCCCGCGGAACCTCTGTGGTCGTTGGTGTTGAAACTCATGCAGTGCACTAAGGCGATGTGCATCATCAGCGGGTGGGGCTGGTAGCATCGGCTGCACGGCGGGTAGAGGTACCGGCGGTGCCTCTGCTGTCAAAGGGCCATGTACCGAAGCCTCGTCGCTCGGCGGGCTGTCGTCTCGTACAACTCTCGGAACCCTAGTTGGCTGCCATCGTGGGGCCATCCTAAAAAGAAACAGGTGCGCCATGGTCAAATAGTATACCTCGTGAGCTGACATAAAGTAATCACAAAGAAAACATGAAACACACATGCAATCAATGATTTCACGCATTAAGTAGGAAATCAGAAGTCAGGGTCCTGGTGTATGGATACTTCGGCCGCCGCACCAACACTGGACTCCCTGGACTGATAACCACACCCAATATGCTTAACACTATTGCTTCACATTGAAAAAGATCAGAGTCCCATGTTCTGCGGTAGAACCGAACTCCTCTGATACCAATTTGTCACGACCCATCCTTGGGGCCCTTGTCGTGACTACCCCAAGCCCGCCTTCCAAAGGCCAAGGGCTGGCGACTAGCACCAAGGCGTAATTCCTGGTAAATGGGAAGGCATTGCCTTTGTAAAGTAAACAACACCACAGAGCAAGAAAGAAGAAGAATTAAACACTAAGTAAAAACTGAGTACAACAGTAAGTGAGGAAAAGTAAGTGGGACAGTATACAAACCCAAACTAAAAGTAAAGTACAACTGGAAGGGAAAACAGCAACTAAAAAGTAAAGCCGCAATGTCGAGCTGTCCACTGGAAATCCCACCTGAAGGGTGAGTACAGATAGCCTCCACAGATCCTCGGGTCCATCTGTCTTCCCCGAGAATGTCCCACCCAGTGGTCTACCTCCAGGTACCATCCTACTCCGCAATCCCCAACCACGATCAGCGTTGTCCATCTTCTGCAACCAACACAACGTAGTGTGGTCATATCCCATACAGGGATGAGTATAAGCTACTCAGTAAGGACCCCGAGACCCCCAATGGTCTCCAGAATCCACAATGGATAATCCACAAACAAATCATACAATCACAAAGTATCATCCGACACGGCTTAGGTATATGCCCATACATATACCTAAGTCATCAATTCCAAGTTCGACTCCAACATCCGAGCCCATGTACAACCCAGTCCACACAGGAAAGAAGAACATAAATCCATATATGATTGCACAACACAATCCACATAGGAAAGCAAAACAGGATTCATCTCACACAGGTATATTACTTCGTATGACGATAGGGATGATCAGATGTATCCACTGATTCATCTAAGCCATCGGACCCACAAAGGATCGGCAGGTACTAACCCCCCGCAATGACCCACATAGGATCGATCATGAATTTGAAACCATAGCTATTGGGATACTCCTTCTCCATCAAGTATAGTGGGTATGCCGCTACAACCAAGCGCTTCCCACTAACCTTGGACTGCTGTAGTACCCCATCTATCGAGTACTGTGGGCCTGCTGCTACAACCAAGCACCTCCCACCCTGGGTCTGCCGCTACAACCAAGCGCTCCCCCTCATAGCCTCTAGAGGTACTTCTTCTGTTGAGTACCATGGGTCTGCTGGTACAACCAACGGCTCCTCTTCCGTGGGTCTACTACTACAACCAAGCGCTCCCCCGTGCTACTACAACCAAGCACTCCTCCATCGTAGGTCTGCCGCTACATCCAAGCGCTCCTCCGTCGGGGGTCTGCCGCTACAACCAAGTGCTCCCCCTTATAGCCTCCAGAGGTACTCCTTCTGTTGAGTACCGTGGGTCTACTGCTAGAACCAAGCGCTCCTCCACCGTGGGTCTGCAACTACAACTAAGCGCTTCCCACTGGGCTATTCGTAACACACTGAGTCGTTCGATCAGTAGTCGTTAAGTCTCATCTGGATCTAGGGTTTCCCAACACAGCATGCTCGTTCCGGGAGGGTCTACTCCACGAGACAAGAGGTTGATGCATCAACTGACATGTAGTTCGGAGTTGATGTATCCCAAAAAGTACCGTAGTGGTCACTACCGAACCCACGGAGGATTCCCGTATTGTCTTCATTGTCGTCGCAGATACAACCAACTCTAGGGTTTCCGCACACAGCAAGCTCGTTCGGGAGGGTCCGATCCACGAGCTGAGGGGTTGATATATATACTAACACATAGTCCAGAGTTGATGTATCCAAAAGTTCTGTATCGTCAACAGAACTCAATGTCACAGACGGCGCGTTAATCAGACGCCCGGTCTGAGAGTTATTGGCTTTTTCGTCCTAGGGCCCCTGTTGGTTTTTTAGTCAAAACCAACCCGACCGTACTCCACCTGCATCCAAACCTCAGGCGGAGTAAGACAAAAGATCCATCTCACTTAGAATAATTCAGCAAAGTCGACGGTACGTCAATCGGACGTCCGGAGCTCAAGTTATGAGTGTTTCCGCTCCGAGGGCCTGGTTGGTTTCGTTTAGGAACCAACCCGGCCGAACCCCATGTACTTCGAAACCTTACATGAAATATACCAAAACGATTGCTCAATCCATGGATCACATCGCCACTGACGGTGCATCGATCGGAGGTCCGTAGCCCATGATATGGGCAAAAGACCGAAAGTGGTCCGAAAACTGGGGGTCTGGGCCCAGCCCGACCCGGCCCAACCCCCCTAGGTCGGCCCGAACCGGGTCAACCCGACCCAGCCCAGCCCAGCCCAGCCTGGGCGTGACCTAGCCTGGCAGGCGCGGGCGCGGACCGGTCTCCCGGCGGGTCGGCTCGGCCGGTTACGACTGAGCGGAGCATGGGGCGTGCTGCCCCCACGTGATAGAGTCGCGGCCCCGCGTGGGTCCACCCTTGCCAGCAGACGAGGATGGATGTCGTGTCCCTTCCTTCGCCGGTCCCGCGTGGTCGCGGGATGGCCAGCCCGCCGCCGCGGCTGAAGCTGCGGCGGTTCTCCCCGGCGGTGCACCGGTGGGTTGCTCCGCGGACCACCGGACGAGTTCTGGTGGTCAGAAATTCACGTCGTCTTCGCTAAAGGCCCTCCCAGGGTCTATCCTTCACTGCGAGGACCTCACATCGCCCGTGCGACTAGTTTTGTCAACATCCTCTGTTTCGCACACCAAGAACGAAAGGGGCGGTGGGTTCGGACTTCGTCATTGGTCAGCACCCACCGCATTAGCGGTATTCAATATTTCACAACAAAAGTTTAATCATATGTTGTGGGTATAAATCACAAGAATATAAATGAATCAAACCCCTACCTCATCGTAGTCATCGAAAGTGAGTTCTTCGCAAAATTGACCATCCCGGAAGAAGGGGATCGTCGCGTCGCGGAAGGGGCGTCACGTCGTCGCGGTACACGGCGTCACATAGACGCTCTCCGAGGGTTAAAGAAAACACACAGATTTAATTGCACCATTTAAACCCATGCTGAGGATAAAATCCACAAAGGAAATTAAAAGATCCATAATCCCTTACCTCAATCGGTTGATGATCGAAGATTTTCGAGAGGAAGGATCGTCACGGATGAAACTTCGCGGAAGGAGGATCGTCGGCGTCGTGGTACACGGTGTTGCATCGTCGATCTCCGAGGGTTCGACGTTCTTCGTGTTCTTCACGTTCTTCGTGTTCTTCGCGTTCTTCGTGTTCTTCGCGAAGGAGGATGAAGAACTTAGAGTTTCTCCAAATCATGTCAACAAGCCACCCACATGGGTTGGTCTTATTTTATTCTTATTCCAACAAACGAAAAAAATAATGTTATGAAATGAACCATAAATTCACTGAATTAATGGTAATGACTTAACTGCCCAATTAATAGGGGCGTTAAGAATTTAAGAAAACGCACCGGTTGACTTTAATTTAAAAAGGGGTTTTCGTGGGTGCGTTACTTAGAGGAAAAGAAACGGTGGGGCTCATGCAGACCCCACCTCACCAATATCCTACCAAGAGGGTTGGATATTTTGAGTTCCAACTTATCCTCTTCAACATAGATTAAGTGGCTTCTAATGGCTTTAAGTGAAATAAAATAAAGTTGTCGCACCACTTTATTTTATTTCCTAACTTAACCCCAAAAATTAAAAACGACACCTGAGAAAACACAACTCCGGAAATGGCGTTTCTAAGAAAATACCGACATTACGATTCCATCGGTGCCCTCGGAATTCGATTCCGAGCAACGATTCAAAAGTTAGAAAAACCCGCTATTTCCTTCACTGAACGTACCCAAGCCAAACATTGGAAAATTATTCTGGGCACACCGGGCCTCGGAATCATGTTCCGTCAGTAACTGTGTTCTTGTAAAATTCCAAAGAAAATTAAGCAAATAAATTTCCTTGAATTTTATGGTTCTTTACAATTATGGTTAAAAATAATGCAATAATGAGTAAAATATGACCCTAACACTTAAATTTATAATTTTGTATGAGTGAAATTATCCCATTTCCATAAAATTCTAAAATATATTTCCACTTGGTTTCATATTTCATTTATTTTTACCATTATAATATGTATGCAAAAGATAATGAGAAAAATGCCACTTTTTATATTTTAATAAATATAATATTTTGAAAAATGGATATAAAAACATATTTTTGGTCATAAAGAGTAATTTAAAAAAAAAGTCATGGATATTTATTTTTAATTTTTTGTAGTGAAATTAAAACTTTAAATGTTTAAGCAGTGCTACAACATTATTTATTCAATTAATAGAAAAATTAAATAAATGATTTTAAAAATATTTAATGAAATGTGATTTGAAATTTTTAATTTGTTCCTTTAATTTTTTAAATAATTATAAATATTTTATAATGGTTTTAATGGATTATATTCCAATTATTATATTTTCATATAGTTTTCAAAGTCAAATTTAAATGAATAGTTCCCAAATTAACATTACAGTTATTCAATAATAAAGAATATTTTGTTAAAGGATTTGAAATTCATATATATATATATATATTTGGCCATATAATTGGTATATTTTTAGAAATATCAACTAGTATACATTACTGGACTAATGTTCTATTTATAGTAATAATATTTATTCCTATAGAGTAAAATATTTCATTATCATGGTAATTGTGAGAAAGTGTTAACATGGGTTAAACCTAAAATGTATGTGTTAAAAATCATCAAAATATATCCAAACATTATTTTATGGGAGAATTTTTATCATTTATCAAATTAAATTTGGATTATATTTGTTCGGATACATTTTTCCATGAAAAATAATTCATATTAATTTAATAATACAAGAAATTGTAGGGGTGCCCCTCCCCTCAATTATAAAAGGGAAACATCTTTCATTTTATCATACATCAAAATGATTATGGATTTTACAATAACATTCGAAATACCATCCTTACATCCCTTAGCATATCCTGTAGTCAATGGTTTGATTGGAAAAACCTTATAAGAAGGATTTTGATCTAAAAAAATTGTATTTTTTAGAAGATGAGGTCTCATTCTTAACAAAGATTTTTTGTTCATTTATTATTACACCTATAAAAACTATTATCAAATGATGATGATAAAACATCATATTTATCTCCCATATAATTATTTGTTATTATTTTAATGAAAAAATCTACATCCACATCCTCTACCATCAAATGGGTAATGAAACCATCGTTCGGGTATACGGTGGACTACCGCCCCATGAAGCATTGTAATTAATTTTCCCTCATCACCTGTCATGATTATTTATAATGATATATTTAATTTTTATATATTATATTGAAGAAATATTTTTCAATTTATAGATTTTCTATATCTTATATTTTCATACTTTTCCATTCATTGAATGATGGTAACATCGTTTGGGTGTATGTGCGGATTACCACATCCACAAAGTGATATGACTTGTTTTTGATTATCACATCACATGGATGGTATATATAAGTGTATTTAATGAACTAATATGATATTTATAATAAAATTAAAAGTGTATAAATTTAAAATAGTGTTTTTTTCTTTTCATTATTACCATTGAAAAATGGAAACGTTACTCATGCATATGTACGACCTACTGTTTCAATGATTGTAAGGTAAGTTATTTTTCATAACCATATTTATTGGTTGGATTTGAAATTAAAAGTCATATATTAAAATGATAATTATTTAATTTTTCTTATTCGATATATGATTAAATAATCACCTCATTTACCATAAAAAAACTGTCGAAGTCATTTTGGACTTATGAGTTGAATATCTTCAAAACGACTAACATGAAATTATATGATTATGAAATTGAATATGAAATGATAAAAAAATAAAAAAATGGACAATTAAATTGAAAAATGTTCTTAATAAATTATATAATAAAAATAATTTTATTATTCTGAATGATAAAGAATATTACTGACAAGTCAAACTAGTGATTATGGACTTTCTAAAAAAATTCATATTTCAATGTTTACATTAAAAATATTCTTCTTCAAAGTCCATGTTATTATAATTGATTCAGGAAAATAAAATTTTGGGATTTAATGGATTAAAAATTACATTATTGGACATATTTATCAATATTTTAAATGATTTAAAAAAAATATTTTTATGATTTTACATATTGTAAGAATTACATCAAAAACTTTGTTTTAAATGTTTAAAATATTTATTTTCAATGTCACTCTCTTCCATATACATATATTTAAAATTATTTAATTCATATTTTTTTATATAAATAAATTATAAAGGAAATTTTATTTCTCATTTTACATTAATAAATATTTTTTAAATGGATCATCTTTTACTTATTTTACATAGAATGTTTTTACTTTATTTATTAAACAAAAAATGAATGTTTTATTTTAACATACAAAACATCAATGGATTTCCCCACATCTCCAACCATTATATGATATTTTTATTTCTCTATAATATTACATGTTTTCTTAATATAAATCCCCAATTTGTCTTTGTTTTAATTATTTACAAAAATGACTTTAAATAGAATGTATACTTAGACATCAGGAATTTTTCATGGGTGTATGGGGTTTTTAACATTCTCTCTCTAACTCACTTTCACTCTCTCCTAAAAATTATTTAATATGTATAATTTTTTTATATATTTATCTCACATATATACCTATATTATTTTCCCTTCTTTTGATGGGGGTATACATGCCTTTTGATTATTTCCCAAATTCTTTCTTTGGGAAATCTATTTTGATTTTGTTATGGAGAAATATTATGCAACACATTTTCATTCTATTGTTATTTCTTATATATCATCCTTAGGATTGAAATACTTTTTGTGGTCCACATAATTATCAATATTTTACCATAGTTTCACCCAAATAGTTCTCGAATGAATTGATTATTGATTTTCATCATGATAAGATAATTATGGGATTGGTGAGTAATCCTAATCCAATATGTGACTGTGTACACTATGTGATGTTGTCATAGAAGCTATATTTGACTTATGATTGTGTAATTTGTTTTTTTTCTTCCAAATATCCAATGTTTCCAAGATATTTTGAAACTATATTTTTAATGATATGACTAAATGTAATTGGTCATTAAAATATATTTAAATTAATATATATTCTTTTTAATAATGGTAAAATGGATATCTTTTTATGAAAAAGACTTCATAAGTTTTCCATGATGGTAAAAGAACCAATATGAGTTTTATATTGCCCTAAAAATTTCTTAAGAAATGTTTTAAGAAAAGCTTTGAGAAGAAAAGTTGATCTCTTAGGTAATAACATGTAGGATCCCATATTTCTCCAGGTATACCCCTCTTTTGATTTTTTCTTCATTTTAGTAGTGGTGGATGAATAATATTCAGAGATGAAGGGGATTTTTTGGGAAAAATATATTAATGTTTTGGGATATATGTTTTTTTGAATTGAGGCAGTCTGGGTATAAATGTTTTGAATGTGTTTATGAGGGTTTTCCATGCTTGCGAAGTATTTTGAGGTGTTTCGGTTCCTTATGTTTAATTTGGGATTAAAATGGTATATTGGGAGATTACATATCATGTACATGTTACAATATGAGTAACTCCCATTGTACATGTCATGAACCAGTACAAGGCATGAAATTATTACACGTTATGTAAACCATTCATGTCATCTAAAAGTTAATCTAGATTAAATAATAATCTATAGAAATCGGGTTTTCAAGGTATCCCTCTAAAAATAAATACATGACATGAAAATAAATTACATTCTATTTAATTACCTAAGAAGTGATTTTAAGGGTACTATGTGGATTATTTTTCATTTCATACTACTTTAGTTTTTCTCTAATCAAACATAGGTCATAGCCCAAGTGATTTTGGAGCACAAGATTCCAATATGGATGTCTTATTTGTGTGATCAATACCTGGTATGTATTTTTATAGGTTTTACTCCCTCCCACTTTTATCTCAAGATATTTTAGTGTAATATTTTGACTTTGGTTGTTGTTGGTTTTGATCTTGATCGATTATGATCTAGGAACCTTATTTCTATTTTATTTTCCATTTCTATTATTGGAAAACATTGTTAGAATAGTTAGTTAATAGTTAGATAAATATAGGGTGTCTAAAATTTATATCCTAGTTCTTTTTAATTGAAAATTATATGCAGCATTGTGATTTCTCTAATATTACCTATGGAAAAATAAATTAAATGAGGACTGAGTGTATTCCTTCAAACCCATTTGGGTTTAATTGGTTATTGACTTGAATAATTTCTACCATTCAGGTGAGAAAACCCCTGATTATAAATGAATTGAATAATATATTGTTGTGTGTTTATCATGACATGTGTTTGGGTGGTTACATGATATGAATTCACTTTTTCTTGCCTTTATTATTTTTATGACTAACATGTTATTGATTTTTTGACCAAATGATAGAATAAATGTGTGATTGAATGATAAAAGATAATTTTTATAATTGAATGTTGAGATTTATAATGTCGTATTGTTATATCCTTACATTTATTCCCAGTTATAAATGATCTAATGCTTATATTGTTTGTTATGTCCTGTGATACATGTTTTAATACTTATATAATGGGTTATTCTCATGGATTCATGTAGAAATTATTATATACCAAAATTGGCCCTGATGCATGTTGTAATACTTATATAGAGGGCTATGTAAAGTGACACATTATGAAATGATTGTATATCAATATTTTCCCTAATACATGATGTAATTATTATATAATGTTCTCGAACATTATTATTATCTAAAATGATTATATATCGGGGTTTGACATTGATATGTTTGATTTATACCATGGAGACATGGTTATGGTTGGAATGGTTGTGAGGCATACAAAGAGAGATTTCGGCATGGCACCAAGCCAGAATTTTTAACCATGGTTATATGGTTATGGTTTGGATGGTTTTGTGACATGATCAGATATATTCTCGAATGGTGCGGAATCAGGTTGATGTGGTATTAATTTAAATTTTTAATTAATTAATACACAGTTTTTTCATTATTTCATGAATAGATTATCTGACTGGTCATGTTTATACATAGTGGTTTTGACCTACTGAGTTGTACTCACGACATATTCGGGTATCCATTTGGTACTAAATAATATTACATTGATGTGGGGTTGGGAACGGGGAAAAGACCTTGTAGTTGGTTATTTCTTGCTAGAATGGTGGGAGATTGGTGATGGAACTGACATGGGGATCGAGACCAGTGTCTTTGAGTTTGTTGATTTTTTTAGTATTTTATTTGTATTACATATAGCAAGAAATTTATTACATTCCATAATGAAATAAAATTATTAAAAAAATAATTATTATATTATTTATTTGGCTTTTATTATTTGGTTATTATGATGTTTTGTATTTTTTCCATTATTTCCAATAATTTTATATTGAATTATTATTAAATTATTAAACTATGTTGTAACTCTATTATCAATTGTTATATTCTCTACACTATACTTATCACAACCCCACTACTAATTGGAAGCCTCTGGTATATGGGAATATGTTCTTGAGGTCTCTTAAAAAACCATTATTGACCATGTTAGAGTGTTCCAGATCAAGGGATGTTTCATTTAGTTTTAGATCAGACCAGGTTTCTTTTATGTCTCTTTACTATTTTTGAATTATATAAAGGATACTAGGATGTTTTGGGACATAATAATGAGCTTATTCATTAAATTAGGTAAAAAATCTATGATTGAAATCCAAGTTCCTATGGGTGGATTAATTTATATACTATTTTTTCTTCATAAATGATGTTATTTCAGTATGAGTGATTCACATGTTATGTGAGGTTATTATTTTGCGATGTTATTCTTTTTTTGAGGTTTATACTTGTGGCTTCGTATGGAATGTGGTGAGTATGCATGTATCATGGTAGACACGTGGTGATATATATTGACAATCATTTTTCATGATAGGAACACATCAATGCACTTGTTATATACATTCCTAAATGAATTATGGTATGATATGCCTATTAGATATGAAAAATGGAATAAATAAATTGTTATTTCATGATAAAACACCTATTTCTATGTTTAGAGAGATGATGAGTAGTGGTTCTGTATTGTTTTCACCTTCTAAGTTTGACCATGTTGTTATATCTATTATTATAAAGAGTGTGTTTTACTTGTATAGAAAATGCATCCTCATCATCTTTTAGTTGAGTAACAGGAGAGTAGAAATCATCACACTCCTAAATCACCTAAATCAGCTAAATCAGAGTATCCTACAAGATATGGGGATTAGATTTATATTCATCATTATGAATTTTTTTAGCGTCATGAAATCCATAAAAAGAGAGAATATTCACACTATGATTTTGATGCTTAAGATAATGAGAGATTTAAAACTATAGTATCAGCCAACATTCCTTGTGGAGGGAGGCCCCTAGGATGTTGAGTTCTACATCAAGTCAGTCCAGACGATCATTAAGCTTCATGAGACACCCATAGATAAGAGGGTGAATATTTATTCATATATTATTCATTCACTATCCAAGAATTTGTGGGACATTATATAGTAGGTAGGGCAGTAGAAGGAGTTATCACTGATAGACATAGATATGATATTCCTAACACATTTATATCTAGATATGTTTAGGGATGAGAAGGATTGTGATTTCATGCACTTTACACAAGAGGTCATGTTGGTTATGGACTACACTAATTGTTTCACTAACATGTATTGATTTTCTCCAACCGTGGTAGTCGATGAGACCTCCAGGGGAGATTTTTCCAAGACGGTCTTCACTATGAGATTAGGTCACACATAAAAATATTCCATCTATGATATTTTTTGAATGTCATGAATTAAGAAATCATCATAGAAAGTAACATAAGTGAGGCCACTGGTAGTGGTTAGGATATTTCAGAAGGGTGAACTAGGAACACTTCTTCTAGTGGAAGAATGCATCACTTTTGCAGGTTTTCTATGGAAATAATGAGAAATGTTGTTAGAGAATGGGAATCCTTCTCAAAATAATGATACAATGTAGTGATATTTGTGTGTCATGGTGGTCCACAGTTGGAATCAATGTCCATACCCTAATTTGGAGTGTTATGATTGAGGTAGATTGGGATACTTATAGAGGTTTTCTATGATCATGTAGCAGTTGAGTTGTGGTAGGGGAACAATATAGGTACCAGAGTCTTGGAAGGACCTAGCTACATTTCAGTAGACATGTAGATCAAGTTCCACAGGATGTTCTAGTCATGGTAGGGGATGTGGTACCCCCATGTAGTATTGGTAGGTATTGGTAAAGGTTAATGATCAAGGGACTCAAGATGGATCCCAACGAAGAGCGGCTAGTTAGATGCATGTTATGAAGACTACTCTAGCTATGGTGTATTAAGAATCATCTACAGTTAGAGGTAATATTCTTATATCTTATACAATTTATAATGTTTTTTTGATAAATGTAAATCTCATTTATTTTTATCCACACTTATTTTAAATGGTTTGGGCTTGTATGTGGAAATCTTGGATGGTGTTTTGACCGTAGACCCACCACTGGGAGTGTAGTCAGAGAATATAAAATGTTTTGAGGTGTGATCTCTATATCATGGTGGTAAATATTAATTTTGGGAACCATTAATAATGGAAATTATAGATTTTATTTGATTCTTGTTATGGATTTTTTTATTTCAATACTCTGCTCATATCAATTCTTATTAGAGGAGATTTACCCTTTTACCTCTAAAAAGTGGTAGCTATTCTCTCCAAGGTGATTGGGATCTTTAGGCTAGTCATGCATTACCAATTCGGTATAGATTGGATTGTGTCATGGACCCGATAGTTGGTCTTTCTCTGGATGATGGTGGAATGTAGAAAAATTATTTTTCTCTATCGATAGACTATTTCCATGATTTCTTTCCTTATGAGTTATACATTTTAACACCAAAGAGAAAGATATATCTTATGATTGAGTTGTTTGTAGGAGAAGCTCCAGTTTATATTACACCTCAGAGAATGGATGTAAAAAATATTGTGGCATTGAAAGCTTATTTTCATGATGACTAATCTAAATGTTTTATATCTCCTAGTACATCTCATTGGGGTTCTCAAGTTCTCTTATACAAGAATTTTGATGGTACTTTTCACATGTGTGTGGATTATCAAAGCTTGAACCAGATAAAGATCAATATTCGGTATCCCCTTAAAATTTTTAATGATCTAGTCAATAATATGAGCGGTGATAATATACTATCTAGTATTTATTTTAGATCAAGTTACCATTAGTTTTAGCTAATACCATTAGACATACCTCATAATACATTTATGAGTAGATATGAATTGTGTGTGTTTATAGTGATGTTGTTTAGTTTGACTAATGCACTGATAATATTCATAGAATTACTAAAAAATAAATATAATCCTTTTAAAGACAATTTTTCGGTGGTTTATGTAGAATATATATAAATGTACCCCTAGTTTTAATAAGAGCATGCCAAACATCTTTACATCGTCCTTAGTGCCTTAAGGGAGCATCGACTTTACGCTATGAAAACCAAATAGTGTCTGGATTGATAAATATTAATTATTATGCCATGTCATCATAGGGATATGACTTTATGTGGACCTAAATAAACATACAACCATGGTTTTTTGAGTGTATCCAAAGAATTTAATTTAGATTTACAGATTTCTGGGTTTAGTGGGTAATTGTTGGTGCTTTATCCATGATTTGTCCCATATAGCTACATAGATGTCTGGGATAAAAAAAGGGGTCATGTTTTATTAGTCATATGATTTATATATATCTTTTTATTATATAAATGGTGGGATGACCTTAGGAACCAATCATTCATTTACTTATTCCTTGTAAAGCAAATAATTTGTTCTTGGATGCATCCAGAGTTAGACTCGATGCAGTTCTGATATAGGAGGATCGAGTGGCTTCTTATGGCTCCAAAATGTTGTGATTGTATGAGAGTAATTTCCTAACTCATTATTTCTATTATCAACAATAGTATATTCTCAGATATGATAGAGACACTACCTCATGGGAGAGGTGTTTTTGGTATACATGAACCACAAGAGCCTTAGGAATTTTTTTTCTCAACTGGACCTAAAACTTCGTTCGGGGAGGTGGGTCATGTATATGAAGTCCTTTGACTATGAGTTGTCTTGTACAATGGGAAAGGAAAACATTATTTTCAATTCATTAAGCCAGAAGATATTGATAGAGGCAGTTTGGGTGGAATTAAATGAGTGTTGGATAATGGAACTCTTTACAAACATGCATCTAGACGTTTTAGTGTCTCATAGATTAATTGCTCTGACATCAACATATATTATAACCAATATTTTGGAATTAATGAAGACCAAGAAGCTATATAATCATGATGTATTAGTTCTGAAAGGAAACTTATATGGCGGTGAGACACCATTATGATGGTTTCTTAGTAATGAAAATTCTCTTATTTTCTATGGACAAGTATAGGTTCTTAATGGAATATGTGATGACCTCAAGAGATATATTCATTCTTCTAGATGGGAAGTACATCTATATATGATAATGATGTATCATTATCATCATAAAAAAATATTGGTTCTCAAGAATACATAAATTGGTAGAATGATTCAGGGTAAGATGTTTCACCTATTTAAAGATGAGAGATGAGCAATAAAGGAATGTCAGAGTTTTTTATCCTTTACCCATTCTTGAATGTAAATAGGAGGATGTCCCTATGGATTTTTTTTCATAGAATTTCCTAGGAAAATTAAATGAATTTTGTTTTATGGGTGATTTATGATCACATATAAAATGTATCACACTTTTTTCTATCAACGAGACTTTCAAATTTTATTATCTAGCTTTTCTTTACATGGGAAATGTAGTTCAATTTCACGATGTGATGAGGAGTATCGTTTCAAATAGAGATTTGAATTTCACATCAAATATCTTTTAAGGTGTTTATAAGTACATGGGATTATTGATTATTTTGAGTATAACCTATAATCATTATACTAATAGTCAATCTTAGCAGACTATTTAGGATCTGGAGGATATTTTATAAGCATGTGTTTTGGATATTTTAGTTTATGGGAGTATCATATGGAACTCATGGATTATTCATTTAATAAAATCTACTAGGAACCCATCTATATGGTACCTTTAGAGGTCTTTTATTGAATCCCATGTTGTTCTCCTATTTTTTGGTTGGAGTAAGGTAATTTAGTGCTTATTATTCCAAGTATTATTCAGGAACCATTTGAGAAGGCTTAATTGATTAGGTATTAGTTAGTGACCATGAAGGGTAGGAAAAAATCTTATGCTGGCAATCAGAGATGAACTTCGGAGTTCTAAGGTTGTCATCATGTTTTAATTTTTCTATGGCCTATGTTGGGGCAATTCAATATCAATAAATAGAAAATGCTAGAATCCGTGTTTAATAGGGATTTTGATATAGTAGATATGTTTGGTCTATTGGTGTATCGATTATCCCTTCTACAATGCTAAAAATCCTGGAATGATGTGTTTCACATTTTGTAGGTTTATAGATATTATCCATACACTTATCATGTGATAGATGTTGAAGATGTCGAGTATGGGGTAGATGCATACTTTGAGTGTAATTCCATATGGATTGTGGACTATAGTGAGAAGTATCTCTGGGGTAGGAAAATTCTTTTAGTTTGAGTGTAGTGTAAGCATGGGTGAGATTGGGAGAATATATTTGAGAGAGAGCTCGATATGTGATCATAGTGGCCGAACATGTTTATGGAGAGCCTATAATGATGATTGGAGCTCCTCGGTGATGTGTATTATATGATGGGGAGGTTGTAAGTTGTGGTATTTTTATAGGTACCTACCTCTTCCATTTTTTTCGTTTGAGCCATGGTGGATGAGTCTTATTTGGAGATGAAAACTCATTTTTTTTGGAAAATGACCTAAAGGTCAAGAATAAATGTTTTCTAAATTAATGGATTCTAAGTGTAAATGTGTTAAATGAGTTTACAAGGATTTGTGAGATCGATATATGTTAAGTCATTTTATAGGTTTTCCATTCTCCCCTTTTGACCATTAGCTATTAGGGTGAAATATTTTGTCTTTGGTCATTTTTAGTTTTCATCCTAATCTGTTTTGATCTACGATCCTTCTTGAGGTTATTTATACCTTCATTCTTAATAAAGAATCCTTTTGGAAGCATTGTTGGATCATTGGTTAAAGGTAGTGGGTTTAATCCTTAACCCTATGGGCTCTTTAATTTCAATGTATGTGTAAAATTAAAATTTCTCAAATATAACATGCACCTAATAAATTAAATGATGAATGAGATAATTCTTTAGATTCCCTTGGTATTTAGTTGGTTATTAACCAATATTATTGATACCATTCAGGTAAGTGAACCCTTTATTATAAATGAATTAACTAATGGATTAATGTGTATTTTTTAGGACATGATTTTTGGTGATTTCTTGATATAGATTCAACTTGGCTTGGATTGATTATTGAGATGACTATCATTTTTATGTTTGGTGACCAAATTATAAACAACATGTGTAATGAAAAGATAAATGGTAGTTTTCATAATTTTCCATTGAGTATTATGATGTGATATTATAACATCCTTGATGTTATGCCTATTGATACATGATGAAAATGTTATATAGTGGGATACTCCCAATTATACATGTTGAAATACTTTTATATAAGTTTATTACTAGTGACTCACGGTGAGATACTTATATACAATGCTCGGCCTTGATACATGTCATAATTACAATATTCTGGGCTATGCCCTGTGACAATTATTGTAATGATTAGTTATCAGGACTGGCCCTAATACATGTTATAAGGATAATATACCTGTAATTGACCTAATTATATGATGAAATGATTATATAGTGGGGTTTGACTTTGATTTGTTTGATTATACCATGTATGCATGGTTATGGTAGGCATAGTTGTGATACAAGCTCATAGACATTCCGACATGGAACTGTGGTAGAATATTTTTTACCATGGATATTTGGATATGGTTGGCATGGTTTTGAGACATGCTCATAGATATTATGGAATGGTGTCAAAGAGGAATACTGTGGAATTAATTTAATTTTTTAATTAATTAATACTCATTTTTTTCATTATTGCATGCACTTATTATCAGACTGGTTATTTTCAGACACAGTGGTGTCAACCTACTAAGTTATACTCACACCATATTTGGGTATCCATTTGGTACCTGAGAAGATTACATGGATGATGTTTTGGGAAAGGGTAAGACACCTTTATATTTATTATTTCCTACTAGATGAGATGAATTTTTGAGAGGGGACCGACATGAAGATTGAGACTAGGGTCTTTGTGTTTGATGATTAAGCTAGTATTTTATTTTTATTACTTACAGAATGGAATTTAATACACTATATCACGAAATTATATTATTCATTAACTATTTATTGAATTATTCTGTAGAAATTTATTATTGTTTTATTTAATTTTTTTGTATTGTTTCCATTATTTCCACTAGACTGATACTTATTTATTGTTGGATTATTCAGATGTGTTTTAACACTGTAACCCAGTGGTATAGTATTGACACTAAACATATCACACCCTAACAAATAGATATCATCATCTAGAATACATGGAGACATTCTTGAGGTTGAATAACAAACTTGTTTTGGCCACATGAGAGTGTGTCAGATTAATGGATGTTACAAAATGTGTTTATTTTAATCCCAAATATTGTTTATAGAAAAAGAAAAATAATCTATATGTTTTCCTGAACATAGAAGTTTCTTTATTTCTTTTTATATATCCCTTACGGTGATTCTTATTTGTATACCATTATTTTAAAAAAAAACACTAGCGTTATACGTTGATTAAGGAAAAATATGATATCAAGATGAAAATAATGAAGACGTGTCGTGAAAATAAAAAATTTATACCATAAGAGTTATATTTTTAGTGGAAAATGTATTCTAAATATAAATACCCACATTTTTATTCAATATTTACTTATATATGGATGATGTACTAATCCTCAAAATCTATATACAATAATGATCCTCAAATGTAAGAGAATGAAATCTTGACATAAAAATACAGATTATGTAATGTTTAAGGTTGGGTCTTTATATCTATTATTAGAGTAAATGTTTAGATAACTATGATGATTAGGATGTTTTCATGTGAGTTTAACTTAAGTGTTATGGATACCATCATGGGTTTATGAGTTTATGGTTGATCATAAGATAAATGGTTTATACACACCTGTTGAGGATTTATGTGATGGGATTTTTATGTGATTAATGAAATTTTTGGTGAATATTTTACGTTGAGGTATATCTAACCCTTAGGTTTGAATTAAAGTATTATTTGTAAAAGAATTCTATTTTAATATGTTTAAATTTACTGATATCCCTCAAGGATTATATGAAATTTTATGATTAATGATATTTTTAAGGTTGTTTATAACCGTTCAAGGGGTGTTAAAATAATTGTATTGATTTGGTGTCTGTAAAATTGATAACCTATCACATCTGAAAATTCCATAGGGTCATGAAACCACAACTGTAGGGTGAAAAGGGTGCAACAACAACCAATAGACTAAAATATATTTTATCTAGTTTTATTTTTGTTAGTGGGGTGATAGATAATGATTATGTTGATTTTTAGAATATTTGTTTTATCATAGTGATAACCATGTGATTGAAATGTTATTTGGTGATTAGGTGATAGCTATTATTTCAGAATATATTAACTATTTTGAGAACCATATATGATTAGGGTGAACAATGTTTTATGTTATTATATTTGATGGATAAATGTTGAACTATAATTTGAAAAAATACAAAATTTTTATGATGCTTTATGGTGATTTCAGTTATTTATATAATTTATTATCAGATATTATTAGGCCATATAAATTTTTTTGTGATATATTAATAGTTACTTATTTTTTTAGAAAAAAATTAAAAATTTATATTAGATAAATATTTTTTCAAATCCATAAAATCATTATGCTTTAACCTTAGTTAAAATTATTTTGATGAATTTTATGGTTATTCATTTACCAAATTATCTATGTTGAATTTTGGGTGTTATTTTTGAGCATTTATAGAATAAAGTTGTATATTATCATATGAAGGTTTAATCAATTTGGTAATTACCTTAACTTGTCCTAATTTTTTTGGTTTAGTTAAATTTCAAAAGACTAGATTAATATATTGTTATCATTTTTTGGATTAATTCATCCATTAAAAGATAATATTACTACTTCAAAAATAAAAAATTCATCTTGAATAATAATAATATGAATATAAATATTATATTATGGTGGAAATGGATTAGAGAATGAAATTTTTATTTCCATGTAAGAATATTTCAATATATTATGAGGCTAGATTGTAAATTAATTACTCATATCTTGGAAAAATATCATGAAACAAAAAATTTATCCTATTACATTGATTTTAGATCAATCAATGGTCATTCTCACACCTCACCAATTTATGGTTTTGTGGTCATTAACTTTATCTTCATCATTTAATTAATTATGATAAATGATATCTGTTACTATCCATAATTATTTGGAAAATATGTTTCTTTTTAATCTTTATATTTTTTCTTCCCACTAATGTTCTCATATTTTTAATCCTACTTATGTGATGATTATTATATTTCACTTTCATTTTTTTCAAGGGGAAGTTTTATAATCCGTTTTTACAATGTGGGACATCAACAATGGTAATTTAATATATCAAAACCTTGTTTATGAATCCATTGTTCAAATTGAGAGGCCCAACTTTATTAAATGTGTTATTAATGTTACATTTTGGTAATTTTAAAAAATTAAACTCTGTTTGTGATCATATACAATAAACAACCTCGAGTCTAAACAAATTGTTGAAAATTATTATTTAAATATGAATGTGATAAAATAACTATTAAATTTTCTTGTTTAAATATGATTAATTGGTTTATGAAATATATATTATGTTACTATTCTATATTGTTAACATTATAGTAAATAGTCACTCAATTTTTTTCAAAGTTCTTTTATTCTTTAAAAATACATTTTCTTTAAAATAAATTATTAGTTTTTAGGTGAACATTATAAATAACATCTAGAAAATTTTGATATAGTATATGATAAAATTAATATAAATTTTGAAATCATCAAATCAAAATTAATTTACATTGATATTTATCTTTTTTCTGTAATGATTCATTTCTCAGTGAATTGTGAAAATTATCTATTTTTCAAATACCTTAATTACTTTTCATTAACGATAGTTATTTTAATGTCACATTATATTTTGTATTTATTTTTAAATTAAAATAAAAAACATTTTATTTAAAATAATATAATAATTTTTACTTAATTAAAAACTTTTCATGATTTTGGTACATGTTCATTTTTCTTCTTAAAAACACGGTTTTCTGGAAAATGTTTCTATGTGCATAATGATTATCCATTTTTATGAATTCAGATAACACCATATAATAAAATAAATAAATGAAATTTATAGATTTATATATATATGTATATATTTGAATATAAATTCATATAATGATAATTGTGATTCATAAAGAAAATATAATATTATCTATTTCTTCAAAACGATGTTTCCTAAAAAACTGCTTGTTATCATGTTTTGGGGGTATAATTTAAAAATATATTATTCCATATATAAAAATGGAATATTGAAAAATGTATTCAATATTTTTAAATAGAAGGTTCAAATTTGGTAAATAGGTCAATTTTTTGTAATTATTAGTAGTAGATATAATATATAATTATCACCATGGTATGTGTAAATCGAGTAATTATGGTTAACAATAATATGATAAAGACTAAAAATTGACCCTAACCCTTTTTTATCATATATTATGAGTTTAATTAGGCCATTTTCATACAATACATGAATAAAAGGCCACTTGGTGCCATATTTCTTTGATTTTGACATTTATAACCTTTAAGTAAAAGATAATACAAAAAGGCCACTTTCCAGATTTTAAAAACTATAATATTTTAAGGCAGGGATAAAAAAACTAACATTTAGTTATAAATATTCATATGACAGACGAATATTTTTTTGTCATTTCTAATTTATTAATAATTATTATTAATTAAATAATAACCATAAATTTTTACGCAACACTAGCACAATATTTATTCAATTAAAAAGACTAAAATAAATTATTTTAAAAATGTTAAAATTAATATATTATAAATGAATTTTTAAATTCCTTGAATTTTTAGATAAATATTACATGTTATAGATGTTTTAATATACTAGAATTTTTTTTCCATGTTTTTTTTCAAATTCAATTAATATGAATAGTGAAAAAATGACATTAATGTTATCTTATTAATATTAATATTTTATTAAATTATTTAAAAATGTACAAAAAATCTACCTTGTACCATGTGAAATGTATATGTTTAAAAATATAAACTATCATCAATTGATTTTCCAAAATTACTTTTATAGTATCTATATTGATCCTTAATATATAAAAACATCATTATCAGAGTAATTATTAAAATGAGTTAACATGTTCTAAAACCCAAAGATAAGGGTTAAAAATCAGGTAAACCTATCAAAATTTTATTTTAAGAGAAAATTTATACTCGTAATCAATTTATATTCTAATTATATTAGTGTGGATCCATTTTCCAAGAAAATAATTTATATTATTTTAATACTTTAAGAATTTCGAAGAATGTACCTCCTCTCAATTATAAAAGGAAACATACTCTCTTTTCTTCACATTTAAAAAGTATTTTTTGTAGAAAATAACTATCCAAATTACTTCCATAACTACCTTCCCATGTCCTATAGTCCATGGTTTGATTAAAAACCCTCCTAGTAAGGTTTTTTGTTGTAAACATAATGATGTTATCTGAAGAAGATGAATCATTCTAAATTGATCATTTTTGTTTTATTTCATATTCAACCTCCTTCAAATTATATAATATCATTTGTATCTTTCATATAATAATATATTAATATTTTTGTTTTCTAATTTATACCTATATCCACTTCCATCAAAAGAGAAATGAAACCATCGTTCATATGTACGGCGGACTACCGCCTCACGAATTGATATAATTTATTTTCCATCAATACCTATCCTAGATATATATGAAGATGGATTTAATGTATATATACTATATAAATTAAAATTTTATCATTCTTGAAAATTAATATATCATTTATTTTTTACCTTTTAGTTCATTAAAATATGATATCATCATCATGCGTATGTGTGTATTACCACGTCCACGAAGTGATGTGATTTAATTTTTCATTACCAAATAAAATGGATGATATATGTATGTATATTTAAAGAAATAATATTATATTTATGATATAAATATCATTATAGAAAGATAAAATTACACTTTCCTAGTTTCAATCCTGATGGTTGAATAATGGACCGTTACTCTTGTTTGCGTACAACCAACCATCTCCATGATGGAAACATTATTAATTTTATATAACCATATTTCATGATTTGTTTTAAATTTTTAACTTATTTATAAAAATTACAATTATATTACTATTATTATTCAGTATATAGTGAAATAATTGTTTTGTTGACCATAATCAACTTATTGAAACTATTTTGGACTTATTTGATGAATATCTTCAAAACATACATTGTAAAATTAAATGATTAACTAATTTAATATTATATTATATTAAATAACTTAATAAATAAAAAAATATTGAATATGGATCTCAATAAATTATATATTTAACATATGTTTATTATTCTATAAGATATAGAATGGGCATGATGTGATGGACATGATGTAAGGGAATTTCTTTAAAAACCCTTTTAATGTTTCATTTCCTATATTATTATTCTCTATCCATATTATTAAAAATGTTTCATGAAAATTTTTATTTATTATTTAATTAATTATAAATTCCCTTTTTACCATATTTAACATTATTTTCAATTTTTTAAAAAATGAATCTATTTACAATTTTATACAATGAACACTTTAATTTAAAACCATCAGTTTAAATGTTTTAAAAATTTATTTTCCATTTAGATATCATCCATGTCCATAATATTAAAATAATGATACTAATGTATTTACAAGGATATAAATGAATTATAAAGGACATTTTATTTCTCATTTGACATTAATTTATGGTCATTTCAAAGATATTATTTTCTATATATTTTATGTAGAAAATTTTTACTTTATTTAAAAATATAAATAGAATGTTTAATTTTACAATACACAACACCAAAAAAATTTCTCAACACTATAAAAAATTATTTGATATTTGGATTTCATTATAATCATAATAATTTTTTTAAATTTAAAACCCCCACTCCAATTTTTTTAATTATTTTTATAACACAAAATCATGAACATCGTGTTATGGGGTTTCCTAGATAGCACACTGATGCACTAACTGAAGCTTTTTACTTGTGAGATGTTATGTGTGGGATTATGGAGTAAAAAAACCTACTATGGGACTCTATCCACAATGTGATGTTTCCATGTATGTTATATTTGACTTATATTTATGTCATTTTTTTGTGGCTTCCTCATATCCTTTGTTAATGTGATATTATAATACAATTTTATTTTTGATATTCTCTTAATTGATTAATCATGATATTATGTTTTGAGTCTTGTATATGCTACTTCATAAGGGTGAAATGGAAATAAAAATTATGAAAAATATTTTATATTATTCTCATGATTTTAAAGGAAATTGTATGAGTATTATTTTAAATTTAATATTAATTAAGAAATTCTTTTTGAAAATATTTACAAAGAAAAGATTATCTCTTTGGTAGTAAAATTTTTATTTTCTGGTTATAGTTTAATTTTTTAAAAAGAGAAATAATGTATTTATATTAAGAAACTAAAATGATTGTTAATTTTTTTTATATGTCCCTTATTGGGTTTTTGATCTCATCAATTTTTTTAAAACAAAATCATAGGTTATTAAGGATGTGTATAGACAAGTATGAGGTCAACGTGAAACTGTTGAAGATGCGTCATGAAATGAAAAATATTTTTTGCATAATAGTTTTTTATGCATAAAAAATGGATAATAGGAAAAAGTATCCACTTTGTGAGGTAAAATTTACATATATAATGGTGATTGTATAATCCTCTAAAACTCTAAACCATAATTATCCTCAAATATAAGAGAAATAATTCTTAATATAAAACTAAATATTATGTAATATTTATGTTTGAGTCCTTGTAGTACAATGGAGTCCTTAGTGGGTTCCATAGCTCCAACGTAATAGTAATGTTTTTTGTTTCTAAGATACACCATGGATTTAGGTTGTATCTTTGATGAACTAGAGTAAAACAATTAGCGGTAGAGTTTGTAGTGTGGTGTTTGGCCCGTTTGTATTTTAGTGATGGGAAAAAAATTCCTGGAGGGTTTTCATATCTATTGGGAATCCCCATATATAACTAGGAGGAAATTTTGATGGATTTCATCACTCTATTACCCTAGGATCATGTATTTTGTGATGTAGTCTGGGTGATAGTGGATCGACTAATGAAGTTGGATCACATTATAGAGATCCAGTAACTATGTTTCATGGATGTTTTTCAAGGTGATATATTTATAATGTGATAATTCATTAAGGGATACTATGAAAAATAATCTCTAATCTAGATCCTGGTTTTAACTCATAGATACGATGAGGATTATGACATGGATTTGTCTCCCAGTTTCACCATATCCCTATTTTTCATCCTCAAACACATGGGGTGATGGGGAAAATTATATAGATGATGGAGGATATGTTGTGAGATTTCATCCTAGATTTTGGTGGATTGGGTGTGAACAATATACCTCTAGATTATTTTTCATATAATAATTATAATCCCTTATCAAAAATATGTTTCTAATTGAGATGATTTGTGGGTGTTTGTGTCATTCCCCATAATACTTGATAGAGGTTGGAGATCCATAAGTTCTTGGTCCAGATGGGGTGTAGAGAATTATTGAGAATATCAAGATGGTTTGATTGTAGATGAAGATATAAAAGGGATATCAAAAGGCCTATTATTATTATAGAAAGGGGACCTCAGAGTTTCATGGTAGAGGCCATGTTTTAATGAGGGTATCCCCTCATTAGGGAAGTCGAGGTTTGGTAGAGTGATTGATATTTCTCCCCAGTTCATTAGGACTTTTGATGTAGTGGATCACATTATTGGGGTGGATAGTCAATTTATTCTTCCTCCATGACTAGATGTGATTCAAAACATCATCCACATATCTCATCTTCATCGATAACATTATTATGACTCCCACATAATTCAATGGGGAGAGTTGGATATCAAGTATAACATGAATTTCATGGAGAAAATATTATATATTCAATATCTTTGATAGAGAGTTGTATTTTAAAAAACTACGCCACTGGTTTATGATTTTTTGAGAAATAGAGACTTGGAGGAGAGTACTTGTGAGCATGAAATGCATATGTGTGTCGAGTACCTGATTTTTTTTTTGAGTTTTTCAATTTTTGTTTTGGAAAAAATGATTTAATATATGGATTACCACTGACTTATGAGATACTCCTTTTCTTTTTCCATTATTGGTTCCACATGAATGATCATTTCTTCAGTTATAATGGAGTAACTGAGAGGTATCTCCAAATGAAGTGTGTCAATGTCATGATGGCTCAGAAACAATTTTTCTAAATCTTGTTTTGGTTATTATTTTCGATAATGAGAATAATTTAAAAG
Organism: Viscum album; assembly: GCA_963277665.1. Taxonomy (NCBI): domain Eukaryota; kingdom Viridiplantae; phylum Streptophyta; class Magnoliopsida; order Santalales; family Viscaceae; genus Viscum; species Viscum album. The sequence goes on along the minus strand of OY728126.1, from coordinate 2,059,481,022 downwards.
ATATCTAATATGATGGTGTGTTTAATCTAATCCCATTTTTTTCTTGTTTTAGAGATGTAGTTGTTTAAAGGAAGATAAAAGAATGATTTATGGGGTTCATGGTGGAAATATATTGAAAATTGGTGTTCAAAATGTGAGTTTGTGTTCACGATGTAAATGGTTTTTTACACCATAGAGGCTGGAGATTCGTCGATTGTTGTTTATGTTGGAAATTATGTTCATAATAAATTTACAATATGAATATATTATCCATGATGTGAATTAATTCTACTTTGAGGCCCAATGAAATCTAAAATATTATCTTCAGGTATTGAATTTAAATAATTCAATAAACGAGTTATTCTCAAAATATTTAGCATTTATATGACACATGGATATATCGAGAGCTTGGTATATCGATATGAATGAATAAGATAAGATTTCATGCATTACACTACCTTTAATTAAATGAGAAACATAATAGTAAATGTGTTAATATTTGACCGACTGAAACTCAATTAAATATATCATCGATTAAAATGTTGCGTGAGATGAAAAATATGAATCTAGTATTCATTCATGAGATAATTTCACTATTCCTGACATTTAATCATGCATTGAACATGCTTGGGAATTTCTAATAGTTTTTGAAGTGTTTCTTCTATTGGATATATAAACCATTTCAATATAACGGTAGTTTGTGTAAATGATCACTATGTTCTATTCCAAAAATCTCTATCAAGATAATCTCTCTTCATTATTCTCCTTTACATTAGATTCTATAGTAGTCCATCAAGGAATGATGGATCAAATACATTTGATAGATAATTCCATTAAATCTCCTAGATACCAATAGTGGGAGGATGACTTCAAACTACTCTTGTAGTGATATTTATTTGGAATATCAAATGAATATCAGTGCTTTCAAATTATATTTTGTGGTAATTATTCAATTTATAGATGTTATTCATTTTTATTGAATTTTTAGTAATACCTCATGGGAGATCCTTGGAAAAGGGTTTAAATTGAATTCATTTTTTTGATAATTGTTAATAGACTATATCAAAACCTTTCAGTGGAATTAGATAGAACCATGATTCAAATTTATGAAATATTTTCTAGAAATGACGAAGAAAAAAATAGAACATTGTTTTTTAGGTGTTTCAAAAATTAGGAAAATTAGTTTACCATAACATTAATGGTCTATATAAAGGTACTCAAGGGAAAAACTATTTGTAGGAATCATAACTTGTGTAAAGGTCACCCATGATTTCCCATATGAATGAAAGGAAACCCATTGATTACCATTATGTGAAGGGTTAACGTAAAGGTTGTTTGGATTATAACCCTTACATAAATAGTTTTCATAAAGGTGTAAAATATTCGTATTATAGTGAGTATCATTACAGATAAAGGTAACGATGGTCAAAAATGGGTTAGGTAAAGTTTATCTATGACTTAACTTTGTGATAAGGGGTTCATGTAAGGGAAATCATGGGTTTTCTACTATTGTTTAATGTTTATTATGTATTTTTTTAAACATGTGTACCAATTACAAATTTTTAAAAATAACTACGTAAATTTAGTGGATTTTTTACAATTATGTAGGCTTTATAATTTTATGGTTTCGATTATGCATATGACTTACATAAAAGCAACCTCCATATTACCATTATGAAACATGTTATTTTGGAGTTTTCAAAATGATGGTAGTGATTTACCATATTGAAAACGATATATAATGACCTACATAGGGGTAGAGTGAGTATACCCTTATGTAGAATAAGAAATCTGCATAAGGGTAAAAAGATAGGATTTTATTTTTTAAAAAAATTCTTAATTTATTTTAGTGGTTTATAAAAATTTAATAAATAATTATAAAATTTATTTTGGGGATATTAAATAGATAAGGTTTTAATAAATAAATTTATTAATTACAAATGGGTTTAAATTATTTAATTCATTATTTATGACACATTTTATTCCCATATAACAAATGTTAATATTTAGAACAACTTTTTCAAAAAAAGTTTTTATTATTAAATTGAAATTTTTTTTTATAAATAATAATAAATAATTTATTAAGTGTTATAAATTATAATATAGCTTCAAAATATTGAATCAATAAATTAAAAATATAATTTTTCATGATAAATTATAGTTAATTGTTTAAAAAACTGGGGGCCATATTTTATATTATTTAAGCCCAACAAATTTTTTCATGATTTATATTATCATTCTTTAATTAATGATTATGTAAATGAAATTTATATTATGTAATAAAATTTAATAATTTAAATTATATTATAAATAATTTATATTTTATATTATATCATATATTTAAAATAGAAACATCATTGAATTATTAATAATGAAGAGTTCATATTTTAATTAAAATAGAATTTTATATTCAAAATTATATATTGTCTATGTTGATAATGATGGAATTATCAATGTTTTTTTCATTAGATTTTATTTACAAATTATAAATGATTGGTTACCTCATGATACAATTTTTTAATTACTCTTTTATTTAAATGATTATTCCATGCTATATTCAGGCTTAATAAATTGTTTCTAAAATTTAAATATCTTGCATGATTTAGTTTAAAATGTTCATAATCTTCTAGAATATAGACTTCCATTACATGATATGTATGAAAATGATTATATTTTATCATATACCTTGACCTCATATTGTAATACATGTTATCAAGTAAAATTATGTTATTGAATATAGTTTTCACATATTAGGTGTTAAATTTATATTTAATTGAATCAACTCTTGAGTAAAGTATCCCTAGGTATATAGATATGGGATCATAATACATACCTAACTTGAGGCATATACCTTGTCTTGGATGGTGAATGTGGTTATCTATGTTTCTCTCTGGGCTTACTCATGTGGATATTTTCAATCTCATAAAACTCAATACCATTACATGAAGTGTTCATATACCATATGCATATGATGAATTTGGATATGTATGGATATAACCATATTCTCTTTTTTGAGAGTTACACAAAATTGTGGGTTGTGTAAATAATTACATATGAATATGGTTTGAAGAAATTGCTTAGGAAAAGGGGCCAATATTCAAACCTAAAATCACAAGAAGCATGCATGAAAATAAGGGAATAACATGAGATAATATAGTGATATTAAAATCACTTTAAAACACTAAATGTCACATTATGTACAGAGTATTAAATTTCATGTCCGGAATAATTCAACTTGGTATTTTTGAGATTAGTACAATTACTCCAAGATTATCTTGTGCAAGGGATGAAAGTTATTAGTAGAATTGGAATATCATGAAATTATTTTTAGTATTTTCATGAGTGTCTATTAATTTCACTTCTTTTCCATATTCTTGGTGATTTTTTTCAGTTAAATGTAACTGGGAAGACATATTAGTTAGGATATAAGTGTAATAGAGCTGATTATATCCATAAGATGGATTGGAAAAAGAGTTATCCACTTAACTATCCAAGAGTCAAATAAAAGGTTATTGAAAATAGTTTTCTACTATATAATAATGGATTATTAACATTATAATCGGTGTAATTCATAGTGAAATATGGATCTTATAATGCTACTAGATATGATGTGTTTTTTTAAAAGGAATGGTCATTTGAGATGGATCCCATTTGATGAATTTCCGCATTAAATGGTCAATAATACAAGATACTCATTTGGTAAAATCTTCTATTATTGAAAATATCGTCATCATCATTTATAATTTCGTATACATATTCATTGATAAGTAGGATAATAATATAAGTAGAAATAAAGACTTGTAACATTATAAAATTTCCATGGCATGATTGTTGAATTAAAAAATTATTAAGAAGAATTCAATGTGTCAAAAAAGTTCATAACCCATCAAAAATGTGTTCCAATTTTTCATCATGTGAATCAAGATTTTTATAGAGTTGGAGTTATTCATTTAGAGTTTCAAAGTAATTTGATTCAAAATGAACCAAGTAATAATAGTATCTAATCAATATGATTGTGTACATCATTTATTTAACAAAATTTATTTTCATATTTTCAATATGATTATGTAAGTAATATGATATTAAATATAGATTTATTTGACGGTGACTCGATGTGACTAAAAGGATTCCTTTAATAATTATTTATTATAGAAATAAATAATAATAATATATCAAATATTTATCATAAAATTTATTTTTTAATAATTGTTTTAAAAATAATTAAGGTCGAAATGTGGGAAGGTACTTGAGCATGAAGGTTTCTTTGATATAATTGTGGAATATAGTTCTTCAATAGTTGTTGGATTCATCAATCATAGAAAAACATATAATAAGATGTGTATTTTTTAATCATTTATCTATTTAGATGAGCATGAAAATAATATTTCATTAATTTAAATGAGATTAGTTATTTTAATAAACATTATTTAATATTTTTTTAATTATATTTCATATTATATAGGGAAACATAAAACAGATTGTTTTGGTTAGGGAATTTGTCCTATTGTCATCATTAGAAATGTTATGATAATATGATTGAATTGATATAGGGATCACTTAATATTCTCAATGTTTTAGGAATATATATGAACTGGGGAAATGATACATTGGTTCTAAAGTATTTTATAGAGAGTAAAAGTAATATTCCAAACCAAACAAAAACAAAAATTTGGTTGAAAAGTACAACAATGTTTCTATAATAAACCAATCACAGTTATTTAATCACATGTTTCTCTAGAAATAATATTTATTATGAAATATTATTTTACTATACATGATACACCTAAAATATATTTTGAAACCCAATGTAATGTCCATTTCAGGTATGGATGTTGTAGAAATTAATTCATTTATTTTAAAATGTATAAAATACTGAATTTACTTTTTAATTATTTTCTAAATATATGGGATTTCAAAATCATAATAAAGAATTTATTATGATCATAATTTATATTCATGAGATTATGGAAATAGTTAGAAGATCTAGGATTTTAATGTAAATAATTTTATCAATATTGAATGAATCTAAGTAAAATATGTGTAACTTCATATCATTTATTTTTCGTGATAAAATAATATGTTTTAGGTAAAGGAGATATCATGAGAAACATGATGTTATTAATTTTACACACATGTTTTATGATTAATAAATTCCTATAACATGTTAAAAAAAGAAGATATGGATAAAAGTGTTTATCCATGATAGAAGAGTCTATCCATTTGTTTTTTAATATATTAGGGAATGTGTTCCCACCACTCATCAATATTATATTTTTATAAAGGCTTATTTTTGAATCAAAATTATTCAAAGCACATAAAATACCATATTATATATATATAAATAGTATATTTTTATAATTTTTGCAATAAAATAAAAAATTGTTAATTATAAGACATAAAATGGTTTTTGTAACTTAGAAATTATGAAATTAATATAATGTATAAGAGTCAAGTGGGAGTATTTTTATACATAAATAAGAAAAATGTTAACAAGTAAAGGATTTCAAAAATAATAATTTCATTTAAACATAATATCCATAAGTGTTTTTGACATGTAATGTTAATTTTTTTGTAAAGTATTAAATTTAGACACTATTTAGTAAGTTATTATCACTCTTTAATAATGTATTATACCAATAAGAATGAAAGGTTAATTAAAATTTATATACTAAATGAGTTCAGAGTATGTAAATATTAATTTAATAATTACATTTAGTTTTTATATTAAATTAAATATCACCATATCCTAAAATAATTTATGAGAAAAATTAAAATTATAATTTAAGTAGTTACATCATTTCAAAGAAACTATTTAATTGGATAATGTTTCAAGGATAATGATAATGACATTATAACGTGTTTTAAATGGACAACAGAAGATGACATTTTAATATTTGAGGGTGTAAATTTAATAATTTTGAATTTATTTATGAAGTTGAATAGTTAGGAACATGATTCCAAAGTCACAACATTACTAAAATTAGCTTACATAATAGATTCTTATCATTAATACTTTTATTTAGGGGTTTCTATAGAAATTTTACATCGAAATTTTACATGAATTAAAAAAGGAGAAATTAATTAATAAAACCTCGACAGTTTTTTAAAAATTAGTATGATTTTAAAAATTATCATATATGATATGGTAAAAAGGATCTTATTTTAGTTTTATTAAATATTCATAAAGGGATTTAGAATATTAAAATGTATCATATTAAAGAAAAACTATATATTTTTATTATTTTATGTCGTCTATATACATATATATATATACACATATTGTGAAGTGTAATGATAACTATCCTCTGAAAGTATGACTTTGAGATTATTCCTAACTAGTGTTTTTCCGTAGAGTATTATAGGTTATGATTAAATGTTAAGGTTATCATGAGTAATATTCTTGTATAGAGATACATAACATGATAATGAGGTATAAATAAAATAAGATTCATTTTGTGCACTATATGACCAAATATATTTGAATAAATGGAGTGTCATACAATTGTATTTGGTATACTAGGGTTTTCAGGATCATATTTGAGTCCCCAATACCTGAGGTTAGTTAGATACATAGAATATAAACCATCATAATTTTATATCCTACTTAAGAAAGGAAACATATTTTCTTATCTAATTAAGGCATGGTTAGGTATGTTTTTTATAGTGTCATAGGATTGATTTTTACCAAGATAGAATTTTTCCTCTCATGTGATGAGTATACCATCTAGTCCCTCAATTGAGATGGGATGTGGAAGTGCGTGGTAGAACCTTGATATTATATATCTATATAGACAAGTGAAATTTGATGTTGTTATCTATAATAATGAGTTTCATGTGGTGTATTTAGTAGTTATATCATTATATAATCTTTGAATCAAGAACAAACGAGTTGGCAATATAGGATTCACATGTTTCATGTACCATAATCACTCGATGTCTTGGAAAAAGGGAAAATATGGGAATTCACTTCTTCATAGGATGTATACTATTGGATAAAGGTATAAATACAGACATATTTGATGGAGATCGCACCAGATACCTTTATATATTGAGTATCAATTAAAAATTCCTAGAGGTGAATATTTTTGTACTTTTATAAATATGAATATTTGTTTTTCATCAATGGCATAATGTTTTATGGGGTCACACTTTTTGGATGAAATAATGTGGATTGTTTTTTACCTAGACATGTACTCTAAATATTTTTTATTATTAACAAAAATGTTTTAAGATGATTATTCATATGGTATTACATGTGATGTGGTACATTGTAACATCCCCAAATCTGGTACTCTCTCACGTGGCTAGGAAGAGTTGGTTATCATACATCAAGAATGAATCCCCTTATGCCATATGAAGATGAATAAAAGTGGGGGTGTTATTAGTATATTGTGGAGAATATATCCCTTGGTTAAAGAGTTACAACATAGTAGAAATAAACAAAAAATAATCCTAAATAAATATCAGAGTGTGGAATCATTGGAATCATAACAATAAATACGAATACCAACAATGAAATCCAAATAAATAATCCAATAAATAGTAATTTATTAATGTAATTACAAGCTAGAATGTATTGAATTTTCCTAAAATAAGTAATACTAAATAAAAGACTAGTAGAATCAATAAAATACTCAAATTCCCTTGGTCTCAAACCCCAGGCTGGTCCCTCCTCCAAAATCCAACCCATCTAGAAAATAAAATCAACAACAATGTCCCATTCCATTTTCCTATCCTACATCCATATAATCTTCTTAGGTACCATATAGTGACATGAATTGGGTGTGAGTATAACCTAGTAGGTTGACACCAAGATGTATAAATAAAACAGTTTGATAATAAGTATATGAAATGATGTGACAAACAAGTGTATTAATTAATTAAACAATTGACATAATACCACATCAACCTGATTCCTATACATTCTATAATTTCTATGAGACTTTCTTACAGCCATGCTAACCATATCCATATAAATGTGGTATATAAATGACATAAATCAGGGTCAAAACCACTATATAAGCATTTCAGTATTCTGTCTAGTCTGATCCTGATATATAAGAATTTAATCATTTATCAGGGCCAAGATCAATATATAATCATTTAGCATGTGTCGCCGGTTGTAGCCCACTATATAATAATTTCATCATGTATTAGGGCATAACCTAGTATATAATAATTTCATCATGTGTAAATAGGCATAAACCTGTATATAATCATTTCAAAATTTATCAACTAAACAAATTCCCCATATAAGAATTATAAATTTTATCATAAAACAAGTTATAACAGTAAGGATATCACAATATCCCTTCATCGGTATTAATGGTTAATTAAGAAAATTACCATTTGTCATTCAATTACTCTTTTCATATATCAATTGCTCATAACCAATAACATGCTATTTAACTCAATAAATAAGGCAAGCCAAAGGTGAATCTATATCATGAAATCGCCTAAAAATACATGTCATTCTAAACACAATTTTACCAATTATTACACATTTAAAAAATTTTCACTCACTTTAGCAGTATCCACAATTCATGTAAATAACCAATTGGATCCAAATTGACTCCGAGAAATAATCTAATTCATCATTTATTCAATTGTAGAACATGTATGTTGGCACAATATTCAATATTGCATCTATTAGACCAAAATCCAACCATATGGTTAAGGGTTAGATCCCCATACCTTTAACTGATTGTCTAGAAATGATTCCAATATGATTCTACATAAGAAAAAAAATGTACAGATTTCCACAGGAAGGTTCCGGGATCATTACCAACCAAAATCAAATCCAATAATGCACATGATCAAGAGATTACACCACAATGATCAGGTGATTATATATGAGAACGAGAAAACCAAAGAAAAAATAGTTACTAGGGATTTGGTGTAATATATTGACATTTTTAATGGAGGGATTGATTCCAAAATCACTTATAAGGTCATCCTAGGTTAGGAGGAAGAAGATTCATGTGAGTTGGAAATAAAAATCATCTTCTTTAAACGCTTAAAATTTTAATTTTGTGGAATTATAGGGCATGTAATATAGTTACATGTCATGAAATTATTTTTAGTGGGATAAAAAAACCCATATACTTTTTTTATTTTTTTTATTACCCCAAACATTACATGAACTGTAATGATTACATGTCGTGCAACGAATTCCCACCCAGTATTTGTTTCACAACATGTGATTATTAGATTTTACATGACATGTAATACGGTTATCTGGCATGTAACTATTTAGAAAATATTTTTTAGCATAGTTTTTTCATAAAAAACAAAACCCCATTTAATTGTTATCAAGTTACCTAGACCCTTGGTAATACATGACCTATTTATACCCAAACTCTATAGTTTCAAAAAACATACAACCCAAAACATTAATTTATTTTCTCCAAAAAAGGGATCTACATCTATAAAAAATACATAACCCCCAAGGATTAGAAGAAAAATTCAAATAGGGATGTACCTGGAAGAAGAAGAGATCTTACAACCTCCCCACTACACAAATGATCGTCCTTAGGATTCTCCAAGTATAATTGTTGGTTCTTGCGAAACTTTTTGGGCCAATGTTCGTCCATTATAAACTCTCTCTCCTAGGTATCCTCCTAAACTCACCCATTCTTATAATGCACTAGATCTAAAAAAATAACCTCGCCCCATAAAAACATATCACTATGATCCCCAATCCGTATTGGATTCTCCTCAAAGGAGGAATCAACACTAAACATGATGTCTACTAAGTCAATTATGTGATATGGTTTTGAACAATAGCTCCAAAGTTGTGACATGTGAAAAATATCATGCATAACACTATAGAACTATAGAAGGGATAATTGATATGACACCAGGCTAGCCCTATAAAGTATCACAAATAACCAGTCAAACCATGGAACATTCTTTCCCTATTTATTTATACAATGTTTCCACAAACTAGTTGACACGGGAAGGAAAAGAAATGTATATCCTTAAACATTAGAGGTAATATTTGATGGATAACATATGATTTATTCCTATTATTCATGGTCACCAACTATTGTATGATCAAATTAATCATCTCAAATGTCTCTTGAATGAGGCTAAGCCCAACAAGTGCTAACCCAACTACCTCCAACCAACAAAAAGTTGAATGACATTTCCATTCATATAATTTCTCAAAAGGTTACATGTAGATAGATTTTAGGGATCTATTATTTTATAAAAACTCCACATGTCCCATATCCCATACCCTTCTAAATACCCTGTTAGAACTGCGATGTGAAATGATGATCCTTATCAGAAATGATACTCCTTGGATCACCATTCACTCTAACAACCTCACGCATGTAAAGAACACCTAGATAATCAATTGTGAATGTATCTCTAATAGGAAAGAAGTTGGATACCTTCCATGTAAATTCAAAATAAGTCATACAACATACTTTTTTGGGTTGTATTATGTAATCCTTTCACAATATCTATTGTAACATAATACCATTTTCACTTAGGAATGGGAAAATAATTCAATAGCCTAGATGGCCTTTGATGCTCCACTATCACCTACTGACAAGTGAGACATATTTCCACAATGGTTGCTACTTAATTAATTATTCTTAAACACCACTATAGTCAATAGAGATCATGATAAAATTATTTTTAAATCAGGATAAACTGTCCATCTAAAATCTTGGAATTCTCTCATTAGATACTCATATAAGCTCATAGGAACCCATACTCAGACATAGAAAAGAAGTGAATTTACACTTCCAAGATACCATAATGAGGGTTTATTCCCACCAAATAAGCATTCTCTAATAATTAAGCACTCTGGACTAAAAAACGTTCCCAGTCTTGAACTAGTCCAAAATAAATGGTATAACATATGTTGAAATCAGTTCTACGCATCTCTGAGATTCATAAATATATAGATTAATGTATGAAAAAATACATATCACCTTCCACTAATCACAAGACTCCCATAATAGCTATTCATGTATCTTTTAGCTCAATTAAGTAGTAATGTTGTTTCCCTTTATCAATCTATAATCCATATTGAACTCAAAGGACTACAGATACTTGACCCACCCCCTCTTCAAAAGGATCAGGTACCGAGGAGAAAAGATATACCTCAGGCTCTTGTGATTTGTGTATACCAAAAACCTCTCACATTGAGCTAATTTATCCAAAATATCAGCGCATGTACCACTTATGTTAACTCCATATTGTGAGTAGAGAAATTACTATCATGGGGTCTCAGTTTTCTAGAGCTATAAGAAACCACTTGATCCTCCTATATCAGAACTGCTCCTTATCAATCTCTAGATGCATCACATTACACATTATGTGATTATACCAACATATGTAAAGTTATAATATTTTTTGGGTAATCATTCCTTTCAGCTCCTAAAAATATCTCTCAAAAGCATCCAACAAAAAAAATATCACACATTTATTGGTCACCCCTAACATTGATGATGCCAAAATGGGAAATGTCATAGATAAATCATCGATAATAACCTACTAAAAATAGAATGATCTAAATCTAGAAGACATTCTTGGGATGTACTAAAGATCTCATGGATACAACCTTCTCTAGGTCCATTGATACTGTATCCTATGAGATGACATGGAAAAATAATTTTAATTTATCAAACCAGAATCAACATTTGGTTAACCTGGAATAAAGATAATAATCTCTCAATGTATTCAAAGAAATTTCATGATATTTGGAATGATCATATTCTAACTAGAAGTACTCTAATATTTTATAAAAATACAACCACAAAATGATCTAGAAAAGGTTATAGTATCTAATTTATAAAGACCATGAGTACAACCGATGCATTTTCAAACCGAACAGAATACCAACACACTCATACAATACATACATTTTATTAAAACTAGTTGGATGTATATTGGATGGTATAGCCATCGACTAATGGTATCTTTAACTTAAGTTAATCCAAGAGTAGATATTACGACATCCCATCTAATCATAGAAATATAAAATACATGGAAGTGGATAAGTGTTCTTGCCCATCATTTGGTTCAATCACCGATAATACATTTAAATGAATAATGTCCCACCAGCCTTCTTGGTGAAGAGAAATAAGAACCCAATGGAGATATACTTGGCCATATGAAACCTTCAGTTTCCATATATTCCAACTAAAATTTCATCTATTGAAGCTATGATGGTTCCAACCAATAAGATGGGATAGAAAATAGATCTTATCTTACGACCAACTCAATTGTAAACCCGATCTCTTACTCACGCAGAAAGCCACATAAATCATTCGGAAAGGAATCCCAAAAATATTTTACCATTAAAGGAAATTAATCTAGCTACAATACACCATCATCACAAGAATGAACCACTATTTTTGATATGAGAAAATCCAATCTACATTAAATTGGTCCTACATGACTAGCTTGAAGATCCCAATCACCCAGATAAGAGTAGATCCCTCCTTTTAGTGATAAAAAGATAATTTTCCTATGATAACATTAGATGTGAGCCTAGTATAGAACTAACCAATACATACCATGAATAAAATATATTTTTTTTCATTTCTATCACTAATGATTCCAAAAGGAAATATTATCCACCAATATCTAGAGAAAATGCCTTATAAAGTGTGATGTTCTCTTATCACACTCCTAATGGTGTGACAATGGTAAAAACTTCATCAAATATTTCTACATGCCATCAGAAAAAATTAATAAAAATAGAAGATACAATTTAATCTGATGATCCTATATAAAAACACAATCATATGTAGATGATACAAGAAGAGTTCCTCTGACAGTAGATGATCATGTGTCCACACTAGCCATAGTAGTATTCTTAATACGCAGCTGACCATTCCCTCAACCGTAGACTCTAGACTTACTCCCCTGATTGATTCTATATTCCTTGTAATATTATTCATACATGGGGGTAACACATCCCATTCCTTGACAAGAAAATCTTTTAAATCTCCAGAAACCTTTATTATGAGAGGTAGATGATACATTCCTAGAATTTGGAACCTGTCCCAATCCCCTACCACTGCTCTATTACTATATGACCCAACAAAACTACTATAGGTGGCACAAACTATCACAAGAACAACACTAAATAGTGTGATATGGAAATTGAGTTCCTTTGTGGTTCATCTTATTCACACTGATAATAATAAAACTAAACACAGTCTTGATATGGATACCCACTTCTCTATCTGATTTGACTGCTACTTTTCTAGAAAATATTGTCATATCAATGCTTCGTTCCATTAGAAGAAGAGTTCATAATTTCCCCTGCTAAAATAGACTATCTAATACTTAGGGACTCTCTCATATTTTCTTTCATGATTAGTTAAATATTTATCACATTATAAAATCTAATCAGATGGAATACATTCAATTGTGACGTGATCACATAGAACATACTCTCCTGAAAACATTGCTTCTAGGAGATATCATCAGCTGCTAAAGATGGAAGAAAGCAGTATAGGTTAGTGAAAAATTTATTATAGTCTAACATTGACATTCCCTCCTATTACAGATACATGAACTCATAATAATTATCATCCCTTGACATATTGGTATTGAAATCGATCATGATATTATTCTGGAATGATTTCTAGGATAACAATTCATGATTCCCTTATTACTGAAAAATGTCCCACCAATGTTTAGATGGCCCATGAAGAATATATGTAGAAAGATTTACCCTTGTATATGTGGGTGACTCTAAATTCATAAAGATCATATGGACTGACTTGATCATGAACTCAGGTACTTGGGGGCCTCCCTTCCCAGTGAACATAGGAAGATGCTACAGCTGAAACTATCTCGTCAGCTCAGGCATTAAAGTAAAAGTGTTATCAATCTCATTTTCCATGGATCTCATAACCCGGATAATGATACTGTCAATCTGAACATCCATCTAATCAGTAGGTACTACAATAACTTATAGTTCAGTTGTATTGGTAGCCTTCTGATTTCCACTCTCTTGAACCTCAACTCAAAGATTACTGGAAAACAGATACAACCCATAAAAATTTGGTTATAAAAATAGGGTAAACATCAATATATGAGAAAAATAGTGATCCAATGACTCATGGTATCACTATGAATGGATTACATGTGTTTTAGAATGACATAATAGTTCATTTATTTCATTTCATGGATATAACAGGCATCCCGTATCACAGTTCAACATGCATTTATATATCAAAAGTAATAAATATTCCCCTATCATGAAAAATCCATGTATATATATATATCCCTATATTCCGACTATGATTCATACATACTCATCCCATGACATACTAGGCCATTATTATAAATATAAATAACAAATAACATCATAAAAATATAACCACACAAAACATGTGAATCAATCAGGGTGAAATAACATCAACTATGACTAGCACATTGTATAGGCAACAATCCATCCATAGGAACTCAAATTTTCCCCCATACATGGTTTAGAAACTCCCATGAATCAGATCATTTCCATGTACTGACACATTCTATTATCTTTTATACCTTTCCCAAATAGTAAAGATACATAAAAGAAACATGTACCTATGATACCACTTTATTACATCACCCAAAATGAAACTCCCTCACATGGCCAGAAAGGGTCAGTTATGAGACCTGAAGTGAACCTCCCCTTATGGTAGAGGATAAAAAATAGTTTCAATGGTGTGATATGTATTGTAGGGAGTCTATACCCCTATTTATAGAGTTACAAAACTAAAAAAATAAACAATAAAAAATAATAAATAAATATCAGTGTGTGGAAACAATGGAAACAATATAGTATAGAAGAATACAAAAAATAAAATCCAATAGAATAATCCAATTAACTATAATTGAATAATGTAATGATGTGTTGGAATGTATCTAAATTTCAAGATAGATGTAATACAAAATAAAATACTATAAAAATCAATAAATGAATCAAAAGTCCCTTATCGTGAAGCCCTTGTCAGTCAGATCTCAAGACTCTTGCACATCCAGCAAATAAAAACAATAGAAAGGTCCTTCTTCCATATCCAAACCTACATCCATATAATCTTCTCAGGTAGAAAATGACAACACAAATAGGGTGTGCATATAACTGAGTATGTTTACACTACCATGACTAAACAAAACTAGTCTGGTAATAAGTGTATGAAATAATACAATAAACAAGTGTATTAATTAATTAAACAATTAAATTAATACCAAATTAGTCTACTTTGGTTCTATTATGGAATGTCACTGAGCATTTATTTTGACCATGATAAACATAACCATGTAACCATGGAATATAGATTAGACCAATCATGGTCAAAACCTTTTATATAATCATTTCAATAGTCAATCAGGGTTGAGCTCAGTATATAAGCATTTCAGCATTTATCAGGGATATGCCTAGTATATTAGAATGTCAAGATGTGTCCCAAGTCATAGCATACTATATAATAATTTTATCATGTATAAAGTAATAGCCCAATACATAATCATTTCAGCATGTGTCTTTGGGTATGGCCCACTATATAAGCATTTTATCATTTACAAACTAATCCAACACCCCATATCAGCGTTACAACATTTATCCCATCACAATATATAAAAATAAGGATATCAAAATATCACATCATCATGATAAATGGTTAATTATGGGAATTAAAATTTTCATTCAATATAACCATTAATATATCAATTGTTCATAAAAAATAACATGCTAGTTATGTCAAAAAAACATGCCAGCTCAACATGTTTCTATATCAAGAAATCATCCCCAAATCCATGTCATTCTAAACGCACATTAATCCAGTAATAAATTCATTTGATCAAATGTTTTATCACCTTAATGGTTGCTATATGGTAGTTCAAAAACATATTTGACCCAAAGGGACTCCAAAGGATAATCATATTCATCATTTAATAAATTTCAGTGCATTTATTTTGGTGTAATTTGAAATATTTCATATACTCGAAAAAATTAAACCATATTGTTATGGTTCAAACCCCATACCTTTAACTAGCAGTCATCCAACACATCCAATAAGATTAACCATAAGAATTAAGGTGTAGATTAGTGACAATAAGTTTCATAGATCATAACTGATCAAGATCAAAACCAATGACACACACAGTAAATAGGTTTCATCAAAATGATCATGTAATGAAAAACGATAAGGGGAAATATGATGAAAATCCACTTACTAGGGATCCGGAATGATATTGGGATGTTTGGAAGGGGGAAGGCTTCCAAAATCACTTGGAAGGGCTCCGTAGGTCGAGAGGAAGATGATGCACATGATGTGGAAATAAAAATCAACCACAAGACAAAATTGAAACCAATATGTTGGAGAATTAAATGGTGTGTAATATAGTTATACGTCGCGAAATTAATTTTTGTAGGATACATAAAAAACCCATCACCATAGATTATTATTTTAATTATCATGAACATTACACTATGTTTAATGATTACAAGATGTGTAACCAATTCACACCCAATATTTTTTTCACAACATGTGTCTCACAATGTTTTCATGATTTTTATTATTGTTAGACAACATGTATCTATTCTACAGACATCTTTGCCTCATAGTTTCCTCATTAAAACCCAAACCCCCTTTATGGATTGTCAAAATAATAAAAACTCTTAGTAACAATAGAAAAATTTATACTCATACTCCATTAATTCAAAAAAATATACATCCCTGAACATTAAGTCATTTTCCCCAACAAAGGATCGTGTCTCTGAACAAGACAAGCCCACCAAGTCTCAAACAAAAAACTCAAAGAGGGATGTAGCTGGAATATATAGGATCTTAAATACATCGTGAGTATAATGATAGAGTTTGAATAGTGTTTTGGTAGATAATTGATGTTTTATGGATATATTTCAAAAGTTATTGTATATGAAATAAAATAAAGTGAAATGGAAAAAAGATTAGTAGGATTTAGTTCATATTGGATTTTTAAGGAGTTGTAAACTAATGATATAGCATGTATATGGTGTATATCTATAACAAGATCAAGGTATATCAAGATACACACATGAATTAAGTTATCATTGACATGTTTTTAGTATTTTTTTGAGTTATAGAGAATGGAATGAAACTATAATAAATATGTGTTCAATGTGGGATTAAATAAACCTTCTGTAGTCTAACACATCTGTGAAGCATCGAATGACTTCTAGGAAAGCACTATCCATTCGGTTGAAGGTATAGAAACACCCATATTCAGACAATCAAAAATAGATACATAATAGATGTACACTAATAAGATAGTGGACATTCCAAAACACCTTCTATACTACCATGTACACCGGCTAGATGGTTACATCAAGTACCTATCTAGTGACTTATTTTTATAACTATTTACTAAGAATTTAATATTCATAAAAAAGGATACACTTTTCTCACTAAAGGTCTAGCTCAAACCTGTAACACCATAGAATCCTAGTGGGAAATAAATAGAGGATAAGGGTGGTATAGACCATCATCATATTGAAGTTTTAATTAAAAAAACACTTTCAAATTAAAAATGATTAAAAATTACTCCCTGATCTTCAAATAGAATAAATTTTAAAATTATTCTCATCCTCATCCAAATAACATCAGGTGTACTTCATTGGTGGGAATCAAGAACATTAATTTCCACCTTTCAATGAGATGAACTTCAATAACTAACATCATGATCTATCATGCCGATTTATTCTATCATTATTTTTTCCCTCTTCATTTATCATATGTTTACAATTTATAATTTATATTTTTAAACCCTACACTCCCACCATTATATTTTATTCATATATCACCTTATTTAATTTTATTATCATTTAGAGATATTTTAGAATCATATTTTAACAGTTCTAAAAAATGTAAAACCATATATTATATTCATCCTTTTTAAATTGCTAGTTTATTTATTTTACCATTCAAAAGTAGGGGTTATTGGATTATTACTACCCTATTGAAAAGAAAGGGAATTTATTCTTCTTGGATTACATTAAAACCAAGGTACTCTTTAATCATGGTTCTTGGATCTCTTTTAATAACATTGTGCTAAATATAAACTTCTCAATCCTTATGATTGGAGGAAACAAAGGGGTATATCATGGACTAATGTTTAAATCCTCTATAAAAGTGGTGGTTTCCTTTTTTTACATTCTTAATTTTAATTTCTACTACACATTATTTTTTAGTACATCAAATGATTAAATTATATAGAAAACTATTTTATAACATATTTTAAATTTTTTTAATTATTTTTTAATAGGATGTCACCATCTTGGGATATACTATGACCAATAATTAGTATCAATGGAGGTATTTTTATTTTTTTCGATAATCATTATGTTTTTAAAAATAAGATTATTTTAAAAATACATATTGTATTTTCAAAATCAAAATTTATTTCTATGTATGATATTTCTATAATGAAATCTACCTCTTATACTTATGATCTGTTCTTTAATGGAAAAAAACTAATTTTGTTGGAAAAAAGATATTTCATGTTTTCTGAGAATCATAAGTTATCTTTTTTGGAAAAATATTTTCCATGAATATATAACAAATAAAAAACAATAATAAAAATTAATTCATCAAGACACAATTACTTTTGAACTTAATGGAATATAAAAAAACAATACATTTTGGGATAGAAAATTTTGAATTTAATCCCATAACTTTTGTAAAAACTACCCATGAAATTTGGAAACTTTTAGATGTTGCACATAAAGATATTATGAAGGGTAACAAAACTGGATTAAACAAATATTGGAATTATTTTGAATGTTTTTTATGTATCCAAATGAATCTATTGATAGTATGTTTACACAGTTTACTAATATTTTCAGTGTTCAAAATTCACATTGTGATTATTTATCTATAGATTCACCAATGAAAATTTTACGATTGGTCTTTCAAAAAAAATTCACCCAAAGTCACATCCATATAATAAGAAAATTATACAAAGAATACATATTTAAAAGAAATTATCATATCCCTAATGACTAAATAAATTACGATTAATGTTCATGTGGTAAAAGAAGCAATAGAAGACCAATGAAAAAATATTATAACCTAGATTTTAATGTACTATAAGATGAAAAATATTATGGAAGTAACACTGATGATAAAAGATAAATTGAGCGACTTTTCAAAATGGAGAAAAACATTTAATAAATAATAATTCAAATAGATTTTCCAAAAATAATAATCATATAAAAGCATTGTTTATGACATTCTAGAGTTCAACAAGAAGAGAAATATTAGAACTAAATTCCATATCTATAAAAATATGGTGAATGAATAGAAGAAATTTAATAAGGATCTAAAGGTATAACCATGGAGTGAATGTGATTATTTAATTTCAATATATGTATCCAAGAATGAATGTCAAACATTCAACATAATTCCTATATAATAAGAGGATGAGGTAAGTTATCATATCCATAACTCCCCCTCTCATTTCACTTGTCTTATTCAATACACCCTCTTCTTATTATTCATGATTATCAAGTCACTTACATTATGAATAACTAAAATATGAACAGGATCAAATAAAAAATGGTTTTCATGAACTTTATTCATTTTACAATGATATGAAAAAAAATCATAATGTCGTTATAAATGATAAAAATTATCTTTTGAAAGAAAAGGAAATTATTTCAAGAGATAAAAAATAAATTTTTAAATTAATATACTAACCACATGTTGATGTTTCAAAATCCAAAATCATGGATATAAAAATATATATTTTGAAAATCACACAAGGTGAAAAAAATAATAGTATTACCCTTATTTTTAATTTTGTTAATAGAAATAATCATTGTTTTGTTTATTCAAATAAATTGATCTCTATGAAATTATATCAATATAAAAGGTGTATATCAAAATAAAATTTGAAAAAATTATTACCAACATTGGAATATTATATATGAGTATGATTATAAAAATTAAATATTTGAAAGAACTAAATCTAATGATTCTTTCATTTTTTATAAAATATCTCCTAAAAATCAATTTTAAGTACATAAATTTATGTTTTCCAATCATAGTAGGCCACATATTTTTTTCGATCTAATGTTTTTTAGCTGACACTATCAGAACACAAAATTTGAGTATCGAAAAGAACACACATTTTATATCAAATAGGTATATGAAACTGACATTCATTGTCATATAATAAGGATGATTATATCTAAAATTAAACATTAATCTCTTGAAATTATTGATATATTATATCCCTCTAAAAATTCTTTTTAAGATATCTGTATCTCTCATAAATTATTTATTAATCTTAAAACTGTATTGGTTCTCATTTGAAATATCATTATAAAATAATTTTTAAAATATCATTTTAAAATTATCTTATTAAATTTCCTTTTCAAATTATATTTATTAAATATCAATTTTGAACCATCCATTTAAATCACTTCTTCAATTTTTATATTCATATTTTCCTTAAATATCATTTTAAATTTTGAGAATAAAAATTAATTTAATTGATCATTTTATATTGGGAGAGTTGTTTTAATGATATAACCTTTCTCTCATAACTATAATTATTATTGTAATAATCATAAAAATATATGTTTTGTTTTATAGATCGTCATGAATGGTTTTTTTCTTCATATTTTACAAGTTAACATAAACTTGTTTTTATTTACCAAATATTCCTTATCTATTAATTTTTTTAACATTTTGTCCCTTTCTTAGAATTTAATATCTTGAAAATATTTATTTCAAAAACTCATGTTTTAAATTTCTATCTCATCTGATAATCTTCTTACTTATGTGGGAATATTTTATAATTCTAAGAATATCATTTTATATGTGTAAAGGATAATTACATTAAAAAGGTTCTATTTTTTATATTGTTTTTTCATGTCTTATATTATTTTCATCTTGAGAATAATCATTGATATAAATATGGATTCTTGAGTTTAATTAATCTCTCTATATGTTAAAGAATGATACTTTAAAAATCATACTCACTTTAATGTGTATTAATTTTATTAAGGTGGATATAGAAATTTTTATACATGTTATGTATGTTTTTTGTTTTCAAAATCAGGTGTATATCATGTTTTATTTTAGGAATGAAGGAAATTGTTTTAATTAATGTTATCAAATTATTTATATCTTATTCCTCAAAAACTCTTAATTTTTATGTTTCTTTTAGAGATTAAAAAATTGGGAGATGTTATTGACACCAAATAACATGATAAAATAATGATTGGAATTATAAATATACTTTCTTCTTGGGGAGAACTACGTTAAAATGTATTATGAATCTAAATGATAGAAAATATTACAATATCACAATGGTGAGAATTACCCTATAACTAGGAAGAAATTGTTTCACGAAAATTTGGAAAATTATTCCTTTTATCATTATCGTGATTTTTTATTTTAAGTGTTTGTAAACATCAAAAAGGGATAGTTATTTGACTCTAATGGTTTTTTAATGATCAAAAAACACACTAAATTTTTTTTAACTTCTTTCAAATGTGTTTAAAGTTAATATTTTGTGATTTTGTTGATTTCTAGTGATAGGAAGGAAACTGTCTTAAAGAAGTGTTTAATGTGGGATTAATGCATCATTTACTAGTAAAACATAGTTGTAAAGTACTAGGAATACTGTAAGAGTGTCCTAGACAGAAGATACAACTTCCAAAATAACCCATATCTAGTAGTACGCATATGGATACCTTATATAAGTTAACTAGATATCCGGTAAACATTCTAGAACACTTGCAACACTGCCTTCCACGCCATCTAGATAGTGTAATTAGAAACCATGTTGGTAATGTCATTATAGAACATTCTAGGGAGTATTTAAAATTGTTAAAAATGGATGATCCCTACTTATTAAATTTATGGGTCAACCACAGACCTAAGTATAATCTTAGAAGGTTATAAATAGAGGAAAATAAAGGCATGTTTCATTATTTGATTACTGTAATGATCGAATGAAATAATTTACAATAACTAATGATCAAAGATTCAAAGATTCATCTTTAATCATAATAGATTTTCAAAGTTCAAATCACTCTCATCCTCTTCCCACGAAGACCAGGAATTCATTTTTAGTTAGAATCAATAACATCAACATGAACAATTAAAATCTATGAAAATCATCAAATATCATTTTGTTCCATCATGCCTCTTTGTTCTATATTTATTTATTTTCCCTTTATTCATATTCTCATCATCATTTTTGATTTTTTTATAAACCCTTATCTATCCTCATTGTATTTTTCTTGTACACACCATTCAATTTATTATCATTTAGAGAGATATGAGAATAATATATTAATGGATTAATATAAAGGAAAACCATCTCTTTAATGCCTACTTATTCTCATTATTGGTCTATTAAATTTTCCATCCAAAATAAAGGGTTATTGGTTCCTTTCTTACTTGTTCAAAATCATGGGAGTTTTTAGTTATTGTTCTCTATTAAAACCAAGTGAGTATTAATTTTTCATTATTGTATTTCTATTAAAACAATGATGTTAAATATAAACCTATATTTTTTTATTGAGAACAAGAGACATATGGGAACATGATATGCTATTGTCGAACCCCTTTCTCAATGTTTTCCATTTATATTTTTCTTTCCTATTTTAAATTTAATTTGTGATATAATTTGATTATATAACATGATTTTAAGATATTTAAATATCATTTATAGCTTCGTTTTAAATTTATTAGATTATTTTTAAAATTAAATTCACCCATTCTTTCTATATACTCCAAAAAATGTACAAGTTGTATTAAATTTTGTGTGGCTACATCCCATTATATTTAATTCAGTATTACTCAACACAAATTACACACCAAGTCTTTATATAAGTAACGTGGGATTGGAATAATGGATTTTCATACCATGTTGTTGAATTACATGGTGAGTAACTCATACCCAATTATATAGAGTGCATGAAAATATGGGATGTACACATGTAAATAAATTTATTATGATATTAAAAATAAATAACACAATGTGTAGATAGTATAAATTTCACATGATAAGGCTTTAAAAAATATTATATTTCCAATTCATTTCATAGAAATTATATAAATACACATTGTGTCCTCATTGAACTCAGTATGTAAATTACACTAGAATTTAAAGAACCACTTACCACATATGTTATATGCATCTTTACATATAATTTAACTACATAAAGCACCATCCAAACTTCTAATTGTGTGAATGAAATATAAAAAACCAAAAAATAATAATAATGTAGTTTAGGTGGATATAGACCATATTTTATCTAAGTACACTCCTCCTAATGAAGTAATTTTAATAAATATTAATATTTATCATTTATTTAAATTAAAGTGGATGGTTTATCTTATGTATCTCATGGATATCTTAGATTAATAATTGTGATTGAGAAATAATTCATAAATACCATTAGTTATTAATTCATGGGAAATTTATCATTATTAATTAAAAGATTAGAAATTTATGATTTCTTGTTAGAATATGATATTGTTTCATGTATGCGACCAATCATGATCATTAAATACCAATGAATGTGTTTTATTTTTATTTAATTTAATACTATTTCATGGTATTTTATACAAAATAACATTTTATGAAAATAAAATATACTACCTTATTGGACATCCCTCACACTATTGTTGTATAGGTCATTTGTGTACATGGTTTACATTATGTAGCCCACACCCCTAGTACCCATCACATATGTGTGAGTGTAACATATATAAAATATTGATCCATAAATAGAGGAAGAATATCATAACCATAGTTGAGGTAAAACAAACCTATAATATACAGTGGTATATAGTGGACTGATACAACTAAATCCATGCTCACCACAATGAGTTTCCCTTTGATTAATAGGTTGATTGAACATACACTTGATAAATCAACAGTTAGAAACTGCATTATCATGTAATAATATTTATTTTATTTCTATTGGTTTCATGGTTAATTTTTATTATTTATTTATCATAATCAATTAAATAAATGAATAAACCAACATGAAATATGGAATAAAAATAATTATATTATGCATATGTTTGTTAATTATAACATTTATAATGAACTATAAAGATTATATATAGTATGAAAAATAAATGAAAAGAATGCATATTCAAATTTATTCATAATAAAAAAAACCCCTCAAGTTTATATTAATACTGAATAAGCCTTCCATTATCTGAGATAATATAGACCCATATATAAATAGTCTAATCAGACTATAATTAGAGGTACTATTAATTATAGGGATGTGTAAACAATGATGGTGGGCCAACATAACTGAACATTATTTGAATTTAATTTATATAGTTATTAATTTATTTACTTAAATTATCTTTAGTTTTTAATATCACATAACAATAATCATTTTAAACTTATCATAGACTTTTTCATTTATGAATTTTTGGTGTGTATGAATAAATTTCAAATATCTGTAATTCTAATCGTTTTTATTACCAAAATATAGGGGTGTTATTGTTTTATACAAACTATTTTCACCATATATGAAATCATTGTAGTGGTACATAACTAACAACTTTTATTGACGGTAAATTATATTTAATTCATAGAAAGATGATGAAAATGCTAATGATATAATTATAAATGATCCTAAAGATATTGAATTCTTATTGATGGAGGATTCCCTAAAAAATGGGTCACAGCCTTGGGGATCATAAGAAAAAGAGGAGGTCTATTACATATATCTGAACTTAAAAATTTATGAAGGCAAAGTTATCATATTGTAATTATAACACATCTGATTGTATTTTTTGTGTGTCTTCACTAAGAATTCAATAAAAATGATTCATTGTAAACCTATATATATATCATTTTTATTCACTATTTATATAATATTTCATTATTATGGGATTCTAAGGATGAAGATAGAGATATATATCATCAATTAAGATTGAGTGTATCTATGGTATTCGATAAAGCAATATCCAATCCTTCATTATCATAAACCTCAACGTAGTGAAAGCAAAGATAATATTGTTTGGTTTGATTAAGTGCATAAGATAGAAATACTGAGTTGAGCTTCTTATTTATAAAATACTGCAAAACCATTTTTATGGTTTAATTTGAGGACATATAATAAGAATATAGTTCGAAGTTTAATATTTATGGAGGTAAAATGAAAATTTTTAATGGTTTGAGGAAATTGATTCAATTGGATTATTGGAAATACATTTTACCAGGTTAAACGTGAGGATACCGTGAATTAGGTCTAAAAAATATCCATGTAATTTGGATAAAATTATAGTTTATATTCTTCATTATTGGGTACTTGATCTGTGTATTATTAATCCATGTTTTCATAATTTTTATTCATCTTATAACTACATTTTGTTTTTTATATATCCATTGTGCACATTGATTTTATTGGAAGTTCATAAAATTTCAATAAACGTAATTTATTCCATTCATACCTATTCTAATGTGATGTAGTATTAGTTTATAATTTATATGTTCATCAAAATTTTATGTTTCTATTACTTTTAAATATGGAGTTTTTAAAAACATGTATTCTAGTTTTTTTAATATGATTCACATACCTCTTGTAGTTTATAAGTCATTTTAATATGAGACAACATTTGGGGCCATTTAAATTCTCTATTAATGAGTTTGGACAAAATATTATTCTTTTTTATTTCAAATTATATTTGATTTTGGTCTGTAGTTTCCTTATATAATTGTTTTTTTGGAGGAAATATCTTGTTTGTTTTTATGATGACAATAAATAATATTTGTATTATTGATAATATAATCCTAATTGTCCACCAATTTTTAATTTTAATGATAATGATTACTAGAGAGTTAAAAGTGAAACACTTGTGAAAAATATTGATGTGTAACATTTTATTATGCTTATAAGAAGCAATAAGATACCAAATGAAATGATTAATTCCTTTTCTAGAGAGGATAAAAAAATTTTAGTTACAATTTAATGTTCAAAATATTCTTTTATAATCAATATATTTGAATATACATATATGAACAAGATTATTCATGTAGAATATATTATAGCATATGGAATAATTTGGAAATTAAACATTTCATAATTTAAAATAATCTTGAAACTAATAGTGTTATGTTTAAGGCTTATTTACAAGAAATTGATTTTATACATGCTGAATATGTTAAAAAAATTCGTCAAAGAATGATGATAATTGTTAATAGTCAAAAATCACATAGAGAAATATAGTTATCATAAATAACATGGAAGAGAGGTTGATTAATATATTACCTAAGGAATATGAGTCAAATTGGACTGCTATATATATTATAAAATTCCAACTACTAAGATTATTTTTAAAGACTTGATTGAATTCTTATGAAATATAAAATTTTATCAAAGAGAGATCATAAGAAAAAAAATAAAAAGAATGTTGCTGCCTTTTCATAAAATTATATTTTCTTAAATTGTTAGGCTTATAATTCTAATCCAATATTATTTAATATAATTTCAAGAAGGATTTTTTATGATAATGATTTTGAACCTGTAATCAATGGAAATGCTAATTTGGAATGAATAATGTTAAAAAATAAGAAATTAGATAGAGATAACATTAAAGATATGAAATATAATAAATATAAATAATTATATAAGAAAAGACTATCATTAGTGAAAGATGCATGATATAATGAATTATAAATAATATTATAACATGATGAAATAGAATAGTTTATAAACCCTAGACACTTTGACTGATATTGGAGGAGATACTAATTAAAATATATCATCAGATAAAAGTAGTAATTTTAATAATATTTCATCTTTTTAATAAAATATAAAAATTTCAATGAGTGTGATGTTATTTTTGGGAATAATTATCATTTCTGAAAATATATCTCAATATTATTTGAATAACTATTTGTAAAATCTATAAGATAAAAAAAATGATTTAGATACATCATTATATTTTGATAATGAATAGATATTGACAAATATTTAATGATATGAAATCATGTGTTGGTTACTGTGAATATTTGTGTAATAAACTATAAAAAACATCGCTGGGTCTCGAGGATAATTTTTATAAGAGTAATAAATTTTTCACTAGTTCAAATAGTATATTGAATAATATATGAAATGGTAATTTTAATACAATATTTAGTTTAGATGATTTGAGAAGCTGTGTGAAGAAACAAGCAATCAACAAGAAAGTAGAAGGAATAGTAAGTTCATTAGATGTAAGGACCCGACCCAAGTTTCCCCGAGCCGGTACCTTATTTGATTATATTAGTATAAAAAAGGAAAAAAGAATCCCAAAGGAGAAAGTAGTGTAGCATTACTAGAAAAAATATTTATACATAATTTCAACAATATAACTTGAAATGAAAATACAACATAGAAACTCTTTAGACAACATCCATATCTCCTAGGTTATTTCAGCATGTCATTCATAATAAACATCTTCATGTTGTAAGATAATGAAACATAATAAAGGGGTGAGCTCAAACACTCAGTAATAGTAAAAAATACATCCAATAATATCATAAAATAAACATTAGGAATGTTGAATAAATAAAAACTTATTCCTTTAACAAATAATCAAATTGATCACATTATGGAAGGAATAAAAGTTGAGTAAATATTTCCATAATATAACATAATCATGGTTATTCTACTAGTCAAATAACAACATGGACCATCAATATTATTTTCATAAATAGGGAATGCATAATGCGAGACAACATAACAGTACTGTCAAGGCCTCATTCCAAGACCATAAATAATCATTTTTCAAGGCCTTGTGCCATGACCGTATTTGGTTTCCTGAGACCTATCGATGCACCGTGGGTATATAGTGGGCCCTATAAAACAATTAGTATGCCCAATTAATTCTTCATATGAACATATATAAACAATATATTCATTTATATTTAATCTAATATATGAAATGTAAATAACTTTCC
Organism: Viscum album; assembly: GCA_963277665.1. Lineage (NCBI taxonomy): Eukaryota > Viridiplantae > Streptophyta > Magnoliopsida > Santalales > Viscaceae > Viscum > Viscum album. The sequence goes on along the minus strand of OY728126.1, from coordinate 2,059,453,107 downwards.
CCGAACATTAAGCATAAACACTAACCATTCAGAGTAAATTGGTGAATTTTTTAAATATAGGACATCCATAGAAAAAATAATCATAAAACATTAAATTAAATATGGTAGGTGATACCATGAAATATTAATCCCAATAATACATAATAATCAACAATATTGTTGGATGAATATACTCTTATAAAATCATTGGGAAATTCTAGAAATAAAAACTCACTCACTTTGAAAAGAAGTGTTCTTTTGGAAAAATATTTCTATAACACCAAAAGAGAAGTAAGATATTATTTTCTTAGGAAAATTATTGATTTTATAAATTTAATGGTTTCCAAAAAAATATTTGAGGTTTCCATTGAAAATAGGTATGAAATTGAGATATTTCCTTGAATTAGGATTGTATTTAGGAAACAATTTTGAATTATCCTTTTAAAACAAATAAATAAAGCCAAAATAATGAAGAATTCTGGTGGTTTTAATATACAAAACACTCACACAATTTTTATGATGAATATATAATAATAAATTATCATTTCATTGAAGTAACTAGACAATGAAAATACACCCTATGAAAATGGATGTTTGAGTGGAAAAACCCTTACCTTAAGTCTAAATGTGTTCTCCTATTGAACATAAGGTCCAAGAATATGAAATTAGACTCATTAATAACATAATTTAGAACATATTAGACATGTATTTATTTTATCATAATTTTTTTTATTTCATTTATGTCATTATTGGTAATTTATAATATTGAATTTTGTCGTTCCAGAGTGTTTGTTTTCTTGATTTTCATAATCGATTCTCTTGTTTTTAAGTAACAGAGTTCATGTGGAATGGATGTAAACATATAGATTTGAAATTAATGAATATATATGAACATTCATAATTCTTAGTGGTCATTTTTATCATTTTTTTACATGGAAAAAGGATGAATCATTAATGATATTCACTTAGATTATTTAAGAGGTATTTTGATTATAAGGAACTAGTTTGTCTTATGGTTTAATAATATGTATATAAACTGGTTCTTGAATATTAATTTGGTAATAATAAAAATAGTATAGTATTGTTAAACTATCTGAATTGTTTCATGACCAATAATGAATGATAAATTGAAGAACGAAACTTCGTCATCCACAAAGGGTATTAATTAGAACATCATCAATATTGATCTTGTTTAAAAGCATAAAAGGGAGGAAGTAAGAATATTGATGATGGATCTTCCATTCACATGATTAATTCCAATATATAGATCATACTGGATTTATCATGGTCATTTGGATAGAGAAAATTAGGATAGAAAAATAAAATAAATGAACATGAAAATAAAAGAAAACTGAGAGATCCCTTATGAAAATACAACATCCTAATGACGTCGCTTAAAATTTAATAAAATGAATTTATGAAAAAAGGGTATATAATCATATGGAAATAAAAAGGATTGTAATAGGAATATATAATTTCAAACCACAATATATGTGAATGTAATTTCAAAGAGATAATATAAAAGAAGTGTTGACGAAAAGAATAGGGTGAAAGGTTCCCTTACCTTGTAGAGTAACTCCCATAAAATGAAAGTTGGGGCCTTGGAGACTTAAGGACTCATTGGGAGGACTCCTAGTGAGGTAAAACCACCAGAGATTTTTACAATGAGGTATTTGGAATGAAGGAAATAGAATGGATGAGTGAGTATTTGTAGTAAAAGAGAGGGAGTTTTTTAATAATTTCAAAGGGACACCGCATTAGTGGTTTTATCCAAACCATTGGAATTAACATGGTATTTTCCCACAGGTTTACCCACTTGGGACACCTCATGTCATATTTTACTATATACAAGTATACCCACCTTTTAGTATGTCATTGTGATTTCATTAAACTACTGATAACTCAAAATTGGATTTTTACTATTCATTTAAAAATTAATTATATTTGAAAAATCCTAAAAATTCAACCCTAACATTTTTCAACATGTAGAATTCAAAAATGAACTCTCTTTATTCAATAAACATTTCTAAATTTTGATAATTTATTTTTTATATAAAATAATAGTTATTTTGAAAAATTACAATTTTAAGGTGTAATAAGTATTAAATCACATTGAAAAATTAATTAAGATCTCATTATCATGTTACCTTATGAAAATAAAATAATATCATTATTTAATATTCATATAGGTCATTTTACTATTCATATTAATATTCATAAGGGTATGTTACTATTCACCAAAATTCATGTTTGTTCTATCAGACTCCAAAATGAATTACTAGTCACCACTCTAGATGGCAGTTGTTTGAAATTCAAAAAATAGTATAGGAAAAGTTGTTTAAATACCTAGATTATAAAATGTATTCAATTTTTATTTTTGAAACCTTAGGGTGTTAAATTCTCCCCTACTTACAATTTTTTTCGTCAAAATTTACAAAATGTTACCTAAAAAGATTCGGGTATGTCTTCAACATATGCTCCTCAGGCTCCCATGTTGCTTCTACTATATTATGGTTCCTCAAAATAACATTTTCCAGATGAGATGTCTGATTTATAAATACTTGTTAAATGGTATCAAAAATCCTGATAGGCTCTTAATAATAAGACAGATCGAGCTCGTGTTCTAATTCTTTATAGGTGGGTACATGTGTTGGGTCTGGCATTTATTTCATTAACATTGATATGTGGAACACATAGTAATCTTTGGAGAGACTTGGCAGAATTTTCAAATAGTAAGCTACAACTCCAATATAGTCCAGACATTCAAAATATCTGATGTACCTAGGACTTAATTTTTCCATCTTACTGAATCATATAATACCCTTCCATCAATATACCTTTATAAAACATGATCTCTTTCATGAAATTCCATGTCCTTTATTCGGTTATATGTGTATCTCTTTTTCCTACATTGAGATGTTTTGATACGGGTATGGATAATCTTCACATTTTCTGTTGTTTCCTCAAAAAGTCCTGGTCCTACGAGCTTTCTTTCAGCAACATCATCCCATCAAGTTGGTATATGGAATCGCTTTCCATTCAATGCTTCATATGGTGCCATCTGAATACTTGATTGGAAAATCTTGTTATAGGAAAATTTTATAAGAGGTAAATATTGGTCCCACATGCCTTGAAAATCATGTGAACAAGACGTCAGCATGTCTTCCAATGTATGAATCTTCTGTTATGATTGTCCATCAGTTTGTGGGTGGTAGGCAGTGCTCAAATGATGATCAATAGCTAGGGCCATCTGAAGACTCTCCTAGAATCGTGATGTAAATCTAGGATCCCAATCAGAAAAAATTGATGAGTGTACACCATGAAGTCTTTCATCTTTATTAATATAATGTCTGCTTAAACGTTCAAGTGGTAAATATTCTCTTATAGAAAAAAATGTGTTTATTTTGTAAGATGATCATCAATAAACCATATCATAAAATTCTTTCTTGGAGTATTTGTTAGTCTCATGACAAAGTCCATCGCAATATCATCCTATTTCCATATAGGAATGAGATGGGGTTTCATGAATCCTCTAAGATGTTGTCTTCCATCCTTCACCTATTGAAAAACTGAACATCTCGACACATGATAAAAAATATCCCTCTTTATGATTTCCAATAAAAAATGTTCCTTTAGATCTCTAAACATCTTTTTGCTACCAGGGTGTATGGAGAAATTAGAGCTATAAGAATCATCCAATAGTTCCCTCTTTAGATCTAGAATAGCGGGAACACAAATCCTCTTTCTGAATATCAAAATTCCACCTTCATATGCGATGTCATTTAGAATCCCATCATTTATAGCTTTAAATTTTTTTTGAAGCCTCTAATCATCATCCAGAGAACATTTTATCCTTTCTAGCAAAGAGGGTTTGGAAACCATTTGAAAAAGTAGTGATGTTTTACCTTTTTGGATGATTCTCATATCTATATTTACTAGATCTATGAACATAAGATCCATTTCAACTCTCATCTTGTTCAGAATTCCATGGCCTTTTCTACTCAAAGCATCTGCTACCTTATTTGCCTTCCCTGGGTGGTAGTGTATTATTAAATCATAGTATTTGAATAGCTCAATCCATCTCATTTGTCTCATGTTGTGTTCTTTCTCTGAGAATATTTATTTCAAACTATTATGATCAGTATATATGTCACATTTTTCTCCATAGAGGTAATCTCTCCAAATCTTCAGATCAAAGATTACAACTGCAAACTAAAGATCATGAGTTGGATAGTTTTGTTCATGAATTTTTAGATTCCTAGATGGATAGGAAATCACTCGATCAATTTTCATAAAGACACAACCATGTCCTTTATTTGATGTGTCACTATAGATAACAAACCCATTAATCCCCGATGGTATGGTTAGGATCAAAGCATTAACTAACCGCCTCATTAATTCTTCTAAACATTATTTACACTCCATTTTCCATATGAACATAACCCCTTTTTGTGTGATATTGGTCATTGGGCTTGCTAAACAGGCGAATTTATGCACGAAACGCTGGTAATAACCTTCCAAACCGATAAAACTACATACCTCAGTTATGTTCGTTGGAGTAGGCCATTCTTGAACAACCATAGTATTCGCAGGATCTACAGATATTCCATCCTTAGAGACAATGTGGCCTAGAATGGAAACTTATTGAAGCCAAAAATCACACTTGATAAACTTCCCATATAATTAATTTGTTCTCAGAGTCTTAAAAATAGTGTGAAAGTGATTTTTATGATATTTATAGATTTTAGAGTATTCCAAGATATCATCAATAAACACCACCACAAATTCATCAAGATAATCCATGAAAAATCAATTCATCAAACCTATAAAATAGATTTTTCATTAGTTAGTCCAAAAGGAATTATTGTAAACTCATAATGCTCGTACCTTTTTTGGAATGCTATTTTTTGAATGTCTTCCTTCCTCACTAGCAATTGATGATATCCAAATCGTTGATCAATCTTCAAAAAATATTGGGCTCTATGATGTTGATGAAATAAGATATCAATTCATTGTAGATGATACTTATTCATTATTGTAATATCATTGATTTCCCTATAATAAATGCACAACCTCATAGACCCATCTTTCTTCTTAATGAAAAGAACAGGGGCACCCCATGGAGGAATCCTAGGGAGAATAAATCCTTTATCACTCAATTCCTCTAGTAATATCTTTGTCTCCACTAAATTCACAATGGCCATTATATAAGGGGTCATTGATATGGGCTTTTAACCATGAATTAATTTAATGGAAATCTCAATTTCATGATCTGGGGTATATCAAGGAAAATCCATTAGAGAGACATCAATATATTTTTTCACAACAGGTACATTTTCTATTTGAACGTTATTTTCCTCTCCCATAGTTATTTAATTCTCTTCCACCCCAATACTTGCATTTAGTAGAGCTACTGGGTTTGGATCTAGATGAGAATACGATGGTGATGTATCTACACTTAAGATAAGGGATTCCACACCATTCTCAAAAATTGTAACATCATTCAACGTGCAATAGATCTTCACATCATAATTTTATAGCCAATTCATACTAATAATTATATCAAATTCAGGAAATTGTATGATGATAAGGTTGGAAACTAAGGCACATATATGTGTCATGAGGGGGACTTATTGACATGCTTTTGTTGCAATGATACATCAACTATTGGTTTTGAATTATAACCCCATTATTAAATAAAATTGGACATGTATAATTTTCCTGGAATACTGGGATGATATAAATGAATGAGATTACCCAGTATCAAATAAGGCATTGGATATGTTTGATGAAATGATCAATGTACCTGCCACTACATCATTGGGAACTTTTACCTCTAGAGTGGTAACTATATATGATTGTCATTTCTTGGTTGGAATTAATTGGGGAATATTTCAATGGGTCTTTGAAAATTCATGTGCATAATTTCCTATATCCATGCAATTGTATCACAAAACATTGTTGCTTCTTTCTTCCCCTTATAATTCGATGACAGGTTGCATTTTTCTCTACACTTGTAACAGACTCCCATTACCTTCATGAATGTTACATGGTGTTTGTAACATTCCAAGTATGTAATGAATAATATATATTCTTATCAATGTCTATTTATGAATTAGATAGTGTTTTAGAGGCATAAAATGAGAATAAATCCAATCTTAAGCATGGAATACACTAATATATTTAAAAGATTGATATACCACCTTTTGATGGCGAACCATTTTTAAATCTATATTTTGACAATTTTATAAGCTATATTTGTCAAAATAAACTTATTCTTTATGATTGGGAAATTGAAATTTACTTTGTATAAATTTATGGTACTTTTCTGATAATGTTCATTTTTTTTAATGAATAGTGAAAAATGTTGTATTTTAATTCAAAACCTCTTTTTAATCAAAATTATTTGTATGATTATATTATTTTTTTATTGGTTTTAAAGTGAAATTAGAATATCATTTTACCATTTAATACAATAGTGGTTGTTGGAATTAATTTCACTTTTAAATTGGACTTAAACTAGTGTCAATCTTTTGATATATATTGTTTCATAAAAACACGCTATTTGTTCTGACAGCGGGAATTAATTATTAAATTAATTATTGTAACTTATATGTTTTTAATTTTGTAAAATAGACATCATTTTTGAATTTGTAATATCAAATATATCTTAGGGTGAAGTTTTGATATTTTTTTGAAAAACATCAATTTTTTATGAATAGTGAAACCATTAAGTGGTACTTTAAAAACTGATTTTTCGTTTTAATGAAATTTTACCACCTCTGTGTTTTTAATTTCAAAAATCGGACATACATGTTTTTCATTAGGAAGTAAAATCTCATTCAATGGGATTAAAATAATTTTTTGGAGAATAGTAACTTTAAAGCTTTTAATTGCGATTAGAGGTAATTCGTGTAGTTTAAGGTAAAAATAATGTTTTAATAATATGAAATGACCTTGACACATGTTTTTCCGTTATTTTATGTGTCATGGAGGACCAAGAAAACCCACGGGTCGATTTTTGGGACCCCATGGAACCACTTGGGTAATATAATGACATTAATTCCATTTATTTAAAGTAAAAGTAAAAATGACACAAACATGTATTGTTTTACTAAAACAATTTTTACATGGGGTTATACAAGTCACATTTTTTACTATAAATAGTGCATAGAAATATAAAAATATGTCATATATCAGATTATTTTTTTTATAATTTTTAGAAATTAAATAAATTAAATTATTTATGACATCATGATGATGCAGCGATTACCTCATTATTTAACGATTTAAATAAAATGAAACGATAATGTAAAATATAAGACCTACACAAGTGAAAACCCTATTGGATGAGTATATTTCGAACCCTTATCATCATATCCTCGAAAGAAATCAATGTGGGACCTTTAATATCTGAAACTCATTTGAAAATAAAGTATCATTTTATACCATTCCAAGAGTGCCCCTTTTCTCCTTTTATAAAAGGCCCCCACCTCTACCACCTTACCCACACCTCTCAAGCCATTGGCTCGGCCAACCCCTTCCCATTTTGTCTCTCCACCTCCCTATCTTACTCCTAGAAGCCTCACATGGGGCATAAGTCCTCCCAAGGAATCCGTTGAGCTCTAATCAGAAAGAGTTACCCATTTTAAAGGCAGCGTTTTCTCTTGTGTTCTTATGTTTTATTTTTCTTCTCCAACCCCCCTAAAATCTTTTTTTCATTTCGTTTGTAAAAACACCAGTATCATCAATATTCTAGGATGTTGTTATAAGATTTATACGAGCTACACTTACACACACCTACATCTAATGGTTAAAGAACATACTATTTCTGTAGATGGCGAATTTCTGCCTCACAAAACGATGATTGTTCAACACTCATATAACACCTTAATAGGTGGCCATTAAGATGTCACTATATTTATATATGATATATAATATGTTTATTTTTTTCTTAAGCTTATGTATTTTTCATTTATGGCATACCTTTATGGTTTCCATTATGGGTAAACGTGATATCTTCATTTTAGGAAGTGCAGACTACCACCCCCTCAAAGTGATTTGATTCGTTAATACCATATGTGGTACGTATAAAGGATAGATTTAATGATATTATATATGATTCCATACTATAATTATAATACTATTATTTATAATTATGTTTTAATTACATTAAATATTAAATATAAATGGAAGTAGCGTCCACGCGTACGTACGGCTTACCGTCTCAATGAACGGTGCATTCCATTTCTTATCCCCAAATGTAATGTATATTGTAAGTACATATATATAATGGACATATATGATGTATGTTACATCTAAATGATGAATATAATTATAGAATGAAAATATACATAACTCCCAATTATTTTTAATTCCAATAATATGACAAAGAAATGAAAGTAGCGTTCATGCGTACGTACGGCTTACCGTCTCCATAAACGGTGCATTTCATTTCTTACCTCTAAATGTTATTTAATATTATAAATGAATGAATATAATGGATATATATTATATATATTATATCTACATAATGAATAAAATTTTCGATATAATGGATATTTTACCCCATGAACAACTTGTAATTACAAGAAGTTTATTTTTGACTCAAGTAGCAATGATCGACAAAATGACCATTATTAACTTAAACAATTTCATAGTGTTCATGAAATGTTAAGAAGTGATATAAAAGGGAAAATGAACTTTAAAAAGGTTCTCAATCATGTGTAAATTAACTCATGTTTATTATCCAGGAGGTTAAAGAACGATCGAGTCAAGTCGGACATGAGGTTAGGGAACTTCTTAACCCAATTTCCGTTCTTTGGGTTAATCTCCTAATTTCAAATTTTGTCATGATATTATTATGTCATATCTTGTATTTTAACTTTCTTTATGTGTAATTATATTGAATACACAAAATATATCTATTTTATTTAATAGATGATCTTTGTAAAGGACATCGTCTCAATCTCCTTTTATTGAGGCATATTTTGTTTTATACACAAATTTATTTTATATGGTGTATAAAAACCTTTGACATTTACAATTATTCAAAAAGAAAATTTTTATACGAAGCGTTTACTAGCCGAAAAGAGGGGATTTTTTATATTGTATGTATACGGCGACAATGAATTCTCCGCCGTCGTGACCATTATTTGAGTTTTGGCTTCCTCTATAAGCTATAACATTCTTTTGAATGAAAAATAAATACCATGTTTTACATTTCTTTTATTTTCGTATTGAAAAGGTTTTTCATAATGTTTTTTTATCAATGTGTTGTATTGATATCTTGTGATTGAAAAGTGGAAATGTTATTTTTCCATTATGCATGATTTATGTGATACAATTATGTTATGGTTCTTGGGAATTGTTATGAAGACGGGTGGTTCCGTAATAAACTAAGGGCGGGTGAGCCGGATATAGCTCTCCAGTGCATTGGGTAACGCAAAGGAGTTAAACGTTATGGTTTCTCTGAAGATATTTAGGGAATATACAGTGATGTGTATTCCAAACATAACCAAGAGGGTTACTCCCTACATAAGAATGTTATGAATGCCTCAAGTTACCTTTGTGTCTTATGATTTCTATTATTTATTCATGATTTGATGAGGTATGTTAAATTTATTATGTTTTATGTGTAATGTAGGATTTCATTCTTATGTATATATGAAGTCATGTTTCCTTTCTATATTTTTATGACCCTTATTGAGATTTTTATGCTCATCCCAAGTTTTTGAAATGTTTTTCACAGGTCAAGGGAATGGTACATGATATGATGATAGTGTCAAGGAGGTGTCAATAAAGAGTCCATGTTTTATTTTAAATATATTTCCTTTGATGGGAAAAATGAATACTATCTTTTATGTAACAAATTTGTTTAAATGTAGAATGTAATGCAAGTTTTATGATCTAATTCTCTAAAACACTAAACATGAAAAGATCTTCAATGTGTAATCTTGTAATAACTCAAGATTAAGTAAGGTTTAAGGCTGGGGCCTTATAGTATTATCAAAGTTTGTGTTTGACAACTTTAGGAGTTAGAAAACTGTTAAATTATAAATTAATTTATGGTATGACTGAAATGATATAGCATTTAAAGATTACCATATTTCTTCAATTAAGATATTTCAATGTTACGAATGGTTTTTCTTAGAGGAAACAAAATAGATTTTCAGGGAAGGAATACAGAAGGAAATGACATTTCAAATCATTATCCTGAGATGGTCAGAATCAGAACTAAACAGTTTGTTGTAGTGATGGCTCAGTCGACTCAGCTGAAAAATGTTGGTTGTATTTATTGAAGGTATTTTGGTGTTTTATAAAGGTAAATAGGAGCATGAAAGTCATTTAAGGGTTATCTTGAAAACCATAATAGAAAAGAAATTGTATGGGATATTCAGCATGTGTGATTTTTGGTTGCAACAAATTTCTTTCCTTGGATACATTGTTTCTAAATATGGGATAACTGTGGATCCTACAAAAACAAAAGTTGTTGAAGAATGGCCAAGAACCAGAAATGTAACTGAGATTCGCAGGTTCCTTGGTTTGGCAGGCTATTACTGAAGTTTTGTTGAAAATTTTTCACGGTTATCTAGTCCGATGACTTATCTAACTCGGAAGGGTGTTATGTTTATCTGGACAAAAGAATGTGATGATTGTTTTCAGGAATTGAAAAGAAGATTGGTGAATGCTCCAGTTTTGGCACTAACTTCCAGGAATGGTGAGTTTTTTATATACAGTGAAACTTCGTTGAAGGGGCTTGGATGTGTCCTTATGAAGAATGATCAGTTAATTGCATATGCATCATGTCAGTTGAAAACTCATGAGGTAAATTACCCTACACATGATTTGGAATTATCTACTGTTGTTTTGGCTTTAAAAATTTGGAGGCATCATTTGTATGGAGTAAAGTGTGAAATATATACCGATCCCAAAAGTTTAAATTATATATTCACTCAGAAAGAATTGTACATGAGACAGAGGAGATGGATGGAATTAATCAAGGAATATGATTGTACAATTCATTACCATCCGGAAAAAGCAAAAAGAGTGGTTGGTGCTTTGAGTCGAAAAAATAATGCTTCATTAACAATGTTGCATTTCAAACATGATCCTTTAGTTAAGGATTTGATGAACTTTGGCATAAAAGTTGTTGGTGCAGGATTTCCTTCTGTTTTGTTTCAGTTATCAGTGAAATCTTCTCTACCAGATAGAATCAAGCAAGCACAGAAGCATGACAGTGAGTTGCGGATAAAGGTAGAGCTGGTTAAGAAGGGTAAGTTGCCTAAATTCAACATTGATAATGATTTTGTTTTGAGATTTGGGAAGAGATTGTGTGTGCATTGGGATTCATAGTTGAAGAGAGAGTTGTTATGTGAAGCTCATAGTTCTCCGTTTTCAGTTCATCCAGGAAGTACAAAGATGTATATAGATCTTTTGGAGTATTACTGGTGGGACGGAATGAAATGGGATATTTCTGATTTTACTATGATGTGTTTGAATTTTCAACAGGTAAAAGAAGATTGGCAGTTACATAAAGGGATTCTTCAGCCTTTACCAGTACTAGAGTGGAAATGGGAGAATATATCCATGGACTTCGTTGTAGGATTGCCGAAGACACCTCGAGGTAATAATGAAAACTGGGTTATTGTTGATCGCTTGATTATATATTCTCATATCCTTTCTATACGAGATACTTTTTCTCTAGATCAACTTCCTCGTTTGTATCTTAAAGAGATAGTAAGGTTACATGGAGTTCCCCTCTCCATTGTGTCTGATCGTGATCCCAGGTTTACTTCTAACTTTTGGAAAGGCCTTCAGAAGTCGTTGGGTATTGAATTAAATTTTAGTATATCTTTTCATCCTCAATCAGATGGGAAGTCAGAACGAACAATTAAAACTTTGGAAGATATGATACGTGCTTGTTTGATGGATTATCAGGGATGATGGGACCAACATCTTTCTTTGGTTGAATTTTTAAATAATAACAGTTTTCATTCTAGTATACAGATGGCACTGTTTGAGGCATTATATGGGAAGTAGTTTCGAACTCTAGATTTTTGGTATGATGTGGGTGAAAGGAAGCTGATGGGACTAGAATTGGTAGAAGAGATGGTACAAAAAGTTCATGTGCTTCAGAAACACATGAGAACATCTCAGAGCAGGCAGAAGGGTTATGTGGATAACCGGAGGAAGATCTATCTTTCGAAGTAGGTGATCATATTTTTCTCAAAGTTTCACCATGGAAAAGTGTGATACGATTTGGTAAGAAAGGAAAGATGAGTCCATGGTTAATTAGACAATATGAAATTCTGGAGAGATTTGGATCGGTTTCTTATCGAGTGGCTTTACCTCCGAGTTTATCTTAGGTACACAATGTTTTTCATGTTTCGATGTTGAGAAAGTATATGCCAGATCCATCTCATGTTTTGAGCCCAGAGGAAGTTCAGTTGGAATAGAATCGCTCTTATGAAGAACAACCAGTCCAAATTCTTGACCACAGGGAGAAAGTGTATCAGAATAAGGTGATTCATCAAGTAAAGGTTTTGTGGAATAATCACATGTGTGAAGAGACAACATGGGAATCTGAAAATGCTATGAAGGATAAATACCCCCACTTATTCGATAAGTAAATAAATTACGGGGACTCAATTTTTTAAAGGGGGGAAGTATGTAACATCCCAAGTAAGTAATTAATAATAAATATTCTTATCTATGTCTATTTATGAATTAGATAGTGTTTTAGAGGCTTAAAACGAGAATAAATCCAATCTTAAGCATGGAATACACTAATATTTTTATAAGATTGTTTTACCACCTTTTGATGGAGAAACATTTTTAAATCTATATTTTGACTAATTTTATAAGCTATATTTGTCAAAATAAACTTATTCTTTATTATTGGTACATTGAAATTTACTTTGAATAAATTTCTGGTATTTTTTTGATAATGTTCATTTTTTAATGAATAGTGAAAAATGATGTATTTTAATTCAAAAACTATTTTTAATCTATTTTATTTATCTGATTATATTATCTTTTTAATTGGTTTTAATGTGAAATTAGTATATATTTTTACCATTTAATCCAATAGTGGTCGTTGGAATTAATTTCACTTTGATATTTGACTTAAACTACTGTCAATCTTTTGATATATATTATTTCATAAAAACACGATATTTGTTCTGACAGCGGGAATTAATTATTAAATTAATTATTGTTACATATATGTTTTAAATTTTTCAAAATAGACATCATTTTTCAATTCGGAGTATTAAATATAGCTTATAGTGATGTTTTGGAATTTTTATGAAAAACTTCAATTTTTTATGAATAGTGAAACCACTAAGTGGTACTTAAAAAACTGATTTTTCATTTAAATGAAAATTTACCACCTCTGTGTTTTGAATTTCAAAAATCCAACATACATGGTTTTCATTAGGAAGTAAAATGTGGTTCAATTGGATTAAAATAATTTTTTGGTGAATAGTAACTTTTATGTTTTTCATCGCGATTTGAGGTAATTAGTGTAGTTTAAGGTAAAAATATTGTTTCAATAATATGAAATAAACATGACACATGTCCTACCCCTATTGGATGTGTCATGGCCGACCGAGAAAACCCATGGGTCAATTTTAGGGACCCCATGGTGCCACTTGTGTAAGATAATGACATTAATGCCTTTTAGTTAAAGTAAAAGTAAAAATGACACAAACATGTATTGTTTTACTAAATCAATTTTTACATGGGTTTATACAAGTCATATATTTTACTATAAATAGTCATTGGAAAGCTAAAAAGATTCCATACCTCATAGTATTTTTTTAAAAAAATTTAGACATTAAATAAATTAAATTATTTATGACATCATGATGATGCAGCGATTACCTCATTATACAATGATTTAAATAAAATGAAAAGATAATATAAAATCTAAGACCTACACATGCTAAAAACATATTGGATGAGTATATTTCTAACCCTTATCATCTTTTCCTTAAAATACATCAATGTGGGACCTTTAAAATCCGAAACGCATTTCAAAATAATGTAACATTTTATACCTTTCCAAGAGTGTCCCTCCTCTCCTCTTATAAAATGCCCCCGCCTATACCACCTTACCCACACCACTCAAGCATTTGGCTCGGCCAACCCTGCCCATTTTGTCTCTAAAAATCCCTATCTTACTCCTATAAGCCTCACTTTGTGAAAACGGCTTCCCAAGGAAGCCTTTGACCTCATATCAAAAAGAGTTACCCGTTTTAATGGTAGTGTTTTCTCTTGTGTACTTATGTTTTATTTTTCTTCTCCAACCCCCTTAAACCCTTTTTTCATTTTTTTTTGTAACAAAAATAGTATCATCAATATAGTAGGATGTTGTTATAAGAACTATACGAGCTACACATACACACACCTACTTCTAATGGTTAAAGAACATACTGATTCTGTGGATGGAGAATTTCTGCCTCATGAAATGATGATTGTTCAACACTCATATAACACCTTCAAAGTTGGACATTAATATTTCAATATATTTATAAATGATATCTAATATGTTTAGGTTTTACTTAAGCTTCTGTATTTTTCATTTATGGAATACCTTTATGGTTTCCATTATGGGTAAAAGCGATATCTTCATTTTAGGAAGTGCGGACTACCGCCCCCTCAAAGTGATTTGATTCGTTAATAGCATATGTGGTACGTATAAAGGATCGATTTAATGATATTATATATGATACCATACTGGAATTATAATACAATTAGGTATCATTATGTTTTAATTCCATTGAATATGAAATAGAAATGGAAGTAGCGTTCATGCGTACGTACAGCTTACCCTCTCCATGAACGGTGCATTTCATTTCTTATCACCAAATGTAATGTACTATTATAAGTACATATATATAATGGATATATATGATGTATGTTACATATAAATGATGAATATAATTCTGGAATTAAAATATACATACCTCTCATTTAGTTTTAATTCCATTAATATGACATAGAAATGAAAGTAGCATTCATGCGTACGTACGACTTACCGTCTTCATGAACAGTGCATTTCATTTCAGACCTCTAAATGTTATGTAATATTATAAATTCATGTATATAATGGATATATATGATATATATGATATCGACATAATGAATATAATTATGGATATAATAGATATTTTACCCCATGAACAACTTGTAATTACAAGAAGTTTATTTTTGACTCAAGAAGCAATGATTGAAAAAACGACCATTATTAACCTAAATAATTACATAGTGTTCATGAAATGGTAATAAGTGATATAAAAGGTATAATGAAAATGAAAGAGGTTATCAAGAATGTAGAAATTAACTATGTTTATTACTTAGGAGGTTAAAGAACGATAGAGTCAAGTCGAAAATGAGGTAAGGGAACTTCTTAACCCAATTTCTATTCTTAGGGTCAATCTTCTACATTCAAATTATGTCATGATATTATTATGTCCTATATTGTATTTGTTCTTTCTTTATGTGTAATTATAGTTAATACACATAATAGATCTATTTTTTTTAAAACGTTATCTTTTTAAGGGACTTCGTCTCAATCTCCTTTCATTGAGGCATATTTTGTTTTATACACCACATTCTTTTATACAGTGTATAAAACCCTTTGACATTTACAATTATTAAAAAGGAATATTTTAATACGAATCATTTACTAAAAGACAAGAGGGAAGGTTTTTTTTGTCGTACGTATGCGGCGACAATGACTTCTCCGCCGTCATGACCATTATTTGAGTTTCAGCTTCCTCTACAAGCAATAACTTTTTTTTGAATGAAAAATAAATACCATGTTTTACTTTTATTTTTTTTTTGTTTTGAAAAGGTCATTCATAATGTTTTTATATCAATGTGTTGTATTGATATCTTGTGATTGAAAAGTGGAAATGTTATGTTTCCTTTATACATGATTTATGTGATACAATTATGTTATGGTTCTTGGGCATTGTTATGAAGACGGGTGGTTCCGTGATAAACTAAGGGCGGGTGAGCCCGATATAGCTCTCAAATGCATTGGCTAATGTGAAGGAGTTAAATGATAAGATTTCTCCAAAGAGATTTAGGGAATATACTGTGATGGGTATTCCAAACGTAACCAATAGGGATACTCCCTACATAAGAATGTTATGAATGCCTCAAGTTACCTTATGTCTTATGATTTTTATGATTTATTCAGGATTTGATGAGGTATGATAAAGTGATTATGTTTTATGGGTAAAGTATGATTTAATTCTTATGTATATATGAACTCATATTTTCTTTCCGTATTTTTATAACCACAACTAATCTTTTTATGCTCATCCCATGTTTTTGAAATGTTTTTCACAGGTCAAGGAAATGGTACATGATATGATGATAGTGTCAAGGAAGTGTAAAGAAATAATCCATTTTTTATTTTATATATGTTTCCATTGATGGGAAAAATGAATACTATCTTTTATGTAACCACTTTGTTTAAATGTGTAATGTAATGAAAGTTTTATGATCTAATTCTCTAGAACTCTAAACATGAAAAGATCCTTAATGTGTAATCTTGTAATAACTCAAGATTAAGTAAGGTTTAAGGCGGGGGCCTTATAGTGTTTCTTCCCACAATTATTGTATGATGGAAATTGAAATCTTCCCTTGTATTCCATTTCCTTATTACCTTTCCCAGAGTTTTCAACATCCCTCTTCTTCTCTTGCTTTCCCCTAAAAACATAATACTTAGAGAATTCATTTTCAATCTTGATAGCACTTGAGATTATATTGTCATATGATGAGAAATTCTGGTAAACTGGATCCCTTCGAATAAATGGTATAAAACCCTCAAATAATTGATAAATTTGGATGCTTTTATTTTGTATGTAGTCCGAATCATACCTTGATAGCCTTTTTAGGTTGGCTTCATACATGGAAAAATTTTCATCCACATTTTGCCTGAAATTCAGAAACTAGCTTTCCATATCTTCTAGTTGTTCATGAAGTTTGTAGATATCTTTGAATATTTCCTCAAAGTCCATCCATTAAATATCTTCTATTTCATACTACTCCTTTGTGATTTGGATTAACAACCACCTCTGATCCGTATCTCTTGATAGACGATAAACTGTCACGAAAACCTTCTCTCTTGCGTTACATACCAATGCAAGAAATATATTCTCTATGGACCTTATCCACTATTCAGAAATAAATCGGTTTGTAGTCCCATTGAATGATAGAGGTTGTTGTTTCAGAAAGAGATCTAACATAGCTCCTCCCTGTGACAGATCCAAATGCTCCATACGGGTAATGATATTGTTCATCACCTAATTAAGTTTTCCCAATATAGTTATAAGATGCTCATCAATAGTCACAGCCCAAGAGAAAACATCATTATCTTCTAGATGAAGTAAATACCTACCGGGACACATGTGTTCGTGTGATTTCCATTCCTTCCACTATGTGACATTTCAAGATAATGGAATACACTATATTAGGTTATGAATCATAATGCGTAATATTAACCTAGAATAAATTAAAATCATATGGATAGTTATTCCCATAATCACAAAAAAGGTTTGATTGAGGAAAAAATTACATTTAAATCATTTATAATGGCTCGTAAAGAAAATTTGAATTATCCTAAGTATATCCCTTGGGTGTTTCGTAACCAAGAGTGCAGGAAGACCCTTTGTCGTGTACCAGGATACCCCATGTCAAGCCCGAAACTCCATGTCAGAGATTTCACTCCTAGGTACATGTATGCCAGATCCACCTCTACCATCTCGTATCTAGAAATGGATGTATTACTTTAATTATCCACATAATATTTTCCTTACAAAAATAAAATGATTTTATTATATGTTTATCCTCAAAGACTATCATAGGGACTCTTCCGTATTCCACGTTTTCAACATATAGTCTCCATGTTTTCTACTAAATTTCCTTTGATTCCAGCTGTAAGGACCCGACCCCAGTTGCCTGGAGCTAGTTCCTTATTTGATTATATTGGCATATGACAAAGAATAGTCATCCCAAAGGACCGAGTAGTTTAGTATTATTGGAAACCAGATTCATACGTAATTTCATCTTTACAAATTGGAAAAAAATCAACCTATAAACTCCTTAGACAACATCCATAACTCCAAGGTTATTTTAGCATGTCATTCATAATAAACATCTTCATGTCCTGAGATAATGAAACATAATAAATGGATAATCTATAATGATCATAAAGAGTACGAAATATAGTGGAAGATATCATAATATAAACATTAGGTATGTGGAATAAATAAAAACATATGCCTTTACCAAATAACAAAATTGATAACATTATAGAAGGAATAAGAGCTGAGTAAATATTTCCATAATATAACATAATCATAGGTATTATACTAGTAGAATAACCACATGGACATAAATAATATATTCATAATGAGGGAATGCATAATGGTTGACAATATAACCAGTCCATCAAGACCTCATGCCAAGACCTTAAATAATCATTTTCTCAAGGCCTTGTGCAAAAACCATATTTTGTATCATGAGACCTATTGATGCGCCGAGGGGATATACCAGGCCCCACCTGACACTTATTATTTCTAATTAATTCCTCATTTGAACATGTATAAATAACATATACATTATTATTTAAACTAATATATGAAATGTAAATAACTTTCCCCAAACATTATGCATAAACACTAACCATTCAGAGTAAATTGGTGAATGGTTTAATGATTGCACATCCCTAGACAAAATAATCATAAAGAATTAACATAAATATGGTATATGATAACATGAAATATTAATCCCAATAATACATAATAATCAATAAGAGTGCTGAAATTGATGAAGATACTTTTATAAAATCTTGGAGTATTTCTTGAAATAAATACTCTTTCACTTTGAAAAGAATTGTTGTTTTGAAAAATAAATATTTGTATAAAACCAGAAGTGAAGTAAGATATCATTTACTTATTAAAATGTGTGTTTTAATAAATATAATAGTCTCCAAAAACATATTATACATTTCCCTTGGAAATAGGTTATAAATCAAGATATTCCCTTGAATCGAGCTTGTATTTCAGAAACAATTTTGAAAGATCTTTTTAAAACATGTAACTATCCATAAAATAAGGAAAGATTGTGGTTGGTATAAATATATGGAACACTCACATAGATTATATTATGAGTATATACTAATAAATAAGAATTTCATGGAGGTAATTATACAATGAAAATAACTCAAATGAAAATAGAAGTTTTGGTGGAAAAAACGTTACCTTTAGTCTGAATGTGTTCCCCTCTTGAACTTATGGTCATGGAATTTGAAATTAGACTAATCAATAACATAATTCATAAGTTATTAGAAATTTATTTATCTTAAAATAATTATTTTTATATCATTACTTTAATTATTGATAATTAATAATATCAAATTTCATCGTTCTGGAGTGTTCGTTTTCTTGATTTTCATAATCGATTCACTTATTTTTAAGTAATGGAGTTCATGTGGAAAGGATGAAAATATCTACAATTTAAATTTCATATTATTTATGAACATTAATATTTGTTAATGGTATTTCATATCATTTGATTACATGGTAAATGGATGAATCATTAATGATATTAACTTAGATTATTTTAGCAGAATTTTGATTATTCGGAACTAGTTTGTTATTATGATTTAATAATATATACATATACTAGTCCCTGTATAGTAATTTGGTAATAATTCATATATTATTGTCCTTTTCAAACATATAAATTGTTTAATTACCTTTAATGAATGAAAAATTGATGAAAGAAACTTTATCATCCATGAAGGCTATAAATTGGAACCTCATGGATATTGATTTCATTTATAAAAAATATAGGGAGGGAGTAAGAATATTGAATATAGTTCATACATTCACATGATATAACTTTATTATATATATGATACGGGATTTATCATGTTCATTTGAATTGAGAAGTTGAGGAGAGAAAAATTAAATAATGAACTTGAAAATAAAAGAAAATTGAGAGATCCCATATGTAATTTCTGAAGCCTAACAGCGTTGTTTAAAATTTCAAAAAATGAACTGATGAGAAAAATGGTATCTCATCATATGGAAATATAAAAGATAGTAACTGGAATACATAATATCAAACCCCAATATATGAGATTGGAAATTCAAAGAGAGAACATAAAATAAGTGTTGATGAAAAGATGGTGGTGAAAGGTTCCCATACCTTGTAGAGTAACTCCTAGAACATGGTGGTTGGGACCTTGGGGGCTTAAGAACAACTTGGGAGGACTCCTAGGTAGGAAAAACAATAGAAAATATATGATGAGGGATTTTTAATGAAATAAATTGAATGGAAGAGTTGGTATTTATAATAAAATAGAATTATATTTTTTAATAATTTCAAAGGGACACCTCAGGAGTGATTTATTCCAAACCATGGTCTTTCCCATGGTATTTGACCATAGTTTTAGCCACATGGGACACCTCATTTCATATGTTACTATAAAAAAGTCTACCATCCTTTTATTATGTCATTATGATGTCATTAAACTATCGAAAACTTCAAAATGTATTTTTACTATTCACAAAACATTTAACTATTTTAGAAAAATCCCAAAAATTCACCCCTACCATTTTTAAATGTGTAGAATTGAAAAATGAACTACATTTCTCAAAAAAAAATTCCCAAATATTATTAATTTAATATTTAAATAAAATCATCATTAATTTTAAAAATAACAATTTTATGGTATAATTAGTTTTATATTACATTGAAAAATTAATTAAGATCTCATTATCTTATTACATTAAGAGAATAAAATTATATCCCTATTTACTATTCATAATGGTCATATTACCATTCATATTACTATTCATAAGGGTATGTTACTATTCAAAAAAAACCATTTTTTTCTATCAGACTCTAAATGACTTACTGGTCACAACTCAAGATGACAGTGTTTCAAAATACAAAACACAATATAGGAAAAGATGTGTTTAATGTCTAAATTATAAAATGCATTCAACTTTTATTTTCAACACAAAGGGTTGTAAAGGACCCATCCCCAGTTGCCTAAAGATAGTTCTTTATTTTATTATATTGGCATACAACAATGAATAAGCATCCCAAAGGACCGAGTAGTTTAGTATGATTGGAATCAACATTCATACATAATTTCAACTTTACAATTTGAAATGATAATACAACATAGAAACTCCTTGGACAACATCCATAACACCTTGGTTATTTCAGTATGTCATTCAATATAAAATTCATTGTGTCTTGAGAAAAATGGAACATAATAAATTAGATAAGTCAAACACTTTGTAAGAGTAAGCATTATAGCGGACGATCTCATACCATAAACATTAGGTATGTTGAATAAATAAAAACATATCCCTTTAACAGAAAATAAACATGATCACATTATAGAAAGAATAAGAGTTATGTATATATTTCCATAATATAACTTAATCATGGGTATTATTCTATTAAAATAACCATATGAACCATCAATACTATTTTCATAATGAGGGAATGCATAATGCGGGACATCATAATGATACCATCAAGGCCTCGTGCCAACACCATAAATAATAATTTTGTCAAGGCATTATGACAAGACTGTACTTTATCTCATGAGACCTACTGATGCACCGAGGGGATATAGCCGGCCACACCCATAATGTAGTATGTCCAAATAATTCTTCATATGAATATAGGTAAACAACATATGCATTCTTATATAACCTAATATATGAAATGTAAATAACATTACATAAACATTAAGCACAAACACTAACCGTTCAATGTAAATTGGTGAATGGTTTAAAGATAGCACATGCCCAAAAAAATAATCCATTTAATTAAATATTGTAGATGATAAAATTAAATATTAATCCCAATAATACCTAAGAATCAACAAGAGTGTTGAAAATGATGAAGATACTCTTATAAAAGTTTTGAGTAATTCTTGAAATAAACACTCTTTCACTTTGGAAAGATGTGTTCTTTTTGAAAAATCATTATATAAAACTAGAAGTGAAGTAAGATATCATTTTCTTATTAAAATTATTGATTTTAAAAATATAATGGTTTTCAAAAATAAATTAGAGATTGCGCTTGAAAATATGTATGAAATTTAGATATTCCCTTGAATATAGCTTGTATTTCAAAAACAATTTTGAAAGATCCTTTTAAAACATGTGACTATCCAAAATATAAAGAAGGATTATGTTTGGTGTAAATATATATAGCACTCACATAGTTTTTATGATGATTATATGAAAATACGTAAGAATCTCATTGAGGTAATTAGACAATGAAAATAAGCCGAATGAAAATGGAAGTTCGGGTGGAAAAACCCTTAACTTAAGTCTGAATGTGTTCCACTCTTGAACATAAGATCCTGGAATATGAAATTATAAAAATTAATAAAGTAATTAAGAACGTATTATACATTTCTTTAGTTTATCATAACTTTTTTTAGTTCATTTATGTTCTTATTAATAAGTTATAATATCAAATTTTATCATTCCGAAGTGTTCGTTTTCTTGATTTTCATAATCATTTCTCTTGTTTTTATGTAACAGAGTTCATGTGGAATGGATGTAAATCTCCAAAATTGAAAATAAATATTATTTATGAATATAAATATGTTTTTTAGTCATTTTTATGATGCGTTTTCATATAAAAAGCATGAATCATTAATGATATTCAATTACATTATTTAAGAGGTATTTTAATTATTAGGAACTTGTTTGGTCTTATGATTTATATATATTTACTTATACAAGTTCCATAATATTAATTTTGTAATAACACTTATATTATAGTCTTTTTCAACAATATAAATTATTCATACCTTATAATGAATGTGAAATTTAAGAACAGAACTTCATCGTCCTTAAATGATATAAATTGGAACCTCATGGACATTGATTTTGTTTGTAAAAATAAAAAAGAAGGGAGTAATAATATTGATGATGGTTCATCCATTAAAATGATATAATATCAGTATATATATGATACTGGATTTATCTTGGTCATTATGATAGAGGAGGTGAGGATTGAAAAAGAAAATAAATGAACGTGAAAATAAAAGAAAATTGAGAAATCCCTTATGAAAATTCGGCATCCAAACGACATCGCTTAAAATTTCATAAAATCAATTGATGAGAAAAAGTGTATATCATAATATGGAAATAAAAATGAAAGTAATAGGAATACATAATATTAAAACCCTATATTTGAGAATGGGTATTCAAAAAGATAACATTAAAGAAGTGTTGAGGAAAAGAGGAGGGTGAAATATTCCCATCCCTTGAATAGTAACTCCTAGAACATGTAGGTTTGGACCATGGGGGATTAAGGACACCTTGAAAGGACTACCTGGGAGGAAAAACCACTAGATATTCAAGGATGCGATATTTTTAATGAAATAAACCGAATGGATGAGTGGGTATTTATAGTAAAAGAGAGGGAGTTTTTTAATAATTTCAATGGGACGCCTCATTAGTGATTTTTGCCAAACCATGGGCTTTCACTTGGTATTTTCCCATCTTTTTAGACAAATGGGACACCTCATGTCATATGTTTCTATACACAAGTATACCAACCTTTAATTATGTCATGATGATGTCATTAAACTACTGAAAACTCAAAACTGTATTTTTACTATTCATGAAAATTCACGTATTTTAGAAAACTCTTAAAAATTCACCCCTACCATTTTTCATCATGTAGAATTCAAAAAATGAACTCCATTTTTCAAAAATATTTTTATAAATATTATGAATTTAATTTTTAATTAAATTCATCCTTAATTTTAATAATAAAAATTTTAAGGGATAATTAGTTATATATCACATAGAAAAATCAATTAAGATATCATTATCTTATTACCTAAAGGAAATAAAATAATATCATTATTTATTATTCATAAATTTCATATTAATATTCATATTAGTATTCATAAGGGTATGTTACTATTCACCAAAAATCAAGGGTGTTCTGTCAGACTCCAAATAATGTGCTGGTCACAACTCTAGATGACAGTTTTTCAAAATTCAAAACACAGTATCAGAAAAGTTCTGTTTAATGGATAGATTATAAAATGAATTCAATCCTTTTTTTTCAAAACCTTAGGGTGTTACATTAGAAGATACAAAAAATAATAAAATTTAGTACTTCATAAAATATTAACAAAAGAAATAACATCTTGATATTACATGATTATAACAAAGTTACAAAAAACTAAATTCAAGGATTTAATGTTTTAAGATGTTACTACGAATATAAACTACTATTTGAAATGATTTTGATAAATTGAAAAGGAAAATAATGTTATCTGAAATTTATACGTCTGAACATAGAAATTCTATTATATCGGTCATGATTTTTCATTTCTATCTATGAATTTTTTTTAATATTATTAGAGATGTTGAATTTTTGGGAATAAAAATTACTTTATTAGAAGTAAATATTTTGGAAGAACGATAGATTATATTTCTATGGATCTCTAATGAGTACCAGATACCTAACAAAATCTAGAAGCAAAACCGAGTATAAAAATACCCCTAGATTCAAGGAGTTATATATTTCAAAGACCTAATTTTTGGACTCATTAATTTCGTTATGTACTAATATCTAAATAAATATAAATGTTACATAATTACATTAATATTTAGTTTGTTGAACATACTATTTTTAGATCATATTTGTTTGTATGATTTGATCTTTTTTATGTTTTTCTTAATATATATTACAAATAAATTTTATTTAAGGGGGTTTATAGTTTAATGTTTTGATGATAATTATAAAATGGTATAATTTTAATTTTCAATGAGTTTTTTCTTCAGATAAATACACCTTGAATTTATGTTAAAGTGTAATATCATGAAGTATTTTTAATAGATAACCTACAGTATATTTTTTATTTTTCCTTTTATTCCTATTATTTTTAGAATCTATCTCATTTCACATTGAAAATAATTTAATTTTATGTTTCAATAGATGTTTAAATCATAATATTAAATAAAAATTTTAAATAATAATTTTCAATAGTTAATATGTCACTTTCATTGGAAATAATAAATTTAAACTGATTGAACGAAGATAATTAATGAGTTATATTAATTTATTATATTCTATATATAAAATAATTTAATCATGAGATATTTGGATGTATTAATTACTAAATTATTGAATGATACCTCATGATATTGTTGGACTACATTTTTTTCTTCTGATTGGAAAATGACATCAACCAAAAAAATTTCTATGGGGAGATTTTTTAGAAAGGTAGATAGATCTAGAGATGTTTTACCAGAATATTTTATATTGAAAGTTGTTATTTAATTCTAAGGATGATATTATTTATATATTATAAGTGAATACCATTATAACATCATGACCCGAATCACTGGGTCCTAACCGGAATTCCACGTGATCTCATGAACACCTCCTCATACGCAAGCAGCTGCCGACTAGTAGCGAGGGCCAGAGTCCGTCAATGAGAAAACTATACCCTCAATATTAAGCCATAGGATCATGATTCAACAATAATCATTATAATATATAATTAGAGTAAGCATGAAAAAAATTAAAGATGACATACAAGTAATAAAAATAAATAATATACCATAAGTGGAGAGAATATAAAAAAAAGAAAATAATGTCAATAGATAAATAGAGGATCCTCCAGAGTCCCTCTTTGTCTGCAACTAGCTCCACACTTCATTTCTTAGCTATCCACCATAGGGTCCTTCCCTTCTCCATACCCCTCATGCAATCTAAAATCACATAAAAATGGCCATGTAGGGAGTGAGTATAAGACTTATTAGGAAACCACCAATGCATTAATAAGATGATGTCATCATGTATACAAGTGTATTCCATAATAAAGTAAATGTGTAAAAATCATCTTAACACACAATCAAAAACTGAGTGGTCATGCTCTAACCAAGCTACCACAATCCCTTGGATATACATAATTCATCTCCATATCAAAAATATACTCTATGTCGATAAGTAAAAAAAATTATAAACAAGTCTATTGGTGGTTCACTTGAAATAAACATGGAATAGAGTGAAAACAACCTACTAGGAATTCACAAGGCATTGGGTAATACACTGAATCCACAAGGCATCGACTTTCTGTAACCAACTAGGAATCCAAAAGGCATCAGGTGACACTGAAAATCCCCAAGGTATCATGTGTTGTTCAGGTACTCAGAATCCACAAGGCATTAAGTAGATTCCAGGTTATATGGTTATTTTGTTGTTGTATCATCTTCGTTGCACATATTGCACACACCCCCACAAAGAGTAATTGTACCATGACAACCACATGTTAAGTATACACATACCAATCCTCCCAAAAAAACATGACAAGTCATATCATGATAACACCCATAGAATGAATCCCTTGAAAAATAGAATTATCATATACATCAACATGTGAATCAAACATCATCCTAGAATTAATCAATCACATCAATCTAATGGAAATAAAATATATTATACTATATGATACACACACAACTACATGTGATCATAATCAAGCATGATTTTTTAAGTATGTCAACACATAAATTAAATATATCAGCATGTGAAAACCAGATCCCAAAAGGATAAGGAACTTCCTACCTCAAAATTCATCAACATCAATGGAAAATTCTATCAAAGGCATCATTTCCCGAAACACATTCACAAACCAACCTGAAAAACAATTGGACACCAATGATTCCTAAAACAAAAACCATATATTCTATTTCAAATAGAAATAAAATATATCATGTTATATTAATTTATCACTCCTAGATAAATCTTAAATTACCATTCTATGATATCACATTCACACATAATATTATACATAAGAATAATTATCTTAGATAAAATCACAATTATCATTATAATAATTATAATATTTAACCATTGATAATATTGAAATTATTGTTTGATAATTATATTAATTATCCTTTGATAATATATGTAATTATACTATTATAATTTCCATAATATTTGTCATGTGATAAATTATCTTGTAATTATCCTCTAATAATTAGGGTAAAATTATTTTTGTTAATTTTATGCAATTAATCATCAATAATTGTTTGAAAGTATCTCATGATAATTCTTCTTCAATATCCATTAATAATTTGTGTAAAAGTTATCTTTGATATTTATATGCAATTGATATTTGATAATTCGTTCATTCTATAATTCATAACAATTATCTTTTGAAAAATTCTCAATAATTATCTTTTGATAAATTCATTATAGTTATTATTTAACAACCTCAAATAACAATTCATTGAATTTTAATTATTTGTGATTATTGTTATTTTTAACAAGATTAAATGTTGGAAATTATATGAATTATATTTTTAGAATAAATTACTAGTGAAATTATCATTGATAATTTAATCAGTTAATCCGGATAATATTGCAGTAGCATTATTTGGAGAAAGGTACAAAATTACATTCTAAAAACTAATAATAAATTATCATTCTAGAATTTTTTATGAATTATACCCTATCATTTGTGGGAATAAAATCCCTATATAAAACTATAATTTAATGATTAATTATATACCTTTCCCCCCAAAAAAATGTGTATGCGAAAAGAGAAGATGAAAAATATGAACTTGTAGTGTGAGGTGGCCAACCAAGGAGATTTAGGAGATATTCACCACATTGAGAACAACAAAAAATTTGGATAGAACATTACCAGTCTTAAAAAAATTACACTCAAGGTGGTTCACACTCATGTATATCCACTACACACCACAATAATAAGTTCAGTTATAAATAATACTCAAACCAACGTGTTCCTTAACCAAAAATTGAAACCCCTAATTTAAACCACCATATTCTCTAAAAATTCAAGAAAGGTCGTTAAATTTACCTATTCAGTGCATTTCAATTATTTATAGTACAAAACAGGTTCAAAACCATGTTTTAGGAAGTATACTATGTTTAAAAATGGAGGAACACACACAATGGATGACGATGAAAAGTTTAATCCATTGTTTAATAATTAATTAAATAGTTAAATTAAAATTAAAGTTATTTATTTGAAATTAATTATTAAATAATTTAAATTATTGAGAGTCCTTCAAATATGTCTATTGTGTATGAAAATGGAATCCTACCTAGGGTAACCACCCAGTTCCGAACCCAATAGTGGATTCAGATTCCTCATATGATGCACCAATTGAGAGATATTTATTATTTATATATAAAAAACGGATTACAAATTAATTAAATATAAAAGGTATATTTTTGTGAACCAATCATCCAAACCTATGATTCATACAAATTTTATAGCCCTACTAGGGTAAACCCCATTTTCTGAATCTATCGATAGTCTTGGATTACCCATTCAACGAACCGTTTTGGGGATATTAAATTATTTTAAAAAATAATATAATAAAAATTATTAAATAAATTATTTTCACAAGAGGGAATCCAAATTCATGAAGCATACAATTTTTACTCCCTTAATAGAGAAAAAACACATATTGGACAAATCATCGGACTCAAATATCTCATATGACACACCATTTTGTTTGAAATAAATAGTGTGTGCTTAATAAAATATATTTAATATTTTTATTCTGTTTTCAATGAGACAATACGAGCCTTGGAATCTCTCACTAACATTGTGTCTGACTCTGAAAATATTCCATTGAATATTTTAAAGTGTTAATTGGTACTTTCCTCTTATGTAAATACTTAACACAATATAAAGTTATTTCACTAATAAAATTTTCCCAATTAAGATATTAAAAATTTATTAAAAGAGTGTTTTTATTATCATTGTAAATATTCTGATATTACAACCATGATTTGTTTAAAATTTTTTTAATTATTATGTTTTATAGTTAAACTATTTTTTTTTTAAATTAATAAGTGAGAATACGGTAAAATTTATTCTTTTCAATCATAAATTCATTTTAATCATTGTATGATTTTATGAACTGGTCAAAATTCAACATGAGGAATAATATATTTTTTCCAATATGTTTTCAAAATACTAGCTTTCATTTTTGAAGGGTTATTTTGAGTTAAACTTGTTCACT
The DNA here is from genome assembly GCA_963277665.1 of Viscum album. Classification (NCBI taxonomy): domain Eukaryota; kingdom Viridiplantae; phylum Streptophyta; class Magnoliopsida; order Santalales; family Viscaceae; genus Viscum; species Viscum album. The sequence goes on along the minus strand of OY728126.1, from coordinate 2,059,424,029 downwards.
ATAAGGGAATTTTTTTCAAAATATATCATCTCCCACACAAATCTATAATTATATTTCCATGGATATAATCATTATTATTACAAATAAAATGATATAAGAATATAATTGAAATCTTGGATGTTTATCTATGGTATTTCCTTGTAAATTTTAAAATCTTTAACCATGTTATGTTTATTTGGTACCATATTAGGGATAAACAAATGGTAATGTTAAGGACAAAAATTCAGTTTTACAGCCGATTGCATAATAGGTTTCTCATGAAACTGTTAGAAGTTAAAGGGGTTAATAATAAGGCTTATACTAAACTAGTGAAGGCAAAACAAATTAATTTTGAGAGAATATCAAAAATTATGTTGGTGTATTAATGTAATTAAGAGTGATTTATAAAAAAATCATTAGTTGTTTCTTGAGTTGATATTTTGAAATCAGATAAAAGACTAAAAAATAAAAGTATTAGAATTTGAATGTAGTATAAGATCCCTTCCATTAATGAAATTAAAATGTGTATAATGATATTTCTAACATCTATATGTCCATATATTTAAATGTTCAATTAAGAAATAATTTTAGTGGTTGGTTGATGAAAATTAGAAGTTGGAGGAAGAGAAACAAACTTCTTAAAATTAAATTAATTTCAAGATATAAATGCCCTTTTCCTCATTTTTCCAAAAACGATATGATTCATAGAGAGAAATTTATTATATATGAATATTATTTCATTGAGAATAAAAAAGTAAAAACAATGTAATAACCAAATAATTCCTCATCTATTTCCTCCCATCATCCTGAAGTAGCTGAAGCTAATGGAGTATTTAATGATGTTCTTGATAAAGCTCATCCATTGGGTGATAATTTTCATCATATTGAACATAAAAGATCTGAAAAAAAGGATATTAGAATGAATGAAAATAGTATATTAAAATAATTTTGAAGAAAATTTGAAAAAAAATATATTATTAATATATTTTAAAAGAATTATAAAACATTATTTCATTAGAGGAGTCATATGATAACTCATTTAAGTATTTAACTTAATCACATATCATGATATCATCAAAATAAGTTAGTTCATTTGATACTAAAAGTAGTTAAATATAAACATCATTGTTTTCAATGAAAACGTAGCTGAAAACCCCATTATATGTTGAAAATAGATCTAATAGAGAATAAAATTATAAATCTAACTAGTCTGTCAATTTTTTGGACAAAAATACTATGTGAGAATAAGTCCCAGTGGTTTAATCATAATTTTATAAGATCATAGTCAGAACAAATTAATGTCTATTTGAATAATCCATTATCTCAAAAATCCATAATTTTTGAATAAGAAATATATTCTTAGAATTTCAATTTTAAAAATCATGAAAGTTTATTAGAAATTTTTCCAAAAAAAGGATAGGTTAAATATATTTCAAGATCAGTTAGTTAATTTTCAGGTAGAAAAATAGAACAATAAAATGACATATTGTTTTGTTAAAAAAATTGTATGAATAAGAAACCTTAGATAATAATATGAATTTTATTCTTTAAATTTGTGAAATTAAATTTGTTGTAAAATATATAGATGAATACAGAAATATATTTTTTGAATACAATTTTTCTCTTCATGAAGATATTAAATAGTTGTATAATAGTAATAAAGAATGTGATGATGTGATTAATGTCTATATAAATAATCTAGATCAACAACACTAATTAATTGTCAAGATAATGAATTTTATTATTTTGTAGAATAACCATATAGAGGATAAAATTACAATATATAATCCCAATAAATGATGTTTGAGGATCTATAAGAAATATCAGAGAATCAAGAGGTTAATTTTCTTTTTTAGAAAAGGTAAAAAAAATCTAAAGAACATGATTAATAAATCATACAAAATGGTGAATTTTAATGTTTTAATGAATTTAATGTTTTTAAAAACTGGTGATATTAATTATTATAAAACTGAATTCATTAATCATCATTAATGGGTTTGTGGTTTTTTTAATTTATATATTTTGATTGATTATGATTATTCGATTATTATCTTATTCTGGTGGAGATGTATATTTATTAATCATGGTTGTCAATATATTAAAAAATCTATCATTTTATATTTGATATCGTTTATTAATTGGTTATATTTACAATGTATTGTAGTTTCTAATTTCAATTTCATCTATTTTTGTTATTTTCTTACCGAAATTATTGAAATTATATTTCCTAAGAGTATTGTATTTTCTATCATACAAATGAATTTAATTTTGAATGACCTAAAAGGAAAAAATTATTTTATTTTCCATTTTAGGAACAATGATGGAGAATCTCTATAAAGATTATATATTTCTCAAAAGGGTATTTTATTTAAATATATCACTTTTGGGGGGTGATGATTTTTTAATTTTTTTACTACACTCAATTATTTTCCATGTTTCCTTTGTTTCATTTGGATAAAAAAATTGGTCTGAGAGTTTAAAAACTGAATTATTATACTATTAAAATGGTTATCATTTAAATATTTTGATTTAATAACAATTTTAATAGTAAATCACTTTACATTAACAATGAGAGTGTTTTAAAAAATATTTATTTTCATCATCTGAGGATATATTTTTATAAATAGTATGTTTGTTTTAATTTTTTTTTCCTATTTTTATTTCATAAAATGGGGAGATTATTGAGTTGTAAAAATAGTTTATATTTAGTTTTAAAAACACCATGAAAATCATGATTATAATCTTAACATAGAGTTTTTAGTTTTTTAAATATATATTTTTTTCAAGACAGAATTTCTAGTAGCTATGAGTTTTGTGGTTTTTATCAATAAAATCATGTGTAATGAGATTGATTTATAAATTACATTCACTAGATTTAATATCTCTTTATTTGTGCGAACTCAAATAATTGAAATATATAAAACTATACTAATTTCTTTATATGAATAGGAATATTCTTCTGATGTAGCTACAACTGATCATAAAGATTTAGGATTTATCTTTTTGAGGATTTCACAAAAGGAGAGTAATATCCTTATTTAAAAACAATAATAATTAAAGGCAATTTAGATACATTTGATATTACAGTCATTCGATGTATAAAATAGCTTGTTTTAATGATAGAGCCTTTGATTTTTTTTTGTGTTTCCAATAAGATTTTGATTAATGTGTTTTCATTTTAAAACTATTCACACTTATTTTTTATTCAATTATTATATGACCCATCAAGATCCATAGATTTTGAGTGCAGCAACAAATTTCTATCTAATCCATAAAGATCGAGGGATTTTGAGGGGGAATAAAGTTCTTTATCCAATCCTTTGATATTGTAATATTCAAGGTTGTGAAAGAAAAGATTATAGATATTGATTTAATTAAGGGACACTAATAGAGAGATAGAGAGAGTATTTTCCCAATATATGTGGATTCGAGCCTTATTATGGGCTAAGTTTAGGTCTTTGGATGGGAAGGAAAATTCAATCTTTCAGTTTTTATATGTGTAAAGATACCTTCTATTGAGTTTAGTAGAGTACTTCCAAGGGATTGGAATACACACCATTCAATAGGTTAAAGTCGATGATAAATTGAATCAGGTCTATATATTATTTTTATACATTGGGTAAAAGTGAAATTTATAATATCCATTAATTTTTAACTGATTAATGAATTATTACTCCATGTTTTTTTTAATTTCAATTATTTTCTTGTTGACATTTATGATTTTTATGGTAATTTTTTTTCATAGGTTCATAAAATTCAAACAAATTTAATATCAGCTATGAAAAATTTTTATACTATGATAAATTTCTAGTTTTTAATTTATTGATTTATCAAAACATTATATATAATTTAGTTTTAAAATTCAAGGTTTAGAAAGAATATAAATGAGATTTTGACTATAATTTAACCCCTTCATTTATTTTACATATCATAAAAATATAGTATAAAATAAGTCTACACAATAAAAATATATAGGTAATTGTTTTTGAAATTTGAGTCATTATTTTCGGATTTTGTAGTCCACTCAATGATTCAAGGAGTTGTGAACTGAAAAATGGAAATACCACCAACCTAAATAGATTTTTATGATTCTCATGAACATATTATAGATTATTTTAAAGAAAAAATTGATCCATACCTCTAGAATGTCCATGTAATAAGATATTAAAAATCTATTAGAAAGGACTATTCATACATAATAATAAATTTGGAGACTAATAGGATAACTAAAATAATTTCATCTCTCATATATTGGAAATCAATAAAACGTACTAAATTGGGTTTTATATTTAAAAATGAACATAGAAATATCATTGATCACAATATTCCTATTATCATTTTGGAAAAAATTATATATCCTCATCAACATAACAGTTCAATAGTTGCATAATCATCCATACAATCCACTACTACCAGATGGTTTATATTATGTGGTGGAATCTCTAATTCACATTCTACCACCTCACTTAATGAGGGAAGGTTAAGAGGAGTCCTTCTATAAATTTTTAGAGGATACATCATGTCTATCTTGTATCATAAAATCAACAATTTATTGTGATTTGATTATACCTCATATGGATATAGATTCTTACACCATGAAATTTCATCTTCTATCACAAGATAGGTTAATGTAAAAGCTAGAAATATATTAAATTTTCACTAAACTATAACAATATAAACTTGAATTGGAATATATTTATAGTGATAATAGAATAAAAATGATTGAGTATATTTATCTATTATTAAATTTGGAATTCACTTTGGGTAATTAATTGTTCATTAATCTCAAATTATTATCCTTTCTACCATGTTTCTAATTTTTCAGTAATAATTATAGAATGAAAAAATGGAAAAAAACCCAGAATCTATTGACTATACTAAAACAATTTAATAAGGATATATGGGAACACTATTCCTCACCTATTATGGTTATAAGAATCATATTCATGATGGAAAATCACAGGGAGAGTCTAAAACTAATTTATTTTTATATTTTTTATAAATAAGAAAAATTATTTTGGTGGAGGTCAATGAACGAGTATCTATTTTCATTTTATGTGGAAATAAATTTCATTAAAAGATAAATTAAAAATAATTGAAGATGAATGATATATCTTCATCAAGTTTAGGTATGTTAATCATTATATTTTTATTCCACTTATTGGGTATTAAAAGAAATTATTACTATCCGAATATTGATGTTTAGATATAGAAACCGAGAATGTAAAAAATTGTTGAAATATCTAATAATTGAAAAATGGTGATTCCTATATCAGTATAAAAAAAGAGAACGACTTTAGGATATCTCTATGAGTTAAACATAAATTATTCTTTCTAAATTATTAATATCATAAAATGTATCTAGGTATGCATTTATATATTATCAGAAATTATTTCATATTATAGGTGAATTCTTATTCTTGTATATGGAACTTAAATAACTATTCAATAATTTATAAATCACCCATAACTAATGTCGGGAATTAATGATCAATATAAAAAGAATAAGATTATCTAATTGGGGAAAGATAATTATTTTTTAATTTAAACTAAGATTATTCGACAAGTTTATATCCATAAGGCTATTTTAATATATTTTTAGTAGAAAAACTAGGTGTACTAATAAACATAATATCATGTTTTATACAAAAAAATAATTATAAGTAATGGTATATCAGAAATGATTTATATTTTTTCAATAATACTACATGAAATATTCAGCGGATAATCAATAGGTAAACTCAAATACATCATAATATCCCTTTAACAAATTTTATGAATTTTATATAGAGTAATGAAAACACTTTGTAAAGAATATATATTCCTTTAGGTAATCTTATGAAAATATATCTTAACCAATCATTCACTGGTCATTTATATTTTTTTTGAAGTAATTCCCAAAATCACCTTACATTATACAACAATATACTAATGGTACTAAAATGTTTTTTATGAAAATTATTATATGTATTGAAATTATTCAGTGATATATTCTAATAAATATTATCTCTAATAGTTGTGAAACATCAGACCAAGATGCCATCTAAAAATAAAAATGGTATTCCAAATGATCTTTGATATGGAAATATATTAGTCATGTCATATATAAAAGTGTGTAGTGGAGAATCATTTGTTAATACTATATTAGGAAATAAAAAAATACATTTCAAAGAACTATATGTTTTATTATATAATAACTTAAGGAAACATAACTATATTTCTTATATGACCCCTTAAATAATTAAATCATGCCAAATAAATGAGTCTATTTTCTTAAGTGGAAGTAAATACCCAAAGGAGATAGTTTTAGTAATATTGAATTCAATGAAGATATATCTTTTTATTTACACATTTTTGCATAGTTACACTAGACTATTGATAAATTAGTGGGAAATTTTTTTTCAGGAGACATATACTAAGTAATAGAGTTAATACCAAATGTTGTCTTTAATATTTACTATGGTTGGTGATATATTATTATTTAAGACTAAAAATGATTAAAAAATAAATTAATTTGAAATAAATTAAATTGAACAGTTTTATTTTAATTAAATAATTGATTCTATGTACCAAAATAAAGGGGATTAGTACTTTGTTTTTTTAGATTTGATACCAAGGGTGGAAATTCAAGAATAAAACAAGACATGGTTGTTTAAGACTATAAAAATAAATAAATATTGATTATTTGATGGTTTATCTACAGTCTTATGATTGTTTATACAAAACCTTTATACTAATTAACATTATAAATCCATTTGAATTTACTTATCATAACTATTTTATAGGATCATCATATTGGAAAATTTCATTTCAAGCTTGGTTTCCGTAAACATAAACTATATAGAATATGTCTATATAGAACAACTAAAAATATTAGTGATATCAATAAAATATAATATGATATTAAAGCTGCATAAATAACATGATGTATAATAGTATCAATAGTGATCATAAAGTATTAATTTATAATGAATAAGTACCATTAGTCAACAAGAGGATTGTGGGATAATTGTAATTTTTCATGAATGATTTTTTGAGAAAATATGGAACAAAATTTGTATTCCAATTTATTATTAAAACCAAGGAATATATTTATCCAAGTATTATTTAAGGTAGAAATAAATGTTCTAGGAAACATTATATATTTATATAGATCAATTATTTTCTAAATCTAGTAATAATATTAATACATAAAAATTATTAAATAATTTCTAGATGGAAGAATTCATAAATTAATTATCTCCCATTTTTAAAGGAATGAAATCTATTTAGGATAATGTCTGTGGGAAAATGAAGGATATTATGCAAATAATTTAACAATCATAAGTGTTTTTAATCTAAATCATACTCTATTATATGCACATGAGTTTCATATTTCATTTTCTTGATTCCAAATAAGAAAATATAAATTAAACTCAAATTAATTGTATATGTTGGTAGTTAGAATAAGAAAATAGTACTTGAAAAGTGGAACTTGATGTGTTCTTAGTTAATAGATGAATTGGAATACAAGAGTTCATTGGGACACAATAATAGTTTTTCTTATGATCAATTTGATCAATAATTTCTTTTAGGCTATGGTAATATGAAAAAAAACATATTACAACCTTCATTTTCCAAATCTACAATAAAAAAGTGACTTTCGTATAAAAAAGTAGTTTTACATTCAATTATAAAATAACCTATTCTAATTTTGAGTTATGCTAATACTAAGTATATTATCATTATATTGATAATATTTGACTCTGTTATTATCCATGATTTATGATTTATAAAAAGAAACCAATAAGATGGATACTCAGGTTTGTTACTACATGAAGTGTTTTTTCAATTATGTAATGATGTAGTAATCATATATTCTAATAAGATATGTTAAAATACAAAACCTAAACACATTAAATCATTGTAGGACCAATAATAATTATCATTGTTATAAAAACAATATTTAGTTTGTGAGAATTAAAGATATGGTCAGTATCCATCACTTGTGAAAGTGGGATTCTATTGGAATTTTTTACCCAAAACCAACTACTTTTTCATTTTTATTAAAATTATATAATAATACTATAATATTAATTTTACACCTTATCAAATGATTACAGTTCTTATAATTAAATCAATTATATAATTTCATTATAGAATATTTCTCATAGAGTGGTCATATAATTTCATCATTATGATTAAAATCATGAATTATTATAAAGGTATTATTATTATTATTATATCTATGTATATATATATATATTATGGCTATATGATGTTATCTTATTGGACACACATGATACATACTATTAAGGGTAGAGGGTTTATAAGACATTGAGGCTTTTTCTCATAATGTTTACCCTTGGTAAACTCCTAGAGGGGAGGTTATAAAAATATACCTACCTATAGAAATTCCAACTGATACATGTTAGCGGATATTCCTATATATGAAAATAAATAATGATCCTTTAACATAATTATTAATAATAAAATATATTATAACTCCCTTAAATTGATGTATTTTCTGAAATTGTGCTACCAAATGTTCGTAGAGAATTAGGATATATTGAGTGCATCATGAATGATATGTTATTATGAATACACCTATTTTTTATCATTCCATATTTATGAAATATTATATTATGATCCCTTAATTGGAATGTATCTATAAAACTAAAATATGTGGACATGTTGTATTGATGGGTTCATTTTTGATGGTCAAATAAAAACATGTCGATCATATAGGTTGATGACACGAGTATGAAGCCTTCTTGATGAGAAATCAAGAAAAAGGGATTATATTACATAGTGGTATTCCATATGTGGTTTCATTCATTGAAAAATTAACCTCTTACACTATGGATTCCATTATACATTGTTATGTTCGAATATTATATTTTAGGAAACTGCACATAATGCTATCAAGGAACGGGTCTGTAGGGTCAAATACATAGTGGTACTATTGATCTCAGTTATGTTATAAGTTAATATAGTATTTTTAATAAATATTTATCTCATTATTAAGGAATAATCATTAGTTATGGTTTTTTGTTCAAAAAATTTCAGTCACTAGTTATATTCGAATTAGGAAATATATATATATCAGTTGAATTCATTTTCCTGTGTTAATAAAAAATATTTATTTATATATTAAATATATTTTTATTTAAATATATGAATTATTAAATAAATATTTATTATCAAATACATTGAATATAATATTTATTTTTCTATTATAATTATTCACAATGTAATAAATAACTACGCATTATTTATTCATTATGTGACAATTTATTAATGAAATTAATTATATTTATTTAATATTTAATATTTTATATTTGATATATTTTGATGAGGATGGCTGAGTTATGATGGGATCAGTGATAAGAATGACATAACTATTGAATATCATTAAATAAATGTAACAGCCTGAGATTTTATGAAAAATATTCTTTTTAATTTCATTAATGTCTTCTATTATACGCTACACCAAAAGTAGCTTGCACAACACGCGTCCTTGACATGCCTTGCATTACACGCAATCACGACCTTCCTCGATAGCCTGTGTAGTACGCAATAACGAGTTTCACTAAGCAACAATATGCTATTAAAATATTATTAAAACTAGCCGTTATGAATAGTTATAACCACTTTTTGAAATTTTGTAAATTTTATTTTTCTAAATGGAATTCATTTTTGGATTCGTAATATCTAAATTAGCTTAGGGTGAAATTTTGGTACTTTTCGGATAACTTTCATTTTCTGATGAATAGTGAAAATATGTAAATATTAATTAAAAACAACCATTTTAATCAGAATAATTATTAGTGATAAATTATTAATTTGAGTGGTTTTAAAGTATATTTAGAATATGTTTTTACAATTTAATACAATTTTGTTCATTGGATTTAATTTCACATTTAAACCAGACATAAACAATTGTAAGTCTTTTGATAGTTATTATCTCTTAAGAACACGCTATTTGTTTTGACGACGTGAATTAATTTTTAAATTAATTAATGCAACTGATATATTTTGAATTTTGTAAAATAGACATCAATTTTTAGTTCATAATATCAAATATATCTTAGGCCTAATTTTTGGTATTTTTCTAGAAACTTTCATTTTTTGATGAATAGTGAAACCACTAAGTGGTAGTTAAGAAAAATGAATTTTTCATAAAACATAATTTTACCGATTCTATGAATGGAATTTCAAAAATACGAGAGACACGGTTGATGTCAGTATGTAAAATGTAGTTCAATGAGATGAAAATAATTTTTAGTGAATAGTAACTTTTTACTTTTTTACCACGGTTAAAAGTAAATAGGGTAATTAAGGGTAAAAATTATATTATTATTACCCTAACACATGTCCTATTTCTATTTTATAAGTGTAATTCGACCAAAAACAACCTTAGGAATAAAATATGACCGTTTAGGCACACTTGGATTAGATTAGGACATTTATTATTAATTTATTTAAAGAAGGGTTAAAATAGTTAAAATCAATGTTTAATAAGTAAATCTTTTTTAATATAGGTTTATACATAAGATAAATTATACTATAAACAGTAATTAGAAATATAAAAAGATTTCCTACATAATGGTATTTTATTTGTAATTTTTACACATTAAATAATTTAATTTATTTATGACACAAAGATGATGCAGTGATTATCTTATTAATGAAATATTGACATAATTGAAGTTATAAATACCCAAATAAAAGTAATTTCAGACTTTTTATGAAATAAACTAATTTTCTAGGTTAATATGAAATGTTATTATTGATTTAATTTATTTTATTAGAACTAATCATTCTGTTATGAGTTTCACAAAAATGAATTACAAAATAGTGTCAAAATTGACATAAAATAGTTTTTTTAAAAAATATTATATTATTCCTAAAAATCTAAGGTTCGGCCAAATGACTTAGATAAGGTTATATATATTAATTATAAACAAATTGGGGTTCATTTGGCTTCTTATAGTATGTTTATTAACCTTATAGTATAAGAACACAAGAAGACACGGTAAAAGTAAAATTAATTTACTTAATGTTAAATCTAAATGATAAGGTTAAAATAGGAACCTAAAGTTGTCTAAATTATATTGGATGAGAGGATTTCGACCCATAACCACCTTATCTTCGAAATTAATCAATTTGGAGCTATTTAAAACCAAATTTGACTTTATAATTAAATAATAGTTTTAGTTATTCCAAAGGTTCCCCTCTCCTCCCTTATAAAAGGGCACCTCCTCCCTATCTTCCTCACACCACATTGAGCCTTCAAGATCGACCATCCCCTGCCAAATGCCCTTCTCCACTTCCCTAGAAACATCCTAGAGGTTCTGGGCTTCTTCAAGTACCTATTTTAGTGCCCTAAAAGGAGGTCTCAAAGAAGCACTTTAAAGAAGAGGTAATGTCTGTTACCGATTCTTTCATCTTTATTTCTTCTTCCACTACTTATTCTTTAGTTGTTTCATTATGAAGTAATAACATCAGAATCACTATTATACTGATATTTTATTATAAGTATGAAACAACCCTATTTCACCATCTATCCATCCTACGGAAAAAGAAATCACCGCACGTGTGTACGTACGGAATACCGTCTCCACGCCTTGGTGTAATCTATTTTCCACCACCACCTTACATGAATGAGTATAATGGTGTAAATAATGACTATATATGACTATTATAAAGTTATATTGATTATTAAATTGTATACATACACTCCAATACAATTCCAAGATGATAGGAATGATATCATCACTCGTGCATACGTACGGAATACCGTCTCCATGATGTGATGCGACTCGTTCTACCTGATCTTCATTTCATAATGATTGTATAAATGAATTGAATGAATGAATATGATATATATTACACTAACACCATTCTGGAAATGAGGTATCTATAACCTAAAGAGAATAATAAGAATTTATTCGACAAAACACGCATAAGAACAAAATGTAATAAACACCCGAATAACAGGTAGTAATGAAATATTACTAATAAGAAGCTACGAATATGACCATATATGATATCATAACAATAAGTATGATTCTAGAATAAGTCAATAACATTATTTAAATCATTATACAGGAGTTTCGGACACTTACGAGGCAAATCATACCTAAGTTTAGGGAAATATCACAATCTCATTTTTATCCGAGATTGTTTATACTTTGGAATTTACTAGGGTGTATTTTATCATCCACATCCATTTTTCCTAAATATGTAATTTTTATATCATTCTACAATAGTTTATTTCCAATTTTACCTTTCAGTGAGTTTTTTGTAAAAGATATGAAAGGAATCTTTTGTCGTTTTTCGTGCAAGGTAATTTTTGACTTTTCTGACAAAAGTATGAGAAGAATGTTTTTTTAACTTATACGACATGAATGGATTATTAAAACATTATTTACAACAATATTCCTTTTCAAGTTTTCAATTTTATTTTTAATAAACTTATTTTAGTTTAAAATTGTATGACATGTTAAGGAAGGAAAATTGTTTTTGAAGTAGAATGGATATTTTCCTTAAGAACTGAGTTCAAGTGTTTTATCAAAATTATTTTCCATATAAGATAATATAGGGTTCTATTTTTATCCCTATTATTACATTGATTTGATTATGTTGTGATGGAATTAATTTTATTAATTCCATTATCTTATATGAATTGTTTTATGATGTCAGGTTGTTTAAGAATCTCATTTTTATTACATGGGTTATGCTACGATGTATGGTTTATGATTTTGTGGCACACATAATAATGGTATCATTATGAGATGGGTGGGACCTATATCTCCCTCCAATTCATTGGGTAAATATTTTATATCTCATGGGATAGACATGGCTGGAACGGTAGGTTATACCGGTTAAGTGAAACAGGACTGAAACGGGGAGTGAACTCGGTTCAGAAATAGACTTTGTCCACTAAGATAGTCTTAGCAATGAGTCTTGACTAATAAGAAATGATTATCTATGATTATGTGTGTATGCCACAAAATTTCATGTTTTAGGTTATGATTATTGGGATTTCATTTCACTACTATTATTTATCCCATGTTATGAATTTATGCACTCTTTTGCAGGTTAAGATTTCTAAAAGTTATGTTCTTATGAATATGATGTGATTGATATTTCTTTTGTTTACCCTTACAGAGCATTTGAGCTCACCCTTTTGTATGTTTTCTTTCCCCAGATCAGGAAGAAGGTTATTAAGTAAGATATGCCAAAAGGGACTATAGATATGATGAACTAAATGGGTGACAGTATAGACGCTTTATGAACCTGTTGATTTTGTTTCCCAGTTTCCAAAGACACTAAAATATTATGGTCCTTGTGTGTGTTTTTTTTATATACTATGTATTCCGCAAAAGTAATGTAATGTCCATGTACGTCAGTCTTCGGGTCTCTACAGTTGGTATCAGAGGAAAGGTTTAGTCAACCTTTGGAAACTAGGATGCGAAAACGTTAGTGAGATCCCTAGAGATATTTCTAAGGTATGTTTAGGGATGTCCCTAAAGATAAGTATACGTATAGGATACAGTCCAAGAACTATGTTAACGATCATATAATTTAACCTAAGATGTTAGATATTAAGGATACTCCCCCTTTATTATGTTGTTTTCCCTAACATGATTTTTTCCTCTCACACTATTCTTTTTGGGTTTTAGACGATGGCTAGAACCCGAAGGAACCGTGTTGATAAATGCAATGGACAATGCAATGATTGTCCTCCTGAACAAACAAATGTTATGGGATATGGAGTGAAAAATCTTAATGCTATACTTACACAAGCTATGAATGATTCTGGACTTCCAAATGAGCAGATAAGGGAACAATATTCTATTGAGTCCTTCATGAGGCAACGTCCACCTTCTTTCAGGGGGTCTTCTGATCCACTTGTTGCTGAATAATGGATCAGTACTACTAAAAAGTTATTTTCATTTCTTCAAGGTTCTGAACATGATAAAGTCATCTTAGCCGTATATCGTTTGGAAGGTGAAGCTGATCAATGGTGGAATCTTATCAAGAATACGAGGCAAAGAGATTAAATTGAGTCAATGGAATGGGACGATTTCAAGAACTTATTTTTCAATAAGTACTTCCCTTGTATTCTTCGAACAACGATATAGAAGGAGTTTCTTAAACTAAAGCAAAAGGATGATGAATCTGTTGGTATATACGAAGTGAATTTTACAAGGCATGCAAGGTATGCATCTGGATTTATCATCCAACCTGAATGTAAAGTTGATCGATTATTCAGTGGCTTAAAACCAAATATTCGAAGGGCATTAGCTATTAGAGTCTTCAGTGGCTATGAAGAAATTGTGTGTTGTGCTATCAAGGTAGAAATGGAAGTTGGTGTTACTTATCCATCTCATAGTTTTGACAAGAAACGAAAGATACAGTTCAATGAGAAATCTCAGAATAATGGTGAAAAGAAGATAAATTTTTCCTTATGCTCAATGTGTGGAAAGAAGCATGGTGGAGATTGTCTTAAAGGGACTAGAAAATGTTTTAAGTGTGGAAAAGAAGGTCATCGAGTATCTGAGTGTTGAAGTAATGGAAAAAGGGTTTCTAATGATATGAATAAAGAAAAGACTGCAGAGAACGCACCACCAACTCTTCAATGCTTCAAGTGCAAGGAAATGGGGAATTATGCTAATAGATGCCCTAATCCAAGGGTTAGTGATGATCGACATGAGCAACCACTTAAGTCAAAGGACAAAGGGAAGTCACATGCGATCACTATTGGTGATGTTGAATATGACAACGATGTGGTGGAACGATTAAGTGTTTATGTAATGGGATTCCAAAATAATGTTGTATATAGTATCGTGGAATATTGGAATATTTATGTTTTGGTCTATTGTTGTTTTCAATAATTTTATGTTACCGGTAACCATGAAAAGTGATTGAGACATTTTTGGTAAACAGATGATATGCGCATAATGAAGGGATAAGAAGATAATGAGATGTTTGATTGTATTCATGAGCTCATGATTGATATAATGACTAAGTGATATCAGGGTTTGAGGATATAGAATTTTGAGGATTTTGGTATGTGGAAAGTGTTAACTTTTAACTGCATTCATGTTTTCACTAAGGTTCAATGGATATTCATTATTCAAGAGAATACATGATTAAGGTATTCACATATTTGTAATTTGACCAACAAGATATATCTTATTATATATGGGGGATAAATGATGGCATTCACGTGATCATTTTCTTTATACTATGAGCTTGGACCGAAGTATTTTAGATAAGCCTAAAGATTGGAGTGGATTATGTTGGACATAAGTTAGTATTGTTTAAGGATAATTTTTTTTGATATTGTTGATGGGATGTTATACTAATATAGCTTTAGAAAAAGGACAACCTGCAGGATGGGCGACAGCCCATCGTGTCGGACAAGGCTGTGGGGATTGAACCCACAACCGAAGTGCGACTGGCATTTATCACCTACCACTGGCCTACAGGAAGTCCCTGTTTAGTAGAAAGTAGTTTTATTATATTAAGAAGTATGATATATGAAGTATAAGTCCATTTTAGGAACCATATATGATTAATCTCACTATAGATGTACTTATGTATTTTTTTATAACTTTTCTAACCTTTTGTTTGAGACAGATGGAATGACCCATCATTCTGTCACATGATCTGCTAACACATCACGAATGACAAATTAAACGTCATTTATTTAAGAGATGAATTGGAAATTTTCCAAATAATGACAAACGGTGAGACTATACCAAAATCATGAAAGTATTTCTTCTAATTCCAATTTCATCAACTTTAGGGAAATGATCTTGAAAACAAAAAATGTTGTCCTAGTGCTCTTATATATGATGAATCATATGGTACCTTAAATCATCACATATTTATGGCTTTGTGATTGATGGATTTTCCATAGCCATGTTCTCTACCACTCTCCATCAGAACATGATGGTTATATTTCTCTTCCATGTCCATATTTTCACCTATATGGAAACCCAGTGATTAGTTTATTTGGGTAACTGTTACGTTTCAAACTTTTGTTTTAAAATATTTGTTTTGGTATTACTTTTTATGATGGGGGCATCTATTAAAGAAACTTTCGAATAGTAAACCATTTATAACCCCGATGAATTTTGAGGGAGAAATTCATTTTAATGGGGGTAGAATGTAACAGCCTGAGATTTTATGAAAAATATTCTTTTTAATTTCATCAATGTATTCTGTTGTACGCTACACCAAAAGGAGCTTGCACAACATGCATCCTTGACTTGCCTTGCATTACACGCAATCGCGACCTTCCACGATAGCGTGTGTAGTACGCAATAATGAGTTTCACTAAACAACAATATGCTATTAAAATATTATTAAAAATAGCCGTTATGAATAGTAATAACCACTTTTTGAAATTTTGTAAATTTTATTTTTCAAACTGGAATTCATTTTTGGATTCGTAATATCGAAATTAGCTTAGGGTGAAATTTTGGTACTTTTCAGATAGCTTTCATTTTCTGATGAATAGAGAAAATTACTAAATTTTAATTAAAAACAACCTTTTTAATCGAAATAATTAATAGTGATAAATTATTAATTTGAGTGGTTTTAAAGTATATTTAGAATATATTTTGACAATTTAATACAATGTTGTTCATTGGATGTAATTTCACATTTAAACCAGACATAAACAAGTGTCAATCTTTTGATAGTTATTATCTCTAAAGAACACGCTATTTGTTTTGACGACGGGAATTAATTTTTAAATTAATTAATGCAACTGATATATTTTGAATTTGGTAAAATAGACATCATTTTTGAGTTCATAATATCAAATATATCTTAGGTCTAATTTTTGGTATTTTTTTGGAAACATTCATTTTTTGATGAATAGTGAAACCACTAAGTGGTAGTTAAGAAAAATGAATTTTTCATAAAACTTAATTTTACCACTTCAATAAGTGGAATTTCAAAAATCCGAGAGACACGATTAATGTCTGTATGTAAAATGTGGTTCAATGAGATGAAACTAATTTTTTGGGAATAATAACTTTTTACTTTTTTTACCACGATTAAAAGTAAATAGGGTAATTAAGGGTAAAAATGATATTATTATTACCCTAACACATGTCCTAATTCTATTTTATAAGTGTAATTCTACCAAAAACAACCTCAGGAATAAAATATGACCATTTAGGCCCCCTTGTATTAGATTAGTACATTTATTATTAATTTATTTAAAGAAGGTTTAAAATAGTTAAAATCAAAGTTTAATAAGTAAATCATTTTTAATATAGGGTTATACATAAGATAAATTCTACACTAAATAGTAATTAGAAATATAAAATTATTTCCTATATAATGGTATTTTATTTGTAATTTTTAGACATTAAATAATTTAATTTATTTATGACACAAAGATGATGCAATAATTATCTTATTAATGAAATATTGACATAATTGATATTATAAATACCCAAATAAATGTAATTTAAGACTTTTTATGAAATTAAATAATTTTATAGTTTAATATGACATTTTATTATTGATTTAATTTACTTTTTTCGAACTAATCATTTTGTTATGATTTTCACAAAAATCAATTACAAAATAGTGTCAAAATTGGCATAAAATAGTTTTTAAAACAAATATTATATTATTAATTGTTATTTTATTCCTAAAAATCTAAGGTTCGGACAAATGACTTAGATAAGGTTATATATATTAATAATAAACAACTTGGGGTTCGTTTGGATTCTTATAGTATGTTTATTAACCTTATAGTATAGGAACACAAGAAGACACGGTAAAAGTTAAATTATTTTACTTATTGTTAAATCCTAATGATATGGTTAAAATAGGAACATAAACTTGTCTAAATTCTATTGGATGATAGGATTTCGACCCATCCCTACCTTAGCTTTGAAATTAATCAATTTTTAGCTATTTAAAACCGAATTTGACTTTATAATTAAATAACAGTTTTAGTTATTCCAAAGGTGCCCCTCTCCTCCCTTATAAAAGGGCACCTCCTCCCTCTCTTCCTCACACCACTTTGAGCCTTCAAGCTCGGCCAAACCCTGCCAAATTCCTGTATCCACTTACCTAAAAACATCCTAAAGGTTGTGGTCTTCTTCAATGACCTATTATAGTTCTCTAAAAGGTGGTCTCAAAGAAGCACTTCAAAGAAGAGGTAATGTCCGTTACCGATTCTTTCATCTTTATTTCTTCTTCCACTTCTTCTTCTTTAGTTGTTTCATTATGAAGTAATAACATAAGTATCACTCATATACTTATATGTTATTATAAGTATGAAGAAACCCTATTTCAACATCTATCCATCCTACGGAAAAAGAAATCACCGCGCGTGCATACGTACGGAATACCGTCTCCACGCCGTGGTGTAATCTATTTTCCACCACCACCTTACTTGAATGGGTTTAATGGTGTAAATAATGACTATATATGACTATTATAAAATTAAATTGATTCTGAAATAGTATACATACACTCCAATACAATTCCACGATTATAGGAACGATATCATCACTCGTGCGTACGTACGGAATACCATCTCCATGATGTGATGCGACTCGTTCTACATGATATTCATTTCATAATTATTATATAAATGAATTGAATGAATGAATATGATATATATTACACTAACAACATTCTGGAAATGAGTTATCTATAACCTAAATAGAATAATAAGAATTTATTCGATAAAACACGCATAAGAACAAAAAGTAATAAACACCCGAATAACGAGTAGTAATGAAATATTACCAATAAGAAGCTAAGAATATGACCATATATGATATCATAACAATAAGTATTAATATGGAATAAGTCAATAAATTATTTAAATCATTATACATGAGTTTCAGACACTTACGAGGCAAATCAGACCTAAGGTAAGGGAAATATCACAATCTCATTTTTATCCGAGATTGTTTATACTTTGGAATTTACTAGGGTGTATTTTATCATACACATCCATGTTTCCTCAATATGTAATATTTATATCCTTATACAATAGTTTATATACATGTTTACACTTTGGTGAGTTTTTTTGTAAAAGATATGAAAGGAATCTTTTGTCATTTTTCGTGCGTGGTACTTTTTGACTTTTCCGAAAAAAGTATGAGAAGAATGATTTTTTTAACTTATACGACATGAATGGATTTTTAAAACATTATTTACAAAAAGCTTACTTTTCATGTTTTCAAGTTTATTTTTAATAAACTTCTTTTAGTTTAAAATTTTATGTCATGTTAAGAAAGGAATATTGTTTTTGAAGTAGAAATGATATTTTCCTTAAGAACGGAGTTCAACTATTTTATCAAAAAAAATTTCCATCTAAGATAATATAGGGTTCTGTTTTTATCCCTATTATTACATTGATTTGATTATGTTGTGATTGAATTATTTTTATTAATTCCATTATCTTATATGAATTGTTTTTTGATGTCATGTTGTTTAAGAATCCCATTTTTATTACATGGGTTATGCTACGATGTATGGTTTATGATTTTGTGGCACACATAATAATGGTATCATTATGAGATGGGTGGGACCTATATCTCCCTCCAATTAATTGGGTAAAGATTTTATATCTCATGAGATAGACATGTCTGGAATGGTAGGTTATACTGGTTTAGTGAAAGAGGACTGAAACAGTGAGTGAACTCGGTTCAGAAATGGACTTTGTCCACTAAGACATTCTTTAAATGAGTCTTGACTAATATGAAATGATTCTCTATGATTATGTGTGTATGCCACAAAGTTTCATGTTTTAATTTATGATTATTGCGATTTCATTTCTCTACTATGATTTATCACATGTTATGAAATTATGCTCTTTTTTGCAGGTTAAGATTTCCAAAAGTTATGTTCTTATGAATATGATGTGATTGATATTTCTTTTTTTTTACCCTTAAACTAGTACAAAAAAGGTCTTTAAAGTCGGTTTTTTTTTGTTTTTTACGTCGGTTTTTAACCGACGTTGAAGTCGCCGACGTAAAAAATATGACTTTTTACGTCGGTTTTTGTAAACCGACGCCAAAAACAAATTTCAATTGCTTTTTTGCGTCGGTTTTGTAAAAACCTGATGCCAAATAAACACATCCGCGTCATTTTTGGCATCAGTTTCCCTAAAAACCGACGCCAAAGAGTTTAAAAAATAGTTTCGGCGTCGGTTCTTGAAAAAAATCGACGCCGTAAATGGAAATAACTTATTATTGGAGTCGGTTTTTACAAGAACCGACGCCAAAAAGAAATTTTTATTGTTCGATGTTTTAGAGCATTTCCTAATCTTCGATTTGACTGGTCGTGGAGCTAAAACGGAGTTACGGATCAAAAGTTATGGCCGTCAGAAGTTGAACATGTCAAAGTATCGATTGATACAATATGTTTTAAAGAAAACAAGATAAACACAAGTTAAAATCACGTACACCAAATGATATAAAATATACATAATACTTCAAACACATTTCGATTATTTTTCGATCTTCCATTGAAATGATATGTTGTTTATCATCATATCTCTTATATTTAGCGTAGATCTCATGTGATAATAAAAATGACTATCGATAATTAAACTTACACCAATCTTGGTAAATGTCATCCGAGTATTTTATATTTTTAACACAATAAAAAAAGTAAATCATCATTATTTGAAATCTAATCGAGTTATTTATAAATGAAGGGCATTAATAATAATGAAAATGAATGAATATAATACGTACCGTAATCAAATTAATGATTGATGCCGCATTGAAAACTTGATTGAATCGAAGAGGATGAAAATGATAAATGAAGGACAAACAGATTTATATATAGTAAATGAAAATATTTTCGATTGAGTTGTATGAAAATATAGGCGGGATTTTAAAAAGTTAAACGCCCATTGTGAAAAAAATTGAAATTTTGATCCCGCGTATTAGTGAATACTATTTGGTGTGGTTTTTAAATAAAACGATGCTAAAAAGATAAAAAAAAATACGTTTCGCGTCGGTTTTTTTTAAAAACCGACGCGAAAAGTAAAAATAAATTGTTTTTCGCGTCGGTTTTTAAAAAAACCGACGCGAAAAACAAAAAACATTTTTGGCGTCGGTTTTTCTAAAAACCGACGCGAAAAACAAAACAGTTTTGGCGTCGGTTTTTATGAAAACGGACGCGAAAAGTAAAAAAAAATATTTTTGGCGTTGGTTTTTCTAAAAACCGACGGGAAAAACAAAAAAGTTTTTTTTGGCGTCGGTTTTTATGAAAACCGACGTCAAAACATAAAAACAAAATTTACCATTTGTTATAAAATTTCTTAAGCTTCGATTTGACTGGTCGTGGAGCTAGAACGGAGTTACGGATTAAAAGTTATGGCATTTGAAAGTTGGACTTAATTAACACTTCTTTTAGCGAAGTTCAACTTCCAACATCCATAACTTTTAATCCGTAACTCCGTTTTTGCTCCATGACTAGTCAAATCAAAGCTTAGGGAATTATATATATGATTGTAAATTTTTTTACATTTTTGGCGTCGGTTTTTATGAAAACCGATGCGAAAAGTAAAAAAAATATTTTTGGCGTCAGTTTTTTCTAAAAACCGACGCGAAAAACAAAAAAGTTTTTTTGGCGTCGGTATTTATGAAAACCGACGTCAAAACATAAAAAAAATTTACCATGTGTTAGAAAATTTCTTAAGCTTCGATTTGACTGGTCGTGGAGCTAGAACGGAGTTACGGATTAAAAGTTATGGCCTTTGAAAGTTGGACTTAATTAACACTTCTTTTAGAGAAGTTCAACTTCCAACATCCATAACTTTTAATCCATAACTCCGTTTTTGCTTCATGACTAGTCAAATCAAAGATTAGGGAATTATCTATAGGACTGTTAATTGTTTTTACATTTTTGGCGTCGGTTTTTATGAAAACCGACGCGAAAAACCAAAAAGTTTTTTTTGGCGTCGGTTTTTATGAAAACCGACATCAAAACATAAGAACAAAATTTACCATGTGTTAGAAAATTTCTTAAGCTTCGATTTGACTGGTCGTGGAGCTAGAACGGAGTTACGGATTAAAAGTTATGGCCTTTGAATGTTGGACTTAATTAACACTTCTTTTAGAGAAGTTAAACTTCCAACATCCATAACTTTTAATCCGTAACTCTGTTTTTGCTCCATGACCAGTCAAATCAAAGCTTAGGGAATTATCTATAGGACTATAAATTTTTTTTACATTTTTGGAGTCGGTTTTCGTAAAAACCGACGTCATAACTTTTTATTTTTATTTTTTTACGTCGGTTTTTAAAAAAACCGACGCCAAATCATTGTTTTCATTATTTTTTCGCGTCGGTTTTTTTAAAAACCGACGCCAAAACTAATTTTTTTTTTATTTTTTGGTGTCGGTTTTCAAAAAACCGACGTCAAAACTTTTTTTTATTTTTTCACGTCGGTTTTTAATAAAACCAACGGCAAATCATTTTTTTCATTATTTTTTCGCGTCGGTTTTTTTAAAAACCGACGCCAAAACTAATTTTTTTTAGTTTTTGGCGTCGGTTTTTAAAAAACCGACGCCAAAACTTATCCGAAAAAATATTTTACGTCGGTTTATAATAAACTGACGTCAAATTGACGACGTTAAAAATGATTTTTCTACTAGTGTTACTGAGCATTTGAGCTCAGCCTTTTGTATGTTTTCTTTCCCCGGGTCATGAAGAAGGTTATTAAGTAAGATATTCCAAAAGGAACTATAGATATGATGAAATAAATGGGAGATAGTGTAGACGCTTTATGAACCTATTGTTTATGTTTCCCAGTTTCCAAAGATACTAAACTATTACGGTACTTGTGTGTGTGTTTTTGTTATGTACTAAGTATTCCGAAAAAGTAATGTAATGTCCATGTACGTCAGGATTCGGGTCTCTACAATAAATATAAAATTATTTATTTGATAAAATGATATCTGAGAAATGTGTGAGTTATTACAAGCCCTGAAATATTATTAATATTATTATTTTAATGTAGAATATGTTAGATTTAATATTTCATTTAAATACCATGTGTAATGAGTTGAACTAATATAAATTAAATTCCCTTTTTTGTTTAAAGTAACACTACAACATAAACAGTGTTTAGCGGCGGTTTTGTGGCGGCGGTTCACAAAACCGCCGCTAAACGTTATCCGTGAAAGATTTCGCGGCGGTTTTTAACAAACCGCCGCGAAACCCAACCTATTTTGAAAAACCGCGACGCTTTCCCCTCCCCTATCGCATACCCGTACCCCGATCCCCCTCACAAACCCTCCCCTCTTCCCCGATCCCCGTCCCGCTACCTCCGGCGACACCCGAGCCCCCCGGCGAACCCTGCACCCCCCCCCCCCTCGACCGCCGGTGACCCCCGCGCCCCCGCGCCCCTCGCGCCCCCCACGCCCTCCGGCGACCGCCACACCCCCCGCGGCCTCCATTTTGAGCCTCTCCTCCATTGATTTCTAGAAATTTATTGAGGTAAATGCTTTTTTCATCTTGTTCATCCCCTATACTCTCCCCTACACCCATTATTTCTTGTTTTATACTTATCCCATGAACTCTAGTAAATATGTTGGTGGATATTAGGGTATGATATGGTTCTAATATGGGGGTTTTATGTGTTTAGGGCTTCTAGAGGGCTCCCCTTTTCTTGGTTGATATTTTCTATAAAAGTAGACTCATTTTAACTTGACTTCCACTTGATTGAGGTAGGTAAATTTTTTAAATTTCCTTTAATTAGAAGATCATTGAGTGCCTAATGTTTTCTAATTCCTTTTATTGTTAAATTAAATCTATATGCGGTAATAGTAGTGGATTTAAAAAAAATATCAAGTTTTTCTTACTTTTCATAAAGGTTTTTCAATAGTTTACTCATTTATAAAGTGATATTGAATTTCAAGTATTTAAAAAAATGTGTATATGGATCATTTAATGTTGATTTTAATTATTATGGTCAATTGGCCATGTTTAAGTCTTGGAATGGTAAAAGGTGTAGTTTTAAATAAAAAGTTTAAATAAAAGGTGGTGTTTTGGAATTTCAAATGATTTAAATGAAAAAAGGAAATTGATCCTTTAAATGGTTTTATGTATGGATTTCTATTATTTTCATTTAAATAAATTTTAAATAAATATTTCAAAATGGAAAAAAATGGCTTGCTATCCTGGACTAATTTTGAAAGAAAGTCATGTTTGTCACCTTCAAGGAGGTTTTCTCAAAAATGTACACAGCCCTTAGTCAAGGCCCTTGATTTTGTACTGATTGATACATATATATTTTTGTTACTGAGGAGAATATTTTATATCTTTATTATAGGAATTTTTTGTGAAATGGGGATGTTTCTTAAGATGGAATTGAAGGTGATGTGATATTTAGTTAAAGTGTTTTAAAATTTATTTGTGTAATGATCATATGACTTACTTGTTTCCTCACATACCTTGAGTTTTATCATGGGGATCATAGGTAGCTATGTAAAATATCTATATGATTGTGACCCTACTGTATATTATTCATTGGCTAGGGATTACGTCCCAATTAGACCGAGTGAGCTAATGGGATAGATTTGTGACCCAATGAGACCATGGTAGCTCCCAAAATATTTAGGTTCACATGTATTAGGTAGTGTTCTGATTAGATATATCCAATATCATTCATGTTATACCCTAGTGATTTTCCCATGATACCAAGTATTTTTTATGAAATTAAAAAGGGTATTTTCATTTTCTTTTTCATGGTGTCCCCAAGATTGATTGGATTATGAAACCATTGTGTGTTTGTGTTTGTTACTCCTTATTCATTATTGGTTTAGTTATTTATTGATATTTTCTTTATTCTTATGATTTTATTTGTTTTATATAATGAATTAAATTATGGTGGATTTTAAATTGATTTTTTTTTCAAAGGAAATAAAATTTTATGTTTTATATTTGAGTTTTTAAGAAGATATAGATACATAGTAAAATATTAGTTTTGTTCTGAAAAAAAAATTAAAGGTCTCCTATTTAAAGTTTTAAAGTAGTTATTTTTTCCTTATTTAGTTAAAAATGGATTAAATTTTTTAATATGTGAAATTTGGTGTGATATTTTATTTGATAATATTACATGTGAGAAACTTATTTTCCTAACTGTAGTTTAAACTAGAATTATTGAAATTTCATATGGAATGAATTTCACAGAATCTATAGTAGAATCCAAATGGGAATGTTTTTTCTCACACCCTACATACACACTGACATGTGTATATAGTTATCATGTTTTCTTTTATGTGCCCAAACTATAATCTCTTTCGAGTTATGTTCACTTTGCTTTAATTAGGGATGGTATTTGTAAAACCCCATATCTATACAGGTGTTTAGAGATCAAGGGAAACTTAAATTTTCAATTTAGTGGCTAAGTTGAATTTTGAAATGGGATTTAGAATCAAATTTTGAGTCTTTGAAAACCTCAATGGAGGAGTTTTAGATATGGTTGGAGGCTTTTGAGTTATCTCAAAGTATCATAGGAACCTTGGGAGAGGTCGGGTGGTAGATGTAGTCAAAACAGTTGCAGTGCCACCGGCTAGCTATTAGTGTCTGGAAATGCAAGAAACCACTTCCAACAGACACTAAATAGCTGGTGGTATTTTTAGAGTGGGGATAACTCTTTTTACCCCTTAATCTTTTGGATGGTGTAGCCAAATCTCCCAATTTTTTTCTCTCACACAATCTCCCAGCATTTCTAAAATATTACTTTTGAATAGCATGAATTGTCTTTAAAGTTTCCACATGATGAACTTTTTCCACATGAAGATCATGTAGTTAACTTGATTTAAAATGCATTATGATCAGTTTCGATCACACATCAAAGGGGTGTTGTTTGAGGCAACATAAATGTGTGATCGATGGTGTTATGATAAGTGTGTATCCCGATATTCTTATTGCTCCTAAATGAGGTGTTGACGCTGTCTCCTATGGACCAGACTTGTTCAGTTGGTCTGAAATGGTAAATGTGGTCAATGAATCATCTTTATTATATTATGCATACTTTATGGCCAATGGTTCATCTTTATTATATTATGTTTCTGTAATCTTACACTATCGTATATTTTGTGTAGGCACATTGTGATATACATGGATAAAAGCTGGATCACATTACCGAGGAACACATCTCAATATGTTAAGGGTTTGAATGGGTTTTTAGATTTTGCAATTTCTAATCGATCCGTTGAAGGGAGAATAAGATGTCCATGTCCTAAATGTAAATTTAGAACATGGTTGAAGAGAGATGAAGTTTATGAACATTTAATACTGAAGAAATTCCCTGAGCAATATTTGTGTTGGATTTGGCATGGAGAATCAAACAATACAGAAAGATTGAGGACTGATGTTAATCCACAGAATGAGGTCCCAAGTTCTTCGACAATGGAAAATGAAATGCAAAACCTCATAAATGATGCATTCGGCACTGCAAGACACCACTATGAGCATCAAAACATATCAGAACAACCAGAAGAGGGTGCTACAAATTGCAACGTGACAAGTGATGTTTCTGAGACTGTAACACAAGCAGATCAAGATTGTAACATATCATTGGATCCTCTTGATTCTGTGGAGCCAAATGTAAGGGAAAACTTCAGTGAGGAAAATGCATTTCATGATTTAGTTGCCGATGGAAATCAAGAGTTGTATAGTGGTTGTTTGAAATATTCAAAGCTTTCATTTCTACTGAAGTTGTACCATATCAAATGTCTATGTGGAATTACAAATAAGGCAATGTCCATGTTATTGGAATTGATTCGTGATGCATTTCCTGAAGCAAAAATCCCAGAATCGTTTTATGATATGAAAAAAGTTGTTAACAAGCTTGGTCTGAATTATACAAAAATACATGCGTGTCCCAATGATTGTATGCTTTACTGGGGAGAGGATTCAAGTAGACAGAATTGTAAGAAATGTTCTTCTTCTAGATGGCAGTCAAAGGGTGATGTTGGAAGTATGACTGAACATAATTTCACGGAGAAGAAGAAAAGGAACACACCTGCAAAAGTTTTGCGTTACTTTCCTTTGAAGCCTCGATTGCAAAGATTATTCATGTCATCAAAAACCGCCGAACACATGAAGTGGCATGCTGTAGATAATAACAATGATGGGTTAATGAGACATCCACGGGATTCCCAATCGTGGAAGACATTTGATTCATTACATCCAGATTTCTCAGCTGATCCTAGGAATGTTCGATTGGGATTGGCTGCCGATGGATTCAACCCATTTGGGACTTTGAGTACGAGTTATAGCATTTGGCCAGTTGTTTTGATCCCTTATAATCTGCCTCCGTGGATGTGTATGCAACAAACATCTTTTATCATTTCGATGATTATTCCTGGAAAACAAATGCCTGGAAATGATATTGATGTATACCTGCAGCCTTTGATTGAAGAATTGCAGGAGTTATGGAGCAACGGTGTTGAGACATTTGATGTTTCTTCTAAAACAATGTTTAAAATGCATGCTGCTTTAATGTGGACCATTAGTGACTTCCCTGGGCTTGGGAATTTATCTGGTTGGAACACTTATACGGGTTTGGCTTGTCCCGTTTGTAACTTTGATTTCGAGCCCAAACGGCTACCTCATAGTAGAAAATGGTGCTTCTTGTGCCATCGAAGATTTCTTGATGCATCTCATAGATTTCGGCTGAACAAATCAAAATTTAATGGTTGCATTGATCGTAGACCACCTCCAAAGTTGTTAACCGGTTCTGAAATATTGACACAGCTTGAAAATGTTAAAACAGAATTTGGGAAGGTTCATCATTTGAATGATAGCGGAAAACGAGTGCGAAGTGCATCGTCAAGTGAAATCAGAACGCAACAATGGAAGAAAAAAAGTATATTCTTCAAACTTTCGTATTGGGAATTTAATTCTTTGCGCCACAATCTTGATGTGATGCATATTGAGAAGAATGTATGTGATAATTTGATTTTCACATTACTTAATGAGCATGGAAAGTCGAAGGATCATCTCAATGCTCGCAAAGACTTACAAGTAATGAACATAAAACGTGATCTCTGGCCAGATGAGAATGAAAAGTATGCTCCGGCCATTTTTTCATTGAAAAATAGGGATAAAGATACGTTCCGTCAAATTTTAAAGAATGTGAAGGTATCTGATGGGTATTCGAGTAACATCTCGAGGTGTGTTGACTTGAAGAATCGTAAGTTATATGGATTGAAAAGTCATGATTCACATGTTTTGTTACAACAGTTACTACCATTGGCATTGCGTACATTATTACCTGAAAAAGTTACTGCTGTTGTACTCCATTTCTGCACATTTTTCAGACAGTTATGTGAGAAAGCTCTACATCCATTTCAGCTGGACAACCTACAGGAGAGGTTTGTATTGACCCTTTGTGCAATGGAGATGATCTTCCCTCCATCGTTTTTTACTGTCATGATGCATTTAACTGTGCATTTGGTTGACGAAGCTAAATTAGGAGGCCCCGTTCATTATCGATGGATGTATCCAATTGAGAGGTATTTTATTTATATGTTTCCAGTTAAGTAAACATTTTTTGGCATTTAAATAAATGCATAATATTATTATTATTTTTTCACAGATATCTTGGGCATTTGAAAGCATACGTGAGAAATAAAGCTCAACCAGAAGGCTCTATTGCTGAAGGCTATTTGGCCGAGGAGTGTCTCACCTTTTGTTCCAGATATTTGGATGATATTGAGACAAGATTTACTCGAGTTGGACGTGTTGACGACACATCAACTCAATCTCAAATGCATCAGAAATCAAAAATATTTCCTGCTATTGGCCGATCAGTTGGGAGGACCTCATACGCGACACTAACAGAATTGGAATTATTACAGGCACATAGATATGTGCTGCTGAATAGTGAAATTGCAGATCCATTTATTGAAGAGTTGAGGATACAAACAAAGAGACGAATGAGAAGCCGAACACGAAATGAAAAAGATATAACGAAAGCTGTGAATAAAGAGCTGGTAGAATGGTTTGCACGACGTGTAAGTTTATAAATATTGCAATAAATACGAATATTACTTTGACACATACAATTTGCAAATCTATTAAATTATATTTTTTTTTTCAGATCATGAATACTGATACTCGAGCTGACTTTTCAGAAGATTTGAAGTTTCTTGCTAGAGGTCCTATAAAACAAGTTAGAAAGTTCAACGCTTATAATGTGAATGGTTTTAGATTTCGTACAGTCGATCGAGAAGTGGGTTTGAAAACACAGAATAGTGGTATTTTTACATTTGCTGAAGTGGAATACTATGGAAAGCTGCATGATATTATTGAATTAAACTACCACGGGCATTTTTCTGTTGTTTTATTCAAATGCAAATGGGTCGATTTTATCAGAGGTGTTAAAAGAGATTCATTGCAATTTACTTCTGTAAACTTCTCTCGCTTGATGGATGTTGGTGATCGTGAACTGCATGATCCATATATCTTAGCATCGCAGGCAAAAATGGTATATTATGTGAATGATGTTGTGGATGAAGGGTGGAGTGTAGTTACTCACGTAATACAAAGAGATTTGTATGATATGGGTGATGAAGTGGAAGATTTGACCTCTGCAATTGAATTTCATCAACAACAGGAAGCAGAATTATTTGTCCATCATGATATTGAAAATATTGGTCTAGCAAGGATGAATGAAGTGGATGAAGCAATGGAGCAGGAAACCGACATGATTGAAGGGGAAAATGATTGTATGTACAATTATTTATTCATTCAGCAACTACTTGTTTCATTTCTGTAGTCATTCATTATCATTGTTATATATATATTGTTTGTTAATACTGGGCATCTATTATCATTTTTAATTTTTTTTCTGCATGAATTTTTTGAAATATATATTCTGAACTTAATTTTATTTGATTAAATGACAGGAATGCCAAGGAAGAAGCGGTACACTATTCCTTCTTCTTCTGCGACAGATGACGATCCGTCTGTCCCCACAGTATCATCTCCCCCTGCACCATCTCTGACACCATCAGTGGATGCCTCATTAGGGGATGAGTCATCGCCTCCCCCTACAGGAGCTTCAGCAGCGGGGCAGCGACACGCCCACTCCAGTTCATCACGGACATTCTGGAGGGTCGCAGTCATAGGTACAAATTTTAATTAAATAAATTTATTGCATTTTGTTTATAGTAATTGTTTGCTCATTGCAGATGAAGACAATGAAACCGTGGAAAGAGACATAAAAAGTTCTGATGTTTGGAACATGCATGGCAAGAAGATAGTGGTGCCATTTGATTCTTATGGGGTCCCGACGGATGACGCCGCAGGTTTACTTGGTCAGATTATAGGTCAGCTGGCAGCGGAGCCCGTTTCCCTGCCTATTTCGTATGATGATTGGAGGCATATGCCTCCAAACTGGAAAAATGAAGTTTATGATTCTCAGATAAAGGTAATTTTATTACTTTATGGTTTAATTGAATGTCATTTTACTAATATATTCAAAATGAATTTCTGTATACAGATGTTCTTCCACTTTACCGTTGCTGATGTGATAGCACGGAAGTGGACATTGAAAAATCTTGGAAAAAAATGGAAAGATTTCAAATGGAGGTTGTGGTGTGATGTCAACGATTCTTCGTTGAACGTGCAGCAGATGTATGAGAAGATACCCAGTGGGGTACCAAAAGAACAGTGGAAGGTTTTTGTCGATAGACATCGTGATGAGAAGCGGATGGTATTGAAATATATATTATTATATTATCCTCATTTTACATTTATAAATGTACATGAAGAGGAGATAGACATTGAATACAATACTATTAAATTGAATTTTATTTATTTCAGGATCTCTCAAGAAAGAATGCTTCAAACCGGGCGAAGCAGGTAATCCCGCACACTGCGGGTTCAAAAAGCTTTTCAAGAAGCCGAATGTCATTGGTAATCTTTTAATTAGTTTAAATATTTATAAGATAATATTATCTATTTAACATATTTGATTGATGATTTATCTTTGTTTAATGCAGTCACAGAGTTTAGGGCATGAAGCATCCCGAACAGAACTGTGGCTGGATGTTCATAAAAAAACAGATGGAAGTTTTGTTAATGAACCTGCCAGAGAAGTTGGGGTATGAAGTCAATTATTTATTATAATAACTTAATATCAGTTTTTACTGTGTTAATATATATTGATATTTGATTTATAGGTAAAAATTAAAGAAAAATGGGATGCCAATCCTGGGCAATCCTACTCAGTCTCCCAGGATGACCCGGTTGGTCAAGTCCTTGGGAAGGAGCATCCTGGTAGAGTGCGCGGGATGGGTTTGGGACCCATACCATCTGAGGTCTTTCGCATGCCATCAGGGATTTCGGCCTCATCCACTCCTGGTTATAGTCATTTCATACCTGAAGATGCTCAGAGGGAGATGTCTGCTCTACGAAACACAGTTCACCAGCAGGGGAATCAGATATCTGATTTGCAGAAAGAGTTGCTTGAAATACGTCAGCATATGAGCAGATATGCCCCCGGTGGTAGTGCATCGGGTAGTGGTGAGCAGGTAAATCACAAAAAAATCAAAATCATTTAGTTTGCAAACTTTTGTTGGTTTTAATTTTTATTATAAATATGCAACAATATTTAATTTTCAATATAATGTTCTTACAGGTGGCAGCAGGTGGTAGAGATGAAGGTGGAGAGGGTGACGATGCAGCATCAGATGATGAGTAGTAGTATTGTTGATGTGTTGAACAAGTATGATAACAGTTGGTTTGTAGTAAATGCATTTCATTTGCTGAAAATTATTTCTTTTTAGCACTCTAGTGTTGTTCTCTATGTATTAAGATGGTATTCTGAGACTATGTTTGGAGTAATTAATGTTTAATTATCATAAAATCAAGAATTATTACCCATTTTAATTGTAGATGATATATTACACCATTTAAAGGAATCTGATAGGTTTTTTATGATTGATATATGGTCTAAAAATCACCCGAGGTGGTTGAATGATGAGGTTATCTTGAATACATCCTTCCCTCATAGGTTTGAATACATCTGGTTTGTGGTTATATCATTCAGTGTTATAATAGAAGAAGATATATAAATGGGGCTCACAATATATATGATCTATGAATTCATATACTAGTTCTTAGATGTGTACATTCATGAAATCATTATATACCAATTGGAAGTGGGTGGAAGTCAAAATTGTGATGGTCACAATGTATCCCCAATATTAGGGAGGATATGTGATCATATATTGAATAATGATTTCATAACATTATATAGAAATCAAGGAGTCCAGTTAAATACATTATTAAGAATGATTGTACATGGATGAGGTTTTAGGACTCCCCATGATACCATAATTAATTGTTTAGAATGTAATTCCTATTTCATATCATCATTATTGGGAGGAATATGGAATCCCTCCATTACCTAAACTCTCTTTAAAATGACTTTCAATCCCCTAATCGATGGAAATCTGGAATTGAATTTCAATAAGTTGTGGGATTTTTTGGGAACATTAATTTTGACCTAGTTGCATTATGGGTGAATAAAACACCAATTTTTTTTTGTTTTCCGATAAAAATATACATCATTCATCTGTTTTTGTGTATATATTCTATGAGTTGTGTTGGATGTTGTATACTTTTACATTGTGATGTGTTTATGTTTTGTTTTGATTCTCAAGGATGATAATTGTTTAATAGATTTTTGTTTTGAGGGTCCAGAATTCAAAAGTCACTCCCTTTACATTTTTCCATGTCTTGTTTCTACTAAAAGGAATTTTAGAGGTGTTTTAGAGTCTTGGTGAGAGTTATGTGCATTCAAAGGGTCACCATTCCATGTTGTTGGTTGTGGTGATGGTTGTTTTGGCCATTGGTTCTTGTAGGTTGTCTATGGAGATGGTTGTGTGATGTTAGGATACACCACAAAGAGTGAAATGGTATGGTTGGTTATGTTGTTGGGAATGGTGAATGGATGTCCACCCTGTGTAACATGGGAAATAGAATATGCACGGTGAAGGGAATTATATTGTTCATTTCACTTTTGGGTACCACCTGTGTAGCACGGGGAGCTAGGTTTAACCATGTCGTGGTCTTGGGTGTGGTGAGGAGAAAACAACCAATCTTTTTATGTTATGTCATAGTGGATGTTCATGGAGGGAATCGAGGGATCCAACACACCTTGGTCCATTCCATGTTCTAGGATATGGTGGTGGTCAATTTTTTTTAAAAACACATGAAAGGCAGGAAAGAGATATGGGTGACTTAGATCTCCTTTAACCAAGGGAGACCACAGCATATTGGGATGTCTCCACACTATGGAGAACCCATTTGGGATTTCCTCTATAAATAGAAGGCACATATGGACTTATTTTGATTTTCTTTCTTCTAATTTGATATTTGGATAACACCAAATCCCATTGATTACCTTTTACCATCTCTCTTAATGTTTTTATCCTCTTGGATTGTGGATAATTGAGTTCCATTTATTCAAGTTTCCTTCTTCTTTCCTTTCTACCTTTTATTATTCCCAATATTTTGGGTGTTTATTGTTGAGAACCCCTATATTTTTGGTTGAGTTATGAGTGTGTTTGGGTGATGGGATTCTGAGGATAGGTTTTGGTGGGTTTCTCTTATATCCTAGTGAAACTTGATCCTTTGTTTCTTCTGTTGCGATTATGGTTCTCCTTAAATCTCTAATTAAGGTAGGATATTTGAGTTCCCTCATTACTATTTTAAATATGTGATATTATAATACTACTATTTCATCTTGGGTGGAAGTTAAGATATTTCCTAATGAAAATAATTAATTGGATATATTAAAATTAATGGGAAGGGGTGATATCAAATGTGCTTTAGGTTTTTCATGATATTGCTTTTCTATGAATGTGTGTTGGTTGTTGTTTATTATGAATTGTTTTTACTTCTATGAAATTATTATTGTTTCTAAAATTTAATTTGATAAATCACCTCACATTAAAATGATAATGTCTTTACTTATGGTAATTGAATTTCCTATCTGTAAACAAGGAATCATTGTATTTTCCCTTTTCTTGTGAGGTTGATTTAATTTGATAGTTTTCATAATAGATGGAATTATGGTTATGGTTACTTTATGAGTTTGGATTATGGATAAGGTGATGATTTGTGATGCAAAAATTGTGGGTTGGATGTGTTTGAATTTTATAACATTGTGTCTTGTCTTGTTAGTTACTCAGTAGTTATGGAATTCTTGAAATGTTAAATCCTAGTAAATGAATGATGATGGATAAATTGGATAATTTTGCTTAAATTAGGTTGAAAAAAATGTAGGTCTTGAATATATAATGGATTGTAATTAAATATATAAATATGGTAAATGATTATGTAGGTGGTTGGTAATTGATGTAGTTAAATTGGAACTATGAAACTGGTGTATGGTTGTGTGCTTGGTTAGTGGGGCAGTGGTGTAGCAGATGCAACGTATTTTTTTTTCCAGTTCAACGTTTAGCGGCGGTTTTAACCGCCGCTAAATAACCGGGAATCCGTTAGCGGCGGTTTTAACCGCCGCTAAATGATGAACTGGGCAGAATTTAGCGGCGGTTTTAACCGCCGCTAAATATATTATGTTGATATTTAGCGGCGGTTTTCACCGCCGCAGAATAGGCGCATCAAACGACTGAATTTAGCGGCGGTTAAAACCGCCGCTAAATAAGATACCCATATAACCGCCGCTAAATGAAGAAAAACCGCCGCTAAATGACGGACATACGACACATTTCTAAAACCGCCGCGGAATCGAAAAAACCGCCGCTAATAGATTGCCGACGCCAAACTTAGCGGCGGTTTTTGTAAACCGCCGCCACACAATATAGCGGCGGTTTAAACCGCCGCTAAACCGGAAAAAAACCGCCGCTAGGATCGGCATTTGTTGTAGTGTAACCTCATTATATATGTTATATATATGTGGAAAACATATGCACTTAGTTAGTCATTTTATACCAATATAAGATAAATCAGATTTAAAATACCTTTAAGTATCATTAATATTTATAATATATCCATATAATAGTGATCTTATGATTAATATATATTAATGTTTTTGAAAATCCAATTGATATAGACAAAGGATGTGATGGCCTCAAACAATAGGATCCTTCCCTATGAATCATATTTATCTGATATTTTGAGGGAGATAACATCAATGGTTTCAAAAAATAGCCCGAATACCCTAGTACCCAATCTGACACAGACATAGAGTGAAGAATTTTCCTGATCCCCATAGGTTGGTGACTAGAACCTGACATCATACCACATAAAACTGGGAATAGTTTTTCCACAAAACTAGTGGAAGAAACAAATTCATAATATAATGCTTAAAGAAAAATCCTAAAAGATAAAATACCAGATGTCAGATAGGTATATAGAAACAAAAATAATATAAAATCAATGTACTAGAAAATAAATAAGATAAAATCAACATCCTGAAGGTAACTACAATGCCATCCCAAAGGGTCAAGAACATCCACCTTCTCCATAATGTGCATTCCATGTACTCTAACCTAGTATAATAAAAACTAAAAACACCCAAATGGAATGGGAGGGTATGATCTAAAATCCCAATAGGGTCACACCAAGTGTTCCATAAAAAGATTCCTTAATAAATAGTCCAAATAATTCTTTAAATTTTAATCATTATAGGCATGGAACCAAAAATTAATATTTAAATCAAATAATTCTTTTTATTTAAAAAGAGATAAATATTTTAAAAAATGGCTTAAGTAAAAATTTTATATTAAAAAGATTATATAAATTGCTAGGCATGAGTAAAATAGTTTCTCATTAAATGGAATATATATCATGTAATCACAATAAGAAACATGTACATATTACCTAAGGTTTGATAGTTCTAAGATGTGGGAACCTCACACATCTCATACCGGTGATCACGGTAATATGTGTACAAACATCTATCATAAATTGGCCAAAGTTAACTCAATAACATCCCATGGGGGAGAAGATATTCTAAAATAGGTTTTCTAGTGTAGTAACGAACCAATATATTGTTTGGGCATTACCATCCTTGAATTGTTTTCCTAAATAACATACTAAATATATAGGATAGCATGTTACCTACCAATAAATAAATATTGAGATGATTATTCCAAAAAAATTTAAAATAGAATCACTACTTTTCTAGTTTCAATAAGTCAATTTACCTTAAAAAACAATGTTTTTTAAACAATTCATAATTTTTTAAGATAAGACCAACTAATGGTTCTTATCAAATCAATTTAAGACATTTTTATCAAAAGTAAAATTCAAAAATAAATATCTCAATTTCCATCAAATTCAAATCATATCCCAATTTCCAAATTCATTGGAATCATGGGTTTTCCCCAAAATTATTGCTAAAAAAATTTCAAATTAAAATTCTCACTGAATTTCTTTTTTAGAATTAAATCAAATGAAACCTAAACTAATCATGAATGTCACGACCCATCCTCGGTGCCCATGTCGTGACTAACCCAAGCCCGCCTTCCATAGGCTAGGGGCCGATGACTAGCACGAAAGGAGTAAATCCCGATAAGAAGGGAAGGCATTGACATTATAAAAGAAAACAAACACCACATAGTACGCATACTGATGTAAACACTAAGTAAACTGAAATCAAATGTAAGTGATTAAAAGTAAATGGGCACGAATACAAACCCAACTGAAGATGCAGTACAACTGAAAGTCAAGTACAACTCAAGGAAAACAGCTGAAAGGTGACAAGCCGCTCCTGGATCATCCTCCGGCTTCCTACTTGAAGGGTAGGTACAGATCTCCTCCTCATCACTCCACGTCCGTTTGTCTCCTCTGGGTACTGACTCATCGTGAAATCCACCTCTGGGCACCGAATTGACATGATATCCACCTCCGGGCACCGACTCGTCATGAGATCCTCCTCCAGGTACTGTCCAGCTCTACAAGCCTGAACCACAATCAGTGATGTCTGTCGTCTTCAACCAACACAACGTAGTACAGGCGAAGCCCGTGCAGGGGTGAGTATACGACACCCCGGAGAGACCCTGAGACCCCCGAAGGTCTCCCTGAATCCACAAAGGATAAACCACAAAGAAAAGATACAATCACAAAGTATAATCCAACACTACTTAGGTATATGCCCATACAAATACCTAAGTCATCAAATTCAGTTCATCTCCAACTCACGAGCTCTAGTACAATCCAGTCCCCTCAAGAAAGTAAAACTTAATCCACACAGGAAAGTACTATCCAATTATCACAGAAATGAATAATCCAATACACACAGGATATAATTTCAATCACATTGATGAAATGATTGAAAATAAAGACTCAACTCACACAGTTATACTACTCACAAAGAGGGGTGGAGACGATAAGATGTAGCCTCTAAATCATCTCCTCTGCCGAACCCACATAGGATCCAAGTTTAGTAGTCATCACTGCCGAACCCACGGAGGATCCAAATATAGTAGTCATCGTCGTTGAACCCACGGAGGATACCAGCAGGTAAGTCGAACCCACGGAGGATCCTAGTAGAATAGTCTTCCTTGTCGAACCCACAAAGGATCTTAGTACAATAGTCTTCCTCGTCGAACCCATGGAGGATCCCAGTCTGGTAGTCGTCCTCGTCGAACCCGCAGAGGATCTAGTATGGTAGTCATCCTCATCGAACCCAAAGAGGATACATGATGGTAGTCGTCCTTGTCGAACCCATAGAGGATCCAGTACGGTAGTCGTCCTCGTCGAACCCATAGAAGATTCTAGTACGGTCTTCGTCGTCGTCACAGTCACAGCCAGCTCTAGGGTTCCGGCACACAGCATGCTCAATTCTGGGAGGGTCCGCTCCACGAGACAACAGGTTCAACACATCAACTGACACGTAGTCCAGATTTGATGTATCCCAGTTTTCCGTCTCGACAATAGGAACTCAACGTGACAGACGGCGCGTCAATCGAACGCCCGGTCTGAGAGTTATTGGCTTTTTCGTTCCAGGGGCCCGGTTGGTTTTTAAGTCAAAACTAACCCGACTATACTCAAACTACGTCCAAATGTTGAGAGGAGTAAGACAAAAGAACCGTATCACTACGATAAATCCATCAATGTTGACGACACGTCAATTGGACGTCCGGAGATCAATTTATATGTGTTTCCGCTCCGAGGGCCTGGTTGGTTTCGTGTTCGAACCAACCCAGCCGTACACAAAGTTCTCCAAAACCTTGAGTGTAATATTCCAAAACAACCGTCTAGATGCAATGATCCGAACGCAATTGATTGTGTATCGATCGGAGGTCTGAAGCCCAAGATATGGGCAAATGACTGAAAACAGTCCGAAATGGGGGGTCTGGGCGCAGCCCGGCCGGACCCAACCCCCCTGGGTCGGCCCGAATCGGGTCGACCCGACCTGGGTCCAGGTCCGGCCCGGTTGGGAACGGCCTGGCCCAGCTGGGAGCGGCCCGCCCCGACCCGGCCGGGGGAAGGGGGGGTGCGCTGGCTCGGCCAGCGGGCCGAGCAGGGGGGGACGTGTTTCCCCCCTTTGCGCCCCACAAACGCGGTAGGCGTCGTGTCCTCCTCCTCCGGATCCCGCGTGGCCGCGGGATCCGGCCACCTGCCAACGCAACATTAGCCACAACAGTTCCTCCTGGCGGCCCGCCGGGGCCGGCCACCACCTCTGTCTTCCGGCACCACCATGCCGGCGTGGCGCGCTGGCTGCGTCTTCCGTGGACCACCAGATGCACTTTGGTGGTCCGATTTGCACATCGTCTGCACCTACAGCTCTCCCGGGACCCATACTTTAATGTGAAGGCCTCCAAATGCCATTCTAGTCCCGTATCATCATTTCCAAAATATCCGTGCATGAAGAACACAAAAACGGTGGGTTCAGACTTGTTCGTTGGTCCGCACCCACCGCGTTAGTGGTGTGAAACAACTCCAAACAATTCCCAGCAAATGATAATCCCCAACCTGCAAATAATAATCGGTGGATCAACTTTATAATTAGTTGGTCTGCGTTCATGTTTTAGAGTAAAACAAACATGGTAGTACTATAATTTTCAAAACAAACCCCTACCTCAAAGAAGTCGTCGAATGAGAATTGTCGCGGGAAAATGACGTCACGGAAGATGGCTTCGCGGAACGGGGCTCCGTAAGCATCGCCAGTGTTCACCCGATGAAGGATATGGTGCATCGTCGTTCTCCAAAAAAGGCATCTCTCACCAGCTTTGGAGGGGAGAGGAGACGACACGACAATCTCCCCTTGCGGTGATGGAGTTCTTCATCGTAGACTCGGCGTTCTTCGCGAATAAGATAAATTTCTTCAAGACCGCGAGAGTTCTCTCCTTTATTCCACACAACGAATCAACCCAAAATAAAATAAGACATTGCCTTATTTTATTCACACACATACACATGCCAACATTAATTTTAAATTCAAAATATCCCATGAAATTAATTAAAATAATTGAAGAGGCTTTAATAGTCCATTTAATTGCGAGCGTTGGCATGTCATTTAAAGGGGGGTGTGGGTGAGATACAAAAATAAATGCAAGAGGAAGGTTTAAGGGAGTTGAAGGGGTTGGAATAGTGTTGCCCCCACCTCACTAATATCCTACCAAGAGGAGTTAGGATTTTGTGGGTCCCACCTCCACTTCCACACGTAGGTTATAATTACACATAGTAGAAATAAAATTACAACACGTATTTTATTTCACTCTTTAATTAAACCACTTAATTTATTTAACATCACCTCCCGAGAAATCGCAACTCCTATGAAAGTATCCTTATGTAAAAACCAGAGTTGCGGTTTCATCAGTGCCCTCGGATTTCGATTCCACGCACCAGTTCAAAAGTTAGAAAACCCCGCTCGTTCGTTCACTGAACGTACCCAAGCTAAACATCAGAAAATTGATTCCGGGCACACTGGGCCTCAGAATCAGGTGCCATCAGAAACTGCGTACTCGTAAAATCCCAAAGAAAATTAAGAAAAAATTTCCCTTGAAATTTACGGGTCTTTACAAAGAAAATAAAGTGCTTATTAAATGAAAAAACTTCAATGGAACAACCTACCATTCCCACAAAACCACAACTCCCTCATTGAGACAAGACAATGAAGAATGATGGGGTAGAAATATAAAAACTCAACATTAAATTAATAATAAAAAATATGGAGTTGAGATACATAAATACCAATATCATCAATTAAACCCTAAAGTAGATAAGAGAGATAGAAAAATAGATAGGGATAAAATTACATAGAGGGATGCACCACAAAAACATTGATGGTTAATCGCTGAATGAAATAATCTAGAATGGTTAGAGGGATCCAAAATCACCTTAATCTGGATATAGGTTAAATGAGAAAAGTTGAATTTAAAGTGGATTAAATAATCAACCGAGCAGAAAAATTAAAACCGCATTTCATGGTTTTTACAAAAAAAATAACCCCATTACATGTCGTGTACATTTCAAGACCCATATATGATGAAACACCCTTCAGGTTTTTATTAAAAATAAAATTTTAATATTTAAATGCAATGTAAGATATGCACAATGGGTAACCATTATTGTTGTGTACCTACTTCATAGCATCTATCATGAAATGATTACATGTCATGTTTCCCCATTACACATAATGTAAATCTCTAGCATACTACAAAAATTACTGGATTATAAAGAAAATTCTAAAAAATACCTGACTTGGCCGTTATAGGTATCCTCCCAATTCATACCTATCCTAAATCAACCAACAAAAAAGAAAAACCACAAAAAATGTTTATAAAATATGTTTGAGAAATCTAATAGGATGTTATAATCTCCCCACCATAAAACATCTCAATCTCCCAAAATCCTTTCAAGAAGCTTATATATCAATAAATGTATTCCCAGTACCATCTCATCAGTGAATCATGCTCCAATGTATAATGGTAATTAGAACCATTCTTCCATTGAAAACAAACCAAAGTTACATATCTCTCATGAAGTACCCTGGTCTTGCAATCAACAATCCGGGATGGATGTTCAGCCACAAATAAATCAAGATCAACATCAACATCACTCAATCTCAAAACATGAGATGGATCATAAAGACACATTCACAACTATGATACACGAATAGGTTTTTTATCGATGTTAACTATGGAAAAATTGACATATCGTAATCCAAATTTCCAACATTATCAAAAAACTCAAATTGTACCACAATAGGAGGATAAAGATTCACTTTCCTCAAAAACCATTGATGGCCCAAACATGATAGAAAATTCATGAACGCCTAATCAATAACTGAAAATTTCAATGGTCTGTGATGATGATCAGAATAAGATTTATACCAACTATGTTTTGACAACATTATAAGACGAATCATATAAATATTTAATGTCAACTCTTTCACCATGCTCGGTCTAAACATGGAATTTTCACTGATCTTTGTCCAACAAAGAATATATTTTCAATGTCAACCATAAAAATATTCAAAAGGATCAATTCTGATCATGGGATGGTAACTACTATTACATGTAAACTCAACTAGGAATTTTTTTTTATCCCAAGCCCCACCAATGTCTAGGATATAGGCACAAAGCATATATTGAAGAATCTGTATAGCCCTATCATTCTAGGCATCTATCTACATATGATAATCCATAATCAAATGAACTGGAGATCCTAGTCCCTCCTAAAGGCCTATCCAAAATCATGAAGTAAACTAGGGATCCCTACTAGAGACTATAACTGATGGAACTCCATGAAAATGTGTATTGTATTTCATAGAGAGAATTTCTAACTCCTGACCTTTGGTTATATATTGAATGGGTAAGAAGTGATTTGATTTTTTTATATGATCGATCAATACCCATAAAATTATTCTTTTTATCGGTATATATAAACCCAACCAAATGTTCTATAGAGGTATCAGTAAACTTCCAATTTGGAATTGGAAGATTATGAGGAAAACACAAAGGCCTTTGGTGCTTGACCTTGAAATGTTGAAAAGTGTAACAATGTGAAATAATGTTAGCGATGTATTGTCTCATACTAGGCCAAAAAAATAATTATCGCATATCAAAGAAAATCATTTTGGTT
Organism: Viscum album; assembly: GCA_963277665.1. Classification (NCBI taxonomy): domain Eukaryota; kingdom Viridiplantae; phylum Streptophyta; class Magnoliopsida; order Santalales; family Viscaceae; genus Viscum; species Viscum album. The sequence goes on along the minus strand of OY728126.1, from coordinate 2,059,381,969 downwards.
CCTGGTTTCACAACACACTAGAAATTGTGGAAATCCCCTATCACAATATTCCTTACTAGAAAATTAACAACATACAGGTTCTAGAAACATAGTATACCCTCTGTAGAGAATGATCACTCAACAACAGTCTCCCCACTATAAAAAGACCTCTTAATGCCTCAAAATTCACCATAAAGATTCTATTCTCTAAGAATTATCTTGTGATGAGTGGATGTCAATTGAACAATACCCATGACAATATCACTCCATGGTTACTAAACTCATATATAAAACTGTGAAAAATGATCCATCAGGTTCCACTCATTCGATGATTCATTCACATGACATGTTGGAAGTTTTTTACTCAGAGCATCTACGATGAAATTCCCTTTCCCGAGGGTTTAGGAAATAATTAAATCAAAGGACTGTAGGTACTCCACCCAACACCACTAGTGGATTTTAAAATATTTTTGGGAGAATATATAACTCAATATATTTTGTACAAAATACATGATAAATATATCTTCATAAAGATAATACCTATAACTCTTATGTTCATACATCACAACTACATGTTCAAGGTAATGGGTTAGATAATTCTTATCATATGGCCTTAAATGCAAAGAACCATAGGAAAAAACATGATCACCCAACATAATCACACTTCCTAAACATGAACATGATGTGTCATAGATGAACACGTAGCCGTACTTGGAATCTGGAAGAGTTAACCCCCACACAAAAATAAAAATACATTTTATTTAAACAAAATAACTATGAAATTTCTCATCCCAAGAAAACATCAATCTATTCTCAGTTAGATCAGTCATCAGAGAATCCAACATCAAGAAATACTTTATAAACTGGTAATAATATTCCACAAAATCCAAGAATTTCTATATCTCTTAAACATTGCACAGTTTATCCCATATCATAATAAATTCAACCTTTTTAGGATAAACTAAAATAAAATGTTCTGACAACATGTTTCCTAATAACTTCACTTCCCAAATCATGGAATTACATTTTAATATGTTGGAATAAATTTTCTTATTTATAAACATTATATATATTCTCTTAGATGACATACATAATCCTCCTCATACATTGATCAAACTAGGATTTCATCTATAAAGACCACTAAGAACATATCTAGACACTCATGGAAGATCATGTTCATCAAATCCATAATCAATTCCAGAGCATTGGATAGAAAAAATGGCATGGAAATATTCTCATAATGGCCATACATTCTTAAGATGCCAGTTTTATGAATGTTAGATTCTTAAATTCTCAATTTATGATAACCAGATTGATGATAAATCATTGAAAACCTATTATCCCCATCAAAAAGTCAAATAGGTCATCAATCCATTCTAATAGACACTTGTTCTTTACTGTTACATGATTGAATTTACATTAATCATCACAAATGATAGTCTTCAATCATATTTCTTTTAAAAGAGATTATGCACTGCCTAATGTGAAACATTCGAGCATATAAATCCTTTCTCTAAAATATCATCTAACTGATTATTTAATAAATTTATTTCATTTGGTGCCATGCGGTAAAAAAGAATAGATATTGGATGAGTACTAGGTGCTTAATCAATAGAAAACTGTACCTCCCATAATAGAGTAAAACTAGAGTGGTCAGAAAGAAAAAATGTTAGGGAAATCGACGACAACTAGAGGGAGATAACTACTGACAGATTTTATCTCCAGATTAAAAAAACACTAATACTAATTTCACAAAATCAGGATAAGTGGTCCTGGATCTATTTGAACATGGGTCCCATTCTCCCTTAAAGATATGGAACACTCTCTCAGGAATAGAAATTTAGACGCATCGAAGATAGATATAAATTCATGCTTTATTAAAAATTAGACAATCCATTGATAAAATGACATTATGTGGTTTTAGGTTGAGAACTAGAAAATACTCGGTAAGATCGATATATGTTAAAGAGAAAACACTACCTGAAAAAATATCCATTATCTCTCTTATTTCAAATGGGTGAAGTAATATACATTACATAAGATAAAATATCCATATAATGATTTATCAGAATCCTAATATGAGTCAAAATGAACAAATCATATGTAGCTATATCGAATAAAGTAGTCAGTAAAGATGAATCTATAGTGATGGTACATCTCACAATCATTATACCCATATCTACTTCATTTTGGGACTCTCCCACTACATGATGGAGCTTTATTATGGATTCATGTGGATGGAACCCCTTATATCAGGAAGCATTTGATTTAACCATATTAATTTTTGGTGATTATGATTTTATGCCACTATTTTATGACAAATAGATATGATAGAACTTACGCTAGTGTTTTGAATGACCACAAGAACCGTATATCATGGGAACCTATGTGAAACCCTGTTTAAAAAGCCAATGACATCCACAATTGTATACAATCAAAGTTCATATTCTTTTCATCATAGGATGTCCATAAAAAATCCTCTATTGAGAGCCACCATGAGGCTCATCATGCTTTCTCTTATCATTATGTGAACTCAGAGAACTGCCACTAGGAGAGAAATAAACTCCCATAAAACCTGACTTACCAGACATATCAATCTCAACCATCAATGCTCTATCTATCACATCATCATAATAATTGATTTTTAGAAAGAAAAACTAAGAATGGATATCAGATTGAAGACCTATCTCAAACCATTGATTCGTTATCTTATTATTTAATAAAATCTCATGAAAAGACTGTATATGATCAATAAAGTGATTTTCATACTCAGTCATGGTCTTGATAGAATGTTTGGGTTTAAAAAACTCCACAACCTTATCCAACCACATAGACTATGAATAGAGCTGGTTCATGAAGGGAACTTTAATTTACTTCCACTTTAACCCCTTGTACTTCTTCTGCATCACCATTATGTCCCACTTTTTCCTTCTCGGCCCCTCTATCTTAATATTGGGGGCATTTAATCTTGATTGAATCAATTTTCTCCCAGAACAAAATCACTATATCAATACTTCTAAACTAATCCTCAGCCTCATGAGGATTATTTGAGCATCATAAGGCTTGTGACTTCTATTGAAAGAACTCATGAGCACAATTTAAAGACTTATCCTTTTGAGGTTCCATAGTAAGAGCCTAAATAGAAATGGGTGTTAGTCCTATCCCCGATCTTGAACATCCTAAATAATATCCTTAACCATATTCTAGTGCATAGGAGGATTTCATCACTATGGTTAATCATTATCTTTCTACTGGATCGTATTCTCACATCTTCTTAAAATCATGATGCATCAAATAATTACAGAAAAATATTTTAGAATATTGCTATGATGAACACCCAAAAAATGAAACAATAGAAATTAATCTCCCTAGATAGGAAAACCAGATTTCAATTTAATCTACCAGAATATTAAGTTGGGAAAATTCTAGAACTAATAATCAAGATGTATTTCCTAAACCACACATGGAGACTTAAGGCTCACAACGATGAGATATGGTAAAGAACTCACTTGTTACTACCTTCTAATTACCAATATGATCTATTATCTGCATACAAACATCTAGGAAATATAAAAAACCTACACATAAGATACCACTTACTCACAAACTAACCTAGATATCCTATTACATGATCCAATATTGATATAACCTGAAGGGTGTTCCCAATCCACATGGGTTGGAGACTAGAACCTAGAATCATACACAAAAAAACTATGAATCTTTTTTCCACAAAAACAATGGAAGAAAATAATACATGTCAGTATGTTCCAAAAAAACTCCTAAAATAGAAAATACTAGAAGTCAAATAGGTATATGGATACCCAAGTATTACACCATAAATGTACAAAAAAAATATCAAATATTGAATCAACATAGTAAAGTTAAAAACACTTCGAGTCTAAATGGTCATGAATATCTACCTCCTACAAAAGTCACTTTCTGTTTAATCAAACCTTGTAGAAGAAAATCTAAAAATTCCCAAAGTCAAAGGTAAGGTATGAGCTAAAGTCCTAGATGGGTCTCACCAAGTGTTCCAAAAGAAAATTCAATAAAAAATACACCAAAGAATTATTTTAATTCTAAACAAAATAGGCATGTCATTGAAATTAATATTTAAATAAAAACATTTTTTTCATATCAAAATATGGAATCATTTCAAAAAATTGATTCATTAAACATTTATATAAAATATTTTATAAAAATAAATAGGAATTAGTTAAATTTCCCCTCAATCAATTTCATACATTTCATGTAATACCAACTATAATAAGGGTCATCGACCCTAAGGTATGATAGTTCTATGATTTGGGATCCTTACACATCTCATATAGGTGATCATAGTAATATATTTATACACATCCCTCAGACCCTAGCCAAATAGGTTTAATCAATATCCCAACATGGATAATATCTACTAAAGTAGGTTTTTTGGAGTTATAAATCCTCAATCTGTTTCTAGGGAATTACAATCCTTGCATGTTTTCCCCATATAAACCACTATCTACCTAGGATCAAATGTCATCACTCAATCTATCAATAATGATAATATTATATAAAAAAAGTTTAAAATTCAATATTACTATTTCCAGTTTCAATATTCCAATTTACATTAAAAACCAAACCATTTTTTTTGTAAATTCATTCCTTTTTCAAGATAAAACCAACCACATGTTTTATCAAATAAATTAATCGATTTTCTAGAATGTCAATTTGAAAAATAGAATAGACAATTTCCATAAAATTCAAATCACACCCAATTTCTAATTCTATTGGAATTGGGGGAAGGGTTCCCCAATAATTATGCCTATAATAGTTTAAATACCAATTTTCACAATATTTTGTTTTTATAATTAAATTAAATGAATCTAATATCAATCTATCCAATTCAGGATTTATTAAATGAAAAAAAATCAATAGAATGAAACATATTCACCCCAAAACCACATATCCCACTATTGGACTTTCCAATAAATAATGATGGTGCATAATATCTTGGAACACAACCTAGAAATAGGAATCAACAAAACTAAGTGTCGATCCATCAATACCAAGAATATCTATTAAACCCCAATGAGGAAAAGAGAGAGATGAAAGATAATGGGATATGCTTACCCATAGAGATTCACTATTCCCATAATGACAATAATCTGCTGAATGAAATGATCTAGAATGGTTATAGGGATCCTAAATTACCTTATAATGACTATAGATTGGGAGAATAGAGCTAATAGTCATGTGAATTTAATAATCATATTAGAAGTAAAATTAAAACCTCTTCCCTAATTAGTACACATCTTATAAACCCAGTACACGTCATGTAGGTATAGGGAACTATATACAACAAAAAACACATCACATTTTTATTAAAAATATAGTTTTTAATATTTACATAGTGTGTAATCTATGCACAAAGTGTATCATTTCATGCTATCTTCCAGCTTCACAATATCCACCAAGAATTTATTAAACATCATGCATCTCCATTACACGGGTTTTAAATACCCAACAGACTACAAAAACATTAAATTTAGGCTGAAATATCTATAAAATTTATGATTTCACCCTTAAAAGTATCCTCCTAATTGGAAAGGTAATATTATGTTACATCTTTACTTTTCCCATGACCAATCCTAATATGAGATTCATAAACTAAAATATGATTGAAACCATTTATGGTATAAGTTCATGCTGAATGAGATCATCGCTCAAACTATGTTTATTGAACCACCAAATGAAAATCTCACTACCACACAACATATCCTTAGGGTGTTAAATATTGTAAAAAAGGGTTATGTATCTCAAACCAATCATCATGAATCTATATATATATATATATTATCTATGAAATAATTATTATATTTATCACATATTTATTTTAATTTATAAATTATTATATAATAATCTTGATAAAAAATACATTTCATCAATAAAAAAATCAGATTGTATTTTGGGTAATATAAAATTTCAATCAAGAAATTCCTTTGGAAGTTATTTAATATTCAAATAAATTATATATTTTAAAAGTATTATCATTATATTTTATATACTAATTATAGTTGAGAATATAATTTTACAATGTCAAAAATAATTTTTTATGGTTAAGAAAATTGTTATTGTAATAAAATAGGATGTTTCAGTAAAAGGTGATTTTAATTTTATAATATTAATTATCATATTTAGAAATATATTTGGAAAAATTAAATATATATTTTTTTGATTCATATCATATAAATTATCCAATGGTACATTGTTCATAATTTTTCATGAAATTCAAATTTTCAGCTAAAAATGAATATTAAAATAAATATATTATATGTATTATAGAATCCTAATGACACAAAAGTGATGTGATTTGTTAAATAAAAGGTATAAAAGAACAAATATATGTTTCCCCTATATAATAATATTTCATTTAGGTTATTATATAAATTATTAATGAATACTCAAAAATCTATATAATATTTTAAGGTTTCAAAATCAATTATTTGTAAACATAACCCACTTCAACGTCTCCAAGGGTATTATTTTAATTTAATTGATTCAGTGAATTATAAAATAGTCAAAAAACCCCTATTTGGAGGAACATATGGGGAAAAACCATGGTATGGTTTTTTTATTACCTAATTGTATATAGTTCAAAACCTAAGTTTTGGAAATAATAAACAACTTCTTTCTATTTTCCTATATAAACTCAACCATGCTCCCATTTCTCTTCACTAAAAATCCTTGTAATATGTCCATACTTTTCCCTAAACTCTATATAACTCTACCAAGGGTCGCAAAATATATAACAAAACTCATCACAAGATTTTGGAAACAACCTTTCAGGGTAAGGGATCATCTCCTTCTCCACTTTATTCAATAACTTTCATTACATTATGACTTTTTATTTCTAATTACTAATATTGGTGTATGTTTTTAAACATCACCCCTAATTTTATTTTGATATATATATGAGTAGATACCAATTTATCTCTTATTAAAATATTTTATGAATCTTTAAGTAATGTTGTTATGCTTGCGCAATTTCACAGCGATTTTCCATGCCAAAAGACTATGAAGTGAATTCCTATACCCATTTCTACCAATTGGTATTCACTTGTTGGTACCTATAATTTTTTATTTGGTACATCCATGTATGAATCCCACATTAATTAATCGTTTTATTAAATTTTAAGAACCTTTTTTTATATTATATGATCTATGTTGGATAATTATGAATGTACATGATATTATTATAATGGGTGAGCATTGATTTCACTCTAATGCATTGGATAATATTTTAATATCATAATATTCCTTGTAATGTGTATGGGAGGTTATAATAAGAATATTATTTTATTATATATTTTGTTTAACCTTAACGTATTCATATTATTACACGATTTAAGTTGTTTCTGCATTCCTATGTTGACTTTATCTTATCAAGTTATACCATTCTTCACTGTTCATGAATATGATTCTCACCAATTATGTTTCATTATTATTTATATTTTATCACAAGTATATTTTTAACCTATTACATGATTTTTTTGTACCCTTACATGGATTTATATCTCACCACTTTCTTATGTATGTCCCCAGGTAATCTTGTTCAATTATAGAAAAGTGGTGATAATTTAAGAGTATATAAATGAAGTCTTCGATAAAGTTATTTTTTCCCATTTTTATAATGTAAATTTATATACATAATCTACCAAATGAAATAGTAATCTCAATATTCTGGGGTTTAATAAGTGTTTTTATGTAATAAATCACTAATTAATGTGTATTAAAGATATGGGTTTTCATAGTTTGTATCATATGACAGTCTAGTTATTTTTGGTATTATGACTAGAATACTCTAGAGAAAGAATAAATTATAAGAAAAAACCTAATAAACATAAATAAATTTTTTAAAACTATATATTTTGGGGTTTCTAATAAAATAAATCTATTTTTGGATACTACAAGTGGATGTCGCTCTAGCATAGATGTACCAAGGGGAAACAATCCCCAAACAAGTGTGCTTTGATATGGAATCGATCATTAACTGGTGCATGAAAATGGAACTTTATGAACACTTGGCTTCACACTCATGGTTGATATTATTTGGTAAATTAAATATATCATTATGAATAATTATTAATGGAATAAGAGATTCCTATAATATTTTATACAATGAAAATAGATAATAAGTAACATAGATTTAAGCCTTGAAATTTAAAGATTATGGGACATATGTCATTTATAGTTTATCTATTTAATGATCATAGCTTCCTATTATATGAGTTTAATAATTTAAAAATTATCATCCCTAATTTTCCCACTATTCTAGTTAATGTCTGAAAATTGGAGGAATTGAGTCAAAAACCAATATGTAGGGCCTTGCGATGATTAACCAAATAAGATTCCCAATCAGATGGGAGCTATAATTTCATTCTTCTAGAATATATTTTCTCAACTGACTCATGTTTTGAACAAAAACCTAAATCTAGAGGAACACCCAGATCCCCAAATAAAGAGAATGTTTCAATTCAGTGCCTCATATGACAAAGTCCTCCAACTTTTAGTAGATCTTTTGATTCAAAAATTACATAACAATTGATCATCTCCATTGAAAATTCATTCTACATCTTTAATATATCTTCAAAATGGAATCTCATATAATATTTTTATCTTTTGGAATTATAAGTTTATCAATGGTGGAAGTTAGTTAAGAATACATATATCAATGAGTAGATTAAATAGATTGGGTGGAAGGGATTACAAAACCAATTTCGTTAAATATATTTCTTATACTCTCCAATTAAAAATAGAGAGGTAATTATTTAAAAGTATGAAAAAATATGATAAATCTATCAGGTCATATGAGAAAAACATCATAACACCTGAATAATATGCCTATGGCCTTTTCATTACCCCCAAATGTAAGGTTGACCGCTTCTTTGGTGAACATAAAAAGAGTATATAAAAATCCATAGAAATTTGGGACATTGAAAATTATGATTTAATTTACAGATATTCCCACAATGTTGAAATGGATATAAACAAATCTAAAGTGTCTCATGGGGATATGAAATAACATGTGGTGTTTAATTCTGGACGTGCGATGGAGAAATCTAATATTGGAATGAAATTAAAACATCCTACATTAAGAAGTGTGTGTAAAATCACTCGTAAATTGGTAGAAGGGGATTAGTAAATGCTTTAGGCATTGAAAGTAAAGGAACCAAGGTAGTGATTAAAAATGGGATAATCCCACCAATGTGATAGTATAGAGGAATGATTCTGTCAAACGTCGTCATATTTTCCAATTTTTAAACTATATGGAACATGGAAACTATGGAACTAATACCCTACGACAAGAGTTGTTAAAGAAAATAAGCACCAATAACCTCCATGGAATTAATAGAGAGAATATAGAATCATAAACACAATGGTAGATCCAAAAATACTGGTGATATATACACTAGTTATTCATTCAATAATATTAAGCACACATTTTTATTTTGGTTTTATTCCTTCTTTCATATCTTACATGATTAGTAGAACTATTTAAATACCGCTAAAAATCATGGATGTAGAGATATTGGTTAAAATATAAAATTGAGGAATTATTGAATCCCATGAATATAACTTATCTACAATCCACATATGTAGGATGAACCGACATGAAAACCTTTTCAAAATCTATTGGGAATAATTAAATGCTATTATAAGAATGTATTGGTTTTTCGTATATTGGTCCAACATAAATTTCCATGAGAAGTAAATCACACACTATATCATGAGTTACCCTCTAGTTCTATATAATTATGAGGAGGTTGGTGAATTTTATTTTATACGATCATATCGTGTGTGGTTATTATTTACCTATGGGAAATTGTATCATTCTCAAATGACTGTGACCCAAGAGAATATCATACATAAAGACATGCCATTATTAATAAACGCATTGATGTGTTTCATGTATAATTGTTTGGTATTTATTTTATTCTATATATTTAATTTTAAATAAAAATTATACTTAGATATTTACCAATATTCAATAATCCATGTACAATAGTAATTTTTGAACTATAGGGGCTACGGAAACAACTACAAGAGAGTCTACAGAAAGGGTTTATAAGACAATGTACTTCACCATGGGGAACAACAATCCTCTTTTTTAATATGAAGGATTGGTCAACACACATTTCCATTAATTATGGTCAACTCAAAAAGATTATGTGAAAGAAAAATTACCCTCTTCAATAGACTAATGAATTTTTCAATCCTGTATGTGGATAATAATATTTATCTAAGATAAATCATTGATCATGTTATTATCATGTAAGGTGAAAAATAATGGTATCCCTAATACAACTTTTAATACAAAGTATGATCACTATGAGTTCATAGTGATCCCATTCAAACTCTTGAATACTCAAGAAATATTCATCGATCTGATGAATATAGTCTTTATCTATTACCTAAAAAAACATTGGTAACATTTATTGAAGATATTCCTATCTACTTTAAAGAAAGGAGGAACATGATAAGCATTTTAATTCTCTACAGAAAAACTTGTGGAAAGAAAATATATATTAAAAGTACAATAAATATTAGTTATTGTTGTAAAAAGTAAATTCCTTGGTTATTTCATCACTATAAAACAGATATCTATGAATCATTCAAAAATAGTTATAATTAAAGGGTGTCCATGACTGAACACTTTGATAGAAATATATAACTTCCATGAAACATTTGGGTAGTATCGTCAATTTTAGATAAACTTCTCATGATTTTCAATACCCTTGACCATGAAAAAATAAAAATAAGTCAAGTGTTTCAATAATTATAAATGTGAGGAAAGTATTCAATAGATGGTGAAGAGTCTAATCACTACACATATGCTCATATTTCCCACTGGTGTGGAATTATTTGTGATCTACAAGGATGTATATAAAAATGGATTTAGTTATTTACTCAAGAAAAAAGAAATAGTGATAGCCCCTACCTCCTTCGAACTAATGTTTCATGAGCATAACTACCCATATTAGGATCTAGATTTAGTTTTAGTGGAATTTGTATTAAAAGTTTTATGGAATTATCTTTATTGGTATAATTGTGATATATATATAGAAAATAAAATCCTTAAGTATATATTTTCACAAAAACAAATTAATATGAAACAATAGAAGAGGTTAGTACTGATTGGGGATTGGAATTTTTTAATCCATTACCACACTAGGACATAAAACATATTTAGATGATTCTATAAATAATAAAGAACCCACAAATCATTTGATGATGAGGATTGTAAGGAATCAAATATTTTTGGATATGAAAAAAATATATTTTGGAATAATAAAAGGATATTAATTCTTCATTTTTCATGTAACTACTCAACCATAAATTATCAAGACATTCAAGGTGGATGAGGCGATGATAAGTTCTTATAGAATATGCTCAAATATATTACAAAGTCCATATTTTCAAAATTTGGATTTATATGATTTATATCATGGATATATTTCTAATAAAATCATAAACTAAATAGGGATCTTCTGGATTATGTTCATTGCACATATATATATATATTCATCTAGGAATCATTAATATGTATAGTGATTTGAAGAAAAAATCTCTAGTGGGATAACATAAAGAGAGAGATTTTAGATTTTGTATCTACATACTTTTTTTCTAGATATTCATGGATAAATGTCATAAGTATAAGAGTATGATGAAACCATTTCCCATACCAGTTTGAAAATGGGAAAACATTACCATGGATTTCATCATAGGATTCACCAAGAAACCTAAAGGTAATTACTCTATCTATGTGGTAGTAAATTTCCATACAAAGGCAGTGTCATTCATTATTATTAAGGAAGATTTACTTCTTGACCAAATCACCAAGATAAACATAGGATAAGTGGTATGACTACATGAAGTTCCAATCTCTCTTGTATCTGGTCAAGTTCCAAGGTTAACCTCAATGTCTTGAAAAATTCGATATCAAGTATTGAACATATAACTGAGCATAAACACTTAATATTATCCTAATATAGATGGTTAATCTTAAAAGAACCATTAAAACCTTAAAATATATGTTTATATCATGTTAAAAAATTTATAACGTTGTCTGGATCAACACCATCCCCTAGTGGAGTTATCATATAACAACAGCTTCCATTCAAGCATCCAAATAGAAACATATAATGCTATCTTTGGGACTAGGTGTCTGGATCTAAAATATTGGAATAATGTTAGAGAGACGAATATAATGTGTCATGGTCTTGTCTGAGATGTGATATAGAAGGTTCAAATCATTCATCATAAGATGAAATATATATAATGTTTTCATGAAAACATTGAAGACAACCATCAATGAGACCAGGAGTTTGAGTTTAGTGATCAAGTTTTGCACTATATATAAACATGGAATAAAATCATGAGGACTTGGAATAAGATAAATGTTAATCCAAGATACATTGGACCCTTTTAGATCTGAAATCACATCAGAGTCATGACATATCAACTAGCATACCCACCTAACATATCTCAAGTACATGATGTTTTCCATGTGTCGCTCTTGAGAAATTAAATACCATAACCTTGACATGTATTTATCCAATAGTGGTACCATTAAATAATGATCTGTCATACAATGATGAACCGTTTAAGATGTTAGATTATCGTGAAAAAGTTATATAAAACAAAACAACTCATCTGGTCAATGTTTTTTTGTGGAACCACAAGCTTGAGTAGTCAACATGGGGACCAGAAGTGGTGGTCAAATTAAATTACCCTATATTTTTCTAGTGTATGATATGAATATATTGTTGGTAAATTTTCTAAATGGTGGAATAATGTAACAACCCTAACTTTTATATAATAAATTCCCTTTTTTTATTAAATTTGAGGACTTATTTATTTTTTTAGTTATAGAAAACACATTAACTAAATTTTTCAATTTGGACCATTATAAGTTATATAATATTTAAAATTAAATTATAAAACACAACCATTTTTATTATATTATTTTCTCAATTATATTTTGATTAGATTATTTTAATGGTTATAAGAAATCAAATTGAAGAACACAGATGAATTGATGAAATAGACCAATAGGATCATACCCTATGAAGTCCATTTGTCGCAGATTATAGGGGTGATAGTATCTATAGGATTTACCCATTAATAAGACCAATAGATGATTAAACTCATAGATAATGAGAGAAAAAATTTATGGGAGACGTTTATGATCATTAAGGTCATGACCCAAACCTTGTTCGCCAAACCACCAAAAAAATATCATACTATCTCAAACATTACCCTTAAGGATTTCACTTGTGTAACTGAGGGATATGTATCTTGACCATAAATGAATGAATTTGTATATTTTATTTTATATGAAATAATTATTATATTTATCCCTTATTTATTTTTTTCTAAGTTATTAAATAATGAGTTTGATGAAAATTTTAGTTTAATACGAAAAAACATGAATTGTATTTTTGCGTAATAATAAATTTCAATAAAATAGTTAACTTTTAAGAATTAATTATTTTTATAAATAAATTTTTTATAAAATATTATTATTAACAAAAATTTATTAAGTCGAGCTTTTAATATAATTTTATGATGTAAAAAAATTTTTAATGGTTAAAAAAAATTATTAACAAAACCCAATAATTTTCAGTAAACATTTATTTTGATTTAAAAATATAGATTAAATTAATTATTTATTTATTGGGATATTATAAAAATTATTATTGGATTCAGAAAAATATAAATTACCCAATGGCGAATTATTCATTATTTTCTATAGAAATCGATTTTTTTGGGTAAAAAATAAATATGATAGAAATAAAAAGTGTGTATTATGAAATCATAATGACCAGAAAAGTGATGTAATATCTGTAATTAAAGGTATCCACGAAGAAATATATATTCCAATTCGAAATAATATTTCTTTTAGGTTATTTTTTAATTTTACAAACCCTTAATGTATTCTACAAAACCTATATTATATTTTATGATTTTAAAATACATTCTTTTTAAACATGACTCACATACACAACACCAAGGGTATTATATTAATGTGATCAATTAATAGACTTATTATTTAATTAAAACAACTCCAATTTGGTATAAAACATGGGAAAAATTATCGTAAGTTTGTTGGTTTTGAATAAAATTTTATCTTGAGTGAAAAACCTATTTTTGAGAAATGATAATGAACTCCGCTCTCTTTCTCTATACTAACCCATAGAAGATCCCATTTATCACTACTCAAAAACCACAGAGAATGTTCCTAATAAACCCTTACCTCTATAGATCCCTCATATGGTTCCCAAAATCTTTCAAAATGTTCTTCCCATTCTTTTGGAAAAAATATCCCAAGGTAAGGGATCCTTCCTTCCCCTTTTTATTCATTCACCTTCTTAACACTATGTCTTTTGAATTCAAATTTATAACGTTAAGATATATATTTTCCACATCTATCATATTTTATTTTAAAATTGTGATAAACCACATTATATCTCATGAAACCATTTGGTTAATCTTTATGTACTACTATAGAGCTTCCAAAATAAATTCCACTATGATTTTTCATGCCAAATGTGTGTGAAGTGAATTCCCATACATATTTCCACTCAAAGGAATTATCCTATATGTACCTATAGTTTTTTTTTGGAACATCTATGTATATAACCCAAACTCCTTATCAAAGGGATTTTATTTGATGAAATGTATTATTATTTTATATAATCTATGTGAAAAACTTTTGCATTTATAATATTTGATTATGATGGGTACACTAAGATAGTGTTTTGATGAATTGGATAGTGTTTTAATATTATGTGATTCCATGTAAGGTGAATATAAGGATATCCTATGAACTCTATGACAAGAAATCTTTCTAGTTATACATTAATTATTCCTTTGAGGTAATGTTTTAAGATGATTCCACATTCCCATGTTACCTTTATATTTTTATGTTATACCAAGCCCCATTATTCATGATTGTGATTCTCATCTCTTATGTTAAATTTTTATCCTATTAGATACAATGTATTTATTTACCATATTTCATTATTTTTTATTCACTTACTAAGCTTTATAGATAACCACTTTCTTATGTCTGTCCCCAGGTTATCCTTTGAAGGTTTAAAAAAGTGATGAAAATTTATGATCATGTTAGGGAAGTTTTCAATAATGTAATATTATCCCATTTTATGATATTATAATATATACATAATCACCCCAATAAACTAGTAAAATCATTATTATTAGGTGTATTATGTTTGTTTTTATGTACTAAATCGTGAATATATTCTTATTACAGACATTGGTTGTCATATCATGTCTATTTATCAATATTAAACTATAGCACAATATATTTCAATCTTTTATAATTTGGAGAAGTGGAATCCAGATGGTCATGCACAATAAAATAACCATATATAGTTATATCAAGAATATATCAACGGTTATATCAAGACCATGATGATTATCCACCCTCCTCCCCTCTCTCATGAAAGAGAGAACAAGAGATGTGGTCTTGCAAACGAGCATGTACCCAAGTGGAAGGGGCTCTTTCTTAGCATCTAAGAGACCTATGTTCAAAACAAGGTGGAGGAAAATTTCTGGGTTACTATAACAATACTATAGCAGTTACTATTCATTACTGTAGCAGCTGGAACTATTCACCTAATTTGGGCCTTTGGGCCACCGGTTTGGGCCTACGGGCTTCCAGGGACATCGAGTCCTCAATGTCCTTTGGGCCACATGTTTTTTCGGCCATAGAGACTATAGAGTAGCCGACTTCACATATAACATTCCCCAAAAGAGGATCAGAGAATCACAAGTAGCAGCCACTAGAAGTAGAGCCAACTATATAGGATGAATGAGTGGGTAAGGCAACCATCATCGGGTCCAGGCACCGTGAAAATTTGTATGGGGCAATGCTAGCCGATTAGAAATGCAAGGTGGGGAGCTAGGTGATCAATGATGCAGAATATGGGGAGGGTCATTTCTAGTGGGATGGGCCTACGGGTCAAGTAATGGGCATGGTATGCCTCTAGGCCTTCAAGTCATGTATTTCGAGTCATTCGGGCCATGTGACTTGGTCCTATGGGTCATTTACAGGTTCCCCTTCAACCCGTAAAATGGGGATTATCCATAATAAACTAAAAAAAGAAGGCCTTCGGGCCATTCAGGAAGAGACGTAGTCTTGATATCAATGGATCTCTTATTTCGATCAATACAAATGATGCAAGATAATAGAATGTGTGGATAATCTAAAGATAAGTAATACTCTAGAACATAATTGTTCAAAAATAGTATAAACTGAATGGATTTTGAGCGATCAATATCTATATCTAAGAAAGAGAAAATCTTTGAGGTATTTTCATTTTAATTAAATTAAATATTAATTTATTGGGAAATTTAATCTCTATTATTAATGGGATTAATTCATTTTTTTTATTAATAAATAATCCTGATACTTTTTAATATTCATCATGTTGTTGTGGTCAATTCTTTGGATTCAATGAAAACCCATCATTGGGTTTGAGTGAAATCATCTTATTCTATACTCAGAAACTTCACTTACAAACTATATTCAAAAGAATAATAATGTAGAATCATGTATGATAAGTTTTGTAAGTGTTTAAAAATCATTTAAAAATGTTCAAAATGAATCTTTATGAGATCTACCTCTTATTCTATTCTAATATTGTAATTTGGGAAATTCAAAGAATTATTATCGAGAGGCACCTAGGACATGTCATCAATGTGGGTGAGTGGATCTATTTCTTTTATTATATAAAAATTCTCCTCTTAAAAGAAGTAGGGTGTGCTCTACACTATCATGAGGTTCTCAGTTGTAGTATGATGCTTCAAACGTAATGGATACTCTCTCTCAAATACAAAGTGAATAGAGTCCGATGTGGGTTTATACCCTCCTGAAAAAACCCCATGTTTTTTGCATGCTATATGTCATTAAATACTATATGTAATACACCTCAAGAATCAAAATAATGACCTAAGTTGTTTCACATAATGGTGCATATTTCATAAGGTTCCGTGTCTCTTATATTTGATAAAATTCACTCATATTCTTTTATATCATCTAATGCGATTCATCTATTGAGATTACATGTAAAACTAATACATTATGTAGTGTATATCACTTTACATTGGGTATGATGAAAGAATAAGGGTTCAGGTTCCCCTATTATTATATTTTAAATCTAATAAAAAATTTATATAGGACATTCATTTAATTGATTTGGATATATTTAATCTTATTCATGGTATGTATTGAATTATCATTTCATTTCCAGTATCAATTATTATCATTGAAAGGCTGTGTTTTATTTGATAGGAATAATCAATCATCCCAAACTGAGTGGGATCCATGTTCAGGAGGAGTAGGGATTTTTTTAGGATATTGAGGTTATCACTTATAAATTATTGAATTTTATTTTAGATAAAATTACGGTAATACAAAAATTCTATCATTATACCATGGAAGATAAATACCCATAAGTATTTTCAAATAATTTATAGGGATTTACATGGGAGAATGATATGTAATTATAAATTAATAATATTTCTATGAATAAGTACTATATCATAATTTTTTTATGACGTATATCAAGTTGAGTTGATATAATTTAAAATCTGTATTAATGGTATCAAAAGAAAGGTTTCTATTAAACCGAGTGTGTCAAAACAAGTAACTTCAATTCTCTTTAAAAAGAATGTAGATGAAAACCTATAACTATATATTGATTTTAAGAATCATAACTAGGTGATTTATATGAATAAATATAATTTTCCATTTATTGGAGCCCATATTTACTAGATTGAAGGATCGTGGTGGTTTTTTTAGTAATTAACTAAAATTAATATATCACTTTTTGAGGGTGAAAGAAGCCAATATTCTAAAAATACATTCAAGTTTCAGATATGAGAATTATAAATATTTAGTGATTAAATTTGGGCTCACAAATGACCCATTGATTTTATGATGTTAATTAATCATATATTTTATTGATTAATAAAAATCTTCAATGTGCTGCTCATAGATGATATTCTAGTTTATTATAAAATAAATGAAGTCCATAGGGATTATATGGATATTGTATTTAGAATATTGAAACAATATCAGATGTATTACAATCCATCTAAATGATAATTTTGGATTTAAGGAGTAATTTTCCTACAACATTTTGTTTTAGATAAAGGAATTTAATTGGATACTAAGAGGGTTTAATTTTTGATGTCATGGGAGAGCCCAAATTTTTTTGAAATCAAATGTTTTTTCGGTTTTAAAAGATAAATCTAGAAAACATTTATTGACTTTTTGAATATAGATTAACCATAGATGACTTTTACATTGAAGGGAGTCAATTTTGAATGGAGTGAAAAATTTCATAAATAATTTTCTAAATTGAGGAAGCAGTTAACTTCAGTTCATGTATTGATTTATCCTAAACCTAGTTTGGGTTATATTATTTGTTATGATTCCCCAAGTATAGTTTTTGGTTGATTTCTTATGTAACATGATCATAATGTGATACATGTCTTATATTAGTTGATTCTATATGAAAATAATAATCCCATATGTTACCTCAAATTGGTTATTATGCTGTATAATTTAAAGCATGTATGCTTTTATTTATTAAAAATAAAAATTATTTTTTATTCAATTCAAAAAATTTCATTTGAAAATTATCATAGAAATATGGGGACCTTGGGAACAGTTGATGGATGTAGTAATTTTAATCCCACGATTTTGATATATTATATAACCCTAAAAACAATTCTATTGATTAACATTACAAGATATTTCAAGTGCATTTAATGAAATAATATGAGAATGAATATAAATTTATTGGAATTTTCATGTAATTTCAATTTTATTTTGACATGAAACAACCCAGTAAAACCCCACCTAGGACATTTTTGAGCCAATTGTTCCACCCCAAGACTACCTCTAACATGCTAGTTGAGAGAGACTAGAAACAAAAATGTATAATATACTTGAGAGGCCTTTGACTATATCAACAGAAAAATATATATGAAAAAATATGACATGAGATATATAATAACAACTATAAATATATATAAATAACTGAACTATATAACAAGTTAATCATGAGGCTTCCAAAAAACAACTCATATATAGATATAAAGAATGAAATAATAAAATATATATAGTTTCTGAAAAAAAAATTAAAAGATAAAATACAACTACTTTGGGAAAAATGATGGATTTATTAATATAAAATTATACCCATAACCACTGTAAACCATTATATTCCATTAATCATTAGGAAAATGATTTCCACTAGGACTATGTTTACCAATATCACCTCTAAACTGTGCATCGATAGCATAATGAAAATACATATTGCCACCAATTCTGTATCTGGGTGAGTATAAATATAACCCTTAGGATTCCACAAAGAAACAAAGTAAATATAAAACAAAAAACATCTCATAATTCTACAAGTAAATGAAATAAAGGATGATAAAACAACATTACTCTCTTTTCCTCAGTTCCATGATGGATCACACCTCAAAGAAACTAGATATATAATGAATACTGCAAACCCCCAATATCTATGAGTCAATAACCTATATATAAATCATATATCTAAGAAATACAAGTGTTTATTACATGTTAAAGGTCCCAAAAAACCCATAGAATGCCTCATCATAACTACTAAATCCTAAATCTTATATTCCAACTATTTGGAAAAAAAAATAAGGGACCCAAACGTCACCAAACATTGTTTTCTGACAGTGAGAGAGTTGACCTCTATATAGGGACCACACCTCATGAAGTGGAAAATAAGAATAGGGGAGTTACTAATGTAATGGATAAATAACCCACACTTTATCTCATGGGGGAGGCTTAGCTTCTTTAGATAAAGGAACCATGCCTCTTTATGTGGGGGGGGGGGGGACCGACACAGACTTTAGTTTGGGGTCTCATGCATTATTAGGGTTTAGGAAGTACTGACCCAATGCACGAATTACTTAATATTGAGGAATTTTACACTAGACCATCATGTTAGTACATAACATGTTACACGTATGGCAACCAATGCCTAGTTATCTGAATATCCCCAAGTGAGTACACGGACACATCTATTTTAAATATTAAGACTATTTAATTTCATAACATCAATAAAGCTACGGTCATACAACTTCACAAGATGAATTATAAATAGTATCAAATGGAAAAAAGGATAAAAACATCATTTTTAATATAGAATATAACTCATAATAAACTATTTACTTGTTTGATTATGAGACGATTTAATGAAAAAATAGAAAAAATAGAAAGAAACAATGTGTATATAATTTACTCTTCTAAATACTATATGTGAGCATCTTTAACAACCAATATTTATAATACGTTTGATATCATGATTTTAATAAAAATATATAAATAATATTATCCTATAAAATCAATAATCCATGCATCTTTTTAAAAATAGATACACAGTCTAACATCATTAAATAAAAAACAATATTATTTTTTTAAAAAACTCTATAATGTGCTCCTAGTTTCCATTGAACTCTTAATACTAGACAAGATAACCTTAGGAAATAAAAAAGGAAGGGGTATCCTATAGATCCTAGCATGGGAGTAATCAAATATTAACCTGATGATATCTAATACATGTGATTCATGAGTCATATCATGATAACATAGAGAGGTAAAAATCACAAACAATCACACAAATGCATTCTCTGAGAAAATGACATCATAAAATCATGGTATCATATAAATGACTTAACAACATGAAATAAGATATCATAAGAATAATATGAGTCTACCCCAAAGGACAACATAAAATTATTTTATTAGGAAAACCACATGTGCACCATATATAGTATCTCATGAGATTTTAACATTATCTAACGTATTTGATCTCTATATTGGTTAACCCTTCATAAGTCCGACTTTAAGCATGCTACATCAATAATATTATGTAATAAATATTTAATAATTTGAATCCAATGATTAAGTAATATATCACTCATTCTTGGGGTTCATAAATCAATGAATGATATTTATATCCCGCTAAATACCCTTAAATGAAAATTGGGTTTGTTATTCACAAAACAAGGGTATGGCCTGGAAAATCAAAGGATAAATTTGGGACTATAACAGGTTTACATAAATATTCATGGATGGTATTCACAATAGGGAAGTTTAATATATCATTGTTAAGGAATAATTAAGAACTAAAGGGATGATTATGAACAGAAAAAACTTATCCACTTAGAAATCAAAAATCTAATAACAAAAGAGGTTCTTGTATTTAAAAGTTGTGAGAACGAACCCTTACCTTTAGTGGTTTCTTCTTAAAAAATTAGGGAGATCATTAGAACCATAGAGATTATTTTGGAGGGATATAGAGAGGGAAAATGAGTTTAAATTTAGGCTACAAGGTTTCAGAGTGAAGGTTAATGATGGAATGGTTTGGAATATAATTCACAAGAGAATATATTGCTCATTAATTCCCCAACGTAGACCTTGGAAACCTAGTCAATAATAAATAAAAACCAAATTTAATTATCAGTTTGTTTACATTTTACATTCCAAGGAGGATTGGTTTTTAATATTTTATTATTTTAATATCCCAAATCCATAAAATAATTTCATTAATTATGTGTAAGTGAGTCGTGTTCATAAATATTTTTTAAAAAAAATCTTAAAATATCATTAAGGTTTTGGAAGGTTATTTTTTGTTGGAAAAATAATATTATCATAATAAATTAAATTATTTTAATAAAACCACTATTTATGGTTGATAAATTAATTTTTAGAATTTATTACATCACTTTTGTGAAACTAATATGTCTTAATAATTACAATATATTCATACCATTTTAATTTTATTCTGAAACATTTGACTGTCTCAAGAAAATTAATAGAATTTATCCACTGGATTGATTCAATGTAATGATTTCATAAATGAAATCTGTTTTATCAAAATAAATTGACAAATATTATAATGTAATTTTGTTAAAAAAAAGTCCAAAATTACTGTAAAATTGTAGTTTCTATGTAATAATGAACAATCTGATCCTGTAAAAATTACATAGGATTTTGAAAAAATTATATAATCATATATATTTCAATAATATTATTTTATATGACTTCTTCTTGAAAATAATTTTTATTTAAAATTCATTAATTTATATGAGAATTTTATTCTAATTGAAATTATATTTTTTTGAAAAATAAAATTATATTTCTTATGTACAAATATATATTTATTATTTTCATCTTATCTACATGTGTATTTAATTAAATAAAAAAATTGAAATTCAAATTTAAGAAACACATATTTAATTTAAAGAAATAAAATTACTAAATTATATTACTAATATCAAGAAACATAAAATCATATTTTGTGGGAATACTCCCTAAGTGTAGGGTTTATGATAGTTTTAGTTTCATGTGGTGGCTCATCAAACATTGATTTTCTGGTGATATCTACTAATGTAATGATTTCATATGGGTGGCTCCACTAAAATATCACTTATTGAAGCCCGTATGTAGATTATTCAAGTGAAAACCCAAGAGATGATACCTCCCTCCTAAGATCTGATAAATGATCTTAGAAATAAAGGACTATACTAGTTAAGACAATCATTTCGACCTTATTCCTCAATTAGTTAACTTCATGTCCCTTAATATATGTTGATTATAGTTTTCAAATTATAATAGAAACATTACCATTGGTAATACTTTTCAATTTTCATAATTCCAAATGGTAAAAATTCACAATTTTCATAATTCTCAATGGTCATAATGGGTAATGTTCATAACTCCTAGTAGTCCGAATACCTAATGTTTATAACAACCAATAGTATTAATGGTTTTATTATTTCTCTAAATACTTCCTTTTTTTTTATTCATCAATTACATCATATTATATCATGGTTAGATATTCTTAATTTTCAAAATGAAAATTATATTGTTTATTTGTTTCCTTTTTACTTTATTGTACATGAGTGCGATAATCCTAAAATATCGAGATGATCCAAAATTTTCTATTTTATTTATTTCATTTTTGATTAATTTCCCTCTATAATATTGTGCATTTATTGGGGAAATTTTTTGGCTAAATATAATGTTCCTAATTAACGAAATAATGTGTTATCATTCTATTTTATAATATATTACATTAAAAAATATGTCACAAACCTAAAATAAGGGATATTCTCTATCAGAATTTTTAGGTCATTACATTCTTCCCCAATTCAGAAATTTCACCCTAAATTTTTTATTTCATACTCTAAATTATATGTGGTTACTTTTGTTTCATTACTTCTTTTAGCTCGCATATTTCCTCATTAATATAATGGTTCGGTCATAGCACTTTAACTAGGAGAGTTTTCTTGTTTTATAAAATTTAATCCCTACAATCCATGATTTTCATCGGCTACCCCTAATATAAAATATCATTCTACAATGATAACAACAATGTATTTAGAACATATAATATAATTGGTATGTGATTATTCAAGGGAGATATGTGGAAAACATTATTTACTTGAGAAAGGTTGTGTTATAGTGCTATTTGATTGGCCACATATCTGATGTTATCAAGAATTTAAAAGGATTTGATGTATTTAAATCATAGAATTCACATCTCCCCAAAAATCATGATTTTATTCCCCAATAATATATGAAGTAAAACCTTTATCTAAACCCAAACTCTCGGTCTCATCAATTATTATTATCATAGTTTATCTATTGATTTTTTTCCTGATTTCATGTGATAATAAAATTTTTTATCCTTATCTGACATTTCATTGAAAAGATTAGTTCCTATAAGCTCCCATTCGTTAAATTACTCATATCATATAGAGTTATTATTCTCTTCCCATACAGAGCCTCATAAGGATCCCTTTGAATGATAAAATCAAAACTGTTGTTATATGAGAATTCGTAAAAGAGAATTTGATGATAAAAAATAGATGGAAATGTATTGAACTCAATCACAATATGTCCTTAAGAGTATTATGGTTATCTAAGAATATTCATCTTTATGATGGTGATTAGAAGTTCTAAATATTAGCTCTGTATCCAATTCCTACTAAAGAATTCTAAAAAACCTTATGGAAACCTTGAATCTCAATCAGATACAATAGAAAGTGGTATTACATGTAGCCTTACCATTTCCCATTTCTATTTCATAGTGAGTTTATAAATAGATAAACCATACATTATAGAATTGAAATGGGATGAATTTTATAGTGGTAGATTATTACCCAAATGACACTATGGACATTAGGATTCCAAAAATAAAATACATGGTAATGTTTACCAATTTCTAGATAGGTATGGGTAATGGTTTCATCATACCACTAGAATTATATAATTTATCTTTATCTTATTAGAAGATCAAGAACCATGATTCAAACTCCACAATATCTATCATAATATTGTCGCACCATAATTTTTGCATCAAATATCTATACATTTTATTGATCCATATATAGATAGGGAAGGATCATTTATGTGATCAATCCAAAATGTCTCTTATCACTTTTGGTTTTTTAATCTTATTATATTTCTAAACCTTATTATTCTATTTTAATCAAACTTGAACTCTAGAATATTTATTACCTTTCTTTATAATTATATATCACCTCACTGAGCCTGCTCTTCATCACATGGATAGATGATTGAAAAGTTCTTTTCTAATGGTAGGATGAAGTTCTTATTCCCATGTAAATTTATTACACATACACGAATAATGGATCCTTATCAATACTCATCATGGAAGGTTGTAAGATCATTTAAACATAGAGAATATACCACTTTATTTATCATCCAATGATTGTAATGAATTTGATAGTCAGAATTACTAATCATAACTAACAACCTATGTTAGAACGTTGTTGAACCCTCTGTGTGATAATTATTTTAATAATAACAAGTCATTACTGAATTCTATTATAAGTAAATTTATTCAATTATTAAATCTATTCTAAATGTGTATATATATAATTAATCATGTCTACATACGTTTATCTATAATTATTTATGGTTTAATATTGTCCTGGATGAATTTTGGATTAAACAGACAATTTTTGAGAATTTTATGTTTTTAACTCTTCATTAGTTATATTCTTGAGTCACCGATTGAAAACGATCACACCTAATGCAACGGTCGCACCGATGACAACAATCTCACCAATGACAATTGTCGCACTGACGCCAACAGTCGCACCGATGACAATGGTTCCACCATTGACAATTGTCGCACCAACGACAACGGTCGCCCTGATGGCAACGGTCGCTCGATGACAATAGTTGCACCAATGACAATGGTCGCACCAATGACATTGATCACACCAAAGATAAAACTATCTCTCCAATGCTGATCAAATTACCTAATGAAGTTGATGCAGATCAAATGAACTACCGAAGCTGATGCTGATCAGATGACCTACCGAAGCCAATGCAAATTCAGAATGTCCTACTGATCTCATGACTCCCCAATAGTCATGAAAACTATTTAAATTTTTATTAACTCTTATTTAATTCAAACGGTGGTATTTTCTAAATTTAATGCACCTGCTGTTAACGAATGTCGGTTGTTGGATGTCAGGGAACTGTACCTCATACCTATAAAAAATTAATCATTCCTTTTACCAGATCTCATGGAATAAAAAGGAAGATCTATCTAAAGTAAAGTAGAATGAGTATAAGACACAAAATTTATAGACAGAGACACACAAGCAGGAGCATACATGTGTGTGTGTGTGTGTGGAGGCCCACGAAAGGCAAGAAGCACTTGTAGAACACCTGTGAAAATGGGAGAGAGCTTCAAGAAGACCATTCACCTGGAACAAACACTAAAGCCTAGTTGATGTGCCTTAATGAACATCATATGCACAAGTCTGAATAACTGTAGCTGAGAAGAACAATGATACTTTGTTTTGATTCATCCTCACCATAAAGGACTGGAATAGCATCTGCAACTTCAAAACGAGTCCAGAGTCCATCTTCAATCACTCAGAGCATTCTAAACTCATTGTCAATTTACCTCATCTATTTTTTACCTTTGATTTAATTTTTGAGTAGTGTGTGTGCGTATGTATGTTTAGACACACTCTGACTACTGGGATGAATTGGAGGATACTAAATCCACACATCGAAACTATTACACCTTACAGTATCCCACTGTGCATTGTGGAAGAGGAAAAGTGTGACCTGGAAAGCATGGGTGCGGTTGTTGTTGCTTTCCCACGTAGAACTGTAGTAGAGGTCTGAAGTCCTAGAAAGTCTGAGTACTGTAGTTAAACCTGATCCAATGTTTGGATCAAAGTATTATATAAAATTTTGAGAGGACTGAGTCTCACCTTGAGTCTGGACCTCATGTCTTACAACCGTTGTACTTTTTACCTTTGTTAAAACTATTTTGAACATTCTTCTGATATGTACATTAAATATAAATATATTTTAAAGTTACTATTATAGTTAACCTAGCAAGTGTTTGTATTTATTGTAAACTAGTAGGTTAGTTTCAAAAGCTAATCTAATCTTCAGATTAGATTAACTGAGAACAAAACAATCTGTTGAGAACCTAAATGAACCTTTACTGTAATAAAAAATTACTATAGTTTATCTTGTTATTTAAATTGGGGGATTTAGATATAAATCTTTTAAACAGAAATTTTTAATTGTAATTGAATTCACCCCCCTCTTAGGTATCAACTCC
Source organism: Viscum album (assembly GCA_963277665.1). Lineage (NCBI taxonomy): Eukaryota > Viridiplantae > Streptophyta > Magnoliopsida > Santalales > Viscaceae > Viscum > Viscum album. Next base: position 2,059,355,243 of record OY728126.1, on the reverse strand, counting down.
AACCAACATTTGGTATCATAGGATTGTTTAGTTGAATGTTTTTCAAAACACTCTGTTTATGAAAGTGTTTTTAACAGTGATTTTAGGTATATCTTAAAAATATCTAAATTACTATTAGTTATAAATATTATCTCTTTAAATATATTTTCAAAAATATAATTATGGATAATAGACTAGAGGGTTCACTGACCAACATGCCACCTTTATTTTATGGTCTTAATTATTCCCAATGGAAAATAAAAATGAAAATTCATTTAGAAAGTATGGGATTTGACATTTGGACTGCTATAGTGACTCAGTATAAGATTCCAGAAACAAAAAGAACAACTTGGGATGAACCTACTAAAGATAATTACAATAATTATTGTAATGTAATGAATGATATGTATCGTGCTTTAGGAGATGATGAATTGAATCGAATATGTACTTGTTAGACTGCTTATGAAATCTGGGATACATTGGCTGTTTTCCATTAGGGAACAACTAATGTTAAGGAAATGAGACTAAAAACATACCCTATTAAGTATTATAATTTTAAAATGAATCATGATGAACCTATTTTTGACATGTATTTCAGGTTCAATGAAATTTTTAATACAATGAACTTACTGGGAAAAGTGGTTCTAGTGAAGGATCAGATTATGATAATACATAAATGCTTGCTAGAATGATGGAGAGGCACATCAGTTTCAATTAGAGAATCATGTGACATTAGTGCTTTTCCAGTCATGGAACTCAATGGTATGTTAATGATGAATGAGGATGAACTGAAAGTAAATAAGGAAGAAGATGATGAACCGAGGAAGAAGTCTGTAGCTTTCAGGACTTCTACTTCAAAAATTTAAGAAAAGGGAAAATTCAAGGTGAAACTGATAGATCAAGCTGTGAATAAATTTCATCAGACATCGATGCAGAGATGGCTCAGATAGCAAGATGATTTAATAAATTTTATAGGAAAAAGATGTTTTTAAGAAAATCACACTATAGGGGAAAATATGAAAACAAAGGTCACTAGAAGATAGATTAGAAAAGTACTGATAAAAGTGATGAAATAGTCTGCTATGAATGAAAATGGAAAGGATGTGTCCATGTTAACAGTCCAAAATTAAATTTCATGAAGAAATATGACTATAAGGACAACAAATACAGGAAAGCTATTAAATCTACCTAGAGTGCATCAGAATAAATTTCAAGCGATTCTGATTCTACTCAGGATGAAAATTATAAAAAAGCTAATATGTGTTTCATGAAAAACACATCTGAGGTATCATTGGATACTCTTGTTTTGAACTATTATATTTCTGGAGATAATTCGGATTCTGATAACATGTCTATAGAATATTTATTTTAATATTAAAATATGCTAGAGGATACTTTCAATGTGCTGAAAGATATGTATAAATCCATAAAGAGGCATCATTCATTAACTAGCTCTGTTATATCTGAACTAGAAATAGAAAAAGAAATGAATTATCAATTACTCAAAGAGAATAATGAACTTATATTTTCAAATGATCAACTCAAGAATGATCTAGCAAAATTTACTAATTGAAATGACATACTTACACAAATGATAGGGAAATAGGTGGCATCAAAGTATACTATAGGTATAGGTTATCAACCTGGACAAAGACATATTACAAAAATTAAATTTATTCATTAATCTGGATAGAATGCTACGGGTTCTTGTTCTGAAAATTCCTATGCCTGAAATAGCTATTCAGATGGTTATAGATCAAAAATGTTTATCTATCAAAATCTCTTTTTTCTGTTAAAATATAAGATCCATTAGTCAAATATGGGTACCTATTGTTTTGTGTGCTAACCTGTCTGGACCCAAGAACCTCTGGGTACCAAAATAATATTCTATCTAAAATTGTTTTGTAGGAAACATTATTGAAAATTTCATGTAGGAAGACATGGTATTTGGATAGTGGATGTTCAAGACACATGATAGGAGACTTTTCATGCTTAAAAAGCTTAATCAAGGTTGATAGAGGATATGTCACCTTTGGTGATAACTCTAATGGGAAAATCATCAGCCTAGGCCAGATTGGTAACATTGATTCAATTGTAATTTCTAATGTTCTACTTGTAGATGGGTTAATATGTAACTTGCAAGTATTTCTCAGCTATGTGATGATGGTTTTAATGTTAAATTTGGAAATTAATGTTGTTATATTTTTAATTCTAAAAATGTTTAATTATTTTCGACCTTATGAAATGAAAATGTATATTCTATAAATTTGAATTCTTTAGATAAGCAGAACATTACTTTTTTAAAATCTTTTCATAAAGAATCATTGCTCTGGAAAAGAAGATTAAGACACTGCAATATGCATTCACATAGAAAACTGACTAGGAAGAACTTAATTTAAGACCTACCCAAACATGAATACCCAGCTGATAATGTTTGTAATCCCTATAAAAAGGTAAAGCAGCATAAACATTTGTTTAAATCAATGAAAAAAATTTCAACATATCATCCTCTTGAGATGGTTCACATGGACTTGTTTGGACCTTCAAGAGTTTCTAGTTTAAATTGGAAGCACTATGTTTATGTTTTAGTAGATGACTTTTCTAGATACAATTGGGTATAATTTTTAGCTCAAAAATGTGAAGCTTTCTCTTAATTTGTTAAAAAATCCATGTCTTTAGACAACCTTAGTTGACTTAATATTAAAACTTTGAGAAGTGATCATGGTCGTGAGTTTGAAAATCACGAGTTTGAATCTTAATCCTTACATAATGGCTGTAATCACAACTTTTCTGCCCCTAGGACACCTCAATAAAACTGTGTAGTAGAAAGAAGAAATAGAACCCTTAAAGAAAGTGAAAGATCTTTGCTAAATGAAAATGATTTACCAATTCACTTTTGAGTTGAAGCAGTTAATACAGATTGATACATTATTAATAGAGTCCTGATTAGACTGATACTTAAAAATACCCCTTATGAACATTTTTACAATAAGAATCCTTAGGTGAAATACATTAGAGTTTTTGGTTGAAAAGTATTTATCCATAATACATAATATAATATTGACATATTTTCATCAAAAAGTGATGAAGGATCCTTCCTAGGATACTCAGTATCAAGTAAAGCCTATAGAGTATTCAATAAGAGAACCAAATGTGTGGAAGAATTTGTACACATCAAATTTGATGAAACTGTTCCATGTGAACCTAAGACCCATATTGAAAATCATGAAGCATATATGTCCATTCTAAACCTTAATGAAAAAAATAGTGAACCCATTGTTAAGACAACCAGTTCTGGAAATGTTCCAGAATCAGCTTCTGGTGAACCCGAACCAGTAAATGAACCTGAAATCTCTAGCTTTATATTTTCTAGGACAACTAAGACCCTCAAAAACCATCCATTAGATGTTGTAATAGGATATTTATATAGAGAGACACAAACAAGAGCTTCTTTGAGAAATCAGATTGAACATCAAGTTGTTCTTTCACAACTATGACATAAAAATATCAATGATGCTATCAATGATGAATTTTGGTTAATGGATATGCAAGAAGAGTTAAATCATTTTGAAAGAAAAAAAGTTTGGGAATTAGTAGAAATACCTAAGGACACATTGACCATAAGTACTAAATGGGTTTTTAGAAATATGGTTCATGAATCTAGAAACATCATTAGAAACAAAACTAGGTTAGTTGCATAAGGTTACAATCAAATATAAGGAATAGACTATGAAGAAACCTTTTCACATGTAGCTAGATTAGAAGCAATTAGGATATTAATTGCATATGAATCCCTTCTAAATTTCATGTCATATCAAATGGATGTCAAATGTATATTTCTAAATGCTTTTATAATTGAAGATGTTTTTGTTAAACAACCACCTATAATTACAAACCCTCATTTTGAAAATCATGTTTATAAACATTATAAAGATTTATATGATTTAAAACGGGCTCCAATATCTTGGTATGATAGGCTTAAAATTTTCCCATTTCTAATGGTTTTACTAATGGAATTCCAGATCCCATGCTTTTTATTACAATAATTTCTAAAAATATTTTGATTGTACAAATATAAATAGATGATATTATATTTGGATCTTCTAAAAATTATTTATATAGTGATTTTTAAAACATTTTTAAAAATGAATTTGAAATGTGATTAATGGGTGAACTCACGTATTTTATTGGTTTTCAAATTTTTCAAAAGAAATATTGTATTATTTTAAATCAATGTAAATATACAAAGTATATTTTAAAATGATTCAGTTTATATAGTAATATGGTAAGTGATACACCTATGAGTACCACCTGTATATATGATGATGATGAAAATAGGAAACTAGTTGATCAAACCAATTATAGATGTATGATTGGAATCTTACTTTACCTTACTGCTCGTCGACCATATATCATGTTTAGTGTATGCATGTGTGAAAGAATTCAGTCTAATCCTATAGAATCTCATTTACATGTTGTAAAATGGATTTTCAAATAACTTGAACATACTACCAGTTTTGGTTTGTTTTATCCAAAAGTAAAATCCTTTTACTTAATGTGTTTTTCAGATTGCTGAATTTGCTGGTTGCATGTTGTATAGGAAGAGCACATTTGGAACATTTCATATTTTAGGAAAGTACCTGGTATCATGGTGAAGTAAGAATCAGAACTTTGTTGCATTCTCTACTGTTGAAGCAGAATACATTGCTGCTGGTAGTTGTTGTGCGCATATTTTGTGGATGAAACACACTCTATTAGATAATGGATATCAATTTAGACATGTGTCTATAAATTGTAATAACACTAGTGCAATAACATCTCTATGAATCCCGTGACTCACTCTAGGGCTAAGCACATTGATGTCAGACATCACTTTTTGAGAGATCATTATCAAAATGGTGATATTTCTCTATAGTTTATTAACTCAGAACATCAATTGGTTGATATTATCACCAAGCCCTTATGCTCTAAAAGGATATATTATATTAAACAATAGTTAGGAATGATCGATATGTGTAACCGATCAGTAATATAGATTAGTGAAACTGATCAGTGAAATCGATATGTGAAACCGTTCAGTGAAATCAATCTGTGAAACCGATCAGTGAAACCGATCAGTGAAACCGATCAGTGAATACGATTAGTGAATCTGATCAGTGAATCTGATCGGTGAAACCGATCATTGGTACCGTTAGAGTTATACAGTATATGAAACTATTAGCATTAGTCAAAATGACATTGTTTTACTTTATCAACATTATATTTAATATTGTCACCCTAAATGATAAAATTAATGATGTGCAGCTATTTCATTTCCTGAGAACTGTTGACCTTCCTTCTCCCGCCGAACATCACCTTTTCTGAATCCCAATCCATTGATCCTTTTGAACCATCTGAACCTCTCAAACCCCTGAAACGTCCAAATGGAAAATAAAAAGCGATAAGACAAGGAAAATAAATGTTCCTCTCCTGTGAAATGCACTCGAGGAGAATCAAGAAGCACAACTCAAAAGACTGTGAACCTTTAACTGAAGACTCGGGTGGTCACCACAGAAATGGAAGTTTTTTTTGAATGGGGGTTATCTAGTAAGTCTGCACTTTTGAAAGTATGGGAGACACACGGATGGAATGACTGGTTTTGTAATAATAACCGAGTATTCTACACAAATATAGTGCATGATTTTTATTTTAATATAAGTATTTATTTATATGGAGCGGAAGAAATAAGAATATCATCAGTATTCAAATGGAAAAAGATAAAGTTTTCATCAAATCAATGGGATGAGTGTTTGTGGGTACCTCACAAAGGTAGATATGAGGATTACACTGGTAATATTCCCCCTACCATAGAATATTTTTCATAAGAGTATGCTCCGGAGATGTTTACTGGCAAATCTGAATCCATAAGAATAGCAGCTATTGAGCTGGATAGAGAAAGTTGAATCTTTTTTAAGTTTATTCAGCACCAAATCTGTCCCAGAAATGGTAATTTTTCTTATTTGTAGTATCAAAATGTTTTTTTGTTGTTATTATTACTCAATGATGAGAATATAAACTTCTAGAGATATATTACTATTCATATTGATATGATGGAAATGCCATCAGAGAAAGCTATAACTTTGTTATATTCTAAGAAAGTCTCTGCTATGTTAAAATCTTTGGGTTCTGTTGATGTTGGAGATGAGTGTATATCATCTATTAGTAGTTTTTTATTATCAAGTATATCTTCATAAGAATGAAAATTAATTGGAATCCATGGATGAGGAGATGGGTTGCTGATGAAGATAGGTTGTATGAATCCTTCAATCCAAGAGACCACTCTAAGAGACCAAAGGGGATAAGAGATCCCAGTTTAAAACATAATGAGGAAGTTGTCTATTCTAATGAAGAAGAATAAATATATGATCCTAAGGACACTGGAGAGTCCAGTAATAAAGAGATATGGGAAGCTAAATCTAATGATGATGTCGATACTGAGAAGGAACCTGAGTCACCACCTAATGACAAGAGTGATCCAGATACAGTATGTCCTGTGAAAAGAATGGAAATTGGACCAGAAAGTACACCTCTTAAGTTACCTGAGTCATAACCCCTTCTAGGGGATTTTGAAGAAGCTGACACTGAAGTATCAAATTATGAACAGTATTAATCCAGTAGGATAGACAATACCAATGAGACTTTAGTAAACAATAATTATAATGGTAATGGTGACTATGATGATGATGATGAAGAAAATTATCAACCAGGGGATGGTCACAATGTGATCCAAGCTGATCCACAACCTCAATTAGATGAGAAAGATTCATTTCCTAAGTATATTGATGGGGAAGACTCTCATAAAAATTCTCGTAAATCTAATTTAATAAAGTCTAAGTATACCTCTCTTAAAGATGCATGGGAAGAACACCCTGGTTTTGCGGTTCTAGGTTTTCATTATTCATAAGAAGAGGAAGAAGGATTGAATATTTAAAGGGTAAGCCATCAAGTTAAGACTAGACCAGTTGTTGAGAATGTTAATGTTACAGCAGAAAGACCTGGTCTTTTAGTTTTTTGATCTGATTTTGACCAACTTTATGATGATTTGCTCCATGAAGTTAGCGAGACAATGAAAGAGGAATTATCTAATGCTCCTACTCCTACTCCTGTGAACCTATATAAGGATTATATGGAAGATATAGTTCAAATAGTGGTAAATATTGTTTAGACAGACCTGTGCAATACTGGTGAAATGATCGGTAGACACATTTCTTCTCTGAATCATGCTCTCAAGAAATTGAGCAGTGACCTAGTATCCTTGTCAGAAGAATTCAAATCTACCATCACTGGTATGATGGATGTTTTGTGAAACATTATATAACAACTGAAGAAATATGATTTATGAAAATTGAAGGATGATATAACTCAGATTGTTACTCAGGCTAGCACCTCTAATGTTACCAAGATCAGTGGATATGAGATTAATGCCATAAATTATTTTATAAAAGAAGACTTAGCATCACTTGGAATGATTATGTACATGGATTCTTTGAAAAATAAGAAATAAAATAGTGACCAAATTTACAAGATGGTGATGCTGTATTCAGCTAATGCTACAAAATCTCAGAAAGAGATCAAAGAAAATGTGGATCATTGTTTTTCTAAAATTTATACCAAGCATGAGTTAAACCATTAGTTTAAAGTCCTGGATGAGAATTTCAGGCTCCCTCCAGTCACTTAAGCTTTTAAGGCTCAAGTCCATCAATTGAAGGATTTTACTCCCACTATAGAGAGTTTCGTTCAGAAGAATGATTATTTTGAGAAGGCCATGAAATATGGGGGTGATTTGATTCAAGATTTTATCAATATGCTCAAACAATATCTTCATGTGAATGAAAAGGCAATTTTTCATCCTACTACTGAGCCTCTTAGTCTATCCAATGTTTCCCTAGGTTAGATATCAGTCTCTTAAGCTCTATCAAGTATTCAGCCAGTCATTCAGCAGCCACATTCAAGTGGATCTTCTGGCCAACATCAAGTAACCTTAGAAGCAAGTGTGCTTCTAGCGAGAGTTGTCTTACCTCCTCTCTCCATCTGTCCAGATCAATCATCAACCAATCCCCCTTCTGGACCATCCATTCCTCCATCTACTAAAGGGAATACATTATTTCTCCCCAAAAAGTAGTTATGCTATCAATTTTTTGATAGTGTGTCTTTCTCTTGTACCTTTGTCAGACGTTATTTCAATGGACCCTTTTTTTCTCTCTCTCTGCTTTCTCTTTTTGGTAATCCAAAATGGGGAGAAAAGTATATATATATATATATCTAAGGGGGAGAATAGTATATATAGGTATAAGCTTTATCTAAAGGGGAGAACACTATATATAAGCTCTAAATTAGCTTTGAGCTCTAATGTCCGGATATTAATTTTATAAGATCCTATAGGCAAGTAGCTCTATTTTATTCTTTGATCTAATGTCATGGTCTGATTGCATGCTTACCTTTAGACATATATTCTTTTTTATATAGATGTAGAATACTGAATATTATATCATATTCCTTCTTCATTTATGGCCTAGTATTGTGATTATCAAAAAGGGGGAGATCATTGAACCCTCTATGTGATAATTATTTTAATAATCACAAATCATTATTGTTTTCTATTATACATCAATTTAGTCATATATTCAATCAATTATAAATGTTTTTATATGTGTTTAATCATGTCTACATATGTTTATCTATGATTATTTATGGTTTAATATTGACCTGCAAGTATTCTGGATTAAATTGAAACTTTGTGGGAATTTAATGTTTTTGACTCACTATTAGTTATATTCTTGAGTCACCGATGAAAATGGTCACACCAATGGCAACGATCGCACCGATGATAACGGTCTCACTAATGAAAACGATCGTACCGATGACAATGGTCGCACCAATGACAGCAGTCACAATAATGACAACGGTCGCACCGATTAAAACAGTCGCACCGAGGAAAATGGTTACACCGATGACAATGGTCGCACCAATGACAATGATCACACCAAAGATTGAACTATCTCACTGATGCTGATAAAATGACCTACCGAAGTAGATACTGACCAAATGACCTACCGAAGCCGATGCAAATTCATAATGACCTACTGATCTCATGACTCACTGATAGTCATGAAAACTGTTTGAATTTTTATTAACTCTTATTTAATTCCAACGGTCATATTTTCTAAATTTAATGCACCTATTATTAATTAATGTTGATTGTTGGATGTCAGGGAACCATACCTCATACCTGTCAAAAATTAATCATTCATTTTAACAGATCTCAAGGAATAAAAAGAAAGATATATTTGTAGTAAAATAGGATGTGTAAAAGAAATAAAATATACAGACAAAGACACACAATTAGGAGCGTACGTGTGTGTGTGGAGGCCCACGAAACACAATAAGCACTTGAAGAACACCTGTGAAAATGAGAGAGAGCTTCAAGAAGACCATTCACCTAGAAAAAACACTGAAGCCGAGTTGCTGTCACTTTTTGAACATCATATTCATAAGTCTGAATAACTGAAGTTGAGAAGAACAACGATACTTTGTTTTGTGTCATCCTCACCATAAAGGACTCTAATACTATCTGAAACATAAAAATGATTCCAGAGGCCATCTGAAATCAATCAGAGCATTCTAAACTCATTATCAATTTATCTTCTCTATAGTTTACCTTTGATTAAATTTTTGAGCAGTGTGTGTGTCTGTCTATTTGGACACACACTGACTCCTGGGCTGAACTGGAGGATACTAAATCCTCACATCAAACATGTTACACCTTATTGTATCCCATTGTTCTTTTTGGAAGATATAAAGTGTGACATGGACATCCTGAGTGTGGTTGTTGTTGCTTTCCCACGTAGAAATGTGGTAGAGGTCTGAAGACCTAGACAGTCTGAGTACTGTTGTTAACCCTGATCCAGGATGTGGATCAATGTTTTATATGAACTGTTTGGGAGGACTAAGTCGCAGCTTGAGACTAAACCTCTTGTTTCACAACTGTTGTTCTTTTTACCTTTGTTAAAACTATTTTGAACATTATTCTTATAGGTTCATTAAATATATATCTATTTTAATGTTTCTTTGATAGCTAAACTAGAATGTGTTTGTATTTACTATAAACTAGTAGGTCAGTTTCAAAATCTAATCGTATATTTAGATTAGATTAACTGAGAACTAATCATTCTTTTGAGAACCTAACTGAACCTTTACTGTATTGTAAATTCCCCAGAGTTTATCTTGTTATTTAAATTGGTGGATTTTGATATAAATATTTTAAATCAAAATTTTTAATTGGAACTCAATTCACCCCCCACTTGAGTATCCACAATGAAAAAAAACATGACTACATAATTGTGTTTGTATATGTATATATGATACTCTTATGGTTTTTATAAATTTGAAACTTCAACCCATATAGGTAATGTATCTAAATAATTAATATGAAGGAAACTAAATCTAACTCTATGGCATCCATGATCCAAATATTATGAGTGCTATGGACTTTAACTTTATCACTTTTCATGATCATACAACCCACTCCCTTCCTAGATGCATAGAAAAAGATAAAAAAATCACTCTCCACTTATTCGTAGTATGAGTACAGGTGCAGTGGTAAGACTTTTCATTAAATCAATAATCTATTTTCTCATTCATATTTATATAAAAACTATACTCCATTTATATTTTTCTTGGTTAGTGAGTTTAGAGATCATGAAATGTTTCTTTAAAATTAATGATATTATCCATTTAATTTGAGGAATCTATAGATCTCCATAATATATATTGGGTTGGGTTGTTCATCAATCACATTTATTTATGAATTATTTTTAGATACAAAAAATATTTTGATTACATGACCTAAAAAGGTTTAATTTTTAATAAAAAATCCCTCTTAATATAAATTTAATATAATTTACACTTTATAATTTCTTTGAATAATATTGAAATGATCCATATATCCTTATTTATATTAGAGTATATAAGAATATAATTTATAAACATCACCATAAATATTTCAATATAATCCCAAAGAACCAATTAATTAATTTTTTGAATATTTTTGGATTATTTAGATCCATAATATAATAAAAATGAACTCATATTCTCTATACCTTTTATGAAAATCAGTCATGGGAATAGCCAAGTTATTCACCTTTTTTTGGTAATACCCTGGCTGAAGATCAGACATAGAGAAGTACTATAATCCATATCGCTGATCAAAAAATTCATCAATTTATGGAAAGGGATATTTTTTATTATGATCTTATATAGTTTATAATAATGAATACATATACACATAGACCCATAACTCTACATAACAAAAGTGACTAGTGCACCCCATAGTAAAGAAAATGGATGCATAAAGACCTTATCTGGATTATGTTATAGTTTCTTATATATTTATTATATTTTAATAATTTCTATTATATATGTAATATTGGAAAAAAATAAGGTCCATGTATAAGTTCAACTGAGAAATCAAACGCTCTAATAATAGGAAGACAAGGAAACACTTTGGAGAATACATTTCCATATTCCCTTATAATGGGAATGACATCAATAGTGATGCTCACCTTTGTCTACATAATTTCAGATAGATATCATTACTCATAAGCAAATAATAATTATAATTGATAAGAAGTTTCCAATTGAGATTCTTCCTCATCCTTACACAAATATAGAGTTAAGGAATTATTTGGGGTATGTAATGTGATTTCCTTATCCCCACAACTATTGTTGGATTTATATAATGATATCAAAAACATTCCCATTATAACATTAAATTAAATTTGAGGGGTAATAAAAAAGTTTTCTAGGAGATTTAACCCACAAATATTGACTAGATATGAGTTATATACATTAGATGTAATAATTTACCTATTTCTTGTTTTCTCTGATTACTCAACCTCCACATTTTGAGGTGTTGTTTAAATATTTATAACATAATTACATGTTATGAATGAATGAATAAAACTAGAATAAATATTTTGTTCATTATTATTTAATTAAAAACTACGGTATCAATAAAAATATTTTTTCAGGATCCACCTTAGCATTTGTGATATCATAAGTTCATCCCGTCTCACTTGGCCTTCGTGGATTTTTTCGTCAGTTATCTTTGAAATACCCATTATTTGGGAAGTTTATTAAATAATTTCAACATTCAATTTTGTTATAATATTTGAAAATAGGTTGAGGATTCATTGGAATAATATTTTATTTTTCCACATCAAAAGGATTTTTCTTCAACCTTCACTATTCATTGTCTTGATGATCCTAATTTCCAAACATTAATTATTTATTGATTCCCTTGAAATAATTTTTATTATCCTTCTTAGAAAACATTTTATATTAGGTTTTTAGAGTCTCTTTCTTCAATAAATATAATATTATGATCCTATAATGTCAAATATTTCCATCCTCTACTTATCTCCAGTTCCACCTTACAACTAAGAATCTCCAATATATATTTACTCATTAAGGACAAAGTGGAAAATTTTCTCATATTTATCATAGTATTGAATTTATAAATCTATATTTATACGTAGATTTAGTATACTAATTGACTAGAAATAATTAATTTCAAGGTTGATTTCAAATATAGAGGCTTATCTTCAAATCCTTATGATGTTTTCATTATAGGATCCAATAAATTAATCCTAACATTTTAGGACTTTGAGTAATTCTCTATTAATGTAATGATGGGGAGTGTGATGAAACTATTTATTTAAAAATATCTTCATTAATTCATCATATTCTAAGGATTCCATGTCTTCATTGGGATTTTTATTCTTGATCATTTTCTACAACTGATCATCTTCTCCCTTGTGGTTATGAATAGTTTGTATAACAATCTTTTTAATATACTTTTTTGGAATATAGAATATATCCTCAAACAATTTAATGAATTTTTATATAATCTGGGGATATTATGACCCATTAAATTTTAGAGGCCATTATGATATACATGACTCAAATGGGGGGTGCAACTACTTAAGAAATGGATCTCATTCGATGTGATTCATTTTATTTCCGAAGACATGAGTTAGTTTTGCGATTAATTACATGAATTTCATAACACAACTACCATAATACTAGTAATTTTATTTGGTAAATCATCAAATTTCCCTAACATATTTTTTTGAAATGATTCCTCATTTTTCCCACTTTTTTATTAAATAATGTAATGTATAGGATGTGGATATGTGATTTGAAAATAATTTAAAAATGGAAAACTATTTTTGAAAGACACAATTGTATATATTCCATAACATATGAATATCTACATTTCAGTATTAGGACCACACAATATGTAGTGACTGAAGATCAAATAAATGCTCAACCAACCTTTTATATGGTAATAACCCCTAGTACATTTGTGCCACAATATTATCCATTTGATAATAACCAGTTAGATTTGTAATTTTTTATATTCCAAATAATCTATACAATCAAAAAATATATGTATTTTTTCTTATATTTAGACCTATCCCTATAGATTTTTATATTATTTCCCAATCATAATCACAAAAATTAGACCGTACTTTGAGACGAACTATTATATCCATTGTTTATAATACATTTTGTTTCATGATATTTATCATAAAAATAAATGTAATAAAATATTATAAAATTGAGTGGCATATTGTAATTTTGAAATATCATAAATAAAATATTAACTTAAAATAAAATAAAACATCATTATTTAAAACACTATAATGTGACCCTTGTTTCATTTCAACTCCTAATACTATAGAAAATAACCATGAGACATACCAAGGGGGTGGATGAGCTATAAAACCTAGTAATTGAGTGATCCTATCACGACCAGTCCTCGGGGCCCGTGCTGTGACTACAACAAGCCCGCCTTCCTTAGGCCAAGGGCTGGCGACTAGCACCAAGGCGTAATTATTGTTAAAAAGGGAAGGCATTGCCTTTGTAATGTAAACAAACACCATAGAGCAAGCAAGCAGTAGAAGTAAACACTAAGTAAAAACTGGGTACAACATTAAGTGCGGAAAAGTAAGTGGGCCAGCATACAAACCCAAAATGAAAGTAAAGTACAACTGGAAAAGGAAAACATCAACTGAAAAGTAGAGCCGCAGCGTCGAGCCGTCCACTGGATGTCCCAACTGAAGGGTGAGTACAGATAGCCTCCACAGCTCCTTGGGTCCAGCCGTCTGCTACGAGAACGTCCCGTCCAGTGGTCCACCTCCAAGTACAGTCATGCTCTGCAAGCCTCAACCACGATCAGCTCTGTCTGCCGTCTGCAACCAACACAACGTAGTGGGGGCATAGCCCGTGCAGGGGTGAGTATAATCTACTCAGTAGGGACCTCGAGACCCCCGAAGGTCTCCTAGAATCCAAAAAGGAAAATAAAGGAAGGATACAATCACGAAGTAACATTCTACACTGCTTAGGTATATTCCCATACATATACATAAGTCACCAATCCTGATTCGGCTCCAATATCCAAGCCCAAGTACAACCCAGTCCACACAGGAAAGAAAAAAGTAAATCCACACAGGATAGCACAACACAATCCACATAGGAAAGAGAAACAGGATTCAGCTCACACATGTAAACTTCTTTGTAAGACGATAGAGTAGATCATATATATCCACTGATTCATCTAATCCATCGGACCCACAATGGATCGATAGGTACTAACACAGGCAATGACCCAAAAAGGATCTGACACACATAGGATCGATAGGTAACTAACCCCCGCAATGACCCACAAAGAATCGATAGGTAACTAACCCCCGGAATGACACACAAAGGATCTGAACCACACATGATTGATAGGTAACTAACCCCCGCAATGACCCACAAAGCATCTGACCCACACAGGATCGATAGGTAACTAACCCCCACAAAGACCCACAAAGGATCAGACCGACACAGGATCTGTAGACACTGGCCCACACAAGACCGCTGAGCACTGACCCACAGAGGATCGGACCCACACAGGATATATAGCACTGATCTACGTAGGTTTGCTGAGTGTTGTAGTCGTCGCTGTCAAGTCCACTGAGGATCTCTGTACAGTCGTCGTCGTAGTCACAGTCGCAGCCAGCTCTAGAGTTCCCGCACACAAAAAACTTGTTCGGGAGGGTCCGCTCCACGAGCCGAGAAGATGATACATCGACATACAAATAGTCCGGAGTTGATGTATCTGAAAGTTCTGTATCGCCAACAGGAACTCAATGTCACAGACGACGTGTCAATCGGACGCCCGGTCTGAGAGTTATTGGCTTTTTTATCCTAGGGGCCCAGTTGGTTTCTAAGACAAAACCAACCCGAATGTACTCCACCTACGTGCAAACCTATGGTGGATTAAGCCAAAAGATCTTTCTCACATAGAGGAATCTATCAAAGTCAACGGCACGTCAATCGGACGTCCGGAGCTTATGTTATGAGTGTTTCCGCTCCAAGGGCCTGGTTGGTTTCGTGTACGAACCAACCTAGCCGAATGAAAAGTATTCTTAAACCTTGAGTGTGATATACCGAAACAACCGTCTCGATCCAAGGATTGCATCTCAACTGACAGTGCATCGATCGGAGGCCTGTAGCTCATGTTATGGGCGGCAGACCGAAAATGGTTCGGTAATAGGGGGTTCGGGCCCGGTCAGACCCGACCCGATACCCCCAGGGTCGGCCCGAACCGGGTCGACCCGAACCGGGTCCGGGTCCATCCTGCTTGGGTGTGGCCCGGCCCGGCTGGCCCTGCCCAGCCCGGCCTGGTCGCGGCCCAGCCTGGCAGTCCAGTTCGGCGGACTGGCCAGGGCAGCCGCCCGGCGCGCAGCGTGCTGGCGCGCCGCCAGTGGTTCAGCTGAACGGCCGAACCGTTTCGGGGCGGGGGGCGTTGCCCCCGCGTGGGGTAAACCGAAACCCCTTTAATGGGGCCGCTCAGCTGGCCGACAGGGGGTTACGACCCCCGGCGCTCTCCTCAAACCGATCGGTCGGGCTGGCTGGCCGGCCGCCACCATCACATGACCGACAGGGGCCGGTCCACTCACTTCGACGCCGGCGGTTCGGAACCGGCCACCGGTTCCCCTACTCCGCCGCGGCCCGGAACTGGCCGCCGGTTCCCCTGCTCCGCTGCATCCCACAACCGGTTGCGACCTTCGTCAATCCGGCGCGGCGCGATGGCGCTGCGCCCCTCCGCCGCGGCCCCGGTCCTGCGGCGGTGCATCTGAGGTCCTTTGGCGCAGCGCGATGGTGCCACGTCCTTTGTTCATCTTCTACGGCGCGGTGCGGTGGTGTCACATTTCTCCGCTCCCCCTTTTACAATTTCCACGTTGTACTTCAGCACAATGTTGCCTTGTTCACCGCATCAAAAATCCACAACCAAAAAGGGGAGGAGTGTCGGCTGTGTTCGTGCCATCCGACCTCCTCCCATTAATGCGATAACAGGAGGTTCAATTGAAAGGGGAAAATGACGGAAGAAAATCATAAAATAGAAACGCATAAAACCCCTACCTCAACGCTGTCGTCGAATGAGCGTTCGTCGCGGAATTAACCATCACCGAAGAAGAGGTTTGTCGCGGAAGAAGAGGATCGTCGCGGAAGAAGAGGTTCGTTGTTGGCACTAGGTGATCTCCGAGGAAGGCGTCTCTTTCCGTTAGAGGTTGGCGTTCTTCGTTGGCGGTAGAGCGTTCTTCGCGTTCTTCGTCAAAGAACGGAGAATCCTCTCTTTGTTCTCCCAAAGGGTAAACACAACACAAACCCCAAACAATAATAAAATAAGTCCTTTTCTTATTTTATTATCAATATAAGAATTTGAAAATCAAAAGATATGAAACGAACAATTAATTCGAAGAATTAATTGTAACAAATTAATTTCCCAATTTAATGGGGTGTTTCTTAACCAAAAAAATGCACGGTTGACTTTCATTAAAAAGGGTGTTTTCGGGTGCGTTACTTAGGAGGGAAGAAAAGGTGGGGCTCGTGCGGGACCCACCTCACAAATATCCTACCAAGAGGGTAGGATATTTTGGGTTCCACCCTATCCGCTTAACTTGGCTTATGTGGCATTAAGTGAAATAAAATAAAGTTATCATCCCACTTTATTTTATTTCTTAACTTAAACCCAAAAATTAAAAACCACACCCAAGGAAACGAAACTCCGAAAAAGGCGTTTCTAAGAAAATACCGGCGATGCGATTCCATCAGTGCCCACAGAATTCGATTCCGAGCACCGGTTCAAATGTTATAAAACCCCGCTCGTTTGTTCATTGAACGTACCCGAGCTAAACTTCGGAAAATGATTCCGGGCACACCAGGCCTCAGAATCAGGTTCCATCAGAAACTACGTTCTTGTAAAATTCTCAAGAATATTAAGAAAAACATTTCCTTGAATTTTACGGGTCTTTACAAATCCAATAATTAAATGATGACAAAATATACAAATAATTAAAGAGGAATATAATGATTATGTAAATAGGTAAGAATCAATCATACTCAAATAGAGACATGACAAGAGAAAAATATATAATAAAATCATTATATCGTATGAATATAATAGTAATATAAAATGTGAATTTAGAAGAATATGTCTCAGATATCCACCAAGACATCATTACATATTGTTCTTGGGAAAACTAACTATTCAACATACATGGTATCTCATGAGATGTAAACATTAAGCAATGCATTTGATCACTATCTTGGAAAACCTTTCATATGTCCACCTTTATAAGTCCCACATCGATCATATACAATAATAACATATTCACTCATTTCAAACCCATTATTAAAGAATGTGGATTTTCTATATAGAAGTACCCAATCAATAAAGGATACATATAACTAGGTAAATACACTTGAATAAAAATATGATAGGGGATTCACAATTCAAGTGTATGATTGTAAAATCAAAGGAAAATTTTGATAGCTTTATGGGTGTATATAAAAGATCATGTAAATCATTAATGAGATAGAAGGGCAGAGTTTTATTAATATGGAATCATTTCAATATTAATGGATGATGAAGAAAACATTAATTCATAACCACTTTGAAATAGAAAATTAATTTTACAATGGAAGTACTTTTATTGATATGTGGCGTGAGAGAACCCTTACCTTTAGAGTTATCTTCATTATGATTTTTATGATACCCATAGAACCATAGAAGCTCTTTGAGAGGGTTATAGGGATGTAAAATGAGATTTAATTTAGGATTCAATGATTTTGAGAAATGATTAATGGGGTAATGGGTGGTTATTTAATGAAAAAGATAAGAGATTGTTTATAAATTTCCAAATATAGGCCTTGGACGCCTAGGTAATAATAAATAGAAAACCATTGGACATCCAATTTTTAACCTATGATATTTTACTATGAATAGAGGTATAACTATTTTATTAATCCAATTTCAAAACTGTAAAAAATAATTACATTCATTATTTTTAAGTCAGTCATGTTCATAAATAATTACTTATAAAATCCTAAAGTATACATTAGGTTTTCAATGGTTATTTATATGTTTATGAAAATACGATTATCACATTAAAATACCTTACATTAACAAAAAACGAAATTTTTATTAAAAAAACATTTATATCATATTTTAAAACGCATTTATTTTATGATGATGTCATACTACTAACTATATTTTCATATTGTATTTAAATTTTCCTAAAAAATTAAACTATCTCAAAAAATTATGTAAAATTTACCATTATATAATTTTGATATAGTTATTAAAAAATAATATTTATTTTAGGAAAACAATTTTTTAAATATTATATTTATAATATTTTAATAAAAATCCTTATTTAGTGAAAAAATAATAATTTTAATGAATTAATCAAAATTTTGACCCTTATTAAAATCACATCGGATATTATAAAATAATATAATATTTTATATCTAATTGAATTGTATTTTATAATAATATTTCATGAAATTAAATTTTATTTAAAATTAATAAATTTATCAAAAAATATAATTTCAATTAAATTTTTTTTTTAATAAAATTATTTTTTCTTTTTTCCGAAAATATATTTATCATATTCATCTTGTATTAATTTTGATTTTCTTAATTGAAAATTAATGAAAATGAGGTTTAAAAAAATCTATTTCATTTCAAAAAATAAAATTACATCTTTATAATACCAATGTCTCAATACATTACCCCAAATTTCACCAACATGCTCCCTAAGGGTAAGGAGTGTTATTGTAGTACTTTCAAGGGGTCACTCAGTAAACATTGATCTAGTGATTATCTCTACTAACACGAACCATTAACATGGGAGGTTCCAATTTATCATCACATATTTAAGATTTTCATCATCTTGGTCAAGTGAGAACCTCTTTAACATTACCTCCCTTAAAACCTATGATTAATGAGATTCATAAGGAATGTTAATACATGTTGAAGCCAATATTTCACTCTTATACAATAATTATCTATCTAAATTACCCTTAATACGTAGTGTATGTAATGGTCCCATCATAACAGCAACAAAACCAATAATCATAATTATGAACAGTTATAATTCTAAATGGTCATATTGGCTTTATAATTCCTATAAATACTTATTATTTTATTCATTCATTTATAAATTCAATTTCCATAAAGGTTCAGTATTCTTTATTTTCATAATGAATGATACATTACGACCATTTTTTTATAGTGCTGGTCTAGAGTTAGATAATTATAGGATATTGAGATGATAATTTTTTTTATTCTTATCATTATATTTTCACCTTTTCCATTTTCATTATAATAGTTTGAATTTTACTGGGTTTAATTTTTGTGTAAAATAATTCTTATTAGTTTATAAAATAAAGTTTTTTCAATTTGTTTTATATTATAATAAATTTCTAAATATGTTCCACATATACATATAGAAGGTAAATTCTATATATATATATATATTGGTTGTTAAGGCCTCAGTATGTGATTAGGCATGTAATATTATTATTATGCCATGTGGGGAAATAAACTCATGTGTCTCTAAATGATAATAGACATATAGAGCTTACAAAGAACTTTGGTGTGTACCAATAATAAGTGAAATTAGGTGGTCTCAAACAACATAGAATGTACTGATATCTATGAGGAAAGTGGTTCATGAGGGATTCCATAGGAATATACAATAACCCCATTCACATCATATTGATCAAATTACAATGTATAGAAAAATAAATGTGACGTATTCCAATCATTGTGGTTGGGAGTGTACTATACTACACTCCAGGTCATGTGACTCATTATACAATTTGTTTGGTGTGGTATTACACCTTATGTGATGCATATATTCATAGATAAAACCCAAAATAATAATAAAAATCAGAAACATGGAATATAATTGAGAGATACAAGAATTGAGATACATTATACAATACATAAATCATTTCTGTCATATACGTATTGGAAAAAATTTTATTTACAAGATAATAAACCATGTGATTTTTAAATTAATTAGGAAACCCTACTGTCCTGGAAGAACCCGGTATATGATGTCTATTTTGATGACTACACATTGTGTGACTAGAAATTAAAGAATCAAAATCCTCCACAATATTCAATTTTATCTCAAATAAACATTATTTCCACCACTGTTATAATTTGATTCCTTACCATCCATGCTTGAATGTTATTACCTTACCTCTGATGTTAATCACTACCATGAAAATCATATTCGTCGCCACTCTTAGGAACCTTGGTCACCACCCCAGTTTCCATAAATGATTATCCATATATTCTAACTAAAAATCCATTGTTGAGTGGGTAGTGGTCTATTTTATCTCCCCTATAATATAATGGTGATTTTATACTATCTTCTTCCATTCCCAATCATCACCATTTACACCTCATTTTTAACTACCTCATCATCAGAAAAATAAATTTTAAAACTTATTTCTTATGTGAACGCTATTTGAAAACATTACCCATGACAATAAGGAAGAACATAAGGGAAATTATAAATGAATGATAATACTTCCAATATACACAAATTTATCAAGAGGGATAAAATTAATAACTAATGTGATGATATTAATTCCAATGAGTATGGTGAATATTTAAATAAAATAAATCATAATAAAGATCTCAAATTGATGAGTATTACAATTAGAAAATGAAATTAGTAGATTTACCATGGGTATGTTAAAATCAAACGAATTATTTAATAACCATCACAAATGATGAATGATATAACATTTTAAATTAAGAATCCCAACCTCATTGGTGATAATTTCAAAGCTCAAATTTTCACCAATGATCCACAAATTTGTTTTTGTCCACCAAGATCCAATCCTTCTCCCCAAGGAACAATATTCAATACTCTATATACCATATAAATAATCATTTCCCAAGGTAATGGATAAAACTATATGAATTAGTTTAATAATAATTATATCCTTTATAAATTTTAACTATGTATTTTTAATTGAAACCCAAAATGGTACCAATATGGGGACCGAAATTCAAGTATTATAAATTCATCTCTTGTAAATATCCCCTTAAACTAGAGGCAAAAACAATGTTAGAATTTTACTCCAAAATACCTTTTAGGAGATACTAATATATGAATATGTGGGATAAATATTTATTTTTAATATAAATATTCAATATTATTAAAAAATATATACTATCTCATAATTCCAACAAAACACAGTCTGAGGGTAAGAAATATTTCAAAAAATCTATAAAATCATCAAAAACAATTAAAGAAATTTTATAGGGTAAAATTACCATTTTATCTTTTTAGAGGTAATGGAACTTCAAAAATAACAAATTATTAACATAAAAAACATAGAAAACCCCAATTCACTACATCATCCCCCTTATTAAAAATTTCCTTCCCTAAAAAGGAGATAACTAGAGATTTTATATCAAAATGATCATATATGAATTCTTGTGTAGGGATCACCAATTTTTTCTCATTTCAAAAATACCATCGGTGGTCTAAATTCTATGTGGACCTAAAATATAACCAATTCATGGAAAAATATTTCATTATAAAACCTTCATTCAAAAACTTTCCTCCAAAATATATAATATATTCAAAAGAACATTTGTATAAGGATTGACTGAACTGACTGGAAATTCAATTTTTATTATTAAAATCACTTTTTCATTAATTGAGAACCAAAATGAAAAACAAACCGAGGATGTTCCAAAGGGAATACATCATTTCAAACACTAGCTAGACCAACCCAATCAAACATGAATAACAAGACAGCATGCCCATGGGGATCCACCATTGTAGACACAAGTCAGAGAAAACCCAAAACAAAAAAAAAAGCACCCCAACCACTCTACCTTCACCCAATCCAACGAAATGATCCAAAAAATTGTGCGGTCTATCATAGCCAACCAATATGTGGTCAAGCGTGAAGGACCGCAAAAAATTGAATAGGAAACAAGAAAAAAGATGGATATCATCCCACAATATAGACGAATAGGTAATTGTGAATCGATTTGGCGAGGATAAGAGTACCACTGACACTGAGCATTCCTGCGATGTCCATCTGCATCCACGTACATGATCAGGTTATCGATGACAACCTTGACAAAATTTAGTTCCAACAAAACCAAACTAGTCACACTACAATAAGCCCACAAAAAACCACCAATGGCTGTGAAACATCATCAAATCTGGGACAAATGGATACTTTGAGCAGAAACCCCTGAATTTGATGTTGATCAATATCAAAACCAGTCTCCCTTATCTATGAAGCATTGGGACATCCAGGAGACAAGGAAGAAGTAGCAGTGACAAAAAACCTAGTCTTAAAGACGAGAACACATATGAAATGACCAAATATGTGAAATATAACTTCTATGGGGT
Organism: Viscum album; assembly: GCA_963277665.1. NCBI lineage: Eukaryota > Viridiplantae > Streptophyta > Magnoliopsida > Santalales > Viscaceae > Viscum > Viscum album. Next base: position 2,059,332,429 of record OY728126.1, on the reverse strand, counting down.
GACACTGCGAACTCACTGGGGGAGTCAATTACACCATTGCAAGTAAGGGAATGTTGTGTGGTCACTTCCTCCAGGCGTCGATGCCAACAGCCTCATGATGATGGGATTTGGGAGGGAATATAGAGTAATGGGTCATCTGAGTCACGTAAGAGGAAATTCTGATGAGGATTGAAGTGGAGGAGAGGCGGGACAAGGGTAGATACCCTAGGTCAAGAAGAAGTGACGTCGACTGGACCTGTGGACAATGAGGCAGGAGACTGCATCGTGTGAGGAGGTAGCAAGACAGAGGTGGGATGAGAGCCAAGGAGAGGGAGGTAAAAACTCTATGGAGAGGGTGGAACAAACCCTAGCTAAGAAGGAGCCCTCGAGTGGCTATATCCAATTCCCCAGTGGGACAAGTATTGATTTGAAAAGAATCCTCACCAAAATATAAAACACATATTCAAATAATCTCAGTAATATACTTTAATAAAGAACACTGAAACAATAGGATTTCAAAACTCATTGAATGAAGTATAAACTATGACCCATTAAAATTAACACAAATGTGGTTATTTGATAAGATTATCTCATTTGGGGTCATTATAATCCCTTCCTTTAAAGAGTGACCAATAAATTAACACTGATTATTCTTTAACCCACACCATACCCTACTATTGGTGAATCAAGTAATAATACCTCACTAACCCTCATAATATCAAATAGTATGAATTATTTGAGGTAAGCCTCTACTCTTTATCACTACCTAATAAGGAACACATAACAATGTCACAAACACTATGTATAATGACATCAGTTTTCCCAAAACCTAATCTTTTTCTATCACCGGTGGTAACCCCACAGCTGTACAATAGACTCCAAAAATGATTCCATCCACTAATAATCAAAAGAAAGATTTATTTACATTTAACTTTGTGAAACGAACATTGTAACATGTCATAAAAAATAGTTCCAACATTATTAATCTTCCAAGAATCTGACCCTTAGGTTTCCTATGACCCATTCTTGTACAATATGGTGTACAAAACCATAATCTATTTATATGAACCTAATTTTATATCATCATAAAACTGAATAAAACCTTATATAACTTAAATGATCAAAAATTTCGACCTATAGTTTAAAAATTTCACCAAATAGAAAGAGTCACTACAAAATGAACAAAAAATCTGCCTCTGATCCGCACCACCAAGGTCCCTTACCCAACAGGGTGACCACAATTCAATATCACCCATTATAATCATTGATATGAGATTCATGTGTATTCCACTATCAAACCATGAATGTGTAAAATGTAATCCCCAAGATTATAAATAATATACTTTGTATCCTAAAAAATTGGTCATTAAAACCCCCACATTTGTGGTTAGATACTCAAATAAATTATTAAACATGAATTGTATGTTAAGGGAATCGGCTATAATTTTTATTATAGGATACTCTAATCAAATAAGAATACATGGAATCAAAATTTTGGTAGGATAAATGCTATAACACCATCGAAAATTACATTTCTAAAAAATGATGAATATTTTAAATCAAAAATTAAAATCTATAAATATCACTATATATATGGTTCTCTTGAAGAAATCTAAGAATAACCATCAAATTGTTTCTGGTAAATATTTAATAAGAGTTTAATAAATTAAAATCACCATAACCTATATGTGGGTCTTGATAACAGAATAGGGAATGTTATTCTTACCAATGATTTCATTATTTTTTCTATATTTTTTAGATATTTGTTAATGATAGTCTAGGAATTCCATCAATACTAGACAATAGATTATGTTAATCAGGCATGATTTATACATCAATGAAAAAAATTCCTCCCATACACTAGTAGAATAGGTCACACTAATTCCCACCAAACATTATTTTAATTTTTTTCCTAAAATAAAAATATTTCCTTAGACAAGTTAGGATAAACCATAATCATTAAAATATATCAGTGCAGAAATGTGATGAAACTGATTAAAAAATGATCTATCAAAAATCTAAAGTCTGAAAATATATTTATAAAAAAATTTATTTGTTCCTCCACTTGAACTGGAAAATATCAATCTATATCAACCACAACACCACAAAATAATATTACCTAAATATGGGCAATCAACTAACAATATATATGTGTTGGCCTTACCATTCAACTTAACATTCCCACTCAATACATATGTTGGACATTGATACATCTACTTAACTGTACATAACCGCTTCACAACTATGTGTCATCGAACACAAATAAAGGATTTTATCTCATGGTCTCATCTAAACAAGACGAAATCAAAAAAATGTTATGTCACAATTGAAAATAATATCACCTTATTAAGTGATGTGATAATTGTATTTTCACCACCAACATGAGTATCTATCTAAAGATGTCAATCCAGCTGATCCACTAAAATCTCTATCGCATTAACAATAATAGAGGAAAAAATGAATGGCCCAAACATGTATCAATGGGTTTGGGTGTCAATGATGAGATAAAAATTATTACTTGATCCCTAATATATTTCATGTAATCAAATAAAATCATACAAAATTCCTTATAAAGACCACTTGGATATGTGGATGGTGATGGTTCAAATCATCTCTCATCTCTAAATAATCTTACACCCCCATATCCTCTACCCAAACAACCTCCTGGAAGGCCACCAACCCCATAAAACGAAGCTTAATAATATCAAAAATATATTTAATTTTTAAATCTATCAATAAAATAACATTGGATATCTTCATGAAAATTTTAATATAACCTGAAAGAAATGAACATCTTTAGGAAAAGACTCTCTAGTATGAACAATCAACTAATGACTCCAACATATATGGGGGATAAATAAAATCTTAACTCCATATTCGATATCATTTTGAGGCATATATTGGGCTTATAAGATAATAATAAACCACCACAAATCATGGAAAAGGATCACCAAATCCATATATCAGAAACCATACATTGTCACAGTAATACTAGAGTGGTTCTAGTATCATTAAAACTCAAAACATCATCATAGTAACTATATATAACTCTACCTAAAAAAATTCAAACTTAAACTATAGAAGATACCATTTGAAGTTTGAGTAAATTTAAACTAATGTATGCCTATATATTGAGGAGAACTTTATAAAAGAACCACCATATTTTATGCAGGTGTCTAATCTATATGAGAAATGAAATTATAATACTCAAACCTATACATTAATACTTTTGGATCTAGATCACCTGAAAATTCTATGAGGCCTCTCCCACTAGGATGCATACAATTCATTAAATAAATAATTAGTTATATATATCTCCATGTGAAAAACCATCCACTAAATAAAATAGTCTTCACTAGATAAATATAGTGAAGGGTCCACTCTCTACACACTAGAAAAGCGTACTTTTCAATATGGTCCTTGAATCAAAAACAAATCTCTCAATTGATAATTGGAAAGAAGATAAATAATTATCATGATATTTTCACAATCCTCCTATAATGGTTGGATAATAGTGGGTAACATCATTTATTTGATAGGATGAACCCATAATCCCTATAGTATAACTGGGTGAGATAACATGTGATGTAAATTAAAACCATAAATGAACACTATTGGATGCATGTTTCCTATTAATTTAATCATTTTAGTGGTTCCTCAGGGTTTCAATTCAATCAAAACATTATCATAGCCTTGTTAAATGGATACATGAGCTACTTCATGGACACTGGGTTCTATAGTTTGAAAATTAATCAAAAACACATTAACCTAATTTCTATAAATTACACAAATAAATCCATACAAGAATGATAGGTATAAATTATTTTTCTAGGATTGATCCAATATGATTCCACTCTAGAAATACTTGATCCACTATGACCCCAATTGATCCAAATGAAAGCGGATTCTACCACCCAAATCCCACATTCATTAGGACCTGTGTTTTCAACAAGAATCAATAAAGATTGACATACATAAGGGGAATTATTCAATGTCAACCTAAAATAGATAAGAAAATCCAAAAAAATTATATACCCAACAATAACTAGAATTATATATAAATAACTGAATTTTATAGTATTATATTCATGATAAATCAATAAATAGGTACAATACCACATAGGTGAACATCATAAGGGGAAAAAATAAAAGATAATGCCTATAAGTATAATAAACATGACAAGGGAAAATTTTCACTCACCATAAAGGCTTATGGATCAATCTCTAACTATATCTTTCAACACCATGAGACATTATATTCCACAAATAATAAACACATTTAGCTCCACATTCATTATAATCACCTATAAATTCTGAACCAACTACACATACCTAACATGTGGGGGAAAACCCTATGTTAGTGTGAGTATAAAAATACCTAGTAGTATTACTTAAAAACACAAACTAAATTTGAATTAAAATTCATCTCTTAAATAGAGTAATTATCTATAAATTATATGAGATCATGAAATCTACGAATAATAATGGAACCTCAGTCTCCTCAACTCTGACCACGAAGGATCATACCTCAACAGAAACCAGTGATATATAAAACACTAGAAGATGTATAAATATAGGATATGATAGATTAGTATTAATAAATATTTATCTAGAAGCTATAAGTCCCAAGTTTGTTTTAGGGCCCACGAGACCCATATTATAACTTGGTATAATTACCAAGAACTCAAGAATCTACGCAACCTCCTTATTCAAAGTGGGTGAACTACACCTTATAAAGAAATTAAATTTGATCAAGGGACTACATACCCTAATAAGAAAACTAGACTTATTCTAGGGAAATATTTGATAAAGGGGTTCTGATTCCAAAGGATTAAAAAGATGCACCACATAAATTAAGAGATTTTTGACTTCTATATATATAATATTTTTACACTATAATATAGGGGAATACTAACAAAAACTATAGTATAAGGGGATTACAACTTATTGGGATTAATAATTTATCAACCGCATTTATTTGTTGCACAATATAGAGGATCTATTCCCAAATTAATAGGAGAGTACTAATTCTATAGCACATTTGTGTAATTCACACCCTTTTATCATAATATTAGTAGGAATGTACTTGATCTTATACTACCTTGAATAAATTAAATAAAACACATCATTGCATCTTATAAGCTAAAATCCAAGAACATTCTAAGACGTAGTGTAAATAGACTCTATGTTACACCATAATTTTAAATTTACTTATCCTTTTATGACACTTGGGTGTGAAGAAATAGAAAATATTTGAGGTTTCAAAGTATATGACTTATAATATTCTAGTAATATAGCTTGATCATTGTTCAGTGGTCAAACATATATTATCATCACTAGTTTATTTATTTTTAAACTACACTATGTGTCCTTAGATGGTACAAAACATATGGAACTAGTGATTTACTCAAGCATGTGACATCAGTTTCATAAGTCTTTTAAACTCAAATAACTTAGTATATCACAATGTCCATAGAATATCTTTCTCTAGATGGATTATTTATTCTTCTAAATCGGAAAATTATCAATTATTTAGTTTTAACATGGTATTTACTACCAATTTAATTCCATGTAAACTAAATAGTTTTTCTTATCACCTTTTCTACCATACATCGGGCTATTTAACTTGTCACACACAATGTCTGGTGTGATACTATACATAGGGGTGTTTAATTACCTAGATAAAAACCATATAATCTAATCATAAAATTGGAAATAATGTGTTCTGTATGGTCAAATGTCATGTGATAGTTAATATTATTTGTAAACCTTATCCATTGGCTGAGGATGGGACATGACATGTTCTATTTGGTAAAATGTTCTGGGATATTTTACTCGTTGTAGAAACCATAGTTCAATAAAAAAACCCAACACATGAATTTTTTTAAACCATATACTATTTTATTAGATATCACATATCCAAAATTATATGTTTTTTATGATTTGGGACCCGCCTCTTGTGGCTATTTTCACCCCTCTAGATTCCATCCCTACAAAACTAGGCCACCACCCGAGTTCCGTCTAGGGTATTTCCACCACTATTGAAAAATAATCCACTATTAATAAATCCATGCTCTATCACACCCCCACATTCCAACCCCAATAATTCTCCCTAGTCCACTACTATTCCCCATCAAAACCTGGACCTTTATTCATTCAAACCACCATATCAAGTACCATTTATCACAATTTTGTTGAATGTGATAGAAATATATGATCACTTGACCTTGTGAATGAGATAAATTTAGGGTAAAGAATAAAGTTCATGAAATTTTAATGATCCACATAAATGGATCACGAGGTTTGAAATTAATGAACAATGTGGAGAAAGTAATTATAATGACCAGTAAAAATATTTCACTCAAATAAATCACTAATGAGCATTTATATTTAATAGTAGTTAATATAAAGAAATAATATTGATATATTTACCCTGATGAATTCATAAGTTAACCAATAATTTTGAGACTATTTCATTTTTATAACAAAGAAAAAATTTAAAAGAATAATCCCTACCTAATTGGAAACGTTTTTAAATCATCATTATTTACAGGTGATCAATTATTGTAATTGTTCTCTATGAGAAATTATAATGTTCCCCATGAATTGATCTCTAAAACCCCATAACCCTTACAGAATATTTTTATCCATGGTGGTGTATAAACGTAGATGGAAAAGTTAAATACAATTTTTTGTCATGAAGAAATTGTTGTTTTTAATTAAATACTGAAACCTAGAGTGATCCTTGGATCAAACCCCGAATAAAAAATACATTTCTTATGAATAACCACTAAACCTATATATATCTATTATGTTGTAATTTTAAATCGATATTCTAGATGATAGTTATATATATTATTTTATAAAAGATAAATATTTCTTTAGTAAATAAATAATAATTATTCTTGAAATGTAAATTAGCATGTAACTCAAAAAAAATTGTTAAAAGGTAAAGACCATGCCTTGGAATAAAAAAAAATTAATTTCATGTCATATTATTGGTTGAATTTATTATTTTATCCCACAAGTTGACCCAAGACATCATTACCCAAAATGACTAAATTTTTAATGAAATAAAAATCAAGGGTGTTTTGAATTTGAAGAATGGTGATAATATAATTATTATGTATAATTTTTAATGCAAACATTATTTGATTTAATTTATTCAACATGAGATTATATCAAATCTAAATGTTAAAATATTGTATGAATTATAAATAGTTTTGAGATCGATAGTGGATATTATTTGTTACTTCATTGAAAACATTATTTCATGAATATTTTAATGTTTATTAATTCATTCTAGACAAGGTGATGAAATATATCCATAATTATAGTTTGATTATTCAACCTACATATACTGATATTTATAACAATATTATATATTTTTATTTATTTCCTTGTATGATCCATGTGATTGAAAATTTTGTGGTTTGTTTTCTCATTTGTCCTTATGTGAGAGTAAAACATCAAATGATCTGTAGTTTATTACAACCCCCTATAATTCCTACATTTATGTTGAATGATAAAATAAAGTAATGAACAAAAAATTATCTAATTTTTAGATAACTATGTATAATAAAGTAAACATAGTCTCCTCCACTGAGATCCATGATGAATTATACCACACAAGAAACCATGGATACCTTGAATACTAGATGAAATATAATGTATGGAGTCAACATACAATTTTTAATGCATAGTTAATAGGTAAAAAAGTGTTACTAACATGTAAGATGAACACAATTCTCAAATTATAATTCTTTATAACTACACAAACTCAAGAATATAATCAACCTTCCTAGAAACATATTGGTTGTCCCATATATTACCAAAGAATTATTTTCCACCAAGGGAGTAATGACCCATATGAAATGCCTACACCTCGTTGGGGGTGATATTCAATAGATAATTTTTTAACTAAATTATAAGAATAACCAAAACCCATTAATTTGTGAGAAATTTGGAATAATAAATTATTATATAGATATATGATCTACACCCTTTTACTTCGGGGAGTACCAAATCAAAAAATAGTATGGGGGACTATTTCTTATTGGGATCAAGGAAATACCTACCACATGGTTGAATTACCTAATATGTAGGACCCATGACTTGAGACCACAAGGGGGTACCAGATCCATGATTTCTATGGGGCTCCCAATGCTTTCCTCATAATATCATCAAGCGAATACATGATCCCCATATAATATGAATGTAATTACAAAACCTTTTCACAATATCCATAAATCTAAGATCAATAAAATATATAGGATACATTGTGAATAGTATCTAATGACTCAAATAATATTATTTTTATGTTATATGCAAAAAATCAATAAAAGTATACTATTTACTTGTTATTTTTTACACCCGGGTGAGAATAATAGGGAAATGTTAACAATTACAGTGTATACAGAACATACTCTTCTTGAAATAGAGTGTGAGCCTTAGTCATTGTTCAGGTGTATAATGTTAAAAAAATTTCATGTGGGGTTAACAAACACTGTGTGTCCTTAATGTGTACATAGTATATAGAATCATGAGTCACTCAATGTTGTCCCACTAATATTCTGAGTCATGTGGTCCCAAAAAAACAATATACCTAATTTTCCACAAAATGTTTATTTTATGATTGATGATTTGGGAATTTACTTCATCCAATTTTTTTTATACTTATAACATGGAGTTTACTTCCAACTACATGCAAGGTATTTCGAACAGGGTTTCTGGGCATGTTATCTACCATAAAACAGTTTATATAATTGGATATACATTGTGTGTGGTTTTATATTATGCCATGTGTTATGTTTAATGCCCTATAAAAACCCTAGTTGATAATAAAATGGGTTTAGATTATGTGTGTTGGAGAGTCACGTGTTGTGTGATTTATAATACAAAAAAACATTAAAATTTGTTTGAGGATGGGACATGATATGATCTCTGTAGTAACATTCCATGTGATATTAATCTCACAACATAAACCCTAGATCTATATAAAATTTTCATACCAGACTTTTTTTTCTAAAATAAGTTTCTTTTGATCAGAAATCCCACATCCATAATAAAATGTAGTCTAGGATTTTTACCTCAACTCCAGTGGTTATTTTCACTGATCTAATTTTTTCCTCAACCATTTTTGACAAGATAAACCACCACAATTGTTCCTATCATGACGCTACTACCTATATCAATATCTAAGGCACTATCTTGTAGGATGAGATCTATCAAACCACCCTTGGGTCACACATGTAATTATCTCCTCCCCAATTCTATGCTCTTCCAGCACCGTCCTTGTTATTTTCAACATTCACCTCACTATTGTAACAACCATTTAACATTTTTTTGGGAAATTTAATGTATAACCTTATATTTTTGATCATGAAATTGAGGAATAATAAGTGAGAAGTATGGATGACTATAAATAATTTAACTCAATAATCATGATTGTGAATATTAAAAATGAATGTTTAAAAAGGAATACTATTGAGCAATATTATTATTTCATGCAAATAAATAATTTATGAATATATTAAAGGAATTTATATTAATAACACCAAATGAAATTAATATATTTACTAAAGATATTTCATAATCCAACCACAAATTTTAGAACCATCTAAAATGATGAATGGTGAAAAAAATTCAAAGGAAGAAGCACTACATCATTGGGAAAATGATGAATCTTCACAATATACCCATGTTCCATGAATGACATCATTTCTTGTGAGATATAACCAATATACCAAAGGAATGAGCACTAATAATCCATCTCCCTAATCAACCATGGTGGGGGGAAAACCAATATGGGGAACATGAAAAAAATGTTTTATACAAAAATGTTATTATTAGTTAAAGACACAAAACAAGCCCAACCCATGGCCCCAAACATAAAAACAAAAATATATTTTTAAAAATAACCCCTAAACATAGATATAACAATGACATTTGAATATCCATACGAGCATTTATTTAAGAGATATCATTATTCAAGTACACTGGTTAAATATTATTTATTCTTAAAAACTCATATAGATCATAATTTCACCGTAACATAGTTTGTCGTCATTCACCATGTTTGGAAATCAACAAAACCATCAAAACATATGAATTCATCTTATAGGGTAAATTTACTGTTATACCCTATTTTATGTACCTCACAACTTTTTTCTCAAAAAAGGAGCAATGTATCAACCAAACTAAAACTAGGGGATTCATTTATATGAAAGAAGATGATAATTTAGTGTTTATATATAATGTTAAAGGAAACACTTCTTAAATTGAATGGATTAAATATGAGAAGATAATATATTCTGAATGACAGTTGATTGGGAGGATTCTAAATAATTGGGAGACGAATATAAGATGGTATTTATCTCAATATATATATTTTTATTTTAGGAAGAGGATTATGGTTCTTCATTCCATAAGGAAAAAGTTAATGGAATATAATTATCATTCAAGATAGGTTATTCAACTTATAGATAACATTATGTATTATAGTATAATATATATGTTTTAATGACCTTGTAGGAGCCATATAATTGATAAATCATTGTTTCACTTAATCACTTATTAATATGTTTTGTCCTATATTCAATAGACCACTGCTTTATTATAACTCATCTAATTTTAGCATAGAATTTGAAGATGGTATCTATCGACATAGTGATTTTACGACCTTGATCATTTGATGTGAGAAAATTTATAAGAGTGATAACATATCATCCTACTAAATTATTCCATTTTATTCCCATAAATGTGTTTTTAAACGGTAATCACCCTAGAATATTATATAAACATGATAATGTGAAGCCACATGTATTTCCTTCTGCCATTGACTTTGAATGAGGGCCCCATTTTATTTCTTTGTTTTAGAAGAGTTTTTAAGAGTAATTAGGAACTAAAATAAATATTATCACAATGTTGAATCCATATAATAATTTTAAGATAAATCAATATATTTAGGTTCTTTATGAAAATGTTTTTTCACATGTTATTGATTTTATATTCTCTTAGGGGAACCATATATCAATGGTTGAGTTCACTTATAATAGTAGTTATCAGTCCCCAATTAGAATGTATCATTTTTAATATATTTAATTATATATATTTTGAACCTATACATAATGTGATGAAGAGGGTAGGTATTAACTATTCAAACACTTAACCATGCAGGAAATGATGAATAAGTTCCATTTGACTAAAAAATTGTTCAAGGAGTCTTGAATTTTAAAAAATTAATATGTAGATAAATATCCCAAAACATAGGAATTCGTAATAGGTGATCAGATATTTATTATATTTTTTTATTTATTGAGATAATGAATATTGGGAAATCATGTTGTTAAAGGGAATTGAACTCTGATATTTTCACAACATTACATTGGATTCGGTGGAGACTGACTCAATGGTTGTTCTGGGATCATTATAAGGGAAGATGAAAACTCAATGGTCCATGTCATATCTCATTTGAAAATGTAGAAGACTCCTTGACACCTAGGTGGTACATTATCATACATTGTTGGAGGGAAATAAAGTGGTAGAATAACTCACTTATTAGGTGGATAACATGAATCAATGCTCTGAATTTTCAAGCATAGGGTCGCCTTCCTCTGAGTGTGGTTGTTTCTCCAAGTAGATTCACTTGGTTTCCGTTACCTTAGACCACTGTGACATTGTTTTGTATGGGTACATTCCTTAATTGAAATAATAATTTGACATTCTAGGGATGGTTGAAAGGATATGGATTTTTAAAATGATACTACTTTCAAAGTGAAATTCATTAAGATTCATGATTATTAGAATTAGGTATTGTAAATTAAATTTATTCCTTTGAAATATTTTCAATGTTATGAGGTAAATGATGTATATAATACTTGGGAACAAGATTCCTTGATGGTAGAGAAAATTTCACATGTAATTTCGTTTTAGGAACAATAATGACTATATGGTGTTATAAGGTGTTATTATGGGTAGAATTATGACACCTAAGATTCCAATGGTACATATTTATTTTAATTACTAATTATTTATTTGAGTTTAATGGATTATATTTATAATGATTGGATATTATATGAATGTTTTAGATTTTAACTATTTAAAATACATTTCCTAGAGACTATATAGATGGTTTTTAAAGGATAATTTTTTTCTTAGGATCAATACAGTTGAGTGATTAGTCATAGAGAATATGTAGTGACAGCATGAATTTTTAATAAAATAGATATATTATGTTATTACAATTTAATTATAGATGGTTTGAATATATTTTTCTCATAGGTTATTTGGGCGTTTTGGAAAATGGATTATGTATCATACTCCATGCCTCATCCTTCATCCTTGAGTAGATACATAATGTTTTCTTGGTGATTATTGGTTGGGATAGAAGGTTAGGGACACTATTTAAATTCATTTCTCTTCATTATAACTCTTTTTTATTAATAATTCCATTACATAATGTGGGGTCCAAATCAATGGATAATGGATGTCCAAAATTTTGGGGATTTAATTATTAGGATAGTGGATTACCTCTATAAATCCATTATATTTTTTATTTTATAGAATCAAATCATGTAAGTTAATTGAAGAGTATTGATTCTATAAATTTCCATCAATTAGAAATAATCATTTATTATTAATAGATTTAAATTTATTTCTTAAAAAAATATTGTTTATTTAAAATATATGTAATGTATTTTTGAAAGAGTTTCAATATTTACTTCAAGATATAGGGGATATTGATGGGTTTTTCATTGAACATGAGCTCTTTCTATTGTAGGTTGAGTTTTGAAACTATAATTATTTCAGTAAAGGATTAATATAATTTATAGTAATAAAATTATAATTAATATTCATGACATAAATTGTTGTTGATTTATTAATGAGAAACCTCATATTCTATTAATTCTATTTTTTTGGGTTTTTGCCTTGTTTTCCGTGAAATAAATGAAATATTACTTTGATTTCTCCATTTATATATTCCCTCTAATATTATTTACATAAATGTTTGATAATTTGGGTGAAATAATTATACATATAGGGATTCTTTATATGGAGTGTTTATGGATGTGACTTCTATGCATTTATAAGGGTGTTTTAACTCTTTAGATTTTTTTTAAATAATCTTGGGAATATTTGGATAACATTTTTTGAAACTATAGTGATGAATGTTATTATCGAAACATTTCATTCTTCTAATACCCATAGATATGGATCCCCACTAGATAATGGAATTTACCTTATGATTATCCCAAGTGAGGGTATGTCCTAGGTATAGAAACTGGGTTTCATCACTTATTTTGTGATATTGTTCTATTAGAGTCAAGTATATATTTTGCATCTTAGTATCTTGGTAGACATCCCATATTGATCATATGTAACTTACTCTCATGGTGGATGTTATCCTTTAATTGATGTATCTTTTTTAAGGATAAATTAAATTTATAAAATAAATGATTAAATCGTTTATTTTTTATTTACATGTGATTATGAAATAAAAGATAGATTAATTATTTTCGTTAAGAATATAATGTAAACATTATATTTAAATAGAAATGTTTTGAATTCGGGGAGTTATACTTATTCATAATTTGAATATAATATACTATATTGTGATTAATTATAGAGATAATGTAATATTCCTTGCCAATATCCATATAGTATAAATGAATTCATTACAATCAATCATATTATGAATAAAATGCACGCATGATATTATATTCTTTGTAGTTATTATAACAACAAATATATAAAAATCCAAATGATCTTTCTAAGAATCATTAAAATCATGAATATAAGAACTCAACATGTCTTCTAAAATCTAAATATAATACTAAAACTACCAAAACATTTTTGGATGATATAAATTACATAACATCACTTTTATACCCAAATAAATCATTATCACTTTCACAAAAATGGTAATTAAATCTCAAATCTCAGTAATATAGAATAAAACTAGTCACATCATAATGCCCTATAATTATTTGACTATACAACTTCCCTAAATCATTCACCATCTATGTCTCCCTAATATATATGAAATGAGATACCCATTTTAATTAATCTACTATCTCTAGTAAAATATCATTTCTTCTTGATAATCCAGGAAGAATCATAATGAGGTACAACATAATTTATTCTCATGTATATAATGAAGTAAGAACTGACTATAAAATTAATATTAGTATTTGATGTTTCTTATACATTCTAATAGGAATGGAATCATGAGAAATCTCCAGAAACATTCTTGTTCATCCTATGACACCATATGTTTCTCTAAACACAATAATATATTGTATCCAAACTACTTAAAATGGTCAATTATGTAATATTATAATCATGAAGCACCTCATACCACATGTGAAATGGTAGCATTGACTACCCACAAAAATATAAAAGATATATAACATCCTGAGTATAGACAAATAGTCCCTCCACATAATGGATTCTTTATTTAATCACAACGAACTCATAATATAATTATTTCTCTGTTTCACTCATTCCATCAAATATGAATCAATTTCTATACTTATAAAACCATATATTCCTTACCCTCAGTCATATCCAAATGGAATTATTAAAATAGACACATTATATACCATTCTTCATCTAATTCCTTCAGAATATATAACATATATTTCAATATAAGAGAACCATTGATAACATTTCATATACTCAAAGTATATTCAATTTAAAAATAAAAAAATATAGATTCACTACACATATTATCTACCCAAATTTTATGTATTAAAAATACAAAATATATATCAGGATATTATGATTAATATAGAAAAAAAATTCACACAATAGATAATATTTCCAACACATAAGATAAGTATCAATAACTACTAGCTTATGATATTGATTTTGACCATTCTTCTAATGTAGTCTAAACTACTAAGATCCTTATGAAATAACATGTTTTTATTGCATAAAAATGTATCCCAATCCCACACAATGTGAATCATAATAAATATTACTCATCATACTCAATACTAAATTGAAAATAAATTGATCCAATTTAATCCACTACATAAATTATTAAAAAGGGATCAAACACTTTCTATTTCACAAAAACATCACTCTCTTATTATTCATTATCATTATCGATACATCCATTAAAGAAAAATATGGAATGAATCATTATTTTTATCTTGATAGTCTAAAGAATACAAAATTTTAAAGATATTATTTGGTACCACCAAAGATATCAGTTCATTTAAATTCATATAATCCACTTAAATTATATATTTTGATACTAGATGAACTATGATTTCCACCCCTTCTAAAAACTGAATTTAGAAATACTTCCCCAAAGCCTATACTCTAATAATGCCTCCAGGGAAATGGGAAAATTCATAACATGCACATCCTTTATCAATGACGATACAATTATATCATAAATAAAAACTATAATTCAGTAATTATGATATGGTTGGAAAATTAAATTTTAAAAATTTCAAAGAAAATACTTTCTACATTGGTCAGAACAAATGGAATCACCATAAGTTTTTAATGATATATTGACACCTAAATTCAATTTTCAAAATTCTCTCATCCTGCACTCTATATATATAATAACCTGGTCAAATATAAATATTGGTGTTATATAAATATCTCTATAATTGATCAACCAAATCATCAATCTAAGGTAACAAATATTTAGTTTTATTATTTTACATATTTTATTTTTAGAATTCCATACATAACTTCAACAATTTAACTATTTTCATAGAAAACAATACTTATGAACTTCATGTTGGAATAATTTTATATATGTAACCATTCAATTATAAAATTTTAAGTTGAATTATAATTTCTTTAATGAAAGCTGTATCTATTTTTGAAAGTGGAATATATATTATCATAATAATAGTTAACAATTAAATAGTAAAATCTACCTCTCTTTATAGATTTTAACCCTAGATATATTTAAGGAATATATTGATAAAATCATCAAAAAAATAAAAGATAAAATAGAACTACTACTCCATTTAAATGAACAAATCAAAACCTATAGAATTTGGGATGTTTTGATCCATAGTTTCCTTAGATAAACTCTAAATCTACTATCTTAAAAATCTTATTAACTATTGTAAATAAAAGATACATCCATAGAAGATAAATAATTTACTAGTTTAAAAATGTGACAAATTTAATCCTAGAAACAAGTTAACTAATCCATTACCAAGATTACATCAGAAGTAAGAATATATAGATAAATAACATCCTAACGATATCCAAAACCAATGATAAAATATTATAATATAGATATCTTATAATATTCATTATCCTATTTCAATATGGATTATCCACATTTATTACAAAAAATATAAATTCCACCATCATACAAAAATCATATATAATATGAGATGTTATAAATATATAATAATCACTAATATAAAAAATGTATAATGTTAAAGTATAATTAACAAGAATCATTCCTAAAATGGTATATAATTCCTCACTAATAGTAGTTATAAATATATCCACTATGTTGAATAGATTATAACTGACTTCATGATCCAAACCATAAGTTGTCTAACTACCAAATACAATTATTACCAACAAAAAAACAATTTTTACCTTATATACCACCATTAATATATCTCCTAGTAAAAATACATTTAATACTCCACTAAAGTCCTCTAATTTAATCATTTGATACATTTGTAGATGAATAACTATGTCTTATACCTCCATGATTTTCTCTCTAATGGAAATATTAGAGAAGTATTAATCCACCACAAGACCATAACTACTATGGTTCATTCATATGCATTGATAGAGTATATTCTATAAGAACACAATAAAATAAATCTAATAATTTATTATATAGAAGAAAATTATAATAAAAAACCTTTATCTTGCATATTTTTTTCTAAAACCCCAAGAAAAAATCCACAAACCATCTTTTGAAACCACTCAGTGATGTATTCCAATAACCTCGAATTATTGTGTAGTAACCCAGCCCACATCACATAAGTTGAACTAGAGTGGTGGTATCTCTACATGACCTATGGAGTGTCCCCCCATGTACCATTGGATACTGACTAGTAGTGGGTCATATCATTGTCATTATGAGACTATTCCCTCCAAATACCATAGAAATAAATCGGGAACCCCACAAGCCACCATTATCCAAAATAATTTTTTTTAAATATATTTTTATAATTAATCATCTATATTATGAGTAGAATAATATAAACATGGAATAATATACATTATATATAAAAAATGGCACACTGTACAACACATAATGAATAACTATTATAAAATTGACTCTTCCCAAATCCATGTACCATCTTACAAAGTCCTTGGACTCTGAAATATACTAACTAAACAACATATTAATCTATAATAGATAATTGTGTCCTTGGATAAAGAAATTAGTTCTACCAATATAAATTACAGACACATTCACTATACATGGGTAGGGGTTAGTGCAATGACCTAGTTTGAATTTATGATTCCTCAACAATACTATTTTCTACTGTGATCAGGTAGATGTGCATGAAATAAATAAAACCATACCAAATTATATGGTAATGACATTAATTAAAAAAAATTCATTAAACATAACTCTCATGACCTGTTAGGTTTATAGTTTTAGATAATTTCTATAAAATATTATCAAAAAAACTCAGTACTCTTTCAAAAAATAGATTTTTAATTCGACTATCAAAAAAAAACTTTATCCTTACAAATTATTCAGTATATATAACAAATTATTCTCATAACATACCCTTATAGACGCATCCAATATATTAACATTCATTACAATCATTCAAAATGGAAACCTATGGAAGGTGTGAGCTTAGATTCTTTGTAAGGGTTAATATAAGTGATAAAAATAAATGTTCAAAAATGATCATTATATGTGAATATATGTAAAATAATGAAACATAAGAAAATCATAACCAAACCATATTAGGTAAACAATAATGGAATAATTATTTAAATAAAATAATCAATACATACATGGGTGACTTAATGGATATTCACCATGAAAACATATCATAATCCTGAGAATAACTGTAAATATATAAAATATCTTTCCACATTGGCACAAGAATTTATATAAGGAACATTACCTTCAAGAGCCACAACATCAATTTCAAATACGATGAGAAACAAATATGTACCAATGAATAAATTTTCTCCTGAAATATATACTTTTAATGATTGCATTGGATGTTGATATGGGGAACCCCTCATCATCAACCATACTTATGAGTTTCAGGTGTAAATAACTCACTTATAACATCATAAGTAGCCCAAGGAAATAAAATTATTTTCATAGAACATTAAAAAAACAATATTTAAATTTTATAGCATAAAGAACACATGGAAAGAAAATAGTTTTCACTAAACATATCATAAATAACCCACGGAAATAAAATGAGTTTCAATGACATTGAGTGTCTTTCTAGATAAATACCAGTAATTTAAAAATGAAAATGGTGTATACACTATCTAAATAAACGATATATTTCTAATACATTAATTATCCTCAGTCAATAGAATTATGGAATATATTTGAACACACATCAATCAAAGTAATCAAGATTTGGGTATTCGAAGAGGAACATCATTGGAAGATAAATTATGGTTATACAATGAAAAAGTTTATGAAAGACAAGGGAATTAAAAGATCAATTCTAAAAAAGATAATGATATTACAGAATCTATTTTTGATTCACACTAGATAAATGCTGGAAATAAAATAGGATTTAGTAATATACCAAAAATACTAGTAGAATTGTTTTTGGTACAAATCATGATTATAGTGACCATGTCCACTTGAGGATCAATAATTCACCTTATGCGATCGCATACCCCTTAAAGGTACACATGATCCCATAACCCCCACTAATTTACAAAATTTATCTAATAGAAACAAAAATTATTTTTTTGAAATGGTTCACACATGTTTGGGTAACCTAGTTTTTCTCATGAAATGCCAAGAGACGTGATATTAACGATTAAAAAAGGATTCAGGTGACCAAAAATGTCATTGATAGTCCTATCACATGGTAATTGTTAATTATAAGACAGTCACAAAGTCACACTATCCTCCAATAATAGATCAATTATGTGACTCAGTTGATCGGTATGACTGTGACAGGAATATCTCATGGCCAATATTTTTCAATTGATCTACTAGGAACCATCACTAATGACATGAGACTTAGTCACATAATGCACATGAGACACTACTAAATTATGAAAAGATTATTCCACTGACATAATCATGAGAATGTGAATTTTCTAAAAAGAAAATGTCTTTGATACATGGGTGACACCTTTAAGCCCCCAATGACACTCAGAAGAGAAAAAAAGTGAAGAAAAATTGGGGAACCTAAAAGTAATTTTATTGATATTGTGATTTCTAAATCAAAGTAAATATTTGATTTTAGAGCATTCCACATCGAAAATCCAGGGAGAAAATTATGGAAAAAATTAAGTTAAATGTATAATCTTTTCATATGTCTATCGTTGTGACAATAAATCTCATAATGAATCTTGATTCATGTGATCAGACGAGTAAATTTTGGAAATGTAATAGAAAGATAGAATCACTTTCAGGTGATAATGAAATGTGATCACCTAACCAAGATACCAGTTATGTGAATCACACATCCTTATACCATTTCATAATTGTGTTACTCCGAAGTATTCACACATAGTGAAATACACTCCATTCTTCATGTGAAGTGAATAACCCCACATCATTCATGTGACCTCCCAACTCTCATATGTCACTCTTATCTCATAAGGAAATACCCATTAAATATGTTCCACTACTCTTTAACTCATTGGTATATATTCCTTATGATTTCAGTCTATTTTCTTTTCCCATAAGTGGTTAATAGATAATATTAACTTTGTGGACTATGATTCCTTTTATAAATAAGATATGTAATATTTATTCAAAAGGACTAATACCCTATATTAAATGAATATATTTATAATAATTCTTTATAAAAAGGAATATTCCATGTAAATACCATTATTCCCCATATAGATTAAAAATTTACAATATTTATTACGAAATATTATTCCATTCCTTGTGGATCCAAATCCTTTATCATGATTATAATCATATTACATTATGGATGCATCAGTATATAAGGTAGACACCCACATGAAACATTTTTTGTCTTCTATTATCTATTTTTTCTTATAATGCTCATTACTCATACGGGCTAAGAGACATGAAATGATCATGTTTTTTTAATAATAAAAATCACCAATTATGGGAATCCTTTTTAGGTGTGTGTTTCAAACATATATTACATTCTACCAAATGGATATACTCCCAATGAAGTATATTAAGGATGATTTATATACATAAGTACTAATCAAACAATTATTTTGACAAATTTTATGACATGAGTGATTACACCATTGGAACTATGATGACTCTGATTTCGATCATCACATGATACGTAGAAAACCAATATAGTACTCAAGACCTATATCCAATATTAAAAGTCCATAATTTATTTCCTTTTCACAAGACATTAAACATCATGTTTTGGTCTTGTCACATGACCATAAATGTTTTCACTCAAACTATATGGGTTTTTATTCTCGATTTGATAGGATGCATAAGATTTCTCCCTAAGGATCTATCCCAATACTATATAATTTTCTATAATTATCCTCACTAAGGCATATCCCCATAATATTAATTGTTTTCTTCATCTGGATAAACTCCTTTTAGTTGATTGTTCTTGACTATCAAGACCATACTCCATATAAACCATTTTCTATCAATCCATATTACTAATTGAATCATGCCCCGACCAGGAGGTCTATATCCCATCTAAGACGGCTATATCATTATCATTGGTTCATACTATAGATGAGATCATTCATAAATGGTCCATGATCCTTATCAAATAAACTCAACCTATTTGGTTCATATTCATCAAAAGGCCAACAAAGATAGGTCTGCCCATGCGTAGGCCCCATATCAACCATTTCATGGAATATTTCACCTAGTATTCCCAAAACCATAGATAATTATCAATAACCTAGAGGGAAGTAAACCCTAGAGTTCCCCGATATAGGGATTCAAAAACTATCAATATTTAAAAAAGCCTCACAAAGTAATAATGGGTAACAAAATAGAGAACATCTAATATATACATACCTTCCCACCAATGGGACTATGTGGATATATACAGGAACTCAAATCCACACATTTCAATAATCGGTTACTAAAATTTGGGTTACCCATTCTAAACTGGGATTTGGAAAATAGTCGTAAATATGATATAAATCTATATGAGAGACCCAAAGTAGAAAATAATTCCCCAAAAATTGTTTTCATACACCACACCTCCCATTCTAATGAGTAATATGAGTTCTTAAGACTCATAAGTAATTAATATCTATAAATTTATTTCATTATAATGTAGTTCCTTAGCTTGTTATGGTTGTGGGATTCATTCTGGGGTTTTTATTTTTTTGAATAAACCCTATTGGAATCTATCTAAAACTAAAATAGTAATCCAAAAGTGAATGATTATGAAACTAAAAATATCCACCACAAATAATCATTTAAAGATTAAAAACCATGTTTTAGGGATAAACAAAAATAGTGAACCTAACATGAAACTATATGATAAAAAAATAATGATGTTATTATAGGAGTTAGGAATTTGGTTTCCCAACCCGTGATGATATTCTATTGTGGGTTGAATTTTTTGAACATGTCATGAAACAAATTTATAATCAAATAATTTAGTTAATATAGTAATTGAGTATTTTTAACCGAATCATGGATGGTATAACACTTTAATTAAAAATAAAAATAGTGAACCGACGATGAATATTTCATTAAAAAATAGGATGAACACACTTCAGGCCTTTTTGACTAATGTATCTAATAAAAAAATTGTGACCCCAATGAATATCATTCCAAAACTAAAACCAAAATAGTAATCAAGATTCCACATTATGGGCCATTTTTTAGTTCATATAAAAAATATTTATCCCAACATGAAAAGTTTTTCAATAGGAATAATAAATATTGTTTCCAATTCATAGCTAATTAACAATTTCCCTTAATTGTGATGATAGAATGATCAGTGCCCATGTTTATTGATCCCTTTTTTACTATGGATATTGTTATCACAATGTTAACCGTGAACAAATGTAATGAAATCATAAATAAAGAGTTCTCATATTTCACATGCAACAACTGCCTATATGGAAAGTATAAAAAATTACCACCACAACGCATTTAGAATTAATAGTAAAACATGATTATTAGGGAGTATAATTGGTATGGTATTATCCAAAACATCAATTATATATAATAGGGTTATGATGAAATAAATATCATAGAACCATGTCATTCAAGGTAGTTCAATATAAGTTATAAAACATATGTCACCACTATTAAATGATTCTAGAGTCTATCCGTAGAGATAAACAACCAGAACCTTCTTTACCATAGGAAATTGGATCATGGATTCTACCATGGATCCATCCTAGTTCAAGATTCTCCCATCAACTATAACTAGCATCATGAAATAAAATCCCCTTAATTCGCTTTTGAGGGTGCTTCCCAGTGGGATACCTCCATTGAATCATGGATATGGGAACCAAGGATATCTTGTCAATTACCATATGCAACAGATCATAAAGAGTGGAAAAACATTCCCACTTCTATTAATGAATCCCACCAATATATTATAGTATTATCAAATTAGAAGTATCATATCCATACTCACCCATATAATGTTTAACAACACACAATTATAGAACCGACACTGTATTCTTGTAAAAAACTAGTTAAATTTTATTTTTCATAGAGTATTTCTTTGTATATATGTAGATTTATCGTCTTTGTCGGCATTATGCATGGGTGTCTTGAGACTGTAGAATTAATATATTTAATATAATAATATGTTTCATTTCATGCTTGGACATCATTTCAATGGTTATTATTTTTCCCATTTCTTGAGACCTTAGATGGAATATTTGATTCCATGTTTGATTCCAGATTCTAGGTTTTACCCTAGGTGGGACTGGTGGTTAGTTAGCCAGGGATGTCTAGTTGAGGTAGTCATTTGCAGTGCATTTAATAAAAATAAATATTTTTTTATAAATTTATTTCAAACAAACTTACCTAGTATCATCTATAAATATATATAAATTAAATTTCTATAGGTTTACATGCATAACCTTGAGAGATTTGGAGATGAAATTTTGGAATTCCACATTGGTGGATTGAGATCATAGAAAAAAATGTGATCTGATTGAGGTGGAGGTAGTGGCATCGAACATTATAGCTATTCTCATTTTCAATCAAAATTGTTCTTTACCAATGTCATATACTTTTTTATGTAGGTCTCATCAATTTTTGTTTCCTACCATTTTATTAAAGGATTTATATTGGATTCATTAATTTTTTTATTTTGATCTATGATTTTATTTCATCAGTTGGCCCAGTTGATTTTATTAGTTTTATTAATCCATCTATATTCCTTTTTTTCTTGGGTCATCACCCTGGATACCTAACCTTTGTGATTTTTGGACATGAATGATTGACCAATGATTGATTTACCTTGTTTATGTGTATTTACTATTCCATTCATAGAATTATTCACTCTTGGATGAAAGAGTGGCATGAAGACAGTAATGGGGTGGGTTTATGCTCAATCGAACCCTAGATTCATGGTGGATTTCAAAATAATGAATATATTAGTGATTTATAGATGGATCGAGGTGATTTGGTGGTGGTGAGTAGGGAGATCATGTATTTAGGATCTAGAACAACAATTGAAGCGACACATCGACATTGCATTAAGACATTCGATGGTTAAGGTGGATAGAATTTTTCCACCAGTAGGACATAAGGTATATAAGAACCAAAATCAGTACCCCTAGGGGCACATTGAGGAAATAACAGTGGAAAAAGTTGTGATAAAATTATTTTTGAAGAATTCTGTAGGTTTCTTGGAAAATTCCCAACTACAAAACATAAATTCGAAGAATACATGTTGTGAATTCACACTCCCCTATGTATAGAAGCTAGTGTTTTAGGGACGATAAGTATCATACACCATGTGGTAAATCACAAAACCTATGTGTCACCACCTAATGTAGAAAATATATGTTATTTATGCACATTCTTGGGGCCCCAAGTGGAATTTAATGACATTTACTTTAGGATTATATGGTCATGCCGAATAGTAGGCAGTCATGACTGGATAATCAGGGATAGAAAAGTTCATGGATATGTACATGAGCTTGGCCTGAAGTACTCAGTCATGGCTAGGAGCACATTGGGAGGCCCTTAGTTCCCAAGAAATTCAATTTAGTACCCTTACATGACATTTAATACTACATGTCCAACTTTGTTAAGCGTAGGGGATGGCACGACGAAGAGCCCTACTGAAGTCACATGTTATGTGACCCCTGGTAAATGCCATGCCATTTTCTCAAGAACTTCTACCATGTGCATCACCTCTTTCCGGGCTTAGATATTGGCATGTGAGTATCTTATCCTAAGTATTATTCCAAATAGAACAAGATGGTAACCCTGATAGTGGATTTAGAGATACGATGTCTGGTTTTACAATAATGATTCTACATCAGGTGATGATTTATCAATAGTAGTGATTTATAAGGATCATCTAAGAGATTCTAGGGTTGGAAATAACCTTTCATTATAGGGTATGGGTCACCCATATTCCTCTACATCTATTGAGTGGTACACCCCCCCACACAGACAAGTGTGAAGGTCCTATATCTACTTATTGACTCACCTTATCTTACTATGGTGTTTTCCTCTATTCACTGAGTTAAACTCTCCTTCTAGGACAAGGAGTGATTCCTCTATTTTTCTATATGGTGAGCGGTACCCACTTTTATAGTAGAGAATGTGTCCTCTGTACACTGAGTGGAAACCCCTATCACCCAAAGGCATGGGTCCTCTATCTTTTGAGTGGAACCCCAAATCATATTAGTGTTTGGGTTGTAAATTTAATATTGACTCCCCTTAGGCTATGGACTAGTGGAGAGGTGTTGTTCTACTACATGACTTTATTGTGAAGACATGAGAGATTTTAGGCATCAATGATGGACCTTTGGAGTTATAGGAAGACACATCATCCTAGGATGTGATTTGAGATAGAGATCCCTCTTCTCTATCATCTTTAATTTTTTTCAAGAAAATATATATGATTAGATTAGTTTCTATATTGTTATATTTTTCTCTAAATATTGAATAATCTTTCAACTACTGCATTTTTGGTTTTCAAGGCATCCCAATTGGTATGTATATATTCACCCCTACATGGGATCAGTATAAAAATGTTGTGTATTATAGGGAAAACAATCAGATTAACGGTAACATTGATGAACCATAGTGATACATAGTGTTTTGAATATGTATGGTGGTCAAAAAATGGAGACTAAGAGTTGGGATCTCCCATTTTTTCCTTTATTCGTTTTTTTCTGGTCAGGTCTTTATATCTAGTTGGGCATGTATTTTTCTTCCTATTTCATTCATTTTATTCTATCATATTATGATATTTTTCTTAGATTTTATTGATTATTTTATTTTAATCTAGATGTGGGTTACTTTTAATTATTTCTATGAAATACTGAATAGAGATGGTTTGGTGTGTGTGTACAGTTACATTAGGCTATGGCCTACCAAATTATAGTATTCCCTCTCAGTGCCTGTTTTTATCCCCTATCCTAATTGTGGTTGGATTGGGGTTGTTTGGGTAAAGCCTACCTCCTGACAAGTGGGATCCAATGGGGTTTGTCATTAAAGATTGTTATCATTTAAATTTATTCCCCAGGATTATGTTTGGAGTATTCCACTTCCAAGGAATTGGATGGGATTTTGGGAACAACATCCATGTTTCTTGTGTAATGATTTGAAGATAAATATCCAAGTGTTAGTGTGGCGACTGACATATCCATAAACCAAGACTCTGACTACTTACTGGTCAACTCATAATATGAAGACATTATATTTAGGAATCAATGGTACATTCATGATATTGGACTGAGTATTTTGTTTATCCTTATTGAGTCATTTTCCAATATATAATATTATCTTACTATTGTATGTTAGGATCAATTTCAAGATACATCCATGAATTTGGTCTTCTAAGTCACTAAGTTTGTATCATGATGAAAATATAATTATTGAAAAGAAAATAGGATAGGGGAAATCTCATTGGTTTTCCCTCTAGGATGTTGAGGAGAAGTAACCCCAATTTTCGATAAGTAGATAGTACCAGCAATTTATGCTGATAATGCATGCGATCTTAAATCACACAGGGAGTTCCAACATCAAATACCACTAAGGATATACAATGAGCCAAAATTCTATTTATAAGGTAATGATATTGATTTGGTGATATGAGTCTTCATAATCATGTGAACCTCAGTTGATCATATGGTCGTGTTTGAACAATTTTTTTCCATGGAGTAGCATGGAACTGTTGCAGTCTAGTCGCATAGACTTGGGATGAGATGACACTATCATGGTTATAATATAACATATATTTCCTGAAGAGTATTACCCCTAGTGATTGTTATTAGTTTAAATCTAGGAGATTATTGGGTTTAATAGGGGTAGTATGGTTTTTTTGAGTATGTTTTGAGGATTATCAACCTTAAAAAATACACCCCAAACATAGTGCTGGATTGTTACATAAATGCATGGAAGTTTGATAAGGGTATCCACATAGACATCTATTCTAGTGTGGCCCCCCAATGTATTTAAACCTATGCTAGAATGATAGAGTGGGCCCTGGTGATATAGAGATTCTTATCAATGGAATACCTGGCAGTTGGAGATGGCAGTAGTCATCATTGGGATTAGACATCTAGTGTAAATAGCCGGAAAACTTCATCAAGGCCTTGGAGTAGGATACAACTTTATGGAAGGCTCAATCAAATGGACATGCAGATCATGGTTCATCTAGTGATTCTATTTTCCCTTTAGATGGGTGATTCAATTCATATTATGAGTGAGGTCACATGGATCATTATTTCCTAACCCATTGTGATTAGGAAGAAAATGTAGGTAGGATATAGACCTCCACGACATAGGTAGCATCTTTATCAGGGATCTCCCAGGTGTCTCCAAGGTAGCCCTTGAGGAGGCCCATAGGGTGGTTTTTCTTGTAAAGGAGAAGGTGTAGCTCTATATGGTGGATTTTTTTTGAGTAATGATGAAAAAAGGTACTCCCACCACCAAAAAACTGTGAACCTTGCTGGGATGAGGGAATTAGTGGTCAGGACCACATGTATTTGTTATCTATAGATGTTTATGACCTAGATTCCCACAAGATGATCTAAGGTATAATATGTGTTTGTTATAATCTTTCTATAGTATTTATAGTATTATTTTAGAGTCTTTCATTAATATTAATATACCTACTATGATATTTGTAGCTTCCAATTTATACTTTTGCCTAGTTTTTATGGATATAGGATTATAGAGGGTGAAATTATTCAATATCACATATCTTCCAATAGTGAGATATTTTTCGTATTAAAGAGAGTTCTTCATCGGATCTCTTGTTCATTTCAATGAAACCATATGAAATCATATTTTGTATAGACCAGTGAACAACACTTCGGTCCATGATTGACTATCATCAAAAGTGAGATATATTCCTTTAAGAAGATGGGATAAGATTCTCCATTATAGGAGAGAGGGTTATCAAGGGTGAGTGAGTGGGTCGTGATAGAAGGAAGCTAAAAACCAACAGCCATTTGTTGGGGAGAGAATCCCTTGGAAAATTAGGATATTCAGGCTTATGTATTCCTTCTATTCTGGAGAAAAATAAGGAATTTTCCTTTGGGGATATTCTAGGACAATCTCTATGGATGGAGATGGGTTATGCAATGGATTACACTCCAAAACACACAAATATCTTCTACAACATATCAAATGACCCCAATTAAGAATTCATTACTGAAGGTGTAGTTATAGGGCCTGAGATAGAAGGGTTTCATCAGACACAATGTGTTCTCGAAGGTTTCTCTAACATTGTTTGTATAAAATATGGATAGTAGATTGAGAATTTTTGTTGCTTGTCATCACCTGAAATTTAAAATTCTAAATAAAAATATCCCCTTACTAAATATTGAAGACCACTTTAACCTATTTTGAGGAATGGATTGGATCTCATAGGTCGATATTAGTTTCAACTACCTTAATTTGAGGTTTTTTGAGGATGATATTCCAAAGACAACATACTGATGTCACTATGAATACTATGATTTCCTAATTATACATTTAGTGTGAAAAATTCCCATACATAGTTTATGGAATTGATAAACCAGTTCCTTCAACCATACATGGAAAAGTTTTTATTGTCTTGATTAATGAAATACTCATTTAATCTACTCCATATTAGGAGTATGTTGAACATCGGATGATGGTCCTAGACTTACATTGGGAGCACCATCAGTATTTTTAGCTTTTAAAGTTCTATTTTTGGATCTATGAGGTTCACATAAAAAATAATGTCATTTTTTGAGAATATTTTACCTATGTACCAAATAAAGATTGATATAGAAAATACCAAGGATACCCCCATGAGTGTATCAGTGGTTTGGTGTTTCCTTTTCTTAGAGGGGTATTACTGGAGGTTCATGTATGAAATTTCTAAGATTTTCCACTTTTACTTCCATGATATTTAGAAGGAATCCATTTACCTATAATAAAGTTACTCATATATCCTTTGAGGAGTAAAGACCATAGTTGACCAATGATCCTATGTTGATAGCACCAGAGGAGGGAATTGAGTATATAGTGTTTTTGAGTCCTTTTGTGTAATAATTTGATTCATGTTGATGCAAAAATATATAGTGATCTTATATGGAACAATTTAGTTGAGACCCCATTAGAAGATAAATTATACCCATTACCAAGATTTGGAAGAACTTGTATTCACTATAAAGATGTGAGGCACAATCTTATGGGATATAGATATATTGTATAGTCATACCACTAGAGTGTTAGGTACTTCTTCACTTAGAGAGACATTAACCTAAGAAAAACGTTGCGGTTTTAGTTCATACATGACTATGAATTTGAGATAGTCTATACATCTAGTAAGGGAAACATGGTGGAAGATACACATAGCCAGAATCCATGTTCTCACGGGTGGGAGGGGGCATCGATGTAATTGGATTTATTGAAACAAAACCTAATAGAGGATAAGGGTGTAGTTTTTCTTTAGTAGATGGGGGAGGATCCTCCACTTCATCAACATATGGGAGAGGCTTAATTTGGATACATCAACTGTGGGGATCTATTTGACCAATTATCCTTAAGAGATACACCAGATATATTTTCTAAAGGACTGGATAATCTCATCTTTTTTTAGGATGAATGGTGATTTCGATCATGTTGTGTGATAATGTGTTGATGGAGTTTCATTCTTCCCCTTTAGATATACATCATTGTGCAATAAAAATGTACAAGGACCTTTAGTAGAAGGTTTAGTGGGCTGGAATGAGGTTGAAATTTTCCGATTTCATCTCATTGTATCTTACATGTCAATTGGTGAAGGTTGAGAACTAGTTTCCAGTTGGTTTTTCATAGCCACATGAGATCCCAGAGTGGAAATGGTTTGTCATATCCATTTGATTTATGATAGGGGTTCCAATTATAGTTAGATTCCATGATACTATCTGGGTTATTATTGATTGAAATGTAATGTATGAACACATTGTTTCGATCCGGATGATGTGTTCAGTTGATTGGATGCTATAGTTTTACATGACAATAAATTCCCTTCATGGTTACGTAGATTCCTACAAGAGGAATTTTTGAACCAGTTTAGGATGAGTATAACGGTTCACCCTTAGATGAAACAATAGAACATGATAACTATCCAAAGTGTTGGAGGGTTTTATTATGTAATGTGTGTTGGATTTCAACCAGTGATATGAGGATTAATTGACATTAAAATAGTTTTTTTATTATAACAAATATCACTATACTATCAATTTGGAACCTTGTGAGGACATGTATGGGAGACCCAGTAGGTCACCCATTTGTTAGACTAAGATTGGTGACACATCATTAATTGGTCCAATGATGGTGAAGCTAATGGTAGAGGTGTTTTAGGTGATCTCTAGGTGTTTGAGAATTTCCTACAGTAGAAAATGATCAAATACAGTTCGACATTATAGAACCATTGATCGAGTAGGGATAACATGTTTTCCAAAGAGTCTCTATAAAACAAATATTTTAGAGAGGTTTCTAGGTAGTATAGCTATCCCTGTAGATCATTGAGACATTAGATATCCTATAGAGTTTTGGAAAGGATATTTACCAACAATCCATAGCCCCACAGATAGGCCGGGTGCATGAAATCTTCTTTATATCACGACTGAGGAGATATGTTCATGACCCTATACATGTTATTGAATATGGTAAGCTGGACATTAAGGATAAATCAACCTTTATGGAGTACCCAATGTTGATCATGGATCTACAAGAGATGATCCTATTAGGATAGAC
The DNA here is from genome assembly GCA_963277665.1 of Viscum album. Taxonomy (NCBI): domain Eukaryota; kingdom Viridiplantae; phylum Streptophyta; class Magnoliopsida; order Santalales; family Viscaceae; genus Viscum; species Viscum album. The sequence goes on along the minus strand of OY728126.1, from coordinate 2,059,301,915 downwards.
CATTCCTTTGGTCCATGTGATGTGGAAGCACATGATCACGTGAGTGATCTCCTTCGATCACGAGATATAAATATGGGATAAGTAAACCAACATTTTCATTCAGTCTCTGTTTTTTGGGGAGAAAATCCATGGGGGGATAATTTAGTGATTATAATTTTATTGGAATTTTCCTATGAAAATTTTTATGTATATATCTATATTTATCCTAAGATTTGGTTTGGTGTTTTGATTCATAAAATCCAAAATTACTATATTAAAAATACTAATATATTTTAATGCATGAACATGCATCATTTAAGTGTTTCTTTATTTCCTTATTTGTCATCACCTCATATAAAAAATCTAACACAATGGTTGATTCTATAATGTGGTGTTTACCCTACATGTGACCTATGGTTTTTCAATGTCATACATCTAGTTTATGTAGACCTTGTATGATTATTTAATTAAAATGAAAAAAAATTATTTCTTTCTAACAACATGAACTAAAAAACTCCTTAAAATATTCATTATGACTTTAATTCGGGGATATCCAAATAACCATAGGAGATTTTGAGGGGATATTTAAAAATTATTCACAGAAGGATTGAGATCGTAGAACTAGGAGCAATCAGATCTAGGTGGATTGAAAGAAAAGAAACATAGCATGTCTTATTCTACACTAAAGAATGTGTTACTCACCAATCATCATTCCACTTTGGAGGTTGGGGTCATCAATTTCAGTTTTCACCCCATCGATTAAAATATTAAACTTTAATTTAATAATCATATAATTTTGATCCATGATATTTATTCTTCACATGATACCCTCATTTTCATTGGTTCATAGATACTATTGTATTCCTTTATTGCCAATGATATAATTGTGGACTCCCCGCGTTTGTGATCATTTTCTATGAATTCTTATAAATTTATGGATTCACATTATTTAGGATCTCCCTCCAACTATTTATCATGTTATTCTCTATTTATACATAGGGTTTCATTTTGACATTGCTGGTGTGGGTTTGAGAATGATCTATCCCTAGATTCATGATGGTTTCACAAATGATAATTATATTGGAAATTTGAGGTTGAATCGGGGTGATTTATGGATTTTATGTGTGTTCTCTATAAATTTGGGATCCAGATCTACTATTGGAGTGGTATGAAGATGTTTTGAGGAGACGTTTTGGTGTTTTGAGGGAAGAAACCTAGTCACCGGTGGATGATCAGACACAAACAACCCTATATACATGTTCCCCAATTCATTTTGAGGTAGAACCCACAATAATGGTGGTATGGTGTTAAAACATGAAAATATCCATAGGTTTCTAGAAAAAACCTGACTACATAGTGTGTATTCTAAGAAAAGATTCCTTATAGTGCCCACTCCTCTAGCTGTATTGACTATGGTTTTGGGGAAGATAAGGATTACATGTCATGTGGTTGGGCCCACATGTTGTGTATCCCCACTTTGGGTTTCAAAGATGTGTCCCTACTACACACATCTAGGGATCTATGATTAATTACTATTAACGTACCAATATATACCTAGAAACAATGAGAGGTTAACGACCATGATTTGGTACCCATGCATGACCATGTACACGAACATAGACTGAAGTACATGGGAAATATCAAGAGAACACAGATAGAACCCACATAGCTAAAATATGTTGGGTAGTACCCTTAAACACTTTGTAGTACTAAATGTCCATCCAAGTCCTCTGATGGTGAGGACACAACTAGGAGTCTAGGTGAGGTCACACATCATGTGGCCCCTAAAGCACATTGTCTAATTTTCACAATAACATTCATCTTATGTGTATCCTCATTATGAACACAAATACTATCCCATAAGTATCATATCCAAAGATGTTTTCTATGTAGAATGCAATGGAAAATTTTATAGTGGCTTATGAGATACGATGTGAGGCTTTATGAGTATGATTCTTAAATGATAGTAGTGATTGTGTGGAATCATGTAAGTGATTTTGGGGTTGGAAACCACCAATCACAATAGGTAATGAGTCCCCTATATTTGTCTCTATCTACTGAGCGAACCCCTCAACAGTTGGACAAGGGTTCAAGACCACTATCTAATGAGAGTCACCATAGTATTGGGATAGGGCGTAGGTCCCCCATTCACTAAGTATCACCCACTAACAAAATAGGATTAATGCCATTTATTAATCGATCTAGTGGGTAGTACCACACTTTCAAGCTAAGTAATGGGTCCCCCATTCACTAACATGAACACCCTATCATACTAGGGGTGGGTACTCTATCTTTTGAGTGGATATCCATTATCGCACTATGGCATGAGTCCTCTATTAATTATTTCCCCCTAAGGGTGAGGAAAAGTGGTGAGTTGTGGGTTCTTTACAAGACATTCTTGGGAAAACTCATGAGATGTAGGGAAACAATGATTGAAATCTAGAGCTACAGGAATACTCATCATCTTGGGTTCAGTTGGGAGATAGAGATCCCCTTTCTCTACTATCTGGATTTTTTATCATATATCTACGATGGGTTTTATTTTACTTTTTAATGGGTTGATCTGAAATTTTTTATATTTATATTTCTCCCTTGGTGCAGTTGGGGTGTCCTATTGGGTATGTATATTGTCACCCAACATGATATTTTCCCAAATGTGTCTGATTTTATATAGAAATTTGATAGTAGAGTAGTGAAATTGATGTATCATAGTGATAACAACTGCATTGGACATGTATAGTGGTTGGGACTTAGTGATCAAGAGAAAAGATCTCTTAGTTTTAATTTATTCCAGTTTTTTTCCTTTTGTGAACTCATTTCTGGTTGGGTGTTTTTTTACCCTCTACGTATTGGTTTTATTCTTTCATACCCCGATGTGTTCTCTAGAGGTTATTGTAATAATGGTTTTACTTCAGATTTTATTGTATTTTTATTATTCCTTTTCACTATTTCATGGATATGGTCCGGAGCATGAATATAGGTACATTAGTCTAATGCTTCCCCTTTAATATCATGCCTTATCAATTCTTGTCACCATCCCCTAGCCTATTGGATACGGGCTTGGGTTTGTGGAGGCTCAATGTACAACCATCCAGACAATATACAATAGGATTAATCGTTACATGGATCATATCCCTTCATGAGCATACCAAATTTTCAAAAATATTTTGAAAGTGAGAAGGGGGTATATACGTTTTCCCATACCCGTACAAGATGAATATTGGCATATTATGGTTGAAAATGTAAAACAAGAGTGTGTATATATCACTACATCAATATGAGATGTCTTTCAGAATGACCTGGTGACCAAGATCATGAATTCATATATTTTACATATACCCTTCTAAGGTTGTATTATATTCTTACAATGATGGTGGAACTTCTCCAATATATTCTACAAATGATACAAGGACATGAATATACTCTTCTTCCAATTGTACGGCCTATGTTTCAAGATGTTCAACTTAATCAATTCTCAACTCCAGAGTAAGAACATATTCTTCATCCAATCTAGTAGGATTATCTGTATATTTAGTAAAAGGAAAATCCATAGTACAAGGATCATATCCCCATTACAACCAGGGATCATCAACATAGATTGAAAATCACATAAGAATCAGTGAAACTTCTTATCAAACAATGTTAATGACATATTCAAATGGCTGACCAAAATTGGGTATGCATTCCCACTACAACGGAGGTTCATCATCATATTTTTTAATTTTCCATATGGATGTCTTATATCCCTTAATGAAAAGATACATTTCATTTTCCAATATCGTATAGGGTCTATACACATATTCATAAAACCTCTAAGAAATAATGATCCAAAATCCTTTAAATGATATACATGAGGATAACAATATTACTCCACCTATTTTATAGATTTTTCAATATATCCTGTCCTGGAATACACATCCAAATAATTCTTGTATTCCCTATTAAACCAATATTGACCATCAAATCCAAGAATCTACCCAAATTCATGTTCATATTTTCTCCAATAATGCATAAGATCAATGGAATAATCCATAATCTTCTTATAAATCATCTCACATTCTTGTATTAGTATATAGTCATCAATATACTATAGGGAACAACTATTATTATGATCATACTAATGTTTAATCCCAAATAAATCGTTAGCATATTTCATTGGATATGAATCATATTTTTACACTTCTCATTTAATACATCATTTAGCCTATGCCATTTATATATGAACCTTTTAAATTATATTTTGACTCTTCATCCAAAATATTAGGGAATACCTATAACAACTGTTCTCCGCATTGTATAATAGAGATAGATTATAGGTATCATACCCCTAAAATTAATCATGGAAAACCTCCCCACGGTAATATATCACCAAAGAAATGAGATCCTCACCTTTTAAAGGAAGCCTTTTATAGATAGGTTCTATAAACCAAATGTTTACCTATATATAGAGCCCCATCAACCTCTTGCAACACACCACATTAGTTAATAAGTTACCTATAGTGGAGACCACCATATCTCCCTACAACGGTTCATCAATCATATTCTATAGAAAAGTAAATTCTATGGTATTACTTGGTAGAGGAATATTCCTTAGATGTGGAAGATGTTAGCCTGGACATATGGAAAGTGATAGCTAATAATTACCTACTTACTATGTTATAGCCCATCACCGCCACCATTTTTGATGTATCACATGATCTAAAGGAGGAGTGAATAGATTACTTACAGTGAAAATTACGGGAACCCTTTCAATTACTAAAGGATATGAACCTCCAATATTAGGGGTATGAAGTACATCTTTAGGCTTTGAGAACAGTCCTTGTTTAGATATTACATTCTTCTTTCTCTTTGACCTGGGACCAAGTTTTTGAATGGAATTGCAATATCCTATGGAATTCTTGCCTCCATGTCCTAACAACCCTTTTGTAAATTATCACAGAAGCCTCATAGAAACATGTTTTAAATGAATTGGTCATTTTGAAGAATCACACATCACTATATCCCCATGGTAGCATAGTCATCCAAACACTGAGTACAATAATATTATATTCATAGGAGATATCATGGGGCCATGCAATATAAGTTCAAGTTGGTCAATCAAATGAAATTTCCATGTATAATAGATGAAAATGAAATGTGATTGGTTAGAGGGAGATCCAGAAATAGGATCTTGATACAATCCCCTTAATAATATAAGATATTTACGTTAATAAGAAAACCAATATATCAGGTATCTTGACAACTCCCCATGGCATGTAACTCTTATTATTAGCAGGCACTACACCAGGCCTTTGAATGAGTAAAAATAATGAAAAAATATAAGAAATTTTAGGAATATTCCCTAGAATTCATCCAAGATAAATCCTATTCCAAAATATTGGTGGAATTTTTACTAATACATCAACCTTAATGGTTATCAAATCCTAGGCCGTCTAAATCAAATCTGTGGTGACTCCAAATTAACCCCACTATATAGGGTTTGGGGAATTTTTACAAAGTCCACATATTTGAAAATCATCAAATACATAAAATGTTGTGAAAGTATAAATGAAAAGCTAGTATAAACCCCAAAACATAGGGATGGGACAATTATTACCATCTCAATTGAGGTGATCAGCGTTCTCTAGACTTAGCTGTGGCTACCAATCCAAGGCTCCCCAACTAATTCTCCCACTCTATGAAAAACCCCTTTCAGCTGAATCTCACTCAGAATGCATGTTTGAATTATATTTAAAGGTCACTATTCTAAATCCAAAACCAATAGATTTTCCAAAAAATAAAATAAAACCCTAAAAAGGTCTCAAGTCAGAACAACCTAGAAATAGAAATAGTTTGATGGAAGACCTTGTGGTGACTCCCGAAGGGGAAATGGTAGTGAGGATCCCCCAATTTAAATAGGGAGTGATGAGATAATTTTTTATTCATGAAATTACTTATTTAGTTCAAAAAACAATGAATTTATGTAATATATTTTAAAATAAATTTAATTTCTTCGATAAAATTCATTACACATAACACCGAGTTTAAACGAACTACACTATAGTATTAATTCTTTTTATTTAATGTGAAAGTTGAAAAATATACCTTAAATTGGTGATTATGAATAATAATAACTAAATTATGATAAATATATGTTTTACACATGAATAAAAAAATTTATTTAATTTATCAATTGATCATATATGAAAATAAAAATCATGTGGAAGTAAAATAAATGTCTTTAGGTAAAATAGTCTTAAAGGATGAAATATTTTTTATAATAATTTTATAAATTAATCACTTTTAGTGAAATATTTTAATGAAATTTTTATGGAACATATTCAATAAATTATTTATCACTCATATCATATTTTTTTTCTAATCATTAAATAATAATGAATCCATTTTTATTCTTAAAAATTATATTTTTTAAATAGTTGTTCTATTACATACTTATTTTAAAATTAATTTTAAAAAAAAATTATAAAATATATTTGGAAAATATGGTTCAATTTTCTGGCATCAAAATTTAAAAAATGACCTAGAGGGAATTTTTTATAATTTTTTGAAATGTTTAATTTTTCAATGAATAGTAAAAATACTGTTTTTTAATTAAAAATGCATTATTTATTTAAAGTATTTAAAATGTTAAATAGTTTTTTAAAATGTATTAAAAGTAAAATTATTTCAAATATATTATTATTAATCCAATTTATTCCATTTAAATTAATTTCATGTAAAAGTTTGGCCATATAAACTTTATACGTTTGAAAGCATTTTCTATAGAAAACTATTTTTTCATTATGTCTGTGGGTTTAATTTAAATTAAATTGTAAAAAATATATGAATTGACTTTGGAAAAAAATATATTACATATTTTTAATCCAAATAAATAATATTATATAATAATTTCAAATTTTTTGGTTCATAATATACAGTAAAAGTTGTAAAAAATTATTTACTATGATTATGGTATAAACAAGTTTATTAGGGGTCAAACTAAAATGATATGTGTTTAAATGACCAAAAAACTTATAAAATTACTATTAGACATACATACACTAAGATTAAATGACATAATGTTTTATATTTATTCATTTTTGGATCTTTTTGAAATTTGTGAAGCATTATTCTATCTATTTTCTTTTAAAAAATTCAATGTTTGTCCTCTCCACGATTTATAAAAGGGGGTTGCCTCTCCTATTATCTACACACTTAAAAAATATTTTTAGTCAATAACTACCAAATTAACTTACTATATTCCCACCCCATGATTTATATGATTTATTTATAATATAAAACCACCCTAATAAATATTTTCAAGAAAAAAAATACATGATTTTTGAAGAAGATGAGGGTAAAATGTGTGTGATGAATACAGAGACTTAAGGTAAGATATTTTGGAATCAAATTGTATTAATTAGGAAATAAATTATGTTATGAACCTGTATTATTTTATTATTTGTATATATATCCCATATGACTTGCTATATATTAAATTTATCTATTTCCATGTGATTTAAATATTCATTTATTGTTATTCTTTCATGGGGCCTATGATTTAGATGTTACCATAGTAGTAAGGGATTTCCATATCACTTTTATCTCTATGAGGAACATGCTATATTACGTACTTTTTTATCTTCTGTTTTGTATATACTACCCAAGAATTTATTTTGTGGTAATTTTTATGAATATTATTTTGATTTATATATCAATAGAACAATATTTATTTCATTGGATTTACAATTCAAATGTTACAAAAATGGAAGAGTTTTATGATATAATCTCATTGTTTATTTGGATTTTTTATGATTAGGATTATAATAATGATATTATATTATATATATCTCAAAAATTCCATGAATTTTATTCTCCTTAGCGTATTTATGGAGAATAATTTTTTATCCTTTCATTTTCCTCACTCTTATAACTATATAGCCCATAATATGTTTTAGGTAAAGTTAACATTATACATCTATTTTGTCAAAAATCATTTCTTTTCTATATTCATGTATTTTAATAATGTTTTAAATAAAATTTTCTCCATTCTAAAAATATTTCTATATCCATATTTACAATTTTTACTTTTAGAAAATGGTTTAAATGTAATCTTATTTTCTTTTTTGAAAACGATGTTCAGTTAATTTTTTTTCATAAATGTGAAACGATTCATTGTTTAAATGTGTTTTTAATGAATTTTATTTTCCACCATCATGAAATATCAACGATTTAAATGTTACCTATCATTATTACAAAGTAATTTTCAATGAAAATGTTTTCTTTAATATTTTGGAAATTTTTAGATTTTAACAAGGTGACTTTAAAATTGAATTGATATTTTCTTTAAGAATGGTTTAATTATATGTTTATATAATTTATACTCATAAAAAACAATAACCTTCTCTTTTACTTATCGTTTATGGGGGATATGTTCCAATAGAACCGACCATGATATCTCTCTATTTGTTTTGCGATGATGGTTATAAAATGATTATGAAATCCATTTATTTTACATGGATTATGATATAATGGAATAATGATATCATGAACGATTAATGAGTTTGAAGAATAAATATGTATGGTATTTTTTTTGTGATGGTGAATTATATTATATACTAAGGGGTGGACCCATTATAAAATAAGGAGGGTGAAAACATTATATCTCTCTAATTCATTAGGTAAATGTGGATAAATCATGTGTGAATTATGTTATGTTTGAACAAAATTTCATGTTTATAATTTTATTTTAGGACCAGATTTAATGACTATGAGATTAAGACTATAACTGGTTTTATGTCTATAAGGTTATGTGTGTACTTAGTTCTTATTCTATAAGTTATTTTTGGACCTTATTTCATGTCCATAAATTTATGTGTTATCATAGTTTCATGTAAATAATTTTATACAATGATGTGGTTTCACGTTTTTATGATTATTTATGGTCATGATTTCTTATCTTTAACTCAAGGAGTGGTCCTATTTCAATTTATCCATGTTCTCATTTTTATAGGAATATGTTTTTTCACTTTACGTTATCAATGTTATACTCTAACGGATCTTGTTTATTGATTTACATTATGAATCATTTCTTATGAACTATTAAGATATATTCCATGAATTATAATTATGATTATTTTAGAGGTTTTGGTTTTTAAATTTTTAGATGATGTTCTATTACTATTATACTCTTGTTATAAGTGATCATTGATATCACCCTTGTTTACCCTTAAAGAGTACCTAAAAACCCCCAATTTTAAATTTCCCATTCCATAGTTTTGAAGAATGTTTTTAATTAGGATATGATGATGAATATTAATAAATAGAGATATCATTGGTGGATATATTTAATATACTTCATGAAATATAAATATTGTATATCTTTCCTCTAAATACACTAAACATATACTTTCCTTTGTCATGTAGTTATAAATTTTATTGAATATTCATCCTAAAAGATATATTATCGTCATATGAAAATCCAATGTTATTATAGATGGAATCAGATTAGAGTTTAGTTAATATTTTTATATTAGTTTTAGAAAATATTAGTGATGCCTGTAAGGATAATTCAATGGATAGGAAAATTCCCTGAATTTTTTTTGAAGAATAGACTTACTAGTTTCTATGAAATTAAATTTCAATCTAGATACTACAAGTGGATGTTGATTTTTCTTAGCTGTACCAATGTATTATATATTAAAAACGATGTATTGGAATTTGGCAAAATATTCACCTAGTGAACAATAAATAGCCTTACTACACACCTGGTTTGACACTCATGGGTGATATTTTTTATAAATTTATAATTTCATTGTAAAATATAATAATATAATTGAATAGATGATACAAATGAATTGACTAGGTTAATTCTAATGTGTCATAGATTGAAAATAATGTTTCATGATTTAGACAACTGATAAATTAATTTTTCATGATTATATGGTTTACCATTATTTTTATTTTACATTGCACTATGATTTTTGGTTTTTGTCAAGGAATGGAACCCAAAAGAATAATCTGAATAATGAATGAGATGGCCAATGCGAGGATAATCCTCATGATCAACCAAATGTATAAGAATCTACGAAAAACAATTAGGACTATTCTCACTGAAATCATTCTATAAGTGGTAACAGAGGTCATGTTGACGTTTTGTATTTACCAAGGAGGAAGAAATGTGACATTGAATATTTAATATAAAAACTTCCAAAATCAATTTTTGACACTTATAATCCACTAGTTGTTTACTAATAGAGAAATGTGATGGAATATATAGTTATCATTTTTCAGTTCCTGAATCATGAAAATGTTGTCCAATACATTTATCATTTTGAAGGTGAAGCAGATGAATGATATAATATTATTCGTAAAACATCGAAGGAGGATGAAATTGAATTTATATAATGGTGTATGTTTAAGGGGGTATGTTTTAGTAATTATATTCCTTTTATTTTATATTAAAAATAGTTAAGGAATTTCTTAAGCATATGCAGGATGATGATGAAACCACTGGTACCTATGAGGAAACTTTTATAAGAATTCCAAGGAATGCATCTAGTTTAATAATTTCACTTAAAGAAAGATTTGTCTATTATATAGTGGTTTTAAACCATGAATGTTAATGAAACTCATCATGAGGTATTATTAATGTTATTAATAAATCTTTTGATTTTCACTGAAAGTGTAAATGGAAACTGAAATCCCTAATGGTTCATGTGAAAATAAATAGAATATATATTTTCATGGAAGCTCTAGTGTCATATCCCATTATAGTAATAAAGCATTTCATCCACATACATACCAAAAATATGAGAATGAATTCTCATTTAAATTTCTGAAAAAACACAAAGATGTTTCATGTGTGGGAAACTTAGCCATAAAGAAAAATATTATAAAAGTAATGTTATGATGGTAGTTATTGAAATGAATGGGGATAGGGTTTAATATAATACACCACACACACTTATATTCTATAAATTAAATGTTTTTTGACATTATAAAAATATATTCCCTACTTTAAATAATTATAAGGATAATAAGATAGAAGGAATTTTGAAGATAACGTTCCAAGGGAAATTTTATACAATCACAACAATTGAAGTGAATATTAATAATTAGAGAACATATATCATCCACTCTAGTGTAAGAAATTTTATTTTGGTGTTTGAATGATGGATCCATCTGAAAATATTATTTTAGATCCTTTCATATAATTTGATTTGATTATTAGTATTAAATATCTATCTTACCTGAATTTATAATGGAAATGTTTTTTTGTATAAGATAAGAGATTATTTGTGGGATAAATAGAGAATTATATTTTGAGATATTATCTGATTTTATTTGGGAAAATTATTAGGGTATATAATTTATGTTTTCATAATTTATGAGAGATTAAAATTATTTCAAGATAATATTTATACTAATCACAGATGCATGTAAGAGAAAATCATTAAAAATATTTGGGATTATACATTATCTAGACATATTTTAGGGGAGACATAATGTAAACTATTTCTTTGATGGGTCATTATACATTGTGGGTATTATTGTTGATGTTTTAGAACGTAATAATTTTTATTACCCATATTATATAACCTGTAATAACCATTTTTTGGGTTTGATAAATATTTAGAGACATTCCAATGGACTTGTAAATATTTTAGGGATCTTATTATCTGATAAAAGTTATGTTTAGTGCATTACGAATAAAAAATTAATATAGGATATTCATTTCATGGAGTAATTAATAAATAATAAATTTATTGAAGAACAAACAAAGGATAAAATTTTTCTTATGATATGAAATGAAACCAAGTATGTATAGTTTCTTTTATTCAATATTTTATAGTTAACTAATACTAGACATTTTTTAAATATATATTGAAATAAAATAATTATATTTCCACATTCATTTATGTTGAATCATAGTTCTTTTTCAATCATTCATGATTTATGGCTTTGCATTTGATAACATCATCAATACCATTTTCACTATCATTCTATATTAGTCCTTCAGTGTACCTTTTCTACTCCATGTCCATATTTTTACTTTCAATTAAATTTATAATAATTTTAAAAAATATTTTTTGTTTTATATAGAATTCATATTTCCCATTACAACATTATAAGGGGATTTTTTATTAACCCCTTCTATGATGTGGGGATTACACATATTAATTTTTAAATGTAAAAACCCTTGATTATTGATAACAATTTCAAAAGATTAGGATGTAATTTAATAATGTAAGAGAAAATTTAAAACATCAAAATTTTATAATATAGTCTTTTAAATAGAATTAAATTCTTTGATTACATATTTTACATGAAACACTATGTATAAGAAAACAATGATATACTATTAAAATATCATTATTTTGTTCAAAAATTATACCAAATCCAATAAATTGGTATGTATGAAAAGTGGAACATAAATTATGAAACATAAATGGTTTAAAAATTAATAACACAATTTAATTTGGTATCAGATGATTATAAATGTGAATAAAAATATTTTAAAGGTAAACGAAATTATCTTTTGAAAAACTGATGTTATGTTAGCAATGTGTTTTTTATGTTATTAAATTTAATTAAAAAAATATTGGTTAATTATTCAAAATAATAACAATATACTATATATAAAATAAATTTTTTATGATTCATATAATATTTCTTCAATGAATGGGATAAGAATAAATAAATTTTTATGTTTAAAAACTATATTTTTCTAAAAATTGGTTTTGTCATGAACTTATTTTAAAATTAATTTTTATCATTTAAAGAAAATGTATTTATAACAATTAACACAATTTTTTGAATAAAAAGTTCTATGTTATCATCGGCGTAGTTTTTAAAAATTTTCATAAATTATTATTGTTTCAATAAATAGTGAAAATACATATTTTTATTAAAAACTATCTTTCTGTTTAATGTATATAGTATGTAATACATTGTTTTAAAATTATTTAAAAGTAAAATTATTAAATATATATTATTTTTAATCTATTTTATTTAATTAAAATAAAATTATCATTGATTATTGGTAAAATAACATGTTATACTTTTGAAATCATTTTTTTGGAAAATTGTTTTTTCATCATGTCAATGAGTTTAATTTTAAATTAAATTTACCTGGATTAGTGAGTTGAATTAGGAAAATTGGATTCCAAATTTGCAATAATCATAATAAATATTTTATAATAAATTTAATTAATAATTTTTTAAAAAATAATATTCATATTAGTAAATATTATTCATAACAGTTAAAGTTAAATGAGTTTATTGTGGGTGAAACTAAAACATTAAGGGTAAAAATGAGCTAAAATCTTGTTAAATTCTGATTGGATGGCCATATTTCTACCTTATAAAATATAAGGTTTGATAATAATACATTTCATAGAAATTGTACTTTGTTTAACATGGTTATATATTTATCTCCTTAAAATCCAAGATTGTCCACTGCCCAACATAAAATAGGGAACCCCTCCCCTGTACACATCACACAATCAAGTAGTTATGGTTTTTCCATGACTTATACAAATATATTACTTATTTTCTTACCCATTTTCTAGAGGAATTATTTTGATTGTAAAAACCTCTTAATAAAAATTTTGGTGAAATCCAAGTTATGGTGTCTGAAGAAGAGATGGTTTGAATGGGTATGAAGAAAGTCGAGACTTGGGGCAAGGGATTTTCATCTCAGATTTTCTCCTTATTAAAATAAGTTATGTGATGAAACTATATTATATTATTAGGTGTATATATGTCTCTATATAAAAGTTATAACATGAAGTTCATTATTTTTATGATATTTAATGTTTCATTTAATTTTATTCTTTTGTGGGGCTTATGATTTAATAGTCACCAAAATAAAATGGTATTTCTATCTCACATTAATATCTATGAGAGACATTCCATATTCACCACTTGTTTATTTATAGTTTATTTACCACTAATGAATTTATTTTATTATTCTCCATAGAAATTTTTATGGGAATTACATATTCATCTGAGGATATTTATTTCGTGGGACATGTGATACAAAAGTTACTATGGTGGTAAGGGTTTTAGAATAAGATATCATTATTTAATGGGATTTATTAGGATTCTTCTTATGATGATGAAATATTACAATATAACTCTTTATAAACCCGTGAATTTTATTTTCATTTGTTTACATATATATAATACTATTTTCCTTTCATTTTCCACATTTAAGAAACAAAATATACCGAAATATTTTTTATACTAAATAGTCTTTGTCACTCTCTGTAGTCAGAAATAATTTATATTCCATATCTATACGTTTAAAAAATATTAAATAATTTTCTAAAAATTATCCAACAATTTTAAAAAATAATTTCCCCTTGTTTATAGTTTTAATGAAGGGGGTAGAAGGAAACTTCTAGTTTCTTATGAAATTTGGTAGTTTTTAGTTTTTGCTAAAAATTTAAAAGTAATCTTATTTTAACATGTATATCATGAATCATATTTTGTGCCATCATGACCACTCAATGATTTAAAGCATCCATTACATGTTTAGAAGTTAATATTTGATGAAATTTTTTTCTTCAATATTTGTGAAATTTCTATATTTTAAATATCTTATATCAATATGGAAGGAATATTTTCCTCAATACAGTTTAATAACATTTTTTGTAATTTTTTATATCAATGACAACAACATTTGATGTTTCTTAGGATTTACTAGGTAAATGATCTAATGTTACCATCCTTATTCTCACTCTAGATGGTTTATGATTATTACAATTAAATATTTATCAAACCCATTTATTTTTCATGGGTTATGTGAATATGGATGTATGAAATTTTTTTGAAACCCTATTTTATAAGGAGTTATGATATGATGAATGTTTAATGAGTTTTTAGCACACATATTTGTGGTATTATTTATGTGATCGGTGGTTACATTATAAAAAAGGGCATGTCGTCATGTTATAACTCTCAAATTCATTACCTAAATATGGATAAATCATGAGTTAATTTTGATATACGTGGAATTAATTTTATGTTCAAATTTTTATGTGTGGACCTAGTTTTATGTATATAATATTAATCATGGACATGGATTCAGGTTTGTAAGATTATGTGTGGACATGGTTTCATGTCAATGGTATTATGTTTGGACCAAGATTCATGTCCATAAGGATATTTTTGGAATTTTTTCCATGTTCATAAGTTTATACTTAGACATAATTTCATGTCCATAAGATTATATGAGGGCCTAATTTCAGGTCCTTAACATAATTAATGAACATGTTTCTATTTATATGGGTTCTTAATGTCATAATATAATGTTTTTCTACATTATGATGTCTATTTTATCATCTGATGACTCATGTTCATTGATTTTATTTATGAATCATGCCTTATGATGTAATGGGATGACCCTTAATGGCCCATTACTTTGCCAGTTTGAGGTAGTAAAATGTGTTCCAAGGAGTCTAGAGGAGGTTCAATGGAGTTGGAGCTACATCATAACTGAAGTATGTTTTTTATCCATAAAATTGGGGTTTTCAACCTATACTTGTTCTCTAAAAATTGTGTGGATGGTGGTTTATGGAATTTTTTAGGTAAAGGGGCATTGTACCCAGTGGGTTTATGCAGTAAGAATAGAATTTATGGTGTAAGATTAATACATCCCTAAGTTCTTTGTTTTTATAAAAAAATAGTGTTTATGTCTTAAAAAGTGGTTTTACTAATTAATATTTTTGAACTCAAGGAACTAATGACGGAAATGAGCGATTTATTTTGTAATTCAGGTGAATTATTACCTATATTTATGTTTTGTTTAGCCAATTATTCTTTCATTTGACTGCTCTTCTAACTCACATCTATGGAGAATATTATGTTCCTTTTGAAATATATTTAAACCCCTTTTTCCTAAATTGATCCATGGGTTTTGGTGGTTCTCATTAGAAATCGGTGATTTATTCAGGGTATTATCATGCATTTATGGTTTCTGAGAAATTTATTCTTTTCCCTATAGTGCTAAAAAATATCAAAATGCTTCTATAATATTGGGGATACTCATTCTCTCTTTTTAAATTTTATGTGTTGGGATTTCATGGTTTTTCTTTTTTTTGGTGGAAAGTAAGGGTTATGATAATAAGATAATAAATTGTCATGTTTGATATTTATTGGTATGGAAAGATATTAAATGATTTAATCTTTCGATATATGTTAATTTAAATTTTATTCATAATTGTTGATGCCAATAATGAATATAACATGTTTTAGGAGCCATTATTTAAGAATAGTTGATATTACATAAGACCCTTAATGTAATTTTCTGTGATAACACCCTTAAAAACAATATAAATAATGGATATTTGGAGAATAATTAGTTTCCTATAAAGCTGGGATTTTGTAAATATACCAATGCTAATTAAGGAAGTAATGTGTTTAAAAACCCTGTATTATTTTGAATCTATTAAGTGTTAATATTGTTTGTGAATGTGCTTCTTATGATTCCTTATATGGCTTGTAGTTATTTTTTGGGGATGGTTCTGGATAGCTTGTTTTTGTTATGTGTGGGGCTATGATGTGGTGGTTGGTTGGCGTGAATGTGTTGTTGGTAGTTGTAGGATATGGTGTGTAGTGGTTGTGATGTAAGGTTATGGTGCAGGGTGGTTATTGTGTATTGTCTTGATGATGTTTTCTATTCATTTTTTGTGGGTTTTTTGGTGGTTATGTGTCATAGTATTGTTGTGAGATATTTGGAATATGTGTCATGTGTTGTTATTTTGGAAATATGGCTTGGTTCATGTGGTGTGGCAATGATGGTCGATGTGTGGTTTTAAGGTGATAGTTATGTGATTTGGTATAGTTATTGTGTGGAATGGTTGTTTTGTTTTCCATGTTAGTCATGGATTAAATGATGATGCTAAATGAATATTAATTGGTGATATGGATGTGTGGTAATTATTCAAATGAAATGATAAATGAATGTGATATTTAAATTTTAATTAAGTGTCTTAGTACATAAATGTTAATGGGAGCATGATACCTATAGAAATTGGTGAAATGGTAATTCAATGTGGGAATGTTATATGAATTGTGTGGCATTGGTGTGGTGTTTTTCATATAGTGGTGGTAGTGGTTTTGATCATTGATGTATTGTATGGAACTAGTGATGTGTTGTTTGATAGTGTACTTGAAGTGAACCCATATGTTGGGTTTTTGGTGATATATATTTACCATGTTTTTTTATTTTATTTATATATGCACTCCACCTGGGATGGATAAACATATCAATACTCAAATTTAGGGGTTCTAAGTATTTTCCCCAGAATCTAGGGTGGTGGTGACATGGATGGACAGATATCAATTTTTCCTTCAGTACTAATGACCCACTATTTTTGAGTGAGATGTGCAGTAAAAGCCTAGTTAATTTCGGGTGTGTTGTGATGTGAAAAGTTTGTGATGTCATGTGATATGTGTTCAGGGTCATGTGTAGTAGGAGAAAGGAACATAGTCGATGTCTTTCACATTTATGAGAACATACTTCTCTTGTTATGTGACAAGATGATATGTGATGGCCCATGTGAGTCTGGGTAAGACACGATTTGGTGATACCTGATGTATGCACAAGATGGTAAAACATAGGAAGGTGTGGTTGGTAGGGATGAATCCCTACCCACATCTGATATGGACCAGGTGTCTTTAGATGAGATGTGATGATATTATATGTGATGTGTATCGAAGGGATGGGAGAATATGTCATTCTATATTGGGGCGTCAGAGCACAAAATTACTATGGAAATGGTAGTAGGGATCCTTTATTTGTTATGATCTTGATACTATACAATTATATTCAACGTCTGAGTTTAGTAAGTGTTCCATGGTGAGGATTGGATGTTTATTTTACCTATTTATTTTCTTGTTGGTTTTTCAATTTAATCACTAGAGCATTAGCACACTGTTTTCCCCTATGCACATTAGACCTCTATTATGTCCCTCCTAAGTATACTTGTTTTCTCGCCCTATATATATATATTTCAGGTTTTTATGAGTAAATTATGGAAAAATATGAACATTTTTGGATATGTCTAGGTGTTTTGGGTCACTGTTTAGAATTGTCTTTTGATATTTACTTTGGGGACTTTTAAATGTATGAGTGCACATTTTTCATTCATTATGTTATGATTTCTATTTTTTAATATTATATTATATTTTAGAGTTTCATGGTTAATTTTTATCCTATATCCCAAAACAATTTTATATTATAGTTTCTAATTCCCCCCATTTGTGATATTTGGATACCCCTGGTCATATTTTCAAACTTATACCCAAATGGAGGAGGGACACAAGCATCATTATCTATATTCCTTCATTGAGGTATCTTTAGAGGGAGGGGCTGTGATATAGTTATATCATAAGTTTGGTTTAGAGATATGATATTTGTAGTAGTATGGAATGTTTCGGGTTTCATGGGTTGGTATGAAAATGTGTCAAGTTGATCTTGGTTCATGACATAGGCCAGTGACACCGTCAAGGACACATGATTTTATGGAACCCTTTGATCAGATTCACAGACTATGAGCTTATTGAATGAAAAAGTGCATCTGAAAAGATTTTAGGTAAGTGAACTAGGAGTGGTAAATGATTCATGTTTTTTTAATTTTTAAATTTGGTTATTGTGGGAAAATAAACTGAATTAAATTAATAAAATTGATAAAATTTCATGTTTCTGGGATTAGGATGTTATTATTGATTTTCACCAATAGATCATGTGTTTCATATGTGAGTGGATCAGAATATTGAGATTTAGCAGGATAATCTTGCTAAACATTGTATTTTAGACCCAATAGAGGTTGATGTGGCTTGGTAGTGGGATTTTGGTTCCATCCAGTAGTATAGTTTGGAAGATTATAGGGGGAGTATCCTATATCTAGTGATGGGGTGATTATTGGGGGAGCTCACCATCAATTTCAATTTTCTTTATAGCCCTAGATGGATGGGATGATAGAGAAAAAATTCTAAAAATTAGAGGATATGTGGAAATCTCCCATCTTAGACTTTGTAGGGTCATGGGTAAGACCATTAGTTTTCGTTAATATTTTGTAAAAAAGAGATATCACTTTTCTAATTCCATGGCCTCATTTTAGGAGATGTATGGGAGCCTATTTCATTCCCCATTATTCTAGATGGAATTTGGGGAGTCATTAGTTATTGGTCATGATGTGATTCATAACACAACTTATAATATCTAGTTGATTCAAGATATTATGATGTGGTATTATTACCATTATAAATCCATCGATGAATGAAGTCGTAGGCCCCTGGATTTTGATGATTGATTTGATGTATTATTAAGAGTATACCCTTAGCAACAGATGTAGTGGTTCAGTAGTGGCGCAAGATTTCCCCCAGATTTTTGGTCCCATTGAGGTGTTGGGATGAGATAGTGAGGTGACATATTGTAAAGAATTTCCACCAAATTTGGATAGGATCCATGAAATCTTCCATGTGTATCAATTACATGTGTATGTTCATAATGACTCCCACATCAATTATTGGGGAGTGTTGGATATAGAGGACGATGCATAATTCAAGGAGAATCCACTAGAGATCCCAGATCTTTTAAGAGGGTGTTCCATGGAAAATTCATACCGTTGGTATGCATATTTGGGAGGCATTATTTTTTATAAGAGAGTACATGGAGAAAATATATTCATATGTGTTACCATTAACCATTGATGTTTTTATTTTTTTATTATATGTTTGAATTTTATTGGATATTATGAAAATGGATCATTCTATTTTATGTGATGTGTTATTTTCCCGATTTGTGATGTGTGACACTTGATGTGTTACATTTGATGAATATACAGATACATGAAAAGCAGAGTTCTTGAATCTTAATCATGATGAATTATACATGACATGATTAAATCAATCTGGGTGATTCAATTCCACCCAAAGAAGATAATATATCTATATAGAAGATGTAATTCAATGATTTTCTGTGATTAATGAATTGTTTTTTGTTTTTTGTCATAGTGGTTTGTTTGGGAAAGATGGAGGTTGATATGTTCATGTTGATGGTTTTGTGGAAAGGAGGTGGTTTTGGCTAGTGTTGGATAATGTTGTGTAGTGCTTTGTGAGAGGTGTTGATGTTGTTATGTGGAGATGTGGTTGTGTGGGATGTTATTTTGCGTGTTTTTGTTTGACTTTTTTCCTAGTGATTTATTTGTGATGTAACTAGATCATTGATTGGTGTCTGGTAGGGCATTAAATTATTCCCCTTTTTTCTAGGATTAGTTTTTATTCTCAATGGATAGAATTTTTCAGAAGGTATCTAATGAAATTTTTCATACCTTCCTAGCCAATTACGTTACTAGTTTGAGGTATTAAGAGGTTTTCAGAGGAGGCTATAATATTTTTGGTGAAGTTAGAGATATGTTTGATCTATAATAGGAATTTATGCAGTAAAATTGGGGTTTACAGCATAAGATGGTGTTTTACATTTTATTTGGTTAGTTGTTAATGGATTTTTTATAGCTAATGTGCAATCCCAAAACAGGTTTACGTTGTATGAATGGAATTTATGATGAAGTTTAATTGAGCTCTATGTACCATGTTTTATAGTGAAAAATGTGTCTATAGATAAAAAAGTCTTTTTACCGAAAAAGATATGTGGATATATGGAACATAAGATATAGGTGATGGATTTATGAGATTGGTTTGGTGACTTACAGACTGTATATAATATTTTTCAATAGATTATTATTTCATTTTTATTCTCATCTCTCTCTAATCTTTAGTAAACCCTAGGTTCATTTTAGAGTAGTATCTATCCCCTTCCCCTTGTCTTGACCTATGGGATACAATGGTTACTGGTTGGAAATCAATGGTATGTTATCCTGACTTATTCAATTATTTTCACTTGTTCTAGTCTTATAGGTTTTCTGTTGTGTTTTTGGTTTTATTTGATATAAATTGGGCTGTATATTTTATAAATATTTGGTGTGGTTCATGTTTATATATAGTTTCTTTGTATGTTTTTGGTTTAAGGGTTGTTTATTCTTTACCATGTAATGCGTAGCGACATCAGAAATATTAATCAAGGAAGGGGTTCCTCTATCTCCCCTTATTTATATTCCATGTGTGAGGATTTCGTGATTCTACATTCCATTGGGTTCATACCAGGGATTGAAATATTAATATGTAAATTTTAATGTTTTAAATTGGGGGATATGGGGAGATATCAGATGCTTTATATCCTTGATATATGTTTCTTCTGATGTTATTGATCACAGTTGGGGCTGATACTAAAAATAATTTTTCTTGTTATCTTTTCTTGCATAATAGTTGATACAACTTGATACCCTTATTGTGTTATTATATTACAATTCCCTAAATAAAAGTCTAAACAATATATATTTAGATAATAAACTAGTCTCACCATGATTTTGGTTTGTGTGATAATACCCATGATAATTGATGATATAATGAAACAAAATCACTTGAATAAATTTGAAATCTTGTATGTGTTTCATTGTGTGTGCTTTTTATTATTGTATTGTTCTATGTGGTTTGGGATATTTTTTTGTGATAAAGGTGACCGGGTGGGATATGTGATGTGTGGGGATGTGATATTGTGGTTGTTTGGAATGAATATGATTTAGGAATTTATATGATGTGGTCTTAAGTGGATGTGATGTGAAGTTATGGTGCATGATAGCTTTGATGCATAATGGTGATGATGTGTGGTGGTTATGTGTAGTTGTTTTGTGTGGTGGTTGTGTGCATAAGTTGTGTTGTGAGATTTGGTTGGGGTGTGTGATGCATGTTCATTGTGGTAGGATAACATGGTTGATGTGGTATGGTGATTATAGTGGATGTGTGGTGTTATGGTGCTAGTTTTGTGAGATGGTATGGTTAGTGTGTAGTGTGGTTTCATATGTTTTCTAATTAGACATGGAATTAAATATGATTCTCAATGAATTTTAATGGGAAAAATTATTGTGTTAAAATTGGTTGAATAAAATTATAAGTGAATGGGATGTGTAAAAGAGAACGAAATGGATTAGTAAATGAATGTTATTGGGAAAATGAATCATCAATATTGTCATGAAACCTATAATTGAAATTTGGAATATTGTGTGAATTGTGTGGAAGTGGTGTGGTTTGTTGCATATCATAGTGGTAGGTGTTGCCAATGTTAATGTGTGGTATAATAGTGGTGGTGTAGTGTGTCAGAATTCCATTGATTGGAACCCATAGTTTGTGTGTTATGTGCAATTTATATACCATGTGTTTTTGTATAATTTATATGTATTCCACACCCGAGTTTGATAACATTTAAAACCCTCAATGTTTATGTGTTCTAGGTATTTTTTCCATCGTCTATGTTGATAGTTAAATGGACGGTTTTCCTCCCCCTATTCCTAGATCTTCCTTCAACAGTGAAAACCTATGTGTCTTCAGGAGAGATGTGATGTGATGGACCATGTGTTTTTAGGCTATATGTGATGTGATAATGTTGATTTAAGATTTGATATCTGGTGGGGTTCATGCATGGTATTGTTTCAGTTATAGGATGAGATTAGATGGGATGGCCCGGTTTTATGTGCGTGATATGTGGTGTGGTCATTACAGATGATGGAGTAGGATAGAAGACATTATAATGATGGGGTAGGTAGGGATTCATCCCAACAAATATCAGAGATATACCAAGTGTCTTCGAGTGAGATGTGATATGATGTGATGTGTTTGTAAGTGATGGGAGCAGAGAATGATTGATGTTGGGGAACGAGAGTGGAAAATCAATGGGGAAATTATAGTTTGGTACCACTATTTTTATGATATTTATTATATAATACTAAATTTTTTAATTAATTTGGTGAGTGATCCATGGTGTGGCTGGGATAAATTTTGGAACTATTTAAGTGCTTATTGGATATATTGTTTCCTTACGCGTTTATTAGCATGTTGTTCTCTGGTTTTTACTTGAGACCTTTGATATTTCCCAACAATGTATACTTGTATTCTCACCATAAGTATATAAATTATTTTTCATGTTCCAAAGAGGACATTATGGAAATATAAAGAAATTACTAGATAATTTGTATTTGTTTCAGAGTCACTACCATAGGCTTTCCTTTTGTTGTTTTCTTTGGAGAATTTTATATGTATCAATTTATTTTATTCATGCATTTTGGGATGGTTTTTTACAATTATATTATATGACGGAGTTTCTTGGATATTTT
Source organism: Viscum album (assembly GCA_963277665.1). Lineage (NCBI taxonomy): Eukaryota > Viridiplantae > Streptophyta > Magnoliopsida > Santalales > Viscaceae > Viscum > Viscum album. The sequence continues at coordinate 2,059,278,717 of OY728126.1, read as the reverse complement.
TTATCCTATCACTTAATCATGTTTTATTTTATATATTTTAATTCCTCCCATTTGTGAGAGTTTTATACCCTCAGTGTCAGTTTCCAACTAGGGACCTACTGGACCCAGGACTTAGAGTGTTAGTATCTCTCTCCCATAATTTTTCTATCATTGTAAGGAGTGGGTCATGATAGAGTGGTATCCAAGGTTTTCTTGAGAGATAGGATGGAGTATGGTTTTTTGAATATTGTGAATTTAATGTGTTGGTATATCAATGGATCTAGTTGATGTTTTTGTCTGACATAGGCCAGGGATACTGACTCGGTCCTAGGATTTTAGGGCCCCTTGTGATTTTGTTCACGGACACTAAGATTATTGAAAACCCAAGTGAGTTTGACCAATTTACAAGGTAGATACCTAAGATAGGTATATGAATCGTGATTGATCTTTTTCATTTTTGAATTTGGGTTTTCAAAATAAACTTTTTTATTAAATAATAATATAAAAATTCTAGGTTACCCATCTTTGGTTGATCTCCTTTATATTCATGAATATGTAATTTTTTTTTCTATTAATATCTTATGAAGTTTAGGTATAGAAGGTTCACTTGATTTATCATTATAGTGTTGGACCAAAAAAGGAGTATTAGGTTTCGAAGCAATATTTTTCCCTCTTCTAGCAAAACAAATTTTGAATATATAAGGGGAGTTTCTCAGATCTAGAGAAAGATCATGGGTTAGAGGCTCTCAATAGAACTATTGGCCTATTCTATGAAGGTATTATGTTTTGGGAGCCACTGGATTTTATTCAGCTATGGTGAGCTATTACTCAATGGTGGGAACTATTTCATAGTGACTATAATGAGGAATAAGTTTTGTGTAACATCGTTTAAAGGGAGTTTTGATCAGTTTTTACATCATTGAAAGTGATATAAGGCAAGAGTTTGGATATGATATCCCTTCAATAGAGGGTATTGAGTGTACATAAGCTTGTGATTAGGTTTAATGATATCTTATACTTTTCAACAGATGTTTTTTGGATGAGGAGTCCATATCACAAAATCTGCCGAAAGATTTTTGACCATTATATAGATACTTCATCTCAGATAAATATATATATTCAGTTTCATAAAAAGGAAATGTATTTGATCCAACTCATTAATATAAATCTTTAACATAGGAGAGTTTACATAAGGGAATCATGGGGAGTAGGGTATCAGGATATGGGATATGGGAGTTCAAGCAGTCAGGGTTACAACTAATGGGTATATGATTACAGAAGAAAATTATGTGTTCTTTTGGGATAAGTGGATTACAACCACCTGTATGATTATTTCCATTTTTATTATTTTTTATTGGATTTAAATAGCACCATACATAGTGTCCATCAATTTATAGAGGCCAGTACCAAGTGGCTGTTCTGGATGATTTTATGTAGTAGAAATTTTTTCCTATAAGGTAGTTTTAGCAACATGGATTTTTGGTGATTATTCATTATCTAGTAGAATATATTTCTAGAATAGATAATACTCATGATGTCCTCTAACTATAAGAACCCATGAAAAAGTGCTTCCATGGAGGCAGACATTAGAGAGTTCTGGGATCTAGGTATGGTTAGATGCATGCGTTAGAAGTAGCAACACTAGTAGAGTGAGGAGTTGTTAAAGGTATGATTTGTTTATAATCTACCCTTGGATTTTATTTTTTTCATTCAAGAAGATGATAATTATTTATTTCTAAAACATTTTTTAAGGCCTTGGGACTAGATATGGAGAGGCTTCCGGTTTTGCTGGAGTTTTCTATACTATTTAGAGGCCATTCTTCTTTGTTTGTTGTGTCTCGGTGATGTAAACAGCTGATGGGGAAGCACAAATATCTAAGGGAATTATTTTGTAAAACATATACATCAATAAACTATTATACTTAGTATTAATTGGTTGTATTCTATTTGTTAATTCATATAATTCTTCTAAATAATAGTTTCTTTCCAACGTGGAGGGATAGCTAGTGACGTTTGATGGTGAGAAAGGTTATCAGATGGGTGATAGGTAAGTGGAACCTATTAATTCATAGTTGGTGGAGATATTAATTCAATATTGGTAAGGTATTGTTCCTAAGGTTATGAAGGAGTTCATTTATGTTTTTCTATTGGAGGTTATGATAGTACCCCCTTGACGTGATTTCTAGTTTCAGATAGATTTTTTTCTGGGTGCATCTACAATTTCGATGGATCCCTATCAGATAACACCTAAAAAACTGCGAGATTTGGGGTTTCTATGGGATGATCTAATGTAGAGGTGATTTATTTGACATAGTTTGATAAAAATGGGTGCTCTAGTGTTGTTCTCCCAAAAGGTATATTTTAGTATGTGGTTGTGTATGGACTACTGTAGGTTGAATATGGCGACAGTCAGGAACCATTACCCATTTAAAAGGATAGACCATATATTCATATATTTGAGAGGATCTTGTTTGTGTTTAAGGTTTAAATGAAATATGGATATTATTTTTTGAGGATGAAGGATGGTGATATTTCATAGTCTACCATTAGGTGAATTTATGGACACTTCATGTTTCTAGTCATGTTATTCAGTGTTACGAACACAATAGTCATGTTCATGTGGCTCATGAACTCTCATTACCAGAGATTTTAGACCATATCATCATCGCATTTTTCAATGATATATTGATCTAGTGAAGGTCATAGGAGGATCATGTCAAGCGTTTTAGAGAAATTTTATAGACTATTTTATAGAAGCATCACTATGTAATTTTTTCCAAGTGTGATTTATGGATTTAGTGGGTGCACTTACTAGTTCATGTGGTTTATCATCAGGGTTGGGCAGTGGACCCATTTATGGTTGGCACAATATTTTATTCGTAAAAACCAAATAATGTTGTGTAGGTTCAGATGTTTCTCAATCAGGATCACTATTATATTAGGATTCTGCTCGATTTCTCTCAAATTTTATCATAGATAATGGCTTTATCCAGAAAGGAATAGGAATTTGTGTGGGTGATCATTTTTAGTAAGTTTTTTTATTACTTAAAGATAGGTTTTAAATTGTATCGTGCCTTAGTTTTTTGAGGAGGGTGTGTTGTTTTATGTTTTATATGACACGTCAAGTCTGGGATTGAGATCTATATTAATGAGTAGAGAGAGGTGTTCTCTCATGGTTCTGGGAAGTTACGTCCACAAGTGTGTAACTATGCCACTTGTGATCTATATATTTTAATGGGTTTTCTTGCACTATTTTTCATTGGAATGACCTCATCGATAGGTGATTTCTTGTTTTCATATAACAAAAGAGGCCAAAGTAAGTTTTCTCTCAACTAGATTTGAATCTATGCCAATGGAGGTGTATGAAGTTTAGTTAAGATTGTGATTTTGAGAAATTATACACCTTGGGAAAGGGGAATGTTATTACTGATGCATTAACTGTGTACTTGCAAGGAGATCTGGTTTGATAGTCTGTGGAAGTTTAGAAAGGGATTGAGAAGCCTCCAGTGATATGTCTTGACATTAGAGGGAGCAGTGGTCATGGTTGAACTTTACCAATGAACATATACTCATTCATGATTTTTTAAGAATAATATTATTTGTAGTGATACTCAAAGGAAGAGGTGATGTGTGAATGTATTATCAATAAATATACCCCAGATGGATGGACATTGGATGTTCCAAACTAGGTATTGATCCAAGAAATGTTATTCATTCCATTGGTGATGAAGCTGAGAGTTCTCTATGCACTTCACTACTCACCTATAGTGGTACATCATAGTGCCCCCAAGTTGTATCATGGTTTGAATAGGTACGTTTGGTGGCCCATAATGAAATGGTTGGTGACCAATTTTATAGTATACTCTCAGGTTATTCAACAAGTAAATGTAAAGAAGCATGTTTTGGGAGGGTTTTTGTAGTATTTTGTTGGTCTTGAGTGAAAATGAGAGGTAATATCAACGAACTTCATCACAGGGTTACACTGAGCTCAGTGAGGTTGTGAAAGAAATTTGGTTATAGTAGACCAACAGATGAAGGGAGTTATTTTTTTAGTGATTTGTGAGTCAGGTGTCACAGATGTTTTACCAATATAGAATATGGAGTATTCAGATAGGCTTCATAGGGTATCAAGGAAAACCATAAATAATCAAGAACCTTGTTGTATCTCATGAATTTTGAAGGTATTTCAACATGTCTTTCCTCCCTATATCACCTTATCACTTCATTCCACCATCAAATAGATGGGTAGAAATTGCGGACTATCTAGAAGATAGAGAATATATTGTGAGTTTATGTCTAGGAATGTTGTGAATAATTGATATGGAATTTTCATTTGGTTGAGGATGAAAACATCAATAGATATCACTCATCAATTTGAATGGCCTTGTTTGAGGCCTTTTATGGGTCACCGTTTCATTATCCTTTGGGAGGTATAGAGGCTGGGGAGTCAGTAGTCCATTGCCACGATGTGGATCCAAGAATGACTGAGATGATATTGTTGGTTTGATAGAGGATGTGGGTAGAAAAGGATTTCTATAAGACATATTATTGGTCATTAGAGTAGGCCCATTGAGTTCAATGTTGAAGAACATGTGATATTTAGAGTTTCCCCTCTATGTGGGATATAGATGTTTGGTTGTGGGAGTAAGCTTTCTCCTCAGTTTGTTAGGACCTTTGAAATAATGGAGTGAGTTGGAAAGGGAAAATATTAGTTGGTTTTTTCACTTAGGCTAGAGAGGATCCACGATGTCTTCTATTTCTATCATCTTCATCATTATCCTTGTGATGTCTCCAACAACATTGACAGAGGAGAGATAGATATCAAGGCTTATTTGATGTTCATGGAGGGGATAATAGAAATTTAGGATCCACAGTATAGTGTTTTTAATGGATGAATGGTACCCTTGGTTTCGATTTTTGTGAAGGTAAGGTGGACTGCATGATAGTACATGGGAGATATAGATGAAGATGTGTTCCCATTACCCATAATTATTTTGATTTTTTTTTCACTATTTGTGTTTTCTGAGATATTGTGAAGATATTTCATTTTATATTTTGATATGTGTTAATTTGATGACACTTGATGAGGGAATAATGATTTATTCTATGTGATAAATCTCTCGAAACATGAAAAGGGGAGGACCAGAATCCCAATCCATATGCATTATAATTGAAATGATTAAAACCACATGGGTGAGTCTGTACTAACCATAGAGGATAATATATTCACATGGAATATGTAATTCCTTTATTTGTGTAATAGGGGTATTTTTGTGTGTTAGTTGTGGAAGTTGATGATTTTGTCTATGTTGAGGTAGTGAAGTTGGTGTGGATAACTATATAGAATGGTGGTGTTTTGTGGATGTTGTCATATGATGGGGTGTAGTGCCTAGTGAGATTGGTGATGTGGTTTTATAGTGATTTTTTTGCATGGGTTATTTTGTGGTAATTCTGGTTTGTCATGTTTCATGGGTGGATATATTGATATATAGTGAGATCCTTGATAGGTATCTCATGGGGTGGTTATTTGAACCCCTTTACCATTCCTAGTTTAGTTTTGATTCGTGAGGGTGATAATTATTTGAGAGGTATATAATGTAATGGTATATGCCTTATTCAAACATTAAATAGAGTTTTGGGAGGATTCTAGAAGAATTTTGATTGAGTTGGATCTGCAATAGAACTACAATAGGTTTTTTCCACTGTAAAATAGTGGTTTACAACAGAAGATAGTGTTTTACATCTTGTGTGGCTATTGATTAACTGCTAGTGTGAAACTGAAATTTAGATCATAAAATGGTTTTAATCCATAAGAATATAATTTATGGAATATGTTAAATTCATCCTAAGGTTCCATATTATTGTGTGGATAAAGGTATTATAGTCTAAAATTTTGATTTACGACCTAAATTATATAGACTTGTGGAACATTAAATGTAAATGTGGGACTTATTCCATAAGTCAGGTGACATACATCCAGTATAAATTTTTTGTATGATTCCTCTTAAAATTGGACACTCATCTATCCCTCTCATCTATAGTAAACCATATGTTCCTTTCAAAATATTTTCTATCCCCATCCTATGGTCTTGATCTGTGTGTTATGGTTTTTTTTCTTTATCTATTAGTAGTGAATTCTCTTATCTTATTCCCTTATTTTCACTCATTATTCTATTGTGGATTACTTGTGATGTTTTTTGATTTTCCGGGATATATAGGGCTATGTTTTTTAGTACCCTTTAGTGTGATTCGGGTTGATTTGTGGTTTTATGACGTGGTCATGATTTTTTGTCTATTTCTTCTTCACCCTATTGTGCATTGAATGAATAGAATGATTCTTCAAGGTAGGGGATCACCATTCAATCCTTTTTACATTCTATGTGTTGGGATTGAATAGTTTTATTTTCTATTATGTGGATAGTAAAGGTCAAAAAATTATGAAAATAAAGTGGAACATTTTAATTTTTTGGGAATGTGGAGATATGACATGATTTACTTATTTGATATATGTTGCTGTTGATGGTATCTAGCAGGATTATTGCCAACAGTGAAAGTAATGGTTATTGGGAGACTTTATTGCACATTAGTGAATATTTTTTAAGACCCTTCTCGTGTTGTTGTGTGATTGCACACTAAATAAAAGGATAAGGAACGTATATTTGGTTAAAAACTACATTATGCTGGATTTCAGTTTCTATGATATTAACCATGATAAATAAATAAGTAATAAAATGAACTCCAATCAATAAATGTGGAAGCCAAGATGATTTTTGTTGTGTGTGTTTGTTCTTATTGGGTTACCCTATATGGTTTGGGATATTATGTAGTGATGGATGTGACCTACTAGGTTGTGATACAGCTATCAGTAGGAATGGATTTGATGTAAGTAGTTATATGATGTGGTTTGCTGAGGCTGTAAAGGGGAAATTATGTTTTGTGATGGTTATAGTTTATAGTGGTGATGATGTTTAGTAGTTTTTTGTTGTTATTGTGTTCAATGGTTGTGTTTTTTTATATAGTAAGGATTTGGGATGTGTGGTTATTGTGGAATGGCATCTTGGTTCTTGTGGTGTGGAAAAAACAATGGATGTGAGGTGTTGTGGAGATGGTTATGTGAGTTGGGCCAGTTTTTTGGTGGCATGTTTTCATTAGTTTCTTTATTATAAATGTAATAAATGATAATGATAAATTAATATGAATGGTTTATATTTATTTTTGTTAATTAGATAAATTAAATGACAAATGAATGAGTTGTGTTAGTGTGAATGAAGTATTTTAGTAAACTAAATTTTATGGAAACTTGATATATCATGAAGGTGCTGAAAAAGGAAATTGAACCTAAAATATTGGGTGATTTTTATGGTGGTGTTGTTTTTTGTTTCATATCATGGTAAAAGTTGTTGTGATTGGTAATGTGTGGAATGGTAGAAGAGTTTTGGTGTACTCTAGTGTAGTATATATAAACCCATAGATAGGTTGTTTCATGATATCTATATACCATGTATATTTATGTTGTTTATATACCTATCCCACCTATGTCAAATAAACCAAACCAGTAATCAGAGGTTCTGGGATCTGGGTGTTTTCCCCCACATCTAGGATGGTGGTGAAGCATATGGTTGGATACACATAGTACTATGCTCTTCTTTCATTGGTGATATATTTTTTGTATTCAATAAAGATGTGTAGTGATAGACCATGTGTTATTTGGTGAGATGTGATGTGGTGAGGTATTGATGAGATTTGATATGTGGAGTGGGTACTACATGATAGGAGGAGGTACAAATGTTGGAGTGCTTCACATTCATGATACCAAACATCAGTAGTTATGTGATGAGATGATATGTGATAGTCTATGTGTATTTCAGTGAGACATACATTTGTGATGCCTGATTCTAGCACATGATACTAGAAATTTTAGGGGTGGGGTAGGTAGGGATGCATCCCAACCTAGATCATAGATAGACCTATAGACTTTAGGAGAGATATTATGTTATGTGATGTTATGTTACACGATGCGTATTGAAGGGATGGGAGTATAGGACATTAACTATTGGGGTGTGAGGTTATAAAATCTGTGGGGAAGTAGCTATGAGAAACCATACTTTATAATGATCATGATGCTATATTTTTAAATTGGATATGTGATTTGGAGGGAAAGTCATGGTGAGGCTAGGATGTTTATTTGACCTCTTTAGTTTTTTGTAAGAACTTTGTTTTTTTTGCAAAAACATAAATGAGTTTTTTTCACATGTTTACTTTATAAATTAGTTATGTCCCTAATGACTATACCTTTATGCCCACCTTATGTATATAAACTATTTATCTAGTTTCCATGAAGTTGTTGGGGACCGAGATGAACTTTACTAGTTTTTTAAGAGTAGTTGATGTGTTTATTTCATAGACTTAACATTTTTTATTTACTTTAGAGACTTTTATACAAATCAATTATTTTATTCATGCATTTTGAGATTGTTTTTTGTGTAAATTTATATCATCTACATGACATTATTGGTTTTGTTTTCTTATCTCATGAACCTATTTTATATTATAGAGGGTAATTAATCCCATTTTTTTATATTTTTATACCTTCTATAATAGTCTCCAACAGAGGTCCTCTTGGAGGTAGGACAGGCGGGTTATTATCTTAATTATTTTATTGTAGTATATTTGGAGGGAGGTTGTCATGATAGGAGAACCCTAGGCACCTTTCAAAATATTTTCCAGACCCTTCCTCGTATCTTAATATTTGGGTTCTAATGATTTCTCATTAGTTATTGGTGGTTGATATGATGTTTTCACAGACATTCTATGGTTCTCATGTTGTTTTGTCTTCCTTATAATGTGAAAACTGAGATCTAAAAGGTTCTTCTACGTAGTGAATCCACATTCTATAGTTTCTATGTACAATTTCTGGGTATTTCACGATCTTTATTTATATTGGGTGTAGAGTATGGTTTGGAATAATATGATAATAAGTTCTAACAATTGAAATTGATAGGTATGTGATGATATCACTTGATTTAATACTTTTATATATGTTTTTTATGATGTTATTAAGTATTGTTATTTCCAATACTGAAAATAATGGCTTTTGGGAGCCTTGAATACAAAATAGTTTTTATGCCTTGAGACCCATGTTGTGTTTGTGTGTGATCATAAAATGAAAAAAATGTGAAGGAATTTTTATTTGACATATAATTGGTTTTCTATGAAACAAGGTTTGTTTGATAATAACCATGGTAATTAAAAAAATAATGTTTGTAAAACCACTGGAAAAATAGAATGATGATTTGTGTTTTGAGTTAGTTTTTATTCATTGTGTATCTTGTGGTTTTTGTGTGGTGATAGTGGTTAACAGTTGGGTTGGGTGATGCGTGGGTCTAAAATGTGGTGGTTGGTTTAAATGGATGTGATTTTTGTATTTATACAATTTGATGCACAATGTTTTTAATGTGAAGTTGTAGTACGTGGCAGTTATGGTGCATGGTGTGGATGATGTGTTTTAGTGATGTCTGGTGGTATTGGGTGGGTTTTTTTGATGGTTGTGTTGTGATATGTGGTTGGTATGTGAAATTTTTAGTTTTTGTGGTTGGATGGCTTGGTTTATATGGTGTGGTGACGAAGGTGGATGTGTTGTATTATGGAAATGATTATGTGATTTGGGCCAATTGTTGTATGGTGTGGCTACGTTAGTTTCCCAGTTATCCATAGAATAAATGATGACTATAAATGATTATTAATGGGTGAAATTAGTGTTTGGTAATTGGATTAATGATATGATAAATTAATGGGTTGGTTAGATATGAATTAAGTGGCATAGTAAATGAAATTTAGTAGAAGCTTGATACATATGGAAAGTGGTGAAATCTATAAGTGAAAGTGGGAATGTGGTGTGACATGTGTCGCACTGGTGTGGTGTGTTTCATATTGTGGTGGAAGAGGCTGTGATGGTTGATGGGTGGTATAATAGTGGTGATGTTTGTGTTGTAGTTTAGTTTTTTTGAACCGAGAGTTTTGGGGTTGTGTGTTATCTGTATACCATGTATGATTATGTTATTTTTATACATTCCCAACCCAAGGTGGATAACCTTACTAACTCTCAAAGGATCTATGTTACGGGTGTATTCCAAAACATCTAGGATAGAGGTGACTTGTATTTATGGCTACCATCTCTTCCCCAATATTCCTTCAGTAGTGATATCCCATGTGTTTTTGATCGATTTTTACAATGATGGTCCGAGTTACTTGAGGTGAGTTTTGATGTGACAAAGTAGTGATGTGATGTGATATGAACTGGGTTTCATGTGTGGTAGTATAATGGAATGGGGTTTATGTCCTTCATTTTCATGATATCCTACTTCTCTGGTTATGTGATGAGATGATATTTGAGGGATCATTATTCCTTGGGAAAGCCATGGTATAGTGATTAATAATACTATAACATGATGTTAGAGCATACAAGAGTATGTTTAGTTAGGGATGTATTAAAAAATCCATCGAATATGGGCCATGTGTCTTTATGGGTGGTGTGATGTGATATTATGTGATGTTTATGGACGGGATGAAAGCACATGATGTTTGATGTCAGGTTGTGATAGATGATTATTAATGGGGAAGTAGTATTGGGGTTATTTTATTTGTGATGATCTTGATGATAACTAATTATATTTTATGCATGATTTGGATATAGATACATGGTGAGGATAGGATGGATAGTTAATATTTTTTGGTTCTTCTTGATTCTACAATTAGCTTACTACCTCATTAGCATGATATTCGATCATGTTCACTTGATACCATGTTTATGTTGCAACTTTATGTTATTTTATACTCACCTTAAGTATATAAATTATTTTTTCTGATTATTGGAGGACATTGGGGATTGAGAAATACATTACTAACTAGTTTAGAGTTGTTGTTAAGTTACTATCAAAGGCAATTCTTTTGGTATTAACATCGAAGACATTTATATCGGTCAGTTTACTTTATTCATGAATTATAGGATATTTTTTAACTTATTACTATGATTTGGTGTTTGTTGTTATTTTTTATCGTATATTCAATCTCGTAATATATTATAGAGGAAAATTCTTTCAATTTGTGAGATTTTTATATACTCAGTTCTAGTTTACAATTCAGAGCATATAGGAGTTGAGACTCAATAGTCCATTATATATATTGCATCAGTGTAGTATCTTTATTAGGGTTGTTCATGCTAGAGTGTTATCAAATGGAGGGAGATATATTCGATAGAGTATGGAGTTAGATACAGTTCAGATTACATGGGATAATATGGAAAAAATGCCAGTTATTCTTGTTGTTTGAAAGACTCTAGGGAGACCAGTTAGGACCTGAGATTTTACAGCCCCCATGATCTGTTGTATAGACTCCAAGATTATTAAATGTTCAATTGATATGGAAATGTTTGTTGGTAAGATCCCTAAGAGAGGAAATGAATCATGATTTTTTTTTCAGGGTTGAATTGGTTTTTTTAGTAAAAATGAATTAAATAAGAATTCTTGATAAAATTATATATTACTATGCTTAAGATGTTCTCCTTTATTTTCAAGAATTGATCATGTTCGAATTACATTACTGGATTAGCTATTTTAGCTCCAACATGATGATTTAGTTGATTATTGGAGGGGTAACCCTAAATTGTAGGATTATGTTTTGCATTTTTCTTTTTGTTCCTTCATACAGAAGAATTTAGGAAGGTATAATGTGGGAGTCAAAAATATTGAAACAGGGAGCTAGTTGGAGGATATGAATATTTATTTCAGTATAATATGTTCATTAGATGAGTTATGGGTGTTTTTGATAGTTAGTTAGATTTATGGTAGGGTTTTTTAGTAGTGGACAATGTTTCTAGGTGACTGTGAGGAGGTTGATTTTTTGTGGAAAAAATTTCAGAGGGTGTTATGGGTGGTGTTCTTATTATTGATGATGAGGTTTTCCAAGTGGTAAGAGATGAAATCCATTCAGTTGGTGAGCCTATCTATGTGTGAGAATCGGATTAGTTTCATTCACATCACATTATTTTCAATATATGTTTTTCTAGATGAAGAGTCCACATTGCATTATCTGGAGGAGGCTTTTCACATAGTGATCTAGTATACCATCACTATGTTTACACTACCTATGTATCATTAGGTTCATAAAAAGGAAAAGGTAATCGAGAATATTAGTTTTTTTGGAGTTAATTCCTTATAGAGTGGTCATAATGGTGTCTCGAGGAGTAGGGACTCAAGAAGTGGGCCACAAGATTTGAGGTAGTTAGGTATCTAGCCAGTGGGGAGCCGTCCTCGAAAGGTATTTCCCCATTATTCAAGGAAAAGTGGATTTAGAGTACCTATACAGAGATTTAACTTTTCATGATTGTTTTACAGGATAAAAGTCCACCTTTAGGATCAGGGTTTGTCTACTTTGGAAGGACATATGGTGGGTGTTTAGGCTACTTTTTAGTTGGAGAAACGATCGCCACTAATGATGTTTGAGAAACCGAGACTACTAGTACATGTTCAGCTCCTTGAGGGTATGTGGTGTTGGCATAGAGAAACCTCAATATGGTCCCCATTCATAGGGACCTAGTCTAGAGTGTGGTCATGTAGGTAGATAGTATAGATTCTGGGGAGATGGGTGTGGTACGTTTCATGTGCTAAATGAAGAAATGCTATTTTATCCAAGAGTTGATCATGGCACGATTTGTTTATCATATACCCTTATGTGTGATTTTCTTGATTTAGGATCCACATACTCCTTTTTTCTCCTACATTGGTCCATTCCTTGGGAATTGAAATGGAGATGATTCCTACACCTAAATGTTATCTATAATAGTTTGTGGTTAGTTTTCTTGGTTTTATGTGTTCTAGGGATGTATACTAGTGATGGGGAGTCCTGATAAGTGAGGAAAATAATCTTAATATAGATACAACCATTAGATGTTATCAACAAAAAGGATTGGTTATATTCCATATGTTCAGTCTGAAGCCGTGTCAAGGGGATAAATTAGTTTTTTATGTGGAGGGTTAGTGAGTGACTTTTTTTGGTGAGAAATTTTTTCAGGTGGGTGGTACGAAAGGGGATCCAATTTTATCATATCCGGTGGAGATGTTAGTGGAAAATCAGATGGGGGATGTTCCTAGGGTTTTGAAAGAGTTCCTAGAAGTTTTCCTAGAGGAGGTTATAACACTATCCCCTTGAATCAATGTCAGGTTTATGATATAGTTTTATCAAGTAATGTATATTATTTAAATATATCGAAATTGGATGCCACAAAATAAGATATAATATTTTAGGTTATATATGGATGATCTGAAGAAGAGGGTTTTCATCTGTCATAGTGTATCTACATGGGATGCTTCATTGTTGTTCTCCAAGAAGGTAGATGATGGTCTGAGTATGTAAATTGACTACTGGAAGAAAAAATCATCTAAAAATTAATCATTGTTTCCCAATCCTAAGGATATTTGATTTTTTTAACTTTTTGAGAGGATATAGTTGGTTCTCGAAGGTCAATGTACTGTTGGGATATCACCAGTTGAAAGTGATGGACATGGATATTCTGAATATTGCCTTCAAATTTTTCTATGGAAACATAGATCTTATACTCATGTCTGTCAGTGTTTTAAAATTACCTTCCATTTCCATGGGGTTAATGAAATCCATGTTACTTCAGTTTCAGTAAAATTACATCATCATTTTCATAAATTATATCATGAGCTACTTGAGGTAAGATGAGGGGAATGAGGATCATATCATAGAAAATTATTAGGTCATTTGACACACATCCATTTCAAAAGAAAGTTCTATAATTATGATATATATACATGTAAGTTGTGATTACTTGGAAATTTTTTCTATTAGTAGGGTTTGGTAGTAGACCCATAAATGGTCAATGTAGTCATTTCATTTGAATCATCCAAGAATGTGGTAGAGGATCTTATTATTATCAATCTGGATAGTTATTACTGTAGGTTTTTCCCTGATTTATCATGAGTTGTATCCTCAATAACATTTTAACTATAAAGGATTATGTTTTTTTAGGATTTATCAGTTATAGGGTGTGTTCAGTTACCTGAATAAAAAGTTGTTTTGTCCTTTAGTGTTATGGTTTTCCTATGGTGGTTGTGTTGTTTGTGGTATTATGTGATGTGTCCCGTTGGACCTTATGATGTTCCTTTTTAAAGAAAATATCAATGATATATTAGATTTATAGGAAGTTATGTACTAACGAGCATAACTATGTCACCAATGATCTGGAGTAGGATGTGGTTGTGTTTACACGAAAGATGTAGTTGCATTACCTCATTGGTGAGCACTTTGTGGTTTTCATAGAATACAAGATCCTAAAAAATGATTTCATTCAACGAGATTTGAATATAATCCAGTAGTTATGGATGTAGTGTCTCTTGTATTACAATTTTTATACTTTATACACTCTAGGAAGTGAGGATTTCATTATGAACTCATTGAGTGGGATTCCCCAAGGAGACGTGTTTTAGGAGTCTATTGATGTATGGAAAGGGATGAAAGAGAAAGAAATAATGTATTTTGATGTTTGATAGAGAAATGGAAATGGTTTAATTTACCATATGATTATGAATTCATCCTTTATTTATAAGGGGGATAAATCTCATTTGGGATATTTATTGGTATTGGTGACTCCTGACCATGTTGGCTAGAGTTATTCACCTCAGGGATAGTCCTAGGATGGTCAAAACCATAATTTATTCATTGATATGTTATAAATTCCATATTCAATGAATGATGGAGTTATCAATGAGTTTTAGATCTCACAATTATAATTAAATTATTGTGTGAACAAGATGTATTGTGGTTTTAAGAGGTTACTTTGGTGTATGTGGATGAAATGGCCTATGATAGAGTTCATGAAGAGGTGTATTTTTTATCAATAGGCGAAATAAGATCACCATGTTCTGGGAGGTTTATTTCAATATATGTATGATACCTAGTGGATATAAAAGGAAATGTCAATGAAAATTTTCATAGGGTTACCCCATGATCAGAGAGTTTGTGATGTTGTTTTGGTGATAGTGTACCAACTAATGAAGTCAACTCATCTAACAGATGCCTATAAGTTAAGTGTCATGGTTTTTTTGTGGTTATAGTATGTTGAGGATGTGGTTAGGAATCATGGGGTATCAATTCCAATAATATATAATCAAATCAACATTTTAACATAATATTATAGACGGTATCTCAGTATGTTTCTTCCTCCTAGATGTAACTTAGCATCACTTTCCACCCTAAGAAAAATTGACTTAAAGAGTGGACCATCCAGACTCTGGGGATATATTGAGAGATTGTATATTATACATTGGTGAATTATAGGTTCTAAACATTACAATGTAAGATTTTTCATAAAATAATATATACCTATCACCCATTAATGTGGCTATATTCTAGGCATTGTGTGGTTTTTTTGTTTAAATCCTGATTGTGCTAGACAGAGGCTCGGATTTAGTAGTTCTTTTCCCTAATGTGGTGTAGTGCAAGACTGAGAAGGTCCAACTGAATTAATAGACGATGAGGGTTGTGATTTACCTTCAAAAATCATATTATGATCCTATATGGAGGACACTATAGTTAATGTTTAGATACCATCTGATCTTGAGAGTCTCCCTTTGAAAAGGAAAGGGTAGTTTTTTCAGTGGAGTAAGCTTTGTACATAGTTTTTTGGACTCTAAGAGGTGTTGGGGTGAGTTCGTGAGGTTTCATGTTTTTTGGAATTATGACCATGGCTGTAGATGATCCATGACATCTTCAATGAGTCATGGGTTCATCATTATCTTCATAATGACCACCAATTCATTCACTATGGAGAGTTGGTTATCAATGATAACCTTTATTTTTGTGAAGTGACCAGTAGAGATCCAATATCATCATGAAATGGTAGTTTTTTGATGAACCATCCCCTTGTTTTATGTTTTTTGGAGGAATGGGGTTCATGAGGAGGGTGAAAAGGATAGATAAACATAAATGTGTACACAATACCTGTAAAGTCTTGAGTATATTTTTTATTTTTTCTGGGATGTTGTGACGAAGGATCTTGTTGTTTTATGTGATTTTTTTAATGATGTCGGATGTGTGTTGTGTGATTTGTGACTCGTGATAAAAATCCTGACACATGAAAAGGGTATGACATTTATCATAATTATGATGTGGTATAATTGACATGATTAAAGGTATTAAGATGAGTCTTTGCTACCCAAATTTGATAATATCATGGCCTAGAAGATGAAATTCCTTTTATTTGTGTGCCCAAATAAGTGGTATGTTTTTTTGTGGCAATGGTTGCTTTTGTTTTTTCGGAGGACGATACATTTATGGGGATGGATGTGTGAAATAGAAGCAGTTTGTGGCTGGTGTTGGATGATGTGGTGTGGTTCCAGGTGAGAGGTTGGGTTGTGGTTGTGGGATGATGAGGTTTTGTGGGAAGTTTTTTTGGGAATTTTGGTATGAATTGTTTGGCTGGTGGTTGTAGATAGATTTAATGGGATGCTTCATAGGAATCTGATGGGGTCGTTCATTGAAACCCTTTAATTTCCTAGTGTAGTTTTAATTATTGATGCTGAGAATCATTCTAGAGGTATCTATTATAATATTTCATACCTTAATATCATATTAAATTGGTATTTTTTGGTAGTCTAAGGTTTTCTATGGAAGATATAGAAGGTTAGGTGAAGTTGGAGTTACAAAAAAACTATAAAATGATTTTTA
The DNA here is from genome assembly GCA_963277665.1 of Viscum album. NCBI lineage: Eukaryota > Viridiplantae > Streptophyta > Magnoliopsida > Santalales > Viscaceae > Viscum > Viscum album. The sequence continues at coordinate 2,059,261,992 of OY728126.1, read as the reverse complement.
CACCGTTTAATGGGGTCTTGTTTCATAAGCTGGTGTTTTATAGACTGTGAGGCTACCCGTTTATGACTTTTGTTTGTATGAGGTGCATAGCATAAAATAAGATTACTAACTATGAGTGGAATTTACAGTGTATATTTAATTCATCCCTAAGAACTATGTTTTTTAGCAAATAAAGTGTTTGTGACATAAACAGTGGGTTTATAATATAATATATATGGAATAGTGGATATCAAGATGTCAATGAGGGATTTATTACATAATTCATGTGACTTATATCCTCTTTAAAAGTATTGTTCAACCAATTTTTCTGTTATTTATCCACCCATATCTCCCTCTTCTATAGAGAACTATAGGTTCTTTTTAGATTATTTTTCACCCCTTCCTCCTATCTCGAGCTATGGATTTTGATTTTTTCTCATCAGTGATCGATGGTTTAGTCAAGTTTCTATTGTGTGGTTGTATTTTTTAGGCTATTTCATTGTCACCCTTTGGTACCCAGTGAGATAATACCTTCTATTTGAGGTAAGGGATTATTGTTTTCTTCTTTTTACATGATATGTGTCATTAATGAACGATTGTTTCTTTTCTTTGGGTGCATATTTATAGTTAGAAGAATATGATAACAAATTGGAATGATTGAAATTTATGGGTTTTGGGAGATATTTCTTGATTAACTTCATTGAAATATGTTGTTATTGATTTTATTGATCTTACCTATTATCAGTACCAAACATAACAATGGTTTGGGGCCTTTCTTGCACATCAGTAGATAATCCTTGACACCCTGGTCATGTTTTCATATGATCTAACCATGAATAAAAGGCTAAATGATGTATATTCAACTAATGATTTATTGTATACGTAACCTAGATTTTGTGATAATACCCATGATAATTAAATGTGTAACATTATTAAATCCACTAAATATATGTGAAGACAAGAAATATTTTTTTTTGGATGTAATTGTTGTGATTCCTTTTGTAGCTTGAAGTTGTTGTGTAGTGGTGGTGGAGGTGAATTTGTTTTGTGTTATGTGTGTGGATGTAATGTTGTGGTTTGTTTGATTGGATACAGTGTGGGATGTTGTAAAATGTCGTGTGAAGTGGTTTTAATATAATGTTGTTGTTCATGATAGTTATGTTGTGTAGTGGTGATGATGTGTTTTGGTAATGTGTGGTGGTTGTGTGTGGTGGTTGTGTAAAATGGGTGCATTGTGAGATATCTTTTAGATATGTGATGTGTTTTTAATGAGGTGATATGTCTTGGTTTATGTGGTGTGGTGACGATGGTGGATGTGTGGTTTTGTGGTGATGGTTGTGTGAGTCGGCCTAGTAATTTTGTGTCATGTTGTATAAGTTTATTTGTTATCGATAGAGTTAATAAAGAATATAAATTAATATGAATGGGTCAAATAGATTTGTGGTAATTGGATGAATAAAATGAATAATGAACTATCCTTTTAAAATTTTAATGAAGTGGCATAGTAAATGAATGATAGTGGGAACATGATAAAATTGGAAAGTGGTGAACCCTGTAAATGAGAGGCGATTGTTGGGAGACTTCTTTAGTAATGGTTTGGTGTTTTTCTTATAGTTGTGGTTGCATTTGAGATGGTTTATGTGTAATATGGTAGAGTTAACATTGTCTGATTTTGTGTAGAATATGTGAACCAATAGGATGGGTGTTATGTGATTTCTAAATACCAGATGTTTTTTTGTTATTTCTATATGTGGCCCATGCATTTTTTAAAACCCTAACGATGCCAATGGGATGGGGGTGTTTTTATCTATCATCGATGATGTTGGTGACATGGATGGATGGCTACCCTCTCTTTTTTTAAAGGTTGGGGCCGAAGCATCAATTTATTATTTAAAGCAAAGACATATTTAGTGTGGGTAGAGGGAGACCCATTACATATCCCGAAGGCCCAAGGCTGATGGCCAAGCGACCTGAATACAAGGCTTGAAATCCCATGTTTTGGCCAAAATTTCCCCTTAGAGAGTAGTACTAGTACAGTACCCGCCCTGCTATAGTCCTTGTTATAGTACTGCCGCAGCTACAATGCCTCGGTCGTGCCATTGCTATAGTCCCGCTGCTGCTATAGTACTGCTATAGTGCTACTAGAGAACTGCTATAGTACCCCCAGATTTTTTTCCCTACATGTATTTTTGGAGGGGATGTATAGAGATGGACAAGGTGCTTTCTGGAGAGTTTTGTTATGATGAGGTTGGGATATGATGTAATATGTGGTGTGGGTTATTCATGGTAGGAGTATGGAACAACGGTGATGTATTTAATGTTCAGGATACCCTACTACTCTGGTTATGTGATTTTATGTGATGTGATGGACCTCGTATCTTCAGGTGGGAAATGGTGTGGTGGGATTTTATGTGAGTTAATGTGATGTTATTTTATGACTATTGAAGGTATGGGAGCACATGACAATTGGAGCTGAGGTGTGAGAGTGAAAAATCAATGGTGATATAGCAGTGGGTCACTGTGAATTTTTATGACCTCAATTCTATATTATTATATTTGATATGTGATTTGGTGAGGGATCCATGGCATGGTTGTGATGGTTAGTTGACCTATTTGGATGCTTTATGGTGATACTGTTTGTTCACTAGTTCACTAGCATGTTTCTTTCAGATGTTCACTTGAGACCTTGGCTATATCCCTACTGAGTATACTTGTATGCTAATCCTACATATATATAGTATTTTTTAGGTTTACAATAGGAAATTAGAGCCTGATATGAACATTACTAGATGGTTTAGAGTGATTGTCGATATGGTTTTATAAAATTTTATTTTGGTACTTAAATTAAATAATTTTATATGTATTAGTTTACTTTAATCATTCATTGTAGGATGGTTTTTTTGGCTACCTTTATATTATTTACAAAAGTATCATGGTGGTGGTCAATACTAACACTTGATCCTATTTCATATTGTAAATTCATCCAATATGTGTGAAATTTATACCCTCGATGATAGTCGCCAACTAAGGTCCCACTAGAGGGGGGGACTTGGGGGATCTTATCTCTCTTCTTTCATTACAGTATATTTAGAGGGAGGTGGTCATGGAATATGAACTAACCAGATATATTCCCTATATTAAGATTGTTCTCCATGTTATGGAAGGCACATTTCTAAAATGTTAATCTCATATTCTAATACCCTTAATCTCATATTATTTCTATGTGATCATTGATATAACCCTTGATTAAGATTATTGAGCATATGAGATCTCCCTTTCTTATGTTTCCATTACCCAAATTTAAAATAAATGTTTTACATGGGGTATTTATATCAAGAGTAATAAATGTTGAGATCAATGAGGAAGATGTCGATATATTTCAGGAAATAATAATATTTTGTATCCCAACTATATAGATAGTAAGAAATTATGTTATAGTTGTGTAAATTGTATAGAATATTAATTTAAAAAGATGAAATATCTATGTATAAACATCATGGGTCATTATTATGAAAGTTTTCACCATTGAGATGGTAGATGATACTTATCGAGATGAGCATGTCAATGGATGCAATGTGGAAATATTACCTTGAGAGGTAGGATACACTGACACACACACTAATTCTATATGCACCTCGATTCAAAGGAGGAGATTTAACCTAGAACATAAAAATGAAGATCCACTGCCCCATAAATTTTATTCCACCTGGATAAAGGGAATGATATTATCACATCCTACTCACCATCAAGAAAGGTCGATGTCCCCTATATGTAAGAGATGTTGGAACAATATGAGGATGATAGATACCACCTCTGATAGGTCGATGAGGAATTACTTAGGGATAATATTGCCACCAAATTACACATCTCATCCAAAGAAGATTCCTACCCTCCCACCCATCTAGAGGGAGTATGTTTTCGTAAAATAATAAACTATAACTATCAGGTTGGATCTGGGCCTATATATCCACATAATCTAAACATGATAATTGAGGAAGATAGTGATTTTCCATCAATATGGTGAAAATAACCCCTATATTGGGATAATAATATGTTCCCAACATTGATTTAAAATACATAATAAATTAATTGAGGGTGACTATGAAAATATTTCTCTAATTCTCACTCTCAATAGGTAGTTCAAACAAAATTACCACCATAACTCCTCAACACCATCATGTTTATTGTTTCTCAAATATAATCCATGGAAGGTTGATGTTCCCCAATTCATCCTAAAATAAAATTGTATCCAGAATGGGTAGATTCCACTCTAACACCATCTAATTTTGGGAGCTCTATTTTCTCAACATTCAATTACATGGGAGATCCGGAGTAGCATATCTCACACTTTGTGTCCTAATGTGTCCCCAATATGGGCCCATGTGATTAGAAAGAGGTTGAAAAATTGATTTATTTTATGAAGAAACTTATAGGGATAAATTTTATATTGTATTATAGTCTCATATAAGAGTCCATCATGGGTCAGGAAGAACATAATTCTCAATTCCTTTATCAATTATTCTCTATATTCAAGAATGTTATGATTATAAACCAAAAAAAATGGAAAAAAAGTGTGAGATTCAACGTTTTATTGACTATAACAACAGATAGAATATCGTGATGTACTCTATCATCATTCCCCTTTCACAAAAGATTGTATTGGAAATGTGTGCTAAAAACCACCATGATTAACTACAAACACCACAAATCCCATTAAAATATCTAGGCATGTTACGCAGTTTTTAGAGAATTCCCAACATATGGAAGATATTATACAATAAAACCACACTATATCCGCACCCATGAACATGACACAAGGTAAAAGTTCTATTAAGGTTGAAAATGTCATTTTCTAGATTAAACTAGTTACAAAATCTTCATGAGTGCCTAGGGAGGATCCACTATGCCTAGAACCTCTTGTAAAGTAGATACAATCACACAACCTCCCCTGAGTGGAGGAAAGAAGAGATTAGGCTGGCACAATGAATTAGGAACGTAAAAAAATTACATTCCTTATGAAAAAATAGGTTTCTTTTTATTTATCCACATAAATGGAAATTTATTTTCCCAAAATACCTAATCCTAAGAGCCTAAGTGAGGTCTGCATTAGTTATAGTCTCAACTATTTCACTTTTTTCATTAAAGGATAGGCCACACCATATAAGAATTAATTGTACACATAAATCCCATAGGTTACAATTTTTTAATGGAATGTTGATTAGTGAAATTCTCCAGCATAGGTGGCTCCTATGTCCACCACATAGTCTAATTAAAATGGTGATTGAAATGAAATATTGGACAGGTTTTAATAATAGTTCAATGACTAGATTGATCAAGAGGTAGTGTCTTGAGTTTATTACCACCTTAGAGTGAATATTCTTCAAAAAATTTATATCTCGTCACCCCACATCATCTAAGGGTATGTCATCAGACATATCATTTGGAGGAATGATCAATTTCCAAAAAAAGAATATATAAAAACAAGATTAGTATTATAAAACTCTTAAACTAGCCATACATCTTAAATACCTCTTTACCAATGAATCCAACAAATGAGAACTAACTATCCTTATAGAACTGTCATAATATTATGATCGTATCTTAATCACTATTTATATCATTCACTTAACTTAACCCATATTTTATTATGAATATATTTGTTAGCATGAGTTCCTCATGCCTGACCTGGGAATTGGAGGAAAATCCCTTAGTAGTTGAGGAAATAGAGGATGATGTTGTAATGATCATTCCCTTTATCCTCTCATGATACCTACTAAATCAATATATTCACCAGAACCCCATGTGTAGGTGCTTCATCGAGCATAGTAGGAATAGGGATACACTATGTAATCTTATAAAATTAAACTAGATTCAATTAATATAAATGGTCTACTGGAAGACGCATGACTATTTGATCATCCCAAATGATTGTGTAAACTATCTCATCCCACTCAACCTAAAATATATATTCCATAAAATTTTTAACTAGTACCAATTATACCTACCACATTCACTTTATCTCTAAGTACACATATTAAAGAATTATCCCATGTTGGAGTGCATAGACCTATATGCAAAATTATGACAACTTGAAACCGATATTGTTTTTCCTGGACAATATCTCAATACTAGACTCTCTTTATCTTTAAAAAGAGATAACATAGGGTCTTATCAAGGTCTTATGGATTCATAAATATTTTGATAAAGAATCCATCAATTCTGATGTTTATTGATTGAAACCACATCAGTATAATGACATGTCATCTCATTCATAAATAAAAATAAAGAATAAGCTATACAGTGATATATTAGAAAATATATGTTTTAGGAAATATCAATAATATCAACATTCTATGAGATTTGGTTGAAGGAAGATCTATGATCAGTATTAGCCCAGTCCAAATATAGTAAAATTTAGCAGACAATGAGGATGACTTGTCTCCACTGAAGCTATCCATTCAATGGTATAAAAAGTGTGAAAAAATAATTATTGAAATATCAAGATAAAATGCCAATTTTAGGACTTAATATCTAATGATGAGTTCATGGTTATTGAGGAGGATTGCGAATAAATTGTCCAACTTGAGACACCTTTGTTTCATATCTATGCCTTGATACCATCTTCATTCCATCGCGGTTGGAAATACTACATCAAGGGAATAGTTGTAATACTATGAGGTGATAGAACCCCCATTGTATAGTGTGAATCCCATAGCATTGAGGATCATTTCTATAGGAATGAAGTAAAGTGACAAAAGAGAGAGGGTTTTATACAACTCATCACTCCATATATCTTCGTAACCATGCTTCCAAGGACCTATATCTTACTCAATAAGGATTATGTGTTTCCAATGAACTAGATCAAGTTTGAATACCTAGCTCCCTCATGACACTATAATCGACAAACGTCACTAGAACCTGTCCATACAATAGCAGTCATTTTTGATTAAATGGACTAATCATATGATAGATGGACCGATTCTTTATCTGTGATATAGAATTTACTTTTTCTATCAATGAAAATTAAAAAATATAAAAATAAATTTTGTACAAATATATATGTACATGTTTAAATTTCCCAAAATAATAGTAAAGTGAAAAATAAAATGTTAGAAAAATCCCCCCCATTATGTCTATTTGGGTTTGGGGTGTCAATGTTTCCTCTGGAAGCCTCACATCCTTTTTATAAGATAGAGATCCCCAGTATTATCTACCATGCCCAAGGATATATCAATACAAGCTAAAATGGAAGAGGAGGTGTATCACCTTAGGGATTCCCACCATAATTTGGGGAAGGCTTCTCCACTATATAGACCTTCTATTTTCAAATAGTAACATTGCATAACATTTACAAAATACTTGAAAAATTATACAAACAAACCCCCAAAGGATGTACTAGTCTAATGCCTTTGGAAACATGGAAACATAAACCCTAGAACACAAATGAGATACATCATCTCCCACTAGTTTATTCATTACTAGGACCCTTCATAAAGACATCAAACATAAAACATGTATTCCTAACCCTGGGGAAGGAAACATAAAAAGTCATGATATCATATTCTCATTACTCATAAATAAGATATATGTGTACGAATAAACACGAGAATTAGGGTATAATAACATGATCATGAAAATATAAGATCATACCATACCTACCAAATTTTATAAATATGAATCATGGCATAAATATTGGCAGTTCATAAGACTGAATAGAAATGAAATAATGAATATAATCCATGAAATCATAACATAGGAAGAAAACATGGAATTGTGGTAGACACAGAAGTATATAATATGATTTCTATTATAGCCAATACATCACTATTGAGACTATCTTTGTAATATTTTGTCACTCCACATACCATCTTAGTAGTCATGGTTGAATCTCATGGATATCTTAGTAGAAAGAATCCACTTATCATCCAATCTTTATTGTCATGGTTCACTCCCATGGCCATATTAGTAGTCATGGTTTTATCCCAATACCATCTTAGTTTATCTAATGATATATAAATATTTACCCAATGTATTGGAGGGAGATATATGTTCCAAACATATCATAATAAAATAATACAAAAATGTTCCAAAAAAATTAAAATTATATCATAACCCAGTAAAAAAAATGGGTATCAAAAAATTGTAATCATATCTTATCCTAGGGAAAAAGGTATAGGTTTTATAATCATTTTACCAAAATCATAACCCTATAAAGAGAAATTTATTCATAAACATATACCTTGTGAAAGAGATAAGGAATTCATAAATACCATGTCATTAGGAATAACCAAATCAGTGAAAGAATTTTTATAGAACCTTTAGATGATTTCCTAGAAATCTGTGAGTAACATCAATAGATGTCATCTTAGTTAGAAAATAATTTTGAAATATCATTCAAAAAATATTTCTAGAGGAATATATCCTTTCTACATTTAAAGGATATTTATAATTCATAAAAACATATGAAAATATGTTTGTAAAGACCTGGAAATTTAAAGGTATATTTTTTTAATTTTTTTTGTAATTTTATGAGTGCGGAGTTTCAGACGGAACTTGATTCCGAGGCCCGGTGTGCCCGGAATAAATTTCCAAATTTTAGCTCGGATACGTTTAGTGAAAGAACGAGCATGTTTTTCTACCCTTTGAACCAGTGCTCGGAATTGAAATCTGATGGCAACAATGAATTCACAATGCCGATAATTTCTTAAGAGGACCTACACCGAAGATGTGTTTTCCCGGGAAAAGATGTTTAAAAAATGTTGATTAAATAAAAAGTGAATAAAATTGGTGAACAATCATATTTCTTTTTCTAAGGTGGGCTTTTCCTACATGGGGGAGTTAGGGTGGTACCCACTAGCATCCTAACTACCCATGTTATTATAAATGTATGGTGGGGACCACAAGAGCCCCAACCTTTTTATTGTTTCCATAACCCCTTAACCCCTTGGAAATAATTGTGTAACCCATCCACCTTCTCTATCTCTCCCTCTTAACTCTTTCCATCACACATTATACAATTAATTGAACATTTTCAATTAGTTAATGAAGTTTTTTAATTCTTGAATTTTGAAAGGCTTTTCATAAACATTTAAAATAATGGGTGACCTTATTTTAATTTGGGTTGGCTTTTTGTGTGGGAGTTTGGGGAGAGAGACTTGTGTAACGAAAGAAAGAAGCTCCACCATCATTGAAAGGACATCATCCTCTCCAAGAAGAATGAAACATCTTCGATGTAGAGCAACAAATCCACAAAGATCAATGACGTCCAATCCTCTTCTTCTCTCCGTGTTAAAATAGGAGACGTCATTACCTCGGGCGCACACTAACGATGAAGGGAATGACACCATCTTCCGTAGCGCTTGAAAAACGCGAACGACGAATGACACGAGGTAGGGATTTTAATTAAGTATGATTTTATTCCCTTGATTCGTTATTTCTAAAAAACACAGAACGTGGATCAACTTGATATCAATTTGATCCATGAATTTTTTCCTTTCGGGTTGGGAATAAATTTGTGCGGCAAGTTTTTGGGTTTATCTTCGTTCAAGTTTTATTTACCGATCGTCATTGCTTAAAGATTGGCCGCTTGTTATCGTCATAACCGGAGGATATCAGACCGCACAAACATTGATGGTCCTCCTCCCCTTTTTTTATTTTTGATAATCGATGACGTTTGAGGCAAGGGCGGTGCAGTATTGTTGCCCCGTGCGAGGAGGAAGCGGGCCGCAGCCGGAGCGGGCCACAATGGGGGTGGGCGACGCCGTCAGGCCGTGTCGGGGAGGCCGAAGGCGTCCGTGTCTAGGAGTGGACCATGGCAGGGGTGCGCAGCAACGCCGCACTATGCTGGTGAGGCCGAAGGGGCAGTGTCTGGAGCGGGCTGCGGCGGAAGGGCGTGGCGCCGTCGCACTGTCCCAGTCGGACATGAGCCACGACCAAAGGCTATGGCGGACACTCAAGGGTGGCCGACTGTGTGTGCCACCAGAGCCCCCTAGAGGCGGGACCTGAGGGGGTCCCACGGTTACACGAAAGTTCGGCCATTACGGTCGGCCGTTTCGAAAAACTGGGTGGAGGGGTGTTACCCCCGACAGGTTCTTAGGAAGGACACCACGGGTCCACCATTTTGGAAACAAGGGGTGGCGCCCCCCTTTGCGCCCCGCTCAGCAAGCGTAGAGATGCGCCCAGCCGCCGAGCCGGGCCGCAGGCCACACAGGCCGGGCCAGACACACAGACCCGGGCCGGGCCGCAGGCCACACAGGCTGTGCCAGACACGCACACCCGGGCCGGGCCGCACCCCATCGGTCCAAACCCAGACCTGGGTTGGGTCAACCCGGTTCGGGCCAAACCCAGACCTGGGTTGGGTCGACTCGGTTCGGGCCGACCCAGGGGGTATTGGGTCGGGTGGAACCTGGCACAGACCCACTATTTTCAGACCAGGTTCATTCAAATGCCTGTAACATGGTCTACATACCTCCGATCGATGGAATGTTAGTTGCGTAGAGATCCTTGGACCGAGACGGTCGTCTCGGTATATTACACTCTAGCTTTTTCCTAGATTTGTGTATGGTCGGGTTAGTTCGATCTCGAAACCAACCGGGCCCTCGGAGAGAAAATTATTATAACATGAGCTCCAGACATCTGATTGACGTGTCATCAACATTGTTGGATTCCACTCAATTAGAAGGTTCTTTTGACATACATCATCTCAGCTTTGGACACAGTTGGAGTACGGTCGGGTTGGTTTATCTTAGAAACCAACTGGGCCCCTCGAACGAAAACGTCGATAACTTCAAACCAGACATCCGTTTGATGAACCATCAGTGGCGTTGGTAATCCTATTGAAAAAATGTCCCTTTGAGATTACCCTATGAGAGTTTAGGGTACATTTGAGATACTGTCGGGTTGGTTCGTACATGAAACCAATTGGGACCCAGGATGAAAAGTCTGATAACTCACAGACCGGGCGTCCGATCGATGCGCCATCTATTGCGTTGAGACCCCTGTGACGAGGCGGTCCATTATGATAATTCTTTGTGGTACTTTGTGATACATGGAGTATCGACTAGTATCTCTGGGAGAAGATCCTGCTGGAGACGAGCATGCGGAGTGCGGATACCTAGTAGCTATGGACTTCACGACTGCTTGACCGATTCGAGATGGAGTGAGTCGACTAGCCCAATGGACAGAGGGCCTGGTATTTGGCGGCAGACCCCCAGCAGACGGACCACCTGGTAGTTGGTAGCAGACCCGCGGTACTCGGCTGGAGGAGTACCTCTGTAGGCTATTATGGGAACCACTACTGTGTTTGGGTGCGAGACCCCTGGCGGGGAGCACTACTGTGTTTGGGTGTGGACCTGCGGTACTTGACAGGAGGAGTACCTCAGTAGTCTACAGTTAGGGAGTTGCACTTCAGAGTCATGACATGGCTACTGTACTCGACAGAGGAGGAGTTCTCCAACAGTTGTGGTTTCGATATCATTAATAAAAATCAGGGTTTGAGCTAAGTCCATGATCTTTGTGTATTCCTCATGATTGAGATGGGTTACATGATAACATAGGTATATGTATGGGTATATACCTAAGTAGTAGTTATCTGTTGATTTCATATATGTGTGATACCACATGATTGATATGGGATACATGATAACATAGATATAAGTTTGGGATTATACCTATGTAAAGGTTATCTGTTAGATCCTTTTTGTAGTTATACGTGATGTATTTAGTGAGACCTTGAGGGTATCGAGGTCCCTACTGAGTATCATTATACTCACGACTGCACAGTCTTTGCTCGTGCCTCGTTGTGTTGGATGCAGATGGAGGACATCGCTGACAGGGCCGAGTGTTCGAGGATTGGACGGTACCTGGAGGTGGACCTCACGACGAGTCAGTATCCATAGGTGGACTTCATGACGATACGGTACTCGAAGGAGGATAATGGGCGAGAGCATTGAGGAGGCTATTTGTACCTACCCTTTAGGTAGGATCCGTGGTGGATGATCTAGGAGTTGCACTATCTGTACCTACCCATCAGGTAGGATCCGAGGTGGATGACCCATGAGATGCTTCTTTTTCCCAACTGTTTGTCTTTTCTGTTGTACTTTCGTTCAGTTGTAGCTGTACTTTTCAGTTGGGTTTGTATTCTGGCCCATTTTCGTTTCACCACTTTCTTTTTTACTTAGTGTATTACTTCCACTTGTACTCTATGGTGTTTTTTACTATTATAAAGGCAATTCTATCTCGGTTATCGGGATTTATGCCTTTGGTGCTACTCTCCAGCACCTGGCCTATGGAAGGCGGGCGTAGGGTAGTCACGACACGAACCCCAAGGATGGTTCATGACAAACTGGTATCAGAGGAGTCAGTTCTACCTCAGAACATAAGACTTTTATATTTCTTTTCTATGATGAAATAATGTTAAGGGTACTAAGTGTGGTCTTCAGTTCTGGGAGTCCAGTGTTGATGCGGGTGGCCGACGAATCAATACACTAGGACCCTGAATACTGATTTCCGACTCGGAGCAGGGAAACACTGATTGCATTTATGTTTTCAAAAAGGATTCTTTTTTAAAACAGCTCGAACCAGGTCAGCTCACCAGGTATAATATTTTGACCGTGTCGCGTCTGTTTCTTTCAGGTTGTCTTCACCTAGTCAGACAATGCAGGTACCAAGTGGAGAGCATGATGATAGCTCACTAAGTAGTGAGGCCTCAGTATAAGGACCTCTACCACTTGAGACACCATCAGAGAGTGCACACCGCATAAGTGTGATTCACGAGTTCCAGCGTCAGAGGCCTCTAACGTTTCGAGGTGAGTCAGATTTTCATATGGCTGGACACTGGCTGGAGTTTGTAGCATGATCTTTCCACACAGCTGGGACACCCACAGACATGATGGTGTACCTATCTGTTAGCCTCTTCCAGGGAGAAGCTGAGAGGTGGTGGAGCCACATGTTCCAGTTTTGCAACGGAATGACCTACACCTAGGGAGACTTCGAGAACTTATTCAGGGTGGAGTTTATACCAGCGACTCTACAATTATAGCATGATCACGAGACGCTACCCTTGCCGCAGGGTATTACGTCAGTATCTGTGTCATCTTTAGGCAAGATTCGGATGATGCAGAGGCCCAAGAGGGCCAGGCCAACAGGTGGGTGACCTCGGGGTTTAGGTTCGGTTGTGCGGGGAAAACGAAATAGAGTCAGCCATATGAGGAGCAGGAAGTGCAATTCATGAGGCAAGAAGGGTCACATGGAATTGACTGTCCAACTCCTCGCACAATTGATCCACATGCATTGGAGGATCCACTGAGACAGAAGCAGCGGCAAAAGCTTGAGCAGCAGCCGAGTGGTGGACTAGGATGTGGAGCTCCGGAAGCAGGTGGATAGGAGTAGGACTAGTTCCATTCATGGAGGCTTTTTTTATTGGTGCTTCTAAAATCCTTTTTGTTGTTCTTGTGGTTGTATGTGTCTTTGTACATTGAGCTACAGTAATAAAATACACCTTTCATTGTGACGTTTACTTTCATGTCCTCTCTATATAGTTGTTACTAAGAGGTTTCAGTTTAAAAACTTTGACATGACCCTCACTTTCGAGATACCTACTGGAGGAGACACCGTGACCACACACTACTGCCGACAGTGTGACTCGACTATTGGAGGAGAGAGTAACGGTTGGATCTCTTGGTAGTAGATTCGAGGCCTTACGACGTCATCCATTGAATGAACGTATCATTCATCTCATGATTAAATATATTAAGTAAATAACATGGTTCGTCAAGGGGATGAGACTAGATTTCACTTTTCAGTAGAGGAGAAAACCCAGCAGCTCTTTGGTGGAACGTAGACGAAGAAGGGTGGAGATGAGTTCTTACAATTGACTAGTCTCACCCATTGTTCGTTGAGAGAATGGTTTATGGTTCACTTCATCTCAATAATCTCAGGTGTATCTACTCTCAGAAGGAAATGAACCTGAGAGAGAGGTGATGGCTTGAATTCCTCTAGGGAAATGACTTAGAGATAGATTATACTCATGGGGAGAGGAACGTTGTAGCAGAATCTCTTAGTAGGAGATCGGGTGTTCAGTTGTTAGGAGTGCCGAGATAGTAGCCGAACACATTTCATATATTCATTGTGGATAGTGATAGAGTCATCTCTTGTAGAACCAGGGATGGTTTAGGTAACGATGGAAAAGGTGTAGATCATCCAAGAGCGGATAAAGACTGCATGGGGTAGACAGAAGTCCTATGCTGAAAGGAGACAAGAACACTGGAATTCGAGGGTGACAACCACATCTTCATATGGGTCTCACCTTGATGGGGTCTACTAAGATGTGGCTGAGGCGGCAAGTCATCTCCGTGTTTCTTCGGACCTTTCCATGTCCCTATAAGAGTAGTCATGGTGGCTAACCGACCAACCTTTTAACCTCAGTTGCATCGGGTGCATGACGTCATTCATGTATCTCAGTTGAGCAGATGTGTGCCCGACCTATCCGTCATCATTGGGCATGAAGAGCTGTACATCGATTATGGGGTGACATACATGGGGTTCCAGAAGAAGTTGAGGATCAACATAAGTGGGTCCTATTTGGATGGTCTATTCCTCTTGTGCGCTTTCATTGGCAGCACGGGAACCTCTAGGAGAGCACATGCGAGCCGGAGGCTCAGATGCATGCTTCGTACCTTCTTCAGTTTCCCTAGTTGTGTTGTAGCATTATAGGGACATAAATCTCTGAGGTGGGAGTAATGTAAATACTCTAAAATTTTGAGGAATATTTTTTAAAATTTCTTTGGAATTTTACGAGTTCACAGTTTCAGACGGCACCTGATTCTGAGGCCTGGTATGCTTGTAATCAATTTCTGAAGTTTAGATCAGGTACGTTCAGTGAGCGAATGAGTGTGTTTTCTATCTTTTGAACCGGTGCCCTGAATAAAAATCTAACAACACCGATGAATTCACAGCGCTAGTAATTTCTTACGAGGAACATTACCAAATATGCGTTTACCCAGGAAGAGATGTTCAAAAAAATGTGGATTAAAAAAAAGTGAATAAAATTGTGGTACAATTTTATTTATTTTTATAAGGTGATTTTATCCTACGTGGGGGAGTTATGGTGGGATCCACTAGCATCCTAACGACCCGTGTGAGGATTAATGTAAGGTGGGGTCCACATGAGCCCTAACCTTTTCATTTTTTCCATATCCCCTTAACCCCTTATAATTAATTGTGTAACCCTTCCACCATCTCTCTCTCTCCCTCTTAACTCTTGCCAACACACATTATACAATTAATTGAACGTTTTCAATTAGTTAAGTATGTGTTTGAATTCGTGAATTTTGAAAGGCTTGGCATAAAAAATTAAAATAAGGGGTGAAGTTATTTTAATTTGGGTTGGCTTGTTGTGTGGGAGTTTGGGGAGAGAGCCTTGTGTAATGAAAGAAGGAAGCTCCACCATCATTGAAAGGACATCATCCTCTCCATGAAGAATGAAACCTCTTCAACGTAGAGCACCGAGTTCGTGAAGATCAATGACGCACAATCCTCTTATTCTCTCTCTGATAAAATAGGTGATGTCATTACCTCGGGTGCACACCGACAATGACAAAAACGATTCCATCATCCATAGTGCTTGACAAATGTGAACGACAAATGACACGTGGTACTGTTTTTAATTAAGTATGATTTTATAACCTTGATTTTTTCATTCTAAAAAACAAAGAATGCAGATCAAAATAATATCAAGTTGATCTGTGAATGTTTTCTTTGCCGGTTGGGAATAAATTCTTACGGGAAGTTTTAGGGGTTATCTTCGTTCAAGTTTTATTTATCGATCTTCGTTGCATAATGATTGGATGCTTGTTATCGTCACAATGGGGGGAGATCGGACCGCGGAAACACAACCGATCCTCCTCCCCTTTTTATCTTTGATCATCGATGATGTTCGAGGAAATGGTGGCACAGTGTCATTACACCGCACGATGACGAAGAGGACTGCAACCGGAGTGGTCCGTAGCGGGGGTGCGCAGCGCCGTCGCAATGTGCTGGTGAGGACGAAGGAGGCTACGGCTAGGAGTGGGCCACGATGGTGGTGTGTGGCACAGTCAAGCCAGGCCGGTAAGGCCGAAGGGACTGCGGCCGGAGTAGGCTAGAGTGGAGGGGCGCGACAACGTCGCACCGCGCCATTAGGAGAATATCGGTGACCAAAGGCCGCGGTGGACACCCAAGGGAGGCCAGCCATGTTGGACACCGATGCCACCTGGAGGCAGGACCTGAGGGGGCCCCGCGGTTACACCAAGATCGGTCATTATGGCCAGCCGTTTCGGAAAACCGGGGGGGGGGGGTGTAACCCCCAGCAGTTTGTTAGGGAGGACCCCACGGGTCCGCCATTTTGGAAACAAAGGGGGCGCCGCCCCCCATTTTCATCACGTTCAACCAGCGTCGAGTTGTGCCCGACCTCTGAGCCGGGTCGCACGCCGTGCAGGACGGGCCACCCGTGCCCAGTAGGGCCGC
Organism: Viscum album; assembly: GCA_963277665.1. Taxonomy (NCBI): domain Eukaryota; kingdom Viridiplantae; phylum Streptophyta; class Magnoliopsida; order Santalales; family Viscaceae; genus Viscum; species Viscum album. The sequence goes on along the minus strand of OY728126.1, from coordinate 2,059,245,510 downwards.
GCCGCGCCCCACTGCGTGCCGGCCATGCCGGCAGGACTGGGCCGCCCCCAATCAGGCCAGACATGGACCCGGGTCGGGTCGACCAGGTTCAGGCCGACCCCGGGGGTATTGGCCCGGGTCGGACAGGGCCCAGACCCCCTATTTTCGTACCAGGATCGTTCAAATGCCTATAACATGGGCTACTGACCTTTGATAGACACACCGTCAGTTGCGTAGGGATCCTTGGATCGAGTCAGTCATTTTTTTATATTACACTCTAGCTTTCAGCAATTTTTGGGTACGATCGGGTTGGTTTGAACTCAAATCCAACCGGGCCCTCCGGGAGGAAAGGCTTATAACATGGGCTCCGTACGTCCAATTGTCGTGCTGTCAACTTTGTTGGATTCCTCTCGATGAGAGGGTTCTTTTGGAATCATTCACCTGAGGTTCATACGCAATTGGATTATGGTCGAGTTGTTTTAACATAGAAACAAACTAGGCCCCTGGAATGGAAAAGCGGATAAATTTCAGACCGGACGTCCGTTTGGCGAACCGTCAGCGGCGTTGGAAAATCCGTCGTGAAATGATCCCTTTGAGTTTAACCTATGGGAGTTTGAGGTATAGTAGAGATATGGTCAGATTTTTTTGTACACGAAACCATCTAGGCCCCTAGGACGAAAAGGCTAATACCTCACAGAACAAACGTCTGATCGACGCGCCGTTAGTTGCATTGAGACCCCTGTGACGAGGTGGTCCCTTATGATACTTCTTTTTGGGAATTTTTGATACTTGGAGTATCAACCAGTAGCTCTTGGAGCGGATCCTCCTAGAGATGAGCGTGCAGAGTGGGGATACCTAGTAGTTCTGGACTTGACGACAGCTTGACCGATTCGACTTGGAGTGAGTCGACTAGCCTAGTGGACGGAGCACCCGGTATTTAGCGGTAGTCCCACGGCGGACGGAGCGTCTGATTGTTGGAATCAGACCCATGGTACTCGGCAGGAGGAGTACCTCTATAGGCTATTTAGGGGAAATGCTACTGTGTTTGGGCGGAAGACCCCTAGCGGGGAGCACTACTATGTTTGGGTGCAGACCCACGATACTCGACAGGAGGAGTACCTTAGTAGTCTATGGTTAGTGAGTAGCGCCTCAGAGTCCTGATAGGGCTACTGTACTCGACATAGTAGGATTTCTCCAGTAGTTGTGGTTTTGGTATCGTTAATAAAAATCCTAGTTTGAGCTAAGTCAATGATCATTGTGTATTCCTCATTATTGAGATGGGTTACAATATAACATAGGTATATGTATGAGCGTATACCTAATTAGTGGTTATCTGTTTATTTCATATCTTTGTGATACCTCATGATTGAGATGAGCTACTTGATAACTTAGGTATAATTATGGGCTTATACCTAAGTTAGGGTTATCTGTTAGATCCTTCTTTTTGGTTATCCTTGTTGGATTTAATTAGACCTTGAGGGTGTCGGTGTCCCTACTGAGTATCGTTATACTCACCCATGCACGGGCTATTCCCACACCTCGTTGTGTTGGACGCAGATGACAGACAGCGCTGGCGGGGCCGAGTGATCGAGGACTGGATGGTTCCCGGAGGTGTACCTCACGATTAGTCAATATCCGGAGGTGGACTTCATGACGAGACGGTACTCGGAAGAGGTTGACGGGCGAGAGTGTTGAGGAGGCTATGTGTACCTACACTTGAGGTAGGATCCGTGGTGGAATATCCAGGAGCTGCACTATCTGTACCTACCATTCATGTAGGATCCGAGGTGGACGACACATGAGATGCTTCTTTTTCAAAGCAGTTTGTCTTTTCTGTTGTACTTTAATTCAGTTGTAGCTGTACTTTTCAGTTGTGTTTGTATTCTGGCCCGTTTACTTTTCAGAACATTCTTTTGTACTTAGTGTATTAATTCTTCTTGTACTCTGTGGTGTTTGTTTACTATTATAAAGGCAATGACTTCCCATTTATCGGTATTTATGCCTTTGGTGCTAGTCGTCAACCCCCTGACTAGGGAAGGTGGGCTTGGGGTAGTCCCGACATGGGCCCCAAAGACGGGTCGCGACAAATTTTCATAGAAAATACCTTGAAAAATTATATATAATACTTGAAATAATTTTTAAAACCCATTTCCTTTAAAACTTATAGAATATGCTTCAAAACATTTTAGAAACATTTTTCTTTGAAAACACTTTGAAAACATTAAAATAATGATTGAAAATGGTTTAAAAGTATTTAATTTTATATTAATTTAAAACATATAAATAAATATTTTTTTTAAAACCATTTCATTGAAAATAATTTAAAAACATGTAAATAAATATTGATAAATTTTTGGAAATCCATTTCACTGAAAATTATTTGAACTCATAAAATGAAATCTTGGAAATGTTTGGAAAAAAGTCCATTGAAAATGATTTGAAAAATTGTAAATAAATCATGAAAAGGTTTTTAGAAAACTATTCATTGAAATTTATTTTAAAAATTATAAATAAATATTGAATTTTGATTGAAACCCATTTATTTTAAAATGATATGGAAACCTGTAAAGAAAGTTTGAAATTTTTTTAAGACCATTTATTTAAAAATAACATTGAAAAATCATAATGAAATATTTGAAAACCATAAAAAATTAATATAATTTTTTCCTTCAAAATAGTCTTCAAGGATAATTTGGAAACTTATTTGAAAACCTTTTTTAGAATATCATGTTTTAATAAAACAGATTTTTAACCGAAGAGATAAATAAGACCATATTTTTATAAAAAAATATTTTTATAAACATATTAAGTACCAAAGAGTAGGAAATGGTAATAAAACAAAAATATATCATGAATAACTATAGTATATGAAAATTCATGATTTTTATTGAGATATAGATCATAATATTTTACCAAAGGAAGAATAAACAAAATCTATCATGAAAAGCAATGAGATTGTTTCAATAAACTGTTATTGCACGGTAAAATGGGATCAAACACTCCATTTATGAAAATGAAATTAAATAAAGATTAAAAAATAATGAAAATAAGTATATTCATGATATAACATGTAAAATAGTAATATTTACACAACTAAAAATAATGTAGGTTCACAATAAAACAAGTATAAATGGAGACAAAACAATCTTACCGATTTGGTATATTTTGAAAGATTAACCCCATAATATAAAGATAATATAATGGATATATAAATACCTATAAATTAACATATAATAATCCTTGATTACATACATGGTCAGTATACACACCAAATAAATGGAATGAGTGGAAAATAAAGCATTTATCTCACAGAAATAAAAAAGCAAGATTAAATTCCCTTATTTTGTGTCTTGACTCTCATCATACTCATTAAAACCTATTGTATAATAAATATAGATTTTTTAAAAATACATCCCAGAACTATATTATTATATATAATACCATGTACAATTTTTTATGACATTATACTACTCTCTTGTTAACAACTCGAGGTTAAAGTTACACTTTAGTTAATATTAGCTTTGTTTTTCAAATGTGTCTTAAATAGTTATATATTTGGTATTTATACTTATATAATGATTTCTAAAATTTAAACCATAATATATATATATAATTTTAATTAATTATATGTCTAATATAATATTCTATAGAATATATTACCATAAAAATAGGATACACCATTCATGGAGACGGTAGGCCTATAATATGCATGAACACATCATCCATTTTATTAACATATTGAAAGTAAGAATGTAAATGAAATATATGTATATATATAAATTCCATTATAATTATTATATATATATATAATATAATTTCAATAAATTCATTATTAAAAAATTCCATGTATGGTGTGAATGAATCACATTGCTTTGAGGGGGCAGTTGTCCACACTTACTCAAAAAAAATTATCGTACTAAAAAAAGGAAAGTATAAAGATAAGTAATTAAAAATGATTCAATATTCTGAAATACATAATTAATATAATATATAACATATATAAATATACATTCCATCATAATATACACCATGAGATTCATTAAAGGAAAAATGAACAACCATCGTTTTGTGTGGAAATAGTTCACCGTACACATAAAAGGTATATTATTTACCCATTATATGGAAGTGTGAATAAGTTTAAGTATAACCATTAGAATAAAAACATCACAGTATATTGAAGAAAATAGTTTTTTTATATAATCATGGATTAATAAAAGTTGGGGGAGTGTATAAATAAAATAAAATAAATGAGTTTGAGGGAGGGTGCTACCTCTTAATTGCGTAAATCTTTTTGGTTTACAAAAAATGGATTATATAGAAGGATTTATGACAAAATGTAGGTTTGAAGGAGTAAGGGAGAGTTTTTAGGATTATTTTTGGGCATATATTGGTCAATCCTGAGTGGTTTGAGAGTTGTGAAGAAGGGGTAGAGTTTTTCCCTTCTTATAATGCAGGTGGAGTGACACTCTTGTAAATACCAAAAGGGATTCAATAATGGAAGGTCTTCATTACATAACGTGCCTCAAATATGGAAAACATATGGAGTAATGTGAAATTATAGTCTAAAAAATCTACACCACACCAAAATATGTCCATTTTAATTATTTGGTTCTTTAACATCTTTGATTCCACTATTCTATTATTTTGGGTTTTTATTAAAGAATCAAGTTTTCTAACCTACGAATTTTATCCATTAAGATTAAAATAATGTAAGAATTATTATAAAATAAAGGTAAAATCAATTATAAATATGATACGTAATTTTAAAATAAAAATATCACGTGTTTTAGAAATTACTTTTCAAAACAAGCACATGTGACGTGCAGAACACTGCCTAAATCTATACCATGCAAAAAATGTTTTTAAAATCTATGAATCAATATGTTAAATATAAAATAAAAAATAGTCCATTAATAGATCATATTTAATATTTTCTAACCCTTAAAATAACTTTTAATAATATAGTTATTTTTTAATTTTATATCATTTAATAAAATATCATTTATTGAAAAATAACAATAATTTTAATTTTGACACAAATTATTTAATTTTAATTTTAAAATATAAAAATAATATTTTAATGAAAATAAATTATGTTTAAATACGTAAAAATTAAATATTAATCTCCAAATATAATTATAGACAATAATTCATTCAATTCAATTCACTTTTAACATTCATAGCATCATTAATTTTAGTTAATTATTAAATAAATAATAACTATGTTGTCATTTTGTAAGATTTTTAAGTTACTAAATCATATCTAAAAATTATTTATAAATTATTATGATAAAAATATACATTTTATTTTTCAATATGATATTTATAACAAAAAATATTATATTTTTACATATCAAAATGGTTTAAAAATGTTAAAGGTAAAGAAAGTAGCCTTTTTGTCTTTTTCCTTACATAACCTTTTATATAAGACACTTCTATTTAATATTACCCCAATAAGACATAAAATTAGAAACAAAAACAGATATGGTATAATTAGTTTATTCATATGGATTTTGGATAATTTTTCAGATCATTTTGGTCTTTATGATTAATGTTTTTATCAATAATTAATCTTCATCATACTTTAATAAATGTGATTTATTTTAATCACATTCACTAATATAATTTTACAAAAATATTTTTATATTATTAGCCTAAAAATATTATATTGATTAAAAATTTTAATGTCTATTTTTCTGAATTCAAATCACATAATTGTGAAAATTAGGTTTAATACTAATCTCCCAAATGTGGCAAAAAATCGGCGTTTTAAAGTAAAAATGTTTAAAAGTAATATAAGTGTTTGTGTATAATTTCAATAAAAAATTGATTAAAATGACCTAAATTTTATTAATATCTGTATAATTGATCTATATTGACATTAAAATTCAATTTAAAATATAATTTAATAATAATCATTATATAAAAAAAAGGTTGTTTTAACTAAACTGCAATAAATATTACTATTCACACAAAAATAATGTTTCTCAGGAAAATACCAAAAATTGACCCTAAGAATATTTCTACGTTATAAGATGAAAAATTATGTTTATTTTATCACATTAAATTATAATTAATGTCTAAAATTAATTTTATTATTGTTCATAAATAGACAAAAAAGTTGTTTCTTTATGAAAATATTATTTTAAAACAAATAATAACATTACCAAAAATTATATATTTTAATGGAAATAAGTTTTAAATATGTGAAACCATTATAAATAATATATTAAAATTATTTTTTAATATTCACATAACTATGTTTAATGTGTAGGATATAATTATGTAATATAAATGAATAGAACAATAAAATGATGATTTGTAGTAACTCAGTGTTGCGTGTACGCACACCATGTAGGTGTTACGTATATTACAAAAAAGTAGATTCTATACGAAAAGAATATTTTACATAATCTAATAAAATACCTCAATTAAAATTAATTTATTTGAAATATGGTCCATTAAAACTAGGGTGTTACATTTTACCCCCTTAAAAATGAATTTCACCAACAAAATTCATCTATGTTATCAATTATTTCTTAATTTGAAGTAAGATTAATAGAAACCCACATCATAAAAAATAACAATAAACATTCCTTTAAAATTTTAATTTTCGAACCATAACCATTACCTATAATAACACAAATCTATATTTCCATGTATGAGAATATTGGAGGCAAGTGAAAACATGGACTTGGAAGAGAAATCAAAATATCATGTTCTACAAGAGTGTGAGAGAGAACATGGTCAGGAAAAATTAATCAATAAAAAAGTCATAAATATGTGATTATATTAGGATCCATTTGATTCATTGGAAAGGAAGGTACCAGGACAACATTTTTTTCTTGATGATTTTTTCTCCTAAAGTTGATTAATTTTCATGAAAAGATATACTTGCATGATTTAAGTAAAATATCACACCTTGTAGTTTGTTAATCCACTTAGCCTCTTTATATAAAAATGAAGGTGACATTTTCATTCAAGATGTACTAACAGATCAGGAGATCTATGTTATTCCATCCCATTAGTCATCAGTTATCATCCACATAAGGTAGTATGAACAGGCTATCTAATATGCATAAGTATTCATATAGAGAGAAGAAATTTCTTATTAATAATTCCATATAAAGTTCAAATTAACCTTTCTATAATTGGGTAACCATATAACCCTTCCAACATATGAAAATTCAAATATTTGGAAATAATTTCGTGAAATCAGAATAACATTGATCCCCTATATATCACAAAGTTCCACTTGGTTGTCACATTACAAATAGGTGAATACCCTCATTGAATATTCCCTTGAAACATTGTAACACTGTTAATTACAATAAATCCATTTGAAAACATTTGTACATCCTTATTCCAATGATTACTGAATAGATTCATTAAATCTAATATGTTGTAAACTTTATCCCTAATGGTATAGAAAACAGTTTCTATAATTAATTATAGGGTAATCAATACCATCCAATTTACTTATTCATATGATATATAACTTTATCCAAGGATCATTATCTCAATGTCACGAATTAATTAAGGGTTTCATTCCATTAAAAAATCACCTTTCCAAGAAACAACCATTCAAAATATATTTTACATTCTATAATGTAAACATATACTAAAAATAATTATATATTTCATGATTTATATAACATAATATTTTAATTACACAATATAAATACTTCATTCATCCAACACTATTCCTAATTAACTACACAAGATCCATTAACATATTACTTAACACAAATTTCCTAGAATATAAAATATGAATCATTTTAAAGAACCATCAACCTCAATATAATCATTCTTCTTTATGTTTGATATAATCAATACTAGATTAACATCACATACCATTCACATTTCATTTGAGGTCTCATTATCTACAGTAGTATAACAAATACTCGAACCACCTTACTGACTCTATTTTGGATATATCCACTATGTAACTTGATTTTCATAATTCCCATACCTTCCACTTCTGAAATAATAAATTTCCTCTATCTTCTTTATAGTTCTCGATATTGACTAAAAACAGAATGCTGAGTGTGATAAATATTTATCATATGGGGATACCATATAATCATGAAGAATTAATTATAGGGTGCCTAAATCATGTATCATTATCCATTAATAAATGAAACTATAGGTTTATATTGGGATATTCATAGTCATCCACTATTTAAATCACAAATTATGGTCCATTAAGTGTTTGTGAATTACTAAAGAATATCCCCTATTAGTGTCAAACCAGGTGTTCAGTAAGGCCCATTGTCATGTACAAGATTACCCCATGTCAGGCCTGGGACATCATGTTGGAGCTGTTACCCACAAGTATATCTATTCCATTACAACATCCACTTGTGGTATCTATATAGGTAATTATTTCTAGGTAACAAATCACTCTATCCATTATGAATAATCCATGTCATTTTTATTAATGTTGACTCATCCATATACGTATCCTTAAATACAACACTAGACACATACTTAGAAATATACATACAGATCTCATTAATGTTTTCTCATAAAATCTTTCAAAGGTTAACAAAACATTTTCTCTGATTCCAACTACAGTAACCCCCTATTTTCATATATTAACATAATGCAATTTCATTGGAATACATAAAACATTATACAAACGAACACCCAAAGACTATACTAGTCTAGTGACATTGGAAACATGAAAACAAAAACATTGGTACATAAATAAGAAACATCATATCCTAGTTGGTTCTTTTAGACATTCAATATTCTTAGACACATCAAACATAAAACATATCTTCCTAACATTGGGAAAGTAAATATAAAAAGGGGTGATATCAGATTCACAATAAAAGTAAATAAGGGTTATTCATAAGCATAATCATGAGCATAAGGGTTTGATAAATTGATCGTGAAAATAGAATATCATACCCTAAATATTAAATATCATACACATGATTCACGGTGTAAATTTTGGAAGTTCATAAGACACATATCATAATGAAATAAAAATACATTAAATGAAAGCATAAGATACGATTAAAATGTGGAACCATGGTAGACAAATAAGTATATAATATGATTTCCATAGCAGCCAACACATTACCATTGAGACTATATTTGTTAGTATGGGTCCACTCCTCATACTATCTGGAAATTCATAGTTAACTCTCTTGACCATATCAGTATCATGAGTTAACTCCTTATACCATCTTGGTAGTCATGTTTCACTCCCATTAACATCTTAGAATTCAAGGCTTACTCCCTAGACCATCTTAGTCTATCTCAAGAGATAAAAATCTTTACTAAATGCATTGGAAGGAGATATAGTTCCCCCTCACCTCATAATTAAATCACACATACATGTTTCACTAGATCAGTAGAAATAATATCATAAACAATGAAATGAAATGGGTATCATAAGAAAGAAATCATATCATAACTTGTGGAAAAAGTTTCAGGTTTTGTCATCATTTCATCAAATGAATAACCTATGAAAGTGAAACTGATTTCATAAAAATATACCATATGAAAGAGAAACAAATGTCATAAATACCATGAAATTAAGAGTAACCCATTGTAATAAAGAATACATACTGAACATTTAGACCATTCCCTATAATTTTATGAGTAATAGCAACTAAAGCCATCTTAGATGGAAAATAATTCTGAAATAACATTCAAAAACTATTTATTGAAGAAAATATCATTACTTCATTGAAAAACAAATTTAGTGATTAAAACCATTTTCAAATCATTTTCTTATAAAGTAACATGAAAAATTGTAAAGAATACTTGAAATCATTTTTAAAACCTTTTTCATTTAAAATATATAGAATAATATTAAAAACATTTCATAAAAAATTTATTTGAAAACACTTTGAAAACATTCAAAGAAATATTGAAAATTTATTGAAACCTATTTTATTGAAAATGGTTTGAAAAATTATAAATAAATATTGATTTTTTTTGAAAACCATTTCATTGGAAATTATATTTAAAATTATAAAGAAATATTTAAAATTATTTGGAAACCCAATTCATTAAAATTACTTTGAAAAATTATAATGAAATATTAAAAACATTTGGGAAAACCGTTTTATTTAAAATATGTTGAATACTTATAAAAAATGTTAAAAACATATTGGAAAAACATTTCATTGAAAATTATTTTGAAAAAAATAATAAAATATTGAAAACAATTTAGAAAAACATTATATTGAAAATTATTTGAAAAATTGTAAATAAATGTTGATAATGTTTTGAAAACAATTTCTTTGAAAATTTCTCTGAAAACATGTAATGAAATCATGAAGACTTTTTGAATACCATATTATAGAAAATATCATTAAAAACATATTATTTTAAAAAAAATATAAAAACATAAAATAATTTTTACTTTCAAATAATCTTCAAGGATCATTTGAATTTTTTTAAAAAAATATGGTTTTTGAATAAAATAAATTTCTAAATGAATAGATAAATAGGGTCAAATTTTTATAAAAAATATATTATTAAATATCATAAGTAGAAAAGAGTGTAAAATGGTACTAATGAATGAATATATCATTAATAAAGATATTATAATATTATTCATAATTTTTAAGGAGATATGGATCATAATATTTCATTAAAGGTGATATAAACGTAAACAAAATCGAAAAGTAGTGGGATTGTTTTAAGAAAATCTTATAACTTGGTGACATGGAATATTACTCTCCATGTAAGAAAAGTAAATTATATGAATCTTATTATATAATTAAAATAAGGATATTCATGGTATAATATGTAAAATATAAGTATATATTCCACAACAAAGAAGGTAGGTTCATAATAAAACATGTGTCTCAGAAAGGAAAATTGAGAATAAAATGATCATATCGATTTGGTATCTTTTGAAAAAGTAATCCAATGAAATAAATATCATAGAATGTTTATATATATAAAAACCAATAAATTTTAGTATAATAATAATTTAATACATCCATTAGTATTATACAAATGACACAAAAGGAATGGGTGGTGAATAAAGCATGTATCTCATAGAAATAATATGTGAAATGCAATCCCCATACCATTTGTCCTAAATCTCATTATAATAATTAAATCCTCCTGTATAATAAATATTAAATTTTTATACATATATAAATGAAATATAATATAACATCTAATATCATATATGGTTTCATTGTGACTTTATATTACCCTTTTTTTACAATCCCATGTTAAGGTTACGCTTCGAGTAATATTCGCTCTGTTTTTCGCTTGTGTCATTAATTGTAATATGTGTAGACTGTATACTTATATCATGATTTAAATAATATAAAACATGTTATAATATTATTTATATTCTTTTTTTGGATAGTATAATAATACATTTAATATAAAAGAATATAAATAGAATACATTATTAATGGAGACGGCAAGCTATACGCATGCACAAACACCGCTTCTGTTTTATTAACATATTGAAAGAAATATAATAAATTAAAAAAATGTATATATTAAAATATTATAATTAAATTATAATTATTATTTAATGTATATAATATAATTTCACTAAATGTATCCTTAATACATTATATGTAAGGTGTGAACAAGTCACATCGCTTTAAGAGGTGGTAGTCCACAATTCCTCAATCAAAATTTCTGTATTTACATCAAATGAAAAATATAAATATATGTGATGGAATAGTATTAAAAACTTATAAAGAAATAAAAAATACAATATCTAAGATATATAAATATATTTTCTGTCACAATGTACACCATGAGAGGTGGTAATGGATATATGAACAATCGTCATTTCGTAAGGCTGTAGTTCACCGTACACATAAACAGTATATTCATTAACCATTAGATAGAATTGCATGTATGTTTAGGTCAAAAAACTATTTTAAAAACATCCTATTATAGAGAGGTTAATTATTTTTTCATATAATAATGCAATGATAATAATTTAGTGAGTTCAGAAACGAATGAAATGAAATGAGTTTGAGGAAGGGTGTTACCTCTTAATTGAGTAAAACCTTTTGGTTTTCACAAAAGGGGACCATTAAAGGATTCCATACCAAAGTGAGGATTCAAGGATTATGTGAGAGTTGATTTAAGGATATTTTAGTATAATTAATATTGACATTAGTGGTTTGATTTCTATGGGGAAGGGGTAGAGTTCTTTTCATTTATAGTGGAGGGGGAGTGACACTCTTGTAAATACCAAAAGGTATTCAATAATGGGAGGTATACTTTACTTAATGTCCCTAAAATATGGGAAAATAATGTATTAATGTTAAATTATGGTTTAAAAAAATCTATACCACACAAAAATATCTTCATTTTTATAATTTGTTTCCTTAACTTCTCTGATTCTCCAATTTTATTATTTTGGTTTTTTATTAATGCATCTAGTTCATTAAAGAAAATAATATAAAAATTAAGATTAAAATATTGTGATATTTTTTATAAAATATAGTTCCACTGAATTATAAATATGAAACCTAATTTATAAAATAATAATCTCATTTTTTTAAAATACTTTTTTTTAAAAAAACTCATGACGTACAAAACACGACTTAAACATGGAACTTGCTAATAATGTTTTTAAAATATATGGGACAATATGTTAAGTATAAAAGATAAATTGGTATATTTATATAAAATATTTAATATTTCTTAACCCTTAAAAATCACTTGGCATAATATATTAATTTTTAATAATTTTAAACGATTAAATAAAATATCATTTTTTGTAAAATAACTATAACATCATTTTGGACATCATTTATTTAATTTTAATTTTAAAATATAAAAATAATATTTTAATTCAAATAAATTCATTTTATAGATGTGTAAAATAATATATTAATATTAAAAAATAATTAAAAACCAAAATACAATCAATTCACTTCACTTTAAACATTTATAATATAAATTATTTTAGTTAATTATTAACTAAATAATAACTACGATGGAATTTTGTAAGAATTTTATGTAACTAAATAATTTACAAAAATTAGTGAAAAATTATTATGATAAGAAAATAACATTTATATTTCAAAAGTATATATATAAACAAAAATATGTTGTTTATTAGATATCTTGAAGTTTTATAAATATTAAAGGTAAGGAAGGTTCCCCTTTTTTCTTTTTCCATACTAAAACTTTTATATATGGAAATTCTATTTAATAATATCCCAATAACCAATAAAATTATAAAACAATAGGGTTCATGTTTGATTTATTACCATACAACGGCTTCTGTAAAAGATTCCATGTCATTTTGGTCATAATGATTAAGGTTTAGTCCTTAACTAAGCTTAATATTACCTTAATCATTATGATTAATTATGATCACATTATCTTATATTTTTTTTTCAAAATTAAGTTAATGTTATTAGAATACAAATATTATACTAATTAAATACATTTATTTCCATTTTTTAAAATTCAAATCCGATAAGTGAAAAAATTATTTTTGAGGGTTATTAAAGTCAAAACATTCAAGAGTTCAATAAGTGTTTATATATAATTTCAATATAAAAATGTTTCACATGACTTAAATATGATTAATATATGTATAATTTATCTATTTTAATATTAAAATCCAATTAAAAATATAACATAACAGTAATCATTATTTAAAAGAAAATGATATTTTTATGTAAATTGATTGATTTTTACTATTCACTGAAAAATTAATTTTTTAGAAGATATAAAAACTTCCCCAAATTATGATTTGGAAACTATTAATTCAAAAATTTATTTTATTTAGATAAATTAAATTAATATAAGTGTCTATAATTAATTTTATTATTATTCACAAAAGGACATAAAAAGTTGTTTATTTTAGAAAATATTTTTGTAAAACATATATAGAATTTAAAAAAAATATTGAAATAGAAATATGTTTTACTTATGTGAAACCCTAATAAATAATATATGAAATGTTGTTTTTAATTTTCATATTTATAATTTTAACATCTAGGTTATTATTATCTCATTTAAATAGTTATAATAATAATATGACATTTTATAGTAACTAAGTGTTGCATGTAACACATGATTAGTCAGTGTTGTCTGTATAGAAAACCAATTTTGTACCAATGGAATGAAATATTTGACATGTTCTAATTAAGAACATCAATAAAAATTAATTCATTCGAATAATGGTCCAAAAATCATGGTGTTACATCCACCACCATCGATGAACTCAAGCAGGTAAATCAGGGGACAAAAGAGGGACCAAAATTCACATTGTTCAGATCCACTATTCATTTGGCGGAGAATGTGATGTATATATAATTATTGAAGTAGAAATTATATTTTATTCTATGAATTATATAGATATTCTACAAATGGAACCAAATTTGGATACACATCTTTTGGGTCTACCAAACAACCATTGTGGTTTCAAATAGGAATCCAGGAGAATAAACCCCTCTAATTATTCTAAGGTAGAATCTAATGTTAAAAAATTCATAAATACAACATATTCCAAGGGTCAAAATACCTGAAATGTTTTTACAATATCATTACAATAAATAAAAAATTAGTTGGATCATTTTTTATATTATTTTGAGCGATATTAACTGAAATTGATCAAAGGATAATTTTCAAATTTTTTATTGTGGAACATATAATTGGTATGTATGTAGGCTTACTAGACCATACCTTTCTGGAAGGTTATTTATGTTGTAATTTGAAACATATAAACCATGAATTTAAGGAATTCACCTCTTATAGAGAACCATTGTGGATATTTTTCTATCAGGTCAGGCCTTTGGCATGAATAATATAATCATCACATATTAGTGTGTTGTGATTCACATCTTCATCACCTTATTGGGATGAATTATAGTGTGTTATGTTAATTACTTGGTGGTATAATCTTGAGAGTGTTGTGTTCATCTCAACATTCAAAAAATAATACCTATAAAATTAATTAAGTATACATTAAATATGAACCCTCATATGTGTTCTTTTGAGGTGATGTTTGAGAAATTCATTAGCATTGTCGTATGCCACCACGATATCAAGGACGGCCTAGATATGAATAGTGTGATTACTATATTTCCACATCCTAAAAACCAAAAACAGTTATGAGTACCCTAGTTATTCCTCACTTATATCATGATTTTCATAGCTACCCTATTTGGGAAATGTCTCGCTTTTCTTGAGATAGTGAAGAAGGGGTCTACTATCAATGAAATGAAGACTTCCAGTAAGACTTTGAGAACCTTAAGCATTATATTATATATCCACCATTCCTAATGAAATATTTATAGAGAAATCCATTGATTTGATATGTGGATACCATGGATTGATCACTTGGAACCCATATCATATAGAAGAATAGTACATGAAATAAAATGGTATCAATTATCTCATAAGAATAATTATTAATACTATTATTTGATGTTCCAATAACGAGAATAACATCCTTGAACTCATATTTATGTGGAAAAAGATGAGGCATTACTTAGAGAACCATGAAGTCCACATTATCTCTTATATCATCCAAAAATAATAATATTCTAATCCAAAAAATTATAACCAAACGTTTGGGATGATGGTAAGTCTTATAGAAACACGAGTACATTTAATTCATGCTATAAAAACAAATCAAGTAGAAATCAATAGGTCATTTTCCCACAATTCACCCAGACCTGAAAGAAATACTAGCAAACCATAATCTCCCTAATGAATAAATATTATATACTAATTCGCTCACTAAAATGAGATATTTATTTCTACAAAGTCTCTTAATGTCTTATCAGGAAGATATTAAAAAAGATTATATTCAACTAGGTTTCTCTTGGGATTGTCAATGTTTCTCAAGATAAGGAAATCCTACTACACTCATTTTTCTATCTCAAGGATGCACCCATAATGAGTTAGAATATCAAGAATGTATTTTATTCCAGAATATATATATATTGTTATATATATATATCCTCTATTACTGTTAATGATCATCTTGATCTAGTGATCAAATAGATCAATAAAAAATATTCAATCATAATAGAATATTCCCCCATATCAACTATGTGAGGGAAATGATGGTCAAATTAAATTTATATTCAATGTTTTATCATGTTCATTTACTATAGAATGGATGTGTGGATGCATTGGTGAACATAGCTATAGTACTATCCGATCCTGATTAGGATGACAAAAAATCACACATCTTGCATCATAGAGTAGTATCCCCAATCATTATCAATTATATGGATATAATCAATTAGATCAGCACTACCTAAGGACATGATGAGCCAATAACTGTTATAGGATGGATGATCCCCATAATAGAAAACATTGAGAATGGAACCATTCAATTAGACTGAGAAAAAAATATTTGATATGATTCTAGGAAGAATACATCACCCTATGAGATAGACCAAATAAATAAAATCCACCATAAATGGGGATTTAATGGTTTACTCTTTAAATTCAGCACCCCCAAATTATTATTTCATTTTTTTAATAAAATACAGTATGGTTCAATAGGAACCTCGCAATACTAGATAATGAATTTCCCACACCGAAAACATTAACAATATATAGGCATCAAAATCCCCCCCAAAATTCAGATTTTAAAATCCAATTTCAAATATAGCAAACATGCCACAACATTTAAAAAACACACATGTCAATACCTTGAGCCATGATCCACCTTTATCCATGCTCCCTAAATTGCAACCTTGATTCACAATCAACCTATCATCATCATTGTCAACATCTCTGGTAATCATAATGCATTGGAGAAGAAATTCCTCAAAATTTGATAAAACTAGAAACCTTCAAATTAGGTAGGGGACAACTTAAGGTCGTCATTCTCAATAGTTGTAGATAAACACCAATAATATCCCACAAAATAGAAACAATAACATCCTATAACCAGAAATAATGAAAATTGACATCACTGAGTATAGTGACTTCTGGGAACACCATCGACCACTGAAACTCACCTCCCAAGAATCCTTGAAAACCACCACACAAATTTAACTAAGAGTAGAGTGGTGGTATCTTGGAGAAATATGAGAGTAGTAAAAAATTTTGTTTAATTGAACAACATTAAAAATATGTAAAAAATTTATCCATCATCCCCCATAACTATTTCACACTACCAAATACTCCTAGTTGTTTTCCATATATAGAATTGATATTTTGGGGGACACATCCACTAGTTACATCGAAGAAGATGAAAAAATTTATTAATATTACCATATTCCACAAAAAAACTGTTGAGGGCATACCCCTCAAGGAATTTTGGAAAAAAATTAATAAAATTCATTAAACATAATATCATCACCAAATTTAGTTTCCCCTATACAATATTGATTAACAATTGAAAAAATTATTGTTCTTTTGAGTTTAAGGTGTTATATCATAAGTATAACATCAAGTTCAACCATTCATCTCACTATTTTATAATAGTAAATGGATTGATAGAATTATCCAATGAGACATGGTAAAATAAAATCTATAAAGTTATGGACAATGACAAAAAATCAGGGCCAGAAAAAATATTTCATGTCATGGTGGCCTATCATAACATAACCCACACTATCACATAAGCGACCCCATATTAACATATATATGGAATAAAGGTAGTAAAAAATATCAACGTTTATTTTACCACACTCTAAATCACCATTTGTGATCAAATATTATCATAGTAATAAATGAATTAGTTAATTAATGATTTGGAATGACCTGATGTGAAGTGGGTTCATTCGTTTCACAAAATGGAATTCAGTTAGAATCTTATTTCTCAAGCCTTTAATAAGATGGTCCACCTCTTCTCATTTTTATAAAGACATTTTCAGTTTGTTCTTAGGATGACAACAATACTAGGGAAAAAACATTCAAATTTGGAACCAAAATGGGAGAGACCATACATGATACACAATGTATATTCAAATGGAGTGAACTATTAGTATATGATGAATGGGGAACACAATATGCCCCCACTAATGAAATGTTTTCAAGGAAATAATTTTCATAATTATAATTGAGGTATAAAATTCCTAGAAGAAAAAAAATTAAACTAAAAAAATTAGTCTTGAAAAAATGACATTAAACGTCATAAAAACCATTTCCTAGAGGAAATACTTTAAACTGAATAATACCCATTTCCTGGTGATAAGGATCTAACCCTCAGTAATATCCTGACCTTTTCTAGAGTCATCTCGAGATCATTTTCTAGTGATTTTTTATGTTTTTAAGTACTTTTGTTTTGGAGTAGTTCCTTGGGATGCTTTTGGGAGAACCTTTATGGAAAAGCAAAGGATAGAGGGTCATGCACGGTTTCCACGTGGTTTGAAAACCGTGTGACTAAACCTTGCCATACGTATAAAACTAGATAGAGGGCTCTGCATGGTTTGCGTATATTTTGAAAAACTGTGTGGCCAAAACGTGCCAACCATGAAAACCTGTGCATAGAGGTTCATATGGTTGGCACATTGTTTTCCCTAACCATTCACCTCTTCCCAATAAACTGTGCACATGGAATTAGATATCATAAAATATATTTTAAAACCACATGAACCCCCCTATACTCCCATATTTCAACATTGGATTGGGCTTCAAAAATTAGAGATGACCCTAGATCTTTCTGGAGGGATTCCTAGGTGATCCAAACATTGTTATTCGAGATCATAATCACAGATTGAAGATCTTCTCTCTTCCTAGTAAGTGGATTTTATCCTATTGCTCGTCCCTGTATTTCCTATATGTTTTCTTGATCTTTTCACAGAAGATATCCACCATTACATATATGTAAACCTATAAGTTGAGATATAGATCTATGATTTTTTATATAGATCTATATTTTCAAGATTAAGATGCCTTCGATCTTCATTTTGGTTTAGATATTTATATATTGAGCTTGATCGAAAATACTGTTCTACTCGGAATTTAGGGACTTTTTTTGGGATAACATCAATCAATAAACTGAGGTAGGAGGTATAAATCAAACTCCTATAGTCATGGTTTTGATATGTGAATGTGTGTTTATAAATTTCAAACTTCCCTTGGTCATTTATTTCGTATGTTTGAGTAATTAGAATTTTATAATTTTGATTTCCTTAGTGATTTATTGTTAATTTAATCCTGGAACAAACAAAGGGGGGTTTCCAGAATAGGTATTTTTTTAGCGATTTATTATGGCTTGAGATATTTTAAATAAGATATTGAATTGATTGTGTTATGAAAATTAATTGGGGGAAATTAATTATGAAATGATGTTTGGTTATGTAAGGAAACTAATTCTGAGAATTAATTATGTTCTATGAAATTGATCAAAGGTAATAAATTTTGAGAATTAATTACGAAAAGGTGAGATTTGATTTGGAAAATTAATTGTGAAGAATTAATTATGGGATAATAATTATGTTGATAGATTAATTAATTGAGGTATTATTTAATGAGTTATTTTCTTAGTTAATTTCTTTGTTAACTAATGATCTATGAAATGGTTATGTAATTGTAGAATTAGTAATGGAATGATATGGATAATTCTTGTGAATTAAATAATGATTAAATGACTGTGATTTTTGTGGTTCTAGACATATATTTCTAGAACAATTAGATGTTGGTACATGGACATGGAGTTCCTCCTCAATAGTTATCCAAGCTAGAGATTATGGGGTGCTGGGCATGAAGACTTACACCGAATGAGATATAGAGTGGTTGTAATGAAGAACAACACTAAAAGATATTTAGGGTGCTTGATATTATGTTCAACACCAAATGAATGATAATGTTGAATCATGATACAAATATAAAACATGGATTGAAACAGGTCCTGATGTGAATATTAATGATTAAAATACAATGTGATAACTATTGAAATTATGAATTGTATTTATATCATCATAAAACTGTATTCACTATATTCTGATTGGATTTGAATTTTACACTATTGGTGGTGGCCTAGTGAGTCGTACTCACACCCTACTCAGTCCACCAGATCATAACCCAAGTAGGCTTTGTTTTTGTAGGACATGATAAGGGAAAGGCCCTGGGATAGGTTGATGGTTTGGAATAGAGCATGGGATAGGGAACCAAATGTGGTTCAGGACCTATTTGGGACTCATTGGGTCTTTACTTTTAGTTACCATATAGATACCAGAAATTTCCATTTTAATAGAATCTTTTATCTTTTAGTTGAGCATTTTATTTTCTTGTTTTGGATATCGTATGACATTTTATTTTTATAATTATTTATACCCTTCAACACTTGGTAATTGTTTTTTTCTTATGTTGGTGGTTTATTCCGATGAAAGAGGGTATAGTCTCCCCAAGACTGACTTACCAGAGCCTTGCAGCTTGTTAGCACCCTCTAGCATATGGGAAGGCTTGATTTACGGTACATGTATAACTAGCTCAGGGCATCGTATAGTGGAACCCATTTGGAGACATCACATAGTGGTCTCAAATTAGTTTTAATGTCTTTATTCTTCTTTTGTCTTACTTTTTTGGGAAAGATAGACAAGAGACTAAGATGATTCAGGGTTTAGTTGTGAGCTCATGAATGGGAGTTACAAACCATGTATGGGGGAAACTCCTAGTACTCTGGGTGGGATTGTTGTGATTTTTGTTTTTTTATAGTTAGATATTATTTCACCTTTGGTCATTCACTTTTGGTGTGATGGGGCTTTTTCTGACAGTTATTGAATTTTTTTTCGTTGCCTATAGAGGCACAATACTGTTGGGCGGAGAGTAATGGAAAGAGGGGGGGGGGGGTGAATTGCCTTTTAAAAATTAATTAACAATTTAAAATCAAAGTTAAAAGTGCAGCGGAAATAAAGGAGGCAAGACACAAAACTTGATAACGGAGTTCGGCCTAAACCAAAGCCCACGTCTCCACTCCCAACTCAACCGTTGAGAGATTTACTACCGCTAGCTTTTTAATGGTTTTAGAAAGAAACCCACTAGACGTTAAGGTAGTCTAGAACCTATTACAGCTTTCTTTTAATGGTTATGCAATAACCCACTTGCTTTTAATGGTTGAGCAAGAACCCACTAGCCTTCTTACAGGTGAAGGCTAGCTCACCTATGACTCAAGCCTTTTAAAGGGAAGGCTTGACTAACCTCTTCACACCTTGAAGGTGGTGTGAAAACCCAAACAAGAGAAAGATGAGAGAAAGAGGGTTTTCTAGGAACAAACCCAAAATAAATCTCAAAATGATTAAAACAAGAAAAACCATAATGAGGAGAAGCCTTGGGCGCCAAAGGATTGATGGAGTTGATGAAGAGCGCTCCCAAGCTTCTATGGTGGTGCTCCTTGGATGTGGAAATGTGTTGGAGCAATTGGTGGTTCCTAGGAGGAATGCGCCGGAGGTTCGCCAAATGATCAAAAATGTTCTCGTGGGCTTCCGTACATTTCCGGGGCTTCCTATTCCTTTATTTATAGAGGGGGAACCCTCAAATGGCCTTTGGGGGGCTTCGGAGCCGTTGGAGAGGCCTTCGGAGCCGTTGGGGGTCAAGTGGACAAGCCTGGTCAAAGCCCAATGGCTAGTTTGACTGGCTCCACCGGCTGACCGGTGCATGGCCACCGGTTGGCCGGTGCTTTGAAAAAGGAGAGGCCTTCGGGCTCAGGCACCACCGGCTAGCCGGTGAGGAGGCCACCGGTTGGCCCGTGCTGAGACAGTAGCTATCCGGCCTATCTTGGTTCCACCGGCTGGCCGGTGATGAGACACCGGTTGGCCGGTGGTCTGGACAGAGGGATGCCTTCTGTCTAGGCTCCATCGGCTGGCCGGTGGTCTTCCACCAGTTGGCCGGTGGACTGAAAATCAGTCCACTTTTGCCTTCTTGGCTTTCTTGGCACAATTCCTTGGCAACCTGAAATCATGCCTATCATCCAAAAACACTTAAAACAAGATTAGATAAATAAGAGAGTGATTGTGATCATGAAAATTAAACCACGAGGGGTACGAGAGGTACAACAATCTCCCCCTATTTTGATGATCACAATCACCAAAACAAGAAATTTAAAAGGCTGAAATGAAATGCATGCTTTAAAGGATAAGGCAAATCAAGAGAGAAAGATTTGTCCCCCAATCAACCAAGAATTTCTCCCCCTTTGTGATTATCAAAATAGCACGGGGCATAAAACTTGATTGAGGGAAAGAGGTTGAAAAAAAAGATAGAGTTTTTAGACCAATTAAAATTTTTGAAATTTGAATTGAAAGTATTGAAGTGAATGTTTTGAAATTGAAAGTTTTGAAATAAAAACACAAAAAGGCTTAAACGATCCTAACTCCCCCTAAATAAAAACATCAAATCACTGGGGAGCGGATTTTAGAACCGAGACAAATTTTGGTCCGGTGAGACTCGCTAAAAGGGATTTTTCAATCCATACTTGTCTAGTGGCGGGTCTTCTCCTATGAAATTCATCATTAAAAAAAATAGTTTTGGGACATCCATACCGGGCATTTTTGCAATTGCACTCATAAATTAAGTGCCCGGTCTTTTTGCAATAATTACAAAATTTATATTGGGAGCTCCCCCTTACAAAAATAGTTGGAGCATGGGAAGAGGAAGCTTTCTTGAAATAGCCAAGCCCTTGGGTGGTTCTAGATATGCATTGGGAACCAAGGAGCTTCAAAAGGTTATGTTCACCTTCGGTGAACTTAGCTAGGGATTCCCTTAAATCCTTGATTGTTGATTCCATAGAATCAACATCAGGAAGGTTTTGGATCTTGAGGGACAACTCCTCCTTTTCTTTGAGAAGTTGTTCCTTTTCGGAAGAGAGTTTTTTGAAATTATTTTTTAAAGCAAAAAATTTGGAAGAAAGTTCGTGAAAACCTTCCTCCAATTGATCTTTAGCATGTTGGAGATCCTCGTAAGATAAATGATTAAAATAATTTGAAGAACAAGAGGATGAGGATTCGGAAGAGGTTACCTCATGAAATGCCATTAGGGATTTTTTACCGTTTTCACTTGAGGAGGAGGAGGAGGAGGATGTGGAGCTATCACTCTATGTGGCCTTGAATGCCTTCTTCTTTTCCTTTTGCTTGGCCTTTTCCTTGTTGAGTGGGAAATTGGGCTTGTAATGGCCTTTCTTGCCACACCCGTAACATGTTACCTCGGGCTCGGATTTTTCGTTGGGTTGAGCCTTGCGGGATTTCTTCTTTTTGTGCTTCTTCATGAATTTGTGCATTTTGCGGGCAAGATTCTCCATTTCGGAATCACTGCTTGAAGAGGAAGACGATAAGGAGGAGGAGCTTTCTTCTTGTTGAACTTTGAAGGCGATGTTCTTTGGAACTTTGATCGGTTTGCCTTCCTTTTCAGCTTGCCTCCTCATGGTGATCTCATTGGTCATGAGGGATCCAATGAGTTCTTCGACCGGCATGTTATTGATATCTTTTGCTTCTTGAATTGCCGTGACTTTCGGTGCCCATGTGCTTGGTAAGATCCAAAGGATCTTCTTGTCCATCATTTCTATAGACACATCATCACCAAGGGACTTTCTCCCATTGCAAACATCAGTAAAACGTGTAAACATTTCAGAAATTGATTCATGTGGGTGCATGGTGAAAGACTCAAAATCTTGACGGAACATATCCAATCGAGTATCCTTGACTTTGTTGGTCCCCTCATGGGTTACCTCCAAAAGTTTCCTGATTTCATGTGATGAGGTGCATGTGGAAACTCGATTGAATTCATTACGATCAAGGCCGCAATGAAGAGCGTTCATGGCTTTGCCATCAAGCTCGAAATTTTTAATATCGGCTTGAGTCCATTTGGATTCATCGGGAGAAGAGAGAGAGTAACCATGCATGACAATTTTATAAATAGGATAACCTATACTTCCAAGAAAAGTGGTCATGCGGGTTTTCCAATAGGTATAGTCAGTTCCATCAAAGAATGGAGCACGACCCAATGAATAACCTTCGGGGGTGAAAGAAGATGAAGCCATCACAATGGATCTTGAATTTGAAACTGGTTAGGGTATTACTAAAATTTTTCTCTGATACCAATTGTTGCGCGGAGAGTGATGGCAAGAGGGGGGGGGGGTGGTGAATTGCCTTTTAAAAATTAATTAACAATTTAAAATCAAAGTTAAAAGTGCAGTGGAAATAAAGGAGGCAAGACACAAAACTTGATAACGGAGTTCGGCTTAAACCAATGCCTACGTCTCCGCTCCCAACTCAACCATTGAGAGATTTACTACCGCTTGCTTTTTAATGGTTTTAGCAAGAAACCCACTATACTTTAAGGTAGTCTAGAACCTATTACAGCTTGCTTTTAATGGTTATGCAAGAACCCACTTGCTTTAAATAGTTGAGCAAGAACCCACTAGCCTTCTTACAGGTGAAGGCTAGCTCACCTATGACTCAAGCCTTTTAAATGGAAGGCTTGACTAACCTCTTCACACATTGAAGGTGGTGTGAAAACCCAAACAAGAGAAAGATGAGAGAAAGAGGGGTTTGTAGGCACAATCCCAAAATAAAGGTCAAAATGATTAAAACAAGAAAAACCATAATGAGGAGAAGCCTTGGGAGCCAAAGGATTGATGGAGTTGATGAAGAGCGCTCACAAGCTTCCATGGTGGTGCTCCTTGGATGTGGAAATGTGTTGGAGCAATTGGGGGTTCCTTGGAGGAATGCACTGAAGGTTCTCCAAATGATCAAAAATGTTCCTGTGGGCTTCCGTACATTTCCGGGGCTTCCTATTCCTTTATTTATAGAGGGGGAACCCTCAAATGGCCTTTGGGGGGCTTCGGAGCCGTTGGAGAGGCCTTCGGAGCCGTTGGGGGTCAAGTGGACAAGCCTGGTCAAAGCCCAACGGCTAGTTTGACTGGCTCCACCGGCTGACCGGTGCTTGGCCACCGGTTGGCCGGTGCTTTGAAAAGGGAGAGGCCTTCGGGCTCAGGCACCACCGGCTGGCCGGTGAGGAGGCCACCGGTTGGCCGGTGCTGAGACAGTAGCTATCCGGCCTGTCTTGGTTCCACCGGCTGGACGGTGATGAGACACCGGTTGGCCGGTGGTCTGGACAGAGGGATGCCTTCTGTCCAGGCTCCATCGGCGAGCCGGTGGTCTTCCACTGGTTGGCCGGTGGACTCAAAATCAGTCCACTTTTTCCTTCTTGGCTTTCTTGGCCCAATTCCCTGGCAACCTGAAATCATGCCTATCATCCAAAAACACTTAAAACAAGGTTAGATAAATAAGAGAGTGATTGTGATCATGAAAAGTAAACCACGAGGGGTACGAGAGGTACAACAAATACTTGATTATTCATGCATCATTCAATATACTCAATGTTGTTGTGACTTCCATTATTCTAGGAACCCATAGGAAAATGGGTTGTGGGTATGTTGTTGAACAAGAACTATTTTTACTTATTGTAAGATTTAAATAATTATGAAAATGAGATTAAACGGGTCTATAATGAGAACCTTTATTTATGAAATGGATATGATTAATTAATTAAATGTTGGATTAATTAATTGGATACAATTTGATTAATTAAAGGGTGAATTCAATACTAATAATATATATTCCCTTGTTAACAAATACCTAGGAGTAGGACGGTTAAGGGTAGTGTTATGGCCTCATTTTTGACTATGTGAAGAGAAAAGGGGAAAAGGACATGTTGGAACTTGTTGTGTTGGTTTATAATCTTACGTAAATGTTACAAGGTTTTGTTATGAGACCTAAGATGTGTGATTGGATTTGTAGAGATATTCCTAAATGATGCTTGCTGAGGGAGAGACTGAGGTGAATTGACTAGAACAAACTTCTAGATAGGGATCTTGACACACCATTGGTTCATGTTAAGGAAAAAAGGAATAGTTCTGATATAACTTTTCTCGTTTTATGCAATTCATGGAGTGATACCCAGGGTGGGTTTAGAGACGCATGTCAGAGATGATAAGGGAGCTTTACATGCAACACCCTCTTACTTTTACTAGAGAGTTGGACCTAAAGGATATGAATTATAGATTGAATCCATAGAGATGATACTTTACCATTTAGAGAATCTAGCTGGGAAGAGGGAAATGTTGGCTTCTTATAGGTTATGGGGATCAGCGAAGTGATGATGGGACATTCACATACGATCTAGATGGACTGATGAGATGTTACAGAAGGTCTTTTGGAGATTTTCTTGGAGAACATTTATCTAGTGATGTTGAGACAATAGAAGGCTTCAATGTTTATTCATATGACCTAATATAGAATGTCCATAATGGAATATGATGAACATTTCACATATTTATTGGGTTTTTCTCCAACTTTGAAGGAAGATGGGAATTTTTTTGGAAAAATATTTCAAGATGGACTTAGGTGAAAAATTAGGTCCTAGGTAAGTATATTTAGGATGAAAAAATTATCATAAGTGGTTAATCAAGCTCTCATTTCAGAGGGGAACCTAAAAGAGACTTCTAGTACGGGATAGGTAGCTATCAATGGATGATCTGAAAGTGAGAATTCTGAGAGTAGGAAGCTCCATTACAAGAACCGTAGTTAGGACAGTGGAATGAAAGGTTGAAAACATGGAGGAACAACATTACCAGATCATACTCATGTTCTTTTCCACCAGTGTGGTAGGAAGGGACAATATCATACAAATTTTCCTTGACCACAAGTGGCATGCCTATTTTGTGGCAAGATGGGACACCAATAGAAGTTTTGCAGGAAGCAGTGAAAAATTGGTGCTGAAGGAGTAACAACTCAAATTCCGAGTGTGGGAATGCATTCTTCGACAACATATAGGTCCGACAGTTGGAGTTCTATGGGAAAAGGTGGTAAATATAGAGGATGTGATGCTTCTGGGTATGAGCGCTTGTATCATCAGAGTGGTACTACTCAATGGAGTCAGACAATGCCACAAGGAAGAGGGGGTGGAAAGTTATACGGTGGGAAACCTATAATTGCGGAGAGCGAGGTTGATCCATCGACATTGAGAGGTACTATTCTAGTTTCTTCTACTATAGTTACCGCCTTGTTTGATACTTGTGCATCTCATTCCATTATATCTACATATCTTGTTAATCGCTTGAGCCAGGTGGTGGATTCTGTAAGCAGGGTGATGAATATTGATACACCATTGGGAATACGAGCTAGGGATATCTGCTTATGAAAGGGATGTTCTATAGAGATGAGAGAGAATCCTTTTATTGGGAATATCTATTACTTTGATATAACAAGCTTCGACCTGATTATGGGTATGGATAGGCTAGGTGCATTTGGAGCCCACATAAATTGTTACTTATGTTGATTGTCCTTTATATATCCTAAGGGTGACTAGTATGTTCATTATGGACAATGGGATATCCATGCGGGCCTATTTGGCCCAATAACACATCTACTAGGAGAGCTCACAGCCCAAGTTTCTAGTATTTTGCTGGATGATGGGAGTGGTGGGAAATATGTCCTCCCACTTCTAGTAGAACTGTTTCATTTTGTATTTACTAAATACCTTTCGGGGTTCCTATAATGACTGGAAATTTTGAATAAATTTTGTTTTCTAACATTGTGTGTTATTTTATTTTATACTCAAAAAAACTATTTTTCTTAATAAAATAAGTATAATTGAAATAATACGATTGGGTTTCTACTGTTATATGACTGTTGGAAACTAAATGTTGTGATTATAACATATAAATACAAGTGATCATGGTTAATTAATATAGAATGAAGATTAGATGGCCCCATCCAGTATTCTAAAGCTGATCGAAGCCCATCTGAAATAACACAGGAAGGATGTAGCACCTTTGGGATTTTCTTTGAACCAAACCCATGCCGAACTTTAGCGTGTGTAGCTGGAACAAAATCGCCTCTGTAAGAAGTTCAAGCTGAACAAAATCACTACTCGGGCAATGTTGGCTGAGCCGCCCCAAGATTCTATCACCCTAGAACACCTTACTCTTAGGTCCTTTGCTGGTGTTATATGGGGTTATGTAATGAGACCGTAACTGTCTTGTGTAATCCCTTGATTTAAATTAAAAAATTGTGATGTCTTCTTATGGTGATGTTTGTGAATTTTCAAATGTCATGATAAATATAGTATTCATTTTATTGATGAATTCATGGAAAATGATATTTTAAAAAAATTTATGTAAACCTTAAATATTTAATAATGTGAAATGATTTTCAAAAAATAGACTTCTAAAGCTGTGTTCAGTATGAAATTTAGCGTCTTATAAGATCAACATAATTTTTTTGTGAATAGTAAATTAGGAATAGTTGTTTTATGCTTATGATTAATAATGTGACCAAATGAATTAAGTAACATCACTTAAGAATGTATTAATATAATTTAAGAACCCTGATTAATTAATCTAATTCAATAAAATTGGTAAATAACTGTTTCAAAAATTATTGGTAAAATATTAGTTTTTTGGGTGAATATTATTTTTTATTCATAAAACTAAATTAAAAATATTTAGAAAATTATTTTCATAAAATGTAGTTCAATTTTGAAATCTGGTCATCGATAATTGGTTAAGGTGATTTTTTGGGATTTTTTTGAAATAGTTGAATTTTTAGTGAATAGTGTTTTCATTTAGAAGTTAAATTAAAAATATTTACAAAATTATTTCCATAAAATGGAATTCATTTTTAAAATCAGATCATCGATATTTGGTTAAGGTGAAATTTTGGGATTTTTCTGAGAAAGTTGAATTTTTGTTGAATGGTGAAAATACAGTTTTTGAGTTTCAGATGTTCAATGACATCATTATGCATGTAATAATTATGCAAAAATTATGGTCGACTAATGAATAGTAAGATAAGGTATGAGGTTTCCCAAGTGGCCAATACCGTGTGAAAATTTAATGGCCAATCCCATGGTTTTTCCAATACCACCAACATGGTGTCCCTTGAAAATTAATGCTTTGTCCCCTCACTTCTCCTATAAATACCAAGACTTTACCTCATTATATTCATTTCCAAATCATTCCCAACGAAGTTCTGATCTCTTTAACTCTCAATGATTCATATTAAGGTTTACTCAAGCCTCCCAAGGTCCTGACCTTCATGCTTTCAAAGTTACTCTTCAAAGTAAGGGATCATTTCACCCTCCTCTTTCAAGTCATGAGATCCTTTATGTTGTGTCTTCTAATTTCCATATATTTATGTTGAGGGTATGTTATTATATGTTCTCATTTATTTACATTTCATTTATAATTGTTGAGAGACCCTTTCCACTCTCATCAATTTATTTTTCAGAAATTTTAAGTGACGTCGTTAGGCTGCTGAACTTTTCGTAAAAGAAATCGGATTTTATCTTCTCTTTCATGTTTTCCTTTTTCATGTAGTATGTCATTAAAATATCCATACCGTGATCATATTTTGTACCCATACTTTATTATGAGTTATTTATGAGTGGGTGACCCTTTTACCCTCTCTTTTCAATGTTTTCTAAAACCATGTTATATTGTCGTTATGCTGTAGAAATTTCGTCTCAAAATTTCTATCTCTTTCTCTCAAGAAATTATATTGTTTATTTATGTGAATGCCAAGACTTATTTCGTTTCCATGGGTTCTCATAAATATATGAATATGATATATTTGATTCTGGAATTGACATACATTTGACCCTCACTCCCTTTCCGTGGGTTATAAATGACATAATGATCTTATTTTTAGGCTCTTTTATACATCATGATTTTGGCATCAAACCCCTTTCTTGATTCCATTTGGGTTATTTATCAATTGTTTTATGATGATCTTTGTGGCTCACATGAATGTAAAGACATATTAAGGGTACACACTGATATCTCTCCAATGCATTGGGTAAATATTTAATCTCTAGAGATGACAAGTTTTAGGATATGTTGGTGAATAAACTTAGTAATTGTTATGAAAAATTAGGGATGGGCCTTGGTGATATGTTCACGAATGTATAAATGAAATTTTGTAGCCACATATTCATGTTTTGTTCCACATTCTTTTCTTTATAATATTCCTATTCTTCCATTTCACAAGTCATTATGTTTTTATTCAAGTTCTTATTGATATCACAAGTACATTGATTCCCTTGTTTACCCTTACTATGCCTTCTTCTCACCCATTCCTTTGATGTCTGTCTCCAGGGTATGAGATGGATTAAATTTACATAAAATGACTCTATGATGAATCCTTATAAGTTGTTTAGAATAATTTTATCTGTTGTTTTCATGTATTATGTTCTTGATTTCCAAGACACTAGACTTTAAAGATCATCTGTATGCAAAATGTAATGAGAAGTAATTTATTAAAAAACAGGATTTCATAGTTGGTATCAAAGGATAGTTTTGTTGTTTATGGAAATAAGGATATGAAAACTGCAGGAAGAACCCTATAGAAAAGTTTAAATATAGAAAATCTTCTTGGTATTTTGGTGAGTATTGAGTATGTGGTTCATCAAAAAAATACATCCATTCTAGATACGAGTAGGTATAGGTGTCTCTGGCACATATGTACAGAGGGGTAAAACTAGAAAACACCAATTTAAGCGAGACTCGAATGGGAACTGGTTCACGACAACAGGCCTTGCTGCACTCTTGGATATGACACACCCGGGGGATATTTTTGGTTAATCGCAAGCTTTTTTATGAATCCATATGAATGAATTATAGAAAAATGTAATTGTCTAAGCATGATGTTTTAAGACATAAAATCCTTTTTAGTTAAAAGATTTTCAAATAATATAAGTTCTCACGAAGGATTTATTAATTTAGAAAATGTCCCCATAGTCTTGGAATACATTGACGTATTTTCAGTGGAGTTACCTGGACCTCCCCCAGAAATAGAGGTAGAGTTCCTTATAGAACTCTTATCTGGATGTCATCTGATATTGAAGAACCCATATTGGATGACAAATGTGGAGATGAAGTAATTATAGAAACAAATCCAAGATCTTTTGGGGAAGGGGTTAATCCAACCAAGTGTGTCTCCTTGGGGAGGACCTGTTCTCTTTGTGAAGAAGAAGGATGGATCGATGCAGCTATGCATTGATTATAGAGAACTGAATGGGATCACAGTGAAGAAAAAATACCCTCTTCTATGAATTGATGACTTGTTTTACCAACATAGTGGAGATCAATTCTTCTGTAAGATTTATTTTCGATTTGGTTATCATAAATTGAGGGTGAAGAATGATGATATTCCAAAAAACTACCTTCCAATAATGATATGGGCATTATGAGTTTGTTTTTATGACCTTTGGAGTGACTAATGCACCTACTATTTTTATGGAACATGAATATGTTGATTTTGGAAACTTATGTTTTATCAAATGGATATCATTTGTATAGGAAAATGATTTGGTGATTAAATAAAAATGGATATTTTGGACGATGTTTTCACTTTTGGAATACTATATTCCTAAGGAAAATAAAATACTATAGGATTTAAATTGAGGAGGAATGGTTTACTTTTTTTGTAAGAATTTAGGTATTTATTTTGAACATATGGTGATTTGGGTTATTTTTGGAAAATGATGAACCTAGAATAAATAATATTTGAATGGGTTAATTATACTTTATTATGAGAGTTTAATAGTAGTTAATGATAATTGGAGATAAATATTAAGATTTATTAGTGGAGACTATGTGATTAAATCCTTCTTAATTTTGCGTTCCAATCATAGTTTGGATTATTCTGAATAATTTCAAGTATGATTGTGTATTGAATGGTCTTTCAAGAGCTTTGGGTACATTGGTTGAATTTTGGACATTAATAGTCATATTTCTTGTTATAAAGGATTATTCATTTTGGGGATTATATGATCATTTAATAGACATTTTAGTTTTAGTTGATGAAAAAAGACAAGGGGAAAATATAGTTATTCTTTAGAGGATTATTTGATTCTCTAGAAGATTATTCTTGTGATTTTGATGAGACCAAGCCTTTTTGAATGCATATTGTTTTTGAGAAAAGATTATTCTTGGTGGAAACTTATTAAGGGATGAAACTCTACTTGATGGTATGTATATTTCCTTATGGTTTTATTATATGTAGTAAATGAATTCTTCAAAATTATGAAAAGTAATGTGAAACAAAAACATTTTTGGTTTACATTTCCTACTGGGTAATCAAAGACCATTTAAAACATCTTCAGTTTGTGATCTTCTTATGGTTAATTTTCTCCTAATCATGTTTTTATCACTCTCCATTAGAACATGACCCTTTGTTTTATCTTCCATATACATTTTTTCCTACATGGAATCCTAGTATGGGTTACCTCGGGTGACCTTTGTACCTCCCATTCTTTCTTTTAAAGTAATAGTTTTTCTGACTCTTTTTCTGATGTGGGAATTTCAACAGAATTTCCAATCCCAATTTTCAAATAGCGAGGACAAAATTTCTGAAGGGGGAAAGATTGTAACTACCTAAATTTTTGAATAAATTTTGTTTCCTATATTTGTGTGTCAATTTTTTTAATACTAAACAAAACAATTTCATTTAATAAAATGAGTATAATTAAAATAAGTCCATTGGGTTTTGACTGTTATATGATTGTTGTTCAATATAACCGTTTGAAACTAAATGTTGCGATTACAGTTTATAAACACAAGTGATATTGGGTAATTAATATAGAATGAATATTTGATGGCCACATCCAGTAGTCTTGGGCCGATCGATGCCCATCTGACGGAACTCGAGAAGGAGGTAGCACCTTTGGGCTTTACTCTGGACCAAACCCAAGTCGAACTTCATCGTGTGAAGCTGGAATGGAATCATCTTCACGAGAAGTTCAAGATGATATAAATCACTACTCACGCATTGTTGGACGAGATGCCCCAATATTATATCACCATAGGACACATTACTCTTAGGTACTATGCTGGTGTAATAAGGGGAAATATAACAAGACCATAACTACCTTGTGTAATCCCTTGATTTTATTAAAAAAAATTGTGATGTCTTCTTTTGGTGATGTTTGTGAATTTTCAGTTATCTGGATAAATATAGTATGCATATTATTGATGAATTATAGAAAAAGGATATTTTAAAATATTTATGTAAACCTTAAATAATTAATAATGTGTAATGACTTTCAAAAAATGGTCTTCTAAAACTGTGTTCAGTATGAAATTTAGAGTCTAATAAGATGATCATAATTTTTTGTGAATAGTAAATTATGGATACTGATTTTACGCTTATGATTAGTAATGTGACCAAATGGATGAAGTAAATTCACTTAATAAAGTATTAATATAATTTAGGCACCTTGATTAAGTAATGAGATTTAATAAAATAGGTAAATAACTATTTCAGAAATTATTAGTTAATTATTAGTTTTTTCTGGTGAATAGTGTTTTTTTAAATTAAAATAAAAATTATTTAGAAAATTATTTTCATAAAATAGAGTTCATTTTTTAAATTAGAGCATCGTTATTTGGTTAATGTGAATTTTTGGGATTTTTCTGAAACAGTTGAATTTTCAATGAATAGTGTTTTTATATAAAAATTAAATTAAAAATAATTATAAAATTATTTTCATAAAATGGAGTTCATTTTTCAAATCAGTGCATCGAAATTTTGTTAAGGTGAATTTTTGGTATTTTTCTGAGAAAGTTGAATTTTCGGCGAATAGTGAAAATATAGTTTTTGTGTTTCTGGTGTTTAATGACATCATTAAGTATGTAATAATTATGCAATAATTCTGGTCAACTTATGAATAGTAAGATAAGGTATTAGGTGTCCCATGTTTCCAATATCATGGGAAAATAACATAGGCAAGCCCATGGTTTTTCCAATACCACCGATGAGGTGTCCCTTGGCAATTAATGCTTTGTCCCCTCACTTTTTCTTTAAATACCACGCCATTCCCTCATTATTTTAATTTTAAAATCCTCTCTAACGAATTTTTTGTCCCTTTACCTCCCATAGAGTCCTTCCATGGTGCCCTCAAGCCTTCCATGGTCCCAACCATCATGCTTTCGAAGTGACTCTTCAAGGTAAGGGATCCTTTCACCTTCCCCTTTTAAGTCACAACTTCCTTTATGGTGTGTATCCAAATTTCCATATATTTATGTTGAGGGTATGTTCTTATATGTTCTCATTTTTTTCCATTTCATGTATAATTTTTGAGAGATCCTTTCTACTCTCATCAATTTATTTATCTGAATTTTTAAGTGACGCCATTAGGCTGCTAATTTTTTCGTAAAAGAAATCGTATCTTCTATTTTCATTTATGTTTCCTATTCATGTGGTATGTCATTAAAATATCCGAAACTTAATCTTATTCAGTACCCATACTGTATTACGAGTTATTTATGAGTGGTTGACCCTTGTCCCCTCTATTTTCAATGTTTTCTAAAACCATGTAATATAGCTGTTATGCTGCAGAAATTTCGTATCAAAATTTCTATCTCATTCTCCCATGAAATTATATTGTTTATATTTTTGAATACCTAGACTTATTTCGTTTCCATGGGTTTTCATATATATATAAAGACGATATATTTTATTCTGTAATTGACATACATATAACCGTCACTCCCTTTCCATGGATTATAAATGACATAATGATTTTATTTTTAAGATCTTTTATACATCACAATTTAGACATGAAACCCATTTCTTGATTCCATTTGGGTTATTTTTGAAATGCTTCATTATGATATATGTGGAACACATAACATTAATGACATATTTTGGTTTTTCCTTGATAGCACTCCAATGCATTGGGTGAATATTTTATCTCTAGAGATGACATGTTTTATGATACCTTGGTGAATAACCTTGGTAATTTTTATGACACCTTGGGGATGGACCTTGGTGATATGTTCATGAATGTCTAAATGAAATGTTGTAGCCAAATATCCAAGTTGTGTTCCACGTTATTTTCATTATGATATTCCTATTCTTCCATTTCTCATGTCGTTATGTTTTTATTCAATTTCATATTGATATGAAAAGTAAATTGATTCCCTTATTTACACTTACTGGGCATTCTACTCACCCTTTCCAATGATGTATGTCTCCAGGGTGTGAGATGTGGCAAATGTACGTAGGATAAACCTATAATGAATCCTTACATGTGGTTTTGAATAATTTTTTATGTTTCTTTCATGTATTATGTTCCTGATTTCCAAGAAACTAGACATTAATGATCCTCTATATGTAAAATGTAATAAAAAGTGATGTATTAAAAAGGTGGGATGTCATAGTTCTCACCAATGAGAAATGTGGAATTCATTATTTATTTCATGATGGGGGTTGAGCCAATATCTATTACACCTTATAGAATTTCACCAACTGAGCTCAAGAGATCAAAACATAGTTTGAGGATTTAGAAAATAAAGGGTTTATCCATCCAAGTACGTCTCATTGTGGATCACCTGTTTTGTTTGTAAATAAGGCCAAAATGAGTTTACTCTTGTGTGTAAAATGCTAGAAGTTGAATAAGATGGTCGTGAAGAACTGATATCCTATTCTGTGTAGAGATGATCTGTTTGACTAGCTGAAGGGGTATTGTGTGTTCTCAAATATCGATCTGAGATTAGAGTATCATCTGGTGAGAATTATGACCTCTGATACACCAAGAACTGCTTTCAGAATTAGGTATGGCCTTTATGAGATTATTGTAATGCGTTTTGGGTTTTCAAATTCTCCATCGGTATTTATGGCCTTGAGGAAATGGATATTTCATCCATACATAGATCAATTTGTGGTGGTGTTTTTGGATGAAATATTGGTTTACTCTAAGACTCATGACAATCATTCCCAGCATCTTGAAAGCATTATGGGTACACTGAAAGAGCATCGACTGGATGCCATGCAATCTAAATGTCAGTTTTGGATTGACATGGTACACATTTTGGGGTATATCATCTCGAAATAAGGTGTGGAAGTGGAACTAGAAAAGATGCATCCAATGATTTATTGGGAGCATCTGAATAATGTTTTTGATATCTTAATCATTTTGGGATTATATTTTAATTATAGGATGTTTATCGAGGACTATTCCCAATTGGAAGCAATGCTTACAGGTTTGAAAAAGAAAGGATTGAAGTTTTATTGGACATAATAATGTGATAATGGTTTCCAGGAGTTGAAGATGCACTAGAAGTAGACACTAATTTTGATCTAACCTGAGCTAGGTGAGGAGTACACAGTGTATTGTGACACTTATGGGATAAAAATTAGAGCTTTGCTGATGTAATGTGATTGATTCATTACTTAAAGGTATCAATAGTTCATGCCGCCAGAATAGAAATACCTTATTCATAAACATGAGTTGGAAGTAGTGGTTAATTATCTTAATCGTTGGAGACACTATATTTTTGGTGAAAAGTATACATTTTTTATAGATAAAAAAATCATGAAGTATATATTTGCACAAAGATAATTTATTATTTAACTATGAAGATGGGTAGAGTATATGCATTCCTTTGATTTTCAACTGGAATTTACACCTGAAAAGGGAAATGGTGTGGCTGATTTCATGAGCAGAAAAACTCAGATATAGTTTGTATTAGGGTTGAGTTTATATTGGAATATAATTAATTTTATCGAAGAAATGCATGTGGTAGTTCAGGAGAGTCAGGAGAGGAGGACTTTGGTTTTTTAGTGGTGGATTCCATACTCGTGAGACAAATTAGGGATAAGAAGAATGAGGATAAAATGATTTTATCCAATAAGGGAAATCCATTAAGGTGGGGAGACACCTTCAGACTGAATAATAGGTGAGAATGTGATCATTTTTGTGAAAAAATAGGTTTTTTGTGCCTATGAGTATGCGAGATGAACGCATGCTAGAATTTCATGTCTCAAAGTGGGAAGTACATCCAGGGATGACGAAAATGTACCATGACCTACAGTGATAGTTTTGGTTTCCAGGATTGAAGAAGGAGATATCAGGGTTCATCACCAGATGTTTCACATGTCTGCAGGTGAAGGCATAACATCAACAACCTAGAGGCCTATTGCAACTATTTACTATTCCGAAATGGAAGTGGGATGACATGACTATGGATTTCATGGTAGGACATCAAAAAACTATTAGGATGAATGATGTTATTTGTGTCTTTGTGGATCGACTAATGAAGGTAGATTTCTTACATATTATTGTAACCTTTATAGTAGAATAGTTGGGAGAACTATATGTACAAGAGATAGATCATTTTCATGGGGTGCCAAAGAATATAGTTTCAATTTAAAATCCAAGATTTACATCATGCTTCTAGAAGGTCTTACCAAATGTTCTTGGTATATAGGTTTTATAAAGTATGAATTTCCTTCTATAAATAGATGTGTAGTCAGAGTGTACCATACATGTGTTGGAGGATATGTTGTGTGTCTGTGTTCTTGACTTTGGTGGTTTTAGGGAGAATCACATGGATTTAGTGGAGTTTGCCTATAAAAATAGTTATCAAGAAACAATATAGATGGAAAAAATGAGGCACTTTATAGAAAACCAGTTAGATCCCCTCTAGGTTGGTTAATGGTAGGTATGTCAGAGTTGTTGGGACCGAGTCTCATTCAGGAGACCTAGTAACAGATGCAATTGATTTAGAAATGTATGGCTAAGGATTAGATTAGGAAAAAGTCATATGCTGATAGATGAATATGACCTATGGAGTTTATATATGGTGTTCATGTATTTCTTCAGGTGTCACTTAGATTGGGTCACCATAGGATACTTAGGCATGGCATGTTAAGAACTGGGTTTGTATAACCATTTGAGGTGCTAGAGAGAATCGGGTTAGTGGAGTATATATTAGCCCTTCAACAGAAATTCAGTGTTATGAATGATGTTTTCCATGTGTCATAACTATGTAGGTATGAAACTGACCCTCCTAATTTTATTTATATGGAATATATTGACCATAAGTTAGATTCATCCTTTAGGTAGCATACAATACGCATGTTGGGTCGCAGTGAGAAATTATTCCAGAGAAAGACCATGCCATTAGTTTATGTGTTATGGAAACATGGATGTGTTCAAGAAGGAACATGTGAACAAGAAAAAGTAATGAAGTCACAATGGAAAAATCATTTTAAAATGGATTATAGGAGAAGTTCAAGAGTGCATCTTTGAGATGGGTTGTTATAAGGTGGGGAGATTGTAAGATTCAAACCTCTTCTAGAGTCATCTCAGGCACATTTTCTGTTTATTTATGATGTTTTTATGTAAATTTGTTTTGTGTAGTGATTTGGGATGTGTTTGGGTGAAATTTTAAAGAAAACTAAAGGATAGTGGGATGTTCATGGTTTGTAAAGGGTTTGAGAAACCATGCGACTAAACCATGCCTACCGTGAAAAACTGGATAAAGAGGTCTTCATGGTTTGATAAACCGTGCAACCAAACCACAAAAGCATGCAAAGATAGAGAGTGAGTTCATTACTATTGGTGAAAAGTTTTCCCGAACTGTGTGCCTTTTTCTAGGAAATTGTATGTGCGGAATTATATATTTGAAAATCTATTTTAAAACCACTTGAACCCACAATGAATCCCATATTTCGACCTTGGTCCAGGGTTAAAAAATTTGAGGTATCGCAGATCATTCTGGAGGGATTCAAAGTTGATATAAACATTGTTATTTGATATCAAAAGCCCAGATTGAAGATCTCCTTTCTTCCCAGTAAGTGGATTTCATCCTGTTTCATCTCCCATTCTTTCCTCTATCATTCCTTGATATTTTCATGGAATATCTTCACCATTCCAAGTATATAATCCTACAAGTTAAGATCTAGATGTAGGATTCTAGATCTAGATCATCATATTCATGATATATATGCATTTGATGTTAATTTTGGATTAGGTATTTAGATTTGGATATTGATCAACGATGTTGTGCCACTCAGATTTTGGGGATTTCCATTAGGCTAGCATCCGTAAATAAACCAAGGTTGGTGATCTAAATCAAACTTTCATTGTCGTTATTTTTATATTTGAATGTGAGTTTATGAATTTTTATCTTCCATCAATAATTGATTTACTAAATTGGAGAAATAAGGAATGTGGAAGTGACTTGTGATTTCCTTGGTGAATAATTTATAATTGAATCATGGAACAAATGAAGGGGGGTCTCCCAAATAGATATTTGTTTTAGAGATTGATAATGGGTTGAGATATTGTAGTTTAGATATTGAATCGATTTTGTTAGGATAATTATTTTTGGTAAATTAATTATGAAACTATGTTTGGCTATGTAAGATAATTAATGGAGAGAATTAATTATGTGTCATGATGTAGATCCAAGGTAATTAATTGTGTGAATAAATTAGGACAAGTTGAGATTTCATATGGATAATTAATTGTGGAGAATTAATTATGTAATAAAAATTTTGTTGATTGATTAAATAATTGATGAATTAGATAATGGGTTATGTGCTTAGTTAATTGTTGAGTTAACCAATGGCATTTGAAATGATTAACAAATGGGTGGATTAGTAATCAAATGATATGTATAATTCTTGTGAATTAAGGAATGATTAAATGGATGAGAATTTTGTGGTTCTAGACATGGTGTTCTAGACCAATTTTGAGATGGTACTTGGACATGGAATTCCTCCCTAACAGTTATCCAAGATTGAGATTATGGGGTGCTAGGCATGACGACCTACACTGAATATGATATGTAGTTATCGGCATGTAGGACTACACTAAATGAGATTTGGATTGTTTGACACGACATTCAACACCAAACGAATGATAATAGTGAATGATGATTCAAATGGAAAACATGAATTTAATATCGGCTTAATGTGATGATTAATTATTAAATGACAATGTGATAACTGTTTAAATTATGAATTTCCTTTATTTATTCATAAAACTACATTCCTGGTCTTTTGATTGGACTTGTTTTATACAACATTAGTGGTGGCATACTGAATCGTACTCAGACCCTATTTAGGATTCCTGATCGACAACCGAGTAGAAATTGTTGTTGCAAAATAGGATAAGGGTAGGGCCCTGAGATATGTTTTTGTTTGGTATTGAAGCATTGGAGAGGGAACCAGAAGTCGTTCAGGATCTTATTGGGTGTTGTTGTGTCTTTAAATTTAGTTTCATTGTAGACACTTGAAATTCTCACTGTCATAGCATGTTTTACCTTTTAGTTGATCATTTTATTTTCTTGTTTTGGATATCACATGACATGATATTGTTCTATTTATTTATATTCTTCCACAATTAGTTATTTTTGTTTTCCTTCATTGAATTTTTATTCTAATAAAATATGGAAGAGTATCCCCAAGACTGTCATACTAGACCCTCGCTACTAGTCGGGTCCACTGGTGAATGGGGAGGAACACTTGAGGGCATGTATCCAACCAGCTCAGGGCACTATTTTGTGGTACCCAGGTTGGTACATCACATATTCATAGTATCTCAAGTCATCATCACAAGAATTTAAATTGTAGGACACCTATTCCCTATTAGAAGGATGTTAAACTGCATAAAAAATCCTTGTTTCATGATGTTAAACTAAATGACATTTGGTACATCTTACAAGACACTAAAATACGTTGATTGGGACATTAGATTGATTCCATTAACTACATGAGATCCCTACCTATGTAAGTGTTTGTGGAATATTTTATATATCTATAAATATATAGTAGGATTCCAACCCCAAACAAAGATAGAACAATGAAATACACCCCCATGCAAGATCTAGATCTACATAGGATACACTGATTTTACTATTGATTCCATTTTTCACTCAATAAATGACAAGAAATGTCCCCCATATATATGATCCATATATATGTATAGTAATTATACCATTAATATGTCATTTATTGATTCCTTTCCTCATGGGATACACAGTGAAACTTGAATCTTTATCCTTGTCCAAGCTTCAACTTCTATCAATAAATAATGACCTTATATTTGAACCTGATCAAGTCAGGGGTGAAATTATTTCAATAAAATATATATTGGTTTATTATGTTTATTTAGGGATATAAAATTACATCTAAACTCTTTACACTACGTCCAACCAAAAATTCTGAAAGGAAATGTTTCCCCCTTTTCACACAAAAATATATAAATTCCCTATATATTAATTGGTTTTTGACCCTTTAATCATTTATTTAGTGTCTTTATTTTTCCCATCATAGAAACAATGTTCTTACGCACTTTGTATGTGGGTTTGAGAAATGCCAAACTTATCACAGGTCCCTATCACATGATATCAAATTGTGAGGTGGGGAAACTCTACTCTATATAGCTTCATATTATTTAGCGATATTCTTTTTTTAAATCATATTACATAACAACAAGATATATAAATTCCTGTATAAGTCGTCATCACATAACTGGCCTACTACATAGAGCATAAATGACCATTCTTCCTTGAATACAAGCTACATCTTTGTATGGAATCTATAACACCCTGATATTTAATAATTTTTTTCAAATATATATACTATTTTTATATTTTCTATTATACAAAAATCATATTTTATCTTGAGTTAAATTCAGTACTATGTTTTTCTTCTAGTTCACTCAATTATGAGATTCACTTATATTACACTGGACATCGATTTTAAATCAAGAATGACATACTATTAAAATATTATTATTCTATATGATATTTATCTACTTCTGTATATTATATATTCAGTAAAAATTTTAACATTAAATTTTTTCATTTTAAAAAAAATATATAATAAAAAATATAATTTAATGCTTGAAACTGTATGTTTCTAGGAAATATATTTATCGCCATTTTATGGCGTACGTATTTAAAAAATATTTTTTTCCATTTTTATAAAAATTAATTTGATAACATATATTTTTTAATAAATAGGAATATACCAATTTTCATAGGGTGATTATTTAGTTTATTTTTGAAAAGTATCATTTTATGATGAATAGTGAAAAATACTGAAATCTAATTAAAAATTGTGTTTTCGTTGAATTAATGTATCATTATGGAAACCCCTTCACACCCTCATTTACTTACACCTCTAAAGATCGAAGCCTTCTCTAAACTCTACCCAAACATCATCACTAGCCCCTCTCCCACGTCCTAGAGCTACTGGTCTCATCAAAAGACCAAGCTTAGTCCCTTAAGGAGGATCTCAAGAGGAGGACTCAAGAGGTAATTTCTCTCCCTCTTCTCCTTCAATTTCCTTTCAAGTTAATGTTCATTTCTTGATCTCTTCCCACATATCTTCATCCAAATTGTACTGTAACTCCATAATTATACATCTACTGTAATTTTATGATGATAAGGGGATATTATATCAATCAAATAAATTTCCATATTCGTTTTATTTTTTTAAGGAGAACATTGTTCTTGAGGTGTTAATTTATAACCTTTAAGAACGACAAGTTTTCTTCTTCAATTTATACCTTAAGATCGGGTAATGAAACCATTTTTATGGTTAAACCAAAATATGTTTTATGTATTATCTCCTATTTAATGTTCTGGAACTAACTTATGAAAATATTACTATGTGATCAGTTAAAATAAGTTTGTTGTGATCGAAAAACCTCCCAAATTAACCTAAGTAAACATCATTTAATTCTTATCTAATGA
The DNA here is from genome assembly GCA_963277665.1 of Viscum album. Lineage (NCBI taxonomy): Eukaryota > Viridiplantae > Streptophyta > Magnoliopsida > Santalales > Viscaceae > Viscum > Viscum album. The sequence continues at coordinate 2,059,203,101 of OY728126.1, read as the reverse complement.
TTCATCCACATTCATAAAATTTGATTCCTTATAATATCATTAAAAATCCTATAATTTCATTAATAACATGTAATATCAGTTCTGGATGTTTACCCATGTTCTACCCAAACATCATTTTAAGAATACAAGTGAATCACTCAAGAAAACCATGAAAACAAACATTCTCGAACAATGTTTAAAAATAATATTACTCATCCAAAGGAACATAAAATAACATAATGAAACCATTATGAAACATATTAATTTAAACAAGGTTATATATTTCTAATTAATAAATATAATGTCATTATACAAGACATTAAAGAGAAGGATGAATTCAGATACAAGGAATGTGGAAATTCTCAAAACCCAACTTTCATCATTCGGGTTCTCCCTCTTTCACTCCATTTTTAATATGGTCACTCCTTAAAGATCATATTTCCATCATTGTCTTTACTTTTCTAGGATATACATGTTTGTCACTAGTTTTTATGTCAAACAAAATGTTTTCCAAAAGAACTCCTCTTTTAAGAACACCCCTTTTACTTCTCAGTCAAAGTGGACGGCTCTAGTAACATATATGTTATTCCATCATTATTTTGGGAAAACAAAGCATAGGAATGTGTTATTATGAGATGATACCCATTCTATTCCCTGAGTTAGTTATGTACATTGTTATATGTTTTTTTATGTGGAAAGCTTGATGTTGATAATGTTATGATGTGACGGTTGCACCTAGAATTATATAGTGCTATATGAATGTTTCAATGTGACTTGTGAGCCCGGAATTAAACAATGCTCTAATGCATTGGGTAATGTGATGAATCTCATGAGTAAATGTGAAATGATGTGTGAAAAAAATGATAGTTTGGTTCACAATTATTTGTGGTAGTTAACCACTAAGACATGAAGTTTCATTTTTATGGATTGCCACATTTCAAGTCTTTTTTTATGCTCCACTCATGTTCATGATCTGTTTCCCATGTTGTGGTTATTCTCACCCCATGCTATATTGTTCTTATCTATCCACTTACTGGGCTTCTATCTCACCCCTTTTTATGTTTATCCTCAGGTAGCATCATGTACTCAGGAGAGGAGAAGTGCCGATAAGAAGCTAGTGAAGATGAAATTAAATAAATTTTAATGCTTGATGTTGAAATTGTTAGGTATGGTCCTAATATTACCAATCAACTAAACCTTTGGATCCTCTATGTGTAATGACATTGTGTTTTTTATCTTTAAAATGATGTAATTGTAAAGAAAAAAAATGTTTGGTCACTGTGGTTGGTATCATAGGAAATGTTTAGTTAATTTGTCAATTAGGATTTGTGAACCCTAGAGAAAACCTTAGCATGAGAATAAGTACAAACATGCACACAAAAATATTTACATATGGATCCCAAAAGTTATGTTTTTGGTACAATTTTTTTAAATGAATACATTATTCATGACTTGTTTACTTATTTTTTACTCTAACCTTTTCTATTTTATAAAATGGTGGGAACTAGGAGAAATCAGGGAAAAACTCGTGCAAGGGCCAATACAACGATTGCCCGAATGACATCCCCAATGATTTGGGAGGTTGAGTTCAGAACATCATGGCTGTACTTACCCAATTATCATAGGTTATGAACAATAACCCTAATAATGGGGAATGTCCTACTTCACCAAAGAGGGAGAAATTGGCCATCAAATGATTTATGGGGCAAAGACCACCGAAGTTTTGTGGATCTTCTAATCCACTAGTTTTAGAACAGTGGGTCAACTCCATGGAGAAGATATTTTCTTTTCATCACTGTTCTGAGATGAAGAAGGTGACCCTAGCTGTTTATCATCTAGATGGAGAATCTGATCAATGGTGGACTTTGATTAAGAACACCATGATAAGGGAGGAAATTGAAGAGATGGAATGGGAAGACTTTAAGTTAATGTTTCTTAATAAGTACTTCCCACGAACTCTTCGCACGAAGATGGAGAGAGAATTCATAAAGCTCAAGAACAAAGATGTATAATCTATCACAACCTATGAAGTTAATTTCACAAGGTATACAAGGTACGCTTACAGTTTTGTTATCAACAATGATAGAAAAATTGATAGATTCTTTAGTGGATTAAAACCACACCCTCGAAAGGCTCTTGCAATTGGAGACTTTGTGTGTTATGAAGATGTTTTTGGTGTACTCTCAAGGTGGTGATGAATTTTTCAGAATGGTCCCATGGCTATGGTGATATGAAAAGAAAGATGGAGTTTCAAGCTGGTGGATCTAATGATAAAGGTGGGAAGAAAAATCGACAACCCACATGCCAAAAATGTGGGAATTTGCACCATGGTAACTACCTCAAAGAGATGGGGAAATGCTTCATGTGTGGGAATGAAGGACATCGTGCTCAATAGTGTCGAAAAGACATGAAAAGGAAGGATAATGTAGTCGATGAAAGGAGAGAACCACTCACGGTACATTACTACAACTTTAGGGAGCTAGGGTGTTATGCAAACCAGTGCACTAAACCTCAAGTTGTATAGGGTAATCTGCGTCAGTAGACCCCAAAGCCAATGGAACAAGGGAAGGATTATGCCATCACTACTACAGAGGTGCAGCATGATAATGAAGTCATACAAGGTACAATTCTTATTCACTCGTGAATGGAAAATTCCTAATTTGATTCAGGTTCTACACATTCCTTTATATTTTTCATGTTTTCTTGAAGTATAGAGTTGATGCCCTGAATCCATGAAGTAGAGATATTTGTAAAAAAACCAAGTGGTGTAATCATTCAAACCCAAGAGTTTGACTCCTTTCCTGTTGGCATATGTAGGAGGATTCTTCAAGAAAATCTCATAATACTTCCCATGGTGGAATTCGACGTTATAATGGGAAAGGATTGGCTCTCGTTATATAGAGCACATATTAACTATCGGGAAAATGAAACATCTCTCCATATTTCGAACCATACCATGGTCCTCTACAAATTCAAGGAAGATCATGAATCTCCTTTTAAAATTCCATCAATGGTGTGGGTTTTGATTCCCTATGATGAAACATACCTCGCCCAAAAGGTTGATTCGAAGGAAAGTGTGAACCTTGACAAAATTCTCATCATCAGTGAATACGACGATGTATTTCCCAAAGAGTTATCTGGAATTCCCCTATATTGTGAGGTAGATTTCTCAATTGAACTCATACCTGGAGATACACCTATCTCTAAGTGTCTCTAGAGGATGGATCTTATCAAATTAGAGGAGTTAAAGAAGCAGATACAAGAGCATCTAGACAAAGGGTTCATACGGACTAGTGCATCACCTTGGGGTGCACCAGTGCTCTTTGTGAAGAAGAAGGATGGAACAACATGATTGTGTATCGATTATCATGAACTCAACAAGATCACCATAAAGAACAAGTATCCTCTCCCAAGGATTGATGACTTTTTCGACCAGTTAAGAGGAGCTCAATACTTCTCAAAGGCTGATCTTCATTCTGGATATCATTAGGTAAATGTGAAGAACAAAGATATTCAGAAAACTGTCTTCTATTCTAGGTATGGGAACTATGTGTTTTTGGTTATGCCCTTTGGACATACTAATGCCGCTGCAATATTCATGGATTTGATAAATAGAGTCTTTATAGATTACCTCGGAAAATTTGTCATAGTTTTTATCGATGATATTCTCATCTACTCCAAGGGAAAGGATGAACATGAAGAACATCTAAGACTTTTTTTTGGCAACATTGAGAAAGGAGAAGTTGTATGAAATGTTAAGAAAGTGTGACTTTTGGAAGAAACAAGTCACGTTCTTGGGACATGTGATCTCGTGTGAGGGAATTTCAGTGGGTCCTTTAAAAACAAAGGTGATCAAGGAATGGCCCAGGCCCTCTAGTGTCACTGAAATCTGTAGTTTTAATGGATTAGCTGGGTACTAACGATGTTTTGTGAGAAACTTCACACGATTGTCAACCCCGCTAATTATGTTAACAAGGAAAGGGGTAAAGTATGTCTAGAAAGAAGAATGTGAGGGAAGCTTTAAGGATCTAAAGAGAAGGTAGATCACTGCTACTGTACACACACTACCGAAAAGTGGAAAAAGTTTTATAATATACAGTGATGATTCAATGAAAGGATTGGGTTGTGTACTCATGAAAAATGACAATGTGATAGCCTATGCCTCACGACAGTTGACGATCCATGAGCAGAACTACCCGACACCTGATCTATATCTGGCAGCCGTGATTTTTGCATTGAAAATCTGGCGGTACTACCTTTATGGAGAGAATTGTGACATATACACTGACCACAATAGCCTAAATTATATATTCACAAAAAAGGAGCACAAAATGAATCAAAGGAGATGGTTAGTGCTAATCAAGGATTACGATTTCTCTATTCACTATCATCCTGGAAAGGCCAACATGTTAGCCGATGATCTATGTAGAAAAGAACCTTCTACTCTATCCATGTTGTTGATTGAGAAAAAACCTATCTTATTGGATATGAATATAATGGATTTGGAAATCATAAGGGTAGGGGATACATCCTACCTAGAAAAAATGATTGTGCAACTATCCATCTATGAGAAGATTAAGGAAGCACAAAGGGATGATGTAGAGATACAAAAGAGGGTGAATGAAGTAATGGAAGGAAAGATTCAAGAGTTCCATATCAATGATAATGGTGTGATTCGGTTTGAAACGCGGCATTGTGTGCCTTCATCACCTGAGATAAATAAGGATCTACTGGAAAATGCACATAGCTCAACTTTATATATCCATCCGGGGAGTACCAATATGTACTGTGATCTTCGAGAACAGTTCTGGTGGGATGACATGATGAAAGAGATTGCAGAATATATATCAAGGTGCTTGGTATTTCAGCAAGTTAATTTTGAGTGACAAACGTACAAAGGTATGATGCATCCATTTCCTATACCCATGTGGAAATGGGAAAATGTTACTATGGACTTTGTCATGGGTCTACTGAATACATCAAAGGGAAATAATATGATATGGGTAGTTGTTGACTGACTCACCATGACTGCCCATTTTATCACTATTTGGGAAGATCTCTCGCTTGAACAACTTGAAAAGATATATGTGAAGGAAGTGGTGATACTGTATGGTTTTCCACTCTCAATTATCTCTTACCATGATCAACAGTTCATATCTAAATTATGGAGGATCCTGCAACATGCATTGAGTAATGAATTAAATTTCATCACGTCCTATCACCCCCAAAATGATGGCTAGTTTTAAAGGACTATTCAGATGCTTGAAGATATACAAAGAGCCTGCTCTCTTGAATTCAAAGCTAGTTGTGATCAAAATCTCCCATTGGAAGAGTTCTCATACAAAAATTTCTTCCACTCGAGTATTCAAATGGCTCCATATTAAGCTCTGTATGCAATGTTATGTAGAACTCCAACCTTTTGGGATGAAGTTGGAGAAAGAAAGCTGCATGGACCCGATCTTATTCAAGAGATTCAAGAGAAGGTTCAAGTCATCCAAAAACACATCAATGTTGATCAATGTCTGAAAAAGAGATATGCTAAAAACTGTCGAAGGGACTTTGAGTTTGATGTTGGAGATAAATTCTTCCTTAGAATATCTCTATGGAAGAGAGTCATGCGATTCATGATGAAATGGAAGCTAATCCCATGGTATATCAGCCCGTTTGAGATCCTTTTCCGCATAGGAGCCGTGGAGTATCATCTTGAACTCCCCCCAAATATGGCTCGAGTTCATGATGTGTTTCATGTATCAATACTTAAGAAGTACTTACCAGACCCCTCAAAAGTATTAAACTCAGAGGTGGTGCAACTGGACAATGATCTCTCCTATGCGGAGGAACCAGTAATGATTCTGGACCGGAGAGATAGGGATATACGCAACAAGACAACCCATCATGTCAATGTTTTGTGGAGTAACCACATGTTTGAGGAAGCAACTTGGGAACCAGAAGAGGCAATGAAGGAGAAGTACCCTCACCTGTTTGAGTAAAGTGATATTTTAGGGGTGAAATTTCTTAAGGGGGTTAGAATGTAACGACCCAAAGTTTTTCAATTGAAATTCCCCTTATTTTAATTATGTCATAAAATCACATTAAAACACAACCTAATGAACTACAAAGTTCTAAGTGACCTTTAAAAATAATTTTCTCACTTCTATGTTTTGAATTTCAAAAATGCAACATAAACAGTTGTGTTCAAGATGATTTTTGGAGTCTATTAAAACAAAAATATTTTTTGGTGAATAGTTACCAACCCTTATGAATAGTAATATGACCCTTATGAATAGTAAATCATCCAAATTAATGGAAACCTAAACCATTAATAATTAAATAAAATATAGACATCTTAGAAAGTGACAATTTGACCTTAGTAAACGTTTTGGTATTTTGTAAGTAATAAATATTTAACTATAATTAATTTATTAATTTAAAAGAAAATTTATGTCCCTAAAATGTATTCGTAAATTAATTAATCAATGTCTTATTGTTTTTAGATAATTTTATAATACCCTAAGTAATTTTTGAAAAAACTATAAAATCAGTTTTAATCTAAAAAAATGTTTATTTAAGTAAATTATGATGTTAATTAAATATTAAATTAATAATATTTAGAAAATTATTTTTGAAAAATTGACTTCATTTTTGGATTATACATATCACAAAATGGTTGGGTTAAATTTTTGGGATTTTTCTGAGACACTTGAATTTTTGATGAATAGTGAAATACCACAATTTACAAAAATAAGCTAAATAATCTAATTATTGAGTCATGTGTGATGTTCTTCTGATGTAAGCCCACTTGGTTCGGGATCACATGATAAAATAACTATTATTTTTCATGGAATACTCACTATTACTTGTCTTGTGAAAAAATAATAAACAAATGAATTTTATATTAAGGAAACCCCTCTCCCCTCCACTACAAATACCACCCTTCACACCCTCATTTCATCACAACTCTCAAGCTCCAAGACTTCTCTAAACTCTGCCCAGACATCCTTCCTAGCCCATGTCCGATGTCCAAGAGCTTTAGGTCTCATCAAATGACCATGCATAGGCCCTTAAAGAGGATCTCAAAAGGAGGACTCAAGAGGTAATTTCTCTCCCTCTTCTCCATTAATTTCCTTTCATGTTGAAGTTCATTTCTTGATCTCTTTCCAACTATCCTCATCCAAATGGTATTTTAACACCATTATTATACATATACTCTAATTTTATGATGATAATGGGATATTATATCATTCTTCCCCCTTTCCCTCTTCCTTTTATTTTATTAAGGAGAACGTTGTTCATGAGGTGTTAATTTTTAACCTTTAAGAACGACATGTTTTTTTCTTGAATTTATACATATAAATATGGTCATGAAACCATTTTTATAGTTGAACCAGAACATGTTATATGTATTATCTCCTATTTAATTTTCAGGAACTAACTTATGACCATATTACTAAGTGATAAGTTAAAACAAGTTTGTTGTGATCGAAAAATAGCCCAAATTAACCCAAATAATCATCATTTAATTTTTATCTAATGATTAATCTACATAGATCTAATTTGATTCATTATAAGATCATTAAAACTTTTTTAATATCATTAATAACATGTAAAATCAGTTCTGGATGTTTACCAATGTTCTACCCAGACATCAATTTAAAAATACAAGTGAATCACTCAATAAAACCAGGAAAATAAACATTCTCGAACAATGTTTTAAAACTATATAACTCATCAAAATGAACATAAATTAACATAATGAAACCATAATGAACCATATTAATGTACACAAGGTTCTAGATTTCTAATTATTGAATATAATGCCATTATACATGACATTAAATAAAAGGAAGCATTCTGATACAAGGTATGGGGAAATTCTCGAACCCAACTTTCATCCTTTCAGTTCTCCCTCTTTCACTCCATTTTTGATATTGTCAATCCTTAAAGATCTTTTTTTCATCATCGTCTTTACTTTTATGGGATATAATTTTTTTCACTAGTTTTTATGTCAATCATAATGTTATCCAAAAGAAATCCTCTTTTAAGAACACCCCTTTTACTTCTCACTCAAAGTGGACGGTTCGTGTAACATATATGTCATTCCCTCTTTCTTTTGGGAACCCAATGCTTATGAATGTGTTATTATGAGATGAAACCCATTCCATTCCATGGGATAATTATGTACATTTTTTATATGTTTTCTATGTGGAAAGCATGATGATGATAATGTTATGATGTGATGGGTGTGCCCGGAATTATATAACACAATATGAATGTATCAATGTGACGGGTGAGCCCAGAATTATACAGCACTCCAATGCAATTGGTAAAGTGATTAATCTCATGACTAAATGTGAAATTATTTGTGAACAATATCCTAGTTTGGTTCACAAGTATGTGTGGTAGTTAGCCTCTAAGACATGATGTTTCATTTTTATGCATTGACACATTTCATGTCTTTTATTTATGATCCTCTCATGTTCATGATCTTTTTCCCATGTTATGATTGTGCTCAAATAATGATATATTGTTCTTGTCTATCTGCTTATTGGGCTTCTAGCTCACCCCTTTTGATGTATATCCTCAGGTGGCTACATGTAATAAGGAGATTATAAGTGCTAATAATAATCTAGAGAAGAAGAAATTAAATAAATGTTTATGATTGTTGATGCAATTGTTATGTATGGTCCTAGTTTTCCCAAGAAACTAAACCTTTCGATCCTCTATGTGTAATTATATTATGTTGTTTATCTTTAAAATGATGTAATAGTAATGAAAAAAATGGTTGGGTCACTATACGTCCCACATCATCGACCACGGGGAGCTGGACATCGATGTCAGGGCGACATTCACGAAGGTCCCAGTGGAGATCGAGGATCGACAAGAGCGGGTCATACGTGGATGGTCGATTCCTCTGTTGCACATTCTTTGGTAGCATGGGAACCTACAGGAGAGCACTTGGGAGCGGGATGCTCAGATGCGAGCTCAGTACCCCCATTTGTCTCCCCAGTTTTTGATGTAATTTACAGGGATATAAATCCCTGAGGTGGGAGTAATGTAAAGACCCCGATATTTCATGGAAATTTTTTCTTAAATAATTTGGAATTATACGAGTCTTCGGTTTCTGACGACACTTTATTCTGAGGCATAGTGTGCCCGGAATCAATTTCTGATGTTTTTTTGGGTACGTTCATTAAATGTACGTGCGAGTTTTTCTATATTTTGAACTGGTGCTCAGAATTGAAATCTAAGGACATCGTTGAACTCGCAGAGCCGGTATTTGCTTAAGAGGTCCTTTACTACAATTGCATTTTATGCAGGATGAGAGGTAATTTATTGGGATTTAGAATAAGATAAATAAAATTGAAGTACAAAATTTTATATAAAGATGTTAGTTATATCCTACAAGGGGACGTTATAGGTGGTTCCCACAGCCACATAACCTCCCATTAGAGGAGAATGTGAGTTGGGGCCCACACGATCCCCTATACTTTCAACTTCGTTAAACTCCCCATTAATCCCCCCTTAATTAATTTGACAACTCTACCGTTAATTAATGTGATATCTTCACCTCTCTCTCTCCCATTAATTTTTTCCAACACTTTTGATTAATGAATTGAACCCTAAAATTAATTAATTAAAGTGTATGAATTTTAAAAATTCATGTGTGAATAAAATAATATACTTAATTATTATTTTAGTTTGGCACTCTTTGTGTTGAGAGAATTTTGGGAGATCTCTTGATAAATAGAAGAATAGAGTTCTTCTTTCGACGAAGACTCGACGTAGAATGACGATCATCTCCTTAGATCTTCGGCCAAGAAAAAGGAGAAAGAGCCACCCTCATGGAACGTCGACGATGCGCCATACTCGGCCCCTTCTTTCCCGGCATCTATGAGTTGATGACGCCTCCCCACAACTCTGTCTATGAATGAACCTTATTTGGAGGTATGGGGTTTGTTTCAATTTTAATTGAATAAAATTGTTTTTTGTCCCTCGCTGAAACCATGTTTTATCTTCGGCCTTATGATACCGCCTAACTCCGAGGGCATGGTTCGAACGAACATGGCTCGACGACCCTTCGTTGACCCCTATTTTATTTTGATGGAAGTGGTGGCGGTGACCAGAGGAAGCGGTGGCCATGTTTCAGGCGCGTGGAGAAGAACTGCGGCCCGCATCCGCAGGCCGCTCGGCCTAAGAAGAACCGGCAGGTCGTAGCTGGTCGGGCTGTTGGAACCGCGACACACCATGGCACCGTGCTCTGCGGGCTGCTTCAGAGGGTGAACCGGCTGGCCGGGTTGATGAAGGCCGTAGAACCCGTAGGTTCCACGTAGGAGGAATGCGGCTCACCCATGCAGGACGCTCGCACCGGGAAGACCGGCTAGCTTCGGCTGGCCGGACCAGAGGGCTGCGCCACTCGGCGCAACCGGTTTGGTAAGTCGGGGGGGGGGGGGAGGCGCCCCCCCTGCATCGCTCGGCCAGACGCGCCATGTCGGGCCGGGATGCACCACGCCAGGTGGGGCCGGGCCGCGAGCTTCACCGGGCCGGTCCGACACAAGCCGGGTCGGACCCGCCGAAACCGGGTCAACCTGACCTGCCAACCCACTGTGCTTAACGGGTGAGGCCCGTTATGCTTAAATGAGAATAACTTCACGACCGTGTGTCTGATCGACATGCCATCTACGGAACTGGGATCCTTGTGACGAGGCAACTCTTTTGTGATACTCTAAGTGAGTTTTGGATGACTGTGGAAAATGACCGGGTTTGGAACGAGCGTAATTCCAACCGGGCCCCTAGGACGAAAAAGCCAATATCTTTTAGATCAGGCGTTTGATTGACGCGCCGTCTACTTCACTGGGTTCCTTTTGATGAGACAGAACTTTGGGGTACATCAAATATGGGAATAGTTGTTGAGTCAATAAGGTTTTCCTTATGAATTTTTCATTCCTTCTTGTTTTGAAAATCACAAACACCTTTCTTAAGGAAAAATGCTTTCTTAAGGAAAAATGCTTTCTTAAGGAAAAATGCTTTCTTAAGGAAAATTGCTTTTATAAGGAAATTTATCTTTATCATATTTTCATCCATATTTTTCCTAAGTATAAAATTAGGATTCATTTCTGTTTTCTCAGATTTGTTTAAAACATTGATATAAAGTATTCTGTTTGAGGATCCGAATTCTGGATATGAACTGTAAGGAAGTTCCACTCCGGATTCCAGATGAGAATTGTAATAAAGTTTCATTCCGAACTACGGATACGAACTCTAATTAAGTTCTACATCAGATACATGATACGAATCCTTATGAAGTTCGACTACGAATTCTTCTTAAGAATTATGGTGAGGAATTCTCATTACAAATTCTGATGATGAATTCTCATTACGAATTCTGATGATGAATTCTCATTACGAATTCTGATGATGAATTCTCATTACGAATTTTGATGATGAATTATCATTACAAATTCTGATGAGGAATTCTCATTATGAAATCTGATGATTAATTCTCATTACGAATTCTGAGGAGGAATTCTCATTACGAATTCTGATGATGAATTCTCATTACGAATTCTGATGGTAAATTCTCATTACGAATTCCGATGACGAATTCTCCTTCTGAATTATTATTCCAAATTCATCTATTAAATAGAATCTGATCATCTCTGTTTTGTACACTCTGATTTATTCAGACTCCGAACTTTCACTCCGAAGCATTCATTCCGAACTTTTGAGTTATAATTAAAACGATGTCGTACATTCTGTTACACTTGTTTTGTTATAAAACGATGTCATCTATTTTGTTATAAACTAACCGTTGTCTAAGTGAAACGTGTACAGGTCCCTCCAATCTTTAAGGAAAATATGACCGTTGGAGAAGGAGCCGACCTTACCTATAAATAGGAGCTCATTTGAAAGAGCTCAGTGCTGAATGGCTGACTGATCTTTGACTCATGTGATTACATGCTTGAAGTGATTTCTAGAGAGAGAGGAACTAATTAACTCTCAAAGCTTCGTGCGACTCCGAATGTTGGTGATTACATTTGAGGACTTCCGGGGATAGGAAGACAGAGGTGCTGACTACCTTGAAGTTCGAGGGCTTCCTTGCTGAGGAAGACAGAGGTTGCAAACTACCTTGAAGTTGAGGGCTTGCGGGGATAGCAAGACAAAGACACTCTGATCTTCGTATCGAGGGATTACCCTGGTGTGGGTAAGACAGACTTTCTTGAAAGTATAAATCAAGGGACCTTTATCCAAGGTTGTTGGATACCCTTCTCTTTGGGTTAAAAGACTATTATCTTGTTACTTGCAGTTTTACTACTTGTCAATTTCCGCTGCATTTTGTATTATAAAAAAGTATAACTTTCTAATACTTCATTACTTGTACTCTGTTTCATTTAGATTTTATACGCTTTAAGGTAGAATCTCATATTGTATCCTTTTTTAAGTTTCAATTTCAGGAACTATATTTCCCGAACCTACTTTCATAATCTCTTTCCAAGTTTGCATTCAGTATTAGAGGTGTTGTGAATTTGTTTATTTTAACTTTGTTGAACTTAGTCCTTTCCTTTTCTTAAGGAAAACATGGTTATTTGTACCTAACTTTAAAGGTTCCAAATGAATTTTTAATGTTTACAATTCACCCCCCCCTTCATGTAAATTGAGAATCTACATCACTATTTTGATCCTACAATTGGTATCAGAGCAGGTTTCTGAAATACTTATACTTAGGAATAAGTTTTTCTTGCTCACTTTTCCATTCCGAACTTTCTCATCCCGAACTTTGTTATTACGAATCTTTTCTACTAACAAGTTTGTGTATCGAAGGATTTTTCTAGTATGGTAGGAATTAATGTTGGTTCAGTTGATAATCTAAATCCAACAAGACCACCTATATTTGATTGTAATGACTATGAGTACTGGAGAGAACGAATGAATAATTTTGTTATCAACACTGGAGTGGAAAATTTTGTAATGATTACTGGTGATTATAAAATTCCTGACAAGGAAGTTAGAACTTTTACTAACCAGGAAAAGAAAGAATATCAACTCAACTATAAGGTACGCAATACTCTACTATGTTCAATGACTAGAAATATATATAGCCAAATTTCTTCTTGTGAAACAGCTAACTGTATCTGGAAGAAGTTAGAAGTTACACGCTTTGGGACTTCTAAAGTGATTGAGACTAGAAGAGCTATGCTTAGAGCTGAATATCATGGCTTCAATTTTCCTTATAGAGAACCTATCTGTAAAGTTCAACAGAGATTCATGACTATAGTCAACAACTTACAATCTATGGGAGGGAAAGGTTTAGATGATGAAGCTCTTGTGGATAAAATAATTGATATTATGCCCAATGAGTGGGAATCCAAAAGAACAGCTATAGATGAAAACAGGAAGGTCACTCAGATCCCTCTTGATGATCTTTTTGGAACTCTTCTACAACATGAAACCAGAATGAAGAGAGATGCAGATAACATCATGAAGAAGAATGGAAATGGTACTGTTGCTTTTACTACAACATCAAATCAGATGAAAGCTAAGACTCCTGAGAGAGTAACCAGATCCAAGTCTAAGAAAGTTATTTTCCAGTCAGAATCTAGTGAGAGTGAAGTCTCAGAAAATGAACTAGCAAACCTTTCTCGGAGGATGAATAAGATAACTGGCCAGAGAAATTTCCAATCAAAGTATAAGAAAAAGGAAAGGAAAGATAAGAAATATGGAGAAGTTACTTGTTATGAATGAAGAAGAGCTGGAAATATTAGACCAGATTTCCCTATGCTCAAAAACAAAGAAAGAAAAGAAAGGCATTCAGACAGGAACAGAAAGAAATATTATAAAGCTAATGATAAGAATGTTTTGAAATCCAATGACACCTGGAGTGCAAGTGGTGGTGACTCTTCAGATGAATCATCTGATTATGAATCTTCAGGACATAAGAATCTTGGTCTTATAGCCAGATTACCTATTGATAATCATTGTTTTATGGCTAAGGTACGAAATGTTGAATCATTGACCAATGTTTCTTTAAATTCCAATAATAATAAGTATTATAACTCTTCTGATGAAGAATCATCTTCTGATGAGGAAAATACATTACCTACTTATGAAGAAGTCTCTAGGTTTGCTGAACTTTGTGAAATTGATAATTCTAAACTCAATAAAAATCTTGATAAGGCAAACTCTAGGAATTCTATTCATACAAAAGAGATATTAGATCTGTCTAATGATCTTGATAAGAAAAATGCTGATTTTGAAAGTATTTCAAAAAATCTTGAGGAAGTAAGTTCTGAAAAGAAAAAACTTTCTAAAGAATTATAAAAAGTAATTTCTATGAAAAATGATTTTGAGCCTAGCTCTACTTCAAAATCTAATGATTTTGAGGATAAAAACTTGGTTGTAAAACTCAAGTCTGAAATTGTTTCCTTAAAAAAGTGTTTATCAAATTTTCCCCATGGTAAGGAAAATTTTGATAAAATGTATTCTCAAATACGACCTTTAAGAAATAAATCCGGATTTGGTTATACCCATGCAAAACCAATTTTCAGTAAAAAAAATTTTGTTCCTCAAAGTCCCCCATTTGGTACCAAGTGTCAATGTGGTGGTCACTGGGCAAAGAATTGTTCCTTAAACAAAACCCAATCTTTAGGATTTCACAAAGCTTACTTCTCTAAGAAGATGTGGGTTCCTAAAATTTTAGTATCTGGAAATCTCGGATCCAAAAAAATTTGGATTCTGAAAGTCTAATTTTCTTCTTGATTTCAGAAAAATAAAGAGAGTAACAGCAACAAGACATGGTACATGGATAGTGGATGTTCCCAGCACATGACTGGTAACAAAAGATATTTTGAAAAGATTATCAAAACGAAAGGAGGAAAGGTAACTTTCGGAGATAATGCTAAGGGAGAGATTATTGGTATTGGTAATATTGTTATTCTTGTTAAAACCTTGATTTCAAATGTTCTTTTTGTTAAAGTTATTAAGCACAACCTCATTAGCATAAGTCAGTTATGTGATGAAGGTTAACTTGTGAATTTTTGTAATGATAAGTGCTTAGTTCACAATTCCAAGGAAGAATTTATTCTCTCAGCCAACAGGCAAGAGAATGTTTACACCTTAAATTTAGAAGACCTCGGAAGTCAGGAAATACCTTGCCTTAGTGAAATGGAAGATCATTCTTGGTTATGGAATAGAAGACTAGGACAATTTAACCTTAGGAACTTATGTAAACTCTCTAAGAAGAAACTAGTTAAGGATGTACCGGAGCTTAGATTTGATTCTTTTAAAGTTTGTGATCCTTGTCAATATGGAAAAAAACATAAATCTAGTTTTAAATCAATCGGTGAAGTCTCAACAACCAATGCATTACAGTTAGTGCACATGGATCTTTTTGGTCCAACACAAACTCGAAGTATTGGAGGCAAATACTATGTGATTGTTCTAGTTGATGATTACACTTGATTTACTTGGGTTTATTTTCTAGCAAATAAATCTGAATCTTTTTCATATTTCAAAAGTTTTAGAGATCAAGTTAAAAATGAGAAAAACCTTCCATTGAAAACTATTCATAGTGATCATGGAGGAGAATTTCAAAATTCTGATTTTGAATCTTTTTGTAGTAAAAAAGGTATTTCTCACAATTTTTCAGCACCTAGAACTCCTCAACAGAATTGTGTAGTTGAAAGAAGAAATAGAATTCTTCAAGAGATAACTAGAACCATGTTGAGTGAATATTCTATAGCTAGACATTTCTGGGCTGAATCTGTAAGTACTGCATGTTATACTATAAATCGGGTTTTAATTAGACCTTTTCTTAATAAAACTCCTTATGAGTTATGGAATGGTAGAAAACCAAGATTATCTTACTTCAAGGTTTTTGGTTGCAAAGTATTCATTTTGAATACTAAAGATAATTTACATAAATTCGCACCAAAATCTGATGAAGGAATTTTCTTAGGTTATTCCACAACATCTAAGGCTTATAGAGTTTTTAATAAAAACACTTGTACTGTTGAAGAAACAGTACATGTAAAATTTGATGAGTCAGATCCTTTTGTTTTTAAACTATCCCTACCTACATCCTCGGATGTGTTTTCAAAAACTGATTATCAACCTTTGATAAAAGAATCTTCCGATAAGGATAATGTTCAAGAAGATATTCCTGAAATATTTACCCTAGAAGACTTTCTACCCTATGTTGATGAACAGGTTTTACAAAACCCAAATCAGGTGTTTCTTAAGAATCATCCTAGTAATAGTATCATTGGTGATGTAAATCAACCTATAAGGACTAGAAGTTCCTTAATAAATGACGTAGAACATCTAGCATTTCTTTCCCAATTAGAACCTAAAAGCACTGATGAAGCTTTAGGTGACGAAGATTGGATTAAAGCCATGCAAGATGAACTAAATGAAATAAAAAAGAATAAAGTCTAGACCTTGGTTGAAAGTCCGAAGGAAACTTCTGTTATTCGAGTAAAATGGTTTTTCAGAAATAAATGTGATGAAAATGGAGTCATAGTAAGAAATAAAGCTAGAATTGTTGCAAAAGGCTATAATCAGCAAGAAGGAATAGACTATGAAGAAACCTATGCTCCAGTAGCCAGACTTGAATCTATCCGTATTCTACTTTCCTTTGCAGCATTCTTTAATTTAAAACATTTCCAAATGGATGTGAAATGTGATTTTCATAACGGTTATGTTCAAGAGGAAGTCTTTGTTGAACAACCTCCTGGTTTTGAAGATACAAAACATCCTGATCATGTTTTTAGACTTACCAAAGCTTTGTATGGTCTTAAACAAGCCCCACAAGCATGGTATGAAAGACTCACTAGATTTTTTCTTCAAAATAACTATGATAAGGGAAATGCAGATCCAACCCTTTTTATAAAGAAAGATAAGAAAAATGTTTTGATTGTTCAAATTTATGTTGAT
Organism: Viscum album; assembly: GCA_963277665.1. NCBI lineage: Eukaryota > Viridiplantae > Streptophyta > Magnoliopsida > Santalales > Viscaceae > Viscum > Viscum album. The sequence continues at coordinate 2,059,186,193 of OY728126.1, read as the reverse complement.
GACATCATATTTGGTTCAACTCAGAAATCTTTGACTGACTCTTTCGCAAGTCTAATGAAATCTGAGTTTGAAATGAGTATGATGGGTGAGTTAACTTTTTTCCTTGGTTTTCAAATTTCTCAAAAACCAGATGGAACCTACATATATCAACATAAGTATATTAAAGATCTTATTAAAAAGTATGGTTATGACAATACTAAGAGTATAAGTACTCATATTGGTACCTCAAAATCTTTAGATCTTGATGAAGCTGGGAAACCAGTAGATCAAACAGCTTTTAGAGGTATGATAGGAAGTTTACTTTATTTAACAGCTAGTCGACCAGATTTAATGATTTCAGTATGCTTATGTGCAAGATATCAATCCAATCCTAAGGAATCTCACCTAAAGGCAGAAAAAATAATTTTTCGCTACCTTAAGGGAACCATGGATTTAGGATTATTTTTTTACTTCTGGAAATGATTTTATCCTTAAAAGATTTTCTGATGCCGACTTTGGTGGATGTAGAATGGATAGAAAAAGTACATCCGGAACTTTTCATTTCTTAGGAGATTCGTTAGTTTCTTGGTCCTGCAAGAAGCAACATTCTATTGCACTATCCACTACTGAAGCTGAATATGTAGCAGCCGGAAGTTTTTGTGCTCAAGTGTTATGGATGCAACACACACTTAGAGACTATGGCTTGAGTTTTACTAAAACTCAAATTTTGTGTGATAACACAAGTGCCATTGCTCTTAGTCAGAACCCTGCACATCACTCCCGTGAAAAACACATAGATATTAGGCATCACTTTCTTAGGGATCACACACTTAAAGGAGATATTATTCTTCAGTTTATCGGAACACAAGATCAACTTTCTGATATATTCACAAAATATTTTCCTTCTGATAGATTTGAATACATTAAACAGAAGTTAGGGATGATAACCGTAAGGTAATTCTCCTTAAGTAACTTTCTGTTGAAAAAGCCTCCTTACAGCAATAAATTCCTTTTCATAGGGGGAGTACATTTGATTGTTAGTTTAACAAAGTTTTTCAATGTTTGTTTTCAAACTTTTCGGAACGAAGATTTCCGAAATGGAATCTCCGGAACTACAATTTTCCAGAATGGACATTTTCGTACAGTACACTTTTGGAATGGAAGTGTTCGTATTGAAAACATCCGGAATGAAAATTTCATATTGGTAATTTCATAACGGAACATTCGTCCTGAATCTCTCATAATAAGTTTTTTTTTAAATTCTTGGAATGTGTCTTTCGTACTTAGTTTTTTGTAATGAGTTTTTCCGTAATGAGTTTTTCCGTACTGAGTTTATTTTCCGTAGTAAAGTTTTTTTTTGTGAACTCTTTCTTCTCATAATAAAGTTCTTTTTCGTAGTCATTTTTATATTACCCATTACGAATAGTCCTCCTAAGCCAATCCGAAAGGTATGATTACCTTACTCAAGTATTCATAGTCATATTTTACTTGCTGGAAATTTCTGGTATTATGTTTTCGGATTATAGTTTTCTTAATTCCTTGTTTTAATAAAAACCTCAAAAAGATCGGATTCAAGTTTTCAACCGTCAGATATGATCTCAGCTTATCCCAACCGTTAGATCAACCAAGGAAGTTGAACCGTCGTTCCATTGCCTATATAAAGGGGACCCAAATACTCGTCCCACATCAATTTCAAGCTCTCGCGTCCCGAATCTCTGCCTCTCTGTTTTAAAGCCATTCCGAACTTCATATTTCTCTGTTCCAAACTTCTCAGAGGACTTCAGATCCGAATGTCTGCGGAGTTAGAGTCTCAAGAAATGTCAACCACCAAGCCTAGTTCACAATGGTTATTTTATAGAGAAAGGTTACTCCATCCAGATTTCATCAACAACTATGATTATATTATTTCGAAGAACATTAAGATGAATGGCTGGGAAGATATTATTGTATCCAAACCGGGGAATCAAGACGATGTCTTTTCGGAGTTACTTGTTGAGTTCTACGAATTAGTTTCCTTCTTTCAGGAAGATAATATGGAGAAATTTTCTTTTAAGTCTTATGGTAATACTTACAAACTTTCTTATATCAAGGCAGCAAGCTTGGTAGGGCTGTCCTATGAAGGAGAAGCCGAGTTTATATCTCACGTTTTTCCCGATTCTAAGGGTAGCTTTGACAAAGAAAAAGCCTTGAAAACTCTCAGACTCTCAGATGAGAAAGCTTCGAAGATTTCTAATTTGCCTACAAATTTCCAGATTCTAGAGTTGTGGGTACAAGGGCTTATCGTACCACGGAAAGGTGATAAAGAAAGCTTGAAGAAGAGTGAGATCTACATCTTAGATTTCCTGATAAATCTAAGGAAGTTTAACTTCATGAGGCACATTCTTATAACCATTGAGAATCTTAAGAATGGAAATCTCAGAGCCCAGATCATAATGTACCCAGAAATTTTATCAATGTTGATAGTTCGGTGCCTTGAGTCCTTCAAGGAAGATTGCAGATCTAAGCCAAGGGTTTGTAAAATTTTGTTGGTCAGTGATGATACCCTTAAGAGGATGGATGTAGCTTTCAACAAGTAGACTGGTGAGTTCTTTGATTTACCTAATTAAGAAGAAGTGGCTCCGAAGACTGCTGAACCGGAATCATCTAAGCCAGTAAAGAAAAGCAAGTTGAAGGAAGTGGCAGCTGAAGTTGAGGATCCAAAATCTAAGGAAGCTCAAACCGCACCTCCCAAACCAAAGAAGAAGAAGACTTTTCCTGATGAGGTTGTTGTGAAGTGGAGAGCAGATAAAGAGAAAAGGAAAGAAGGGGATCCGCAGTTCGGATTGGACCCTGCGGAGGCTAAGACATTGAAGGAGAGGACTGCTGATGAGATTTAAAAACAAGTAAAGGAAAAGAAGCTCAAGAAGAAGATGTCAGAATCTGAGGCAGTCCAAGCGTTGTTAAAGTTTAATGGGATGGTATCCGGAAGCATTCCAGTTCCGAGATCTTTCTCCTTGGAATCTCTACCTGAGAATCCAGGAAGAAACCTTGATTTTCCGGAAGAGACTAGAGCTGATCATGTTGAGCAACTCGAGCAGATTCAGCAAGTGGGAGATGAAGAAGAAGTTGCTGAAGCAAGTGGTGAAACAAGAGACTTATTGAAAGAAGTAGATGAGTATAAGGGGTCGCCTTCGGAACATCTATCACTCCGAACTTCAGAGGCTGAATCATCTAAGTTAGTAACTCCATAGAAGGATAAGAATGGGGAAGATGTTGTTCAAGAAGTTGTTGATGATATTGTTCAAGTATATACTGGAGAGCAGAAAACCCCTGATCAAGAATCGATTCCGAAAAAAGACAAGGGAAAGCAACTCCTTGTTGAGACTCCGAAATCAGTGGCCAACAAGAAAATAGAATATGGTGTTTCATCTAAAAGGAAGTTGGAGCTTATTGAGGAAGAAAATTATCCAAGCAAAGTTTCAGATTCGGAGTCATCCTCGGTGGGGCATGACTTTGTTGTCCAGTCGTTAAAGAATTTGGTGGGATCCATTCCGACCTTCTCAATTATTGACTCAAGATGCCAGATGCTCCAACATGATTTGAATCAGAAAACGGACTCCATATCTATGGTTATGGACAAGTGCGTTGAGATTGTGGCTCAGTTCAAAACCTTCTTTGTTGGCTACGAAGCTCATAGAAAATCTTGTAAGAGGATGACAAATTGGTCGAAGAAGAATGTTGAAGAGATGAGGTTATTTGATGAGTTTCAAGACAATGTTAAAGATGCCTTCGTGACTGAGGACAGGAAGATAAATGAGCTAACTTCCTCCTTTGAAGAGAAGCTGACAGATGAAAAGAACTTCCGGATTCAAGAAGTCAGAGATCTAAATGGGAAGCTGAATTCTGTTTCTCAGAACTAGAAATTTGAAAGGGATCATCGGATTGAGTTTGAACAGAAGATGAAGGCTCAGGAAGAAAAGATCAAGGCTCAGTGTCACGACCCGTCCTCGGGGCCCGTGCCGTGACTACCCCAAGCCCGCCTTCCATAGGCCAGGGGCTGGCGACTAGCACCAAAGGCGTAAATCCCGATAACAGGGAAGGCATTGCCTTTATAAGTAACAACCACCACAGAGTCAGCAAGCGGAAAGTAACTACAAGTGCAGAAAGGTAAAGGGGGCCGGAAATACAAGCCCAACTGTAAAGTACAACTCGAAAGGGAAAAACAGCAGCTGGAAGAACGAAGCGGCTCCTGGGTCGTCCGCCTCGATTCCTACCTGAAGGGTAGGTACAGATGGCTCAGCTCCTGGATCGTCCACCACGGATCCTGTCGTCTACTCCGGGTACGTCCGCCCAGTGGTCCACCTCCGGGTACCGACCTGCTCCGCAAGGCTCAACTGCGATCTGCGATGTCTGTCGTCTGCAACCAACACAACGAAGTGCGGGCATAGCCCGTGCAGGGGTGAGTATAAGCTACTCAGTAGGGACCCCGAGACCCTTAAGGTCTCACTAAATCCAACATGGATATCCACAAAGTAAAGGCAGCAATCACGAAGTAACATCAGACTCTACTTAGGTATACGCCCATACATATACCTAAGTCATCAAGTAACCCATCCAATCTCAAGGATACACAAAAATCATGAAATCAACGGATAACCATCACCCAGGTATATGCCCATACATATACCTAAGTTATCAAGCGACCCATCTCAATCATGAGGAAACACAAAGGTCAAAGTCTCAGCTCAAACCAGGATTTTCATTGTCGAAACCGTAACTGCTGAAGAGCTCCGTCTCTAGAGTGTACAGTGGTCCTGTCACGACTCCGAGGCTGCCGCTCACTAACCTAGGACTGCTGAGGTACTCCTCCTGTCGAGTACTGCGGGTTTGCGGCCAACTACCGGGCGCTCCGTCCGCTGAGGGTCTGTCGCCAAATACCGGGCGCTACCCAGATAGCCTGCTGAGGTACTCCTCCTGTCGAGTACCGCGGGTCTGCTGCCAACTACCAGGCGCTCCGTCCGCCGTGGGTCTGCCGCCAAATATCGGGCGCTCCGTCCACTGGGCTAGTCGACTCACTCCAAGTCGAGTCGGTCAAGCAGTCGTCAGGTCTCAGCCGGCTACACGGTCTCCGTACTCTGCACGCTCGTCTCCACCGTTGCGGGTCTGTCGCTACAACCAAGCGCTCACACTCCGTAGAGTATCGCGGGTCCGCCGCTACAACCAAGCGCTCCACCGCCAAGGATCTGCTGCTGCATCCAAGCGCACCACTACTGTCAAGTACCACGGGTCCGCTCCACGAGCTACTGGTCGATACTCCAAGTATCACAAAGTCCCGCGAAGAAGTGTCTCAAAGAACCGTCTCGTCACAGGGGTCTCAACGCAACAGACGGCGCGTCGATCGGACGCCCGGTCTGTGAGTTATTAGCCTTTTCGTCCCAAGGGCCCAGTTGGTTTCGTGAGCGAAACCAAACCCGGCCGTATCTCAACCGTACCCCGAACTCCCATAGGGTAAACTCAAAGGGACCGTTACTCAACGTAACCATCAACGCCGCTGACGGCTCGTCAAGCGGACGTCCTGTCTGAAAGATATCAGCTTTCCCGTTCCAGGGGCCCGGTTGGATTTCGGGTACAATCCAACCCGGCCATACTCCGACTGTATCCAAAACTCGGGCGGAGTATGTCAAAAGTTCCGTCTCATCAAGAGGAAGTCAACGAAACAGACGGCGCGTCAATCGGACGCCCGGTCTGTGAGTTATTGGCATTTTCGTCTCCGGGGCCCGGTTGGTTTTTAAGGAAAAACCAACCCGACCGTACTCCACCTGCGTCCAAACCTCGGGCGGAGTATGCCAAAAGATCCGATTCACTAAGAGGAACACAACGCGACTGACGGCGCGTCAATCGGACGTTCGTGGCTCAAGATATGAGCGTTTCCGCTCCGAAGGCCCGGTTGGTTTCGTGAACGAACCAACCCGGCCGAACTCAAAGTAACCCGAAACCTTGAGTGCGATATACCGAAACGACCGTCTCGATCCAAGGATCGCGTTGCCGCAGACGGTTCGTCATTCGGAGGTCCGAGGCTCAAGTTATGAGCCAAGAACCGAATCTGGTCCGAAACGGGGGGGCGGCGCGGCGGCGGCGCGGCGGCCGGCGGCGGCGGCGACGGCGGCGCGGCGGGGCGGCGCGGCGGCGGGCCGCGTGGCGGCGGCGGCGGCGTGCCGCGGGGCGGCGGCGGCGGCGGCGGCGGGCCGCGGCGGCGGCGGCGGCGGGCCGCGGCGGCGGCGGCGGCGGGCCGCGGCGGCGGCGCTGGGCGCCGCACGTGATTGGCACGCGGGGCTATGCCCCGCGTTTTTCTTCAAGCGGCACGGCCTTGAGCCGTGCCTTTGCCAAAAACGGCCCCCGCAAATGGGGGCCGGCTTGATAAAACCGGGGGGCTGTTGCCCCCCCTCTTTAATTGAACCGCCCCCCCTCATTAAGAGGGGGGTTTATTGAACCGGCCGGGGGTTTTATTCCCCCGGTTTTTAAGATATCCGGCCGGCCAGCTGGCCGGCCGGTTTTTACCAACGGGACCGGAATTTCCGGTCCCGCCCTCTACTTCCGACGCCGGCGGCCCGGCCGCCGGTCTTTCCTTCCGCCGCGGCCCGGAACCGGCCGCGGTCTCCTCGTCCCGCCGCGGCCCGGAACCGGCCGCGGCCTTCTCGTCCCGCCGCGGCCCGGAACCGGCCGCGGTCTTCTTCGTCCGGCGCGGTGCGACGGCACCGCGCCCCTTTCGCCGTGCCATGATCCCTTCCAACGCGGCGCGACGGCGTTGCGTAAATTAATTGAACGATCAACCTCGTGGTGCGACGGCACCACGCCACTTGCTTCCACCGCAAGAATTAAACAACAAAAAAGGAGGGGGGTTCGGCCGTGTTCGTGCGGTCCGGCCCCCCTCACGTTAAAATAATAACGCAACTCAAAATTAAATCAAGTCACACGATAGTCTTGATAAAATCACGATCAAGAATAAAATAAGGAAACCAAAAGAAATCGACAACCCCTACCTCGGGTTTAAGATTCAAGGGTTCGGCTACGCTCCGCGGAAGACGGCGTCGCGGAGGTCGGGTGTCGCGGAAGCCGTTCGTCAAATCCGATGACGAAGAGTTACGTCCGATGCGACACGTTGTTGGCGGATCTTCGTTTGCCGACGAAGAAGGCCCGAGGAGGATGCGGCGTTCCCTCTTGTTGACACCGAGGACGAAGAAGAGAGGCGTCGTTCTTCGTCGGAGCTTGAAGATGAAGAGGAAGCTCTTAGCTGCCGAACGAGGATCGGCTGCGGAAGAAGAGGCGTCGCCGAAGAACGTCGCGAGTAAAGCTCGTTGACGTCGCAGATTACGGTGTGCGTCGTCAAAATCCGGTCGCCGGCGTTCTTCGCGTTCTTCGCGTTCTTCGCGGGGAGATGAAGAAACAAAGATCCTCTCAAATCCTTTCAAAGGATTTTTAGGTTGGTCTTATTTTATAAACATGCCAACACACGAAACCGGTTAAGAAACGATCCATCAATTCGAAAGAAACGACCCATTAAATCCACGAAAGAAACAGTCCATTTAATTCACGAAATAAACCGCCCAATTAAAAGGTCTGTTAAAAATTAAAGAAAACGCGTCGGTTGACTTTTCAGTTACTTTGACGGGTTTTCGCGGGTGCGTTACTTAGTGAAAGAAACGGCGGGGCTCGTGCGGGCCCCACCTCACAAATATCCTACCAAGGGGTAGGATATTTCTGGATAGCATCCTATCCAGTTCAACTCAGTTCAAGCCGCCTTTAAGTGGCTTCAAGTGGCTTCCAAGTGGCTTAAGCGAAATAAAATAAAGTTGTCGCAAAATTATTTTATTTCTTAACTTTAAGCCCAAAAATTAAAAACCACATCCGAGCAAACGCAACTCCGGAAGAGGCGTTTCTAAGCGAATACCGGCGCTGCGATTTCATCGGTGCCCTCAGAATTCGATTCCGGGCACCGGTTCAAAAGTTAGAAAAACCCGCTCGTCCGTTCACTGAACGTACCCGAGCCAAAACTTCGGAAAATGATTCCGGGCACACCGGGCCTCGGAATCAGGTGCCGTCAGAAACTGCGTTCTTGTAAAATTCCAAAGAAAATTAAGAAAAAAATTTCCTTGAAATTTACGGGTCTTTACATTACTCCCACCACAGGGCTTTACGTCCCCGTAAAGCTTCACCACAAACTTAGGGAAACAAAGCGGTACTGAGCACGCATCTGAGCCTTCCGCTCCCATGTGCTCACCTGGAGATTCCCGTGCCACCATCTGTTGCGCACAAGAGGAATCGATCGACCATGTAGGACCCGCTCCTGGATGACATGGACCTCTTTTGACGTGGCCCGGACCATCTCTGGTCCCACAAGAGCTGCGAGATTTCTTCTTTGCCGAAAAGAGAAACCTGGTCTCATCCCCTGGATGAACCACATTCTTTGCCTAAAACAGTCAATCTTAACATGGATGATACTAATCCATACCAAGGATGACATCGTAAGGCCTCGACGCTACTACTAAGAGATCCAACCGTTACTCTCGCCTCCAAGGGTTGAGTCACACTGTCGGCATCAGTGTGTGGTAACTGGGTCTCCTCCAGTAGATGTCTCACAAGTGAGGGTCAAGTCAACAGTCAACTGGAACCTCTTAGTAACATCACAAAAGAGGACAGGAAAGAAAACATCACAAAGGTATGCGTCTTTTATTATTGCAGCTCATATTACAAGACGCTACACAAAAGCAACATCAACATGGAACTAGAAGTACAAAAGACGTATCCACTAGTTCTGCTCCTGTCCACCTGCTCCAAGAGTTCTACTGTTGCTCAAGCATTTGTCGTCGCCTCTTTCTCGGTGGCTCCCTCAAAGCCTGCGGATCGGGAGTCGGACAGTCACGTGCCAGATGACCCTTTCCGCGACATGAGTAACACAACCTGCTCCTTGCACGGCTAGCTCTGTTCCCACTCCGGGTGCCCTGCACCACCGGTCGTAAAACCCGAGACCGTCTAACTGCTGGTCTGGTCTTTCTGGGCCTCTGCATCATCTGTCTACTGCCCACAGATGACTCGGCTTCTGATCGAGAAACACGTGGCAAAGGCAGCAGCTCCTGATCACGCTCAGGGTGTAGAGCTACTGACACAAACTCCACCCTGAAGAAGGTCTCAAAGTCTTCCCATGCGAAGTCCATCTCATCGCAAAACTGAAACAAGTGGCTCCACCACCTACCTGCTGCTGCCTGAAGGAGGCTGGTAGCAAAGATCACCATGAAGTCTGCCGGCGTCCCCACTAGCCTGAAGACTCCCACCACGGCCTCCAGCCAATCCTCAGCCGCCTGCGGGTCCATCTCTCCCCCGAACCTGGGTGGCCTCTGGCGCTGGAACTCATGCAGTGCGCGCAAGTAGCGGGCATCGCCTACTGCCGGGGCTGGTGGCATCGGTGGCCCAACGTATGGTAGTACCGCTGGTGCCTCCGCTGGTGCCTCAACTGCAAGAGGGCCCTGTACCGAAGCCTCGTCGCTCGACAGACTGTCAGCACGCTCATCCCTCCGGGCTCTAGCTGGTCGTCCGAGAAAAGACATCCTGAAAGAAACAACGTAACACGATCAAACGATTATACCTGGTGAGCTGACCTGGTTTGAGCTGTTTTAAGGGGGGAAACCTTTGAAAACACACACGCAATCAGTGTTTTCGCGCACAAAGTCGGAAATCAGTTGTCAGGGTCCTGGTGTATGGATACGTCGGCCGCCCGCACCAACACTGGACTCCCTGAACTGAAAACCACACTCGGTACCCTTAACACTATTGCTTCACATAGAAAGAAAAGACGATCAGAGTCTGCGGTAGAACCGACCGCCTCTGATACCAATTTGTCACGACCCGTCCTCGGGGCCCGTGCCGTGACTACCCCAAGCCCGCCTTCCATAGGCCAGGGGCTGGCGACTAGCACCAAAGGCGTAAATCCCGATAACAGGGAAGGCATTGCCTTTATAAGTAACAACCACCACAGAGTCAGCAAGCGGAAAGTAACTACAAGTGCAGAAAGGTAAAGGGGGCCGGAAATACAAGCCCAACTGTAAAGTACAACTCGAAAGGGAAAAACAGCAGCTGGAAGAACGAAGCGGCTCCTGGGTCGTCCGCCTCGATTCCTACCTGAAGGGTAGGTACAGATGGCTCAGCTCCTGGATCGTCCACCACGGATCCTGTCGTCTACTCCGGGTACGTCCGCCCAGTGGTCCACCTCCGGGTACCGACCTGCTCCGCAAGGCTCAACTGCGATCTGCGATGTCTGTCGTCTGCAACCAACACAACGAAGTGCGGGCATAGCCCGTGCAGGGGTGAGTATAAGCTACTCAGTAGGGACCCCGAGACCCTTAAGGTCTCACTAAATCCAACATGGATATCCACAAAGTAAAGGCAGCAATCACGAAGTAACATCAGACTCTACTTAGGTATACGCCCATACATATACCTAAGTCATCAAGTAACCCATCCAATCTCAAGGATACACAAAAATCATGAAATCAACGGATAACCATCACCCAGGTATATGCCCATACATATACCTAAGTTATCAAGCGACCCATCTCAATCATGAGGAAACACAAAGGTCAAAGTCTCAGCTCAAACCAGGATTTTCATTGTCGAAACCGTAACTGCTGAAGAGCTCCGTCTCTAGAGTGTACAGTGGTCCTGTCACGACTCCGAGGCTGCCGCTCACTAACCTAGGACTGCTGAGGTACTCCTCCTGTCGAGTACTGCGGGTTTGCGGCCAACTACCGGGCGCTCCGTCCGCTGAGGGTCTGTCGCCAAATACCGGGCGCTACCCAGATAGCCTGCTGAGGTACTCCTCCTGTCGAGTACCGCGGGTCTGCTGCCAACTACCAGGCGCTCCGTCCGCCGTGGGTCTGCCGCCAAATATCGGGCGCTCCGTCCACTGGGCTAGTCGACTCACTCCAAGTCGAGTCGGTCAAGCAGTCGTCAGGTCTCAGCCGGCTACACGGTCTCCGTACTCTGCACGCTCGTCTCCACCGTTGCGGGTCTGTCGCTACAACCAAGCGCTCACACTCCGTAGAGTATCGCGGGTCCGCCGCTACAACCAAGCGCTCCACCGCCAAGGATCTGCTGCTGCATCCAAGCGCACCACTACTGTCAAGTACCACGGGTCCGCTCCACGAGCTACTGGTCGATACTCCAAGTATCACAAAGTCCCGCGAAGAAGTGTCTCAAAGAACCGTCTCGTCACAGGGGTCTCAACGCAACAGACGGCGCGTCGATCGGACGCCCGGTCTGTGAGTTATTAGCCTTTTCGTCCCAAGGGCCCGGTTGGTTTCGTGAGCGAAACCAAACCCGGCCGTATCTCAACCGTACCCCGAACTCCCATAGGGTAAACTCAAAGGGACCGTTACTCAACGTAACCATCAACGCCGCTGACGGCTCGTCAAGCGGACGTCCTGTCTGAAAGATATCAGCTTTCCCGTTCCAGGGGCCCGGTTGGATTTCGGGTACAATCCAACCCGGCCATACTCCGACTGTATCCAAAACTCGGGCGGAGTATGTCAAAAGTTCCGTCTCATCAAGAGGAAGTCAACGAAACAGACGGCGCGTCAATCGGACGCCCGGTCTGTGAGTTATTGGCATTTTCGTCTCCGGGGCCCGGTTGGTTTTTAAGGAAAAACCAACCCGACCGTACTCCACCTGCGTCCAAACCTCGGGCGGAGTATGCCAAAAGATCCGATTCACTAAGAGGAACACAACGCGACTGACGGCGCGTCAATCGGACGTTCGTGGCTCAAGATATGAGCGTTTCCGCTCCGAAGGCCCGGTTGGTTTCGTGAACGAACCAACCCGGCCGAACTCAAAGTAACCCGAAACCTTGAGTGCGATATACCGAAACGACCGTCTCGATCCAAGGATCGCGTTGCCGCAGACGGTTCGTCATTCGGAGGTCCGAGGCTCAAGTTATGAGCCAAGAACCGAATCTGGTCCGAAACGGGGGGGCGGCGCGGCGGCGGCGCGGCGGCCGGCGGCGGCGGCGACGGCGGCGCGGCGGGGCGGCGCGGCGGCGGGCCGCGTGGCGGCGGCGGCGGCGTGCCGCGGGGCGGCGGCGGCGGCGGCGGCGGGCCGCGGCGGCGGCGGCGGCGGGCCGCGGCGGCGGCGGCGGCGGGCCGCGGCGGCGGCGCTGGGCGCCGCACGTGATTGGCACGCGGGGCTATGCCCCGCGTTTTTCTTCAAGCGGCACGGCCTTGAGCCGTGCCTTTGCCAAAAACGGCCCCCGCAAATGGGGGCCGGCTTGATAAAACCGGGGGGCTGTTGCCCCCCCTCTTTAATTGAACCGCCCCCCCTCATTAAGAGGGGGGTTTATTGAACCGGCCGGGGGTTTTATTCCCCCGGTTTTTAAGATATCCGGCCGGCCAGCTGGCCGGCCGGTTTTTACCAACGGGACCGGAATTTCCGGTCCCGCCCTCTACTTCCGACGCCGGCGGCCCGGCCGCCGGTCTTTCCTTCCGCCGCGGCCCGGAACCGGCCGCGGTCTCCTCGTCCCGCCGCGGCCCGGAACCGGCCGCGGCCTTCTCGTCCCGCCGCGGCCCGGAACCGGCCGCGGTCTTCTTCGTCCGGCGCGGTGCGACGGCACCGCGCCCCTTTCGCCGTGCCATGATCCCTTCCAACGCGGCGCGACGGCGTTGCGTAAATTAATTGAACGATCAACCTCGTGGTGCGACGGCACCACGCCACTTGCTTCCACCGCAAGAATTAAACAACAAAAAAGGAGGGGGGTTCGGCCGTGTTCGTGCGGTCCGGCCCCCCTCACGTTAAAATAATAACGCAACTCAAAATTAAATCAAGTCACACGATAGTCTTGATAAAATCACGATCAAGAATAAAATAAGGAAACCAAAAGAAATCGACAACCCCTACCTCGGGTTTAAGATTCAAGGGTTCGGCTACGCTCCGCGGAAGACGGCGTCGCGGAGGTCGGGTGTCGCGGAAGCCGTTCGTCAAATCCGATGACGAAGAGTTACGTCCGATGCGACACGTTGTTGGCGGATCTTCGTTTGCCGACGAAGAAGGCCCGAGGAGGATGCGGCGTTCCCTCTTGTTGACACCGAGGACGAAGAAGAGAGGCGTCGTTCTTCGTCGGAGCTTGAAGATGAAGAGGAAGCTCTTAGCTGCCGAACGAGGATCGGCTGCGGAAGAAGAGGCGTCGCCGAAGAACGTCGCGAGTAAAGCTCGTTGACGTCGCAGATTACGGTGTGCGTCGTCAAAATCCGGTCGCCGGCGTTCTTCGCGTTCTTCGCGTTCTTCGCGGGGAGATGAAGAAACAAAGATCCTCTCAAATCCTTTCAAAGGATTTTTAGGTTGGTCTTATTTTATAAACATGCCAACACACGAAACCGGTTAAGAAACGATCCATCAATTCGAAAGAAACGACCCATTAAATCCACGAAAGAAACAGTCCATTTAATTCACGAAATAAACCGCCCAATTAAAAGGTCTGTTAAAAATTAAAGAAAACGCGTCGGTTGACTTTTCAGTTACTTTGACGGGTTTTCGCGGGTGCGTTACTTAGTGAAAGAAACGGCGGGGCTCGTGCGGGCCCCACCTCACAAATATCCTACCAAGGGGTAGGATATTTCTGGATAGCATCCTATCCAGTTCAACTCAGTTCAAGCCGCCTTTAAGTGGCTTCAAGTGGCTTCCAAGTGGCTTAAGCGAAATAAAATAAAGTTGTCGCAAAATTATTTTATTTCTTAACTTTAAGCCCAAAAATTAAAAACCACATCCGAGCAAACGCAACTCCGGAAGAGGCGTTTCTAAGCGAATACCGGCGCTGCGATTTCATCGGTGCCCTCAGAATTCGATTCCGGGCACCGGTTCAAAAGTTAGAAAAACCCGCTCGTCCGTTCACTGAACGTACCCGAGCCAAAACTTCGGAAAATGATTCCGGGCACACCGGGCCTCGGAATCAGGTGCCGTCAGAAACTGCGTTCTTGTAAAATTCCAAAGAAAATTAAGAAAAAAATTTCCTTGAAATTTACGGGTCTTTACACTCAGGAAGAAAAGCTGAAAGCCCAGGAAGAAAAGATTGAAGCTCAATCCGCAAGAATAGTTGTCGTAGAGAAGAAATCTGAAGAAGATCATAAAAACCTGAAGAAGATCAAGACTATTCTTAAGGGTCTCATTTCGAAGGAAAAGGATCCGAAATAACCAAATCCGATCTTTTTGTTGTATCTAATTTTCTTTGTTGTCGAGACTTCAAACGTAATGAAATTTGTGCTTGTCATTTCTTTTGTTGTTACTAATTTTTTCAGGTACTTTGTTTTTTTCATTCCCTCGATCTCTTTTTGAAAATCACAAAGGGGGAGAAGGAAAAGATCCTTAAGAAAAAGAAGAACTCCAATGAGAGTTTATCAAAGGGGGAGAAGGGAAAGATCCCTAATGAAAAAGAACTCTAATAAGAGTTTGTTTAAGGGGGAGTTTTTCATTTAAGAAGACTTTCTTATTTATAATTAAATTCCACTCCGTAAATCAAGAATACGATCCTTAGAGTTTCAAAGCCTAAGGGGGAGTTAGTCGTATTCATCAATATCCTCAAATAAAAGGGAGATAAGACTTAATGTTTTTCTTTCTTCTTAGAATTTCATTTTCGTAAGGATGTTTGTGCTTTACAAAAAGGGGGAGATTGTTGAGTCAATAAGGTTTTCCTTATGACTTTTTCATTCCTTCTTTTTTTGAAAATTGCAAACACCTTTCTTAAGGAAAAATGATTTCTTAAGGAAAAATTCTTTCTTAAGGAAAATTGATTTTATAAGGAAATTTATTTTTATCATATTTTCATCCATATTTTTCCTAAGTATAAAATTCTGATTCATTTCTGTTTTCTCAGATTTGTTTAAAACATTGATATAAAGTATTCTGTTTGAGGATCTGAATTCTGGATAAGAACTGTAAGGAAGTTCCACTCCGGATTCCAGATGAGAACTGTAATAAAGTTTCATTCCGAACACCGGATACGAACTCTAATTATGTTCTACATCAGATATAGGATACGAATCCTTATGAAGTTTGACTACTATTCTTCTTAAGAATTCTTATGAGGAATTCTCATTACGAATTCTGATGATGAATTCTCATTACGAATTCTGATGATGAATTCTCATTACGAATTCTGATGATGAATTCTCATTATGAATTCTGATGGTGAATTCTCATTACGAATTCTGATGAGGAATTCTCATTACGAATTCTGATGATGAATTCTCATTATGAATTCTAATGAGGAATTCTCATTACGAATTCTGATGATGAATTCTCCTTACGAATTCTGATGATAAATTCTCATTACGAATTCGGATGACGAATTCTCATTCCGAATTCTCATTCCAAATTCATCTATTAAACAGAATCTGATCATCTCTGTTTTGTAAACTCTGATTTATTCGGACTCTGAACTTTCACTCCGAATATTTCATTCTGAACTTTTGAGTTAGAATTAAAATGATGTCGTACATTCTGTTACACTTGTTTTGTTATAAAACGATGTCGTCTATTGTGTTATAAACTAATCGTTGTCTAAGTGACAATGTACTGGTCCCTCCGATCTTTAAGGAAAATATGACCGTTGGAGAAGGAGCCAGCCTTACCTATAAATAGGAGCTCATTTGAAAGAGCTCAGTGCTGAAAGGCTGACTGATCTTTGACTCATGTGATTACATGCTTGAAGTGATTTCTAGAGAGAGAGGCTCTTATTAACTCTCAAAGCTTCGTGCGACTCCGAATGTTGGTGATTACATTCGAGGACTTCCTGGGATAGGAAGACAGAGGTGCCGACTACCTTGAAGTTCGAGGGCTTCCTTGCTGAGGAAGACAGAGGTTGCCAACTACATTGAAGTTGAGGGCTTGCTGGGATAGCAAGACAAAGACACTCTGATCTTCGTATCGAGGGCTTACCCTGGTGTGGGTAAGACAGACTTTCTTGAAAGTATAAATCAAGGGACCTTTATCCAAGGTTGTTGGATACCCTTCTCTTTGGGTTAAAAGACTAATATAATGTTACTTGTAGTTTTACTACTTGTTAATTTCCGCTGCATTTTGTATTATAAAGAAAGTATAACTTTCTTATACTACTTTACTTGTACTCTGTTTCATTTAGATTCTATACGCTTTAAGGTAGAATCTCATATTGTAACTTTTGTTAAGTTTCAATTTCCGGAACTATATTTCTGAAACCTACTTTCGGAATCTCTTTCTAAGTTTTCATTTGGTATTAGAGGTGTTTTGAATTTATTTAGTTTAACTTTGTTAAACGTAGTCCTTTCCTTTGCTTAAAGAAAACATAGTTATTTTTACCTAACATTAAAGGTTCCAAAAGAATTTTTAAAGTTAACAATTCACCCCCCCTCTTGTAAATCGAGAATCTACATCACTATTTCGATCCAACAATAGTGATAGTTGATATAATGAAACATTTGCTCGAGGAGCGGACCATCCCAGAATTGAGAGTGTTGTGTGTGGAAACACTAGACCTGGTTGCGAATGCAACGACTACCATACTGTAATCATTCATTGGTTCGATGAAGACAACAAATGTACTGGAATCCTCCATGGGTTCGTCAATGATGACTACTGTACTTGTATCCTAAGTGGGTCCGATTGTTTGACTTCTTTTCTAGTATCCTATGTGGGTCCGATAGAGTAGCTGGTCTAGTATCCTACATGTGTCCGACAACTTAGCTGGTCTGTTATCCTACATGGGTCCGATAGCTTAGATGAATCAGAGACTACATCTGATCATCTATACTGCTATATGAAAGATGTATACCTGTGTTAGCTGAGTCATGAATTCAATCATAATCATTGAGGTGGTTGACTTACTTTCCTATGTGGACTGGGATGTTCTTGGCCTCAAGATTCAGAGTCGAACTGTGATTGATAAGGTAGGTATATGTATGGGAAAATACCTATGTAGATTTGGTTGATACTTCATGATTGTATCTTTCTTCTATTGTTATCCTTCCTGGATTCTGGGAGTCATTCGTGGGTCTCGTGGTCCCTACTATGAATTGTATACTCACCCATGCACAAGTTATGCCCACAGTACGTTGTGTTGGATGCAGATGATGGACATCACTAATCGAGTTGGAGACTTGTGGAGATGGATGGTACCCAAAGGTATACCACTGGGCGAGACATACACGGAGTGGACAGACAGACCTGGGGGCTGAAGAGGCCATCTGTACCCACCCTTCAGGTGGGATTTTTAGAGGACGATTCAGTGGTTGCTGTTTTACTTTAATGCATTTGTACTATATTTTTAGTCGACTATACTTACTGTTGGGCTTGTATTTCTGTCCCCTTTCCTTTCAGTACCTACTTTTGTCTACAGTATTACATAGTTCTTACTTCAGTTTCATATTCGGTTGTGTTTGTTTACTTTTATAAAGGCAATGCCCTCCCAGTATGGGGATTTACACCATTGGTGCTAGTCACCAGCCCCTCGCCTATGGAAGACGGGCTTGGGGTTGTCACTACACGGGCCCCAAAGACAGGTGGTGACAGGCATTGACCATTTTTTCCCAAACTTAGATTGTACAATATTTTTAGATAAAAAAATGTTGAACCCAATGTAAAACTATGTGATAAAAACATAATTATGTTACTATAGGCATTGTAAAACTTATTTCATAAACCCAAATAGTATTCCATTTTGGTTCAAAATACCCATCCAGATAAGTATGGTAAATGATTAAAAAACCCTAGTTAAACAAAGGAAACATATAATGGTGTTGACATAAATAAAAAATACCCACCCAAAAATAATTCTTTAAATAGTATAAAAAACAAGGTTTTGTGAATCGTTCTAGTAAATACAATGAGTTGAATACTACAAGTGATAATATATATATGTATGTATATTAATATGTATATCATGAAACATAAACCTATTTAGGATAAATACTTCCAAAAATTACAATTAAAATGGAATTGAAATCATAATGGTCTTTTAGAAAACATTTTTAACATTAACGTAAAATACATAATTACATGTTTCATTAAAAGGTATCTTTTGAGAATGTGATGTGAAATAATTTGAAAAAAATTAATTTTAAATGTAATCTAAGATAATATATCATTTAAAATAAATAATTTTTATCTTGGATAAATGAATATAGGAATAAAAAAACATGTTATTGTGAAATGAAAACCCGTTTAAATTATTTTCAAATTATCATTCTTTAAAATATTCATTTTAAAAAGAGTAAATAAAAATTAATTTTTATTAGAACATAATTTTAACAAATATGATTATATTATAATATATAATATAATATTATAGTGGGAGACCTTAATAATGGAATAATAAAGTTCAATATAAAGTTTTTTAACTAAATTATAGATTAATTGATTCAACAACATATCTTAGTTGAAGAATAATCCTAAATGCATAAAATATTAGAAAATAGGATTATGAGTTAAAATAGATAAAATTAAATAATGTAACGTAATAAAATAATTTGGAATAGTGTTCCTAAAGTATATGATAAAGATCAATGTAGTGATGATAATTCAAGGAATAAAAAGTGAGTAATAGAAAACTCTTATGACTGCGGTAACACTTGATTCAAAAGATGTTAGAAAAAATATGTAGGTTTGGATTTGAATATCCCATTAATTACAAGGATAAATTTATAGAGAATTCATGGGATAGTAAATCAATTTAACTCTATACAAAATCAACATGGTTATTAACATGTAATATGTTTGAAAGAATCAGAATTGATACTAATAAAACCTGTATGACTTGAGTAAAAATTTAAAAAATCCGCATGAAATGTGGGATTTAAATGAAACATAAAATACCATTTTTTAAATATAATTATTCATTTTATATCTAAAATTACTAATATAAACACCACACAAATAAAATTAGGTGCATAATATCGAACATGACTACAATAGAGGAATTTGTTATGAAAACCCTTACCTTTGTATTGAGTCATCCTGCACATGCCCAAAATGTCATTAATAATATAATTAATTTCAAAATATACATACATAGGAACCATATTCATTACTAGTAAAATTTATAGTCTCTATTTGAAAACATTCTATACATGTGAATATTTGTTATATTTTTACCTATTTTCAACACCGGGTGTAAGTTATGTTTATCGGTAGGAACTAGATTCATAAAAATAATATTTGTATCTATTAATTTTTTAAAATTAAATAATTATAATATACTATATTATACTATAATATATTTTCCATTATATTTTATAAATATACAATTTCATTCAGTGATTGTTTTGGTTACAAACCA
Source organism: Viscum album (assembly GCA_963277665.1). Taxonomy (NCBI): domain Eukaryota; kingdom Viridiplantae; phylum Streptophyta; class Magnoliopsida; order Santalales; family Viscaceae; genus Viscum; species Viscum album. The sequence continues at coordinate 2,059,166,890 of OY728126.1, read as the reverse complement.
TGAAGATGAAATCGACGATGACCATGTCTCACTGGTTTTTAATGAATGAAAGGGGTTCTCTTAATAGACAAGATTATTTTAGTACAACCATAGAAGAAAAAAAAATTATTTACATATATATATTATTTTATAGTAGTAATTAATTTCTAATAGAACTTCATGATATAAATGTATTGTATTTTCCAATAGGGTGGTTTAACTGAAGAAAATATAAACTTACCATGGTAAATAGATGATTATTTAGTTGTATAGTAGTAATATCATTCTACGAAAAGAATAATGATCTTATTTAGTTCTTATTATAGTAATATATCATAATTTTAAATATTTACACTGATAATTTATGTTGTTTAAATTGATACATATTAAGAACAAAATGTTTTCCTCTTAGATCACATGTTTTAAATGATTGAATTTTTAATAACTATTTGTGGTCATTTCATTAATAGGTTCTAATATTTTCAAAAAAATAACATTAATTATAACATAAAAATAATATTTATCCTTTAATGTCTTCATCATTACCAAAAATGTAAGTATATTATGGAATGCAACCCTTAAATCAATCATTCCATGGTGGGGATAGTCCACATGTATGTGTGGTTGACTATTGGAATTTCCAGAGAACAAGGGAATGGATTATTATGGTTTAATGTTTTGGAATCATAAACATGATATGAATATAATATCTATTTATTTGATACACCTTTTAGACCATCCTTTTATAGTGGTTAATGCGATCCCCACATGTTGTGTCGTGGAGGTGGTTGTCTGTACAACCCTTGAATTTCATTTCTTTTTTTAATAGAAAAGGGAAGAGTTGGATAATTATTATTACCATAACATGATAAAATTATTTATATAAACATTAATTATTTAATTAAATATGTAGTTGAAAATTATAATTTTAAAATAATAAATTAATGAAATATTATGATTGAAAATTATTTGTCATGTTAAGCACTATAGGATTTCCAACAAAGAGCCCATGAAAATGAATTTAATAGGATAATATCATTTGACTAGAATCCCTATTGAGTGAATTGTTATTCTAGGGGAATAAGAAAAATTTGGGTGTCTAAAGGACACCTATGTTTTAGGATTTCCTTCAATGGGTGGTGTGAGGCCCCTTTTATAAGTGGTGAGAATAACAATTTTTTTAGACATTTCAACTTAATATAAAGGGAGAACATGTTAATCATGTAATGTGGATCTAAAACGGATAAATAATTGATAATTGAATAAATTAGGTCAATAAATACCATATACACTCAATCATAGACAACTCTTTATCATTTTATATACCATTTACCCCTAGTATTGTTAATTTTTTCAATTTTATCTTTTAGTAAGGTGACTAGTTTTTACCTAAGGTCACATAATATTTTTTCATAAATATAAAGGGATATTTATTAGAAAATTTGGAATATATAATTATAAATTATAATTACATTTCATTTGAATCAATTTATAAATTTTCTAAAATATAATTTTAAAATAAAAATTGGTAATGTATTAATTTTTTAGAGAAAATATTACATATGTTCTAAACTATAAAATATATGTGTTTAGATTATAATAAATTTTTTAAAATTATAATTTCAAAAATAAAATATTTATAATCTATACTGAATAAAATTTCATTAATTATAATTTCGTACGTATATACTAACAATATTCTAAAAATTCATTTTATTTATAATAATAATATTTTACATTATTCACCTAAAAATCATTTTTTTTAGATATTCCTAAAGCTTAATAGAAATATTATATTATCATTCTAAATAAAAAATTGATGTTCATTTTTTCAAAATAAATAAAAAAAATATGATGATTTAATATTTATATAAAATCACAAAATATAGAGAAAATTTTCTCATATTGAAAAATAGCCTTTAAAAATAATAAATATTATTTAATGTTAAATCATGTAAATTAGTGATTAATTTATTGATAACCTATAATTTTAATTATTAATATATTTTATTATTATTTAATAATAATAAAATTATTTTTTGGAAATAAAATACCTATTTTTTAAAAGTATATTTTTAATCATCAAATGATTTTCATAGTTATTTTAGAAACAGTAAATAAATTTCAATAATATTAAAAGTAGAAACTATATTATTTCATTATATATTTCTTACAGTTATTACTCCTATTAATTATCACTAATATAATGTCTTAGTTTTAATTTTCAGTCCTAATATTTATATTTTTATAAAATATTTTATTATTTCGTTTTAGTTTGGTGTTGCATATAGAGTAAGATGTAAAACACATTAACTTATTTAAAGGTAAATATATAGTATGCTATAGGGTTTTTATATCCCCCGACACCTCAATTAAAATATATAATCACAATTTGACTCATATGATCATATTAATTTCTATTGAGAACTCATAATTAACTATACACCATTAGTTGATCATGGGTTTAGTTATGATGTTGAAATAGTTTTATTTATATAATAAAATATTCTACGTTATCTGTAAATATATATAAACCATTCATAATATCATATATATTTCTAATTTAAGAATAAGATAAAGTTATATTATGAAAATCATTCCAAAAACATTAAAAATTATTTATATGATAATCATACCACTAGGGGTTTCTATTTATGACCCAATATATGGTTAGTAGTGAACACATTCATAAGATTGGACACTATAAAATATTTAGTGAAGAATAATTATCAGATATATTAATATTAATTTTATATGATTTTCTTTATTATCAATTGTTTGTTTATCTCCCTCATTGGCCCATTGATTGGGACATTAGTCATATAATGCACAACTCTCTTGCAATTAGAGCAACACGTTTTTATAGATTCTCTCTTCCCCTTAAAATTCTGTGTCTGATGACCTTTATCTACACACATATATAGTTTACCTATCACTTTAATTAAATTTCTCCCATGATTCCTCTCAAAAAAAAAATCATTTAGAAAAATTTATTTTTTCCATCATGATAATTTTCAACTATTTTTTCTTTATTATTCCATCCTATTTTTCTTTTGTCTTTTTTTAATTTCAACTATGCTAAAATTTTTAATCATAATTCTTGTTACCATTCATAGTAGAATAGTAATTTTTCTCACCCCATCCCTTATATTTTTGGGTTATTTTTCAGATAGATTCTATAATATCATTAACATCCATTATTAACATTCTTCCTTCAATATTGAACGAGTAATAAAAGTCAATGAATTTACATAAGTGATGAAAATTATAAGAGAATTTTTATAAATAAAAATTAAAAAAATTTATATTAAAGAAGTGTAAAAATATAAAAATATCATTTTAGTTTATAATTATTATTAATCAAATTGTACCAGACTCAGTTAAACATATATCACATTTAATATAACATATGTCATTCATGGTTTAACCTAGGTTACATTAAGTTGGGTTCTATCATACTTATTATCGCAATCCTTAAAATAAGGAACCCTAATTAATTTGAAATTTCATCAAATGTTCTGAATGAAATAAACATTAATATCTGCACTCTAAAAATCTGACATATCATTTTTCTTGGAAAGTACATATCTATTAATATATTACTTGACATATGATTATCTAAATTTTAGTGAATTTTATGCATCGTCACATCGTATATGGTAATCTAACTTAAATATATATAAATCCCTCATATTTTTTTTAATGTGAATGTGAATTCACAATATAATTTCCCCATGGAGTGTTAAAATAGTTGTGCAATTAATCCTCTGTGTCAGGCACTAAGTTATGATTGAGTTAATAACCAATCAATATTTTTTGGGGGTATTAAACATAGGTACATATATTAAAGATTCTTAATACACTTGTAGTATCTATATTAGGAATTAATTTCTTGGAGAACCACAAAATCATTACTTTAAATAAAATTTAGGATGTTATACTAAACATAGAATTATCATTTAGACTTGTATATAGGATTTTTACTACATTTCTATTATCATAATCCCCATATAAATTATGCATTATTACCTTCATGAGAAATCATATAATTTCATAAAGGGTTATATATACCCTCAAAATTATGATCACCTTTACATACCAAACCTTAAATTATGATCAACAAAAAACATAGTTTCAAATGTTTTCTAAACCCCACTATGATAAGTACTATACATATTTAACCTAGTTTCCTTACACCACATATCATTCTATCATTCATATTTATAATTAAACTCTATATCACTCAACTATAGTGAAATAGATCATATAAATCCTTAAACTATCATAACTTAGTAGTAATGGGTAATAATTTAGAGAACCTATGATAAATTTTGTTATTAACACTAATGGTATGCTACAAATATGTATAGAAAATAACATCAATATAGAATAAATATATATTAAAAATGATGAGGTAACCATTCATCTATCAGGATCTGGAATATATCAATGAATAGAACTTGAATATATAAGAGAGTCCCATATTAGACAATAATTTCACTCCCCAAAGGGTGTTATGATCCCAAAATCTTATTCACATGGATAATTTTAGTTCTCAAACATCATTTTAAGGAAAAATAATGACTAAATTTCTTCTTAATGTAGGATCAGAATACATTATATATGTGATAGTTTCTACATATTTGCATTTCCATGAATAATCCCACCTCAAAACCATCTAAAATAGAAATGGTGAAACTTACATGAAGAATTTTACAACAATTATAAGCCCCCCCATAATCGATCATTGGGATGAAGCTAACAATTTTTTTGGTTGGGAACAAAAAATAGTAAACTAGATTTGAATATATTTGAAAACCAAATTTTGAATTTAAATTAAGCATCATGTATTTTTTTTCCTAAGCTTGGACGATATGCCTTTTAGGGATGAAAAATTGTGAACTAGATGTGAAATTATGTTGAAACCGAATAATGATGTTTCCATAGGCATTGAACATTCTTCCACACTCAAATAATACAATATTTTTGGCTGAGAAAAGTTGAACCAAATATAAAACATTATGATAATAAAATTATTATGTTACTATAGTTAATGGGAATTTTGTTTCCCAAAACCAATGGATATTGCATTTTAGGTCAAAACACCCATCCAGAATAATATATATGATGATTAAAAAATAATATATCACCAGTTAAATAAATAAAACATATTATAGTGTTGAAATATATAAAAAATAACCACCCAAAAATAATTATTCCAACACTATTAAACAATAAGGGACTGAAAATCAACCAGTTTGAATCAATGAGTAGAACATTCCAAATGATTATATATATATATATATATGTTAATTTATAAATCACGAATCATATACCTAATTGTGGAAAATCCTTTTGTTAATGATTATGTAAATGTAAGAGAAAACATAATTGACTTATAGAAAACATTTTTAACGTTGACATAAAATACCAAATTATATGTTTCATTCAAATATATCTTTTTAATATATAATGTGAAATAATTTGAAAAAAATTAATTTTAAATATAATCTCCACTAATGGAGCCTTGAAAATACATAATTTTTTATCTTTTATTAATTAGTAGTGTAATAAAGAACATGTTAATGTGAATTGAATACCCCTTTAAATTATTTTAAAACTATTTTCATAAAAATTTGAATTGTAAGAAGCGTAAATAAAAATACTTTTTTTAGAAATTAATTATAATAATTAATATTATATTATACCGTATAATATAATATTAGGGTGGGATAACAAGAAAATTGAATAAAAAAGTTCAATATAAACATTTATAACTAAATTAAATAATTATTCAGTTAATAATATATGTCATGGGAAGCATAATACATGAAGAATGAAATAGTATAAAAAAGGATTATGTGTTAAAATCGGGAAAATTAAAGAATTTAACATAATTAAATATAATGGTACATTGTTATTAGCATATATGAAAATTTTAAATGTAGTGATCCTAACTCAATAAATGAAAAATGAGTAACAAAAAACTTTAATGACTGTAGTAACACTTCAGTCGAAAGAAGTTTGAAAAAATAACTAGTTTTGGATTATTATATACCATGAATTACAATAATAAATTTATATATAATTCATGTGATAAAAAATCAATTGTACAACCCATAAAAGAAATATGGTGTATAACATGTGACATGTTTGAATGAAATGAAATTGAGACTAAGAAAACCTGTATGGCATGAGCAACACATTATAAAATACTCTTGAAAATCGGGATTATAATTGAACATTAAATACAATTTAAAAAAATATAATTCATGATTTTATATATAAAATTATTAGTATAAAAATGAAACAAATTAAAATAGGTTCATAACATCAAACATTACTCAAATAGAGGAATTTGAGATGAAAACCCTTATCTCTGCCCAAATTCATCCGGTAGAAGCACCATATGTCAGTAATAATTAAATAAAGTTACTAAAATAAATTCACAAGAAATATATTCATAACTTAAATAATTTATAATCTCCATATAAAAACATTCTATACAGATTAATTTCAGTTACTTTTTTACCTATTTTCAACACTGGGTGTATGTTTATCGGTATGAAATAGTTTCATAAAAACTATATTTGAATATATTATATTTGGAAATTAAATCATTATTAGATATTATATGGTACTATAATATATGTTACATTATATTTTATAATGTCATAATTTCATTCCATAGTATTTTTTGTTACAAACCATGAAGATGAAATTGATGATGACCATGTTTTAGTGACTCTTAATGAATAAAAAGTGTTCTCTTAATTAACAAGTTAATTTTAATAAAACCATAAAGAATCAAAAAATATATTTACTTATAAATATAATGTTACACTAGAAATAATTTTTCCTTGTCATTCATGGTATAAATGTGTAGTATTTTCCAAGATGGTGGTTTAACCGAACCAAATATAAACCTACCATGATTAATGATGGATTATTAGGTGGTTTAGTTGTAATATAATAATAAAAAAGTATAATTATCTTATTATGTTCTTAGAAGAGTAATATATCATAATTTTAAATATATATACCGAGAATATATGTTATATAAATCCGTTCATAGAATTATGAAATTGTTTTCCTCATTGTTCACTCGTTTTAAATGATAGAATTTACAATAATTTTTTGTTTTTCATTTCATTAATCGTTTCTAATATATTTAAATACTAAACCTTATTTATAACATAAAATTAATATTTATTTTTGTATATCATCCTCATCACAATAATTGTAATTATATTATTGAAATAAACCCTGAAATCAATCATTCCCTGGAGGTGATAGTCCACACATATTCATGGTTGACGAGTTTATTTACTAAATTAGATAAAATTATTTTTATGGTTTAATGATTTGGTATAATAAAAATTATATAAATTTAATATTTATTTATTAACTAAAGGAAAACACAACATGTTGTCTTATGGAGGTGGTTGTTTGCACAACCCATGAATTACATTTCTATTTATCTTAAAATAAAATTGAAGTGGTGGATAATTTTTATGACTATATAATGATAAAATTATATATATAACCATTTATTACGTAGTTAAATAGGTATTTTAAAATTATAATTTGACTATAAGAAATTGAACAAAAATGTTTAGTAAAAATTAGTACTCATGTTGAGCTCTATAAGTTTTCCTTTAACGATCCCTTGAAAATGGTTGTCATTTGATAATATCATGTGAAAAAGTTCCCTATTTATTGAATTAATATTCTATAGAATAAATAAAAATTATGGTTTTAAGAGGAAACAAAATTTGTAGGAGTTACTTGAATGGGTGGTGAGAGGCCCCTTTTATAAGTGTTGAGAATAACATATCTAATATATTTCATCTCAATATAAAGGGAGAACATATTAATATGGTAATGTGTCTCCAAAACAAATAAATAATTGAGATTTAAAGATAAATGTTCAATTATTATCATATAAAATCAATCATAGACAACTCTTTATCAATATTTAGTCCCTTTACCACTTGAATTAGTACGTTTTCAATTTTAAAATTTTCTGTGTAACTAGTTTTTACATTTGTAACATAGTATTTTTTCATAAAAATAAAGTGATACATATTAGAATATTTTTAATAACTAATTTTAAAATAAAATTAAAATTAATTTGAATCAATTTATAAATATATTCAAAATTAATTTTAAAATAAAAATACAAAAAGTTTTAAATTTGTTTTTAAAAAATGTTACATATGTTATAAACTATCAAATATTGGTGTTTAAATTATAACCAAAATTTTTATAATTAAAATTTCACAAATAATATACACATTTTATATTTTATAAATACTTCAGTAAATTCCAATTCATACTTATATACAAACAATATCATAAAATTCATGTAATTTTTAAAAAGAATATTTTTCATTATTCACATTAAAATAAATCTTTTAGAAAATCATAAAACATAACAAAAATTTTATAATATTATGTCAAATAAAAAATGATTTTCACTCTTTTAAATTAAATTTAAAAAACATGATAATTCAATGATTCAAATAAATCACAAAATATAATTAAAAAATTGTTCATATTGGAAAATGACATTTTAGAATATTAAATATTATTTTTTATTATTTCATGTCAATTAGTGATTAATTTATTAGTAAACTAATATTTGAATTATTAATATATTTTATTATTATTTAATAACAATAAAATTAGTTTTTTAAAATAAAACAAAAATTTTAGAAAATTATATTTCTATTCATAAAATTAATTTCTTAGTTGTTTCTGGAGCACTAATTGAATTTCATTCATGTTAAAAGGGGAAATTTTTTAATTTACATATATATTTTATAAAATAATTTTTCCTATTAATTATCACTAATTTAATGGATTAGTTTTAATATTTATACTTAATATTTATATTTATATTAAAATATATTGTGTTTTCTTTTTAGTTCAGTGTTGTGTATATAGTAAGATATCAAACACATTAACTTATCTAAAGGTAAGCATATAGTAAAATATAGGTGTTCTATATCCCCCCCCCACACACATTTATTAAACTACATCCCCACAATATGAATCTCAAGAGAATATTAATTTCTATTGAGAAAACATAATTAACAACACACTACTAGATGATCATGGGTTTAGTAAGGATATGGAAATAGTATTATCTATATAAAAATTTATTATAAGTTCTCTATAAATAAATATAACCAAATCCTAACTTTTCATAAATTTATAATTTAGGAAGAATATAAATATCTATAAGTAAATTCTTCACAAAATCATTGAAAATGAATTATATGATAATCATACCACTAGGGGTTTTTATTTATAACTCTATATATATTTATTTATGAAAAAATACATGAGATAGGGCACTAGAATATATAGACTAAAAACTCATTCTCAGATACATTAGTAATATTTTCGTAGGATTTTCAGTAATATCCTTATTTTTTTTCCTATCTACATTACTGCACCATGGATTGGTAAATTTAGTCACATAATTCCCAACACTCTTTCAATTGAAGAAAAATATTATTTACATTATCTCTTTCTATTACACTTTTGTGTCTGATGACCTTCATGTCCACTCATATACAATTTAACTATTAATTCTATATAATTTCCCCCATGATTCTTGTCACATTTTTTTACATGTATAAAATTGGTTTTTTTCCATAATCATCATTGTCACTAGATTTTTCTTTAGATTTCAACCTTATTTTATTTGGTGTGTTTCTAATTTCAACTATGTTCACATTATTAATCAAAATTATTGATATCTGGCATTGTATAATCATAATATTTCTCACTCCATCCCTTATTTTTTTGTGTTATTTTATGGGATAGTTTCATCAATGTCCTTGGCATCCATTTTGAATTTTCTTGCTTAAATATTCAACCAGAAATAAAACCAATAGTGTAAACAAATGATGATCATTATAAGACAATTATCCTATATAATAATCATAAAATTTGACCTTAAGAAGTGTATAAACATAATAATATAATTGTATCTTTTAATACTTACTACTTGAACTTGTATCATACTATGTTCAACATATATAACATTTACATTAACATATATAAATATTAGTTTAACCTATGCTACATTAAGTTGGGTTATCTAATACATGTTATCATAATACATAATATAATGATCCTAAATTTCCTTGAAATATTCCAAACTCATTAATTATTGAAATATATGCCTTCAAAATACTACTTATCATATATCCAAGAAAGTACATATTAATTAAAATATTCCTTACCATATGATTTACTACCTTTAAATCAATTATATCCATAGTTACCTTCCTATTTGGTCATCTAACTTAAATATATAAAAATCCCACAAATTTTTAAATAAATTGAATGTGAATTAACAAAAGAATATCCCCTCTAGATTGTTAAACCATGTGTGTAGTTATTTCCTTTTACCATCTACTATGTGATGATCGATTTAATACCCAATCTACCCTTTTGAGGATATTGCACATAGGTAAATATATTCTAGATTCTTAATACACATGTACTATCTAGATTAGGATTTAATTTCTAATAGAACTACAAAATCATTTCCTTAAAAAAATATAGGATGTTATTCTGAATATATAATTATAACATAGACTTGTATATAGTGTTTTCACTACATTTATCTTATCTTAATCCAAAAATAAAATTTCCATTATTACCATCATTATAAATCATATAATTTCATTAAGGCTTATATATACCTTAAAAATTATGATCAACATTAACATTGAAGACCATAAATTATCCGCAATAAACAAATTTTTCTCAAAATTTATATAAAACTCACTATGATAAGAATTATACCTCATTAAGCTAATTTTTCTAACTCCACAAATACTTCCTGCCATCCTATTTAGAAGTTAACATTAGATCACCCAAACATATGGATATAAAACATAGAAATCCCCATAACATCACCATTAAGTAATAATGGGTAATAAGAAAGATAATCTATGATAAATATAGTTATTAACACTAATGGGATGTTGGATATATGTATATACAATCACATCCATATTAGATAACAATATATTAATAATATTAGGGTAACAATTCTCATGTCAGGATCTAGAAAGGATCTATGAAAATATATTGAATCTATAAGAGTGTCCCATGGTAGACAATAATTCCACTCTTGAAAGGGTGTGATGATCCCAACATCATATTCAATCACCCCATATGTGTTTCTAAAAATCATTGTATGAAACTCCAATTACAAAATTCCTTTGGAAGGTAGGGTCACAACCCATTATAGATATGATAGTCTCTATATTTTTTCAATATCATGAATTATCCATCTTCGAAACCATCTAAAATAAAAATAGTGAAATCAACCTGAAAGATTGTATAAATATGCTAATCCCCCCATAATCAATCACTAGGATGAATCTAAGAATGTTTTTTCGAATAAAAAATTGAAAACATGACATGATACTATTTGATAACATAATAAGGAAGTTAATTTATGCATCATGTGTTTTTTTTCCAAGCATGGATGATATAATTTTTAGGGATGAAAAAAATAGGGAACCCAATGTGAAACTACGTGAGAACCAAAAAATTATGTTTTCATATGCATTGAATTTTTTTTCCCAAAATCATAAGATACAATATTTTGGGTTGAAAAAAAATGGTGAACCCGATATAAAACTATATGATAACAAAAAAATTATGTTAATATAGCCGTTGAGAATTTTGTTTCTCAAACCCAAATGAAATTCCATTTTGGTAAAAAATAACCATCCTTAAAAATATAGTCAATGACAAAAAATAATATAACACTTGTTAGATAATGGAATCAAATTATGGTCGTGGCATAACAAAATATCCACCCATGAATAATTCATCAAACAATAAAAAAAATAAGGGATCGTGAATCAACCAGGTTGATACAATGAGTTGAATACCCAAAATGATAATATATATTTATGTATGTATGTATATTAAAGTATAAATCATGTAACATAAATCTATTTAGGGAAAATACTTTGGAAAATGATAATGTAAATGGAAGAAAAAAATAATGGTGTTTTAGAAAACATTTTTAATATTAACATAAAATACCAAATTATCTGTTTCCTTGAAAGGTGTCTTCTGAGAAGGTGATGTGAATGAATTTGAATGAAATTAAATTTAAATATAATCTCTAATAATGGATCTATAAAAATTAAAAATACTTATCTTTGATAAGTTAGGACAGTAATAAAAAATGTGTTAATGTCTAGTGAAAATCCCATTAAATTATTATCAAAATAACATTAATTAAAATTTTCATTGTTTGAAGATTAAATAAAAATTAGTTTTTATTAGAACTTAATGATAACAAATAATATTATATTATACCAGATAATATAATATTATGGTGGGAGTTCTTAATAATGGAAGGATAAAGTTAAAGAAAAACCTTTATAACTAGATTAACGAATAATTGATTTGACAATATCTCTTATGGGAAGAATAATCCATGAGAAATGAATTATTAGAAAATTTGATTATGTATTAAAATAGTGAAATTTGAAGAATGAAACATAATAAAATAAAAGGGTATAATGTTCCCAACTCATACAAAAATTTTCAATGATGTAATCATAACTCAATGAACAAAAATTAGTAATAAAAAACTCTTATGGTTGTGGTAAAACATGAATCAAAAGAAGTTAGAGAAAATAACTAGGTTTGGATTATTATATCCCTTGAATTTGAAGGATAAATATATAGAGAATTTATGGGATAATAAATCCATTGAACAACATACAATGGAAACATTGTATATAACATTTAATATGTTTCAAATAATAACATTTAAGACTAAGAAAACTCGTATGGCTCAAGAAAAAATTTATAAAAACATCAAGAAAGAGTGGGATTGTCATTAAACATAGAATAATATTTTTAAAATTTAATTCATGATTTTATATCTCATATTATTTGTATAAACTACCCACAAATGAAATTATTTGTAGAATATCCAACATGACTCAAAGATATACATTTGAGATGAAAACCTATACCTCAATCATGATTCATCTTGCACATGATATAAATGTATAGTATTTTCGAAGAGGGTGGTTTAACCGAACCAAATATAAACCTAACATGATCAATGGATGATTATTAGTTGGTTTAGTATTAATATTATTCTACAAAAATCATAATTATATTATTAGGTAATTATTAGAGTAATATATCATAATTTTAAATATTTACAATGAGAGTATAAGTTATATAAATCATTACATATAATGAATACTTTTTTTTCTTATTAGTTTAATAACATTAAATGATATAATTTAAAATAATGTTTATTATTAGTTTAATTAATAGGATCTAAAATTTTAAAAAACAATAACCTTAATTATAACAGTAAAAACATATTTATATTCTAATATCTTCCTTATGACCATCAATGTATGTATAAGAAAGAAATAATCCCAAAAGTCAACCATTCCACGGAGGTGATAGTCCAAACATATGCATCGTTTGAAATTTGATTTTCCAAATAATGAGATAAAGTATTATTATAGTTTACATTTTTGGTATCATAAACATGATATAATTATAATATTTATTTTTTTATTACTCTTTTTTGAAAATCATATTATGGCGGTGATGGAAAACACCACATGTTGTGTCATGGATTTGGTTTACTACACAACCCATGAATTGAATTTCTATTTTTATTTAAAGAAAAGGGAGTAGGTGGATAATTATTATTACCATATTATGATATCATTATTTTTAACAATTAATTATGTAATAACATATGTATTTGAAAATTATAATTGGAAAATATAAAAGTAATCAAAAAAGATGAGTTAAATTTTTTAGTCAAGTTGAGGACTATGAGATTTCGTTAAAATATCCATTACAAATGGATATCATAGGATAATATCATGTGACAATAATAAATATTGTGGGAATTATTATTATATTTGAAAAATAATATGTTGGGTTTTAGGAGGAAACATACGTTTTTGGAATCTTATGAATGGGTGGTTAGAGGCCCCTTTTATAAGTGTCGAGATTAACATTTTTGTACATATATCAACTTAATATAAAGGGAGAAAATGTTAATCATGTAAAGTGGATCCAAAATTGATAAATGAATTAGATTCTTACAAAAAGTTTAATAAATACCATATACACACAATCATAGACAACGGTTAATCATTTTTTCAGCCCTTTACCCCTTAAATTATAATGTTTTAAATTTTTCTTTTACTATGGTAACTTGTTTTTAAATAATTTATCAAAATATTATTTCCAAAAAATAAAATGATACTTATTAAAAAAATTAATAAATATTTTTAAATTATATTTCAATTTCATTTGAATCAATTTATAATTTTTTAAATAAAAAATTAATATAAAAATATATATTGATTAGTTTTTTAGAGAAAATATTAAAAATGTTCTAATGTAAAAAATATGGGTGAGTAAATTATAACCAAAATTTATAAACATAAAAATTTAAAAAATATTTTATATTTTATATTTTAAAAAAAATCATGAATTTCCAATTCATACTTATATACTAACAATAGCATTAAATTCGTGTAATTTAAAAAAAATAGTATTTGGCATTATTCAACCAAAAATAATTTTTTTAGAAAATCCTAAAATGTTATAAAACTATTATACTATTTTATCAAATAATTAAATGATGTCAATTTTTAAAAAATAAATTTTAAAAATATAAAAATTTAATATTTCTATAAAATAATAAAATATAGTAAAAAAATTGTTCATATTAGAAAATACCAATTTCAAATATTATATATTCTTTATTAATATTTCCTATAAATTCATGATTAATTTATTGGTAAAATATTATCTCAATTATTAATATATTTTATTATTATTTAAAATTAATTAAATTTGATTATTGAAATAAAATACCAAATTTGGAAAACAATGTTTTTAGTCATAAAATGATGTTTTTACTTGTTTTAGTGACAGTAATTTAATTTCATTCATGTTAAATGTATAAATTATTTTATTTCATTATATATTTCATACATTCGTTACTCATATTAGTTACCCCTAATTTAATGTATTGGATTTAATATTCATACTTAATATTTATATTTTTATAAAAATATATCATGGTTTCATTTTAGATGGGTGTTGTATATATATTAAGCTATCGAACAGATTAACTTATTTAAATATAAAAATATAGTAAAATATAGGTGTGTTATGTGCCCCCAACACCAATATTAAATTGCATCCCCACAATTTGAGTCATAGAATCCTATTAATTTCTATATTGAACTAATAATTAACTATACACTACAAGATGATAATGGGTTTAGTTAGGATGTGGGAATAGTTTTATCTGTATAAAAAATTATTACTAGTTCTATATAAATATATCTAACCCATTCTTCGATTCAGATATATTTATAATATAGGAAAAAGATAAAGATCCATTTTGAAAGTCTTCCCAAAAACATTGAAAATGATTTATATGATAATCATACCAATGTGTGGTTTTATTTTTAACTCTATATATAGTTGTTACTGTAAACCTATATGAGATATGAAACTTGAAAATATAGAGTGAAAACTCACACTAGTATATATTGGTAATATTTTCATTGGATTTTCCTTATTGTCATTATTCTGTGACTATATCCTTCACTAGACCATAAATTGGGACATTGGGTCACATAATTCCCAACTCTCTTGCAATTGAAACATCAATTTTTTTAGATACTCTCATTTTATAATACTTGTGTGTTTGATGAAATTATTATTCCACACATATACAATTTACCTGCATATTTAAAAAAATTCCCCCTATGCATTTTTACATGTAGAATGTTGATATTTTTTCCATCACCATCATCATCGGATGAATTTACTTGATATTACATCCTTATATTATTCATTCAGGATTCTACCATTAATAAAACCAAAAATTGTTAACATAAGTGATGACCAGTATAATAGAATTATCATAAATAAAAATCCTAAAATATTACATAATGATTTGTAATAGTATAACAATATCATTTTAGTTAGTAATAATTACTACCCAACTTGTATCAGACTCAGTTCAACCTATATCACTTTTATTTTAACATATATCATTCATTGTTCAAACAGGGTTTCTTTAATTTGGGATCTTTTATAGTTTTTATCTTAATCATTAAAATAAATATCCCAAATTACCTTGAAATTTCTTGAAATATTTCAATCCCAATAATCATTGAAATCTATGCTCTCAAAATAATACTTATCATTTATCTAGGAAAGTGCATATAGATTAATATATTCTTTAACATATGATTATATATATTTCAATCTATTTTATAAATGATCAATTTCCTATTTTTTTTATTTAACTTAAATATATACAAATCGCTCACATTTTTTATAAATAGAGTGTGAATTAACAAAACAATATCTCCCTGTAGTGTTAAAACAGGTGTGATGTTAGGCATCTTTGTAAAGAAATATGTGATGATCAAGTTAATACCCAATAAGTCGATTTTGAGGAGATTACACATAGGTAAATCTATTATAGATTCTTCATAAACATTTAATATATATACTAGGATTTAATTTCTAGGAGAACCAAAAAATCAGTACTTAAAAAAAATATCAATATGTTATCGTGAACATTGAATTATCACTTAGACTTGTATATAGGGTTTTCACTATGTTTCTCTTATCCTAATCCCCATTTAAAATGGGAATTGTTACCTTAGTACTAAATCATATAATTTCTAAAAGGGTTATATATACCTTATAAATTATTATCAATCATAGAATACCAAACATTAATATATCCTCAAAAAACAACTTAGTCTCAAAATTTATCTAAAACCCACTATGATAATGACTTTGGGTAACCAGAACTAATATTATGTTAATTAAAAGATTCAAATAAAATATTTCATTGAAAGACATTCCTACGACCTTTTTGGTTTATAATATTAGAGGATTCATACTAAACCTAAAGTAACAAAATCCGTGACTTTTTTAATTAATAGAAATATTTAGATTACACCATGAGAAAAAACTCTTAATTTATAATATTTTTACAATATCTCTCATAAATTAATCTCATGAAATACCCTTTTGGGAAAGTCTTATGTAGTAATATTCTTGAAAACCATGGTAAATCGGTACAAAACATTTATGTGAGCTTAGTTGCCCCGAAAATGTAAATATAAGAAATAATAATCAACGATTAAATGTCCTCATAATATGGGAACTTGATTATAATAATGATAGGTAATAAAACACCAAAAAACAAATGATATTTGGTTAATAAAATATGTCCCCCCAATAAATGGATTTATGGAATCTAGGTGAAAACAGTTCAATCAAATGAATCAAAAATATTTTATTTAGAGAGGAAATGCATTGAAATATTGTTTTTTGTTATAGATAATAATGTTAATGAAATACAAATTAAGTGATAGAAAATTTATAAATAAAATAAAATAATATAATACATAATGATAAATAAGGTTGATAATCATAAATGAACATTTCCTTAGTTCAAAAATTGAAATATAGGATGGTGTTGACCTAATTGAAAAACCCCCTTATAAAAATAATTCTTCAAATGACTTCACAATAAAAGGGGTCCCAAATCAAATTTTTTTATACCATGTGTTAAATGAATAAAATTATAATATATCTATATATATATTAGAGTATAAATTGTAAAAAATAAAACCTATTAGGGTAAATAATTTATAAAATGAAATGGAATTAGAAGAGAAAACATAAACTATATTTTGGAAAACATTTTTAATATTTATGTCATGTAAAACATTTCTAGGTCACTTTGAAAGGTAACTTTTGAAAAAGTTATTTCAAAATACAATTAAAAAAAGTACTTTTAGAAATAATATACAACAATGTATCATTTAAAATACAAAAAAAAATTCTTGGGGAAATGATGAGGGGAATTTAAAAAATTGATAGTGATACTAAATTTTTTTTTTATGATTCTCAATATACCTTTATTTATAATTCACATTATTAGAAAAATAGTAGAACATTTAGTTTTTAAAAAAATTAATTTTCAAAGATAATATTATTAGGTATCATATAATTTAATATTAGGGTTGGATAGCCCAGTAATTGATGAATAAATTGCAATATAGTACATTATTACTAAAATAAATTAAATTTCAGTTAACAATGTCCCATATAGACAATATACTAAATGAAGAATGAAATATTTGAAAAGGGATTATGTTATAAAATGGAAACAATGAGAAAAAACCATATAATATATTAAAATTGTATAGTTTACCAAATTTATATGAAATAATATCAATAGAGTGATAAAAACTAAATCAAGCTAAATTGAGTTATGAAAAACTCTTACCACTAGGTTACCATTTGATTCAAAAGAAATTTGAAGAGAATAACTTGATCTGGATTAGTATGTCACAAAAATATAATGAAAAGAAAATATAGAAAGTATATGAGATATTATTAAATAGAATACTATACAATAAAAAAATGGTTCATAACTTTTAATATGTCTCAAATAATTAGAATTTAGACAATGAAAACCCTTATGGATTAAGTAAAAATTTAATAAAAAAACTAATGTAAGAGTGAAATTAGAATTTAAATTAAAATACCAGTATAAAAATATAATTCGTGATATTATATACCAAATAGGTAGAATATAAAAAATAAAAAATAAATTAGGCATATAATCACCAACTTGTCTCAAAGAGAGGAATTTGAGATGAAATTCGTTACCTTGATTCGGAATCATTCTTCACTATAAAGAAAAATCCTAGATAATTAAATTATGTTAATTAAACAAATAAAAAGGAACCTTAATTATAACTATAATAATTTATAATCTTAATTCCAAAACATTATAGACAGGAATATTAGTTAGTTGTTTACCTATTTTCAACACCAGTTGTATGTAATAGTCATCACTTTGTACATGTTTTGAAAAAATGATTTTTTATCTATTATATTTATAAATTACATCATTATTAGAACATATATGATATATTAAAAAAAGATATATTATATTTTATAAGTCTATAATTTCATTCAATGGTAGTTTTGGTTACAAACTATAAGGATGAAATCAATGATGATCACGTTTTAGTGATCCTCAATGAATGAAAGGTGTTTCCTTAATTATTGATTTAAATATTTATGTAACCATATAAGAAAAAAATATTAGTTACAGATTTATATAAATTTATACTATTAAATAATTTTTTCATACCCACATATGATATAAATTCCTTGAATTATTCAAGTATATACTTAAATAGGGACAAATATGAACCAACCATGATTAATTGATGATTATGAAGTGATTTAGTTAATAAATAGTTATAAAAAAGAATAAAATTATTTTTTTGGTATTATTAGTTTCATATATAATAATTTGAAATTATTATAATGTGAATATAATTTACATATAGCCATTATTAAAATGATGAGATAATTTCTTCTTAGTTTTCGTGAATTTAATGATGGAATTAACATTAACCATTTGCTGATCAGATCATTAGTAAATTCAGAAAATCTCAAAAACATAAACTTAATGATACAATACTAATAAAAATTATCATTTAACATCATCCTCATGATAATCCATGTAAGTTAGTGATGAAAATAAAAACAAAAATACATTGTTTTATAGAGATGATAGTGTACATGTATACGTAGATGGAAATTTCATTTTACATGGAATGGGAGAAATTATAAATATGAATTGATTTTTAAGAACCATAAAAATGATATAACAATAATAATTATTTTTAAAATTTTCATTTTTGACTACCCATGTAATGTGGTGAAGGAAAAAAAATACATATTGCGACAAGTTTGTAGTAGTCCACACAATGCCTGAATTGCAGTTTCATACTAGAAAAGGGAAATAATGATTAATGATTCTTACCTTATAATTATATAATTTAGTATATAACCAATAATAATTAAATTAGATATGGTTTTGAACATTATTCTTTTAAAATAAAAATGAAAAATAAATAAGTTGAGTAAAAGTGAGTACTCATGTTTAACACAATGAAATTTACATGGATATATCTTAGAAATTGATGGGAAAGGATTATATATTTTTATAAGATGATAAATATAGTTAAATTGAATTATAGGGTAAGTAAAAATTTTATGGTTTCTAATGGAAACCAAAATTTGAGGCCTAATATGAAGGGGTTGTGTGAGGCCCCATTTATAAGTGGTGAGAGTGGAATTTTCATACATATTTCACGTTTATATAATGGGATTACATGTTAAACATGACAAGTGGTTACAAACATTAATAAATAATTGAGTTGGGAATATATAATGTCAATAAAAACCCAATCCTCTAAATTATATATATTATTTTTTCATGTTTCATGTCCTTTTGTCCTTGAATGACTGCTTTTAAAAAATTAGCTTTTCAATGGTAGTTTATTTTTTTTATAGTCACTTAATATTAATGTTTAAAATTAATGTGGTCCATATTAAATAATTTAGAACCACTAATTATAAAACATAATTTAATTTTATTTAACTTATTAATGTGATAAAAAATAATTTTTAAATAATAATATATAATGTATTAATTTTTTTATAAAATATTAATTATGTTCTAAAATATAACATATGGGTTTGTATAGTAAAACCAAAATTTTGAAAATTATAAAATCAAATATGATATATATATTTTATATTAAAATAAGGTTTCATAAATTTTGTATTCATACTTATATACTAATAATGTCATAAAACATATGTTATTTTCAAAAAGGTTATTTTATGTTGTTCCCCTAGAATGAATTATTTATTAAAAAATCATAAAAATTCATCTTAATTTTCGTATGACTAATAATAAATTTATCTTGATTTCATCAAATTAAATGTATAATATTTTATTATAAATATTTTAATAAAACCCATTTCTTTTTAAAATTAGTAACATTTAAAAATGGTGACCATTCACTATTATTATTTCCTATAAATTACTAATTAATTAATTAATAATATATTATTAATTTTTTCAATATATATTATTACTATCTAATCACAATATACATTTATTATTGAAATAAAACTATAATTTCAAAAAAAAAATGTACGTATAAATGGAATTTCAAATTTGATTATCTTATACCAGATGAATATCATTTATATTATAATTAGAAATTATTTTAATTCTATAAATATTTCCTAAATTTGTTACTCTTATTCATTATTTCAAATTCAGGGGATTGGTTTAAATAGTAATAAATTAAATTTATATATTTTTTAAAATATATTACTATTTCTTTTTAATTCATTGTTTCATGTAGATAATTTTATAAAAAACATTGGCATATTAGTTGGTTGATGTTTATTAAAGTCTAAGGCGGTTACATGAAATAAATATAAATATATGTGTTAGCTCCCATTAAACTAAACAATCCATAAAACATAACACACAATTCATATATATGCATACATGTTAGGTCATCATATGCTATCCAAGCCACCATTACACATAACCATAAATGCTTTAGCTCTATGCCTAAAAGAAGTAACTGTGCACCACAAACTCGACCTATAGCTGATGGTGTAGGTTATGGTGTCTAACCAAAACCAAAAATCATTCCCAAATACACTAGGTATGGTTTCATACTTTTTTTATTTCATAGCTTGTGTCTGACCATCCCTTTTCACTCATGGGGTGCTATAAAACCAACTAGAAACTAAATTCTCACTAAAAGGTAATTCAATCAACACATAAAACAAAAATAAACAAAAATAAACACCTATATAACTCATGGTGGTCTGATCATCCAATCTCATTCATTATTTACCCAAAATAATTTAATTAGGTTCAACCATCGCACTCTTAGGTGGCCCATCATACTTACCATCTCACACATTGAGGGCCCAAACATCACATATAATAAAGAATCCATATCACAGTATTCAAAAAAATATAATCCAACTCATTTAATGTAAATACATTTGGAACCACTCCCCTATCTGAATTTCTCACCTATCATATTCACATAGTCATCAGACATAGACAATAACACACTGGGTAAATATTATATCTAATATGATCACCTACTCAAATGTAAAGTGTTAGTCACTTTGGAATTACCCTCACATATCAACCAATATCAACGCCCATATCAACCCTTTTAATAGATCCATCACATCCATCGGAACCAACCCACCGCTTTGATACTGAATGAAAATGTCTCTTTACATGAATCATCCTATGATGTCTCTCTATCAAACACTAGAGCCAAACCATGTCAAACTAGAGTGGAATATCGGACCTCTAGGTAGATGAAAAGAATAATTACTATCCATATGATTTGTTAGGGACGATTTCACCCATAAAATAAATTAAAATAAGATCCATACATTCTAATAAATGTTTTTATCATGAACCATCCATATTTCATATTTTACAATAAAAATAAAATAAATATTTTGAAAGAACATTCAGTAAATTTAAAACCAAAAATTAATAAGAATAATCCCTCAACTCACCCTCTAACTCCTTCCATAAAAAACAACAATTATATTCTAAATTAGCAAGTGAACAAGAATTTACACCAGAAATACCATACCCAAATGAGGATAGAAATATTTTGTTTATCCTATATATAAAATAAAATAAAAAATACAACATTATAACCTCCATTTTAATCAATGATTGACAATCAATTATTAAATAATACATTCCAAGTGTGAACAATGGTTGAGTTACAGACTAAAAATGAAATTTTATTATAATTGACAGTTCAAAAAATACCTTTAGGTGAAACCTACCATTCCACGAGATCCATACTAAATTAATGATCCATTCTCATGTATGTTTGAAATATAAATTACAAAACATAGGTTTTACTTTATTATTATTAAAATAAAAAATAATTTCCCCCTTTTTTCCATTTAAACATTTCCTTTTATAATAATAGGATAAAAATTTCATGAGATGAAAATTTAACGGTTTTGATAAAAAATAGTTCAATAAATATTTCTAAAAATATTAAATGACAATTTTTTTTATTTAGAGTATAATACCTACCAAAATAATAAAAATAACAATAATTATAGTGTAAATAAATATAATACAATTAATGAAATCAAAAATAAACTACTAATAAACATAAGTATGACAGAAAAATAATAAATGGTAAACCCTCAGGAATCTAAGCTCAAGGCCTTGTCCCAGGATCGTAGTCACTTATGGATCAAACTATACATAAAATATCTCATGCATTGGCCATGAGAGAGGATTAATGAAAGGATCCAGTGATAACTTCATTGATATCATCATTTTCTAGTAAATGTTTTATTATATAATGATTTATTGTGAGGGAGGACAATATAATTGTCCACATTTCCTATGAATCCAAACTATGTATTTGGGTTTTCATGTTCCATAACTAGGGTAAAATTTAATGGGAGGTTTGGAAACTATATCAAATATAAATCAAAACAACTGAAAGGTGAAAACATAATGTTACCCCATCTTCCATAAAATGATAATGTGAATCCCTTCTTTAAGAAACAAAATAACCTAACAAATCATAAGTATTTCTATTCAAATAGATAACATAAAATCATAGGCTTCCATTGGGGTGCATTGAATTTTTTTAAAAAAAATATTTTAAAGCTACCAACCTATAATTCCATTTTTACAAAAGTATCCACTCATTAAAAAACAACTTAGATAATTTATTTTATAATTTAAATTGAAAACCCAGTTCAGGATATAAAATTTAGGTTCCCAAACAAAATTTTATACATAAATACATGTACATTATGATATAAAGATACTTCTCATCCCAATACAAATATTCAAACATACTTGGGTGAATATTAACATAAATGTATCTATTTGTACATTTATGTACAAGGGTGTAAGTTTTAAATATTTCATATAGATTCATGAAATGGGTTGTAAGTGAATAATATATATCTTATAGAGTATGTTGAATAATTAATAGATTGAAATTCTCTATTATAAAAACCAACAGATCATTATTGTCCTAATAAACCCTTCAAAAATAAAATTGAAACCCACCAATACATTTATTAATTTAAAAATACATCTTTTTAATACATTTGTGTAATTTCATAAACCCTTAGTATGCTCAATTTGTAAAAATAGACTTGAAACAACTGTTTAACTATTAATACTCTTCTTTTTAAATGAATACAAATCTAAAATTTAATTTTATCCAATAAAATTAAATAAATAATCAATATACTAAAATTATGTGTTAAAAAATAAATTCAAATTTCAAAAAAATAATGGTAATAAATGTAATGAGTCAATAATTTGGCAATCCTTCTTAAAATCGATGTTGGATGGTTCAAACCATCAAGAATATAATGAATGGAACCCAGCATGTATATCACACTGAAGGTCTACAAATGAGTCTAATAATTATTATCAAAAGATGTGTAAGTGATTTAAAACCCTTTTTTGGGGATCTAAAAGAAGTATAATATGAAATTGTATATAAAATAAAATGATGAAATACAATAGATATATACCATTCACTGATTATGGTCATTCACCCCTAGGTTTGTTTTGATATATTCTATGTATATCAATATATAGATACACTAAATTTCATATGAGATTATTCTTTCATTTACGATGTTCTAGTATCTCATATGAAAAGAATGAAGAAGAATATATCTCTGGGTTTCATGGAGTTTAGGTTAAGAAAACATGGAAACAATACACCACACTACTATCAAATGATAATAATAAATTAATCCATAAGTACTCTTGTTAGAATATTTAATTTACTCAGGTATTTATAATTCATGAGTGAACATTTTATCGATTATCTCAAGAATCCTATGCATGAATACATAAAAATCCTACACATTTCATCCTTAAAAGACTTTATTTAAATGAAAACATAGGTGGGAGGAAAAATAATAGATAAATATTTATCATTTTTTAGATGGTTTAAAATAGTCGATATATATCATATGTTAAAATTATATTGGTAATACATCCATCTATCTACCACTTATGCTAAATCCTTATAATATTTGTTCAATATGTTCATATATTTTATCATATACAATAATTTTTTCAAAGCATATCCAAAAAACCTTTTTGATGTTTTAAAATACTCTTTTGGAAACCCTTTATCAATTTCATCTTATATCACATGATATGAAATAACCTATGAATACTCAACCGAAATACTTTTTTATGAAAATAAAATAACATTTTAATTTTATCACTGTGTCAAAAACAATCCCTATTCAGTCAACCATAAGATTAAAGATAATGGGACAATATTTAATTGAAAGAAATGAATCTTTGGATCCATATATTTAGGAAAGGATATGACTCTAGAGAAGTGTGATCACATCTAAACAGTTCACTCATGAGTAACTAAACCCAATTGGCCACATTACCTATAGTGCACATCACCATATTCCAGAGGCTACTGACAAGCAGCGAGGGTGTATGATTATATAGTTGAATGAAAATACCCTAATGATCAAAGTGTTTCATAGAGGTATATAATAGTTTCAAGCATGGAATTAATATAATTTTATTATTATGGAAGAATAAATCATCCATAACAAATAAATAGGTAGAAATGAAATAAATGTCACATACAAAATGTTTCCAATGTCATCTGATTTATAAAATGGGAACAAAGGTACATGAATTTAGGTAACGATGTACAAAATCACAAAAGACCAAAAGAAATAACCACTACCATCACGGGAATAAGATCTGTACTCTAATACAAAAATATAGCGTAGTATAGAAGTAAAGAATACAAATATAGATGCTTCCCTTTATCCCTACATGTATCCATAAAATCTATTTGGAAACCAAATAGACGCTCGAACAGTGTGTGTGATATACTCAGTAGGTCATCACTAATAATCTCTTTTTTAATCAAGATGCAACATATAAATTGATAACTGTTAACTTATAACAATATAACATGAAATATAAATGATAAATGGGACATATCTGGTTCCTATAGGACTCTAGGTTGACACTACCTACATCATCCAAATCTAGGATATCAATGAACATGTGACCATATATAAATATCTCTATGTATGTATGTATATATGTATATGATATATATTGTTAGTAGAAAATATAGCTATATATATTAATACCAATACTAGTCAGGACCTAAGGCATGAATTAAGTGTCCAATGATTGTCGTGAGAGTTTCATTGAGTGACAGGGGAGACCATGACTAGGTATCATGAATCATATGGGCATGTATTCCCATGTATCACATTTCTTTTGGATTTCATTACCATCAATCACATTTTTTTGTGATCCCAAGATCGTATATCACATGTATATGGGGAGCCAATCTTGAGAATCACAATTACATGGTATTCCATGTCTGTATATAACATGAATATGGGACACCATTCCAAAAAATCACATGTGTGCGGGTCTCCATGCATTCATATTATATATTTGTGGGTATCTATTCCCTAGCATCACAAGTATATAGGAAACCTTTCCCAATTATAATAAAATATAAGGGATTCAATGCCCGTGTATTATAGATATATTACAAGGTGGTCATTATTTAATACAATCCATGAAAATGTTTACAAATTTTTAATGGTTGAATTAATCTACTAATTATATAGAGAAAACCTAATGTAGTCTCAATACTTATATCCATTTAATTTATGATAGTTTATTTAATTGGGAATCATTCCCTAATAACATAAAATGTTTATTCCATATAAACATTCAATAAGTCAAGGGGAATCACATATTAAAACGTCAACAGTTGTAACTACATAAAGGGTTCATCACCCATTGAAGACAATGGTGTATAAGGTTATTCCTAACATGGATCACAAATTAAATTAAGTAAAATTGTAATTTTTTTGAATCTAATGGAAATAATTGCATGAGGAATGATAATTTATGATATAAAATTTCTCATATTTAAGGAAAAAGTACTAGAAATACTACTATATCTTGGCAGTTCTCTCTTTGTCTATTTAAAATCATTAATTTATGCTAGAATAGAAGAAATCAATGCAATACAGAAATTCCCTAAAATAGGGTATATTATCTCACACCAAAATTTAATCAAAGATGGAATGATAAATGAAAGAAAGAAAATGAATGAAGTACTTATCGATATACTTCAATCATAAAAGAATACAACAAAACAAGAGATCTGATGAAGATAAAGGCTCAAAGATAATAAATAAGGATTGTAGGAGCTCTACTTTAGCTAGAAATTATAGAAATCGAAGAGAAAACGTGGTATTTTAGGTTTATAAGGTGAATAGAAAAAATGGTCATTTTACCTAGTTTTTAAAATGGGTCATGCTTTGGGTGCATGGTTTTCTAAACCATGCACCTAACCTTTCACCTATGCAGTTTAATTGGAAATAATGTTGTGACCCAGGACACATGGTTTGGGATAACCATGCTGCCACCTTTATCCCACTAGAGCACCCCACATAGACATGTGGATTGAGGTGTTTGGTTAACACTATACACATGACCCTCTATAGTTTACTATTGAAACTGCCCAATTCTGGTGAATGGATATAACTAAGCATATGATAACCATGTGGCACATTATTGGTTTAAAAAATCCAGAACTCAGCTCACCAAACAAGCCATATAATCTCTTGAACCACACCTTTGTATCTTAAGAACATCATTAATGAAAAGAATCTTTATTTAAAAATAAATTTTTTCAACCATCATTTGAAAATTTTGAATCTTATAATCTACCCTCCTTAAATAAACTAGTCCCTGAGTTTCAGTTCCCATGGTAGTAATGAATCATCTATGAAGAGTTTTGACCATAGAGAATGTATGTTAGCCTCTCCCTCTTAGGCCTCATCATGGACATAATTGTTCATCTATTACAACTATGCCAGAGAAAATTAAATACCTCAGATTCCATTCATGATCCAGTCAATTTTCAAAGAGGATACTCCTCAAAAAAAGGTTTGTATTCTAATTCAACATACTTAGGATACAAAACACGATATAGGTCTGAAAAGTAATAGTGAAGCTAAGATACATGGAAGAAAACATTCTTATCCTCGTACCTCTAAGGTAACGCTAATTATAATTCTACCTGCCTAATTCTCTCAACAGTCTAAAATGGACCAACATAATTAAAAAAACATACTCTCATTATGAATTTATTTACTAACCTACATATGAAAAACATGTAAGAATATTTGATTCCCCACATCAAACTATTGTGGGTGGTAAATACTAGAGGTATAAGACCTATTCTAATACAAATTTGTAGCTATATGATTCTAGATGATATGAACCAACATTGAATTCTCTTGAATGATATGAGGTCATAGAATCAAAGCTTCTTCTACCTCTATCTAACATAAGGGTGAACAGAACAACCTATTGTATAGGGATTCATATGTATCCATCTATATAGTTTCTTGAAATGTGTTATTGTGGGAATAATTAGACAGAGGAAAATGTTTCACCCAAGAACCTCTAAAATCAAGGAACCATTCTTGTAGATTTTCCTCCAAAATTTGAATTCCACACTCAGGATTCACATTGTTCTGAGGGTTAATGGTTGTGATTATAAGAACCTATGCACCGAGTGACTTCTATAACCCTTACCATAATTGTGACATAAACTTAGTTTCCATATCCAATAGTATAGAATGGGTAATTCCTAAATGGTATAGGATTTCTAGAATTTCAATCCTCCTAATATCATCCACTAATAAGTTCTCTCTAATATATAGGAAGTGTATGACCATTCATTAGCCAGTCAATAATCACACATATAGTGTCACTACCTTGAGGTGACCGATTTAAACCCATCAGGAAGACCATGGTGACATTTTCCCATTTCCACACAAGAATGAGAAAAATATACAAAATCCATAATGGTCTATATTGTTCCACCTTCACCAACTAATAAGTGGGATATTGGCTGACAAAATTCCATATCTTCCTCTTCATTATTTCCCACCAATATTGGCATCATAAGTCATGACATATCTTATTGACACCGGGATGTAATTACCAAATGGATGTATGATAATCTCACATAAAATACCCTAGGATTTTTGAAAGAACCCAAATGAATCCACAACTATGCAAGTCCTCATCCCCATGAAAATATTATTATGTTCTAGGTAATCACCATAAACACTCTCTCATAGAGCAAATATTTTGGCCTTAGAAAGGTGCCTCATAATAACTCATTCATGAAGAGGAGGAATCACTACTATGATTGTGAAAATATGATTACCTTGGTTCATAGGGACCTATAATTGAATCTTAGAAAATAGGGCCATCAACTTTATCCTCTCTATAATCCTCTTTCACTACCTGTGTAAGTGTCATTCAAACCTGTGCATCAACAACATAATTACCCTTCCCAAGAATATATGAAAGATAAAAATAAAATTATTTTAGGTATTATTCAGACATACACATTTTAACACTTATTTCACAGTATGTAAAAATATATTCCAGTGTTGTTGGTATGTATACACCAAAAAATGGTCTCCCAACATATATTTCCACAAACAATGAAAAGAGTAAACTATAGCTAGTAGTTTGAGATCATGTGTTGGGCAACTCCTCTTGTGTGTTGACAACTGATGAAACACATACACCATGAAATGATCTTTCGGTATTATAACTACCCTAATCCCAATGCATGATGAATCACAATAAACCATATAGGTTCTACCTGATCTTCAAAAATATTGATTAGTGTTGTATTCAGTCTGCATTTCACCTCCCAAAAGGCAGTTTCATAGTCTTTAAACTATAATAAATTCATATCCATATTATTCCAAACTGTGAGAGGCACTTCTATGAATGAAAAGCCATAAATTCAATTAATATAAAAATCATCTAGGTCTAAGAGACTCTGTACATATGATAATTTATTAGGATTCTCATAGGAAACTACAATAGTCACCATATATGGGTCAAATGATACTCTAGACTCTAAGTTGTTTTAAACCATGAAGTATACAATATCTATCAAAATGTGGAATCTGGTCAGATTACAATAATGCTCATTTTATCCCGTAGTATTCAACACAATATCAATATTTTTTCCATGGTCTTGTCAAGTAAAATAATATACTTTGATATATTCCATGAAGCCTACTGAAAATTAATACAAATGTGGGAAGATAACCCAATTCATTAGATACATAAAAACTGCAGGGATGTTCATCAAACTAAATGGCATAATTAGATACTCATAAAAACAATACCATCTATGAAATAATATGTGAGGTATGTATGATTTTTTATTTCATACTCAATGATAGGTAAACAACTATTAAATCGTAGATAAAACCCTCAATCCTATGAGCTAGTCAAAGAGGTCATACATACATGGTAGTGGATACTAGTCCATAATCCGTTTCTAGTTTAACAATTTGAAATACAAAAAAACATTCATGTTACCGTCATACTTCTTGGAGAAAAGGACAAGAGAACCACACAGTGAAGTACTAGGTCATATAAAACCCATAGATTCAAATTCCACTAACTAATTTTTGAGCTCTTGACGCTCTGGATATACCATTTTTTAAGAAGGAATATGCATGAGTGATTCTCCTTGATCAACATCAATAGTGAACCCCACCTCTCATATAAGAGGTAAGAAGTAAATTTCATCAGAAAAGACATCTACAAAACTATCTATAATAGGATAGACTTATGTAATCAATATTCCCTGATTACACATGAGGAGGCGAGATATCTATGCTATCACATTACCCAATACATGATGCTTGGGTACAACTCGAGTAGCCTAAATATCCTATTTACACTTATGAATATAACTACTACTATTAGGGGATGTGAAAGAAACCTTATGATTGTAGAAATAAAACTGACTGTGATAGGGTACTAAACTGTACTTCCTCTATATGATTTTAAATGAATTCATCTCAATGATGGAGATGTTCTATTAGAAACAATACCCACCTATCTCAAGGGGAACTCCTTTGATTGGCATACACACTTCAACTGAACCCCTAACAGTGTCTCAAAAACCATCACACAAAACAAGTATTCTATATTTAGGTAGAGGATTTCCATATATTCTGTAGATATAAAAGCAATGTGAAGTTAATATTTCAAATAATGTAGATACATTAGTAGTAGATACTGGAATGGTACCTCTAACAAAAAAAGGCTCAGCACTCCACCCTTCATAGGTAGGCTAGACCTCATATATATGGATAGACCCATATTATTGAGATACAATTTAATAACCATGGGAATGTTTTCATTGTTGGAAACCAATATATAGAGCCTAGGTAACTTATCAAAAACCACCTCATCAGCAGGATCGACTAGCAGTACTTCATCTACCTATTTGGTGAGGTGCATTGTATCATAATACTGAAGATGGAGCTAAAATAAATCCCCTTTTACTATACATATATGGAAAGGAACAATAAAAATGATTATGTTTCCCCAACCATCCATAACCTCAATAATAAATGGGGTCATTTAGACATTGAGTTTTCTTATGCCATGGTTTCTTGGAGAGGTAAAACAATACCAAACTATCAGTAGGTGTCATCTTACTACTGCTTCCCCTTTGTTTAGACATTAAGTGATGATCCATGGTGCTCAAAAACAAAATCCTAGTATCAACATGATTCTTCTCTAGTTGACATCTTCAACTCCCCATAGCATTTTCTATGTGGTGAAGGAATGTTTCACTATCAAAAATGTGTGGGTGAACCGAAGAACATTCAGCTGAGATCGAATGAAAAATATGAGCCAGACCTCAAAATGTGTTATTTTATTCAACTTATCACCAACATGTTTTGTTGGAAATCACTGATTTTTTATGAATGGAGAAAAATATTACATCATAGACATAGAAACCTATATTAAATGAATAAATTTTCTTAGAGTGGACCGCCCTTAGAATTTCCAGAATGAAGTAATCATAGAAGTATCTCATGAAGTCCACCATGACCTTACCCAAACGATAACAAGAATTGGTAATCATGTCCTTCCAATGCTTGGTGAAATCATAAATCATATAGGTTACAATATTGACCCTCATATCTATAGGAATCTATATATGGTGAAATATTAATAGCATGGCCTATATCCATGACTCAACATCCTAAGGGACACCATCCCCCAAAAAGGATGGATAATGCTACTACTAAAATTATCACATCAATTCTTCACTAGAGTGGGAATAACATTTATCTCTTTCCACAGACCACTTAAACCGTAAGAATCTCTCTCATAACTGAGCATCCATGCCGAAATTAGAAAAAATGTGATGATCCTCAAGTGAGACTACTAGAGGTAATTTTGGTGTCTGATGTGCTACCACCTATAGATCATTAACATTGCCACATTCTTGCTGAATGACTCAATGATATCATGGTGTTATATCTCTACAACATCCAAATTGATTCATTAGATAAATTTCAATGAAAAATGGTTTTAAAGACATAATTATTGGATAGGTACAATCCTTAATATGAAATGGGTCACACCTCTCTTCCTACTCCTAAATCAAGAAATAGTTGGTAAGGAATATCAAAATTGATCAGAATATACACTCCCTACATCCCACTAAAATTTTTGGGTCAGGGTCAAGGGATCACATCATATAGAATAGGTCTCGATATACAGTGTGTTAATAAAATGGTATTGAGGAAACCACCCCTTACATTGAAACTGTAATCCCCATTTAAGTAGAACCATTACATTTAAAAATTTAAATTCATTTAAATTTTTACTCCTCATGTTTTATGTATATATATCATGGTATTATTATATGAGTTTTTTTCATTGGGGAAACGAGATGTGGAATGGGTTTCACTTGACAATTTAATTATAGTATTAAGGCCTTACTCATTCAATCACATTGGGTTTTCCACATGTCCAGACATCCCTAGAAACTCACAATGGTTCCCCTATCCATATATATGAATTAAACTACTTTCCAAAGAATGGTTTTAATTTAGGATTTCATGATCAATGACATTTAAGAACTCACATTGGTCGATAGGATGTGTGGTTGGTCTCATCACACCCTTTTGGGGGAAATTGATTCCTAATATGGGCTCTCTTATTGATTTAGAATATGTTCATTAAATACTTCCAATACCATATTATGAGGCTAGTTACCCATTTATCAGTGATTTTATTATGAACATGTATTTATAATAATAATTACATGCATATCATGGGTTCTCTATCGCACATTTATTTATTAATGATGCTTTGGGTTATGGCTATGTTCCATCACTCTAGAGTTTATTTCTATCCTGAGATATGGTCAGTGTCTTAGAGATGTTATTGAACCAATATAAAGAATCCTATATATGTTATGAATCTATAATAAAAACCCACAATGTTTTTTTGGAATAGTTTATGGTTATTTGAATGGAACCATCCATGAAGTTTAACATCATGAGACATGGACATGAATATCATGCTTAGAACCTAGTGAGGATTCATACATATCCTATTTGAGACAAAAAATTGATTCAATATAGTTCTTATAATTATAATATTGGTTGTGAGGGATACGACACTAGAGGTATGAAGTGGGACTTATTCTTATCCAACTGATCATTATTGTTTCTTTGGGAGTAGGATCCTTTAAGATGAGATGAGATGTAATGAATATTAAATCAAAAAGGTAAATATCCCACATTTGTTGCATTCTCAACATAATTTTGATAAAATCATCAATAGTCTCCAAGCCCATGTGATCCATGATAGATGTTGGAAATAATAGATAGTAGTAGATAATAGATATTTCATGTGATTATATCTGCATGTGACTCATACATTAATGCTTCCATTTTAGAGGTGTGATTACCCATATCATAGAGGATATGGAATGGAACTCGAGCCATAGTATTCTATCCAACATATCATATTTTATAAAAGGAATCAAATTCATCATAGTTCTATCTCTCCAATACCAACTGATGGGTCTGAGGTACTCAAGGGCATGGTCGAGTGTGATACTTAAAATCATGCATGTATATGAATCTTATTATTATTTTTTAATGCACAAGGAAGAGTGATATATATTTTTATTAATTTAGTCCCCTATGACAAGAATACTTGGGACATGAATGGAATTACACTAATGTGAATTCCCATTGGATATCAATCTTTAGGGAGGCATCCGGTGTATCCCAGTTATGGTTGGAATCAGTGTTCTCGTAGTTTTGTTATCCGTTAACCTGCTGATGGGAAAAAGTGTATGATTATGTTCAATGAAATTATCATTATCCCTAATGTTATAGGTATATTTGGGGCTTATACATTGATTGATTACATTTTTTTAGGGATTACACACTAAATATTCTCATTGACACACTCATTCTTTATCTTTTGATAGACTAAAAAGAGGCGGTAACCATAAAAGGTCTATCTAGGATCATGGCATTGGTAGGGTTTCATGAGTGAATAACTCTAACTCGTCAATGAAACAGAACTTTTAAAGGTGGTAGGGGAGGTGGAATCAATGTTTCTTGGATGGTGTCTACATGGTATGGGTCTGAATGAGTCTGTAGGATGAAGTCGACATGCCATAAGGGATCTTCCTTACATTTCTTGACCACTGACTTGAGGGTTTTGGATTATTTTACATACATGTTGGAACCTTAGTCTGACAAGGATGAAAAGTCTAAGAGAGTATTCCTGGTCAAATTTAAATTCCTTTGATAACTTTTCACAATCAAATCGTACATGTACATCATCTTTCGCATCATCTATATTGGAATTTCTCTTTTTTGTCACTTAATAAACCTTACTTGTCTTTAGAATTTCACATGATAATGAAACCATGTTAATGGAAAAAAATGATCCTTATCACATTACATAGACTCCTTCTCATGATCAAGATGCATTTTATGGGATATATTCATGTATTTATGTTGGTAAATTCTAATGTGGTTCACTTGATTGGAAATAATTATCATAGTATTCTCATCTGACAGTGCAGACATGCCCAAGTTCCATCATTTAATCCACATGGCTTGTATTTGGAATAAAATATGACAATGGT
Organism: Viscum album; assembly: GCA_963277665.1. Taxonomy (NCBI): domain Eukaryota; kingdom Viridiplantae; phylum Streptophyta; class Magnoliopsida; order Santalales; family Viscaceae; genus Viscum; species Viscum album. The sequence goes on along the minus strand of OY728126.1, from coordinate 2,059,131,830 downwards.
GATAGTCAATTATCTTTCTAGAGATCAATATATATTGTCCAAGGCTTCTCTGTTGACTCACAATACACATCCCATATCACCTAATGTCATCGTGATCCCTCTTAAGGGTCTTTCAACCACATGTCCTTAAACTATTTTCTTTGAAGGGCCTCATTGATTTAGGGTTTTTTGTTAATATGAGTGAAAATACTATACTTAAAAATGGATCATTTACTATATTTCATGTGAATTATACTTTTGGAAGGAGAGATTATGGCTAGTGGCTTCATTACACAACCGTGTCTCCATAGGTCATCATAGAAATGTGTCGGCTCATCTAGGGGTGTCAACAAAATGCACATGCAGAGGAGTATACACAAGATGGATACGTATAAGGATTCTAGTTCATGTGACTTTCATGACCTCAAAGTGGGTTTTGTGATGGATTATTAGGCCACTATTGCATCTATTTGATGAGCCCATATACACTAGAAAGGGTGTAGACTGTGTGAATATGGTGTATGGAATAATTTTCTTCACAACCTCACTATCTACCATTCAGGAAGGGTGAGTCTTCAGGGATGATGCATTTTGATATGGACACTTCCAAGTCTGCATTCAGGCATCACAATACATGAAGGCTCTAAGCACTACAAGGCTGAGGGTATGTGTTGTCACATATTTGAGGATGCATGGAAGCGTCCCATGGGAAGAGAACCTATATTTGGATTTATCTGTGTGGGATTCCAAATCCATGAGTGGATTCCTATGTTATTATGGGGTTGGGAGAGTGTCTTGAACTCATGCAGACCATTTTTTCTTGCGGTTCACATGCCTTCAACAAAGGGTCTTTTGATAGTCTGTTTTATCATGCCAAGGAACAAATGTGGGTGGTTGTCATCCAAGAAATCCATGTGTATGGTTTTTTTGTGAGAACTACAACAAAAATGGGATTTCATAATCATAAGATCAAAGGATGGAATGTACATCAAATGAGATTCTTTTACACATGTGATCGCATGATCTAAAGGAAGGTCCTACATGGGGTTATGTTAATGAGTTCATGGGATGCACAATAAGGTTGTCCATGTTGAGGAAGAACCAACTTTATGAGTTCATAAAACCACATGGGATATCACATGTTCACATAAATTACCGATGTGAATCAGGAATCACATGATGCTCAGCTCATCATGCAATCACCTAAACGTTGAGAGATCGTTAAAATAGGTTATTTTGATCACCATAGGTAGTTATTTGGAGATAATAGTTGGTGCACCCTATTTTTCAGGACACATTTCTCATTTCATTTATTACTTCTACTCTCCCTTGCATGTTTTTTATTGATAAGAGTTGGGTATTTATAACAGTGTTTGACTTGAGGGTGTTTCCACATTATATGGGGTGGATACCATGTATACCAGGGAGACCGTCTGTCCATCATCCCATGATCATTTAATTTATTCATGTGATGAACCAGTTTATTTCCAGGATGCTGAATGAAATCCTATGATATATCAAATTTAATTTGGTTGAAAAATCATTTGGGAGACGGAAGGGATCACTTTTGTAAATTTATTTTGAGGACTCCATCGATTTCCATCACTTTGGTTACATGATAAAATGGTGATCATGTGATTGCTTTGAGCATTGATGGGAGATGTTTTAGAGGGCCATTGACATTTATGGTCAAATATTTTGGCAGATCATATTGGTTTACTCGGGCATGGTTGGATATTAGAAATGTATTGGAGGAAGTGATCATGGTGATAATAATGTTTCTATATTGAACAGACGAGGTAGGAGGGTGATAGGTCAGTGGGAGGTTGAATATGGAGGTCTTGTGCTGTAAAAATATGATTTGAATTATCACAACATGGGATAATATTAATTCCAGTTCATGATGTGTGAGATTGATGTAGATAGCTGAGATCAGTGAAATGCAAGAATAGACTGTCACAATTTGATTTTCCAAATCCCATATCAAAAATCATTGTGCGCCGTTATCTGATTTATAATCCATTATGTGGATGCTACTTCATTGATCCGGAAATAGGGTTTGGAGCACTTACCACTTGCATACACTGTCACCCGGGCTTTGGGATTATGGGATTTGTTCCCACGTTATACGTTACTTTTGTAGCACACACCACGGGCCCTATAGACGGGCCCACTATCTTCTTGCAGGTGCTATGCTCCCTCTTCCAATCCACTAGATGGAAAAAGATGGATCCCACTGGCCATGACTGTCCTTAGTCCCACATGTTCCTATAGTTGATACCTGGCTTGGTCGGCCAATAGATGGTTATTTTTTTGGCTAAGGGTGGGGGAACATTCATATATATAAATAAGATTCAATAGTCCATATATTCATCACTATGCCCCTACATCAAGAATCATATTAAATATATAATATTATTTTTAGATAGTCTTTAAATATATGAAATATTCAACAATAATTTTTGAGGTTCAAAATTACAAGTGGCAATAAAATTCTCCCCTTATTGTGAAATATTTTAGGAATGAAAATAATTTGATTCTATGGTAAAAGTATATCACTTTTTTATATCTGAATATCTGATGAGCCATGATACTTTATCTCATGATAGGAATTTTTCTGAGTACGTTACTGATGAATTTGAGGTGTTCTTCATAAGATAGTTCTAGAAATAAATTCTTAGATAAACACGATATTGGAAATGGATTTGGCTGTGTAACACCCCATGCTTCCACGATATGTTTCTCTTTGAATAATACAATATCTTGTGTTGCACGCAACATTGAGTTTTAGAATACCCTGACCCATCAAACTAGTCGTTTGAAAAGTAGTTATGAACAATAATACATACATTTAGAAATATTATAAATTTTATTTTTCAAAATCGACTTCATTTATGGAATTTTAATATCAAAAGTTTCATAGGGTGATTTTTTCGTATTTTTCCGAAAACATTCCATTTTTAATGAATAGTTAAAAACACTGTGTTATACATGAAAACCGATTTTTTATTTAAATAATTATTTTTATATTTAAAATTATTTAAATGTCAAACTAGATACATAATACCTTTATTAATCAAATTTCATCTATTGGAGTCATTTTATAATAAGATTAGATATATAAAATTTTATTGAATTTTTTAGTGTCGTTTACCCACTATCAAGGTACATTTGTAAATTTGCATAAAAAGTAATTTTACAGCTTATTTTAATTGAATTTCAAAAATATGAGATTCATGATTGATATAAGTAAATAAAAACTGGTTCAATAGGTTGAAATAAATTATTCTGTGAATTGTAACTTTTGGGTATTATTTACCACGGTTAAAAGTAAACAGGGTAATTAAAGATAAAAATGATATTTCAATTACCCTAACATATGTCTAAATTCTACTAGAAAAGATTATTTTCATCAAAATAAAAATTAGTATATGATCCATTTTGATCCACCTGGATTATATTATGAAATTTAATATATTTTATTTAAATAAGATTTAAAAGTGTAAAATTAAAATTTTATTAAATAAAACATTTTAAATATAGGGTTGTACAAAATATAAATTCAACTATAAATATTCATTATAAAGATAAAAAATTTCTACATTATGGTATTTAAATTTTATTTCTTAGAAATTAAATATTTAAATGTATTTATTACACAACGATGATGTAGTAATTAACTTATTAATGAATGATTAAAATAATTGATATCTTAAATATTAAAATAAATGTAAATTGAGACATTTGAATCATTACATGAATTTTCTAGGTTAATATTACATGTTAGGGTATATTAAATAAGTTTGTTTATAAGTGATAATGTTTTTATGACTTTCACAGAAACCAAGTACCAAATGGATTCAAAATTTACATAAATAATTTTAAAAGAAATTCTATTTTATTAAATAATATAATAGTTATAAAAATATAATGCTTAAAAAATAACTTATATAATGATAGATATGTTATTAATTAATCACCTGAGGATCTCATGGAATTTTATAGTATGTTAATTAACCATGTATTAGTATAATACAAGAAGATGTGGTAAAAGTTAAACTATTTAACTAAGAGTTAAATATAAAAGATAAGTTTAATATGGTGACATAAATTTGTCTAAAACCAATTGGTTGAGAGGATTTTGAACCATACCAATATTATCCTCCAAATAAATTCATTTGGATCCATTAGAAACTGAATATTATTTTATAAAAAATAATATATCAATCTTTTCCTAAATTAACCCTCACCTCTCTTATAAAAGGTTACATTCTCTTCTCTTAATTTCACATCTCCAATTCTATTTGGATCTCCCAAAAACTGATCAAATATCCTCCCAAGTACCCTCACAAAAACCCAGTGGCCTTAAATTGATCATAAATCCAACCTAAGGGGGCATTTTTTTCAAATACTAAGGAAGAACCCGAAGAAGGTGTAATTACATTATCACCTCTTTCAAAGTTATTTTCTTCTTCCGCTTCTTCTTTCATTGTTATTTACATAAAATAATAATAAATCCATTAACTTATACATACTATGATGATATTATAAATATGGTATAACCATATTAATTATTCTATCTGTATTATGAATGACGATGTCACCATACGTGCGTGCGTACAACTTTACATGTCCACGTCGTGGTGTATTTTTTTATTCAACCCTTCATTATTTGAATTGGTATAATATGTGTATAATTGATGTAAATTGTAAATATAATATTTTAATGATTTTTTATATATAATATACAATCAAATTACATAATATTTCACCATCAATAGAATGGTATTGTTTCTTGTGTGTATGTATGGCCTACAGTCTCCACGATGTGATGAAATTTCATTCCCCATTGCAACCCTCCAAAAATAAATGTCATTTGATGATTAAAAATAATGTTAAAAGAACATAATATAAATCTTGATATGAGTCAAATACATCTTATACATAACAAACATGACTTATATAAAAAAACATATAAAGTAAATGAATCGGTTAACACCTGGAACAATGATACTACTGAACTATAATTAAAAAAGAAATATTACAAGATCATATTTGATATCATATTTTTCTATGTGGTTCATGTATAATTTAATAACAATGAATTTACCATTAAATAGAAGGTTGACATACCCTCGACTGTGGAAAATTACAATGTATGGGTTAATTTTACAATCTATTTATCATCCGAGTTTGTTTATACATAAGTATCCACTAGGACATCTTTATCATCCACATCCATGTTTCAAAAAAATGTATTTCAATATTTTTTTTAATATTTTATATAATAGGAGTTATAGTAATTTATAGACTTTTTTTATAAAATGTTTCTATAGGAATATTTCTGTCATTTTCCAAACAAGGAACTTTATGTCCTTTTTGAAAAAAATTATGGAAAGAATTTTTTAAAAATTAAACAGAAAGTGATTCTATTTTACACTATTATAACACATTTTATGCTACCCTTAAATTCTTATAAGAATATTTTGAAAATATTTTTTTTTGTTTTATATCTACGTGACTTTTAAATGACTAAAAAGTAGACCTAGATATTTCACTCAAATAGTTTTTGGATTTATTTCATCTATGTAAACATCCTTCATTAGAATTTACATTTGTTTGAAGTTGATTTATTATGATACAATATTACATATTGTATTAATGGTATTGTGGTATGATTGATTATGGATGTTATATTATTTTACAATTTAGGGTTATAGTTAATGTACTGAAATTTGGTATGGATGTTTCAATATGAATTTTTATATTATGTTTCAAACTTTTTATATAAGGAATGAATTAGGCTTTGTAATTTACGGGTGGGACCCACTATAACCCCTATATACATCAATAAGTTTCACAAAAAAAACTAGTGTCTTGGCCCATGGCCTTGACTAAATATTATTTTTATTCATGGAACGAGGCATTGACTATGTAGTTATGATGTCCGACATTATGCATTCCATCATTATGAAATTATCTATTGATTTTACAAGTGATTATTAGACTAGTAGAATATCCATGTAAATAAGTATATGGAATTATTTTATTTATCTTTTCAATATTATGCTGAAGTTTATATTTAAAAGTCTTGTCTTTAGTATTATAAATTTTCTTAAATTGTTATGCTTACTTATGATGGTTTCCGCTATATTGTTATACTTACTGAGCAGCTGTGCTCACCCATTTCGTAAGTTGTATTTTTTCCTAGGTGAGAAGAATTATATTATTGTTAACCTAAAGGAATCGGATAAAGGTTATGATTGTGTTGAAAGGGGACACAATGTTGTTGTTTTTTCATTTCATAATGTAATGTAAAACTTGTGTATGTATCTAGTACATTCAAGGATACATAACTAATCAGTTTTTCTGGACCTAATCTCTTGTGATCATGCCAATTTTATGTAATAATTCACTGAATCTAGGTTACTAGGGTCGGAGTGTTATATTTGGTATGATAGGATGTTTAGTACAAACCTTGGAAACTAGATTTAGAAAAACACTGATTAGATAACATTATCCAAAGATAATATTTGAAGATTAATATAGAAGAACATCCTATATATTTTTTAATTTAGATGTTTTTTGAATTTTCCAACCAAAACATCCCTTTCAGGATATGAGTAGGTAGAGGCGGCATAGGAAAATATGTATCTAGGTACAAAACCTGAAAACATTGATTTGAGCTTGACTTGAATAGAAACTGGTGCACGACAACGGGCCTTGTTGCACTCTTGGTTTCGACACTCCTAGGGGACTTTCTTAGGATAATTCACATTTTAATTTCAAACCATTATAATGAATTTATGGGTAAATACTTCTTCATAGAAAAATTTTTTTATTATTATAGATTATATAAATAAACTGTTCAATTTATGTCAGTTATTTTTTTTTGTTTGGAATTATGTATTGAAATTCATAAACTAATATAGTGAATTAAATTGTTTAGAAATTGATCCTAGTGTACGGAATGGAAACCTTACCAACACACGTAATCAATTTAGTTATTTCTCTCGCACTCAAGAAAATTATGGTGGATTTGGTGATGCAACTAGTGTTGAGCAGCCAGTAACCATACTGGGACAACTCACACATGTTATGCATAATAACCATACCCATATTGATCTCTCTGATCCACAACAAGTAGGATTAATTTTAGACATCATCATGAGGAAATAACCACTAATAATAAATCTGACTACAAATCCATTTGTATATTAGAAATGGATAAGCTCTTTAGAGAAAATATTTCATTCTTTGGGGAGTAGCGAAAGGGAAAAAGTTTTCATGGAAGTTTATCATCTCACAGGAGATGCTTATCAATGGTGGACATTAATGAAAAAAACAATGGAGGATGAAAAAGTTTCAAATATGGAATGAAGGGAGTATAAAGAGCTTTTCTTTGAAAAATAATTTCCTTGTGAACATCGAGCAGATATTGAAAGAAAATATTTGAGTGTGAGGAGAAAGAAGGATGAGAATGTCACAAGGTATGGGTATAACTTTACAAGGTTAAAAAGGCATTCTATAGATTATATACGTAACCCATGTAGTAATATTGATCAATTTTTTGATTGGTTAAAACCATTTGTCCATCGATAATTAGTCTCATAGACCTTCTCGTCATACAAAGATATAGTCTCATGTGCTATCAGGATAGAAAAGGAATTCTCTAAGTCTTATAACTTCAAAGAAAAGTGGGAGGATAAGAGATCTATTGAACACTATAGAAATGGAAATAAAGGGAAGAAAGTGAAATTTTAACTTCCGTCCTATTGTAAATGTGGGATGAAACACCTTGGTACTTGCCTGAAAGTGATGGGAGTTTGTTACAAATGTGGAGAATAATGACACCAAGCATGTGATTTAAAGGGAAAGAAAGAGGATTTCAATTTTGTATGCTACAATTATAGTGAAACAGGGAATTATTTAAATTAATATCCTAAGAATCAAGGAAATATATCTCAGAAAATGTCAAGGGAGAATGGCTAAGCTTATATGATCACAACTGCAGAATTTGATGTTCCTAATGACATGGTGGAAGGTATTTTAATCATTTCCTCAAATTTATCCAATTCGTTATTTGATTTAGGATCATTGAATTCTTTCATATCTTCCCAGTTTTCCAAGAAAATTAGATATTTGCAATTTTATTTAACAAGGGATATGTTGGTCAAAACTACTTGGGGAAGTATCATTGAAACAATGTTATTGGAATTAGTTACCATTATGAAATTTAAAAATGATTTATCGGCTGATATTATTGTCATAAACTTGATTTTATTTTATATAATCCTCAGTACGGATTGGTTTTCAGGCCATTATGAGAAAATATATTATAAGAATAATGAGGTTGAATTTTTTTTTGATGATATGTAATACCTTATCATTAGAGAAGAAACATCTCCATCTAATTCTTATCTAGATCCACTCCCAATAGCTCTACAAAATTCTATTATTGTGAAAAAGGTAGTGAAATAACTATGGGTGAGAAAAATAATGTTTAACTAGAGGATGTACCTTTTGTGCAATAATATATTGATGTGTTTCTATAGGATTTTCATGGACATCCTCTAGAATGAGAAATTGAGTTTTCCATTGATTTAAATAATGGTTCAAGGCCCATATCGAAGACCCCTTATATAATTTCCATTGTTGAATTAGTGGAACTGAAGAAACAACTATAGTTGTAGAGTAATAATGGATTTATTCACCCTGTTGTTTCTCTACGGGGATATCGTGTTCTTTGTGTTAAGAAAAAGGATGGATATATGTTGTTGTGAATTGACTACAGGGAGATCAATTCTATAACAATAAGGAAAAATTATCTCCTACATCGAATTGATGATTTATTCCATAAACATCTTGGAGATCAATATTTTTCAGAAATTGACCATTGATCTGGATATCATCAATTTTCCATGGTGAAGGAAGACATTCTGAAGACAACATTTCGATCTAGGTATGGGAATTAAAAGTTTACAGTAATGCCTTTTCGAATGAATAATGAACCCTATATTTTCATTGATCTAATGAACAGAGTTTTCAAGGAAGATCATGATGACTTTGTAGTGGTCTTTATTGATGATATCTTTGTATACTCCAAAAGATTATATGATCATGAAAATCACTTCTGCACTATTCTAAACACACATAGATAAAATGAAATATATGGGATGTTTAGCTAGTGTGAATTATGGATTCCGAAGATTTATTTTCTTGGCCATATTGTCTCTATGGATAGAATCTATATTGATCCTTCAAAGACCAAGGAAATCCATGAATGGCCAACACCATCTAGTATAACTAAGGTACACAATTTTATTGGTTTAGTAGGTTATTATCAGCGTTTCATATATAATATTTCCAGATTGGCTAACCCATTAACCATGTTCACATGTAAATGGGTTAAATTTGTTTGGAAAAAAGAGTGTGAAGAATGTTTTGAAGAACTTAATGAAATATTTTTCAATTTTACTAGCTAGACTCTATAATCCGGGAATGATGGGTTTTTTATTTATAGTGATGCTTCTATGAAAGTACATGGTTGTGCCCTTATACAGAATGATGGAGTTATTGCCTATGCATCATGACAGCTAAGAATTCATGAACAAAAATATCATACTCATGATATTGAGTTAGCAGCTGTAATAGTTTCATTGAAAATATAGAGACACTATCTCTATGGTGAAAAATGTGAGATATATACTGATCACAAGAGTTTGAATTATATTTTCTCACATAAATAACTCAACCTGGGGAAAATTATATGGGTTTAAATAGCTAATTATTATGATTTCAATATACAGTACCACTTGAGGTTCGAAAATAAGGTGGAATATTTTTTGAGCAGACAGGATCATGGAGTATTGAACAAGATGGGAGTTGAAAGGGAACCTATGTAAATGGATCTAGTAAAAATGGATATGGGAATAATCATGGAAGGTGAACGGTAGATACTTTTTCTAATGGTTTTTAATCCATCATTAATAGAATGTATAAAAATTTCATAGACTAATGAAGAGTATTTTCAAAATAATATTAATGTTGAGAATGATAGAAGATTGATCGAATTTGTATATGAAGATGTAATTCTGAAATTTTGGAAGAGACATTCTGTTCCTGATATACATTATATAAAAATCGAATTGTTGGATGATTCTCATAGCTCCAATTTTTTCTATACACCATGGTAGCACTATGAAGTATGGTGATTTGAAGAAACATTTTTGGTGGGTCAACTTGAAGATGGAGATTGCGGATTTTGTGTCAATCTGTATTTCTTTTTAATACGTTACGGCTGGAAGACAACATCCAGGAGGAGTCATGAATCCACATACCATAACCGAGTGGAAATAGAGTGATATTAGGACAGACTATGTCATGGGGCAACCAAAAACTTCTAGAAGGAATGGTGCGATATGGGTCATTTTTTATCATCGTACCAAGTCTGCAAATTTTCTTACTATAAGAGAATATTTACCTCTTGAACGTTTTTCAACACTATATATTAATGAAGTTTTAAGAATTCATTGTGTGCCCCTATCGATTGTCTCTGATCATGATCCCCATTTTACATCATGATTCTGGAAAAGTCATCAGAATGGTCTGGATACTGAACTTTGTTTGAGCACATCCTACCACACTAAAACTAATGGAAAATCAGAACAGACAATTCAATCCTTATAAGACACATTTACATCTTTCTCACTTGACTTTCAAGGTATGCGGGAACAGTATTTACCTTTGGTAGAATTTTCATATAAAAATATATTCCTTTCAAGTATTTAGATGGAACCATATGAATCATTATATGGAATGAGATGTCACACACTATCTTTTTGGGATTATGTTGGTGAAATAAAACTCGTAGGCCTAGAACATGTTGTGGAAACAATGAAAAACATGAAGATTATCCAAACCCACATCAATGCAGCCCAAAGTAGGAAAAAGATTTATACCAATAACTACAGGATGTATTTTGAATTTCAAGTAGGATATAATGTTTTCATGAAGGTATCTCAATTGAAGGGTGTTATTCAATTCGGTAAGTAGGGTAAATTAAGTCCCAGGTACATCAGACCATTCAAAATTCAAGAAAGAATTAGATTTTTTGATTACCGTTTGGAACTTCCAACAAGTCATTCCAAATATCATTATGTGTTCCACGTGTCATTGTTGTGAAAAAATATGCATGAACCAACGCATGTACTCATCTATAAAGAAATTAAACTGGACACGATCATTCTAATTGTGAGGAGCCTATCAGGATTATTGATACCAGAGAACAAGTGATGAGAAACTGGATGACTCATCTGGTTAATTTTCATTGGAGACAACCTAAAATAGAAGAGGTAATGTGGTATCCTGAGGAACATATGATGAAGAACCACACAAATTTTTTATGTGGTAATATTCTACAAATTATGAGGATGAAAATATTTGAAGTATGGGAGAATTTACCACCCCAACATTCCAAGGTATGTTTCACTTTTAATTATACAATAGTGTGTGTGGTACACATCATCAAGTTCTAGCACACCATGACCAATCAAACTAGACATTTAAAAAAGCAGTTATGAATAGTAATACTCACTTGTTGAAAATTAATAAATTTTATTTTTCAAAGTGGAATTCATTTTTGGATTCAGAATAACAAAATTAGATTATCTTGAATTTCTTTTATTTTCAGAAAACATTCAATTTTTGATTAAAAGTGAAAAACCCTGCGTTATTGTTTAAAACCAACTTCTTATTTAAATAATTGTTTTAAATTTTTAATTTATCTTTAATTAAATATATTAAAATAATATCTATATTAATTTAATTTTATTCATTTTATTCATTTTATACTAAGAGTCGATATATAAAATATTATTGATTTTTTTAACTTTATTTACCCACCTTCTAGGAGCATTTAAAAATTTACATTAAATCTAATTTTACCACATCTCTGAATTGAATTTCAAAAACATGAGAGACATGATTTACATTAGTATGTAAAATTTGTTTAAATAAGATGAAAATAATATTTGGTGAATAGTAACATTTTAACATTATTTACCACAGTTAAAAGTAAATAGGATAATTAAAGGTAAATATGATATTATAATTACCCCAATGCGAGTCTTAATTCCCTTAAAAAGTGTATTTCAACCAAAACCAACCTTAGGGATAAAATATGTTCTATTTTGATCCACTTGAATTACATTAAGGCTTTTTTTATATTTTATTTAAAGAAGAGTTAAAATTGTTAAATTCAATTTTTAATAACTAAAACATTTTTAATATAGGGTTATACGTAAGAAAAATTCGACTATAAATATTAATTAGAAATAAGAAAATATATCCTACATAATGGTATTTTATTTATAATTTTTAGAAATTAAATAGTTAAAAATATTTATGAGACAATGACGATGCAGTAATTACCTTATTAATGAAAGATTAAAATAATTGATATTTTAAATATTAGAATAAATATAAATTGAGAAATTGATGCAATAAAAAACCTTCTCATTTAATATGAAATTTTAGGGGTGATTAAATAATTATTTTCTATGTGATAACGTTCTTATGACTTTCACAAAAACCAAAAACCAAATACCGTCAAAATTGACATAAATGAGTTTTTAAAACATATACTATTTTTTAAATTATATATTAGTTTTCAAAATCTAATGTTTAGGCAATAGAATTATATACTGATAGATATGTCATTAATGAACCCCCTTAGGTTCACTTGGAATGTTATCATAAGTTTATTAACAATTTATTATATATTTACAAGAATACATGGTAAAAGTTAAAATATTTAACTAGGACTTAAATATAAAAAATAAGGTTAATATGGTGACCTAAACTTGTCAAAAAAAACTATGTTTTGAGAGTATTGTGAACCATCATTGCATTATCCTCAAAATAAATCCATTTGGATCTATTAAAAACTGAAAATTATTTTATAATAAAATAATATTTCAAGCTTTTCCTAAAGTAACCCTCACCTCTCTTATAAAAGGGTACCTCCCCTTATATTAATTTTACACCTCCAAATCCATTTGTATCCACCAAAATCTGATCAAATATCCTACCAAATTTTGTCAGTTAAATATAGATACATTACATTGATCATAATGACAACCAATAGATCTATTTTGTTCCAATCAAAAGAAAGAACCTGGAGAAGAGGTAATTACTCCATCACCTCTTTCAATGTTATTTTCTTCTTACACATCCTCTTTCTATGTTGTTTCCATACCAAAATAATAACTCCAGTACCTTATATATACTGTGATGTTATTATAAATATGTTATGACCATATTCATTATTCTATCCATCCTATGAATGACAATGTCACCATATGTGTGTACGTACGGTTTACCGTCTCCACATCATGGTGTCGTTTGTTATTCAATGCTTAATTGTTTGGATGGGTATAATAATGAGTAAAATTGATGTAAATAATAAATATAACATGTTAATTATTATTAATATATGATATACCATCCAATTACAATTTTTTTCACTATCAAAATAATGATAATGTCGCTCAAGTGTACGTACAGCTTACTGTCTCCACGACGTGATGAAATTTCACTAGTCGTCATAACCATTGAAGAATAATTTTCAATTGATGAATAAAAATAATGTATAAATAACTTAATATCATTTAGGATATGAATAAAATATATCCTATCCTTAACAAACATGACTTACACAATAGAAAATTTAAAGGAAAATGAATTAGTTATCACTCAAAACAATGACACTATTGAAATATCATTAATAATCAATATTAGAAGACCATATATGATATTATATTTTTTTGTGGTTCTTGTATAATTTAATATCAATGATTTCACCATTATAGAGGTTAACGTACCCTCTATTAATTAAAACTACAAGGAAAGGGTTAATTTTACAATCTCTTTATTATCTAATGTTGTTTGTACATAAGTATCTGCTGGGACTTCTTTATCATCTACATCTGTGTTTTATAAAAAAAATTCAAAACATTTTTACTAGTTACTAGAATATCATTTAAATTCATTTATACAAGTTTTTTACTTTTTATAATTTTTTTTAAAGGAATCTTTCTATCATTTTCCAAACACGGTACTTTATAACCTTTTCATCAAAATTAAGGAAAGAATGTCATTTAATATATACGACAAGTGTGGCCATTTTCCTTCGTTATAACACCTTCGAAGCTTCCCTTAATCAATTATAAGAATATTTTAAAAATAAAGGATTTATTCTATAATTATGGGACTTTTAAATAAATACAATGTAAAAATAAATATTTCACTCAAATTGTTTTTGGATTTATTTCTTCTATGTCAACCTCTTTCATTTAATTTTTCATTTTTTTAAATTTGATTTATTATGATACAATATTCCATACTATATTGAATGTTTATTTATAGGTTTGACTATGAATGTTCTATTTTAATACCATTAATGGTTTATGTTTAAATTAATGACATTTTGTATGCTAGTTTTTATATAAATGTTTATATTACGTTTCAACCATTTCCTACGAGGAATGTGTTAGAATTAGTAAGTGATGGGTGGGGCCAACTATAGGACCCTGATGCATCAGTAGGATTCATGAGACAAACTAGATTCTTGGAACAAGGCCTTGAAATAATCTTATTTGTATTCTTGACACGAGGCCTTGACTATGTGGTTATGATGTTCAAAAATTTTCTTTCCATCATTAGGAAATTAGTTATATATTTTACATGTGATTATTCAACTAGTATAATATCCATGGAAATTTGTAAATGAAATTATTTGGATTATCTTTTCTATATTATACTGAAGTTAATGTCTAAAGGGATTGTGTTTTATTATTATACATTTCCTTAAATATTTATGCTTATTTATGATATTTGCGCTATATTGTTATCCTTAATAAGAATATGAGTTCACCCCTTTCATATGTATTATTTTTCCAAGTCTGTGAATATGTATATTATGATTAACCTGAAAAAATAGGCTAAGGGATATCATTGTGTTCAAAGGGGACACAATGTTGTTGTTCTTTCATTTTATAATGTAATTTAAGACTAATGGTTGAATCTATTACTTCCAAGGATACTAAACTAATCGGCCATTCAGGACATGATCTCTTGTTATCATGCAAATTTTAAGTAATAATATACCATCTTTGGTAAACTGGGGTTGGGGAGTTATAGGATTGGGGTATATGAACCCTGATATTAGAAATGGTGTCAAACATTCTAAAATGGAACCAATATTGGGTGGAATGTAACATGTGGATGGATCCAACGTAAGGTACTTGTACTTCACTATATATACAATACAAATAGTAATCACGCTCAACATGGTTAAAAAATATACCACTATGAAGATCAAACTCATGGACAGGTAACATTTGTTCACATATAAAGAACTGTATTTTGAATGTACATACGTAGATCTAGATCACATGTTGAAGTGATAACATCACTATTTTGGGATGAAATCATGGGTAAAGTTTAATTTTTTGAAGGATATGTCACATGGATAATCCATGATACCCATCCTTTAGGCATAATACCAAACATATCCAATTTCATGTATTTGACTTCATGACCTAAAAATGGTTACACATTGAGAAATGTTTCTCAATGCCAACTGGCATGAAATTATTCATTGATGCACGCACACTAATAGTCTTGAGATCTTCATATTTACAACAAAAATTTGGACATTTTATCCTTCAAGAATGCTCTAAATTATGCCCATGTCAAGTGAATTAGTGATCATGGATTGATTTTCATAATGTCCATATGGTGGAAACCAAAAGCATTGTATATATTTATTTATTTTTCCCTCACTATTTTTATAATATTTATTTATAGGAATATTTAGAGTGCATGGACTTGGATTTTGTTTAGGTCACCTTCTTACAAGTTTTTTACGGGACATGTTTTGTGCCAATTTCTTCTCATGGATTCTCAATCTTTCATGGGTCACACAAAATCCACGTATAGAGAGAAGATACTCATCTTTTTTTCCACGATTATCTTATAGGGTTTAAAACATAGTGATAATTATGTATTTTTTAATTTTAAGTTCTTGTAAGCTAGTCCATCATTGTGTTGTAGTTTAGAGTTTATTAACTTTTACCTTTTCCATACTATATTTTATGGTCTTTTATGTTGTTGTTTAACCTCTTCTATATTGGATTTTTCAATTGCTATAATTTAGGTACTTTTATTTAGGAACATTTATATTCTCTAGGTTAGGATATTTTATCTATATCATTATTTTACTATGGTTTATGGTCTTCTATATTAGACATTTATTATGTTGTAGTTTAGGTTATTTTAGCCTTGACATGTTTGATAGATTTGAAATATGGTGTTGGCAGACTGGATATGGTTCAAAAAACTATAGGGTTCTGAGATCTACCATGTTCTTTCTAGGGCTCATGAGGATTTGAGTTCTTTTCATACAAATAGGATATGATTTTATTTGGTGGGTTAAATCCCTTATGCACCAATATCGTGGACAAAAAAATCATATCTATACTCTCTCCCAAGGGTTATGGGAGATTTATTGGAGGAATTTTGGTTTAGGGTGAAATACTAGAGAAACTAGGTATTCCTTGATTGTTGGAATATGGGTGATGTAAGGCATAACCCAAAAGATTAAGTCTATTAATGTTTGATGGATAGGTATACTGTGTATATCCTGTAACACTTTAAGATAATAGGTTTTTCTAAGGTATCACAAGAGATCACAAGTATTATAAATCCCTCCTTGAAGATCCAATATTTCAACAGTTAGTCGGTCTAATACATTATACTTCAATAGCATGGATTAACAAATAGATATATTTTCCTTTCTAGGGGTTATAAATTTTTTTCAAAGACTCAAGTGTATGACCAATGAATTTGGGTTTGGAAAGAAATATATCGTGGAAGGGAAATAGAACCATATGTCAATTTATCTCAGAATTATGAAGCTCGAGTCCTATGATATGTGGTTTCAAATCATAAGTTGTGGGCCATCAATGGATTGTTAATGGAGTGTCACATTCCTATTTTGAGAAAGGGTATAGAAAACAGTGATGTAACATCGAGGGTGTTAAATCCTCTTGAATAGTATAGTACATATATTGTAAATCATGGTTCAAAGTGCGATGGTAAAAAGTAATTATATGGTATAATCATATTGGGGATGAACCAAAACAGACTGAGGTGTTGGATTCTGACAAGGTGACATAGGGTTCACAGGGATTAGGAATCCATTTACACTGAGCCGAGATTTCACTAGTTGGTGGTTCTAATCCCTTTTAAATTAATATAATGACCATGTAGAGAGATCTATTTTAATTTTTAAGGCATATGAAATGTTTTTGGTGACCCCAGACACTTTAAATCATGGTATTTGATTTATAGAAAATGTAATATTCATGAAGGGTTCGAGCACCGCCAAAGTTGATCCATCACTTGATGAACACATTCTGACATCGATAAGATGATAAAAACAATTAATCTAATTTTCTCATGGACTAGGGATCTAGTGATAATATCTTAGATGTTATTAGGAATATAAATTAGTCTTTACAAGCTTCATCAATTATTTATTTACACCATAATGTTATTCCCAAAATCTAGAGATAAGGTTTATAGCGAGCAAAGACATGACCTTTTCTCAAGACTCCCTTTATAGGATTTCAACCTGAATGGTCTTGTTTTTATTTCATTAGTAGTTTAAGTACATGGAATTTGAACCATAATAGGATAGAGTTTATAGTCGTAAAACATTTACTAAGTGTATGCACTTTAATGTCATGACACTCATAAAACTAATATATGGGATTTTATACAGATCCTAATTAAGATACCTAGGGATAATCATAGGCCAATATTCTTAGGAATGGGAGATTTAGGTGTTAAAAATCATGGTTTCAGGTTCTCAAGTTGTGATTAATGATATTGAAAAATCATAATGGGATGACCCAAAAAATACTAAGGTATTGTGTTCCAGCACGATGATGTCATGATCACAAGAATTAGAAAACCCTTTTTACTACGACAATATGTCTATAGTTGTGGGTCTATGATCTTTTTCATCAATAAAATATACAAGTGGATCAATCAATTTCCCATTCAAAGGGATATTAATGGTTGATGGGGACCCGATGCGCTCAAGACATGATGTGTGGAATATGGTTTAAGTTTGTTAAATGATGGATGAAGAACCTCATAATCTAGTTGATAAGGGTAAGGCCACTATAGTCCTTTGATAAGGGATGATTATGGGTGATGGTATACATAGTTTCATATCCTGTAGTGTGGACCTACATTTTTAGGTGCAGTTAACATTGAATAATAAGAACATGTTTATTGTGCAGTTTTAGTGTTATGTGATCAATATGTTCACCTTACAGTTTAATTTCATGTTGTAATTACTTAATTCTGTGTAGTTTATCATCATGTGTTAAGTACATACTCAGGTGATGTTTAACATAATATATTATCTATATGGGAAATAATGTTAAAAAATGTGCAATTAATATAAATGTGCAAGGAGGTTGTGCATAGATATGACTTGAATGCAGAAAAATTGTGCTTGTATGAATTGATCCCTTATGCACTTTTGGGTATTTTTTTTTTCTATTTTTGATGATGGTCCTAGAATTAAAGATATTGGAATCACTAAAATTCCCATGATGTCAATAATAAAGCCACACATTATTCTTATAATTCTATACAGATTAATATCATGTGATGAAGACTAAGATAAACAAAAATTAATGAATACAAATGTTGTGGTTGGGCCCAAGGGTGTAATTCCCTGTATCACTACATATATAATGAAAATTAGAATCAAACCACACAACGTTCTGAAGGACCATTTAGTTTAATGTCATGTGGTGATGATGTGGTTCCTCTAACGTGAAATGGTAATATTGGAGTTGGACTCGTGAATGGAATTCCGGGTGTCACTACATATCCCATGGTGGTGGGAATCAAGCCATAGGTAGTTTTTAAGGGATTCCCTATGCAGGTATAACCCATAAAAAAATAGGGGGAACTCTTATACATATCTCTTGTGACTAGTCTTGGTGATGGAAATATGGGCATCACTTTGTATCATGTGAGGACAAGAATCAAATCACGCATAGTTATTTAATGAGAAACCCTCTCTTTGTGGGTATGGCCTGTATAGAGAGGTGGGAATTTTTTTTGTTGATTTCTGTATTTGGGCCTACGATTAGAGATCCATATATCCCTGTGTTTCCAATGATTTAATGAATCAATGCACACATTGTTCTTTAGAAACCATGTTGTTTTTGTCATGTGACAAAGACATTAACCATGATTTTTATCATCATACGACAAGGACATATGTTGTTATTTTCATGGTCTTTCATTCAATACCAAGATAAGATTGTTGGAAGCTGTTATGCCTTTTTTCTGTAGGTAACCCCTTTATGAAAATCATAAGACCACATGATCTATTCTCAGTGTGAGAAACAAGAAATAGAATGGGATCCTCTCATCCTACAAAATAATTTAACATCCTGAAAGTGGAATTTTTTTTATGTGGTGGATAGACCAAGTTATAGGATCAAGGATTCCAAACATATCTCATTGAAATTAGATTAAATACTTAAGTAGTTTTAGAAAACCCATGTAATTTAATTTCATACAGAAATGACTTCATTCAGTGTAATTTATCATCTTTCATTAAGTAAATGAATTACATGATGTGAGGAAAAAAGGAAAAAGGAATATTGCTAATAGATTCAATATTTGAGTTTTGAGTGTCACTAAGTAAATTTTCACAGAAAAATCAAGATGTAAATAGTTCTAGAAAACCTATTCAATATAATTTCTTTTATAGAGAACATCATATATTCAGTTTCAATATCTTGTGGTAAGGAAATATTTGTATAATTTAAAGTAATGTGTTTTAGATGAAATCCATTTTTTTTATTACCATATTTTTAAGAATATATATATATAATTTAACTTCACCTTGTAATGAAAAACTCTTTATATATTAACATCATGTGCTTAAGATGGATTCCGTAACATTTAACATCATGTGGTTTTGAAATTTTTTCACAATTTAATGTCTTGTGGTTAAGATATATTCTGTATATTTCAACATCATGTAGTTAAGATGAACAATATATATTTTATCATTATGTGATCAGGAATAACTCTTTGATTTCATTTTTGATCCATTTGGGATCTCATGATTGGAAATGGAAACGATTTTGGGCATGTTTTGGTGGCATCTTCTTGCTTAAACTCTCCATATCTCCACATTAGCTTCTTATTAATCATAGTTATTTTTCTTCCGCAAGGTTTGATGATAGAATATTCCTCTTTGGTTTACCTTCTTACCATGGTAATGTTATGTAGATGGTTTGTGGGGTGCTATATACTGTTAACCCTTGTATTGTGAGTATTTTTCTATAAAAAGGTGCCATATAATTTTGAGAACGACTCTATACAATGGTGTTTGATATTTTAGAGCACCTCTCTATATGAAGGTGTATGGGAATGGGGAGGATTTCCTTATCCATGGGAGATATACCTATGGGTATGTTGACCATAATAGATGTTAAGAGTAGATTCCCTATGAACCATATCCACACTACCATGAGGAGAACTATCGTAGTAATGACTACCTTAGGCTTCGGTTGAAGAGTCGAAGGACCCTTAGTGTGCTAAGAATATGTCTCAATCAACATTACAGAAACATAGAATTGACAAAGTTAAGAGTATGCACATCACTCTACATCCTGGTCAGAATATCCCATCCTGCATTTTGAGGATGATTAGGGGTATACGATTTCTCTATGAAGGCTTCAATAATCCATTGATAATCGTTTTGCGCTTTTGGGACTAGTTCTCATTACTAGGAAACTAATAGAGTATGTTAATGGGAGTATATGATAGTGATATGAGACTATCCCAAGAAATATACTTCTCTCACCTCATATAACATAACTATAATAGGGATATAAGCCTGATCTTGGGCCTTTGGAATATTCTTCTGGTATTTTCTGACAAGAGTATACGCCAGTCTCGAGGCATGTGCTACTCTCACTTTGAGAGCCTCTGTTGGATTGGGAATATGAACATTGTCTTAATATGAGTTCCCTATAAAAATATACTAACATACCTCTAGAATGGGATAACAGATATGAGCCTCCTCTGGTATTCCCTCGATAGGGCGCTCATGAATCACTTCACTGGTGGAAGTAGGAATATGTTCCTGGCTTCTTTGATCTGATGTAACATTCCCAGTAGATTCCAAAATAGAAATGTGAGGCTGTCTCTAGGATTTTTCCATTCTCACATGGTTATCCCTAGCCAAAAAGAGGATATTAGCCTACTCCTGGGCCTTTAGAGTATGTTACTGGGATTTTTGGATAAGAATATATTCTTGTACTGAGGCATGTTCCCCTCTCACTTGGTTAGCCCTATCCATGATTTGGAAATGAACATGATCCAAAGACTTTAGAATATGCAGAAATAATTTTATATGGATATAACCCCATCTTGAGGAACTTTCTACTGTCACCTAGTGATCCACTATTGGAACAGTAATATGAGATTAGTTATATGCCTTATCCTTTATTGGGATATACTGACAATCCACTCACATTAGAGCATGAATATATGCTTTATCTGGAGCAAAAACTTATTCAAATGTTTCAATGTGTTGAGATGACCTAGTTTTTGGGATAAGAATAAACGTCTATACTTTTATCATAACCAGAATATACTAGCAAGGATCCTCTATTTATGTCCCAATGTGCTAGCACTTTGACATGGTAATACAGAAATATATTCTTGTATTATCTTGGCTATCAGGATATGTTGTTTGATTCCATTGATTGATTAGTGGATTTAATCCCACTACTTTCCTCCTTGTTCCATTAGAATATGCAAATGGACTTCACGCATGGGGGTAGGGATATCCTCCTTCCCCATGTATGCTACAAGAATATTCCTACAGACCTTTTCTAAGTAAGTAGAGATATGATCCAAATCTCTCTAGGCTACAACATTCTACATTTTGACATAGATTCATTTACACTAAAATATATGTATTTGATAGGTAACTATTAGAAAATACCCTTTGTTGTCGACTATAGGGTATTATTTATTTTTTGATATAACTCACACTGAGACTATGTTGTATTGGTGGTGCCTTTGGAAACTCTGATTTCACTTTGATGTTGGTAGTGTCTCTCAAAGAATAATATGCCACAAAGTATGTTTTATTATTATTGAGATTAATTCTAAGTATTTTATCATCATGCGGTATAGACTAAATATAGGTGATTGGGCCAGGATATAGAATCGTAAAACCCCTACACATCTCAATAGGATGTGAATCAAGCTGAATATAGTTTTAGAATGTCTTTGAAGTTTAATGTAATTCAGAAAGGACATCATTAGTGTAGTTTAATTTCATACCTATAATACATTAATATAGGTGGTTGGTCTAGGATATAAGATTTATCTAGTCTTATGTATCTTATTATGATAAGAATCAAGTTGTATGTAGTTCTAGAAAACCAGTGTAGTTTAATGTCATGTGAAAATGACATCATCCATGTAGTTTAATTTATTATAGTAAGGACATGAATATTGGTGTTTGGGATAGGATATAGGATCTATGAACCCATACATTTTTAATTGAGATGAGAATAAAACATTACGTAGTTTTATAAAACCCAGGGAGTTTAATTTCATGAGGAAAGGGCACTAGAAGTAAAGATTAACATCTTTCAGTGAGGATGTGATCCATGGAGTTTAACATCTTATAGTGAGGATTATGACCATGAACTTTATCATCTTTTCAAAAGGAAAATAGACATACTATTTAACATCTTGTGGTAAGGAAGATAGTGAATAACCTATCAGGAGAGTAGATCATCTGTTGGTGCTTGGATAACTCGTATTCATATTACCTGAGTTTCTAGATCCTTCAACACTATCAGGCCAACACTTACCTATGTATCCAACCAATAATTAATTAAAAATTATATCTATATTTCATTATTGAGACATATATGGCAGGTGAAGCGGTTTTCATGGCCTATCAACCCCACCTTATTTGGCTTCCATGTTGACGAGAGTTCCCCAAAAGCGATTTCCATAGAACAATGAAAATACCTATGAACATTTTTTGTTTTGGAAAGAATATGATTTTTTCAATCTCAGTTTGAAATATGGTCAATAATAAATATGAGTAATGTGGATAATGATCCACTACCAAACTGGTGTGTCCTGGAAATGTTGATCATATGACTAGAGTGAGGATTCAGGTGTTTGTTGTTCCAATATCCCCATGTCTATCTATTCATGAATCCAATCGTTAAAGTAAAATACACATTTTGTTTTGTTATAGAGACATAAAATGGAGTAGAAATTATTTTCATATCCAACCATACTTCCCCCCCATGGATTTCTTATCATCAAGAGCTTTATCAAAACATTCTCCATAGAATAGTTAAATTACCATGGAACATGTCTTGATTTGAAGGAATACACAATTCTCTATCTATCCCCAAGAGATGGGTGAGCATGTTTAATCTATCACATTTTATCTATACCTCCATTGCCATGGGAACAAGGTTGATTTTGGAGCCTAAGGCTTAGATTCCATGTCATTATTTTTCTCAGGGAAGGTGTTGAAGAATTGTTGGTCTTAGAAGATGCTAACACTTCCCTCTGATTAAAAGATCCTGACTGTCCTAAAGGATTTGTGGAAACATATGGGGTTAGATGGTTTCCAGAATAATCATGAAGAGAAGGTGAAAAATATGAATGTTCTATTAGTCATGTAGGCTGGGGGTGTCGGAAATATAAAAATGTTGCTAGCCCTGTGGGGTGGGGGGAGGTAGGAAAGTGATCGGATTCACAAAATGATGGGATGGAAAATATGGAAAATTCCCCCATTTCTATGGGATGGGTTACTATACTATAAGATGGGATTACAATGAAAGACAAAAGTAATTCATCCTAACATGTATATCTTAAGATTATTCCAATAATTATTTACCAGAGATCCCTATTATTTTGTTGGAGTTTGGTGGTCTGTTCTTTTATAGAAATTGACATGTCATCTTCAAGGGGTTAGATGGAAGGATCCATGAAAAACCCTCCCCTCTATAAGTTGTAGAGAGAGTTGATGGTGATGAATGTTTTGAAGTGGAACCCATAGACTGATCCCAAAACTACCACTGTCCATATGTTCTGTTGGAATTACCCTCGAAGTACTAACATGGTTGGTAACACCATTATATGTCTAAAAGTTATTGTTGAGCCTTTCCTTTCTGGTGACAATGGTATACGGTAAGCTAAACTACTATGGATAAGTTGAAAATAAGAGGGAATGATTATACCTTTTATAAATGTGATCATCCAGATCCGATGAGGATACTCTAGATCCATTTTATATAATATTGAATGAAACACAGGTGGGTTGGTGTTCCTCCACAACAGAGTATCTCATTTGGAAGGTCGGTTCCTAGTGTACTGTTTGAGGAATTAGTGACCATTGTTCTATTTTAGTGATTAGTTCCAACGGTAATTATTGATGGGTTGTTTCCCATGGTACTGTTTGAGTGGATAATGTCCTTGATACCATTTGAGGGGCCAAGACCCACGATACCATTTGAGGGGTTGTTTCCCATGAAATCATTTGAAGGGTTGGTTCCCATATTTGAGATTAACACAATGTGAAATATGATTAAAATTCCACCAACCCTATGGTTTGGGGTCTTTCATGGTATTCCTCAATCACTATTCATGGTTTTGATGAAGTCAAAATCTCTAAAATAGCGATGATTGGGGATTGATTTTGAACCACATTCAGGATACACTGGTGGGCCTTAAGGAGATTGGTGATAATGGGTATATATGTATACTATAGGAGGGAATTTTTTGGATACCGCAAGTGGTATATTCTACTGGGTGCCCCAAAATGGAAATCCAATGTATCCATAACATCCTTTGAAGATCCTTGTGGAGTCATGGTCACATGATGGTGATGATGACCAAAATATATGGGAGTTATCATAGGAAGCACAAAAGTGATATATTTATCATGTTGACTATCATAATCCACCTACATAGGTTAGTAAAGGTGTTCATTATTGTGTTCTATTGATAGGCACCCAAAGTAGTTGAATGTGGCTAGATGGTCCACTTCCTCTCTCGTGACATGTCACAGAAACACAACCAGTATGAATAAAACAATTGAGGATTGCATGAGTTGATTCAAGAGTATGGATGGAGTTCGTGATGTGGTAATCCTAGACCAAGATGCTCACCAACTGATACTAGATGTTATGTGTTAGTGACAAAATATTCCAAGGCCTCGGGCCCAAAGAATATTTTCAGTGATCTCAAAATACACAAGCACATTTGATGGTGTCATTTAAGTTGTAAGGAATCTTGTCAGGTCTCAGAAGAGAAAAAAAGGAACATTATTATCGAAAAATCATTTATAAAAGTACATGTTTGATAAAAAACAATCAAATTTAAATGAAAAATAAGAAGTACCTTATTTTTTCACATCGTTGTGTGCGATTAGCAGAAATGTGTCAGCTTAACCATTTTATGTGAAACAGGCAGAACACAAACAATCTTGACATGCACTGGAAAATCTATCATTTATGACGAATGAATGAGGTGAAATAGTTAAATTAATCCACTTCTAGTTAAATATATTTCATGTAAATGAGACGTTGAATTCGTTTCACCACATGGTTTGATTATAGAGGGGTTAAGGCCTTGATCAATTAATCACATTGGCTTTTCTCTTTGTATATTCATCCATAGAAACTCCCAATGGTTCTCCTATATATAGCTAAGTACAAAATTACTTTACAAAGAAAGGTTGTCATTTGGGATTTCACACCCAATGATTATTAGGAACATACATTGGTCGAGAGAATGAGTGGTTGGGCTCATCAAACCCTTTTGGGGGTAATTATTTCATACTCTAAGAATCTATTATTTATTTGAGATATCTTCATGAAATCATTCCTAGAACCCGATACAAGGCTAGTTACCCCTATTTCAATGACTTAATTATGAACATGTATCTATAAGAACATTTTCATGCCTATTAGGGGTTCTATATCTCTTTTATTTATTTATGACGCTTTGGTATATGAACATGTTTGATAAATATAGAGTTTATTATAATCAAGGGAGGCATTTGGTGTCTCAAAGATGTTATTTAACCACTATGAGGTGGCCTATGTATGTTTTTTAATAAGAATAAAAACCCATGAAGCTCATTTGTTGTAGTTTAAGGTTTTTTGACTGGACACATCCATATATTTTAACGTCATGCAGTAATGATGGGCCTATCAAGCTCATATATTTTAGAGGGTTCCTATAATTCATATTTAAATTGAGAATAAGAGTCGACATAGATCTTATAATGGGAATCCATGTTTTGATGGATTTGAAAATAGAGTCCATAGGCGAGACATATGCTCATAAGCCCATCCTTGATTTTTTGTGGGAGTGTGACCCTCTGATAAAAGATGAGATGTAATCAGGATTACATCTCAAATGTAAATATCTCTACTAGTTTCATTCTCTACATGAATTTGATATAATCATTAGTGGTCTATAATCCCACATGATCCATGCTCACTGTGAGAAACAATAAATAATAGTAGATTGGACCAATTGCATGTGAGAATGTATATATGGGGGAAACACATTAAATTTTACCTTTAAAGGGATTGATTACCCATCGCATGGAGGATATGGTATAGAGACTGATCCTTAGTAAGGAGTACTGTGTATTATATTTTATAACAAGAATTAGACTCATCATAGTTTAGGTCATCCCAAACCCACTAATGGGTTTGAGGTACCCAAGGGGATGGCTAGAACTGATACTAAAAAATGATTCTTGTATATAAACCCTCTTCTTATTTTTTGATGGAAAATGAAGTGTGATATACCAATGGTATAATTTAGTCCCCTATATTGGAAAAACATTGGACATGAAATGACTTACATAGAAGTGGATTCCCATTTTGGCTCGGGCCATAGAAAGGAATCCTACATATCTTAATTATGGTGGGAATCTGAGTTATCATACTTTAGTAATCCTCTAACCCACTGTTGAGATTAGGTGGATGATCATTCTTGAAGAAATTTTCATTACAACTAAGGTTCTAAAAATGTTTAGGGTCTTATACAAGGATATATTCCCTTTGGTCGGGGCTTATACACTGATGTTTCCCATTAACACACTTATTCTTTATCCTCTTTAGGATTAAAGAGAGGTGGTGACGATTAATGTTCTATCTAAGAGAATGTAATTGGTAGGTTTACATGAGTTTGTAGCACAAGATCATCAAGGATACATACATTATTAAGTTTTTCATGTGGTGTGGCCCAAGGTTCCTGGATGAGTTCCACATGGAATGAGTCCAAATGAGTCTGATAGATGGATTAGACAATCCCTAAGGGATCATCCTAACATGTCTTGACTTCCATTTGGATAGTTTCGGACTGTCTGGAAAACATTTTTGGATATTATTCTGATATGGAAGACACATCCAAGGGTGTCATCCTGATAAATCAACATGCCTTGGATTACTTCGTGTAATCAAATTTGACATGCCCAACGTCCTATTCATGATCAAAGTGGGCATATCTTTATGCTATATCCTGATCAACCTGACTTTTCTTTGAACTATCAAAGGACAATTCAACACAGTCTATGGGAATTATTATGATAATCATGACATATCAATGACTCCATCACATGATCAAGATTCATTGACTATGATATCTTGGCAAATCAAGGTGGAAAATTCAATGTTTCTTCATATGATTTGTTTGAATTGTCCTAGGGTTTTCTTGATACAATGGAGACATATAGAGGGGAAGCCTATTGATTAAGGAGGATTATCTTTGCAAATCCATGTGACAATGGTTAAATTCCATTTCTATGTTGTGAGATCAAACTAGACTATCAAAGGGATTTCTTGTGACCTACATGACACATCCAGGATTTCTTAAGGTCATTGTGATACTGCCAAATATCTTTTGAGATTTTTGTCCTTAAACTATTTATGTGTCAAGGTCTCATGAATTTAGGGTCTTATGATTATTTGAGTGTCAAAAATATGCATCCAAATGGTCCATGAACTATATTTAATTGGAAATATACCTGTAGAATTAGAGATTATATATAGTGGGTTCATTCTAGATCTGCATATCCTAGGGGATTTATGGAATTTTATGTCTCATATAAGGGTATCACTTTCTTTAACATGAAGAAAAGTGCACACATGATTGAACCGTATGGAGATTCCAATTCATGTGACTCACATGAACTGAAAGGGGGAATTGCAATGTATTATTCAACCATTAGTGGGTATATTTGTTGAGTCTGTATACACTAGAGAGGGTGGACACCATGTAAAGATAGTACATGGAGTATTGTTTCCACATTCTCAAAATATAACTTGAATGAAGGGGGTGTCTATATGGATGTTTCATTTCAAGGAAACCGCTTCCAAGGATATATACATGTATCACAAAACATGAAGAATCCAAGAACTAAAAGTCTCTGAGTATGAGAGATCACCTATTCAAGGCTGTATGGAAGCATTGAATGGGACGAGGGCCTACATTGGAATCTATCTATCTTGGATTCCAATGATAGGGGTGGAATCCTATGTGATCAGAGGGTCAAGATAGTGTATTTTTTCTTGGAATCCCATATGTTCATGCGGTTCTCATGCCTTCAAAAAATAGTCTTGCAATAGTCTCTCTTATCAGGCCAAGGACTTGTAGGGGTGTTTCTAGGCCAAGAGAGTTGTGTCCATGTTAGTCTGTGAGGACTATGAGAATAATGGGATCTCAATATCATAAGATCAAATGCTAGAATATTACTTCACATAAAATATTATTAATCATGTGATCATAATATCCAAATGAATGTCCTAAATATGGTTATGTGAATGATTATAGGGGTTGCACACCAATGTTATCCACATGGAATAAGGTATTGCCAATTGAGGTCAAAAACCACTAAGTTTACCACACAATCTCCTAAATTCCACATGTGAATTAGGCATCACATGATTCTCATTTCATCATGATATATTGTAACCTATTAGAAATCATAAAAATTGATTCTTACGATCACATCATGAAGTTCTCTAGGGATGATCACTGGTGAACCATGTTTTCCCTACTAACCTTCTCTTATCCCCTACTAATTATCTTCTCCATTTCATGTGTTCTTATTTATTGGATAATGATTTTTATAGGAGTGGTTGACCCATGGGTGGAGACTCTTTGTACTATACGGAAACCGTGTTTACCAATGAGACAACATGTCCTTCATCACATGTTCATTTTATTTGATCATGCAACACCCCAATTTCCATCCAGGATACCACATGAAAAAATATTACAGATCTGTTTTAATTTAGATGAAAAATAATTTAGGAGGAAAAATTGCTCACTCTAAAAAAAATTTGAAATGAATTCAGCAATTTTTTTCACTTCGATAACACAATAAAAGGATGAGCATGAGATGGATTCAAGAGATGATGGGACATCTCTTAGTGGGCCACTGTAATTTGTGATCAAATCATAAAATGGATCATAATTGTTGTCTCATACATTATTGGATATTAGTGAAGGATTTGAGGTAGCAGTCATGGTGATCATCATTTTTCCATGTCGAACTAGTGATAGAGGAGGGCGACAATTGAGTGGGTGGTTGAAGATATATGTCTCACGCTACAAAAATTTTATTTAAATCATTATAGAGTGGTATCAAATTAATTTCAGTTCATAATGTGAGAGATTGAATTTGATGGATGACATATGAAGAAGGTGTGATTACATTGTCAAGATTGGAATCACCCCATCCCATATCAAAAATTCCATCAGGCCTCCTTCTAGTTTATTATGAATTCAGTGGATTCTACATCATTGAGCTAGAAATGGGGTTTGAATCCTTTAACACCACCACAAAAAATCACATAGGATATGTACCTATGGGATTTGTACCCATGATATGCATGAATTTGTTCCCATGCACCCTGAACCCTATACACAAGACATCTTGCTTCTTGTAAGTGCTATGCTCTGTCTACTAGTCCATTTAATGGACCAAGATGTCTTGTATTGAGAATTCTTAGCCTTAGTACAACATGTTCCTATGGTTGAGTCATGGTTTCAGTGTCCGTTAGATGTCTATTTTTTGGATTAGGGTTGGAGAAAATTTCCGTATATAAATAAGTTTCAATAGTACTTATTTTTAAGAACAAACTCCTTCTTTAATATTACCATTAATGATATATCTATATTTCCATATAGTCTTTAGATATGTGAAATATTCAAAGGAAAAGTTTGACATTTACACTTATGGGACCCCATAGATTCACCACTCCCAATTTATTGTGGCCCATTAACATTAATAATTTAAATGGGAATATATTTTAATTTTGACCTAACCCTTACATCAAGTATAGGATGTAACGGTTATTATGAAATGATTTTATTAGATGAATCAACAATCTGAATTTAAATAATTAAATGCTTCATAAATTACTATTTTCATTCATGAAATAAAAATCCTCAAACATTTTATCCCATGGAACCAGTGGTCCATGGATCAAACATGGCATAATTGGCCAATGAAGGTTCCACCATCAAGAAATATGGGAAAAAACCATTTATGTGGATTTATAAACATTGAATATTCTAGTGATACTATCCCTACAGGTAATGTTACCACAATTTCGAATATAATGATTGAGGAACATAAAAAATTACATCCAATATAATCCAAACATTAAATAAAATAAAATTACATGGAATATATTAATGGTTCAAATATTAATCCCCGTGTTCTTATAATGATGAATGAAATTATACCTTCTTTACTTACCATACCAAGGAAAATAAAAAACGATAACGATTTAAATTTCACAACTTATGTGCATCAACCATCAACGAAATAGTTCAATTTCAGTAGGCACACACCAAAACAGCAATATCATAACAAATATAATTTGTATTTTATACTTTTTTTTGGTCTTGCAAGGGTTGGGATCAATATCATTTCGAAATTTTAAAAAGTTCATAATCTCTTATCTAATACCCAAAAAATAAAAAAAAAATTTATTTACACTTTTATACTACATAGTGACATTCCAAACCTAGTTCACTCATATGTAACTTAACCCGATTGGCTATGTTATATCAAAAATACTTCCCCATATGCCAAAGGTTTCGAACTAACATTGAGGGATAATTATGGGATTTCAATGGAGACTATACCCACATCGTTTGAGTGTTTCATAGTGGCATATAATTTTATCAAGAATCATAAAAAAATATACTAAATGTATGGTGGAAGCTTAAATATTACAATCATAATAAATAGGAAGAAACCTATCAATTTCATATAAAAAATGGTGTTCATGTCAGGTTATATGATAAATGATAACAACGATACATGCATTTATATACATCTTCTAAAAAATAAAAAAATACCTACAGAAATCTCCTCGAGAATCATGAGCATAAGTTCAGTCCTATGATTCCTTATTCCATCCTAATGTAGAAACCAAGCATCCAAAGTTGGATGTTTAACATTATCCTTACCTATATCCATATAATTATTTCGAGTACCAACTAGTGACATGAAAATTGGGTGAGATATACTAAACTGGCCTTCAGCAATGATTTCTAGTATAATTCATACAATTCATATAAAATGAGTAGTGTGCATGTATAAAAATGTAGGCAGAAATATAAATTTAAATGGGTTATCTATGGTAATGAAAGGATACTTTCTTCAGCATATGTCAGGATATCTATAAACATGACACCATATACGTACACACATACATACATACATACATACATACATATATATATATCTCTCTTTTTGTATCTAAATATACTTTGTATATACAAAATGACATATACAGGATAATATATAATGATACCAATACCATCCAAGACATGTTTTGTGACTCATACATCCTTGGATAGTCAGGACCGTGTCATAGAATGATAGGGGTATCCATGCATGGTTATCATGAATTATATGGTTCACCATGCTTGAGTACCACAATTGTATGAGATTCCATGCTCGATAATGTAAAGTACAAAAGATTCCATTCTCGTACATCACATGTATATGGGACACCATGCATGCGGATCATGGTATTCCATGAATGTAGGACACATTAATATTTGATTCCACTGCTAAGTATCACATGTATGTTGGTATCCACACTTGCGTGTCCAAGTATGTTGGTCACCAGGCTAAATTATTTTAAGTAACATGGGTTCCATTTTCAATATCACAAATATATGGGACACCATGCCCATGTATTGAAAATATATTACAATGTCGTCATTCATTCATACCATACAAGAGAAGATATACTAATCATTAATATTTTATCTAATCAATGGAATAATATACTAATTACCTAGAGGAGAATGATTGTGGTCTCACCACTCAGTAACACTAAATTTAAAGTTGTTGATTCAATTAGGCATCAATTCAGGACCACATTAAAAGGTGACAAGTCCATATAAAAATTTAACATGTCAATGTACAACAAAAAATCAAACCTCAAGATGTGTAACTAGTCAAAGTTTTTATACTCCCTCAATGATAATGGTGTATAAAGGCCTTACAAACATGACCAACTTTTTAAATTAATGTAAATGGTAATTTTATTGAAATGTGTGAAAATACTGGTGCATGGCGCAATGATTCATGATATAAAATGACTCTTCCTTAGGGAAAAAGTATTATATCGCCTACCTTGTCTTGGTAATACTCTCCTCATATGTTTTCATGGTTTAATTCAGGAAAGAATTGAAGAAATTTATAAAATAGTCAAACTCCCTAAAAATATGGTAAATTAACTCACACCTAATTAGAATCTACGATGGAAATATAAAATAATTAAGGAAGAAAAATTAATGAAATGAATATCAGTGTGCTTCCAATATGATATATGAAGATGAAATCAGATCTTGGGTGATGATGGTGGATGAAATACTAAGGATGGGTAAGGTAGTAACTCCTAACATGTCCAATTTCTAGAGATTACAAAGGGGAAATAGTTTTTTAGTTATTTAATTAAAAAATGAATAAAATATAAATTTAACCCAGTTTTTAAAGCGGTGTATGGATTGGCCACATGATTTTCTAGTTTTTTCTACTATACTAGTTATATGGCACTAAGGGTGAGACCCTTGGTGCACAATTTGGGAAAGCGATGGGGAACCCTTCATCCCACTAGATCACTCCTCATGGATGTGTTTATTTATGGGAATGGTTAAAATGAACTATGTTCCCCCTTTCTAGTTTACTATATCACTCAAAAAGTTGACTCACATTGTTAGCACTAATTGTGCGCTAACTATATGGCTTATTATACCTTTCCGAAAAAAAAGAGATCCCTAATTCGAATGAGCCTTAGATGCTCATGATCCTATAATTGGTCTCTTAAGAACATACATTAAGGGGAAAAATATTTTCTAAAAATTATAGGGTACATACGTTATTTGGAAATATTATATCTTAAATAAGGCATGAATTCTACACAATTTATTAATGGCTCTAGTGTAATCTCCATTAAACACATATATCTCTATTCTAGTGTCCACCAAACCACATTGTATTAAATGATAATTCTCATAGAATTTTCGTTCCCCCTGACATGAAGTTACCATGGGACAATGAACTTGTAAATACCATATAAAAAATCATATGTTCTAAATTCATTGACTGTAGACTAATTTAATAGATGAATACACCACACATCATTAGTATTTATTATTATGAACATTAAAGGTATAAAATCCAAATAGATATAAAATATCCATGTTTATCCACCCACTCCAATAGTATACGTCTGTCAGGGGACAACATCTCATAATCATTATACGAGAGGGAAATCTCATCTTGGTTAATATATGACTAGAATTATAATTAACAACATACCCAACCACCACATATTAACAATTTTAGTATGTAGAGTATTGTTAGTAGGGAATCGATATGTATAATGGTTATCATTCTTTGTATCACACGAAACTTGTGTATTTGGGACTCAAATATGTTCCATACACACCAACTATACAAAAAACATATATATGATACTCCATGTGGTATACCTAGTTGGTAATCTAAGACATACAAAAAATATTCTTCTTTATTTATTCGTCCTGGGAACACTTTGTATCTCAATAAGTGAATCTTAATCACTATTACCTTAAAATTTAATCGTAATATATATTACTCCCTGACAATCAATGATTAGATATAAATGCAAAGTCATTCTTTGAGAGCTCTATTATCATTACTATTTTGAAATATAATTCTATATCTACATTTATACATCTAGTATGAAAGAATGATAATATTGAGAATGACTATAATATATTACATTTAATTTCATTATACTCTTTAATATATTAAATAAAACAAACATAATTAATGGTTTATCATATCATATATGATAAAATTCAATATTAGGCTTCTGTTTTCAACACTTTTTAGGTTTTTTTAACACATTGCATCATATGTAATCACAATCAACTATCTATATGAACATCTATTAAAACCCTCCCAATGAACTCTTTTGTGAGAAACCTCTATGAAGTAAGCTATTTTGAATAATTCGGAGACTTAAGATTCAAATTCCGAAACATTATATTATTTGAAAATATTCAATATTTTTAACATCATATTATAAATTTTCTAATATAAATACCTGATATATATATATTTATAATCTTTTATGTCTGTCATTATCATCCCTGGAACACTATTATATCAAACAATTTCATCTAAATTATGTAACTACATAAAATATTTTTTATTGATACATCCAAAACACATTTGGATTATTATGTAAAATTTTCTTTAAACATAGACTTTTATAATTTTTAGCAAATAATGATATTCAATTTATATATGGTAGCTAAATATGACTCTCTAAATATTTATTTTCCATCATATATCATAAATATTTTACGAGAATATTTTAAATTCAACTTAACTTATGATTTGTGCAATCATTTTTTGTTTAGGTGGTATAATGTAACTCCTTGATAATTTTTATGAAGTATTTAAATTTAAAAAATATCATTTCCTAGATAACTTGTGTTACACACATCAACATTTTTAGATGAAATGCATAAAATTATTAAAATATTATGTTTCTATTATATCATAGTGGTTGGATGGGATAATAGGAATAGTAATATAAAAATTATGAAAAACATACATTCTACATGTTTAAAAAATGAATTCATTACTTATCTGATGATTAGAATTAAAAAAAATACTATTCGAAAATTTAACTGATGTTTTATTTTGGAAAACTTATTTTTAAAAATAAAATTTATTTTTATATTAGTAAATTAAATTAATATTTTTTTTAAAATATTTTAATGAAATTTTTATATTATTTAATTGATAAATAATTTGAAAAATTCAACACATATTTTACTATACATCAGTTATGGATAATGTTTTTTTGATGAATAGTGAAATTTTTCTATAAAACTTTTTATCTCATTTTCCCCACATAATTTAAAATTAATTTTCACCAATATTAGAAATTGAATTTTTTAAAATATGTTCCATATTTGGAATCCATGAGATCAAATTTGGTAAAAATTATTTTTATTTTGGGTCATTATGAATAATAACCCTACTAAACTATATCACATCGATAAAGGGAAAATGAAGTTAATATACATTAAAAATAAGTTTAAATGTTATAATTTTCAATAACAATACCTATTGAATAAAGGAAATTTTACACTTCTATCCTGATGATCAAAATTTCTTGGTTTAAGGGACACATTTTCATGAAAATGATTTTTGTATTATTTAATCAACGAAAGGTACAAAATGTCACTCTCTTAGCTTTAAAAAACGATAATGTGTTTACAATGTGATAAAAACATATTATGAAAAAAATAATAACACTAATTTTATGAATAATTCAATTATATTCATGATTTTAATTTAATTGTAAATTTTAGATACTATATAATTACATTAAATTATCACACAATGCCAAAATAGTATTAATTCAATTAATCGAAAAATAAAATAAACTACTTTTATAATATTAAAAGTGATATAATTTAAGAAAATTATAGTGTTACATGAATTTTATTGGTTATTATTACATATTATAGATGTGTAAATAGATTATATTCATTTTAAAACACTGTATTTATGTGATTTAATAAAAATTAAGTCATCATTATCAAAATTGAAAATAATGGGTATTTATTGAAATAATAATATATTAAATTATTTTAAAAAAATTCAGAAAATTAGTCGAGGTTGTTTTTACATGGTAAAATATTTCATATTTTGGTAATTTATATTCCAATTTTTTTGCTCATATATAAAAATTACAACCCTTTAATACTGAAAATGTTTTTACACTAGTTAAAATTATTAATGATTAATCGATGGTTAATTAGATTGATAAGGAATCAAATGATAGAATACCATGTATAATTTTTTTTAATTAATGTTATTACAACCCTATAAAACCTTAGATTATAATATAAGTCCATTTTGAGGGATATTTATTAATAATGAATTTTTTATAAATTAATATTTTGAGAGTGTAAAAATGTGACCCTCACCTCATTTATAAAAAGGATCCTCCTCCCTCACTTTTTTACACACCATTGAGCCAGTAGATTGAATTAACTCAAATATGATCTCCTATAACCATTCTTATACACATTCTAGAGGTCTTTACTTTCCCAAATGACCAACCCTAGATCCCCTTAGATGTGATCTAAGGGACTCGTTTTAAACAAGGGGCAATCACCTTAACTAATGAATTTATATTATACTCATATTTACCTTCTCTAAATATATGGTATGTATCATAATATAATAACCTCAGCATAATAAACATTATTAGATGTTAATATGATTATTGAAACACCATTTTACTCTCTATTGGTGCTGAAATATCTTCTTAGGCCCCAAACATCCATTTTTTAAAAAACTGAACATGTGACCCACCCAAAAAGACCATTCAGGGGCCGAGGAGTTGGTTGTAGGCATGATTTAGTCGGTGCATGGAAAGATACAGTTCCCCAAGCAATATAATGGAATTTTAAAGGTACTGAAGAGTTCCGTAGATTCCACTATATGAAAACACACACCCAATGCCCATGTGTGTAAGAAAGAAGGGTTGCACACACAAAATGGTCATTGTGTGCAAACCCATCATTCAACCATTAAGATTAATGGGAATGGAGATGTCACACTATACTCATTGCATTGTAAATTCCTATTATTAATGGATGATGAATCATGCAACCCAATTAAACAACTAAAAAGTTTCATTCTAATAGCATTGGATTTTAGCTATATATAGAACCTCAACCCAAACCCCAAGGAGGATATCTGGAAGATTAAGTGACACTCCTATGTATGAAATAACACATATTTCACAACGGCACACAACACTAGAGAAAATATATCCTCAATGTTAGAGAACTTTCATTACATACCTATTGTGAACCAACCATGTATTGGCCAACAGTAGAGTGATCATCATGAAAATACTCCTAAGGCTAGACGAGTACAGATAGAGAGAGATATTCCACCTTCATGAAACCCTAATATGAACACAACAAAAAATATTCCACACTATTATGCCTCTTGAGTAAATCAGTTTCCGATCTGATAGATCCACCATATCATGAAACACTTGTGAAAAACACTACAATGTTGTGAATAAAAACATCCTAGTCTCATACCAGATGATACCTATGCTCTTAGTGAATATATTACCTGACCTATTTCTTCTAATAATATACACCCTAATTCCCATTTCTCTAAAGCATAAGGAAACCAATGTTGGGCCTCCTTACGATCATTCCTCCATGATAGTTCCAACAACATGTCCCACCTAGAGGCACATCATGAGTGGACAAATAATCCATAGGGGTTTTATAATCAAGGTAAACTACACAAATATCATGTTTAAGGGTCTATATGTCATATCGTCATCTCACCTTGATATGGTACCCATTGAGGAGTGATCCCCAACAGATCAAAGATGAATTATGTAATAATGGATAGCTGCACAACATAGTTGTACAATGATAAAATACATGATAATGTCATCGACATGTGATGTAAAAATGTTTCCTTATACTGTGTGTCGAACACTGGATGGTCCATGTATGAATCACATGGGATGACTCCACTCCTCATACCCCAAGTAGTAATCCTAGTATTCCCCATGTATGATAATATTGGGATTACACCTTCTTCCCAACCATGAGATTATCCCCCTCCAAAGGGAAGCTTCTGGGATTATTCCCCACACCATCCCTTAGTGACAATACTTCAGTAACAAATGTGTCCTTATCAAATTACGTTAATCTGAATGGATCGGTCCTTCCACACAATCCTAAACTTCCACATTCATCTATATGAGTTTTTATCCCTACCACATAAGCCGGGTATGTAGGATGACTCCCTAGGGTTCAATCCTGACATCCATCATCCTTATGTGAAAAATTCCTTCCCAAAGATACACTCCACTCATCCATATAAATAGGAAATTATGCCATTTCCTTGTAGAACATTTAACATTTTCCCATTATTTCCATGAAATACATCAAACCTGCTCCCATTATGTCCCTGAAAAAGTTAAACATATTCCCATTCTATTCCCACGAGATGTTAAAAATATTCTCATTATATCCCAATAAGACATTAAAAATACACCCATTATTTTCCCTAAAGTCTTTATACCCGTTCCAAACCTATCCCCACAAGACATTAAACATGTTCCTCTCCTTTCCCCACAAGACACTAAACCTAAGCTCATTTTGTTCTCAAAAGAAGTTAAACTTGTGCCCATGACTTCCCTGAATGATATTAAAACTATAACAAACCAATATCTAGAATACATTAATCTAGTGACCAATATATTCTATAAATACAATGAACCTAGACCCAACCTACCCCAATAATACATTAACCTAGTACAAATCTCCCCAAGATGTCAAACTCACAACCAAGTTCATAATTCATATCCTATGCAATAAACAAGGGACTCTTAAGGTAAGAAATGATTTGGAATTATTACACCCTTAGTGTTAAGTACCTAGATATTATAAGAAGATGCCTTGTAATCCCCACATAAAATTCTACATAAGATATTCCCAAAAAAAAAAGGAATAATTTATTAGTTCCCAATATACCCAATGTCCAAAAATGCCCAAAAAATTCCAATATAACTACTCTTTTGACTGAAAGTAGTTTTCCTATAGAGATAGATGTAGTGTAATTAACCAGTGTCCACCTAGAGATGGAACTATGAATTAATTACATGAACATGACTTATTCTAGTATAGTCACCATATTTTATTGATATGAGGAGGATGTGGCTATTACCATTAGGGACATGTCCTACCATGACCTGGAGGC
This sequence comes from Viscum album, assembly GCA_963277665.1. Lineage (NCBI taxonomy): Eukaryota > Viridiplantae > Streptophyta > Magnoliopsida > Santalales > Viscaceae > Viscum > Viscum album. The sequence goes on along the minus strand of OY728126.1, from coordinate 2,059,092,322 downwards.
ATTGGTGCTTCATCAACACCTCCACCCTCAAGGGTAATGTAGGGGGAAAACACTACCATTCCAAGAATAAACTACATTTGGAGTCTCTCCATGGGTTCTCTAATGACACACTCCCTACATCGAGGATGTAAGGGATGTTTGAGTCACACCATTAGTGACTACTACCCTAGAGCTACCTATGAGGGACCATATAAGGCTGTGCCGGCCCAAACACCAGCCCCTACCATAGAATAAAGAGCTGGTTAAATCCTTCCCTACACTGACAGCCCAGTTCTAGAGAACCCAACATAAACATCGGGTAAATGCATAGAAACATTCCAAGAATGAGAATCTTATATGGATCCTGTGGACCCTACAAACACTAGAATATCCTCCCATATCATTGTGATAGGTGAACAAGGATCTATTTTTTCTTATATTGGATCAAGACACCACTCAACTCATAAGAAGTATAGGTTAATTATATTAGTAACCAACACCAAAGATAATGGTTTTGGTCTAACCCATGATGAAGAGAATTAGTACAGAGGTCCTCCTTGTACATCCACATTCCATCACAGTGGTCCTCCCCATGTTGTTAGTAACCAATGAGGAGGTCCTCACCACTCATCTATCAACCAACCCAAAGGTCATCCGTGTACTCCCATTATACCAAGAGGAGGTCCTCCCGGCTCAATTGATTGTTAAATTGTAGGTCCTTCACATTTCATCATTGACCAGTATGGAGGTCCTCCACATACTTCCATTAGTTAGCATTGAGGTACACCAAAATTTGTTATAGATCAAAGTAGAGGCCCTCCCCATTCAATCAACAATCCACATTGTGGTCATACCCATTCTAATTACAATTGAAGTGGAGGTCATATCCACATTAAAACCAATTAGAATTGTGTTACTCTCCATTCAAAAAACATAATTTTCGTCGATGTTCCATCTCAGGGTAGAAGATCAAAAACTTTCCCACAGAGGAAAAAATCCTAAGTTGTGCCACACTATCATTGAAATAATAGACCTCTTAGATTATGAGGTGATAGAAAACTGAATGATGCATTATTTTCCCTAGATTTCAGAGTCTGGAACAAAATATTGACATGTGCGGATCACTATTTCATATGTCAATGTCCATAGGATCCCTATATCACTCTACAAATACATGAAATTTGAGGATGTTCTTTCCCCCGTTGAGGGCCATACAATGCAACTATATTCATCACTTCCAATTTCCCTCATCTATACCTCCACAAAAGAAGTATAATAAATTTAAAAATCTGGTATGATTCCATAAAATAATGTAATACACTCAATCAATCCACAAATAGTCATTACTACCCTCACACATGAAGCAGTGGTGAACAACCCATCATAAAGGGACCTGATGTAGAGGATGGAACCACCACGAGAGATGTTCCAACTTGAAGGATACATTTGAATCACCCATTTATCCTATCTCAATAATCCAATAGTTGAAGCAGTTTACATTTGTGTCACCACCCATATCTCGGCCATCATCAGTTGGGATTTGGGCTGACTAAGTGCCAGAACCTTCCTCTGAGTAAGAGGACTTGTGGGAGTTTTTGGATACCAACCAACTATCCGTGGTGTTATTAAAATCTATCGATTCAGACATGAAAATCCATGAGTTCCTCCTAGAGGACCATCCAGTGGTTTTCATCAAGATTATATGGATGTAATTCCACAACTTTTATGATCATCAGTTTTCCTACACAGGGAGTTAGGATCCCATCATTATCATTGACAAACAGTGTATAATGGTTCATATTGAAGTTTTCTAGGTACCACGGTTATTTAATTTGTATGGGAAATACCATCCCATTAAAAACCTTATTTGAAGAGCCTAATAAAGCTATACAATGTTATGGAAGAAGTATCCCGAAATGTATATATCATAGTCTACTTACAGTATTCTACTCTCCATTTCATCCCAATATTGTTACTTTCCATCCTATAAATAGAAGATGAATGTTTCCCATTGTATTACTCCATGTAAAATATGATTATCCTTAAAATTCTATTGGATCAAAAGAATAGGGCCATAGATCTAGGGTATTATAGGGATGATCCACCTCTAGGGGTGATGAATTTCCAAGAATACCCCCATGTAGGTGTCCTTACTCCTTAGTAGAGGCCATAACATGTCCTCATAGATGTCCCCATGATGTTTTTTAACCTACCCATCGACATCACAATAATGGTAAGGTTCTTATTGGGCTCCCATTATCATTAAATGTTGTTACAAAAGTATAGATGCAACCCATGATAACCACCTTTCTCTGGCATATTAAAGAATACGAAAATTTCACCAATGATATCATTATCGAATACCTCTTGGAGTATGGAAATGCCTCAACTGAACCCATATATCCTCCATGGAAAACCTATTACTCCTTTTAATATTATCCTCATTTAATCATGGTATCTCATCATATCCAATAAGAGTATAATTTTTCAAATATTTCATGATACTGTGGTGTGAGTCATTGACCCCATCCGAGAAGTGTAACTATCATTCTCAAGTTCAATTTCATGCTACCATCCATGTTGATTAGATCACATTTATATTAAATGATCTTGTTAACTTATTTATGGATATATAAGCCCTCTAAGATGATTTTATAGCTAATATCACTACTCTCCTTCATTCCCTAGAAACACAACAAGTGGAAATCCCACTTGAGGGAAAGCTATACCCGACATAGCTGGAAAATGTCAATGAACCACAAAATTTTTGATATCCTAACTTCATCCCATTAAATGGGATGGGTGACCATTATAGAACCTTTCACACTTTACATAAATGTGTGGACATTTGATGGGGACCATAGAAAAGGAGAAGGCCGGTAAGCATTGGTGCTTTTTTCAAACACTGGAAGGTCTGGTGTTTGTACGGTATAACTAGCTACTCAAATGGTTCCTTTCCAGTTCAGAGGAATATCATAAAAAATTCTTATATCAATTAAAATCCTCCATAAAAAAGAAAATTAATGTAAGCATATTGATGTACAAACAGATTTTTGATGAGTGATTCATAGTGTTTTTCTTCTGAAGTAAAGGACTCACCTACTCTCTTGAAATTCTGTTTTCTTTGGAACATCATTTAATGATGTACTGATGGAATGTTATGAGTGAGCTAGTACATCCCCTCTTCACATAGAATTACCCAAGTGGATATCATCAATTATTAAAAATAGTTCATTATCTAGAGGAAACCATATAGCCGACTAGAAGATAGTAATTCCCATTTTCCCTTTCATCCTCCATGAGAAGAAATGAAAACGGAAGACTTCCACTATTGTTCATGAAGAGGTTCTGGAGGTGATTCATCTACTGGGAACTTATCCAAAAAACTCCTCATCGAGTGAATCCCTGTTAAGCACAACATTGACTTTCATAACCTTATCATGCACCACCTCTTTGGTCCCAACAACCCCAACCAAAGAATGTTTCACTAGCCCCTATCAAGGCTAGCCCCCAAAGTTCCCTTCCCTATTGAATGAAAATGGACCATTAAATCAGAGAATAAAAACAATCGGTGTAATTTAGAAATTCCCTACAGATTATAATTATGAAACTATATATGTGTCAGAGGCCCCAAGAGTTTGGACTCACTATCTACCATGATAATTTCCTTTATCATAGAATCTAGGAACACACCATTAATGAATGATTCATGTTTAAATATTAGCATCTATACTAATTGAATCATTTCCTAGTCACTCTGGGTGACATTATAAAATAGTTGAACATATCTCCATGACTTTGACAGTGTCAATGAATGATTTTTAAACTGAAAGATGGATCCCATCTATGGGAAAAATACGTTTGATGATTGTTTGGATCGTGAGTAATTCTCTCACAATCATGGAATTATCTCAAACAATTGGGGAATGTTAGAAACTGTTATAGTTGTTGGACTCCATCATAAGGTACTTCTACATTTGCATCCCAAATTTCCATGTCTTAGAATAATAGTAGTTTATGGTGTATGTAAAATCAATGGCCCCCACATGTTTCAAAAACTTCTATCACTATTTGATATTTTATGACCCTTGACTTAGGAGATGTGCATAGCTTACACACAACTCTGTAACACCTCCCAGATATGAATATGAGTATTCCCCCATGAAAAGCATGAATCTAGTGGACCTCTTCATGAAACTCAATAGTGAGGGATTACAAAAAAAACCCTCAATTTCCTTTGGTCGATGTCTTCAGAGAGAACGACAAGGACATATGAGACTTCAGAATTATCAGGATAACCATGATATTTATAAAACTGAGACAGGTAAATAGGTTTAGAGAAAATCACATAAAAAACTTTCCTCCTAGACTACTCTTTTATTTATACCATCATAGACAATCATGTTAGTTGAATGAGCATCTGATCCATGACTGCATCATGATTAGCAGTGTCCAGCTAGATCCCAACCCCATACAACCAATAGTCAGTTTATTTTTAGTAATAGTAGTATAAATATTCAATTAAAGAATACATCCATCACTAGAAATACCCTAGTGGTCCATACAATGTAATTTGTTTCACCCCATTCCAAGGAGTGACCCTTCATGGGAAAAATCATTCCCATGGAAGAGAAATAAGAGGTGTTGAAGAACCTCTCGAGAATTCCCATGAGATTTTCAATCATCCAATACCTCTATCTTTCAAAGGAGTTTCATGAAATCTTTTAATAATATTTAAAAAGACCTTCTTCATTTCTAGGCATACAAAGCATTCATTGAGGCCTAAAAAGAAGAGATGGTAATGTAAAAGGAGTTTCAAGACATTATCACATTTTTTAGGAAAGAGGAGGGAATCCATATATAGTGTAACATGTTCCATAGGTACATTACATACCTATTTGATAAATTCGATATATAATGATTCCTAGTGGAAATAGTTTTTGGGATCAATATCAACCTAACCCCGACACACCACAAGAAGGTACAGATTGAAGTTAATGTGACTCCCTCTAACCGAACAATTCAGGGTTGTGATAAAAGTTAGTAGAACCCACATGGAATTTTTGGGTTGAAGAATAATTTTGGTGTCTGGTTATCATGTACCAAAATCATTGTGGTGTCGGAGGAGACCACATACAACATGCTTCTAGGTAGTCCATATTTTCAATTTCACACAATATTCCACTCCTCGTATCATGTGTTCTTCAAATACTTCCTAAATGGTTAATTTGGGGTGATACGGGGTGATATGTCCCCCTTGGACTCCTGTGAATATTTGTACCTATATTTTTGATACTACAAGAGATGGGGAAAGTAGATTCAGATCCATGGGGTTGAGTGTATCAGTGTTGTTAAGGATTTGGAAGACACTTTAGTTAATCCATGAGATGACATGAATGATAGATTCATTTTCTAAAATAATCATTTATAGGAAACAACAATAAATTTAAGAGGATTTTTTTCTTCGAGAAAAAGGGTTTTGGAATCCCTAAAAAAGGAATGCTCATATATTTCCTTATACTTCTATACTAGATAGGATCGAGAAATACCAAAATCCCCTAATCCTATGAAGTACCATGAAGTTCTCCCTTTGTCTACCATTCCAGGAAATCCCCACATGTTTTATAGACTAGGGATGAATCAATAGAGATTCACTCACTGCTATTGCATTAGCATCTGGCATGGAACTCGCAGAAGGATGTTGGATAGAAAATTCATGTAGTATTATGTTTCAATAGTTTCAGTTGGGCATGAACCCCTCACTGATGACTCCTTGTCTTCCTAAGTAGGCACAAATTCTTTCATTGAGTCAAATTGCCTAGAAGAATCTCATCCTACCACAATTTCCCCTACCTTAGATGATGAATAGGATTTGGAATATTCCCCTACAGAATTTGAAGAGGGTGTCTCCATCACCATTAATGAGTTAAAGAAGGAAAACCTCTATATTGGAGAAGATTCCAGGATGACACTAATCAGTTCATCCATATATTGGGAGGAGTCACACAATATGTGGCCATCATAAATTATAGTCATGATATATTCACATAGATTTATGAAGATATTATGGGGTTAGACCCTCAGGACATCATTAATCATCTTCGATTCCCAGTGATCCAACATGATATGTAGTACTCTCTTAGGACTATGCAACACTCACATGGTGATATGAACAAGGCCTAAGTTAACTGAATGAAATTTTAAATTTTATTGAAAAATAAATTTATATAAGTGTTTCAAAAAAACACACACAAATACACAGAAACACAGAAAAGGACATGAACAAGTTATGGAGTCTTGTCATTATGATAACCCAAAGCCTCTCATTTTATAATCTACTTGTATCAAACTAGTAAGGAACCAATGGTAAAATATATAATAATGTCTTTATCCACTCTACTAACTTAAGAAATCCTATCAGCTGAAAAGTTACACTGTCTACACAAGTTCATAATAGCACTTAGTTGACTGATTAATAATTTTCACTTCCTAACATAGTACTCTAACTCCCATGGTGCATCTGCTACCCCTTATAGATATGAATAGGGGATTCAATTTATGATTCAATAACATCAACGATAAGGTTAAATATTTTTTAAATAATAACGCAAATGTGCATGGATTTAATTTTTTCACCCATTGAGTTGTCAAAACCATAAGATTAACTGAAACCCATGTAGACTGAACCAAATAGGCCAATGTTTATAATATTATAAAAGACAACTTTTTTAGGGAAGTCCAATTCCCCATATGTATAGGAAAAATCTGCACATTCAGCAAGAACAGAGGGAATATTAGAGGGTTTTATCTACTTATGAGACCACAAATACCATTATATGAATAATGATTTTAACCTTCCAAAGATAGAGATGTTGATTGATGTTACAAAAATGGTTCAATGCCCTCTACATCATGGATGAATACTCTGGGTAAAATCATATTTCGATAGACCCATAAGATGCAGATTTTAATGCCTTTTGCCTTCCCAAAGGTACTTCCTACTATTATGTACACATGAGCCTCAGCCCAGTTGGTGAGGTATCATTAAGTGTATCCACAAGACCCAAGTTCAAAACCAGGTAGAGGCATATTTCCAGGTACTGTAGCAGTACTATACACTGTAGAAAAACTATACACTATACATGTACTTTAGCAGAACTGTACGTTGGGTGGTACTGTTGAAGTCACTGTAGCGGTAATTGTTGTAGGTATTCTTCGGTACTGTAGCAGCTTGAACTATTCACCTTGGGCCACCGGTTTGGGATTGGAGTCCCTAAGGCTTTCGGGCCACCCAGGCCTTCAGGTCAGTAGTGCTTTCGGGCCACCTCAAGGCCTTCAGGCCACATGTAGTTGCCCCATACACACTACAAAAATGACCAGCCCTAGAAGAGGATTCAGAGAAGGTGCACTCACCAGAGTAGATCCAAATGGATTTTCAGAATGAGAGGTTATGGCTATGCCATCGGTACCATCATGTGCTTGCATGGGAAGCCCATACAGAGGGCCATGCATAGGTGGAGAGCTATTATTAGGACACAGATGCTAGGGAGGGGCATTTCCTTGTAGATAGTCGGGTTGAATTCCATAAGACATTTGGGACATGTAATCATCTAAGCATACGGGCCTTGTAATATCTGAGCCTATAGGCCTTGTAAGGGTTCCCCATCATTCCTTGAAATGGGAGTTATCAAAAATCCATAAAAATGAAGTCCTTAAGGCCATTTAGGCTACTATCAGGAGATTCCCTTCGGATTGAAAAGTATAATATCCACCTATCATTTATCCATGAACTAAATAGTTAATCCAATTCCTGGAACAAAAGTGGAATTATATGTAGATAACATGGTTTTCAAATCCATTCAGAGTCCCAACCATCTCAGGGACCTTGAGAAACTGTTCAGCTTCATCTTATCTTGGAATTTTGATATGAACCCCTTTATGTGTTCATTTTAGGGTTACCTCTGAGAAATATCATGGTTTCATCATATGATATAGAGAAATCAATATTGAACCATAGAAGATTAAAAAAATTATCCAAATTCCTCCTCTGAGAAATATCATAGTGTTATAGGGCCTTTATGGCCACAAAAACTTTATAGGATTATTTATATCCTATATATATAGCAGGTGAAATCCCTTATTAAGACTCATGAAGAATGGTACTAATTACCAATAAGATGAAGAACATTAGGCCACATTTGAGGATATGAAGTAGTATATTTTCTAGCCTATGGTTTTTATGTCTTTCATCTTAAGGAAAACATTGGTCTTTTACATGATTTCCATGGAATGACCCTTTAGATCCCACCAATCATAGAAAAATAATTCATCTTGTGAGAATATTATATACTTTCTCAATTACAGGATCCTAAACACAGAGACACGATAATCCCATATCGAGAAGAGCTAATTTTAACTAATATTTTAGTGGAAAAGTTGATGTATTATTTACAACATCATGAGATATGGATGGTGGACTGAGCATACATGGAAAAGTATATCCTGAATCCTACAATGTTTAAAGGAAGATTATAATCTAAGGAGTTATACTATAACAGTTTGAAATCAATTTCATCACATAGAATGTTTTCAAAGTCCAGTCATTGTCAAATTTCCTTTCCTCCCATACCTACCATGATGAACAGCCCATGGATGTTGATTACTTTTTTGAGGCTCTCATCTCCGTAGACCAGTCCATGCGATGTTGGAATATTTATTTCAACAGTGCCTCCCAGAGGCAGACTAGTATAAGGATCAATAATCTAAACATAAAAACTTAGGAATGGGGATCATCTTCATCACACCAGCACTTTCAGTCATTCCATACTATTTTTTACTATCAGAATGCTACACCAATAATGAGATAGAGTATGTGGATCTCATTAATAGTCTTGATTTGGAACTCTATATTAATGTCCACCATTTTAATTTGATTTGAGACTCTATGTTATCCAAAATTTAGAATAATGTTGACTATATCATAAAAAATATGAGCTCGTGTCCCTATTGAAGTGTACCCATCAATTGATGGCCCAATTTTTATCATAGATGGAGGTTATTCAAATTACTCAATTATATATTGGTAGAGAAAATTACATGTATATTTTTCTCATGTCTCTTGCAAATCCAACCCATGATGACCTAGTAATTCATGCAGAACACTAGTGTGTCATTTCCCCTTCCACATTAGATGATTGAAACCATAATTTAAATCAGCTGGAAAGCAATGATTCTATTCTAAGAATCTCTTGTAACAATATAGTAGATAATATTATTTATTGGATGAATACATTCTTTGTGTATCTCCACAGTGGTATTCTCCCACTATAACAATCCATGTATGAGTGAATCCACCAGCCAAGATTTCATTTTACCCTTTTGACTAGTCCTAACCTTGATTAGACTCCCTACAAATAAGGGTTTGAGGAAATTATCCTTCATTTATTTCAATGATACAAGATCCCATATTTTATATATGAGGTCAATGTTTTTTCTTGTGACACCCAATAGGTGGGATTGAAGCTCCCGCACCAGAATTGGAGGTTGGGTTACTTCTGTCCCACTATGGTCCATGACTGCATCTTGTTTTACATGATATTTCATGAAAGAAAGATACATACCAACTTTATGCATAACCCACCAGATCTACTCTAGACAACCATATATTCTTATACCATTAGTGTATTAAGACTCAATGATTTGGTTCCACAACTGCTAGTGACAACTTTCGAGTGCGTGTTCATTTTGATTATAAAATACTTATTCTTTAAGTGGTATAAGTAGTTCCCCTCAAAGAAACAAAATCTTAATATATGATTGCATTATTGGTCTCCCCCATTATCAATATATTTTTAGTTTCTCAAGCTATTTCACTGAAAATGAGGCCAAATTCCATGATATAGTGCTGATGAAATTTTACGCCATGTAAAACATTCAGTCAAACCATACTTCTTTCTACCATGTGTAGGAAAATGGGAAGATTGAGGCATTCAATAAGACATCTGCAACATCCTACAAAAATAGTGGGCCATAAAAAGAATTGTTGAATGGAAATGATCATAGATTCCCTCTATACCTATCAAATGGTTTCTCATAATTCCACCAATGTGACCTCGTATTCACTAGTATATGGATTAGAAATATTCCTTCTAATTGAGGTTTAGTTTCTATCACTATGAACAACTATCTATAACCAAATGATTTTAGATAGAATGGAATAATTCTATATAGATGGGTTCAAATCACTCATGGAAAATAGGTTCTATGCCTTGCACAACCTAGAGGAGAAAAAAAGATAGAAATAGAATTCAATATTAATCTTCACCACTATTACTTCCTACAAGGTGACATGGACCTGGATATTAGAATGACAATGATACCCAAAAAGTTTCTCCCAAACTTGGATCCCAATTTGTAAGGACCATACATTATCTATAAGGTATACTTTAATGGATCATAATCTTTGACCACCATATATGGAGAGAGTATAATTCCTCTAAAAAATATTAATGTTTCTCAAGTAGTACTTTTCATGAGGAGACTAGTTGGTCCATGTTGTATAAAATTAAAATGTTTGCAAAGGGTCCAAGAAATAAAACCATAAGATATTGGAATGTGATCCAAGATCTACAAATATAAAATAATAGAAGCTCCATGGTTCATGAAATAAGGCCTTAAATTGTTTTCAAAGGTATATGAAGTACAAACATAAATTGTTTTCAATGATTCCAAATATTTTTGATATAAACTATTTGAAACTCCTACAATGTGAGTTTTATTAATTTAAAATAAAAATCCCCTCATCCTCAACATACAATGTTAAAAATGGATCTTACTCGATTTAAACATTTGAGGCCTCATATGATAAGTCTGATATGGAAAACAACTTAACCCATATGAAATCTGGATGCCTCATATGATATGAGACAAAACAGAATAATTTTTCTATACAAACATTGTTAAACTGTATCCTTACCCCGCATCATAGAAATGAGATTTCATATGGAATTTGGGGGATGACTCAGTTCCATATTCAGAGATGATTTCCCCCACTCACAAAATTTATAATCAACCACACCATGTTCTAGAACTACATGTGTCTTGATTCCCATAAGTATGAGATATATAATTAATCATAGACATCTTATATGTAGGATAATAAAAAAAATCTAATTTTCGGACCATTGGCCCCATTAATGATCCAAGAATTACGAACTTAAACAATGTGTAGTTCATCTCATGAGCTTATGTGCTGCATGGGCCTATAATCATCCTTTCATGTAAAGTCATTACCCTCCCATTCCACACAAAGACCCATGATGCCAACATCATCCCATTCTACGAATCAAGACTTTAATCTATTTTTCACCTTTACCTCGGTCCAAGAATTTCGTACTTAAATTATGTTCCATTTATTTCAAGGTATTTATGTGGTGAATGGGAATTCATGACCACCATTCATATCAGGTTCTACTCTTTTAATTCCATGAAAATACCATCAAAATAAACAGTACCCCCAGTCCAATAATAAGGACATTAAATTATTTTCCAATAGTTCAATCATGATAATGAAGTGTTTTTTATGGTCTAGTATATATGAACCTAAATGTTTGAAATTGACATCAGGACCACTTCGTGTGGTGACGGGTCTCCTTGTATCCTTTCAAGTTAGGTTTTAACACTTTCACACAACATGAACACCCTTAAATCCCCCAAAAGTTCCCACAATTGTGACCATAAACATTTTTCATTCAACCCTTATTCAAATAGATTTCTGCATCGCTGGTGTTTCAATAAGCCTATACCTCCTCCAATTTCCAGAACTACATATGTCTTGATTCCCATTCTCATGAGAATCATAGTGATGATGATACTTTCTTTCTCTGGTCCCATCCATGGATTCACAACAATACCATCTGTTACATGCATGTTATCACCCCAATACGACTATAGGGGCCACCAATTTAGGTATAGTCCCAAATTATTTTACTTAACACATTAGTAGGAGGATATTAACACATAATCTAATATGAGGATGAAACAAATGGGTAGATCGATGTGCGTTCCCCTACAACATCCACAATGCATGATGGTAAACTCTAATCATGACCCATTTAAAATTTGAAAGCCTCTTAAATTTAGATGATTTCACCCATATGGGATTCCCTAAATGATAAATATGGGCTGAACAAACACTTCTGTCCTCATCACATGACATTAAAAAATAGCCTTACCCCGTATAAATTTTAGAGGCCTCAAATCATATAATTTAATGATTCAATATCCTTATTTAATAGGGTGTCCGCTTCCATTGTTAGTCTACAAACACACCGTATTCTCGAACTATTTGAGGGTTTATTATCATTATTATGGGATATGTAGTGATGACTAGATAACTCATCCTTGGCAAAAAAGTATTATTTTGTCAAAGATACATGTCCTTAAACTAGAAACTGAACATAAGATATGAAATTTATGAATTTAAATTAGTAGAAATTTTAGTCTTATACATACAACATTAAACTAAAAATCCAAACATCCTCTACATAAAACCAAAAACATTGATTTCACCCCATATGAAATTGCGACACCTATTACAATAGGTTTTGGATGATGATAAAAACTTAACCAGTACGAAATTGAGATTCCCTATAGGAAAAATATGGGATGAAATTTTTTTTACCTCATATAAAATTGGGATTCCTCATCATACGAGATTATTGTATGTCATTAGTGGAGAGAAAATGGCCCCACCAACATCAGTATCCTATCACGCTGTGTTCCAGAATAATGTGTTGGTTCATTCCCACCCTCATGGGATATGTAGTCACACCAAGATATTTCAACTAAGGCCCAACCAATCTGTAGAACATACTTGGGGTCATTCCCCTCTGATTCAAGCCTTATTTTCACCTAATCAGACATTCATATAGAATGTTTGAGTGCATGAATGAATAGATCCTAGGATGCCTAACGTGCCCTCTAGGACATTCCCCACATTTTCTTATACACTTCACAATTTCGATGACATAGATATCCATCATCCTCCAAATCTAAACACACTCTATAATAGAATATTCCTATTCCAAATTAGCTCACATGTTTTCCAAGGTTCACACATCAAATGATATTTTGTAACAAATAACAGATCAAATGTTTCAAACGTGTTCCCCATCCAATCCCGCATTTCTTCACCCCAACTTATAATGATGAGAGTATTCAACCTCTGTTTCAAACATGGTTAGTAGTTATTTCCCATCCTTTAGTTACTCGTATTTCACTATCCAGGTGTAGGATGTTTCAGTCACTATCCATATGTTTTTTGGCCACTTATGACCCTCTTTGAGTTTCCCACTGTGAACAATGATAACATCATACAACTCATTGTTTCCCACACCCAGCATTGAACACAAAATATTAGGATTTGGGAGGGTGTTCTCATCAATAAAGGCTGAGAGACATGAGTGCATATTTTTCCATGAATAACCACCTTATGCTGTGTGGAAATATTCATAGAGGAATTTTGGGCGGAATTATATAGAATCTTCGGCCCCTACATTCATTCTAGGTAATATTTCATCATTACCGAACATATTCATTTGAGAAAGACAAACCTTTGGTCCAAGAATTTTCAACTTAAGATATTTATTTATGGTTTATATTCTATGACTATAAAATATGATTTCAATTCCATTAATCATGACCATAAACTATGTACATGTCATTCTATAAATTTTCTATGTCAATGGGACTCTTTTCCCCACAATTCACACTGGTCTTGTCACTCCACTACAATGTACGTGTCCATTTGAGATGTTAATCCATTTTTCCAAGAATAATTACCTTAAAATGTTTGTATGTTTTCTCAGGGATGTTTTTTTCAACAACACGTGTTTTCATAGTCCCCTCCTTTTACGTCAGTAACGTTTTCAATGAACATTAAGTTGAGACAAAAAGCCCATTGGTAAAATAATTTTTACCTTCAACATTATACCAATTTTACAAGCATCACAACATTAAAATGTGTGCATGAAAGTTGTCTCGAGAATGTTTTGTGTGGAGTTAGGTTCCCTCATAGTCTTATCCTCTTATGTCGGGTCTCTTTTTCAATTCAACACATATCCCCTTCATAACATAAATGACTTTGGTCAATGAATTGTGAACTAGAACTCTATACGATCCTACCTATATTCTTTTTCTTGGAGCTGGTTCTTCTAAAATCCATTTTCCTTATCGTATCATTAGGGAGTAACCCATAATGATACCCCCATATTCCTCCTCCACAACATCCATAAAGGATTTATTCAAACGTGTTTACACATCCTACTAACATGAAATTAAATTTTATGAATCGAAATCAAAATCACATGAAATTAAAATATGATATATATCTTCCTCACCATATGATGATAAACTATGTGTATATTATTCAGATTTCATGACATATAACTAAATGGAATCTTACACCTTTTACCAAGAATCCTTTTCTCCAATTTCAGACACCTACATTGATGATAATGTTAGTTGATTTTCACTCATAATTTGAGACGACATTTCCCATGGAAGATGAGTTTTACCATATTTCATACTAATACGTCTACCAAATGGGTCTAAATCCATAGTGGTGAAATTATAAGAGTGTTGAAATATATTTTAATGTTATATCACTTCATATCCATGTTGTATGTGTCCCTTTATTTGGATTATCATCCTCTTTTATATCGAATTGGGCCCCATGATGGAAAGGTCCCTTAACACACTGGCTAACCTACTGTCCCGGGTACTTGCTATGGAGGACATCATATGACATTTTGAGAGAGGTCACATATTTTGGTCATGGTAAGCAGTTGACCCGCATTTATTTGTCCACATCCATGAAAAAATGATAATGAATGTTTTTTTCAAACATGGTCATCATTCATCCAACATCTTTATTCAACCCCTATAGTGTTCCAAGTCATGGGTGTCATGATTCAAGTTATTCACTCCCTTTTTCTGGTAGAATTAAATTCCTATGGTGTTACCCCATTTATTCAACAGTGTACATTGGATAAGAAATTAATATATTTAGAGAGACATGTTTTCAATCCATACCCCCTCTTGTTCTAAACACTCCTGATGGCCAGTCAATAAATGTAGACCGTGAGTGTTCATTGATTGTCTAAAAATATCATATAAATGGGAAATAACATGGTCTTACCTTGTTTCTCACACAAAGATGATTCATGTTGTCATTGTAATTTATCCTTGGATTAATAATGATTATTATTGAAGTGAAATTGTAAAAGGATACAAAATGATTGTGTCCATTCATGAGAAAATATTTAAAAAATTAACATTGGTAGCATGACAGTATCATCCACACACTAGATGCTATCTTATATTCAAGAAAAAATATTCCCTTATGATTCAATCCTTGAAATTGAGTTCTCTAGTACTACCATCCTTTAGATCATGTCCTCTAGGAAATGTTATAGGCTCAAAACATCTCCATTATCCTCATTAGCCATTGGAAAAATCTCATCATCCATGATCTTCAAATAGTACTTTTCATCATAGTATCGAGGCATTTGAGATACCACCTACTTTGGCTGATACTAAAATTCCATTATCCAATCCTTAAGTAGGTTGTTGACATTTTCTTAATTATAGAGAAAGGATATGTTCTCCTTCACCTGCTTCTCCAATGCTTGTATTTCCTGAACAACCTATTGGATCTTCTGGGTGTTATAACATTTATCCATTTTCTAGGGGATATCCAAATTATTTCTAATCACATTCACCCTCTGTGGGAAGTAGTAATGAACTATTACATGAAAAGTGTTATAATCCACCCTTGCAGTGCCTTGGTTCCACAACTTGGGGTGAAGGAACCCCATCCATCTCAACTAGTATGGGTCTAGGGTGTGAGTGATGATGTGATGCACACTCCTCTACACTCTGTGATAGGCAATGTGGTATTATTTAGTGATGAAGGACATGATATATTATAGATCCTTGAGTGGTGTTGGATCATATTCAGATAATTTTGTTAGAAAATAAATTTTAGGGTCCTTCTCTAGGACCACCCCAATCATGTCTAGCTCCATGTAATGTGGTAGACAATGTTCATATGACACTTCCTCAACAACACTGCCTGTTACATCCTCGAGTTTTTTTCCCTTTAGTGGTATTAACCAAGAATATTATATGACCCCCAAGGACCAATATAGGGTCAT
This sequence comes from Viscum album, assembly GCA_963277665.1. Taxonomy (NCBI): domain Eukaryota; kingdom Viridiplantae; phylum Streptophyta; class Magnoliopsida; order Santalales; family Viscaceae; genus Viscum; species Viscum album. The sequence goes on along the minus strand of OY728126.1, from coordinate 2,059,076,126 downwards.
CTTGGATGACCATATCCTCATGAACCGGCACAACCATCAAGGAAGGTTCCCCGGATTCCCAGATCAAAGCTATTGTTTGGGAGCATGACCGATCTAGAAATTCATGATATAATAGCACATTAGGATGTTTGGGTAGGGATTATATGTTGGGAAAACATAGGTCATGTAAGAGATAATTCCTTATATATGGTAATAGTTTTTGTAATTCTTGGTCATAGAAATTTGATATGGAGTTCCCCCTTATGTGACCCATCAACACCAGTCGACACTTTGATGACTAGCACTTGACCCCCCCCGGTGCTAGTTAAGTTGGAGTTGAAGAATAAAAAAATACATTTATAAAAATTCTCCGTGAAATTTTGAAAGAAATTCCCATGTGTATTGATATTTAGTCTTACCATAAGGAAAACAGATCTTGAAAATTAGGGCCCTATGTGACATGTTTTTCCAATAATTGACTCTACCATTAGGATTCTAGGTTGTGGTCCCCTATAGATGAAATGGATGAATAACGTATCCGAGTTCACCACTCCAACCTCTTCGATGATCCCCCTTATTGGGGTAACATATGGCATTACCCCCAAAATATCATCCTCAACACTTGATAGAGTACCCTTGTACCATTCAACAGAGGCCTCCTATCCATCGTAAGATAACTATTGTAAAATAAAATTTCGTGTTAGAGCCTCTAAACAAAGTTAAGGATGAAATAGAATATATATATATATATATAATAACAAGATTACCACATGGATCTAGACCCAAACAAAATAATATACATGAGCGATTTCAATGCTTTATCTAGGAATATCTTGATCAATAACCAACCCCCACGATTCTTCATCACTAGATACCTATATATCGTCATCTTCCAATGTATTCTAAGTCAATTATTTTACATATTGATTATCATTATTGTTAGGCTCTACTTCAAACATCATATTCACTGGGCCAGAGGGAAGGCTAGGTTCACCAAACAGACGAGAAAAGGAATGCATGACCACCAGGTATTCAATTCTTTTGTGAATGTGCACCTTAGAAGTGATCCTTCTGTGCACCACCTTTTGAAACTCGATCCCTTCTAGGGTCAGAATCCACCACTACTTTTCCCACATCACGTTCATCCTAAATATTCCTTAGGCCACCCAATGTGTGGGGAAAATAGCATCAATAGTCGGTTTTAGAAGATAGAAAAGCTTATTTCCAGGATCCTCTCTAGCCCTATTTATTCTTTCTTGAGAGCCCCTTTCTTGAAACCATGACTTCTTAGAGGGAATTCCCTCCTCTCAAAGAGGTTTAGGTTAAAAAAATCATTGTTATTCCCCCTATGAATCTCCAAATTATGCTTCCCACGATGCTTGAATCAACCCTCAAAGAGAATCCAACTTTCTAGCATGCTACTTCGGCACCTCAATCGCCTACACAATCACCCTTAACTATTGGAGAAAGATCGCACTTGAGTATGATTCTACCCAATTATTGGCATAGTTCTGGGTGAGTTCCTTGTTGACATTTTTCAACAAGAGAATCATAAACTCTCTCATTCCCTCACATGAAAACATATACTCAAATAACGAAACATACATGGATTCCACCACTCATGGACACCCCATATAGACTCTTTTCATTGGCTACTGGACACTTATGAACTGTCCAGAAAAATGAGTGAGCATGTAATTCTTTCATTATGTGTTTCCATCTACCCTGTTGATAATTAATCCTCCTTAGAGTGTATATAAGAAATCTGGTTACTCAACGGTTCCCTACATGTTTTACACCATCTTGATAAATGGGTTTCATAATGGGTAGAAATTGATTTTTAGGTATTTTTTATTGCAAATTTTGATCCATAATTGTATGGGTTTCATAGGACAGACCCTGATGTGAGGGCCAAAACTAGCAATTTTTGGGCTGATAGTGTTTGGAGATCATATCCTATGATGCGAACATAATCATGCTATGATTAAGCTATAAAATTCCATATATCCACTTTGTTTTACTTGATCGTGCCACATGGACCAATTGGATTTAGATTTGGGCCAACACAGATACCCCGAGATTCACTCGGTTGTTGACCACCATGATTTCCACTGCTAATAGCATCCCTGGTCATAGGCTCATGCATGAATATATAGCCAAATGTTTCCTACTACTGAGAATGGTGGACAAGAATGTAGTATAATAGAATATGGGAAGAAATTATTGCACAATTTTATAGCCCTACCAATCATAGTCTTCCACCTCCATGATCAGTCAATATGATCTAGGACTCCTTCGTTGTTTCTCAATCATTTCTTTGGTCTGCCTTAAATTTTCATGAATGGTACCGTTTTCAAGAACATACATTGAAATTTCATAAAAATTAGATCCATGTGGAAAGGGGTAGTGGGATCATAAAATTTCTTCAATGCCTCCAAAAGTTCCTATGTCGAAAGAGGTGAATTCTTTCCCTCACCATAAGTGTTCAAAAAAAAGAATAAACTCATCATACTAGAACCATTTAAGTGGAATTCCATGGATGTAGTGAACTTCCAATTAGCTAATGTCCACTTTTCCATAGTAAATAAGGAATGTGTTGTTGTCGAGAGAGAAAAGGATAATAAGATCTGGAAATAGATCATTTTGTGGATAATTATGAAACTAGGATGCCTAAACTACCTCATAAAATCTGATATGATGTAGCTTATACCCACACTCGAGGTAGGTGAAAAAAACCTAGTACTATTCAGCCCAATAATTTTTGAGGTTTCCTCTAGACTGAATATTTGAGTCTTTCTACCCAACCTTTATGTCATCCTCGATATTGATTTGGAAGATGTTGGAATAGTGTTCTGGGAATTATTCAACCTTCGGTTTCTCCCCATTCTTCATCCAAATCTATCAACTCAATATATAGATGGTGATGTCCTCACTATCCTGATAAAGGTGACATAGAATGGTCATGTTCTGGTGGGGGTATTTTTCATGAATAATAAACTAGGTACACGACATGTTGACTTCAATTTATTGGATGACCACATCATCCATCATACCAATGTTGTACAATTGAATGTGTTTTCTCACATGATAATTCCTCTAGGATTCATTTTTCATAAAAGAACATCCTAACTCAAGGAATACTTGGGTTCCCCATGATTTCATCAATATGGGTGGTGGAAGCATCATTGATTTTAGCTTGGTTTGGTTTTTTGGGACATTCAAAGAGGATTAGTGTTCTCTAACTTATAGGCATGAAATTATAGGATCTACTTACAAAATGTATACCATGTCATGATAATTTGAAATATTTCATTTATAATAGCCCCCATTTCATGGAACTTAATTTATGAAATGTGTAATTACTAGAAATTTTCATCCACAACTAGATATTTAACACAAAGGCTGAATTCAATGCATTAGAGGAGGTTTCTCACACAAAGAAGACTGTGTATTAAAAAAGGGACACCTCCCCCCTATTTATAAACTCCACCCACTGACCTGTTCACAATGTACAATTTAGTTTCATGACCCAATACTAGTGTCGTGTGGAAACATTGAAATCAGACACTCACTTAAGGGTTTCTCATGGAAATAGACCTTCTAGTCCACATTAGGATGCAATTCTGGGGGGGGGGGATTTTGTCCCAAAAATCTCATCTTTGAACCAAAACACTTACTTTTTTGAATAAAATTACATGATACCCACTATTAGGGACCATTCCGAGGATGAGGAGTTGGTTAAGTGAAAGACAATGAATGTACGTGCAATGATATTGTTATGCACATAAAATACTTTTTCAATGAAGGTGATGAGGATTTATATAGAAGCCCCTAAATCTTACAATTTCACATGTCCCATGCATTCAAGAAGTATGGGTTTCATGAAATAATGATTCATGGCATGAAAAACCATTTCTCAATGATTTAGTTTCCTAAAAAAGGAGACATCAATTCAGAATTATTGTGTGGCCAAGCCCGAACAACAAAGGATGGAGAAGTGGAAATCAAGTTCTACACACAATATTTTTTTCAAAAAGATGACGAATTAATCTATAAATAGAACTCCACCCCCCTTATTAGAGAGGCTCTCCAGAAAGAGAAGTGATGCTCCCATGCACAAAAATCCCTCTCTAACATGACAACATGCAACAAAAAAATACAATGGACCATAAAAGGTACAATATATTAATGACAATCCTCATGTGGGTATATCCAAGACTTGGCCCATTGTAGAGTGATCCTTACACAACCACTCATATAGATGACTACGTTCATAGAGAGAGAGCCCACCTCCACGCAACCTATATATTTTCACAATTCATAATCATGTGTGTAACTAGGCCTCTTAAATTTATAATTTTCCCCTGTTCAAGAGTCACCTTCTTAAAAAATACCTATTTGAAACAAATAAAAATTGTGTGAAACAACATCCAATCCCCCTAACAAATGTTCCATATAATTCTAGTGAAACAATTACCCTAATTGTTTCTCCTACGAAAATTTCCTATAATGCCCATTTCTCATAAGCATAGTGACCCAAATGTTGGGCATTCAGATTGAAACTAACCTAGTGTAGTTCCAACACATGTCCTACGTAGAGGCACATAAATGGAGGTCACATAATCCCTAGGGTTGGAATATTCAAGAATTCTTTTCAATTTTCTTGGTTAAGGGTATATTTTCTAGATCTTCCTCAATCCTTCACATGTCTCCCATGAGGAGTGAGCCCCACCATATCTATGATGCATGTCATAAAACTAACTAGCTCCATATCTTAGTCTTCAAACATTAAAGTGACTAAAAAAATTCATAGAAGTTGATATAAAACTATATCCATACCTTATGAGATCAACACAGGATGAAACCATAAATGAGTCATATGGAATGATTCCACACCTCATACCCTATAGGATAAAAACATGATGTACCAGGGATGATCTTCATCAGATGAAACCATCTTCCCCCACTATAAGATGATCCTACTCCAATGAGTAGCTTCCACACATAAGCCTTATAACACCCCTCATTGATACTCCTACCATGACATGATAATAATCACCACAAGAAGTTAAATTTCATTGATTTTTCCTATCAAATAAACCTAAACTATGACATATAACAACGTGGGTTTTGATCCCTATATTATAAGTAGGGTACATAGGATTACTCCCTAAGGTTCAATACCAAAAATCGTCATCTTCGTGTGAAAAAATTCCTCCTAGGGACACACCCCACTGATCAATCAAAATTTTATTTTCTAACTTTTCCCCTTAATATATTAAACATATGAAAAATTCTTCTTAAAAAGACATTAAAACTCTGCCCATTCACTAATTTTAATACATTAAACTTATGCTCATGTTTTCCGCATAAGATGTTAACCCAATACCCATTATATCATCACAAGACATTAACATGCACACATTTTATCCTCAGAAGACATTAAACTAGAAATAAAAATATCTACACAACCTATCAAACATGCTATTGTTCAATCCTAAAAACTCATTAAACCTTGACCAATTCTATCCCTGTAAGATGTTAAACCATCAACCATTCTATCCCATCAAGAAGTTAAATATGCACCCATTTAATCATCGAGAGACATTATACATGCACCCATAATATCCCCACAAGAAGTTAATCATTTTCCCAACATATCTTCATAATACATTAATCATGTCCCTATATCTATAATATGACAAATTCATTCCCCGGTCCACAATAGCTACCCCATGTAATAAACATGGGATGCCTGAGATAAAGGGCCTCAAAATAACTATTCCCTTTGTGTTAACTACCTCATAATCAAAATTATATGTCATGTTTCCTGTGCCTAAGATTCCACATTTGAGATTCCCTACAGAAAAGAAAAATTTTACAAGTTCACAATATGTCCAATGTCCTAACGTTCTAGGAAATTCCCAAAATGAATTTTTTTCGGGCCAATGGTTATTGCCTTGTTGATAACAAAGTATCATAACTAACCAGTTTCTACCATTATAAGGATCTATGAATGAGTTCCAAAAACATGAATCAGTCTATGAGGGATACCTGGACTATGAAGATATCTCCATGGATAAATCCATGGAAGGAGGAACCGATATCCCATCATTCCATTTTGATCAAGTATTATACATCACTAATGGAAGTGGTGACATTCTCTCTCATTTGATAAGTGAGAATGTATGGAAATAGAGTATAAAATGCATACGATGATGTGGGACATCTTTTAGAATGACTCATAAACACACCTTCTTCCCCATAAAATGATAAGAGAATGTATCGCTAATGCGTACAAACGGCTAACCATCTCCACGTTTCAATACACTTTATTGTTCATCGATATATTTTATGGATGGGAATCATGATGGGTTTAATGTTTATATTTGAAATTTACGAAAAAATTATATTTCATTAAATATAATATCAAATTATTCTACTTACCATCAAATTAATTGGGAAACGATAATGATGTTTTCATGTACTTGTGATCTACCACCACCATGAGGCGATGCATTATATTTTCATTTATATTTGAATTGGGTGTTAATGATGATGAATTTGAGGAAAATATATGATATATCTGATATATTAGTGATATTTTAAAGATGAATTAATTTTTAACTTTCTTTTATTATATCTTATGAAAACTGAAAAAGTGTTCATGTGTACGTATGGCCTACTATCTCTCTGAATGGTGTAATTCATTTTTATATCTATATATTTTATGGATGACTCTAGATATGTATATAATGAATATATATAATATTTATATCATGATTAATATTATTTACATGGTGAAACCAAGATTAATATACAATTATAGGAACTACAGAGCTGAAATACTAATGATAAACGAAATAGCTGACACCCAAAAATGATTATTTTAATAAAGAATTATTGATAAATGGGGTGTTTAAATGTTATAAAGGGATAATATATAATATTATAATTATAATAATGAATATGGTATGGATTTATAACCAATATAAATTTATTATACATGATTATTGAGTTGTTTTGATGTTATGTGAACTCAAGGTAAGGGATTTTTTTCTCACTTTAATTTCTATGGGATACTTTCCTTGTACATACCATGTTTATTTGTTTATATAATTCCCATGAATTTATTATTATTATTATTATTATTCTTATTATGGGTATTTAAATATCATAATATGTGAATTTATTCCATGGGACATATAATTCACATGTTACCAAAGTGGTAAGGGGTTTTATGTTACAATCTCATTATTTATCGAGTTTCTCTATTATTATGTTCTAATGATGAAATATTATTAAGAATAACTAAAGAACTCATGATTTTAATTCTCCAATACTTTTTTATTTAAAATAAATTTTTTTTACTTTAACATTACTCATCTGATGTACTAAAAAATATAATATTGGTTTTTAAGGTAAATCAACTTTATTTCTCTCTTTAGTCGAAAATAATTTTTATTTCATATCAATTTTTTAAATATTTTAATGAAGTTTTTTAATATTCTAGTTTTGTTTTTTTAGATTCATTTTTAATTATGTTTTAATTATTACAAAACATTTTGAAAGGAATCTATATGTAGTTTCCCAATCGATGTACATTGTGTCTTTTCTGATAAAATTATTGAAGGAATGGTTTTTAACTATAACATCTTATTTAACACCCGGTTATTTTATGAATTAATTTTTTTGAATATATAAAATTTATATTATGTATTTTTTTTATATTATACACCATGTTAATCTTTTTTTACAACCAACTTTGTGTTTCTATGAAGCATTAATTTATTATTATAATTATTTAAATAAGAAAATTGTTACCTAGACATTAGAATGATCAGTATGAAAAATATTAACTGAATTATGAAAATAATTTTTAAAAATGTATATATAATTAATATTGGGTGACTAATAAATAATAAATTAAAACAAAAAAGTAGTTAATTTATTAAGGGAAATCTTTTCATGAAAAACAATTTAATTGTGAACAGGTTTTTTTATACCAATAAATAATCAAATCAATATTGTTGGATTATGCTACTGAAATTTATATATAATATACAAAATATAATTTTTATCATTCATCCAATCTATTTTCGGGACATGATATAATAAAAAATACAATTTTGCTGAAAAAATGTAGCATTTTTGTTAAAAAGTTAATATGGCCGCATTTTGTTGGCACATTCATTTTAAATCTATTTTTTTGACACTTTTATAAATTATATTTGAATAAATAAACATATTATTTAAATGATAAATATAAAAATTTATTTTGTTTTGTTTTTTTATGATTGGTTTCATTTGTTGATGATCGTAAAAAAATACTGCATTTTAATTGAACACTGAATTTTCCTTTACATAATTTATAATGTTAAAAAATATTTTAAAATTTTAAAAGTAAATTTTGACCAATAAATATTATATTATTCTAATTAATTTCATTTAAATATTTTTCTCTAATAATTATTTTATAAAAACATTTTAATCTTTTGTATTTTTTCTCCTTAAAAAAATCGATTCCCATCCCGTCAACTAGAATAATTTTAAATTAATTTCAGCCAATTAAGTGTTTTTATAATTGAAAAATGGATTCAATATTTTGAATAATATTTTAAAAATTTAGTAAATATTCCCCACTTATTCCATATTATTAATCACAATTTTGAAATTATGTAAGAAATTTTCTTATTTTTATTTTAATATAAATAAAAACATTGGTAATATTCATTACTATAGTTAAGAGAAAATCAGTTAATTTAGGTTGAAAATTATTTTATAAATATTATAATAGTACCCTAATACATTATCAAATTTTATTAGATGATATTAAATCTAAACATAACACCTATGGTTTTAAATTGAATTTTTTAATGGGTCCTTGCCATGAAAAGGACTAAAATATGATTAAATTCAAAGAGAGTGTCATAATGTCACACTATTATGTATAGTAAGTTTAATTTATTTAGTATAGAGATAAATAGAATATATTCATTAGTATAAATATTATTATGAAATCGAAAAATTTATATAGATCATCAAAATTTATTTATAATTTCTAGTGAAGAAATAATTATCATAAATAATTATACAATGATGATTTAGTAATTATTCAATTAAATAAAAACTCAATTATGTGATAATGTTAATATTAATGGAAATATTATTTTAATCACATGAGTTAATCCACTATTTTTATGGTTGAATATGACATATTATGAATGTATTAAATGTATTATCTCGATGTTATATCTAATGTCCCATCTTTTGAAACGAATGAAAATTCTAATGATATTTGAACTCTTTAATTTTCTAGATGGAACATTTTTAAAAACATTCTCTAGATCTTAATTTTTAGTGTGTTAACCCTTCAAAATGATGTTTTGGGACATGGGTGAAGGATCAATAACATTCTTGGGTGTCTTGAGGTGTTTTAGTAGTTCAAGAACTGGAGATTCATGGTTTAAATGGTCTGTATAGGGTGCACAGTTTGTCTGAAACTGTGTGGCCCATTGTAGTAAACCATACAACCTTTTGAATGTGTGAATAGACTAACACATGGGATATAAAAGTTTTACCATACCATTCTCCTATCCCAAATGGTTATTGCCAATAGGTAGTGCCTAATATCTATTCATCACACGTTTAGAGAACAAATTCCAGACTCTGTGTCCAGGTCAGGTGGGGTACCCAAGATATTAAGTAGAGGGCGCATGGTTTGTGCACAATTAACCAAACCATGTATCCCAATCCATTCATGGTGACCTATTTTAAAAATTTAAATAGATTAATAAAAATTAAAATAATAAAATATAGAACATAATACTACCCTTTCTCCCCCCAGTCCCAGGCACAACACCCATCCATTTCCTCTCCAGCGCACGACATGAGCCCCCTCTCAGCTCTCTCCTTCTGCAGCAATTTCCTCTATATTTCTTTGGGTTTTTCACTTGAATATCCATGTTAAGAACCCTAACTCCACCCTCTATTTGGGTTTTTTCCTCTCTTTCATCACCTAATTACGTTTCAGATGATCCAAGGGTTTGGATAATGTATTTTTTTGTTGATTTCTTCGGATGATAGGTTATACAAAGGGTCTCTTGAGTCATCAATTTTTAGGTTTCGACAACCACCACCGAAGGCGAAGTAGTTCGTGGTGTTTTAGTTCACCGCCATCAATTAAATGTAATGTTTTTACTCTTTTTTTAAATGTGTCTCAATTTATTTTGTGATATTTTTATATTTTGAAGAGTTTGAAATTTTATTAGAGTGTGTTGGTCCTCACCATATTGTTTTTCAGTTCCAGGTATTTTTTGTAGAGTGTTTGGGTAGCTCTTTGAAGGATTGAACTCTTGTAAATAGGTATTTATACATATATATTTATTCCCCATACATATTCCCTATTGTAAATGGGAGTAATTTGAATTGATTAGGGGTTATATATAAGTTGTATTGTATGTTCCTGAAAGTGTTAATCAAAATTGAAATTTCCATCATCATGGTTTTCATGTACCAAGTGTTCATCTTGATTCCTCTTTGAGTTAGAGACCAATTAATTTGACCAATAAATTTAATAATGTGTTAATTAACTTCTTTTGTACCTTTATTTACCTTTAGTAATGTTTTTCCATGTACATTAGTTTTTTTAAAATTATTTGATTTGGTGAATTGGACTTTATGTATAGTTGAAAAAATTAATTTTTTTTAAATGTAATGATTTAATAATAAAACCTCTCCAATAAAGGTGAACTATATTCTAAGATAAAAATTAGTGATTAAACTTTTAATACATCTTGTTTTGGTTTTGAAATGTAATTTTCCATGAATCATGCTTATTAAATTTATTACAAGGAAGCCCTATGGTACTTAGACCCTTTTAGTTGAAATTACCCATGTGGGAATATTCATTGATTACATGAGACCATTCCTTTACACTAGATCCTTTGAAATGAATTTTCAATGTCTTAATGAGTTAAATAATATGGTTAAGAGAAATAGTTTTAAAATGATTTGGTATTAACAATAGAATTGTTCTAAATGGAATGAGTAAATAGTGATGGGCGGTTTTCTTAATGGGAACCAATTTTTTTAATGGAAAGGAATCTAGCGATTGTAAGGCCATGCCCCTTGTTAACCCTTTTTAAATTATTCTTGAGAAATTTAATGTTTTATTTGGAAATTTAACATGGAATTGAATTTCATAATAGATGTTAACTTTTTCTTATATTATAATTGTAATGTAGTTATAATGGGATGGGTAAATTAAAATAATGAGAGGTATTACCTCACAAATCACATCATAAATGTGATCAAATTCATTTTCTAAATTGATTAATAGTGATTTGGATAGAATGTTTTATTTCACCATGTGAGTTATAAATGAAACTTATAAAGATGATATGATATGATGGTAAGGGTTTTGATGAGCATGGGGACTCATGCTCCATTACATCAGTGTTTCGCACAGAGACCCTCACCACTTCTTCGATATGGGTGATAGAATTTTGAGTCCCACATTCTATCCTTGAGTGTTTATATAGTTTGAACACTCACCATCCTGAGAAAACGAAAAGGAAACCCCCACTCAATCAAGATATATGTCTTACTACCCATTGAGTAGGACTTATTAGCACATGGATTGGAGTTTGATGCCAACGAGTTACATCCCAGTCCACTCCAGGAGTATATATATTGACAAGGCCTTATACCACTTGAGTATATTTTAATAGCTTATAGAATAGAATTGGATGCATGTGTGTTACATCTCGATCCACTCTAGATATATATATATATATACTGAAATGATTGGAATCTTATTCCGATTATGAGCTGATGTAGGTATAGCCATCAAGGTCCCTTAAGATCCCAAAGGGGTGGTTGTGTATTTATTTTTGTGTTATTATTACTTCAATATACCTTCACAATGTTTAATATATATTTCACTACCTATATTGGACTATAATCCAAGGGTTCTAGCCTACTGAGATTTATATCTCACACCCTGCTCAGGCTACCATTACACTCAGGTACTAAAGTATACCACATTGTTTGAAGGGCCCTGTAAATTTATTATTGATGTGTGATTATACCAAGGAGTTAGGAGAAAAGGACTGGTCTAGAGATCAAGATGTGCATGGATATCGCCTTTGGCCTTTTTATTTATTTTCTTTTCTTGAGATTTGTATTTAATTTAATTGTAATGCATGATCTATGCTTTATATTTTTAGTCATGTTCCATCAACTATACATTCCTACATTGTATAAACTAGCGTTATCCATAGTAATTCAGTTATTATAAAATTTGTCTTCTGGTGATTTGTTTTTTAATGTTTATTTACTATTTCTATTGTTTAATGTGGTTTAGTTTTATTTACTACTATGATACTCCAATATGAGGGCATATTCTCCCCACTATTACTTCCTGAGACCCTTACTATTATTCAACAACCGCTAAAATATAGGAAGATGCACTTGAGATCTTGTGACCCATCATTCTGGCTACTAGTTTAATGTTAAGTTGCGATGGGATGTTACAAAGCGGTAAAACATCAACAATTTTTTTTTCATTTACTATTTTGGGATAGAAGATATGAGACTATAAATCTGTCAGATCTTGTTAAATATCTTTTTTTGGTACTGATCATGCCAAATACATTAAATGGAAAAGTAGATTGGGCAGATATTATTGTTCATTCTATTTGATGTTACATTTTATATGATTTCAACAATAGTAATGGGTGTACTTTCCAATGCTTAATGATTTATGAGGTTTCAACATTTTTCTCTTGTCCTATTCTAGAAAGGATAAATCATTACATGAATCATTTTAGGTACATATAAATTAACATGCCATGGATATGACATGTAATGTAGTTGAATTATAGGTTTCTTGTTGGATTTATTGCGTTCCTTGAATGTTATTCCATGTTTTCTTGTTTATTAATATGAAAATTTAGTTATTTTAATAACATTATTTGTTTTTACCTATTTTGGTCATTATTTAGCATGCCTGATTGTATAACATGTTTTTTGTGAAAATATTCAATTCCTCATGTTTATATAGAATTTTGTTATTATATACCATGACTCTATGTTTAATACTCATAATGGAATGTTTTTAATGGTTTATATAGGGTTATTTGATGGGATGAAGAGATAGTGGTTTTGAAATAATGTGAAACAATTTTCTATTATATGTCATATAGGAACCTTATGGCTGGGAAACGGTAGCCCCTAATCGACCTGCTGAAAATATAGTTATATATTTTTAGGCAATGGTTAAAATGTGGATGATGGTAAATTAAAATGTTAAACTAAATTTATTTTTTATAAATGGATCAATATTCCATATAATAAAGCATATGAGTTCTTTATAGGTTGTTAAGTGGCCCCCATATAATTTTACTGTTATTATTAGCATGTTATATTCTAATATTAGATTCTATTCAATTAATGGGATCCAATTTTAAATTAATGAAATATATGGGTTCTTTATGAATTTGGAAATGTAACGCATGTATTTAACCTTATTTTACCTGACCATTGTGTATTTTGAGAAGTTATTAAATGAAAATATGTTAAAAATAGATTTAAATGGATTTTTTAATTTCAAAAAAATTAGTCAACTAGACCTATGTATTCCAGATAGAACTTTCTTCTTTTGAGATGACCTGTTTGTATATTTTTAAACATTAAAAACTAAGAAACTGTTATTGGGTTGCATTATTATGAACCCATGTTGTCTTTGTAGAAGCCTAGTAGGCCTCCTTATCTGTTAAAAAGTAATTTATAACATAAATTACCTAATTTAGATGGGATGATAATAAATGATTAAATATTTAAAAGGATATTTTGTGAAACATGATTGTTTTTTCATTGGGACAACAGTTAAATCAAGTACAATGTGTTTTTATTTAATAAAATGGCACCTGATGTTTTGTTTAAATATTTTATATTTTTGAAGGAAAATTTAAACCAATGTAAAGTTCTTCACAATAGACCCCTAGGTTGTGTCTTCTGTTTAAAACCCTTGTGTTAGGGGTAATTTAAGTTTCTCTTTGAGTTTCCTTGGAATGGAAGTGTGAACATTTTTTTTGGGTGTTATTCACGTTAGAAATGGATTAGATGGTGGTCTCTTGAATTTGTTGAATTTTTTTTTCAGTTTGACCCAGTGATAGGGTCTATGCATTCTACTTCTTCTGGGGATGGCCCATGGTAGGTAGCACCCTTTAGTAAATATTCCTTTCTAGATCATATGATTTATATGATGTTTTGTTTCATTCAGGTGCTATTTTCCAATGTAGGACTCTTGAATTATAAATGATACCCTTTTTCAGATGGGTGTTCATGGAATCTTTGACCTTTGTTATAGAAATGAGCATTGATAAATTATTTCTTTTAGTGGGGTAGACATGACTTGGGCTTGGTCATCCACCTAGTAGGTCATGTGGCCCTTTATTTTCATCAATAATGGATGACATGGTATGTCACCGTCCAGGTTAACGGTCATATGGGGAAATATGACATTGGAATAAATTTATTTTACATGCCATCTAACCCTTGGATTCATAGAGAAGATATCCCTTGGATTGTGTTTAGGATGTTAAATCTATCTTATGAATCCACTTGTATTGTGCATTGAAATATAGTGTACCATTGAGTTGTTAAAGGATGTTACGAACCGGTTGAGTTTTGATAAGTTGTTGATTGTGCTATTGAGTAATATATCAGGTCATCTTCATAGTATAATATCTTGGAATTAAAGAATCATTTTTACCCATAACATAGTAGTAATTTTAGGAGACTTAGGTGTTATGAAATGTCGATTGTTTTTTCTGTTTCAGTTAGGGTTTTCCATCTTTTTACGCTCTGACATTGTGATTGTGGATCAGATAAGTATTACAAGTTCACTAATGTTTTATTTATCTATAATGACATTGATTGGATAGTTTATATTTTATTTTAATGTATTGGAAAATACAAAGGAGGGGAGCATCACATCTGTTCTTGTGGATTTTTTCCCTTACAAGTAGAAGGAACACACAAAGAAGGACAATTTGGAAATGGTTAGTTTTTTATTGAATTCCTTTGATTCTAGAGAGTTTGAATCATGTTAGTGTTTTCTTGGAAGCATGGTGATGATGTGTTTGGTTGTGTATGAACCTTGGGAAATACCATTGGTATTAAATAGACATCAGTTGTTAAATCTTAAGCGACCACAAAAAACCTTGAGAGGTAAATTATTGTGATACATTATTAGGATGGTGCATCAGAAGGTGAGGACAATATTGTATCATGTTATGTCTACCAGTGTGGTTGTATTATATTTCTTTCTAGTAGTTGGACGGTTAATTGGAAACCATTTTAATCCACTATGAGAATTCATCAATACGATGAGCATATATCTAATATTGGCATATTCCTAGTTGTAGTAAGATTGCATCAGTATTACGACGCACTGATGTTTTATATAGTTGTTGAAATTTTTGGGTTATTCAATTTTTATTTTTCATTTTGACACACAATTGATATATAGGCATCATGTTATAGAGTGAAACATTGGTTCCCATTAGGGAACACCGAAAAGAGACTCTCAAACACTTGTGGTTTCTTCTCTAACATGACTGCCAAGAGGATTCCATTCTAGGATAAGTCAGAAATATAATGTTTATATCATGGATTTGTCCCAATGTTTCACTTGAAAAATTGAGGATTGACTACATTGGATGGTTCCATGGACATTAGATTGTAGAAACAAATGTTATCCTTGAATGGAAGATAGGATCATGGGTTATTCATAAAAAGGGATGGCAATTCCAGCAGCCTGGATTTGGACTGCACTCTTGTTTGTGTTGTGGAATGATAGCTTATTAGTTTGTTGGGGGTGGCATGAATTGTTATCTATCATTATTGTTGGTACAGTTAGTTAATGGCCATTTCTGGAATTTCTTTAGGTGGATATGAGTGCCTTGTGTGACATCCATGGGTTTTTTTGAAAATATAGATTGACATAGGATAAATTAGGTCGATGGGGAATTGACTATTGATCATTTAATAATCATGTTTGGATCGTATTTTGAATTCTTAATGGAGAGTCTTTTAGAAAATTCAAATAGTGGGAAGTGTCATGACACGAAATTAGCCTTTTACGATTAAATCCTGTGATGGGAAGGGCGTTTGGCGAGATATTTAATGAGATGATGATGTAGTCGTGTCATCATATAAAGGGATTGGGTTAGAGTCATATCAGTGTTTTGGTTTTAAAACTAGTGTTTTATTTTGATTTTATGGCTCAACTTTCATGTGTTAAATGGATGATTCATTGTGTGATCTACAATTGTAAATTATATGTGACCATTCATATGAATGTTCACAACCCTAGTATGTTAGTTGACTTTTATGTTGTTCTTATAGGATTCTCATGGATGATAAATTCTAATGTGGGGAGGTTGTAACAACTCGTATTTTCAACCACAAAAAAAATCAAAGTTAATTAAAAGGATTACATTTAATGGATGAGTCATTTTTTAAGGTGATATTCAGAACATAATTTACAGTGTTAGAACCTGTAACACCCCATGAAACCATGGTATGTTACCCATTGAATAATTTAGTAGAATGCATTGTACGCAACATGGAGTTTTAACACACCAAGACCAATCAAACTAACCGTTATGAATTTTAATACCTAGTTTTTGAAATTTTATAAATTAAACTTTTTAAATTGGACATCATTTTTGGATTCAAAATATCAAACTAGATTAGGGAGAATTTTTTAATTTTTATGAAAACTATCAATTTTTAATGAAGAGTGTAAAACATATCATTATTGTTTAAAAAAGTTTTTTTAAATAATTATTTATTTTATTTTTATTTATATTAGGTAAAAATAGATACATAATACCTATAATTTTTAAATGTAATTCATTTTAGTAATTTTATAATAAAATTATATAGATATAATTTAATCGATATTTTTACCATATTTTACCCACCTTATAGGAGAAATTTCAAATTTGAATAAAACATAATTTTACCACTTCTGTGAGTTGAATTTCAAAAATCAGAGAGACATGGTTGACATCAGTAAGAAAAATTTGGTTCTATAAGATGAAAATAATTTTTGGGGAATAATAACTTTTAACATTTATTTACCACGGTTAAATGTAAATAGGGTAATTAATTGTAAAAATGATATTATATTTACACTAACAAAACATGTCATAATTCAATTGGATAAGTTTATTTTGATGGGAAAAACCCTATGGAATAAAATATGACCAATTTGGTCCACATGGATTAGATTAGGACATTTATTATTCTTTTATTTAAAGAAGAGTTAAAAGTGTTAAATTCAATGTTTAATATCTAAACCATTATTAATATAGGGTTATACATAAGATAAATTCAACTGTAAATATTCATTATAAATATAAAAATATTTCATAAATATTTTTCATTTTATTTATAATTTTATACAGTAAATAATTTAATTTATTTATGACACAATGATGATGTAGAAATTACCTTATTAATAAAATATTAAAATAATTGATATTATAAATATCCAAATAAATGTAAATTGAGACATTTTGTGAATTACACTGATTTTTTAAATTAATATGGCATATTATTGTAGATTCAATTAATGTTTTTCAAAGTATTCATGCCGTTAATACTTTCACAAAAACAAAATACCAAATAGTATTAAAATTGACATAAATTAGTTTTATAAAACAAATATTATATTTTTAAATGATATAGTATTCCTAAAAATCCAAGGTACAAAAAAAGGACTTATATAATGATATATATATCATTAATGAACTACTTGAGGTTATATTTACTTTTTATAGTATGTTTATAAACTATCTATTAAAATAATACAAGAATACATGGTAGATGTTAAACTATTTAACAATGAGTAAAATCTTAAATATATGGTTAATATGTTGATATAAACCTGCCTAGAACGTATTAGTTGGGTTGTTTTTGACCCATACCCCCTTATTTTAGAAATAAATCTGTTTGGAGCCATTAGAAATAGAAAATTATTTTATTGTAAAAAAATATTTTAGGCTTTTCCTAAAGTTACCCTCATCTCTCTTATAAAAGGGCACAACCACTTATCTCAAAATCACACATCCAAAGGCATTTGGCTCAGAAAAACCTTGTCCCAATATCCTCCCAACATCCCTAACATCAACCTATATTCCTTACATTGATCATAAAGCCACCCTAAGGATCCCTTTTGATCAACTCAAATGTAAACACCCGAAAAATAGGTAATAATTTGACCACACTCTTTCATGTTCTTTTCTTCATCCTATACCTCTTTCTTTGTTATTTCCATACCAAATATAATAACTCCAATAATTCCTAACACTGTGATATTATTATAAATATTATTCAACCATATTTGTAATTCTATCCATCCTATTAATGAAAAAGTCACCATACATATGTATGTACGGCTTACCGCCTCGACGTCGTGGTGAAGTTTGTTATTCAAACACTTCATTATTTGGATGGGTATAATAAATAGTATAATTAATTTAAATAATAAATATAACATTTTAATGATTTTTTATATATTATATACAATCCAATTACATATGATTTCATCCTCAATATAATGATATTATCGCTCGTGCGTATGTACGGATTACCGTCTCCATGAACGTGATGAGATTCATTCCCCATTGTAATCATTCAAGAATAATTTAAATTTTATGATTAAAAGTAATGTTTTATAACTTAATATCAATTTGATATGAATCAAATACATCCTATACAAATCAATCATGACTTACAAAACTAACCATATAAAGAAAAATGAATCAGTTAACACCCAAAACGATGATACTATTGATATATTATTAAAAATAAATATTAGAGGATCATATACGATATCATATTTATGTATATAGTTCTCGTATAATTTAATAACTATGAATTAACTATTATATAGGAGGTTAACATACCCTCGACTAAAGAAAATTACAAGGTAAGGTTGAATTCTACAATCTCTTTACATATTTGATGTTTTTAATACGTAATTATCTACTGGGACCTCTTTATCATCAACATCCGTGTTTTCATAAAAATGTAATTCAATTTTTTTTACTATTTACTAGACTATGGGTTAAATTTTTAATACCCTTATTTTATCATATATATTTTGAAAGTATTATTTTCTTCGATTTCTAAACAAGTTACTTGATTACCTTTTCACCAAAAATAATGTAAGAATGTCTTTTGTTAACTTATACGGCAGGTGTGGCTATTTTCTTCCCTTATAACATCATTGAAGCTTCCCATACAAGCTTATAAGAATATTTTCAAAATAAAAATTTCCTTTTATTAAATCATGACTTTTAAATGATTTCAAATTTGAAAAGGCATTTATTTCATATAGTTTTTATTCCCTCTATGTCAACATCCATTGATGGATTTTAAAAAATTTTTTAAGAAGATTTATTATGTTAAATATATTCCATATTGTATTAAAGGTATTGGGATCATCTTGATTGTGGATGTATTATTTTTATACCATTAATGGTTTATGGTTAAAGTATTAAAATTTCGTATGATAGTTTTAATACGATTGTTTATGTTATGTTTAAGCATTTTCCAATGAGGAATGAATTGGACTTAGTATGTGATGGGTGGAGCCCGCTATAGATCCCCGATGCATTGGTAGGTCTGATCATTCAAACTAGTTTCCTGGCCCAAGGCCTCGACAAAATATTATTTGTAGTCTTGGCACAAGGCATTGACTCTATGGTTACGAAGTCTGGGATTATGCATTCCATCATTATATAATTGTCTATTGATATTGCATATGATTATTCAACTAGTAGAATATATATGGGAATAAGTAAATGGAATTACATGATTTATATTGGCCATATTATGCATAATTTTAAGTTTAAAAGGCTTATGTTTTAGTCTTATACATTCCCTTATATGTTTATGCTTATTAATGAATGCTTCGGCTATATTGTTATCCTTACTAAGCATCTGATCTCACCCCTTCCTATATTTTATTTTTCCCAGGATGTGAAGATGTATATTATGACTGACCTAAAAGGATTTTATAAGGGATATGAATGTTCTCAATGGAGACAATGTTGTTTTTGTTATTCATGTTATAATTTAATATAAAACTTATGAATTTATCTATTACTTCCAAGGATACTAAATTGATCATTCTTCTGAGCTTTGATCTCTTGTGATCATGCCAATTTTATTTAGTAATTCAGCGACTCTAGTTAACTAGGTTCAGGGAATTATAGAACCCTTAAAAGTGACGTTTTTGGACTTGTGTGAAGGACCAATAAGCTTGCTAGATGTCTTAAAAAGTTGCAAAAGTTCCAGACTCAGATAATAATGTTTTAATTGGACTAAATAGGGAACTCAGTTTGTTTAAAACCATGTGGCCCTTTGAAGGTTACCGTATGACCTTTAACAGGTGGACAGAGGCTATCGCACGGGTTACACACGATTTACCAAACCATACACATATACCACACAATTAGTGGAAAAATGTTGTACATAATAACTATTCACTTTATGGTATGTTTATGGTTTCCAAAGAGTGCTTCCCACCCATGAGGGGTCTCCCAGGTGTCCTGTAAAGGGTGTATAGTTGGAATACATTTTACCAAACCATGTGGACTAAGAAATGCTTGATGACCTATTTTAATATATTAAATAGTATAATTAATATTAAAATAAACGAA
Organism: Viscum album; assembly: GCA_963277665.1. NCBI lineage: Eukaryota > Viridiplantae > Streptophyta > Magnoliopsida > Santalales > Viscaceae > Viscum > Viscum album. Next base: position 2,059,055,400 of record OY728126.1, on the reverse strand, counting down.
AATAAAACCTAATACAACCCTCCTCTCCTGCATACCAACACACATCACCCATATCCTTCATCATAAGTAGCTAACGTGAGCCCCCTCTAGGCTCCCTCATTCTGTGCCTCATTCCTCAAGACTCAATTGTATTCCTTTCTTGAATCTCTATTGTAAGCCTCCTTAATCATTCCTCCTCCCCCAATTTTGAAATTATTCTCTTTTACGTCACACTGTGAGGTTTAGATGAACCTATTAATTGTGATAAATTGGTTTTTTGGTGTTTTCCAATGATGTTAGGTGATCTGAAGCATCTATCAAGTCAACTTTTCTCGTGTTTTATCAACCGCCACTAAAGGAATAGAGGTTCTTGGTGTTTTAGTTTTCCACTATTATTAAGGGGTAAAATATTTACTTTGTTCTTAAGTATTTATGAAATTTTTTTGGTACTTTTTTAGTTTTCATGGATCTGGTAAATTTCTCTGTGTGCATTGGTCCATCCCGAGGTGTTGTTGAGTTCCTGTTATTATTTGATTAGCGTTTGGGAGACTTCGTGAAGTATTTCACTCATACATGTAGGTATATGTGTTTGTATATATATATATATATTCGTTATACATATTCCCACATGGTGTGGTGGATATTTGAATTGGATTAAGGGATAAATATATAAAATAATGTATGTGTATGAATGTGTGGGGAACATTCACGTTTTCCATCGTCAAGTATCTCAAGTGCACAAGTGTTCAGATTGGTTCCTCCTTGAGGTAGGGTACCACTACATTTCCCTATAAATTTAATAATATGATAATTAACTTCATTCTCACCTTTATTATCCTTTAATTAATGTTTTTCCATGTATTAATGATATTTAAAATGAATTCCTTTATTGAATTGGATGTGATTCTCAATTGATCAAAGGAATTGTTTTATAAACAATGTCATTATTTAATAATAGAACCCCTCCTATAGAGGTGTTCTATCTTCTATGATAAAATTTTTTGATAAAATTTATGATTTTTTTCATGGTTGATAAAGTTAATTTCATTTTACTCATGTGTATTAAATGAAATCCAAGGCACACCTTTGGTGTGTGGAACATTTTTAGTTCAAATTGCTCATGTGGGAATACGAATTGCTTTCATGACCCCTTTACATTTCCTTAGAGACATTAAAATGATGATTCCATGTCATAAGGAGTTAAATGAATTCGTTAAGTAAAATGGTTTTCACATGTTTTGGTATAAAAATTGGAATTGTTTTAAATGGAATGACAAAAGAATGATGGTCTTTTTCTGTAAAGTGGTCCATTTTTTCAATGGAATGATCCAAGGAATGGTAAGGTCGTGCCCCTTATTATGATTTTCCAAATGCTTCATGTAAAATGTAATGATTTATTTGGAAACTGAACCTAGTATTTGAATGCATAAGAGGTATCATGTAATGAATTATAATATAATTGTTATATTGGTTATAATTAGGTTGATAAGTAAAAATCATGAGAGGTACTACCTCATGGATTAGATCTTAAATGTGATCAAAGTTATTTTCTAAATAGTTTAATAAATATATGGATGTGAGGTTTTCATTCCCCATTCCAATTTTAAATGAGATTTTAAAATAGGCTGTGATATGATGGTAATGGTTCTGATAAACATGGAAACACAAACTCCCTTACATCAGTGTCAGGCATAGAGAACCTCAATACTACTTCGATCATGGTGATAGGATTTTGCATGCCACATTCCCTCCTTGAGGGTTTCCATTGTGCAAAAACTCTCCATCCCATGTCTCGACAATGAATACCCACACTCTATCAGGATGTAGTGTACACTACCCCTTTATTAGAGCTTATTAACATGTATAGTGGTGTTGTATTCCTACATGTTACATCCCGATCCACTATAGAAAAATATATTAAATGACATGTCTTACTACCCCTTAAGTAGAGCTTATCAGCTCATAGATTGGTGTTGGATGCCGGCTTGTTACATATCAATCCACTCCTATAATATATATATATATATATATGTGTGTGTGTGTATTTTGTAGATATATATATATACACTATATATATAGTGACATGCTCAGACTCTTATTCCAGGAATAAGCTGAAGTTGTTATAGTTATCAGGTGCCCCTTAGGAACCTGGACTATTGGTTGTGTATTTATTTTGTTTTTATTAATCCACTATACCTACACACTGTTTAATTTGTATTTCACGTTTTGGATTGGTATAGACATCATGAGTTATGGCCTATAGAGATTTATATCTCTTACCCTTCCCGGGCCGTCGTTACCCTAGGGTGCCTGGGTAGACCTTGTTGTTTGCAGGATCTTGGGGCTTGGTTCTTGTTGTGTTCTTGTACCTGGGAGTTATGAGCCAAGGAATAAGCTAGAGCTTATGATGTTCATGGAGGAAACCTTTGGTATTTCTAGTTCTTTACCTTACATTTGTCTTTTATTGATCTGAATTGTAAATTAGGTTGAATTTTTATTAATTTTAGTTATGTGTCATCAACTGTAAATGCATACAATGTATAAACAAGTTTTGGAAAATTAAATTTAGTCATTTTTAATTTTATTTTTCTATGATTTTTTGTTAACTATTTATTTACTTGTCCCACTATTTACTACTATTTAGTTTCTATTTACAGTTGTGATACTCTAACTTGTGTGTATAATCTCCCCATTGTAACATTTTGAGACTCTCACTACTGGTCAGTAGCCTTTTGTGTACGAGGAGATGCACATGAAGCCAAGTCCCACTATCCTGGCTATTGGTTTAATGGTAATTCCAGATGGCCTGTTACATTTGATTCTTATATTTATTTTCTTATAGTCAATATAATGAATAGTGTAAAAATTGGTACTAAATATATTTTATGAAAATAATATTTTATTAGATTAGAAAAAAATTATAAAATTCCACACAAGGAAAACAAGGACAAATTATGGTCTCTAATGCCCTAAATAGACCATTTATTTTTTAATTTACACCTCATAAGTAAAAATATCCACGATTTAATATAAAAGATGTTTACACTATAGTTAAAATTAAAATAGTTTATCTAAGTTTTAATCAAAATTATAAGGTTTAAAATTACACAAAATAGTTTCTCAAATATATTGGTTGATGGGATTAACACCAAATCTCACATTATAATATTATTCCTTTCAATTTTATAGTTTCATATTTAGATTTAATTTATTATAATTTAATCTTTTTAGATATTCCAAAATTTCCCCTCACCTTTATTGTAAAATGACACCTCCCCCTCAGCTAATTTCATCAATTTGAGTATTATTACTCAAAATGATCTATAAAATTCACTTCTACACTTCTCTATCCAAATTATAAATGTGTTGGTCTTCCCACAAGACTGACTCTAGAGTCCTTTAGTGAAGATCTAATGGATCTGTTATAAAGAAAATGTAATCATTGTAACGGACCACATTCTTTTTCTACTCTTATAAACCACCTCTAAATATATGTTATATATCATAAAATAATAACATTATAAAACTCACTTTGATGATATGTTATTATGATTATGAGCACATGACTATAAAACCCATTTTCCATCAAATAAGAAATGAAATAATCACTCGTGCTTATGGACGACTTACATTGTCTACATACCGATAATATTCACTTTCTAATCACCATATCTTAATATTGTGAATTAGGATTTTTTTACTGTTTCTATATGATATTTATGACATAACAATACTTCAATATTTATAATATCATACCTACCTTTTTTACAACCTAAACTTTTTATAAATGATAACATCACTTGTCCGTAGATATGGAATTCAATGATTAATGTATAAGGACCGAGACTAACAAACTAAAACATGTTTGGATACCATAATAATTATTTTTGAAATTATTATATAATTATTTGTATATAAGTACCAGGACTTTCAAATTGAAACATGTTGGGATAACAGAGCAGTTATAACATAAATCAATGTTTCTAAATTATTTATAAATAAGAGATAAGATGTTATAAACAAATAATAAAATGTAATACTGATATATGGTTATAGAATATATGTATAATAAATCCATTTTTATAATATAGTATTTATAAATGGGAAAACGATAAGGATAGACTTGAGGTAAGGTATTTCAATATCACTTTTATTTATGTTGGACATGTGCATTTAAAAATACTTGATTCATTTGAGTGGTATATATACAGCCCATAAATGTTAATTATTAGTATTATCCTTATTATCTTAGTATTCTCATATAAATTTTATTTTATTTCTTCCTTGGGGTATAAAATTCATTTTTTATTCATTGGTAAGGAATTATTTCATAATATCATCAATATTTGAGATTTTTTCATTTTAAATCTCCATGGGGGAATATTTATCATCCATGTCCATGTTTTCTAAAAACGTCTTAATTTTTTTTAATTTTATGATATGAATATTTAAAAATATTTTTTCCTATGTTTTACTTTTTATGAATCGGTTTGAAAATAATATTTTTGTCATTTTCTGAATAAGGCTCTTTAGGAATTTAATGAAAAAAATATACCAAAGGACATTTTTTAGCTTATATGGCATGAATGAAATTTTCTACTTTCATCAAGCATTAATTCATTGAATCTTAATTTAACATTTTATCATTTTATTTTTATAGAAAATTTTTTCCTTTATAATTGCACTAATATTTAAAAACATTATTTCATAATGGAAATGATATATTCCTAACGAATTATTTCAAGTGATATTTAAAAAAAATCCTTCTAAGATGAAATTATTTGTTGTCACATATGATTTACGGTGGATATGACCCATGTATACCATTAATATTACTTATATGAATGGATTATGTTTATAATTAACTTATACTTATGAATCCTATATCATTTCAATGAGTTATGTTATGATGATGTGTTTATGAAACTCATTTATTTTTTTGGGATTTGAGATGGTGAATGATTTATGGTCTTATGGTATAAAAATTAATAGTTTCCACTAATATATGGTAGGAAATATATCTCTCTCAAATTAATTGGGTAATGAATTATATCTCATGAGATAGTTAGGGGAAACAAGTTGACATTCTTGACCCATTAGGGGAAAAACGATGAGGTCTAATTTGAGAGTCTTAGTAGTTTACCTTGACATTTGAAGTGGTTTTCCATAATTAATATGTTGACACACACATTTATTACATGAAAATATGCTTCAATATTGATTGAAGATGATGTTTCATTCTTATGATTCATGTCTTCTAAAATATTAATGTTTTATTCCATGACTCGTGTTTATGAACAATACCAAGTTATGTAAGAACATTGAATGTTATACTCTAGCTCATATTCCGATATTTCTAATAATATGCCTTCATAAAATATTAAATTTCTGTCTTCCATGTTTGTAACACCCCGAACCTTGTTATAGAGAGTCTGTGCATTATTACATAACATTAGCATGATAAAAAGAGATCAAGTCCTGAGACACCGATCAGTTTAGTTGCCTTAGAAGTACTAGACACATACATACGTTTAACATTACATTATGAAATGAAAAAAAATCATGTTTTGACACACTAATATCCCTTATCCTATCCATGTAGGTCAATCATAATATACTTCTTCACATCTTGGAAAAAATAAAACATAAGAAAGTGGTGAGCTGAGATGCTCACTAAGGATAACAACATAGTTGAAACTATCATAAAAAAGCATAAACATTTAAAGTGATGTATAAGACTAAAAAATTCATGATAAAATTAAAAAATACATAATATGGAAAAAATAAAATATATAATTCTATTTACTTATTCAAATAGACATTCTACTAGTACAATAATCACATTTAATATCAATAGCTACATTCATAGTGATGGAATACATAATGTTCGATATCAAAAGCACATAGTCAAGGCCTTGTACCAAGACTAAAAAAAATTCCATCCCTTGTTCCATGACACTAGTTTTTCTCATGTTACCTACTGATGCATCAAGGGGCTACAATGGGCCCCACCAAGCAGTTTATATGTCCAATTCATTCCTTATATGGAAAGGCTAAAACATAACATAATCATTCATAATAAATCATGCATAAGAAATGTAAATACATTAACCATAAATCATAAATGGTATAAAAATAGTACATACATAGTTAAAAATATCACAAAAAATTCAATTAAATATGGAATATTGTATCATAACAAATCAACTTCAAACAAGTGTAAAATCCTACAAAGAATGTTGACATAGATGAACTCAATCCAAAAACTATTTGAGATAAATATCTATTTCTATATTGAAATCATTTAAAAGTTTCATATTTATAAAATAAAACATCAACAATTAAAATATTCATATAATCTTGTAAGGGAAGTTTCAAAGGTTTTATAAAGGAATAAAATAGTCACACATTCCATATAAGTAAATAAAACATTCTTTCCTTAATTTTTCGAAAAGGTCATAATGTACCTTGTTTTGAAAACGACAGAATGATTACCTTAATTTTTTTATAACATGTCAAACAAGGGTATAAATGACATTAACACATATTCTAGTGAATAGAAAAAAAACATGAAATAAATTTTTATGAAATATAGATGTGGATGTTAAATAAGTCCTATAAGAGACTTACTTATAAACAACCTTGAATAATAATGAGATTGTAAAAATAAACATTACCTTGTAATTTTCCATAGTAGAGGGTATGCTAACCTCCAGTATAATGGATAAATCATGGTTATTAAATTATAAAAGAACCACATATATAAATATGATATCATATATGGTACTCTAATATTTCTTTGTTACCAATATTTCATTAGTATCATTGTTTTGGGTGTTAACTAATTCGTTTTCCTTTATATGTTTTATTATAGATGTCATGTTTGTAATTGATAAGAAATATTTTATTCCTATATATAATTATATTATGTTCTTAAATAATATTTTTAGTCATGAAAATAAAAGTATTCTTGAATGGTTGCTATGAGGAATTAAATCTTATCGTGTCATGGAGACGGTGATCCGTACGTACGCACGAGTGAAAATATCATTCTATTAATGGTGAAATAATATGTAGTTTGATGTTATATTATATATTAAGAATTATTTACATGTTATATTTTTTACTTACATCAATTATACTCATTATTATACCCATCCATATAATGAAGTGTTGAATAAAAAAATACACCACGATATAGAGACTATAAGCCGCATATACACATATATGGAGGATTTTTCATTTATAGGATGTATAAAATAATGAATATGGGTTTACGATATTTATAATAACATAAAAGTATTTATAAGTTATGGGAATGATTATTTTTTTATTGAAAAATCAATTAAAGAGTATGTGGAAGAAGAAAATAACTTCGAAAGAGGTGATGAAATAATAACCACTTCTTCAGGTTCTTCTTTTTAATTAAAAAAAGGGATCCATATGATGTATTTCGGATCGAATTAAGGTATCAATTATTAATTGAGGGTAGTTTGGACAATATTTGAGTAGGTTTGGGCCATGGAAAATGTCTTTGGAGGTGTGAATTTCAATGAAGGTTAAGTAACCTTTTATAATAGAGGTGAGGGTCACTTTAGGAAGATAATGAAATAAAAATTTATTATTGAATATTTTTTGGTTTCTAATTGATCTAAATGGATTTATTTCATGGATATGGAGGGTGTGGGTTTAATATGCCAAAATATAGGTTTTATACATGTTTATGTTAACAATTTAACCTTATATTTCATATTTATCTTTTGGTTAAATAGTTTATCATAAATAATTTCTCTAGGTATTTTTATATGACATGGTTAACAAACATACCATAAAATTATTGGTGAACCTCAAGTTGTTCATTATAGACTTATATAACCTTATCTAAGTCCTCTAGCATAATATTATTTTTTATGAGTATTATATCATTTAATAAAATAATATTTGTTTGAAAAACTCATTTACGTCAATTTTGACAGTATTTAGTATTTGGTTTTTGTGAAAGTCCTAAAAAAGTGATTTCTTCAAAAAAAATCATTGCATAAACACTAACATTCCATATCAAAATATAAATTTTTTTATGCATCAATGTCTCAATTTACATATATTTTAATATTTATAATATCAATAATTTTAATCATTCATTAATAAGATAATTAATACATCATCATTATTTCATAAATAAATTCAATTAATTATTTGTATAAATGTAATGAATTAAATACACTGATGTAGGAAATAATTTTATAATTCTAAAGAATATTTATAGTCGAATTTATCTTATGTGTTATCCTATATTAAAAATGATTTATTTATTAAACTTTGAATTTTACACTTTTAACTCTTAATTAAATAAAACATAATAAATGTAATAATCTAACAAAATGGAGTCAAAATGATCATTTTTTATTCCAAATATTGATTTTTGTTGAAATAAATTTATCCAACAGAATTAGGATATGTTTTGGGGTAATTATAATATCTTTTTTACCATTAATTACACTATTTACTTTTAACCGTGGTAAATAAAATTAAAAAGTTACTTTTCACCAAAAATAATCTTCATCCTTTTGAACCACATTATATATATTGATTTAAACCATGTCACTTGGATTTTATAAATTCAATTCATAGTAGTGGAAAAATTGTGTTTTATGTAGACTTGAAAATGTGCTTAGAAGGGGGTAAAAGATGCTAAAAGGTTCAATAAAATTATATATATATATAATCATATTTTAAAACGACTCAAATGAATTACATTGGATTAATATTGGTATTATGTGCCTATTTTTACATTAAAATATTTTTAAAAATAAAAAAAATTATTTAAATAAAAATTCGATTTTAAATAATAACTCAGTGTTTTTCAATATTCATAAAAAATTGAATGTTTTTAGAAAAATACCAAAATTCACCATAATCTAATTTTACATTACAAACCCAAAAAAGATGTCCATTTGGAAAAATAAAATTAAAAAAATTTCAAAAAGTGTGTATTACTATTCATAAATTCTTTTTAAACGATTAGTTTGATTGATCATGATGTGCTAGAACTCAAATTTGTGTACAACACAAGCTATTGTATTATTCCAAGAGAAGTGTACCATGGATGCTTGGGGTGTAAAATTACTACCCCATTGAAATAATTTAATCCTCAAAATTTAAAAAATATTATTGGATAAAAAGATTTGGGTGGTTCTTCATTATAAGTTCTCCAGGTTCCCACATTGCCTCTACCATTTTATTATTTCTCTAAAGTACTTTTAACCGATGAGTCATCCAGTTTCTCAACACTTGTTTTCTGGTAACAAGAATTTTAATTGGATGTACACAATATGATAGATCAGGTTCCTGTTCTATTTCTTCATAGCTGAGTACATGCATTGGTTCGGGCATATATTTTATCAAAAGTGATACGTGGAACACATCATGAACTTTAGAGAGACTTGGTAGCATTTCCAAATGGTATTCTACAACTCCATTTCGTTCTATAATTTGGAAAGGTCTGATGTACCTGTGACGTCATTTATCCTTTTTACCAAATTTTATTACACCCTACCATGGGGATACCTTCTTGAAAACATGATGTCACACTTGAAATTACAAACCCTTCATTCGCTTATCAACAAAAATCTTATTCCTACATTGATCTTCTTTGATGTGGGATTGAATAATCTTCAATTTTTTCATTTTTCATTAAAAATTACTTGGCCTACAAGTTTTCGTTCACCAACATCATCCCAAAATGTTGGTGTGAAACATCTATTTCCATATATGTCATTATATATTCCCATCTGAATACTTGAATAGAATATATTGTTAAATTAAAATTTTTCTAGAGGTAAATAATGATCCATATACCTTGAAATTTTAGAGATCAAGATCTAAAAATGTATTCTAATGTTCGAATAGTCTATTCAGATTGTCCATCAGTTTGAGGGTGGTGGGCCCTGCTCAAACAATGTTCAGTATTAAGAGATTTATGAAGACTTTTCCAGAATTATGATGTAAAACAGGGGTCACAATCAGAAAACATCCACTGGGGTACTCCATAAAATGTTACAGATTCATTAATATATAGTCTTGCTAAATGTCCAAGTGTTAAATCTTCTTTTATAGCAATAAAATTTGATGACTTGTTAAGATGATCAACAATGACCCATAATGCATCATTCTTCTAGTAGTATTTTGTAGCCCCATGAAGAAGCCCATCATAATAACAGCTCATTTCCACTCAGGTATGGGAAGAGGTTTGATGTCTCCTATAGAATGTTGTCTTCTACACTTCACCTATTGAAAAACCATACATGATGAAACATAATCTGCAATCTCCGTCTTCATGTTTTCCCACCAAAAAAGTTCCTTCAAATCTCTATAAATCTTAGTGCTACCAAGGTGTATAGAGAAATTGGAACTATGGGAATCATCCAAAAATTCCTTTTTTATATCAGGTATATCAGGAACACAGAGGCTCTTCCCAAATTTCAAAATTCCATCTTCGTATATGAAGTCAATCAATCTCCCATCATTCATAGCTTTTATTTTCTTTTGAAACTCCTTATCATCAGTCTGAGAGCTTTTTATTATTTCTAGTAAAGATGGTTTGGAAACCATTTGAAAAAGTATTGATGTTTCACCTTCCATGATTATCCCCCTATCAATATTTACTATATCCATGAACATTGTAACCATTTTATCTCTCATATTATTCATAACTCCATGATCCTTCCTGATCAATGAATCTTCCACCTTGTTTGACTTCATGGGGTGGTAGTGTATAGTGCAATCAAAATATTTGAGTATTTTGAGCCATTTAATCTACCTCATGTTTCAGTCTTTCTATGAGAAAATATACTTTAAAATATTGTAATCATTGTATATCTTACATTTTCACCATAGAGATAGTGTCTCAATATCTTCAGAGAAAATATTACTTCTTACCCAAGATCATGAGTATGATAGTTTTTTAATTAACTTTTTGCTATTGTGACACATATGCAATAACTCTATCAATCTTCCTAATGGAACAACCAAGTCATTTCTTGGAAGCCTCACTGTAAATAAAAAACGCATCATTCCCAAATGGTAGAGTAAATAATGGAGAATTCACTAATCATCTCTTCAATTCGTCAAAACATTCTTCACACTATTTTTTCAAACAAATTTAACCCCTTTACATGAGATCTTGGTTAATGGGTTAGGTAATAGTGAAATATTCTAGATGAAACATTTATTGTAACCTACTAAACCAAGAAAACCGCATACCTCAGTTATAATTGTCAGTGTTGGACAATCTTGGATTGACCTTGTAATTGAATGATCAATAGAGATTCCATCCTTAGAGACAATATGGCTCTGTAAATAAATCTCATGAAGTCAGAATTTACACATTCTAAACTTCCCATATAATTCATTTCATCAAATAGTTTTCAGAATAGTGTGCATATGATTTTAATGATATTCAAAAAAATTAGAGTATTCCAAGATATAATCAATAAATAACAATAAAAATTCATCATGATATTCTATGAATACACTATTAATTAGATCCATGGAAACCAAGGGTGAATTAGTCTTTCCAAATGGCATTACTTTAAACACGTAATTCCCATACCTGGTTCGGAATGCAGTCTTTGGAATGTCTTTCTTCTTCACATAAAATTGATAATATCTTGATAGAGGGTCAATCTTCGAAAAATATTGAGGTCCCTGAATTTGATCAAATAAATCATCAATGAATGGCATGGGATACTTGTTCTTTATTATTATAACATTTATCTCCCTATATTCACTACACCACCACATAGATACATCTTTATTCTTAACAAAAATAACAAGGGATCCCCATAGAGAAATACTAGGGAAAATAAATCCTTTATTATTCAATTCCACCAGTTGTTTCTTTAGTTACCGTTATTCCACAGTGTCCATTGTATAAGGGGTCTTCAATATGGTCCTTTAACTAGGAATTATGTCAGTGGAAAAATAAATTTCACAATCTAGAGAATGTCTAGGTAAATCATTTGGAAACACACAAACCAATTATTGCACAATAGGTACTTCCTTTATTTGATAATTCATTTCCTCACCCATAGTTATTTCACTCACGTCCTCACCAATAATTTAATTTATTAGATTTACTAGGGATGGATCTAGATTAGAATTAGATGGTAATGTTTCTGATTTAAAGATAAGATATTATTTATCATTATCAAAAATCATATCCTCTTTTTTCTTATAATAAATTTTTACATCATGGTCTGAAAGATAATCCATGCCAAATATTCTATCATATTAAATCAGGGGTATGAAAATAAGATCAGCAGATAAAGCATGTTTATATTCCATAATGGTATCTTATTGAAAAAACATTTGTTGCAATTATATTTCATTTAAGAGTTTGGACTAATAACTCCCTTGTTAAGTAAATTTGGAAATATCTAATTTTCATGGAAAACAATTAATATTGGAAAAAATGTGATGCTACAGAATCAAATAAATCATTGGATAATTTTGTGGAAATGATTAAAGTAACTTCCACCACATCATTAATAACTTAAACCTTAGAAGTTGTGATCGCCTAAGCTTGGCCTTGCTCACTTGGCGTTTTTTTAGTTAAGTTTTCTTGATTCATAGGAAATTAATTTGATTAATGGCCTCTTTCTTTATAATTGTAGCCTTGATCATTGTCAGCCTCTTTATTCCCCTTACAATCACGATCTTGGTGGTGTTTTTCTCTACACTTGTATCAAACTACCCTCCCCTTTAATCATGTACCAATATGTTTCTTCCCAAAATTATTGTTGGATGGAAATTAAACTTCTCTATTCCTCCCTTTATTTCCTTTTTCAGAGTGTTCATCAATTATATTCTTCTATTTATTCTCTTTTATGTTATAAGACATAGAGATTTACTTTTCTATCTTTATAGCACATAAGACTATATCTTTGTACAATGACAAAGACTGAGACACTATTTCTTGAAGGAGAAATGGTTTTTACTCATCAAAAAAAGAATCAATCATACATATTACGTTACATATATAATCTATATCATGCCTTGATAACCCTGTAATTTTAGCCTCATACTTTGCGACATTATCATCCTATTTTTTCCGTAGACTCGTAAATTGACATTCCAAATCTTCTCGACATTCACAGGGAAAGTATTTTTCTAAGAAAATCCCTTTAAACTCACCCTATTCTACATTTGATACTTCTTCACCATCCTTTTTGATTTTAATTAATGACCAACATTGATCAACATCTCCTGTGAGGCAATAAACTCTCATGAAAGTACTTTCCATTTTTCTACTCCCCATTCCATGAAATATTTTCTCAAAAGAACTTATCCATTGATCAGATACAAATGAATTTTTAGTCCCATTGAAGTTTGGCAGTTCCTGCCTCATGAAGTGGTCTAACATTGATCCTCTATGTTGTAGATCAGGGTGCTCCATACGTTTATGCGTTTTATTTATATCTAGAGTGAGTTGACCCAATATTTTTATAATTTTTCAGTAGTAGTTTCATCACTAGCTCTACTATAATTATCTTGAGTTGGAGGGAAATCCCTTCAAGGATTACATGAATTGACACAGTTTCCATTCCTTCTACAAGGAACCATTTGTAAACAATGGAATACACTAAATTAGTTAATGAATCACAATTTATAATTCTAAAAATGTAAAATAATCAACATAAATTGAATAATTTATCTGTATAATCCATAATCATAAAAAAAATTCTTTGGGGAATTATTTACTCATAAATAATTTATATTGTTTTGTAAATAAAATTTTAATTATCATAAGAATATAACATAGGAGTGTCAAACTGGGTGCGCAGTATGGCCCATTGTCGTGTAACAGGATACCTTGGGTCTAACTCAAAACTCCTTGTCCAGGTTTTCACTCCAAGGTACATCTATGCCAGAACAACTTCCACTTATAGTTTCTGAAAAATCTTGTTTTTTATTGGAAAACCCACATAATATATACATTAAAATAAATTGGATGCTCTTCTATACTAATCATTAACGTCTATATTAGGGTAATGTTCTCTAATCATATTTTATTTCTAAATATATTTTCCACGGATAGTACTAAACTTCATTTGATACCATATATAAGGGTTAAAACCTAGTTACATATAGTTGGTGCATTATTTCATATCATTGTCATGATCACAAGAGACCAAGTTCGGAAAGATCGATCAATTTAATATGATTTCAAGTACAAGATACATAAATTAGTTTAAAATTAAATTATGAAAAGAAAAAAAAAACAAAATTTTGTCTCCGTTGGACATAATAATATACCATATCCTATCCTTGTAGGTACATCATAATATACTTCTTTTCATCCTGGAAAAAATAAAACATAATAAAGGGGTGAGCTCAGATGCTCATTAAGGATAACCACATAGTAGAAACTATCATAAATAAGAACGAAAATTTAATGTGATGTATAAGACTAAAACACAAGCCTTTTAAAATTAATATTTGGAATAATATGGAAAATATGAATCAATTAATTCTATTTACTTATTCACATTGATATTATAACAGTCTATCAATCACATGTCGTATCATTAGTTATTTTCATAATGATGGAATGCATAATGCCAAACATGATAAAAACATGGTCAAGGCCTTTTTTCCATGACACATGTTTGCCTCATGAGACATACAGATGCATCGTGGGGATATAGTGGGCCCCGCCCATCACTTACTATGTCCAATGCATTCCTCTTATGAAACGGTTGAAAAATCACATTAACATTTGAATTAAAACTAGCATACGAAAAGCTATCACTTTAACCATAAATCATAAATTTTATAAAAATATCACATCCACAGTCAAACATATAAAAAACCATCAATACAAAATTATTGATTTTATCATAAAAAATTATCTTCAAACAAGAATAAAATCTAACAAAGGATGATGAAATAGATAAAATTAATCCAAAAACTATTTGAGGGAAATATCTATTTCTACTTTGATATCATTTAAAAGTTTAATAATTATAATAGAAAACATTTATTTTGAAAATATATCTATAATATTATAATGGAATCATCGAAGGTGTTGTAATGGCAGAAAATAGCTTCACCCGCCGTATAAGTTAAAAAATCATTCTTTCCTTAATTTTTCGAAAAGGTCATTAAGGACCTTGTTCGGAAAACAATTGAAAATTCTTATAAAAAAATTTTGCAAAATTAAAAAAGTGTATAAATTAATTTAACACATAGTCTATTTAATATTGAAAATGTTTTGAAATACATTTTTAAGAAACATAGATGTTGATGTTAAAAATGTCCTAGTATATATTTACGTATAAACAACCTCAGATAATAAATAGATTGTAAAATTAACCCTAACCTTGTAATTTTTTTAGTTGAGGGTACATTAATATTTTGTATAATGGTTAAATAATTGTTATTAAATTATTAAAGAACTACATACATAAATATGATATCATATATGATCCTCTAATATTTCATGGTTAATAATATTTCAGTAGTATCATTGTTTTGGGTGTTAACTAATTCATTTTCCCTTAAATGTTTTGTAACATAAGTCAGGTTTTTTGTGGGTAGGATGTATTTTATTCATATCCCAAATGATATTGAGTTCCTAAAAATTATTTTTAATGCTCAGATTAGAATTATTCTGGAATGGTTACGTAGGGGAATGAAATCATTTCGCGTAGTGGGGATGGTAAACAGTACGTACACACAAGCAACAATATCATTATATTTATGGTAAGGTCATATAAATTTGGATGTTATATTATATATAAATAATCATTAACATGTTATATTTATTATTTTCAGAAATTATACTTATTATTATACCCATCTAAATAATGATGTGTTGAATAACAAACTACGCCACAACGTGGAGACGATAAGTTGTACGTACGCACGTCTGGTGACTTTTTTACTCATAAGATTAATAGAATAATGAATATGGTTATAACATAATTATAATAAAATCATAGTATATATAATGTACTTTATTTATTATTTTGGTATGGAAATAACAAAGAAATAGGTGGTGGAAGAAGAAAAGAACTTTGAAAGAGGTGATGAAATAATTAACTCTTCATCTGGTGCTTTCTATTGAGTTGAACAAAAGGGTTCCATATGTTGGATTTATGATCAATTTAAGGCATATAGGATGAATTTAAAGTGTTATGGAGGATATTTGAGCATTTTCTGTCTGAGAGAAATGGATTTGGAGGTGTGAATTTGAGAGAAGGGGAAGTACCCTTTTGCAAGACAGGTGAGGGGCACTTTAGGAAGAGCTTGAAATATTAATGTATTATAAAATAATTTTTGGTTTGTAGTAGCTCTAAATGGATTTAGATCCATGATAAATTGTGTATTGGTCGAAATATTCTCAACCAATGGGTTTTATATATTATTAGGTCACCATATTAAACTTATCATTTATATTTAACTCTTGGATGAATAGTTTTACATTTACCATGTATCCTTGTATTTTAATATTATATGGTTAATTAACATACTTTAAAATGAAAAGAGAATATAAAGTGGTTAATTAAAGATATATATAGACTTATATAAGTCCTTTTTTCAAGCCATATATATTTAGGAGTATTATTTCATTTATAATAATTGTATTTTTTAAAAAAACTCATTTATGTCAATTATGACACTATTTAGTATTTTTTTGTAAAATTCAATACAAAATGATTTATTTGGAAAAACTAAATAAAATCAACTGAAAAATTTCATATTATACTATAAAATTCATTGGATGCATCAAAAGTCTGAAATATATTTATTTTAATATTTATAATATCAATTAATTTAATCTTTCATTAATATGGTAATTACTCTATCATCATTGTTTAATATATAAATTTAATTATTTAATGTCTAATAATTATAAATAAAATACCATGAGTTGGGAAATATTTTTAAATTTTTAATTAATATTTCTACTATAATATATCTTCTATGTAAACCTATATTAGAAATATTTTATTTATTAAACTTTGAATTTAACACTTTTAACTCTTCATTAAATAAAATTTAAAAAAAATTATTAATCTAATCAATGTGGATCAAAAGGATATTATTTTTTTTTCTACGTTTTATTTTTATGAAAATAAACCGATCAAATTTAATTAGGACTTGTTTTGGGGTAATTATAAAAACATTTTACCTTTAATTACTATATTTACTTTTAACTGTGGTAAAAAAATTTAAAAGTTACTATTCATAAAACATTTTTTTCTTCTTACTCAAAAACATTTTACCTACTAATGTCAACCATGTCTCTTATATTTTTGAAATTCAATTCATAGAAGTGTTAACATTGTGTTTTATGTAGATTTTCAAATGTGTCTAGAAGGTGGGTAAATGGCATTAAAAAGTTCAATAATATTTTATATATCTATCCTTATTTTATTATGACTCCAATGAATTAAATTAGATTAATATAGGTATTATATATCTATTTAAAATTTAAAATAAATTTAAATTTAAAAATATTTATTTAATTAAAAAATCCTTTTTAAACAATAACGTAGTGTTTTTAACTATTCATCAAAAATTGAAATTTTTTAGAAAAATGGTAGAAATTCACCTGTACTTAATTTGGACATTCAAAACAGAAAAATAAAGATCATTTTGAAAAATAAATTTAATAAAATTTCAAAAATTTGGTATTACTATTCATAACTGCTTTTTAAATGGTAGTTTGGTTGGTCGTGGTGTGATAGAACTCGAAGTTGTGTAAAACAAAAGCTATTTTATTATTCATAGAAAAGAATACCATAAAATCTTGGGGTCTGACAATGTTTACCATTTTTGGGAATCTATGCTCACACTTTTTATGCTTTGATTGAATAATATTATAAGATAGGTTTTATGTGTGATATGCTAAAAAGGGATCTACTTATGAATAAATAAGTTGGATATTTTTTAAATATATATTATAAACAAGTTATTTTATGTTTCCGTGTTTATAGTGGCACCATAACTTTATGATCTCAAGAGTGTATTTGTATAATGTAATGAATATTCATCTAAAAAAATGTTCTATTTATGTATGAAAATATGATTTTTTATAGTTGGTATCAGAGAAAAAGTTTATATAACCTTTGGAAACAAGGATGAGAAAAGATTTCTAAGATCCCTGTGGATAATTCAATGTGTAATATAAAATTCTATAGTTTTGTTAATGATTAAGAATTACCTGGGATAAACTTAAGGTTTCATAGATGGTTTAATACATTTTATAAATGATTTTTCATGATTCCTCACTATGGCTATTATTTATCACAATATTATTTTTGGATTTAGTAAATGGATGGAACCAAAAGGAATCATATTAACTCTAAATGTGATAGACAATTAAATTATTTCACACCTAATATGCCAAATTTAATGAGATATAGAATATAAAACCTTTCTAGCATTATAAAAAAACATTATCAGTATATAAATCATATCAATTTTCCAATGATTAAAGAAGGGAACAATGTACTGTTGAATATTTCATGATGAAAAAACCACATTCTTTTAGTGGATCTTCTCTCCCACCACTCACATAGAGATGCGTAAACATCATTGATAAAATATATTATGTTCTTCAATGCTTGGGACATGAAAAATTTTCCCTACCTATATATTGTATGGTAGGTGAGGTAGATCAATGATGTGATATTTTCAAGGATATAAATCAACAGAAAGAAATTGAATCCAAGGAGTGGGGTGGGTTTAAGAAATTTTTTTTAATAATTACATTCCTGATATCTGTTTCACTAATATGTAGAAGGATTTCCTTGAACTAAAGAAAAAGGATGGTGAATCTGTTGGTACCTACGAGGAATATTTTTCAATACTAGTGATGTATGATAATGGTAGTATTATCCATCCTAAAGGTAATATTTATTGATTCATCGGTGGATTAAAATGAATTATTCGAAGAGAGTTATCCATAATAGACTTTACTTGCTATGTAGAAATTTTTTTATTTTCTGGTGGAAATGGATATTGAAAAATACTAGCATTAACATTGTTTTGATAAGAAAAGAAACATTTATACTTTTGAAAAATCAAATAAATCAAATTGTATATAAAAATTAGCATATCTACATGATAGAAATATGGGTTGAAACAATAATATAACGTGTAAATGGAACTATTATATGATTTAAAAATAAAAAGATGATTCATAAAGTCCATGAATGTCAAAAGGCAGTGAGTCGGACGGTTAGTGAAATGGTTTGAAAGAGGACACTAACTGATGCATACCCCATATTATAATGATATATATTCAAGTAGTAAAAAAATAATTCAAATTAGAGAAAAAATACAAAATTTTTCTTGATCAATGAAAAAAACCTCCAAATCCCAAAGATAAATGGAAATATCATGAAATTATGGCTACCAATGTTGGTTATGAGAATGACTTGCTGAAATGTACAATTATCATCCACTCTAAAATATCAACTATATTATTTTATTCTAGATCCATACACTCTTTTATTTCTAAATAATTTGTTAAGGGTGTCACAGTATCTCCTCATCAATTTGATGTTGAGTAAGCTGTGAAGTCTCTACATGGAACGTCAATCACATCCCATAGTTATAGTTCTACTCTAATTGATTTTTGTGGGCAATTACTTCATTGAATGACATGATATTACTTATAGTTGAATTCTATGTGATATTTTGACGGGATATACTTTCTCTATATGGATATCATATGAATTTCTAAGGAAGGGATGAAATATTACATATTCTAAATGAAACAATAATCATTTTTTATGAAAAGATGAACATAAATATATAATGGAATTTTCATTCATCTTGATGGTAATAATTCCCATAAATTATGGTTATATATCATATATGGTTTGGGAGAAAATCAACATTAAGAATAAACTAATAATAACGGAGTTTCCTAATTATTTCCCGGAAGAGTTTTCAGGTCTTCCACCATATCATAATGTTTATTTTTTCAATATAACTCATATCCGGTGTCATGCCTATTTCAAATAATCCATATAGAATGGCCCCAATTAGTATGAATGAAATAAAGAAGAATCTCCCGAAAAATATTGATAAGGGATTAATATACCAAAGTACATCACCTTGGGGTGAAACATTTCTTTCTTGTTAATATGAAATATGGGTCAATGTATTTTTTTATTTATTATCATTGGTATAAAAAAATTGAAATCAACAAAAATTATCTGCCTCACCATATCAATGATTTATTTGATATAGTACAGAGTGCTCAATATTTTTCTAAAATTAATGTTAATTCTAGATATTATAAATTGGTGGTTAAGAAGGAGGATATACTAGAAGTGGTATTATAAAAAGGGTATGAAGACTTTGAATTTAAAGTGATGCCTTTTTTATATTAGTAACTCTCCCGCTATCTTCATGGACATGATGGATAGAGCTTTTAGAGACTATCTTGATGTGTTTTTGGTAGTCATTAAAGACGATATTTTTGTACATTAAATGATAAATTAAGAACAAGAAGATCAATTGATGATTGTGTTGACGACCTTGAGAAAATAGAGTCTTTTTGAAAAATTTAGAAAGTGTGAATTTTTTATTAATAAATTTTCATTTTTGGGCATATAATCATTAGTGTGGTTATATCATTAGATACTTCAAATATAGAAGTTATTAAGAAATGGACTAGACAAACCATTGTTAATGAAATACATATTTTTCTTAGTTTGGATGTGTATTATCAGTGTTTTTTGGAGAATTTATCTCCACTGTCCAATCGACTCACCAAGTTAACTCAAAAAGTTCTAAGTTCCTCATGATGTATTAATTTGAAGAAAATTTTAAATAAATAAAGATAAGACTAGTTATTACCCCCATTCATACATTACCATATACTGTATATGGGTCTATAACTTATAGGGATACATCCAAGAAGGGGTTGGGATTTATTCTTATGAAAAATGAAATAGTCATACCTTATTCTCATGAAAACTAAAGGTTCATGAGAAAATTAACAAACAAATTATTTGTAATTACATATTGTAATATTTGCATTAATGATATAGAGGCATTATCATTACAGAAAAAAGTGTGATATTTATACTAATCACTAAAGCTTAATGAACATATTCACATAAATGGAGTTGATTATGCACCAAATAAAATTTTAGAAACTGAATAATGATTATGATATCTCAATATGTCACCACCCTGGGAAAGAAAACAATGTGGAAGATTATTTGAGTAAAAAGGACCATGCTAGCTTATATATGATAAGGATTACATATGACTGAATATTTCAAGATTTGGAAATGTTGGATCTAGACGTCATAATGGAAGGGGATAAATCCTATCTAGCCTAAATAAATGTTCAACCATCTATCAATGTAAATATTGAAGAGGCATAAAAGGTTGATGTCGAGTTGAAGAAGAAGGTGAAAATGTTCTTGAGTTCAATTTAATTTGTGATGGGATAATTAGGTCCATGAACCATGTATGTTCTCCTCTTATACCAATATTTAAAGAACGAACTATTGGTTGAGTCTCACAGTTCATAATTTTCTATTCATCCTAGAAGTTAAACGATTTACAGAGACCAAAAAGAATATTTATGGTGGGATAGAATGAAGAGATATATTCCATAGTATATTTCTTGATGTTTGGTTTTTCAACATGTTTAGTCTTAGAGACAAAAATCATTATGGATTTTACAACCATTTACCATACCTGAATGGAATTGGGAAAATATTACCATGGATTTGGTCATTTGACTTTCAAAAACATCTAAAGGCTGTAATGTGATATGGGAATGATTCAACCACCATTAATTTTCTACACACATAATCAATATTATATAATATTTCCCTCTTAATCATATTTCCATAATATATATTAATGACGTGTTAATATTTCATGGACTACCACTTTCCATTTTATCTAATCGGTATCCAAGGATTAACTTGATGTTCTTGAAATGTCTTCAGTATAATCTGGATACAGATATATGTTTCAACATTTCATATCATCCTAAAACAAATCGTCAATATGATAAAAAAAAATAAAACTTAATAATACGAAATAAGAGCATTATCAATAAATTTCAAAGGTGTTTGGGATCAACAAATTCATTTGGTATAATTTTACATTGACAATAGTTTTCATTTTAGCATTCAGATGGATTCTTATGAATCCCACTATGCTAAGAAGTACATGACATCAATATATAGAATGTTGATTGGGAATGATAGCTATTAGAACCTGATGTATCTGATTAAATGACATAAAAAGGTTATATCCATTCCCCATATCATAATATAAGCAATAATTTGACAAAAATGTTATGCCAAAAATCGTTGAAAAGTTCTACAGTTTGAAGTGGAAGATAAATTATTTCTACCAAAATATTTATGGAAGAGAGTAATGAGATTTCGAAAGAAGGGAAAGCTAAGCCCCATGTATATTTTTCCTTTTGAAATTCTTGATCGTATCAAGATAGTATTTTCTCAATTGGTTATTCCACTAAATCTCTATGAGTTTCATGATGTGTTCTATTTATCTCTCCTAAAAAGTAAATTTCTAATCCTTCTAAAGTACTAAACTCAGAGGCAGTACCACTATAACAAGATCTTTGGAATGATGAAAAATCGGTATAAAAATTTTACTGTCTAGAAAATGTTCTATGAAACAAGACGACTCATTTGGTCAATTTTTTTTTGGAGAAACCACCAATTTGAAGAAGCCACATGAGAACCCGAGGATGTGATGAAGCCAAGGTATCCCCATATGTTTCTATCCAACTGACAAATTTTAAGGGAAACATCATTTTAATGGGGGTATAATGTAACAATACGAGTTTTTATGAACCTTTTTATATAAATTAAACATCTTCGATGTATTGTGTAACATGCTACCCCATGTTTAGATTGATTTACACGCAACACTATGTTTATAAGAAATATCATTTTATTATTATAATAGCTTAAATAAGATAATTATAACATTTTAGTTAGAATAGAATGTATGATCCAGATTAACATAATTATAGAAATATGGTTTACACATGTTTATAAAATTAATTACATGGTGAATAATTTATTATAAATGAAAATAAAAAACCTTTTCAATATAAAAGGAAATATTTTTCTTGAAAAAAGTATTTAACTGTGAACAAGTTTATATTATAAAAATAAATAATAAAATATTTATTTTTGGATTAATTTAATTAAATATATATAAAATACATGTAATTTAATGTTTAACATTCATACAACGTGTTTTGTGGACAATATATAAGAACAAATCCAATATTAATCATAAAATATGTATTCTTCTAGAAAGACAATTTTGTCTCTCTTTGAGGGAGAACTATTTTAAATATTATTTTTGAAACTTTTATAAATTATATTTGAAAATATAAACTTCTTATTTTAATCGATAATATTAAAATTTATTTTTTTAATTTATTGTATTTTTCTTAGAAGTTTGGTTTTTTCATGGATAGTAAAATATAACAAATTATTAAATGAATACTGAATTTTCATCTGGACAATTTATAATGTTAAATAATATTTCAAATTTTATTTAATGTAAATTTATATTTATAATAAACATATTAATCCAATTAAGGTCATTTTAATCCTTTTCACTTTGAATTTTAATATCAAAAAATTTAATCTTCTGAATGTTTTCACTTGAAAAATAGGTTTTCATAGTCCATAAACATGATTAATTTAAAATTTATTTTATCTAATTAGTGGTCTATAAATTTGGAAAATGGTTTCCAGATTTTTTATAATAAGGTCTAGATATAGTAAATATGTCACATTTATTTTTAGAAAATATGAATTGTAACAGTAGTAATTTTCATTACCATGGGTAATGGAAATCAGGAAAATAAGGGTAAAAATTACATTATACATATTAGAAACCTCTATTACACATTCTCAATATTTTAGGATTACTTTAATTCAACCCTTAAAACCTATGGTGCAAAATTTTAATTTTTAATGGACACTTGTCTATGAAAATGACTTATATATTATTAAAATAAAAGTGTGAAAAAATGTTACACTCATACTTTTGATAAGTATAATATTATTTGTATGGGGATAAATATAATTTATTTTTTACTATAATTATAATTATTAAATAAAAAGGTTTATATTGTCATAAAATAATTAAGAGTTTCATTTATCTTGACACCTAACCCAAATATGTGTCATGGCCTGAGAGTAATTCATGATCCCCACTGACTCGATACTAGTAACAGGGTATCAAAAAAATTCTTTGGGAATAATTTTTCCAATTTAATAATAGTGAACAACTTAAAAATTTTAATATAACACAAATTAATAATCATATCCAAATAAGGAATTAAAAAATTTATATTCAATATTTACATCTTCAACCAAAACCCAAGATACAACAATAGAACATAAAACTACAGAATAATCCAAATACCACTATATGAAGTAAGGAATGTCACCCTAAATCCACCACAACCAATCCTTCATGAGAGGAACTCTAAAAAAATCTACCCACCTGCATAAGACCCCTTTATTTTACCTAATTCATACAAAAAATGTCTACAATCACCCAATTGTGTGTTTATGGTGAGAGCCAAAGTCCAGTTGGATGCCACTCAAAAAAATGCTTCCATGGTATAAAAATTGTTTACATATTAACATGCATATTTATACAAAATACATTGAAACATTTTTAGGAAAACATGTTGATAAAAAACATAAAAATGAAAATTTTTATGATAAAATTTATTTTATCCAAAAAAACTCAAGGTACACTATATGTAGATAGATGGTGCCACATCATATAAATCTCAAGAGAGAATAATGGGTAAATACCTCTTGGTAATCTAGTTTGAGTGAGAAACTAGAACTTTAAACCTATATAAAAGGTGGTATAATAACCATGACAATATGCTTTCTCTATCATGAGACATTAGGAGGGGAAACCCCATCGTCCGACTGGTCTCCCATCAAAATAAATATTTACTTAGTTTTTTAATCATCAATCCAACTAAGTGAAACATGACTTGACTTTTCCAAATCACTATAATAATAAAACTAGTCATCCCACCTTGATACCAGAGATTCCACTTAAGTTCAATAACTTTTCAAATATTAAAAAAATAAACACGTTTACAAATCATTTCTAATAGAATAAGGTAAATAATTCATTCAAAAAACATTACATGAAAACCAATATTTTTCATAATAAAGGAACCTTCCATTAACCCACACCAAAACTATCTAAAAATACATTTTCACAACATTAAAAATTAAAGAAACTAATTTGGAAACATCTTAATAAGAATATAGAAGTTAAAAAACCATTTTAATGGCCAATGAACTCTCCTAAATCGACACATGAAACTATTACATTTTACAATATGCTACACATCATTTATATAATTTAGAAATCACATTTACAGGTGTATGCTAAAAAACAACAAGCCAGGTAGTCTATTTTCCATGAAAAAACAAATTTTGATACACCAATCCTTATTTTCCTTTGAAAACTATTTTCTCATTTTTTACATATTCCTAAAAACACTACCAAGAGTCCCCATAATGAAGCACAAATACAAAATAACCATTTTCTCTTGGAAACACCATTTTCATCCCAAATTCGTGTTAAAATATTTGAAAATAATTTTTACCACCATTGAAGAAAATCATAGAAAATATTTAAAGATATAAACTAGAATTTTAAAAACATCTAAAATTTTAGGGCATGAAGACACCAACCGGAAGTGTAGGAACATCTATAAACTGTTAAAAAATTGCAACCACACCACAAAAATACCCTAGAAAGGAAAGATATGAAAAAAAATCAATATCATAACCTAAAAAATACAAACATTTAGAGACCTCCCAACCCATTGGAGATAATAAATTCCAATAAAGATAGAGAGAAACCCTATAAAATTATGGAAAATAAGATGAAAGGTAACTTTCTTGAATAATATTTGAGAAACCACACCAAATCCACCAAAGGAAGGTAGTATTAGGGAGAAAATAGGAGGAGAGTGAGGATCATAGAGCGAGGGTGGCTAAATGGGTCAAGAAAGGGTGTATTTTGGGATAAATCCCAAAAGGAAATGAATGGGATTTTAAAATTTTTCAGAACCTGGATATTGAGCATAGTTTGTAAAATCGTACGATGATCGTGCATCTCTCTCTATATAAGAGGAACATACCACACTATTATCCCTTATGACCTGACATACCATGAGCTAGCTGTGTCTTTTCTTTAGTGAGAAACCACCACCTAATGATATTAAAACATTGACCCTTAAATAAACTAGTTCTAGTGACTAAACAAAAAATCAGCGTGTGACAATTCTCCCCACTATAATGAATTATAAACCCATAAATCCACAACAAGGATTGATCTTAAAACAAAAAACCGATACTCTATCACATCCCAAGGATATTACCAAAAACATCAAAATTAAATAAAGCAAGAACACAATGAATAAAAATAGAATCTCACATGTTTGATCATGTGAGGCCAAAATGTTGTTCCTACCATATGCCTTCTACCCTTAGAAATATGTGACATCTTCAGTTTATAATTCAACAGAAAAGTCATTATCCCAACTAAATTATTAGAACTATTATGAATAAGAATATTAGTAATTACCAATAAATACTTATAACACTAATCAAAGAGCATCGATAAACTCAATCCCCACTCATTAAAATCTTGATTCAGAAAAACCTCTTGGGAATACACTAAAGGACCCATGTTCACATGGAAGGTAATCTCAGATCCAACATTTCCAAATAAAACGTATCAATTTCAAGATACACTTGAAACTAAACAATATATTCTATATGGGGCGACCCAATTTGACTGCCCACAATTTGAAATGAGATTCCACAGATCCACTCCAAAGAGAATTTCAATGAGTCCCATGGTGGGTCTCCCCTCCATGAAGACCAAATAGCTTAACCATCTAGCATAGACTGACTTGGGAAACTCTTCATAGGACAACATAGGATCTTCATGAATTGACCAAACCTAAAACCGATTTACAAGGATAACCACACAAGGACAACCACAAGGATATTTTCATCCAAAAAGGAAAAAGAACTATATTTCAATAAAATGAGACAACCACACCTCCTTACAACCAAGGAGGAACTCATTTACCCATGTGGGTCACAACAAAGAATGAGGACATCACACCACTACTAAAAAAATGGGACCATACCAATATAAATGTGTTAAAATAGATAATCTTAAACTACCCTCCTCTAACACTGGATATAAATCCAAACCAAGGTCATTCACACCCCCATGAGATTCTTGAATACATTCTAGAATCATTTCAAGGACTATGGATGGAACCCTGATGTCTGAAGAATCTTTTAACTCGAAGTCAGAAGTTGAATATTTCTAGTTATAACTCCTTATTTTGGATCCAAAATTATCTTGAAAACAATCTAGGGAGATCTACCAAAATACAACACTCCATGGGACTCACTTCACTTCAACATAGAACATTATCGAGACAGGGACATAGAAGATGACAACCATCATCCCTTTTTCACCTCAAATGAACAATGGAAAAATAAATCATAAAAAAGACACCTCCATATAAAATGGATCAATTCAAAATTCTTAAAATGAAAACATGATTATGTTAAAATAGAATATTTTGATGGATTCCACAATATCCACTTTTTTTATTTGAAAAATTACATGTCACCACAACATTCTACCAAGTAAGACCATTACTAACGAAGAAGAATTATTAACAAAGGGACATTACACTAGGCCCAAAACAGCACACTACAACTATAAATGAGAATAATGTCTTGTTATATCTATTATTTACACACTAAGAGTGAAATATTTTATGTCACATGGAGGAAACTGACGAATGATCTAAAGACCTTTTAAGGCCATGGAAAACACCAACATCCCTTAGCTGCTTTCCACTATACTCACTATAATTCATTTCACCACTTATAGGAAAGACCATCAAGAATAAAAGTGTGAAAATAATATATTTAATGACTCAAGTACATCGAGGATACTAAAATATCTTTGAAATTTCCCCTTCCACCATTCTATGTTTGGAGGATTCACATGATCACAAAATTAAGGAGCATTCATGTTCTAAAAGTCAAGAAGGAGTTCTATAGGTTGATCAAATCAGGGTCCCCTAATGGTAAACCACCAATTTCCACACTTCAAATATGTGTCGATTCATTATGGGGGGAATACACTAGCCAACATGGAAATTGATGAACTATTAAATCTAGTTCATTGGAAAAAACATGACACAAACAAACTCCATACACACAAAGGGGACCAACTCAATGGCTTCTCAAGGCATTTCTCAAAATAACCGACTAACCATTATTTCAAAATAAACTCATAAAAAAGAACTCAAACTTGAGACACCATTCATGGATAAAGGGTTATCAAACTCAAGAAACTTCACATAAGACATTTCCAAATCATAATAAGAAACTCAAAATAACTTTTTGTTATCAAATAACTACATTATCTCTTAAAATAACCATTAAAAATAAAAAAATATTGGTTAGTTTCATGTTCACTAAAGGTATTTCCTGGAGTCTTACAGATGCATATCATTCATCCAAAATAGTAACTCTTCCACCTTTTCACACATATCATGTGCATGTGGTCACTTATGGAAATACGAAAGGCAAAAAAAATGTTTCTACTTTATGAAACAAAAAATTCAACCGACACATTCGATTTTCAAGTATTCATATAACCTTTAATGATTTCACTAACCACCAAATCAAAAACCATTTGAATTTATCGAAATTAATCATATACATATTATCTTTTGTCAAATTAAAATCCCATGGATTCTATCTAAATGTTCCAATTCATCTCATTCCAAATATTTTCGACAACACATCAACCCACATTTAAAAAATATTCCTAAAAACATCCTTAAAATAGTTCATGTTTTCTGAGAAATAAATTTTAATAAACCATAATTTTTAATTATGAGAATCCAATTCTTGTTGAGTTCATCCCACAATTTATTCAAAAATAATTTTATAAAAGTATACTTTTCTGAATATTCCTTCAAAATTGATTCTGATAATCCATTTTCCACTTCTCTAAAAATAATAAATTACCACTTATAAATCCAATATTTCACTTTCAGAAAACAATGATTTTCAAAAAAATGTTTCAAAGCCCAAAATGGAAAAAAAGAATTCAAAAAGGAAACTAGTGTCGGTGGGTGGCTTGGCCATATGGTTGGAGACTATATTCCAATAACACTATCATCACGAAGAGTATTCTAGGACCATGTACCCAAATACACATAGCTTTCCAACCCTTATGAGGTAATATAGACCATTACCCAACTATAATTTCGTTTCCCAATCAGAAAACAACCTGCAAGAACCAAAGAAATTAAAAAAACCTATCTTCCTATGGAAACTCAATTCATGTAATGAGGTGGGATGGCCAGGAATCCTACTCGTAACCAAAACCTCAATCCTTGACATTCCTATCTATGATCTGTCCAAAATATTCTGAAAATAACATGACCCAATATAGAATAACCTACTCTGATACCATTTTGTCAAGAACCAATGTGGGGTTATATTTAACACAACACCCAACCCGAAATGTAGCGTGGCCCAAGGGGCATTCCTAGTCCCCAAAGGTTAGAAACTAGTGCTCAGGTATCAAAAAAATGATTTGGAAATAATTCTAACCAATTTTATAATCAAGAAAAACTCATGAAAATAAACCTCACAAGGCTGAATAATCATAACCAAAAAAGGGATTACAAAATTCAGATTCAACATTTACAATAATAACCAAAACCAAAGATACAAAAACAAAAATGGAAATGACATAATAACCCAAATACCTCCATCTAATGAGAGGTATGTCACCCTTAACCCACCACCACAAAAAATACATTATAGGAACTCTATCAACCTAGATCCACCCGCACAACACACATTGTTTTTACCAAATTCATAGAATCAAAGCTTTCAAACACCTAAAGGTGAATATATGCTATGATCCAAAGCCTCATAGGACGCCACCAAAATGAAATGATACAATTAAATTACATTAGAATACACATTAACATGAAATATTATAAAACAATCATTGAACCGTTTTCAAGATAAAAATTTAGAAAAAAAACTTTTAAAAGTAATGTTTTAATAATATAAACATTTTTTAGAAAGAAAACACACTCAACGTCCACGGTATTACGATAGATGGAACCAAATCACATATGTATCAAGAGATCATCATGGGTAAATACATAGGGGTATTCAAGATCGAGATTGACACAAAAACCTCATACCTTGGTGAAAGGTTTTATATTGACGATGACCATCAACTTTCTCAAGCACGAGCCCCTAGGAGGGGACACCCCATGGGCCCATCGGTCTCCAAAAACTTTCAATATTTAATTTTCATTGTCATCGTACAACTAGCTAAGTGAATCCATGAATTTCCACTTCTGAATCAAAAGTTCACTAGAACTAGTCGCCCACCTAGATAATCAATATCACATTTGTGCTCAATACCATTTCACATATTACACAAAATAAAACATTCACAAATCATTTATAGTAACATAAGGGAAACACAACATTCACAAATCATTTCATGAAATCCCCCTTTTTCATAAGAAAATAACATTCCATTTTACACTTAGAAAAACCCTTTAAAAATACATTTAAACCACTTATAAAATTCAAGAAACCCATTTGGATGTATCTCAAGAATAACACACAAGTAATCCAGCCATTTTAATGGCCTAAGAGAATTTTTATAATGACACATGAACAGATTTCATTTCACAACATGCTAAAAATCATTTACACAATTATAAATTTACATTTATAGTAGTATAACAGAAAACAATAGGGAAATTAATCCATTTTCCCTTAAAAACCCACATTCTATACACCAGTACCATATGTTCTATTGAAATAATTTTTCACGCATTTTATATAATCATAAAAAATCTTCCAAGAGTGACCACAATAAAGAACAAATAAAAAATATACATTATCTCTTGAAAACCCCATTTTCATCATATATTCATGTTATACTCCTTCCAAATCAAATTTCACACCACCTATGAAAATTATATTCCATATTTAAAAATCCTAACAGGTATATTAAAATCATCTAAAAATGTTTGAGAATGGAACCACCAATATCAAGTGTAGAAACATTCTGAAATTGGTGAGAAACATCAAAAAACCACAAAAAATACCATAGAAAGGAAATATAAAAGAAAAAACATCATTATAGGACCCTATATATCAATATCATACCCTTTAGAGTCCATCCAACCCACTGATGATAAGAAATCCCAAATAGGAAAGCAAGAAACCCTTGAAAAGAGGAAAAACAAGAATGTATGGAACTTGCTTGAGGAATCATGGTCAAACCACACCAAATCCACCAAAGGGAGGGAGCTTATGGGAGCCAAAAAGAGTAGTGGGGGATACATACAGATGAGGAGTCTAAATGGGTCAAGCAATGTTTGATTTGGGGCTCAATATGAAGAGGACCCAAAGCGGATTTAAAAATTTTCAAATACTAGGAAATCTGGCATGGTTATCCCACACGATGTTTCAAATTATGGGGTGACTGTGATCCCCTCTATATCTAAGTGGAACCTACCACAAGATTATCCCACACAACCTGACATAATGTGCACTAATTTTGTAATTGCTTCTATCCAAAACCGTCATCTAAATGATTACCTTATTAGGGGCACATGGTTTCCCCTAACCTTGTTCCAACCATGCACTACATGATTTATAGGGCAAAAATTCAATTTTCCCAAAAACCACAATGAAAAACAAGGGAGGGTGTGACTTGACCAACAATAAATAGATGATTACCTAAAAAATGTAGAGTCATCACACCCAGTTTTTGAGAGACAAACTTGGACTTCTAAATGAACATGGTCCAACAAAAAAATAAAAATCCCAAGTGTGACATATGTAAATAATGATTATTGTTTATTTTTTAGTGAAAAAATAATTATCATAAATAATTATACAATGATCATGCAGTAACTATTCAATAAAATAAAAACTAATTAAGTGATATTAAAAATACCAAAATATATATTATTTTAATTAGTTAAGGTGATCGATGAATTTTGTAGGTTAATATGACATATTTTCAGTGTATTAAATGTTTTTTTCAAGTTATATTGAAGAATTTATTTTCATCAATTCAATGTAATAAATAGTGTCAATATTGAGAATAATGATATTTTATGAAAATAATATTTTACTAAATTTTTTAAAAACATAAAAATTACAATTAAGGGAATAGGGGATAAATTATGGTAGATGTTTTCATAAATTAACCCTTTATGATATAATTGACACCTTATTTGTAAAAATATCCCCATTGTAATATAAACTTTTTGCTGTAGATAAAATTAAATTAGTTTAACAAATGGGTTATCAAAATGGTAAGGTTTATAATTACACCAAAACTTTTATAAAATATATTAGTTTATGTGATTAACACACTATATCACATTATATTCGAATAAACTCATAATGTAAGGGATATTTTACTCAATAATTATTTCTAATGATCATGAAAAACAATTTTCTATGATGACATTATTTTCTATTACATGTTCTTTAGAAGTGATGTGACCCAATGATACTATTCTTATTCATTCAATAAATGTTATGAATTTATGAGGGAATGATAATTTTGAATTATATTTATTTTCCATCAGTTATGTTGTAATATTGTTTTTATAAAACACATTTATTTACATTGGTTCTGAGATATTGAATGATTTATTGGCTCATGGCACACATATTTATTGTTTTCATTAATTTATGGGTGGGAAATATATCTCTATCAAATTAATTGGTTAATGAATTATATATAATGATATAGTTTGGAGAAAAGAGTTGATGTTCATGATCCCTTAGGGTAAACTGGTGATAATGCATGATATAAGAGTCTTGCTAGTTAACCTTGACATATGAAATGGTTTTAAATATCAATGATGATTCCATAAAAATTTATGACTTGAACTTATTCTTCATGATTTAGATATGATGAAGTTTTATTCCTATGATTCATGTCTTCTGAATGGTTAATTTTTTATGCCATGAATCATTTTACGACACCTAATAGTCTGTATATAAATTTTGAATGTTGTGATAATGATCAGATATCCATATTTATTATGTTATGCATTCATAAAATAATAAATTGATATCTTCCATGATTACCCTAACTGGTAATCTGATCTCACCCTATTTTTATGTTTCCCTTCCACTGGATATAAATAATGGTGTTAAGTGTCATATGCTAAAAAGGGATCAAATTATGATGAAATAAGGGGGAGATTATGTAAATATATTATTAACTAGTTGACTATATTTCTTTGTTTTAAATGTCACATGACCTTTATGATCAATATAGATGTATTTTTTTTAATGTATATAGTATTCATCTTAAAATATGTAATATCAATGTTTGAAAATCTTAGGTTGTTATAGACATAATGGCCAATCCCATCGGAAAGACTAATGTAGAGACCCCAAACTTGACGTACGTGAACATTACATCACTTTTGAGGAATAACAAATACATAACAAAACCCAACAATCAAGGACCATAACAGTTTAGTGTCTTTGGAAACTCAGAATATAATCTTCTAATCATGGTGAAAGGTCTTCAAAATATCCCATAAAGATCTTCCACTTTTGTTTTCAAACCTGAAAACTTCATTTATATCTTGGGGAAAATAAATCATATAAAGGGGGAGCTCAAATGCTCATTAGGGGTAAGCGTGGAGAAAATAAACCAAACTACATATATTTGAACTTAAAAACACGAACGTATTGTTTAAAAATCAAAATCATGAGCAATGAAAAAAAACATGGTAGTACGTAAGGCATAGATGATAATGGAACATAAATCATGATAAAATACCATGGGAATAAAACATGTAATTGTGGAAAACCAATAAGAACATGATATGATTTCCATAGTAGCCAAGGTAATGCTGCCTAGACCATCTATGTGGACAAAGTCCATCACTTAATCGAGTTCACTCCTCGTTCCAATCCAGTATCACTGAATCAGATCAAGTTGTCATTCCATCCATGTCTATCTCATGAGATATAAATCTATACCCAATGCATTGGAGGTTGATATAGGTCCCACCTATCTCATAATTAAATCATTCTTACATGTGCCACAAAAAAACATAAATCATTTATCATAACCCAAATAATAAAATGGGTTTCATAAACATCGTCCCATCGTAAAATAATCCATAAAAAATGGATATCATTTCATCATAAGAAAGATAAAACCTTTTAAATAATAGATACATTATACATGAAACATAAACATGCTAAATAATTTCATCTTAGATGGGAAATAGTTTTGATAAAACACGTGAAATGAATTCTTGAGGAGAATATCCTTTCTTCTTCAAAATCATTTTCTTTTCCCAAAATGCCACACAATTTAAAAAAAATAATTTTATTGAAAATAACCATGAAATATTGTAGAGTAATATTTATAATTAAAAGGCTTTATGAAATAGTAAAAATTCATTCATGCAATGTTAGTCAAAAAAACATTCTTCTCGTACTTTTGTCGGAAAAGTCAAAAAGTACCTCATATGTTAAACAAAAGAAAGATTCCTTACACACCATGTAGTATGTGTCAAAAATGGGTAAAAATGACTTTAAACATAAATGAAACCATTTTTAGAAAACATGGACATTAATGATAAAAATAACCCTAGTAAATACTTACGAATAAACAATCTCAGATTAAAATGAGATTGGAAAAGTAATCCCTTACCTTATGTCTGATATGCTTCGTATGATTCTGAACCTCATGTATAATGAATTCAATAATGTCATTTAATTATTATAGAATAATATTCATTTTTATGATATCATATGTGGTTCACTTATGACTTTATATAACCCGTTCTTTTGTAAATTCCATATTAAAGTAGCGTTTTGGGTAAAATCGTTTCATTTATCGTACGTGTTTCGATTTTTTGTTCT
Organism: Viscum album; assembly: GCA_963277665.1. Taxonomy (NCBI): domain Eukaryota; kingdom Viridiplantae; phylum Streptophyta; class Magnoliopsida; order Santalales; family Viscaceae; genus Viscum; species Viscum album. The sequence goes on along the minus strand of OY728126.1, from coordinate 2,059,020,322 downwards.
TGATATTATTAATCATATCCTGATTTACATAATTCCAGAAGGTAAAACATGATTTATATATAATATATGTTCATTATATAAATATATATTATAGATCGATAAATGGAATGAAATACACCGTTCATGGAGACGGTAGGCCGAACGTATGCCTGAACACTGTTTTCGTTTCCTTATTGAATTAAATTGAATTAAGTAAATGAAACATATATGTACATAAATCCAGTATCATTACTATTTAATAAATTTCCTGATTATTTATTATATATATACTTTATAATCATACTTGAATGGTTAATCATGGAAAATAAATCTCATCGTGTTCATGGTGACGGTAGTCCTTACGTACGCACGAGTGATGATATCATTCCCATAATTATTGAATAAAATTGAAGTGAATGATATATAATCTCAGAATCAGTATGATGTAATAATAACCATATATAGTTATTTTTTACACCATTATACCCATCCATGTAAGGTGGTGGTGGAAAAACTAATTGCACCACGGTGTGGAGACGGTATTCTGTACGTATGCAGGCGTGGTGATTTCGTTTTCGTAGGATGGATAAAAGGTGAAATGGGGTTGTTTCATATTTATAATATCATATCAGTATATTATTGATACTAGTTGTATTAATTTACAATGAAACAACTAAAGAATAGGATGCTGAAGAAGAATGAAACTTAATCGGTAGAAGAGATTACCTCTTCTTCGACGCGCCTCCTTTAAGTTTCCTCTTAAGGGACTAGAGTAAGTCTTTTGAGAAGACCAGAACCTCCATAATGTGTCTAGGGAAGTTTAGAGGAGAAAAAGGCAGGTTTTGGACGTGCTTGAAGGCTCATGGTGTGGTGAAGGGGAGAGGGAGGAGGTTCCCTTTTATAATGGAGGAGAGTGGCACCTTTGGAAACCTGAAAATGTTATTTTATAATAAATCAATCCATACTTAAAAACCTCAAAAATTGATTCATATTCAAATATTAGATTATATATGTTTTTAATATCATCAAACAATAATATTTAGACATGATGGAAATTTATTTTAAACCTTATCAACTTGATTTATCCTTATTTAATTTATTTAATCTTATATGTGGTAATAAGATTATAAATTTTAAATTGCAATAAATAATTACATTGGTGTTGTGAATTGTCTATAATTGAATAATTTATGATATTTTCGACCATATATACTTTAATTTATAATTTTTAAATATTTTTGTGATTTTTAAACAATTTTATATTATTATATATTTATAAAATAACAATACTGTCAATTGTAAGACTATTCATTTATTTGTATTTAAATAAAATCCACACAGAATATATCTTTGAACTAAAATATTTAATATATTATTAACATGTCATATTTATCTTGAAAATTCATGGAGCACATTAAATAGTTCATACAATATATATTTTAATATTTTTAAAACCATTTATTTGATATTTCAATCAATAAAATAATTTCAACATCACTATTCTGCCACCTTTAATGATAATTATTTAATCCCTAAAAATTATAAATAAATTCACATGATTTAGATAATTTTTTTATATTTCTGGAGACTATTCATGTTCGATGTTTCATGATTTTTATCACTAAATTAAAAATATTATACTTATATGATTTAAGATAGTTACATGTTGTCACTTTCTTTGATTTGAATAATAATTAAATTATTTTCATGGCCAAAAGTCCATAAAATTAATCTATTCCTTAGGTGATTTGGATTAAATTTTAGTTATCCAATTGAATTTTGGTAGGTGTTAGGGTAATTTTATAATCTTATTTTTTTCCTTAATTACCCGATTTACCTTTAACTCCAGTAAATAAAAATTACCATTATTACTATTCATAATATCGAAAAACTAAAAGTAACCTATTAACATAATCTGGACCCACTATATTCAAATATGGAATAATTTTTTTAAAATTCAAAACACAAAAGTTGTAGTAATTAATTTAAAATTAATCTCGTTGTTAAGAAAATGGGTTTTAAAAGATAAAATATTTCCAATGATTGAAATATTTTTACATATGAATTAAAAATAAAAATAATGGTAATGACATACATTTTATTAAATGGTAAAAACATATTTTATTTATACTTTAAAACCATTCAATATTATAATTTAACCATATAAGTTATAACGATGAAAGAAGTTGTTTTTAAATAAAATATAGCGTGTTTTTACCATTCATTAAAATATGAATGTTATCAGAATAATATGAAAAATTTATCAAAAGAATACTTTTATATCCTGATTCCAAAGAAGAATTTTATTTTGTCAAATTGAACTTATAATCATGTCAAAAACAATATTTATAGTGGTTTGTCATCAAAAGGCAGCAAAACTGTAAATTTTTAAAAATACTTATTTTACCTGAAAAATTTATTTTGTTCTCATACCATGTTCAAGAAAATGTGTAAGATTAATAATAATGTTTTAAAATTAAAAATGTAGTTAATAATATTCATAACGTCTAGTCCATAATAATAATATAACAATATATCATTGTCTAGTAAAACCCAATATTGTGTACTACACACGCTCTTGAGGAAGGTCGCAATTGCGTGTAATACAAGCCAAGTCATGGATGCATGTAGTGCAAGCTCCCTTTGGTGTAGCGTAGAACACAAGACATCAATGAAATTAAAAAAAATTAATTCTCATAAAAACTCAGCTTGTTACATTCTATACCCCTTAAAATGAATTTCACCCTCAAAATTCGTTGGGGTTATAAATTGTTTTACTACATGAAAGTTTCTTTCATAGAAACTCACACCGTAAAAAGGAATACTAAAACTTAATTTTAATAAGATAAGTATGTAACTTATCGGTTACCCAAATTAACTCATCACTGGGTTTTCACATAAAAGAACATTGGTGAAAATATAGATATGGAAGAGAAACCTAACCATCTCGTTCTGATGGAGAGTGGTAGAGAACATGGCTATGAAAAGGCCAAAAATCACAACGCCGTTAATTTATGATGATCTAAGGTACCATCTGATTCATCGGATATGAAGACACTTGGACAAGATTTTTAGTTTTCAAGATAATTTCCCAAAATTTGAAAATTTTTATTTATAAGAAATACATACTTTATTTCGGTACAACTTCTTAAATAAATGAAGTTGAATTTGTCATTCTTGATGTGTTAGCAGATCATGTGATAGAATGATGGGTCATTCCATCTGTCTCAAACAAAAGGTTAGAAAATGTTATCATATTTAAATAAGTCCATATATGGTGAGGTTAATTGTATATGATTCCATAAATTGACAAATACTTCATCTATAATACCGATTAATAATATAAAACTAGTTTCTACTAACCAGGGACATCATATAGGCCAGTGGTAGGCGATAAAGGCATGTCGCACTTCGGTTGTAGGTTTGATAACTACAGCCTTGTCCGACGTGACGAGTTGTCACTCGTCCTGCAGGTTGTCTTTTTTCTAAAACTACATTATTATAACATCCCATCAATAATATCGAAAATGTTTTATCCTTAAGCAATACTAACATATTTCCAACATAATCCATTCCAATCTTCAGGCTTATCTAAAATACTTTTATCCATTCTCATAGTATATAGAAAACAATTACTAGAAATTCCATCTACTGAGCATGTGAATACCATCATTTATCCCCCATATATCATATGATATATCTTGTTGGTCATATTCCAAACATGGAATACCTTAATCATGTATTATTTTAAAAAAATGAATACCCATTGAAGCTTTGTGAAAACATGAATGTTGTCAAAACTTAACTCCTTCCACATACCAAAATCCCAAAATTTCTATATAATCAAACCATGATATCAGTCTTAAGATCATTTCAATTTCTCTTTATCCCTTCATTGTGCACATAGAATATTCATTCCAAAAATATTTCAATCACATTTCATGGTTACCTGTATAATATAATTTTTGAAAACCAATACATAGATATTCTAAAATTACATGATACAATAAATGAGATTCCAGGATACTATTTTGAAATCCCATTACATAAACACTTAATCATTCCACAAAATCATTGTCATAATCAATATCACAAATAGTGATTGCATGTGACTTACCTTTATCCTTTTCCTTAATAGGTTTCTCACGTCGATCATCATTAACCCTTGGATTATGGAATTGATTAGCATAATGCCCCATTTCCTTGCACTTGAATCTATGAAGTGTTAGTGGAGCATTCTAGATTTTCTTTTCTCTATTCACATCATTAGCGACCTTATTCCAATTACTTAGACACTGAACTTCTTTATGACCTTATTTTCCAAACATAAAACAATTTCTAGTACATTTTAGGAAATCCCCACTATTCTTCTTTCCACACTTTGTGCATAATGTAACATTCATCTTCTTTTCACCATTGTTCTGAGATTTTTCCTTGAACTCCATCTTTCATTTCTTGTCAAAACCATGAGATGGATATGTAACACCAAATTCCAGTTCTACCTTGATTGCACAACACACTATTTCATCATATCTACGGATGTCTCTTGTAGATAATTCCATTTGAAGACTTGGTTTTAAGCAAATGAAGATTTGATCAAAATTACATTCAGGTTGGATGATAAAGTCATATGCATAACTTGCAAGCCTTGTTAAATTCACTTCGTATATACCAATAGATTCATCATCATTTTTCTTAAGCTCAAGGAACTCCTTTTCCATATTTTTTTGAAGAATACGAGGGAAGTACTTATTGAAAAATAAGTTATTGAACTCATCCCATTCCATGGATTCAATTTCATCAAGGGCCTTATATTCTTAATGAGAGTCCACCATTGGTCCGCGTCACCTTCAATATGGTAAATAACTAGAATGAATTTTTCATGTTCCGAATAACGATGTGTGGAAAATATATTTTCAATGGTACTGATCCATTGTTCATCAATAAGATGATTATAAGACCCACTAAAAGAAGGTGGACGTTGCCTCATGAAGGATTCAATAGAATATTGTTCCCTTCTCTGCGCATTTGGAAGTCCAGAATGATTCATAGCTTGTGGAAGTATAAGAATAAAATTATTCACTCCATATCTCATATCATTAGTTTGTTCAGGAGGAAAATCATTGCATTATCCAATATATTGATCATCACGGTTCCTTCGGGTTCCATCCATCATCTAAATCCCAAAAATAATAGTGTGAGAGGCAAAAATCATCCTAGCGTAAACAACATAAATAAGGGGGAGTACCTTAAATATCTAACATATTAGGTTTAATTATAATATTGTTACCATAATTCTAGGACTATAACATATACTTATACTTAGCCTTATGGACATCCCTAGACATACCTTAGAAATATCTCTAGAGACCTCAATAAAGTTCTCGCATCCTAGTCTCCTATGGTTGACTAAACCTTTCCTCGGATACCAATTGTAGAGACCCGAAAAATGACGTACATGGACATTACATTAATTTTTCGTAATAATTAATACATAAAAAAACACTCAAGGACCGTAATTGTTTAATGTCTTTGGAAACTCAGAACATAATCTTCTAATCATGGTGAAAGATCTTCAACATCTCCCAGAAAGACCTTCCCCTTTTTTTCTTACCTAAAACCATTATTTATATTCTGGGGAAAAGAAAACATATAAAGGGTGAGCTCAAATTCTTAGTAAGGGTAAGCATGGAGAAAATAAAAAAACCATATACATTTAAACTTAAAAACATAAGCATAATGTTTAAACATCAAAATCATGAGTAATGAAATTAAACATCGTAGTACGTAAGGAATAGATCATAATGGAACATCTATCATGATAAAATAGAATGGGAATAAAACATGTAATTGTGTCAAACCATTAATAACTTTATATGATATCCATAGTAGCCAAGGCATTGCTACCAAGACTATCTTAGTGGACAATATCCCTTACCGAATCGAGTTCACTCCTCATACTAGTCCTGTATCACTGAAGCAGATTAACTTTCCGTTCCAACCATTCTATCTCATGAGATATAAATCTTTAACCAATGCATTGGAGGTAGATATAAGTCCCAGCCATCTCATAATGAAATCATTTTTACGTGTTCCATAAAATAAACATAAATCATTCATTATAACCCAAAGAATAAAATAGGTTTCATAAACATCATCCTATAATAACATAATTCATAAAAGTATAGATATCATATCATCATAAGAAAAATAAAATCATGTAAATAATAGAGAAATTATACATGAACCATAAACATGCTAAATAATATCATTTTATATGGAAAATAGTTTTGATAAAACACTTGAAATTAATTCTTGAGGAAAATATCCTTTCTTCTTCAAAATCATTTTCTTTTCACAAAATGACACAGAATTTTAAAAGAGGGGGATTTTATTGAAAATAACCATGAAATCTTGTTGAGTACTCTTTATTATAAAAAGGTGTTATGAAATAGTATAAATCCATTCAGGCCGTATAAGTTAAAAAACATTCTTCTCGTACATTTGCTGAAAAATTAAAAAAGTACCTCGTTTGGTAAAAAAAGAAATATTCCATACATACCATGTAGTAAAAGTAAAAAATGGTTAAAAATGACATTGAACATACATGAAACCATTATTTGAAAATATGGACATGAATGAAAAATATAACCCTAGTAAATACTTACTAATAAACAATCTCAGATAAAAATGAGATTGGAAAATTTATCCCTTACCTTCTGTCTAATATTCTTCATATGTATCTGAAACTCTTGTATAATGATATAAATAATTTCATTGAATTATTATATAATCATATTAATTATTATGATATCATATATGGTTCAGTTATGACTTTAAATTACCCGTTCTTTTGTAAATTCCATGTTAAAACAACGTTTTGGGTAAAATCATTTCATTTATTTTACATGTTTCAATTTGTTGTTTTTGAAATTATTACTCATATACTGATTTAATTAATTATAGAATGTAAAAAATTATTTATATATAATATATAATCTGTATATAAATATATATGATAGATCCATAAATGGAATGAAATACACTGTTCATGGAGATGGTAGGTCATACGTACGCATGAACGCTGTTTTCATTTCCTTATTGAATTGAATGGAATTAAGTAAATGAAACATATATGAACATAAATCTAGTATCATTATTATGTAATATCATTCATGATTATTTATTATATATATACTTCATAATCATACTTGAAAGGTTAATCATGGTAAATAAATCTCATCGTGTTTGTGGAGAAGGAAGTCCATACTTATGCACGAGCGATGATATCATTCCCATAATTATTTAATAGAATTGGAGTGAATGATATAATATCTCAGAATTAGTATGATGTTATAATAACCATATATATTTATTCTTTCCACCATTATACCAATCTAATTAAGGTGGTGGTGGAAAAAATAATTACACCACGACGTGGAGATGATATTCCGTACGTACACACGCGCGATGATTTCATTTTCTGTAGGAGGCATAGAAGGTGAAATGGGGTTGTTTCATATTTATAATATCATATTTGTATATTAGTGATAATTATTGTTTTACTTTACAATTAAACAACTAAATAAGAGGATGTTGAAGAAGAAAGAAACTTGAAAAAATCGGTAGAAGATATTATCTCTTCTTCGACGCACCCCCTTAATGATTCTTCTTAATGGAGTAGAGTTGGTATTTTGAGAAGACCAAAACCTCCAAAAATTTTCTATGGAATTGGTGAAGATAAATGGACAGGTTTTGGCTAATCTTGAAGGCCCAAGGAGTTTTGACGGGCAGAATGAGGGGGTGCCCTTTTATGAGGGAGGAAGGGCACCTTTGGAAACCACAAAAATATTAATTTATAATAAATCAAACCCAACATAAAAACCTCCACAAATGACTCATATTCTATGATTAGATGATTAGTGTTGTTATATAATCAACCAATAATATTTATACATGTTGGAAATTTATTTTAAACCTTAACAACTTGATTTATCCTTATTTAATTTATTTAATCTTATTTGTGGTAAAAAGTTTTAAATCATAAATTATTATAAATAATTACTTTTTTGTTGTGAATTGTCCATATTGGAAAAATTATGACATTTTAGACCATATAATCTTTAATTTATTATTTTTAAATATTTTTGTGATTTTTAAACAATTTTATATTATGTTATTTTTATAAAATAACAATAGTGTAAATTTTGACACTATTCATTTATTTGAATTTAAATAAAATCCACACAGAAGATATGTTCGAACTAAAATATTTAATTGATTCTTGACATGTCATATTTATCTAAAAAATTCATGTAGAATATTAAATAGTTCATACAATATTTATATTAATATTTTTAAAACAAATTTATTTTATATTTCAAAAAATAAAATAATATGAACGTCACTATTGTGTCACCTTTTATGATAATTATTTAATCCCTAAAAATTCTAAATAAATTCACATGATGTAGTTAATTTTATTAAATGTCTGGAGTTAATTCATGTTTGTTGTTTCATGAAGTTTATCACTAAAATAAAGTTATTTTATTTATAATATTTAAGAGAGTGACGTGTTGTCACTTTCATTGGTTTTAATAATAATTAAATTATTTTCATGGTCAAAAGCACATAAAATGAATCTATTCCAACAAATAGGTGATATGGGTAGACTTTTAGTCATCCAATACAATTTTGGAAGGTGTTATGGTAATATTATAATCATATTTTTACCCTTAATTACACGATTTACCTTTAAGTGTAGTAAATAAAAATTACCGTTGTTACGATTCATAATATTGAAAAAAATAAAAGTTACCTATTAACATAATTTGGACCCATATAATTAAAATATGGAATCAATTTTTCAAAATTCAAAACAATGAAGTTGCAGTAATTAATTTAAAATTAATCCCCTTGTTAAGAAAATGGGTTTGAAAAGTTAAAACATTTCCAAAGAATGAAATGTTTTTACATATGAATTCAATGTAAAATTAATGGTAATTAAATAAATTATATAAAATAGTAAAAATAATTTCTATTTATACTAAAAACCCATTAATTGTTATAATTGATCCATATAAATTATCGTGATGAAAAAAGTTGTTTTTAATTAAAATAGAGTGTGTTTTTACTATTCATTACTTATGATAGTTATCAGCATAATATGAAAAATTTATCCAAAGTAAATTTTTATATCCAGATACAAAAGAATTATTTTATTTGGTCAAATTGAACTTATAAACATTTCAAAAACTAGATTTAATGTGGGTGCGCCATCAAAAGGCGACAAAACTGCATTTTCAAAAAAATACTTATTTTACCCGAAAAAATTATTTTGTTCTAATACCATGTTCTAGAAAATTTGTAAGATGAATAATAATGTTATAAAATTCAAAATGATTATAATACTATTCATAATGGCTAGTTCATAATAATATTATAACAATATATTGTTGTTTAGTGAAACCTGGTATTGCGTACTACACACGCTAGCAAGGAAGGTCCTGATTGCATGTAATGCAAGCCAAGTAAGGGATGTGTGTACTGCAAGCTCCTTTTGGTGTAGCGTACAACACAAGACTTCAATTAAATTAAAAATAATAATTCTCAAAAACTCTTGGGTTGTTACAACTAATTTATTATTTGATGCTTACTTTACATTTTTGCATGGTTTATTTTCAATTAGTATTTTCCATTATATTTTTGTTATTTTTAAATAACCGATTAACAATTGGAAAGGATATTTTCCTTAAAAATATTTTAATTCCCTTTCAATGGTATTTATATTCATCAAATATGACAAAACTATATTTAACTTAATATGAATTAATGGGGATATGATCCATGGTTCTATCCTAACAATTTGTTTTGTTGATTAATGAATTTAATGAAATAGTGTTTATGAAACAATTTTATCTTTCATGGTTTGTGTTTAGATTAAATTTTGAAATGTTTATTAAACCCATTTATTTTCCATGGTTTATGTTACAATTACATATTTATGAAACTCATTTCTTTTCATTGATTCATATTTGTCGAATGATTTATTATCTTCTAGAATACATATATATTATTTTTATTATGTTATAAGTGGAACCTATATCTCCCTCAAATTCAATGCGTAATAATATATATCTCTGTAGATAAATAGGATTGGAATGGGGAGTGACTGTAATTTAATGAAGGAATTCTTTAATTATGACTGTCTGGGGTGTGAACCATGACTACTAAAATGGGTTTGAATGTGAAACCATTCCTAAATGATATTTCCATAAAATACCCTTGAATTATAAGGAAATAATTTTCTATGCTTATGTGTATATGAAAAATAAATTTCTTACACCTATGTTAATCTTTCATGGTTTACATTCTTTAATTCCCTTATGATTCATGTATTATGGACTTCCATGAATTATGTCATGAATTATTATTATGATATTTTATATGAAATTATAGGTTTTAAAATGTTAATATCTTATTTTTATACTCTTATAGTATTGTTATTCTTATATGATCATTGATATCCCCATTTTTAACACTTATTGATAATGAGAGTTCACCATTTATTATATTTCATTTTATATGGTTTTAACGATTGGAATATGTATGATATGTCTAATAAGGGTGACATTAATATAGATATAAGTGAGAGATTATTTAGAAAAATTATGAACTAGTTTTTTTTATTTCCATGTTTCCAATGATACTTGACCTATAGGACTTCGTATTAGATCATTATGTTTTGTAAAGAATATTTGTCTATTTTTATGTAATATATTTTTATGGGAATTATGGTTCACTATAATATATATGATTTTGTAATAGTTTATTTTTGATTTACATTACTAAAAGTTAAAAATATATATGAATAGAATAAAAGGGAAGAGATAGAAAATAAAAGAGTTCAAGCAGGCCTAAAGTTAGGAAGGCCAACGTAATCACCTTGAATGATGTTATTATCATCCATATAGAGAGAGGGAAATACTAAATAAGAGATCACTGAATCTTCTTATACAACTTTTGAATAATTATGGTCAGCCAATATATTTCACTCATGTCAAGTATGAGTAATATTCAAATCTGATTGATGTATTCTCTTCCAATTCTTGAAAATGTAGACCATGCACCAATCACAAGAAAGAGGGACATTTAAAAATATATTTGACATAAATAATATGATTTTAAAGAATATAAAACAATGTTTTTTAATATTCAAAGATTGATATTACAAATCATAGAAATACCTATAGAATGGACTAAAGTTTTAGTGCGTTTTATTCGCATGATATTTTGAAATTAAATAATAATTTTATATTTAATATTAAATAATGGGAAAGATTTTTTTCCGAGATTAGGAATTGTAATCTGAAGTTTGGGATGCCACATGATTTTTATTTTAAATTGTAAATGAGGTCCAATTAGTTATGTGAGGCTCAATTGTTTGTTAGAAGTGGCTTGGGGTGGCCGGGACAAAAAAATAATAACTACATCATACTTCAGCTATTGAGTTGATGTACAGTGCCACCCCCACTTGTAAAGGGGTCTCATCAACTAGCTTGTGGTCAAATACCACCTAGCTGGTGGGTTCTACATCCCTTTTTAAATTTAAGGGAAGGTTTTCAATTTAACAGTGTATCTCCTCATGTTTTTATCGAAAATGCAGTATTACAGGAGGCTATTCGGCCAATACAACCCCTATATAGGATCTTTTGACCCCCCCCTCCCCTTTAAGAGGGTTTATTTTGGGAGGGTTTTATTTGAAATATTATGTTTGAAACATTTCCCTTTTCAATCATTTCATTATCCCATTTTTTCCACCTATATAATATATTTCAACTCAGGGATTTTATATTATTCCTAGGGATAATTATGGAATCATTCAAAACTAAAGTTTATTTATTTTTCCCACGTAGAGGAAATCATGAGAATATTTCCAAGGGACATTTTTTGTTGGATTTTTGAAGATATTATATGACCAAAAATTATTATTATTTATCTTTTAAATTAAATTAATTTGGAATGTGAAATGGCTATGTGTGTTCGATCCTTTTCTGAGTGAGGTGTCATGAGTTCGGGGTGGACCTCACATGGGTTGTTCGCTTTGGATTTGTTGTGATGTAGTGATGTTGTGATCTCTCCACCAAATATTAAAAATTAAGTGTTTTTGTTTTTAAATTTTAGTTTATTACAATTTTATTATTATTATTATTTATGGTTTTTAGTTCCTAAGGTGGGTACTCGGTAGGTTATGTGACTGTCTACAAGATTTGTTGGTTCCCGGAGAGCCTTTGAGGATTTTCCAGAAAAAGACATTATAGAAGAGTTTGGATTCACCATGTGGTAGGTGTTCTCTCATTATAGCACCATGATTTATATTATTTCATATGTATCAGGTGATGAGTAGTATAAAAATAGTGGATTTTCCCATTAATATAATTATAATAATGTGGTTTATATAAATGTTCAAGATAAGTTAATAGTGTATAATTTTTGAGCACTATGAGTGAATCAAAACATGTGATATGGCCATGAGGAGAGATATTCGGTAGAAAAATGTCATGGTTTTTGATTGATAATACCTAAATTTTTAGAGAAACATTGTCCTTTAAAACCATTACTGGGGTTACTAAACATTATACTATAATGGTTCTTCATGTATGAACATCCTCAGGGATATAAATATAACCTTATAATATCTGGTGGCATCTCAAACTCTTGAAAGGTGAGGCTGGATCAATGTGGCATATTTTACCATGCATATGAGATTGAGTTATCTCTACGCTAGGGGTAAGTGTAGACATATTTTGTTCCCACTCAGATGAATCTCAGAAGGAACCTTATATGCCTTTGATATGTTAGGTTATCGAGATGAGTGTGGGATGAGTGACCCTTTCCCCATTGGATGTAATAAAGTATATATGGATGGAACCAAGGTGGGCCAAGATCAAGATTGGAATAAAGATTGACCTAGACTGAAATTGAGTAACATGATAGTTGGTGGCACATCTCTAATATTATTTCCTATGTGGTGAATCCCTAAATGGTCAGTGAGGTTATGTAACACTTGTTTTGATCTCAAGGGATGTAAAGACCTTAGAGTATCGATTGTGGACTAAAGGCCAGTTTGAGACCAAGGAATAAAATTTGATTTCATCCTATTGTATTGACTTAGTTGGATGAGTAGGTACCCTATAGATGAGTTTACCCTGAGAAGGTTCAGTTTGCTATAATTATTTTGTATGGTTTATAAATTCATTCAACTATTTCTTTTATATTACTATCTGAGCTAGAATTCACCCATGGTAATGACACAATATAGTTGAGCTAGAATATATTGGGAGTGAGTATGTTTTGGAGATTACATGTATTTTAATATTGAAATATTTATTTTCCTGGGATTGGTCTATGGATTCATTAGGATTTAGTTTGGTTGCCTTGTATTTAGATCTAGACATAGAGTCTAGATGCATATAATTTAATGGGAATACTATTACATCTAGTTATAGATTTGGAGGTTGGATGTCTTACTATCATAGGATAAGTCCCAAGAGTGATGAACATACCATAATACCTACCAGGAAATTGGAACTAGACATACAATAGGGTTTCCATATATTTGGGTATGCTACACCATTAGAGCTTCCATGGATTTGGATCATTGGTGTTAGATTGTCAAGGGATGGGTCCTTGAATTAATAAAGATACATTTGGGGCTACGATGGATTTGGATCTGGCATGTAACCATTTTGTCGTAATCATTATGATATTTTAATATACATGAAGGCACTGGCCGAAGCATTTATGGTTGATTGGGGTCTCACAACTAGGGACTGAAAATGGTTATTTATTTATTTATTTTTCTATTAGGATTATTTTCTTTCAACTGAATACCTCAAATGAAAAAATAATTACATTAACGTTTATGTATGATAATATGTTTTGGATCACTAATTAGATATGTACTTAAACCGTACTCATGAATCTATGGAAAATGGGTACCAATGCAGACCTCCCACTTGTTGGAGGTATAGGTTGGGAAGTGACCCAATATTATGTTGATGATTGAGCTAAGGTAGTGTGAGAAGAATTGGAGACTCGGATTGTGGACAGTTATGAATAAATTGTATAGTCACTAGTTTTTTAAATAATTTTTAATTGTTATCCACATGGTGGGAGACCATTTTTTTATCACTATACTACTTTTGAATTTTTTTATTATGGACGTTTTTATTTTAATAATTTCATATGCTTTTGTTTATTATTTAATATGATATTTGGTTATTTATTTATTATTTCACACTCTGATACATGGTTAATTATCACCCTATAGTACCTTCCTATACCCTCACTACTATTCAATAGCCTATGGAATTTATGGAGGGGTTTCTCAGTTTACATGGTGAACCGGTCCGGTAATCGTTCATAGAGTGATCCAGGTTTGGATTCAAAAAGACTGTATCTGATCTTGTTTTAATTGAATATTATTGATTTGGGATTTTTTTATTCTAGATATTAATGAATATGTTGGAGCTTGTGGTGTAACCTGAATTTTTTTCAATGTTAAAACCTATTCTAATGGAATTCCAGGTTACAATGACTATGGGATTGATGTTCTTGGTTTGAGGTGTTATTGTAGTTTTTTCACTTAACATGATTTGTATGAGGTTTGACAGTTATGGTTGATGTGATATTGGGTTTCCTTCTCTTGGTGTATTGGTAAGATATAGGTTATTAGAATATTTACTCTTTCTATATATAAGAAATAGACATTCATGCATAAATAATTCTCAGTATGTAAGATTCACATGAAATGTTGGGGTCGTCTATTGTTATTTTTACCAATAAAAAATGTTAACAAATATAAATTTTCAGTAGTTTCTCATATAGATTTTTCCCAAATAAAGTATTTTCTGAATTATAAATAACTATAATAACATGCATATAGTTGTTTCTGATATCAGTTGATGTGGGCTCAATGAAATGATGATCGATGATGATGAAATTTATGGAATCCCTTAGAGATGGGGATGTGTGATGAAACTAGTGGGTTAATATGGAATTGGATACATAATGATAAACGCCTTTCATATTTCAATCATCTAGTGACGATTATTTAAAATACTGGTAATAACCTATATAATGATTTCATATTTTTCTTAGGTTATCATTCTAATTAACCAAGCCAATAATTTTGGTTCCCATAATATGGATCATATTTGAATGAATAAATTAATATGTGTAATATTACTATGAAGGGTTTTATTATCTAACATGTATTCCATGTGGGTACTGAAATTGATATTTTATTCCCTTATGGAAGGCGAGTTTCATGTGATGCCTATCATATGTCAAGAGATAGAGGTTGGTGATTTGTCTTATTTATGATGTTACTTGGGATGAGAGTGTGGATGATGTTCATGAGGTATTGAATTTTCTTAGGCTAAACTAGTTGGACTATTTAAGAGACCTATAGACCCATATATTGTGAAAAGGATTGTATTAACTATGAGTATAATACTATTTGATAGAAAACCATTTGAGGTATAACATAGAATTATAGTTCCTTTAGAGAAGGTGATCATGGTTGCACACTTGTGTTGAGACCAATGCATGTCGGTTCCATAGAGTATGAGATATATACAAGGGGATTCTTTAGTTTTTTATAGAATATGTTCCTTGAGGTAATTGTTATCGAGTTCGGATTTGATGGATAGTACCATTCGTGTGATAGACCTTATCGAACATGGATGCACTTTTGTATGTGTTGAGAGTGTGGTTAAAATATATAATATTTGGAATGGTTTTTGATGGGTTATGGGCATTTAGTTGGCATCACTATATGGAATCTCATAGAGCATGTCCAGTTGGTTTAATTATAATGAAACCCAATATGTCCAATTTTTTTTTGGTTTGTCCCAACATAGGTGTGAGACACATGGGTTTTGATTAGATCATGGTAGTGTACATTGGTAGGCATGTTACCTTTGGATATAGGGATCAACGAGTAACCATGTGGAAGTTGAGTGCTATGGAATTTTTACCTATTACTTTCTTGAATAATGGTGTAGGACTAGCATAATGGTTTTGAAATGTACCTTCATGGTATAGGATGCATTTATGATCCATTGGGTGCAATGAAATATTCAATAAATAGGTTATTTGATGTAATGTATTACTTTGATTGAGGTGAGAGTGGTTCAAGAGGAGTGTATCATTTATATTGAAATGGATAATGTCAGGGTTTCACTTATGGGGGGTAATAAGTATATTCATAAAGTGGGGAGGTCACCACTATCTTTTGGATGGTTCACGACCCTCATTGAGCTTTGTGAGAACTCATTGATTGATTTATTAATGGGTCTTATGTATGAGTATGTTTGGACACATCTGATCATCATATTTAGTGATAGATATGGAATGGGTTTTGGTGTTTGATTTTGGATCATGTGACAAGACAACAAGGAAACATTGATAGTTGGGAGAGTCCTCTTGGGCATCGGTGGAATCACCCCATGTGAGAAAGGTGATGGTTTTGGGATACCATTTGGTGGATGATTCTAATAGCCTTTGGATATGAATGACCAGGAGAGTGCATAATAAAAATTTGGTATTTATTGATGTTTGGAGTGTTAGAATTGGGAATTGGACTATGGTGGATAATGATAATTTTATTGTCTTTGAGATTGAATGTATCAGTGGTTGTAGAAAGTAAAACAATCATTCACTCTATAGATGATCCAATCAATTAGATCATAGAAATACTGAATATGAATGTTGATATCGGTACTTGGATGATCATGGGATACTACCAGGAGTAGAGTCATTGTGATCAGATAATTTAAAAATTCATTAGTGGTGTAGCCAACTATTTTGAAGTAGATTTACCAATGGATGTATAACCTTTATTTGATATGAAATTAGGTGAAATATGATAAAAATAACATCGATTGAATTTTTTTCTATAATGGGTTTTTTGATCATTGGTTGGTATTTTTGAGAAAAGCATATTGTTATCATATTGTTCATTGACAAAGGAGGGTCATCTGTTTATTTTTATTTCTAAAAACTGAGTTAGGCATAACAATTATACTAGTGAATTTTATATATGTTTTGGGATGGAAGGATGAAATATTGGTTAAAACAATGATTCTGATATGGTTATGGGGTTCCATTAGAAAATTACAATATGACAATGATCGAACAACAATTTACTATTTTATTTCAACCTTACACCATTGTATTGAACTAGTTTTGTATTGTAAATTCAAAATATAATATCAAATTTCACTTCATTTTTTATTCAATAAATTAATATTTATCACCATTAAAATTGTAAATTAAACTTTTTTTACTTTTTTCATTTTTAGGTGGAGGTGATTTGGATGACGTAGATATGATCCAGATGGAAAATGGGCCAAACTCAATGGAATCCCAATGACACATGTCCACTATTTGTTACATATTAAAAGATAAGAGCATTAAAGTAGGATGAAATTTTGTTTGAAGATCCAAATAATCATGGTATTCAATACAGAACAATAAATTAAATCGCAGTTTGTCCCCATGGTGGAACATCCGAACCAATATATCCGGGGACATAATATGCCCGAATTCGAAATTTCGGTATGTATATAGAAAATTATTCCCTATAAAGATGTCCAATGGAAACAAAATTTGACAGAGTTACATTTAAGGGGAAAAAACAACTCTACTCTTTTTTCCATGTATTGATATGGCTGTTTACTGATCCAAAATGGAGAAAAAGGTTGTATCTCGAAAACTGGGTTCCCAAAACCAGTTTCCCTATTGGATATAAAAGGGAAACATGGGAACTTCATTCTCCTATTCAAACCAAGAGCTAGTCTCTACCAATTTGAAGTTATAATGTGTTGCTCTCTTTATCCTAGAAGTAATGGAGGCCTCAATCCTCATTGGTGATCAAGGGAGAAGAAGGAGTTCCACCTAACTTTCCTCCTCATCTTGATGATGGGCTAAAAATTGGGCATTCATTGTAAGAGAGATAAACATATTATAAAGGGATTTTAGACAATTTTAATAATACTAGTTTGATGTATTTTGGGATTTAAAATTTTTTCATTTTGGGTTATCTTACATTGATTCATGTTTGAAATATTTGTTTGATTGAATCAAATGAAATGATCATTACATATAACCAATTGGTGTGAATTCTTGAGTGTGTGACTTGCGTTGTGATGATTGGACAATATAATAATTCTTTTCAACCCAACTGATTAGAGATTTCAATTTTTATTGGATGTTATTATACCATTCATGAGATCTAGAACATGGTTTTAGGATTCTTATGTCAAGGTTTTTCACAATGTGCTTTGATATAAAATCATGGGAAGTAATTAGGATTCCGATTAATTTCAACCAAATACTTACATAATTCCCTAATTAATATCAAATAATGACAAACATAAAATTTGTGTAGTGAACTCATAATTTTCCTTTTGTGTCACATTTTTTAAAATACACTTAGTACTTCAACAATTAAACTCTAAAAATATAGTTATTTTCTTTGAACAGTTTTAAAAAAACCCTACTTTGAATAATTTTTATTAACAATAAAAACTATAAACCTATCAATGATACTTGAGATACAACATATAGTTTTTCATAGTCTATAGAATCATATTTAAATCACAATCAATTTTATGTGTCATAAAAAATGCATCCGTGGAAGAATAAAAGCATCAAAATTAAATATTACAAGCTAAGTCCAATAGTGGTGAGCACTATATACTTAATGATTAATGGTAAAGTAAAACCATTAGGGTTTCTGGATGATTGGGCATGGGAAATTAAGATATATGCTCTGGAAATGGTTACAAGGATTGAATCATGGTTTAGTGGAATATGCACATTACTTTGGAAGTTTCCCATTAAAACAACATTTGAAAAATCAGGATAAGAAGCAATTGGTTGAGGAATATTTAACATATTTTTTAGGTAAATTTTGGTAACATTATGACCATAATGTCTTAGTTTATAGTATAAGAATTATGATGCGTATTTTTAGTTCCTCATGTCTACATGGGCTTTTGAAATTCATGAGAAATCTGAAAATATTAATGAATTCATGGGAATATTTGTGAACTAGGATTCTAAATTGACATTTGAAGTTTATGACCCCTAAAGGGAGGAATTTTGGATGGGTAAAGAATTTTAATTAGTTATAGTAGGATTGAGTGTGCATCAAACATATATCGAGGTGGAAGAGTTGTTGTAGTAAAAATTATATCATCCATCAGCTGTCTGGTGGGCTCTGTGTTCATTTTAAAAATAAAGGATATGTAAGTAATTTCACTAGATAAACCCTCATGTTTTATTGAGAAAATGAGGTATATGATAGGTCATACATCCAAGAGACCCCCTATATTGACTCCATTGAACCCCTTTAGGGGATGATTTTAGGATTTTTTTTATAGTAAAAAATTTATGTACCACCATATTTTCTTAAGAAAAAGCCTCTACCTCTATTATCTTTTATCTCCATAATTTACACTTATGGATTTATAGATTATTACATTAGAGCATGGCTGTGTCATCTTGAAATGGATAGTGCTTCATTCTTACAATATAGAGGATAGAACAAGACAACATCTGCGTGCCATCATTTTTCAAATCGTCAAATGTATGTCATGCTATAAATTTTTTTAGTTTTTATATTTTAAATTAAATTAATTGGGAAAGAGAAATGTGGATGGATGGAAGGATAATTTCTAGTATTAATGTCACGTTCTTAGTTCAATCCTCCCACATGTTGTTGGATTTGGTTACGGTGTGACAGAGTGAAATGGTTATTTTTTCCACAAAATATTCCATATTAGTAGTTTTTGGTTAAATAGCATTATTACTTATAATTTTATAAAAATTCATTGTCTTGTTTAAAGGGTCATGAGATATTTATTATAATGCTTATTTGAGTGTATACTAGATTTTTCAGGCCTCAGTGATCCTAGGTGGCATTTATAGACTAAGAAATTAATGTGGGGTTTGCATTGAACATGTTGTAGGTGACCTCATAGGACATCCATATGGTTTGTATGATTAATTTATGTGGAATACGATGAATAATATCTCCACATGAAGTGATTTACCTTCGGATAATTCTAGAAATGTGTTTTAATTAGAATACTACTTTATGTTATAAGTGGAAACCAATTTAGTTCCATTAGTAAACTGAACCAAGTGTCAGGGCCACATGGGGTCTTATTAACTGGACTAATGTCGTGGTCACCAATGGCCAATACTTGACCCTTAAGAAAATTATTTTCCTTCACACCCTTGAGTGGGGTGGATAGACCTAATGAGATACAGGGACCTAGAGTAGGATCCTTGTCCTCCACATAAAGAAGGATCATTGTGACTTGTGATAACCGACCCTTGAGAATCCCAGTGGCTTATAAACCACCTGAGAGGTGATTTAAAATCTATGTTAGCTTTTTTTTCTATGAATAGGTGCTTGGGATAGCTATAATATGGGAGTGAGGGTATAATTATAGTAATTTTCATTACTAGACCATCGAAGTTCACTTGTGTGACTTCATGTTGATGTGTTTTTTTGATGAGTGTGGGATGAGTGACCCTTTCCATATTATATGTTACCAAGCCTGAGTGTATAGAACCTAAGAAAACTAGGATCGATTAGCGTGACTAGATTGATCTAGATTTAAATTATGGATGAAGATAATTTTTTTCCCATCTCATTTATTGTTGCATATGTAGAAACTAATTACGTTAACTGTTAGAAAATGCTACATTTATTGATATTAAGGGATGCTCCAGTAGATTCAAAACTATTGATTGAAGACTAGTTTTAGACCATTGACACCAAGTAGAGTGTCTGCATTTTTATTGACTGAGTGGTCCCCAATAGTTACCCTAATGATATACCATCTATGATCAGGTGTGGTGATTTACTAATCTTGATTACTTATTTAGACGTAAAGTCAACCAGTTATTTCATTATTATTATTTTACATAGAATAAAATCCCAGGGAAAACATGTTATGTTTTGGATCCTGTGAATTTGTTGATTGTATGTGTAGAAGTTTCCATATATTTAGATATTCTATGTTTTAGTTCTTTGGTATGGATCCCCAAATCCACTAGGGTATAGTAATTTCTACCATGTATTTAGATCAGGTCATACAATCGAGATACCATGGATTTGGAGTCAGGATATAGTTGGGGATTCCCGAGATTTGTAGCTTTGATGTTGGAGTATCATGGGATGGGTCCATAGAGTATCAAGGATATAGGAATAAACTCCATGGATTTGGATACAGACATAAAATTCACCTTCCAATGATTTTGGGTCATTACACTATTGGGTCTACTATGGATTCGAATATCTAATGTTGAACTATCATGGGATAGAAACCAAGATACATTAGGATATGGTAGGGGATGCCATGTATTTGTATTAATCATCTAACTAAATTAAAACGATCATCACATTTTACTAATATGAACCATGGAACTAGATGATATTTTTATGGTCTATCAGAGATATAGATATAAGGATTAAAAATAATTAAAAAAATTGGTTGTGAAATTTTTTCAACCTCCATTGCATGTTGTGATTCCAATGGTGCATTAAGTTGTTTATTAATATTCTTTATTATAGGCCACTGTATAGTGACCTGGAATCCTAAATTATCCTTCATGTATGGAATATTTATTTTTCAATTTAATTCATTTTTTGGCAAGATGTGAATGCTTAATGATGTTATAAAAAAACGGTGTTCAATGATGTTTGAGAGCCCAGATCCCTGAATTTTAGAGGAGAAATATAGGCCACCTTGTTAGTAGAAATTTTTCCTCCCAGTCTACATGGTTATGACAAACCGTGCATGGTAATGTAGGGATCTATAAAGGGGAATGCACAATATGAGAACAGTTTGACTCACAGTGTGCTATAAGCCATTGGTCGATCATGGTTAGACAAATCATGCTCCGCAACTATATGGGCGACTGTCCTTGGATAGTATCATTCATAGGGTTGGAACATGCTTTGTCCAACAATGTGTCCAAACCATGTGCCTCATTAATTTTTTGGGGAAATGATGATGTTTCACCTCTTCTACATAATTTAATGTGCTCTCATTCACCTATCGTTTACAATGAATTGTAGAACCTTCTTCATGAAGCACCTCCTTGATGGATATTCATTGGATATTATGTAACTACCTTTCCCAGATATTGTTTTTTTCTCTGTCTATTGCGATTAATATCTAATGGTATGATTTATACTCAAACCTCTTCTTATAATAATTTATCTCACCATAAAATGTGCTATTTTGGTGTGATCTCATATTCGATATCTTCATTTTATTTCTCTATTTTGAAAATTTCTTCCAATTTAGCTCGAATCAAAGGACAATATCAGAACAGGGGCCCTTTACCAACCTAAACATGGTGGTCAATCTATTTTCCAATGGTATCCCCACATTTCATTATGGCCCATTTTTCAACATTAAAACCATCTTCAGGGATGGATCATAAAGGTTAAATAAATAAAAATTATTGAAAAATCATGCATCAAATGGTTCTAGAATACCGTGACATACTATTTAAGGTTTATAATCCCAATGTGATTTTCCATCAACTGTGTTCAATCAACAAAAGTCTAATTTACATATTCCTTGACTTGATTAAAAAACATTTCAGGTGTATGAGATACTTTTGTAATGTTTCAGACATATTATTAAAGGATATGTGTTTCATTTTAGCTAAAACCAATACCTTTACTTTAATTTATGGGGTATACATGTGTCTCAACTTAAGGATTCCTTGGACATGATCTTCGTGCATTATAATTTAGAACTTGTAAATGAATTTCAAAATATCGATAGCGATACTTGTTTCCATTTATTAAAATACCATGGAAGGTATCAATGGGTAGATGACTTACCTACCCTAGAGTGAAACTCATCCTTTAGAAATTTACCATGTACTAGATTGGTGGGTGTGATGTTTATACCATGAAATGAGTGATACTTGGTCCCCTATGTTGTATACCTGGGACGAGATCAAATGGTTTTGTATTTACACCATCCCAAAAGTGATACTTTCGATTCTTCTTATGGACCACCTTGGACATAATCTTATGATGAAGGATGTTTTTAGGGATCATGGAGCGATACTCAGGTTCTCATTTATAGATCACCTTGGATGGTCTCAGGATTCCATTTATTAAATTTGAATGATACCTTATTAGAATTTCATGAATTCTAGTTATAGACCTATTGAAATGTATACCATGTCAAAGGACAATATTTTTTAATTCCATGTTATAATAGAATTTTACAATATCCTCAGAAGGATTTACATAATACTATACCAACAAAATGATATAAAAACATACATATGAATATATATATATATATACATATAATTATTATTATTATCCACCTATAAACAGTAAATATGCATTTATTGACCATAGTTCAGTGATATTTAGCTTTGGAAAAATAATAACACCATAAGAGTTTTTGAAATATATTTTTTCTAAATTAATTAAATCATTTCATTATTTTTCATTACACACAACACTATGTTTTTCTTATGTTACATGTCACACCAAGTTTAAATAAATGATGAAAAAAATACTAAAATATAACAATGAAAGATTAATGTAGTGATTGTAATGGTAGTAATAAAAAATATTATGTGAATAATGAAAATTTTTTATACACATTTATATAAAATTAATAGATTTATGACCACTTAATTATAAATTAAAATAAAACTCTTTCTGAAATAAAATGGTAACTTTCTCTAAAAATATATTTTATATGTCACACATGTCTTTTGTATCAATAAATAAACCAAATAAATTTTCATTAAAGATTTTAATGAAATGAATATATTATATATTCAATAAAATATTTATCATTCATATTATATGTTTTCCAGACATGAAATAATAATAAATCAAATTGTTTGCCTAAAATTTGTATTCTTCTAAAAAATAGATTTGTCCTATTTTTGTGCAACTGTAAAAAATTCATTTTTAAAAAGTGAAAAAATGAATTTGATAATATAAAATTAATTTTTTACATCATAATTTCAAAATTATCTTAGTGTAAATTTTTTGGATTTTTGGGAAATGATTGCTTTTTTACGAATAATGGAAAATACTATATTTTATTTGAAAACTATATTTTCATTTAAATTATTATAATGTTAAATTATATTTTAAATTGATTTTAAAGTAAAAATATTTTAATTTTAAATAAAATATTCATTTTTATTTCTTTGTAATCAATTTTACATTCAATTTTGATATAAAAATAGTTCATAAATTTGAACCTTTTCTCTTTAAAACACTACATTCTCATCACATATGCGAAAGTAATTATAAATTAATTTTTCCAAATTATTTAAATGGAATTCCTATAATTAGATTCAATAATTTGAATCCGAATAATATATAATTTTAAAAATGTTTAACATAATATTTTACAAAAATATATTGTGAATACATAAATATTTAATTATAGTGGTTAAGGTAAAAATTGGTTTATTGATGGGTTAAACTAAAAATGATAAGGTAAAAATGACCTATAAAATTGTATAAAACTATTTTATGGAACTATTTACACCATTTGACAATTTTTTTTAATAATTTATACATTTTAAATATTAAAAATGTGGGAGCCCTTATTTCTTTTCAAAAATACAAAGTGTTTCCTCTCTCTTACATTAAAATACCTCCACTTATACACTCTTAATAACACCTTAAAAACTATTTATATAGAAAAATTAATACCAAAATAACATCCCAAATTTCATCCTCTCCTTCTATGATCCTTATTTTTACATAAATCCTTCATTGGTGGCCTTTAGTGAAAACATAAGGAGAATACCTGAAAAATTTGAAATGTTCTTCAACAAGTGTCTTTATTTTATCACATTCTCCACCTCATAAATAAATTTTAAACCATGATGATATAGTTAAAAAATAATCAATATACCAGGATGTTTTTAAAATAATTTTATGACTTAAAAAAATTTCAAATTCTAATAAATGGCATATAAAATCATTATTTTTATGTACGACAGACTACTGCCTCACCAATCGATGTCATACATTTTTATATTACCACCTCTATTGGTTGGTCATAATGTTTGATTTAATTTTTACATATATATAATTAGTTATATTATTATTATTTTAGAATTTTTATATCACTTATAAATTTATTCTCTCAATTTTGTGGGAATGTAATAATATCACTCATGTGTACGATGTATTACCACCACACAAAGAAATGTGATTCATTCACACATTACATGGACGGTGATAAGGGAAAAGTTCATTATTATATATGATATATACTAAATAATTATGTTATTAATTAAATATTTATCATTATTACGAAGTAATATATAGAATTTTCTTTTATACCACTTATCTCAATGAAATACTATAAGACTGCTAGAGAACCTATGGACTATCGCCTCCTCGAAGTGATATGACATTCTTTTCATTACTAAACCACATGTATTATACATATAACAATATTTAGGGAAATAAATTTTTTTATATTACATTATTATCATTATATAAGGGTAATATATTAATTATATTCTTTCTCTAATGCTCATTAAAATTGGAAACGTTACACATGTGTATGTATGGAATATTATCTTAATTATCGTAATATTAATAATTTAATAAACCATCAATAATTATTGGTATTAAAAGTGTATTTGATTTATAAATTTGATAATTATACCATTCTTATTATTCTATATGTTATGGAACCATGATCAAAATATATAGAAAAAAAAATATCAAATCAAAACTTATATGAAAAATAATGTGTTTGTTACACAAAACATGATTTTAACATGGAATTGTTAACAAATGGTTAACAGAAGGCCATAAGTAAATAATCTATGTTAAGATATTTGTGATTAAAATTATATAATAAATTTATAATAAACATATATGTATTATATAAGAGGTTCCAATGAGCGTGAAAGAAGTAAAGACTATTGGCGAGGGATTTCCTTATCACTTTTTTTACTTTAGTGAGACACATTCCAAATTCACCACATATTTCTTTCTATGTGGTTTATATACTAACTATGATTTAATATTATTATGCTCCTCCGGAAAAATATTGGTATTTAAAAATACTTGTTAATAACATAATTTTATGGGGTTCATAGTTTAAATGTTACCAGTACAATAAATAATCTTTATATTAATTTACCTTATTTGAGACGTATGTTATATTATGAGAATATATTGTATAAGGATGTGTATATAAAACCACTCTAACATGTAGTATAATTAATTTATGTATCCTCATGATATATTAATATTTCACCTAATTTTATCCTTTTGTGGGTCTTATGATTCCAGTTTACTGATGTGGTAAAGATTTTATATTAAAAACTAATCATTTATCATGATTATTCATGATTAAGTCTCTAGTGTTTAAACATCATGATATTCCTCAATATAATTCTCATGAATTATTTTGTCATATGGTTATGCATTTTATTTTAATTTAATATTACCATTTTACCCTATTTAGTACTTATGATAATTGAGATTTTTTTAATAAACCATGATTTTATTTCACTCTTTAGTCAGAAATCCGTTTTCTTCCTAAACCATGTTTTAAAAAAAACATTTTATTTAATTCTCTTATTATTTTGAAATTAAATTTTTATCTATTTTTTTAACTTATAGAGGGATTTTCTTGTCATCTTTCAAACAACATCCATTTATATTTTACCAAAAAATTGAAATTTATATTTGTATTAACATGTATGAAAATAATAAAACATTCCATTATCATGAACATTATTTTCATTGGAGGTTATTTTATATGTTTTACGTTTATTTTTGATGAAAAATATTTTCAAAGGGATTAATGTTTTAAAAATATTTTTTCAATGGGAAATTTTATTTTCCCTATGAAATGTTTTCAATTAAATTTTGAATCTTACTTAACAAGTATCATTGGTTATTTTAAAATAAAATAATTTACATAATGTTTAATTAATTTTTAGTTTAAATAATTGATTTTTAAAGAATATTTATGTTCTTCAAGATACATTTAGAGTGATTTATCATTCAAAATAAAATTCCATATATAATGGCATCCTTTAATGTAAATGATCTTCTTGGAATATAAACCAAGGATATCATTCTTATTATTTCATTGAATAGATTATATTTATGATTGTGTGATGAAATCCATTTCTCTTCCATTTGTTTCACCAATATTAAATTCTTATTAATCCGTATTATTTTTTCCATCAGTTATGCTATGTTGGAATGATGAAATGATTATTAAACCCCTCTCTTATCAACATGTTGTGATATAATTAATTGTTTATGAAACCAATTTCATTTCATGGGTTATAATATGATGAATATTTTATGATCTTAAAGAACACATACATATAATATTAATTATGTGATGGGTCAGAATTATATCTCCATTAAATTCATTTGGTAAATATTTATATCTCATCAGATAAGAAAAAATTTAATTGAGAGTGAATCGAGTTTAGTATGGGACATTATCTGCTATGATGTTCATGTGGTAAAACATTTACCACTATGTTGTATGCTTGGATGTGCATTTTATGCCTATAATTTAATGTGTGAACCTGATTACATGTTCTATATATCTTTCATGAAATTGATTATATGTTCATTATTTTATATGTGGATTTGTCTTTCATGTCTATAATATTAGGTGTGGACCTGATTGGAAGTCTATATGATTATGTGAGGGCGTGATTTCATGTGCGTAACATAAGGAGTGAACCTATATATATTTATACAAATGAATAATTTTATATGATAATTTTTATTCAGCTATTATATGTTTTATTCAAATTTCATTCCCCCATGGATCATGTTCTTTAATTCCCTTATGATTCATGTCTCATGAAATTCAAATCATTATGTTAGGAATCTTGTTTCTGATCTATGATTGGTTCTGGATGAAATTATTAAGTTATGTTCATTATCAAAAACAATTATTCATATCTTATACATTTATATGATCATAGATTTATATGTATATTTTTTAACCTTACTAAGTATCTTAGATGACTAATTGTAATGTTTCCCCAGATTATGAAGAAAGGTATTATGTATGATAAGTCTATGATGAGTAATAAATGGGATTAAATTTTTGCAAATCATTGACGATCTTCCTCAAGATTAGAATATTGTATTCGAGGTTTCTAGTGGAACATAACTATCATGGTCTCTAAGAAAATGTTTTTCAAATGTAATGAATATTCATTAAAAATATTTAATATCCCTATATGATATTTTTTGGTCATTTTAGTCAGTATATGAAAAAATGTTTAGTTAACCTTTTGAGATAATTATGATAAATATTTAGTGAGATATATAGTTATATTTATAATGATATATCTGAGGATATCTAAAAGGATATTTCTAAGGATTTGTTAAAGAATACTAAAATTTCATGTACTTTTGGTAAATGATAGAGTTAGTGGTTTCCAAGAAATTAAATCCTTATCAAGAAAATACAAGTATATGTGGCTCCAGAAAGGATGTACCTATTCGTAACAACTTCAAAACCACCGTATTGAGCTAGTTTCAATTTCAAATTGGTTCGCAACAATGAAACTTGTTGCACACCTAGTTCTACACAACAAGTGTATATGATTTGGAAATTCACAAACTCTTTATGAACCATCATGAATGAATTAAATAGAAGTTGAATATTAATTCCAAAGGATAAACATAAGGTGTCATATATTGAATAATTTTTCATGATTTATGTGACCAATATGTTTTATAAGGATTATGGGGTTTTTAATAATTATTAGTGTTGATCACACTATTATTTTTGTTTTTACTCCATAACAAGAACACGAAGGAACTAGGTTATCATTGAATGTAATAGGAAATTTGATGATAAGAAGTCAAATGGGATGATTAAAAGAGAGAAGTATATTATGTTTATTCCTAAGAAGTCATCATGGAAAAAGATTAACAAAATAAACCTTAATAATATCTTAAACTCAATAAAGAAGATATGGATAGAGTACATTGGTAGAAGGGTAATGGAGACCCTAGATAAAAAAGATTCAGTTTCATATATACTAGAAATGTATAAGGAAGCATCATAGAAATTCCTTGAATGAAATTGGGATGTTCTTTAAATGTTGAATGTTAAATCATAAATACAGAGAATATCAGAATGTGATTAATTTCCTAGTTAATTTAGTGGACGTGAAGAGGATAGAAACAAATGCATGATCTATGATCTATTATTTTAAGTGAAATGAGTTTGGGTGTTTTGAAAATTGATGTCCTAAAGGGGAACTCTTGTGAAGAGAATCACCAAGGTAATGTGAGTAACAGTTTTAAATTTGATGTTAATAATATTATGAATTAAATATGAAATATAAGAGGTATGAGTGAATAATATGATGAAGACTAGTTAATAGTTTGAGAAAGAAGGGATATTATTGAAGTATTTTTGTATTGTGATTTAAGGATAATGAAATATATGACAATTGTTTGGTATGAGTTTTTCATTAAGGATATGGATGACTCTTACAAATGATTTAGTTGACCAAATAAATGGATTTAATTTCATGGTTATATGATATAAAAAACATATTAATAAATGAAAATAACCCTTAATATATTCACGAGGTTGAGAGAATAGTGTTTTTTTTGGATAAGGAGACTTTGGATTAAAATATGGCAACTTGGATTGTATAGATTACCTATGAATAGATTATTGATTGTTTCGACAATGTGTATTATGAAATTGGGTATGGATTTTAGAAAACAATTAGAGTTTAAGTAATATATCCAATAATATATGTTCTATATAAGGAATGAATATAAATGTGTTTATTCAATATATTTTTTGGTAATTCAGGTTATTCCCATTTTTCAAGAAAATATATGATGAATATATTCACATGATTATTATTTGACAAAAAATATCTACATTATGATATAATAGGAACAAATCCTATGATTATTTTGAGAAATTTAGTCACCTTCTTCTTTATGTTTTGTATTTTAATCATTCCATTGGTTTATATGGTTAACCATTTATGAAATCGGCTATGATGAATGTTGAATGAGGTTTTAGGGATTACTATTTCATTTCTCCATATAAAGATTCATTCATATTGGATAACATGTGCTAATCATTTTTTTTTGAAAACTAGAGAAAAACGTAATGAATTATCATTATTTATGGGTCATATGATCCATTGGTTCTTGAGAGATAAAAAATTTGCCTTCATTTATTTAATTAATATATGAATTATAAATATATCAAGTCATAACAAAAGGGTGAGATTGTTCTTATAAAATAAAATGAAATTAAGTAAGTATATATACTCATTAAAATTAATACAATTAAGGAAAATGATCTTGAAATAAAATATTGTATTGTTATCATCATATTATATGATATTAATGATCTTTTTACAACATTTTTTTTGGACTTAGGGTTATTAACATTCTCTCGATCACCCATTTTCTTATGATCAATGATCTTTATCACTCTCTAAAATTATTTATGCTTTTTTCCATGTATAAATAATTACATAATACCAATGTACTCCTATAAATAAACCACGTTATGAGTTAATATGTGTTACCATTATGTTTCTAACATTCTATTTTAATGAATAGTTTATTAATAATTTTTAGGATACATGTTTCAATAAATTAATTTTCAAAGGATGCACCTTTTAAGATAGAGAAAAATTTTTAGGGAGAAAATAATACTATGTGGGTATAATGTAACACCATGATATTTTTTAAAATGTTTTTTCTAAATAATTTAATCTTTTATATATTTATCATTATATCCAAAACTATGTTTACCATGAGTTATACAAAACATTGAGTTTGAATAAAATGTGACATTTTGTTAAAATATTATTATCTTAGCTGTCACCTAACCATTAGAATGGTGGTAATGAATAATATTGAAAAATTATGAAAATATGGTTTTAACATGTATATAAAAAGAATTATTTTGGGAACAATCAATTTTAAATGAAAATAAAACCCTTTTGAAAGTAAAACAAAATCATTCAAGGGAAAACTATTTTTATATACACAAGTGTATTTTGTATAAATAAATTAAACCAATCATTTTTTAATGATTATATATAAATTTATATTTTCGATTTTCAATAATAATTTTAACAATCATCTTATATGTTTTATATATATGAAATAAGAGTAAATCCAATTTTACATTTAAAAAATTTATTTTTCTAAAGAAATTTTTTTCTATTTTTTATGCACTTATAATAATATTAAATTTTGAAAATGTATGAAAATTAATTTCATAAAGTTATCATAAAATTTTAAATCATAATTTCAAAATTATCTTAGGTTGAATTTTTGTGATTACACTGAATTGTTTCTTTTATTGATGTATAGTGAAAAATATTGTCTTTTATTTGAAAAATACATGTTCATTTAAAATGTTTATAAAGTTAAAATATATTTTTAGTCATATTTATTGTAAATTTACTTTAATATTTTTAAAAATTATCCAAATTAGGCCATTGGAATCAATTTCATACTTTATTTTGATATAAAAACATTTCATACATTTGAAAGTTATCTCTCTAAAAACCTCCTTTGTCATTGTGCCTATGAGATTAATTTGAAACAATTTTTATAAATACATTGAAAATAAATTTTATAAATGGACTCCATATTTGGAATTATAATTATTTATAATTTATATTATATTGAACACAATTTTTGTCCAAAATGAAGGGTGAATGTAGAAAAAATTAATTATCACTATTATGTTAATAATGGGACTACTGGGGGTTAATCTAAAATGATAAGTGTAATAAATGACCTAAAAATGTATAAAAACTGTTATATATATATTTATTTATTTATATTTATTCATTTAAATTCCTATAGTTATATAAGTTTCTAATTTTTATACTTTTTAAATATGAAAATCATTGAAGCGCTTCTTTCATTTCAAAAATACCATGTGTGTCCTCTCCTAAACTTATAAAAGACCAACCCATATCCTCTATTATTCATACTATAAAAAAATTGTTTTCAAAAATACCTAACAAAATTAAATAAAAATTTACCTCCTCATATCCTATAATCCATTGTTTAGATAAAAATCCATCATAAAAAGGATTTAGTGAAAACCTAAGGATGCTAGCCAAAGAAGATAAAATGTTCTTCAATGAACATCATGATATTATTTTTTATCAACCTCATTATATTATTTTTAAAACACGTTGATATAAAAACATATGTATATTAAATATAATATGACATTTTTATAATAGTTTTATGACCTAAAACCATCTCTAATTTTGTAAAATGGGTTATGAAATCATCATTCATGTGTATCACATACTACTACCTCAAAAAATGATGTCATTATTTTTTACATCACCAACTATAACGATTGGAATTAATGATGAATTTATGTTTTATATATTATATTTATGATACTGTTATTCATAGAGAATTTTTATATGACACATACCTTTATGATTTCCATTTTTTGGGAACACAATAACATCACTATTTTGTATGGTGGAATACTACATTATAAAGCGATGTGATTCATTCAAACATTACATGGAAAGTGATAAGTTTAAATTAAATGATTTTATGTTATATAAATAACATATTTATGATATTACTGAAATAATTATAATTATTAAATGATAAAATATATCTTTTTATTTTGTACCCTTCCACTCAACAAAATATGATAACGCCACTTGTGAACGTGTGTACAACATAATTCACAAAGCAATTTGACTCTCTATTCTTCAAAATGATCATTGAGATATGAAAATCTAACTCATGCGTATGTATGACCTACTGTCTTTGTGATCTTAATATAGTCCATACCTCAGAACCATATTTCATGATTAGTATTAAAATAATATTTGTTGTATAAATATTATAATTAAATAACGAATATTATTATGGAATACATTAAACCAATATGAAATTAGGATGATGAAAAAATAAAAACATATCAAAAAAACCAAGTTTTTATTACATGAAACAGGACATTGACATGGAATTATTAACAAAAGGGTAATAAAATGAATTAAATAAATAACATATTTTATGATATATTTGAGTATGGTTATGTAATAAACCCATAAAAACATATAATATTTATTTATGAGGTCCTAATAAGTTAGAAGGATGTCGAGACATTCAGTAAGGGATTTTCATCTCACTTTTTACTTCTCTAAGGCACATGCTAGATAACCCACCTATTTCATTTATGTAGTCTATATATTTCCCTGGAATGTATAATCTGATAATTTTAATGAAAATTATTTTTATTTACATATCCATTTTAGTATATCTATTTCATTGGGTTAATGGTTCAATATTTACCAATATAGTCAGGGATTTTTGACTTTATTTTCCTTTATTGAGATGTACATTATGTTATGAACCTACATTCTTTCAAAATGTATATATAAAGATCCTTTGAAATTTAATATCTTTAATTTAATTATCCTCATGATATTATAATGTTTAATGCTATTTTATCCTTTCATATATCTTATGTTTCATGGTTAGAAAAGTCTTAAATATTTTATGTTATTGTCTCATCATTTATCAGGATAATCTGTGATTAAGTATCAATGTTTAAATATCTTAATCTAACTCAAAGTAATTCTCATTAATTTTTTTCACCTTTGATTATTCATGATATATTTAGGTAATAATGAAATTTTTATCCTCTTTGGAACATATGATAAATTTATAAATGTCTTTTTAAAACCTAATATATTTTTCTATTTTCTCATAAAATAATTTTCTTCCACAAATAGGTTTTAAAAAATGATTTCAGTTTATTTATTATTATCCTATAAATATTAAAATACCATTTTTAACCATTACTGACAATTTTAATTTTTTGAGGAATCTTTATGTTGTTTTCCAAACAATTACCATTTGGATTTTACCGAAAATGTGAAAGGAACCATTGATTTAACATGTATATCCAGAACACAACTTCTTATAATAATTAACATTATCATTTCCAAATATTATTTTATTATTTGTCAAATTTACATTAAAATAGAATAATTTTCACATGGTATTTTGTTTTAAAATGTTTTTCCCAATGTGTAAAGGACATTTTCCTCAATTATTATTTTAAATTATTTTTAAAAAATTACATTATAAGTTTTAATGTTTATTTTTCAATGAAAATAATTTATAAATTTTTTTATGAATTTTTTACTTTTAAAAAGATATTTTCTACATAAATATATCTTCATCAAGAAACGTTTGAAGTGATTTATCCTTCAGAATAATTCACCATTTGAGATTAAATTGGTTTATGTAACTTATTATTTTCTATCAATATGAACCATGGATATCATTATTATTTTTTATTTGAACGACTTATGTTTATGATGACATTATGAAACCCATTTTTCATGAACATGTTATATAATGATAAAATTATTATCAATACAACTTCTTTTTATTGACATGTTCTGCTATGAATAAATGAATAAATGATTATAAATTCCTTTACTTATCCACATGTTATGATATGATGGAATTTTTATAAATAAAATTTCATATATTGGGTTATGATTTAGTGAATGATTTATGATATTTTCGTACACAAAAATATTATTTTCATTATTTGAGTGTTTGGACCTATATCTACCTCTAATTCATTAGGTAATGATTTATATTTCATGATATAAATAGGACTGGAACAGAGATCTAATCTCATTCAGCAAGGGCCTTTATCTGCTATAAAGATCATGGGAGTGAACCGTGACTACCATGATGTTATGTATGGACCTTTTTTTCATGTCTATAATTTCATGCATGAACCTAATTACATGTTCAATATGTTATATTTAAACTTGATTATATGTTCACAATGTTATGTGTGGACCTATATTTTATTTTCACAATGTTATTCTTGGATATAGTCGTAGGTTGATAAGTTTATTCGAGGGACTGATTTCATATCCTTAGCTTAATGAGTGAACCTCTATCCATCAATTCATGTTCACAATGTTATGAACTATTTTTTTTACAAAAAATATATGATTTATTCCAATTCTATAATCTCATGGATCATTTTATTTGATTAACTTATGATTTATTTCTCATAAAAATGAAATATTTATTCCATGAATATTGTTTATAACCTATCACAGGTTAGAAATGAGCTTCGTAATTTATGATCAATATCACAAACCCTTTTACTTATCAAATTTGTTCATATAATCATAGATTAACATAACTTCTGTATATCCTTACTTGAAATATGATATCACATTTTCTTATGTTTACATTTCCTTGGATTTGAAGAAATGATTTATATAGGGGATGTCTATAAAGTGTACTAAATGGGAAGATCATTGAGGGAAGCATTGACAATCATTCACCATATTAGAAGATTATATTCCATGTTTCTAATGAAACCAATGTATTATGGTCCCAAGGCACGTGTCTATAAAATGAAATGAATATTCATCTAAAATGATGTAGTATCAATTTATAAGAATATTGGGTTGTTATAAAAATAGGAATTGTTGGTCTGGGATCACATGAGGAACCTGGTATAGCTATGTTTATTTAATAATTTATTTCTTTACCATGACCTACATACTAATCATTATATATTCAAAAACATGATAGTCATAGAGAATATTTTTGGTGGCCTAATAAGTATATTTTAGAAAAATTTTAGGCTTCATGTGGTACCCGATTAGATATATGGTTTGTAGGTATTGATAAAGGGAGGTGTACAGCTTCTGACACTTAATTTGCGGTACAAGGAAAGAGAACATGAGTAGTGGACTGAGACTATTATCTTGATACCAATATATGAGTATTTTGGCCATTATATATTTTTTTAGCATGTTTTATCTCCATGTGACCTTATAATCCATGTAATTAACTTTATTTAAAGAATAATGACATGTTCATCATTTTAAAATCTTATGTGGAATCATCGTCCGCCTACTGGTTATATTAGATTGTTTTTTTATCATTAATCTATTTCTTATTTATTCATTTTCCCATGTCTTATTATTATTTTCTAAAATTTTGTTATAATATTATTTTTAGGTCATTGACTCACCATAGATACACCATAGGACATCACTTCTAATCATAAACCCTTAGGAAATGTTGAGCTTCTCTTGTGTTGATGTAGCGAACCAAATCAGGGAATCACATAGTGGATTCTTGGTTGGGATGTTATAAGAGAGCTTATGAATTCAAAAAACCCAAATGTTTATATATACATGGATATGTAATATCAGTTGATCCAAAACCATAGTGTTTTCATCCTTCAAAAATGTCACATATGTAATTTTGGTCACCCAACAGTGTAATGGACACTACACTTCATAGCCCTTGTTCAAGCACTAGTTCCTTTGGACATTGCGCCTTAAGGTAAATTCCTACGATTTAGTGGTCCTAAATTCCTTATTGGGTTGTGATATACCCTCCCCTATCAAAATTAGATTATTTATTCTTCTATAATGGCTTAATATTAGTCAAATCATGGTATAATTTTGATTTATAGTTATTTTCTTGAGTTGCAGATAATTTTTAATTGATCCCAAGATTCCTCAAAGGATAACATATCATTTTATGGTGGATCTCATAGTGATATAGAGATGTTGATCACATAAATAATCAGAGTTGGAATATATGACTTAGGTGATGTTCATCTGAGCCATGATGAAGTTGTTTTACAAAGTTTCTATTCACCAAGAGAACCTTATATTCCACATTAAAATATTAACTATATGTCCTCCACTATATAAATAATTTAGTGAAATCTATTTTAAGGACAAGTCAAATTGGGACTAGAGGACCCACAAAAACACTTTGGATTGCCTCATCCTAGTGATATTATTCTCCAATCAATATGAGGGCACTTTCCCCACACACTGATGCCTTTGTGCACTAGTTATGCTACTCTATGTCGTTGGAGGGCACTCTCTGCAAGGCATCATACCTGTTAGACCCTTCATAGGCCTATTAAGTGTCAGGCTATCTAGAAGGTTGAGGGCTATCCCATTAGCCTATTTTTTTGGCTAAAATACTCCTCCCTTTATAATTCCAAGACACAAAAATTTTACTAAAATTAAATAAATTTGAATCTAAGAACTTTAATTCTTTTTATTTCATTTTCCAAAAATTCATTCAAAAATCAAAATACTAAAAAACGATTATTCTAAATTAAAACATTGATATTAAAATTTTAAAAAAATGACATAAATTAAATAAAATTTAAAAAATTATGCCCAAAATATGTACTCATCAAATAAATCATATAGAAATCATTATTTTCTTTAATAATATATCTATAATACAAATTTTAAAATACAACCCCATT
Organism: Viscum album; assembly: GCA_963277665.1. Classification (NCBI taxonomy): domain Eukaryota; kingdom Viridiplantae; phylum Streptophyta; class Magnoliopsida; order Santalales; family Viscaceae; genus Viscum; species Viscum album. Next base: position 2,058,982,898 of record OY728126.1, on the reverse strand, counting down.
ATAAAAAAATTTATAATTCAAAATAAAAAATACAATAACAATTTTAATGGAGAAAATTAATTTTAATGATCATTTAATGAAAAATATTTCAATAACTCACAAGATATTATGTATTTTAATTTCCATAAGTAATTATGGAACTTCTCATTTATTTAATTCAATTATTTCAATTTATAATCATTCATATTCCAGGTTTTTATTTACGTCACCAATTGTTTGCTTCTAAAATCACTCAAGGTTAAATGAATTTGAGGTCTTCATTTTACCCTATGTACATGAACCAAACATATAAATTAAAAAATAATATACTTTATGCACATAATATATAAAAATATCACTAAAAATAAAGATTATTTTGAAACCATGGATAAATGACTCTATGTTAAGGGGATAGTCGAAAATATAGGTATAAAAATCATGCAAAAAATGAATCTAATCTATATGTGTTAAGAATGGTAAATGATTTCCAAAAAATAATGTTATTAACATTATAAGGTGACATATTTACCCACATAACAAGATAAAAATAAATTTCATAAACAAATTAAGAACAATAAATGAGTTACCATAGTAAAATTTTTAATTTATTAATTTTATAAATTTTCAAAAAATGAGGTAGGAAAAATGCCATATCTATCACCCAACCATACATGATAAATATAATTGGTGAAGTTATGTTTTATTTTATCCTCTATAACTCAACCCATGTTTTATATTTTTAGTGTTATTATTTTCTTTGGTGGTATGATTGAAATATAAAAAATTTTAGAATGATCTTTTATCCCAAAATCTAATGAGACATCGAAGACATAATATCTCAAAGAAGTATATCCTTTTTACCATGAAACCCATATTCCCCCACCCACACACACAATCATAGAAAATTGTGTAAAACACTAGATTAAGTGTTAGAATGGGTAAATTGTACTAGAATGGGTAAACTGGATTGAAATGGTTCTATTATTATAAAATTCCATTCAAGGTCTATAAGGGCTAAAAGGATGATAAATATAATGTGGGTATCATGGATAATAGATAAATAAAACAAAATCCTCAATAATTTATCTAGTGAATTTATAAAATCATCATTTTGATAAGTTCACAATAATATCTTTGTTATTAGATGTTCCTTCTCAAGAAATTTGATAAAGAATGAATAAAATAATTGGGGTATAGAAATCTCTCAGGAAAAAGGGAAAATATTTAAAGACAATCACTCAATAGAATGTTTCATAATAACAAATCAATCACAATGAACATATTCAATTAAAACAATAATGGGTGGATGTGAATTTTTCAAAAATGTGTGAATATAAAGAAAAAAGGATTTTTTTTTTATTTTAAAATACAATGTTTCCCACAAGTCAATAAATTTACCAAATTTCACATATATTTTATATCAATTTGAAAAGTAAAATTAGGAATCTTGGGGTTCTTGAAAAATAATATGTATCATTGATTAAAATAAAAATCACTATTATTAGTGTGGAATACAATTTTCTCTCAATAAATCACAAAAAAAAAATTCATTGGGGAAAATTGTACAGGAAATCTAAAATAAATATTGAAAATTAATGCATATTCCCATTTTACATTAAAGATATTACTTTAATGTATCCTAATACCATATGTACTATTCTTAAAAGCTTCATCGACATGTAAATAAAGTAATAATAGTGAATGAAAATGTTCCATTCATTTATAGTTATAAAATAATTGGTGGGGTTCAACTACTTCTAAAAATGAAATCCAAAACAAATAAATAAAAAACACAATTTTCCACTTTAAAAAAGATTTTATTATGTTTTTTAAGAAAAAAAATCACCTCTTGGGTTCTTTAATCAGTGTCTGGTATAATGAAAACCATCTCATGTTGAACCAATTCAATTTTTTATGACAATTTAGTGTAGATATTCTTCATTTACTCGTCATTAAAAGCTATTATTCTTATTTTTGAGGAGGGTACAATGCTGTTAAGATCCCCATTGTTTAGAGTAACAACTCATCTACTATCTAATACTTTTTTTATTCCCCATTTTACACTTTTATTTGAATATATGTATATAATTAAATATGTATCTATAAAACTTCAACTGCCACATTTACTTCTTCCTCATCATGGGGATTTTCCTCTAAAATATATAGGTTTATATTCTAAATTTTAGTAACCCCATTTTCTTCATCCATATTTTTATCCTCTATTTCATCATTTTTGGGTAATTATTTTTACTTATCCTTGCTAATGTAGGATACCCCTATGAAAATGTTATAATAATCATCATAAAAATGACTTACCTCTAATTTGTACTATTAATAATTTGGGTATATAATGTATCTTTAAAGAAGGATTCCTTACTTGTTGCATCATCCAATCCTGAAGATTAATTTTCCATGCTTTCTATGATTGAAAAACCTAATTAAAATCCAATTCTATGCTGAAGAGGGATTCTCACAATCAGGGTGTGGTTTTAGTACTCTTGATTTTTCATGATGTTACTGTCCTTAACTCTAGATTTTCCTCAAGATTTCTTCAATTCACTATGAGATGATTGAAAATTGAACATCTAATTGGATGTTTTCCTTCATATTTCATATTCATGAGACAACAAAACAATAATAACCAATGAATAAAATGAATCAAAATCAATCATAACAATGATATAATTGAAACATAGAAAAATGGGAGATAATATAGTTTTCTAAATATTGAATTTATAAAATCATATTCCACATCAATACTTCTTGTTTTGACATATCTTGAGAGAAACATTACTCCTCTGAAGAAATAAAAAAAATTGAAATTTAAAATAAATCGACTATACTAAATACTAAAACGTATAATAGTGATCAGTAGTAGTTCTATCCCATAAAAAAGGTCTCTATAAATTCAATAGTTTCTATTTGTTGTAACAACTTGTCTATAAAAATTTACTAAAAAATTTTATATTTTATTTAGAATTTCCCAAAAAGCTAAAAGTTGGACAAAGAGTAGAGAGATTTATGTTGACGATGGTTGTTCAAAATTTTATTAACTATGAGATTTATTGAGATATATAGCCTAGAATATTAGAATTTTCTAAAACTAAATATTTTAGTCATTACCTTTTCTTATGGTTTGTCTATTACGAGCATAGGTGCATTCAGGTTAATCTCAAAATAGATGGTGAATATTAATTTAACTCTCAGTATCCCACATCTTTTTATCAAATTGATTTTCATCATCTAAATTTAATTTATTTTGTTATGAATTTAAATGATATTATTTTATTTAATTAAATGTGATATTAATTAAAAAATCATGGGTACTCACCCTTTTATATAAAATCCACTTCTCCCTTGAATTATTATTTTTGCATCACGGATTTCCCAATCAATATGGATGGATTATTTGTATTATATGAATATGAATAGGGTTATTTCTAAAATAAATGGGCTGTATGAAAATGATAACACAAGATTAATACTTTATCACCCACTTATGATATCCAAAATACACAATGTGGAGAAAAAAAATAAACTCGTGGATATCCTAATTATGTAGTATCATGGATGATAAAAAAATTTTCTTTTCTCTATTCAAGATTTTTTTATTTCTAGTAGTGATCTTTACCTTTTACTTATATGTTACTAATATAACCACTTGTAGTTAGTTTTGAATTTAGTTGTAGATCCTACTGGGTTAGGACTCGTCCCATTCACAACTACAACCTCTCTATTTATAGGCACCAACCATATAACGTTGGAATCACTTGAGAAAAGTTAATAACACTTTATTAATTTTAATTTATCTTCTCAGCCATTATGCCTTTAAATATTCATACATGGTAATCCTTTAATCTTCTTGTTAGTATCCCTTAAATTAAGGTAGTGTTAAATAAATTTAACTGTAGGTGAGAAATTTACAAGATCTTCCATTCATAATTTAACCATGGAAAGCTCAGATGACCATTGATTTCTCAAATGTATTGGGATTTTAAAACATTTAAAATTCCTCCAACATGGGGTATGTATAATGGTTTTGGAACAACCCATGCAAGGTTTTTATAAACATGGTGTATATGATTTGTCCTTGGAGTAGTGTATTATTAATTTTTTTTATTATAAATGGATGTAGTGGAACAATTTTGGTAATTACACATGAACCATCTTGTTAAAAAATGATTGGTTATAGAATTTTTATACCCTCCTTGATGTAGTGAGATTACAATAGTGAAGCTAGTTATTCATTCTTATTATACATCATTTTGGGCCTTAGTATTGTGAATTTAAAAAACTACATATTATTTGTTATATAATTATATTTTCACGACTACGGGGAAGAATTTTTTCAACAGTTTTTTTTCATTCATCAAGAACATTGGCATAACCAATTTACGAAACCCAATGGCATAATGGATAGAAATTTTTTTAAAAATTCATAAAAATACAACTTAATTAGACACTACACCCAAAAGGTGATTTTTACAGTTATGTGGTCCTTGATACTTTAGTGGGAAATAATCTCATCCTCAAGAAATGAAGGGTTGTTACCTCTTATGTAAAGGCTTCAAGGTAGTCACCTCAAGATCCATTTGTAATTAATGGGGAATTCTAGGATCAAAAGTTTTGTTTGGATCATGATAGTGTTTTTTTTGTGGCTTCTATATCATTTTCAAATTTTCCTTACAGTGGTCTGGCGACATTGAGCATGGAAGGTGGTGGAGTTGGAATTTATGAGGTGGGTGATGCACAGTTGGGCTGGGAGAATGGTGTTTTGGAAATTTCATTCTGCAATGGGGGAACCCTACATCAAACATAAAAATATATTTTTTCATGTTACGAATATAAAAATCATTCTTTTGAATCTATTTAACAAATATTCCATATGTGGGTCGAATAATTCCTTAATTTCCATGGACCTCTTCGTCCCAGTAATATTATCATCCTATCAACATGTGGAAATGTTCCCCACATGAAAAATTATATGTTTTCTGTCTACGGTCCTCTATGTTGTGGGAAGGCTCTCGCTATGGGGTAGCATAGTTGTCTGGTACAGTATGGGAATATTTTGATGAGGTTTTCCTAATGGTTTGAGGGTTTGACCATTGGTCTAATTTTTTTCTAAACCTCTCCTCCTTCAATTCCCAATACCTTCATAAAATATTCTAATAAATTTAAAAAAATATAAAACATATTATTTTATTTCATTTTCCAAAAAAATCATTCAAAAATTAAAATATAAAAAAATTATTATTCTAAATGAAAATAATTGTATTATTAAATTAAATATAATGACATAAATAAATTTAAAATTTAAAATTTAATCAAAAATATCAATATATCAAAGTAAAAACTTTTTAGATATTCTTATCCTCATGTTTTAAAAGGAATTATTTTAATGAAACAATAGGAATTTATTCTATTTATTTTTTAATGTAAAAGTTGAAAACATATTTTTTGAAATTTTTATTTAGGTGACCATGTGGGAAGAATTGTGGTGACCTATTGGGAATATTTTGGTTAACACCTATAGTTATGTTTTAGTTTCATGTTAAGAATTATCTTATATCCATAATGTTTCATTTATAGTCTTGATAGTGACTCCTAGATTCACATGGAGTTTATAAAATTATTTTATTTTTTATTTTCCTAACTGAAATGGTGATATAATATTATCTTATATTCACTTATGGTTATGGGTAGTGTACATTAATGTCGAGTTATTTAAGTAGAATTGAAGGGGTAGTTTCTGTAGAAGTTAATAGAGGGTGAGATTAGGGATTATTTTTAAAATTGTTGTGTGTTTACACTATTTACTTTTATTTTAATCTTTTATTATATTTTTCATAGATGCCTAACTTACAGAATAGTCATTTATAAATTTTAATAAAATTTTCTTGTGTATTTTAATTTATTTTATTAGATAAAACATTGCCAATAATTACATTGGATTCCAATTATTCTTATCTTTATCTTGATGGGATCATGGATAAAAATCAGGTATATCATGGGATATATTGATTGTATTATAATGGGATGAACTAAGATGGTTCATGACAAAACTGGCTAACACATATAATAACAATCATCATTGAACCATTGAACACATTAGGAAATCAATCCCAGGGTAAAATTCCCCCACAAAATCTGTTGAAAACTAGGCCTTATCCTCACAAGGTAAAATGGAAAAAAACTAGCTCAATCACACCTCTTAATTTTTACATTTGAAGCCATACAAAATTTATTTTACAGTTTATTGGAAAAGAATCTTCAGTCATATTACTCACATTAGGCCCTTGGAAAAGTTTTTCATGGTTTCTTATAAACCCTCACTACCCATTCTAAAATAACATTATGAAATCCGTTTCCAAAGACAATCCTTTCTCTTAATATTTTCATTAATTGATAAACCATTTTTACAATATATATTATAATGTAAATGCCTTTTATTTTTTAAAATTTAATGCACACAACCAAACAACCAATAAATATGGTCGGGTGATCTCACTCCGAAAGGGAGCCACCATCATATCATTTAGAAATCAAAGATGTATATAATATCTAATAGTACAATCATAACCCATCCCAACATAATGGTAGAACCAAACCATCATGTAACATTGTGGGAGATAATACTACTAATGGTAAACAAATATAAAATCACCAATTAACCAAGAGACTCAAATTTAGACAAGGACTCATATGTTAACTGATATTTTGATAATTTATCCCAACGTCATATATACCTCATATAAGTCAAAGAGAGAAATTTTCATCAATAATAATTCACAAATAAATTAATTAATTATTTAAAATTAATCTCCCAATATAGTATAATTAATGAAAAACCCCCTAAGTTGCACTATGACACTGAAACAAGAAACGAGGTGCAGTCCACTCCTGAAACACATGATCCTAAGACACTAAAAATATTCAAATTAAACCTCTATATTAATGGTGAATTTGACCCAGATTCTCTAATAACACTAATATAACTCTTTATGAAACATGATTTAGGGATAAATATGGATTCTAGATTTATTTCCTCCACTAATAACACCCTTAATGAGATACACATGAAATCCTCATAAATAATGATGACTTATCCCCAATTTAGTGAAATCTTCCCTCTAAAACACTATGTAGATGAACCAAATTATATAAAAATTCAGTAAGAAGTAAAAAAAGAGTACAATTAGGGGTCTTACCATAAATTGATGCATTAAAACATTCCTGAACCACATGAATTGATGTATTCCAAAGAAGAAGAAGAGGGAATCCAAAGAATGATAAACATATTCATTTGGTATACCATAGAAAATAGAACCCGAGGGGTTCTAAAAACAGACTCCCATGAAAATTAACATGTGACCCCAAAAAATTGATTCTAAAGAATATGTTCATGGTGTGAACCCTATGTTCATGTCATGAATACCCCAAAGTAGAGAGACCCTATCATGGAGACCAATTATTTTCTTGAAAGGACCCCATGAAAGGTTATTAATTACAAAAATTCACATTCTCGTAGTGAATTGTTTTCTATGGAAAATTTTCAACAGCTTTTCCACCAAACCACTTCTGCAATGTCAACCCATACTCTACATACATCCACTAAGCCTTAACCGACACCCAAAAAACTATTTAAGGACATACAAATAGTTTAAATCCAAATTGACGTTAAGGTTCCCAAAATAAAACCACCAACAAATGAAAATTTCATATTCACTATGGAATCAACAACATATAAATACATGTGCCATTATAACAACCCCACTATAATTCTTCTCAGCCTAAAGATTCCATGATTGTCCCCTAACAGTTACAAATACCCAAAATTGGTTATCAATTCATGAATAATTATTCATGTGTCATCTTCAAGATTCAAATGTACATCCACTTTGAATCTCCAAAAAGAATCCCAAACACACCATATTTTCTATAAAACCTCCTTGTTATAGTATTCAAACCACATTAAATGTATTATAAAAAATTTATCAATGTTATTTTGTCCTCAATTCATTGATTTCCATTCCAAAATTCCAAATTCACATTAGACTGACATCCAAGATACATGTTCGACCTCAACCACTAAGGAATCACCACATCAGTATACCACATGTTCATGATGAATTAACACCCAATGGAATTTTTGAATCTTGGAATAACAGACTTTGATTTCTATAATTGATACTCAATATGGTTTTATAGTTTAATCGTCAATTGAACCACTCAATTTTCATTCTTTACTCATGGTAAGTAGAACACCACCAATATTTCTCACTCTTGGATAACACCACCACAATCCTGATCATATTACAAAAACATGAACTCTAACTGATACTACACAAAAATTATTAAACCAGGTCTACCCACCCATGAGAATATTGATTCCTCAACCATCCACCAACAGTTTCTAACGTTCCCCTGACCCTTATGATATTATGCATTTATACCCAGGACTAATTTCATTCTATACACCATAGTAGTATCCTTTTTGTCACCTTACATAACAAAATTAAAATATCTCTGTATTTCACATATGATCCATTATTTAGTGAAATGACTAGATGTGACCACTCCACTCACACCTATATCCAAATAAAAAACATCAATCATCGAGCACCATTATTGTTCTCAACCACACCCATTGATGAAAAACATAGAAATTTCAACTAAAACTCATCCCATGTATTATGGTACATCCCCTATAATAATATAGTAAATAAAGAAGATTTTATGTAATGGTACTCTCAATATAGGAATCACATACATAAAATTAAAATCAAGTGTTCCAACACATAAAAACATCAAAATTCACATTGGGGTTCCAATCCATGGATCGACCTACTCACATTTGGTAGATATATCCCAAAAACAACAAAACTAAATCACATTATCCCACCATAAGTGGATATTCCAAAAAAATACAAAACATTACCACAAAATGAATAAGACAACACCCTGTTCTCTCATTGTCAACCATTAAAACCCATGTGATCCAAGTGTACACACGCACACATCATTTTTTCTAATTACCTAAAAAACAAGTCCAAACTCCCAAATCCCACATGGATGATCCACGTAAAATTGTAAAATAATATAAGAACATAATTCAAGCATATGGTTCAATACAAATGAAAACACAAAAATCAATTAATTTTTTTACACTTGTTATGGTTTTTTATTTTAAAAATAAAATTAAACATTTTATACACACCAAAAATTATCTGAGTACTCAAAACACCCCCTGGCCTCTATTTATTTTCACCAAAAATAAAATAAAATAATACTCAGCCTAACCGTTACTCTTTAGAAAAATTCAATCATATTTCTAAACACCATTTAAAAATTCAAATTTAAAATATTTCCCTCTATTTTATAAAAATCCCAAAATTCAAAATCATTTCCAAAACTCCAACTACAAGATCCATTTCAAATAAAATCAACATATTAAACCATTACATAAAATCATCACATAATCATGTAAGTTTTCATTTCAAAATCGAGATTTTCTAAATATCACAACCATCCAAAAAATAATTTCACTATGGAATCTAAAATAAAACATCCAAATAAATAAAACAATCCCCACATATCCATATTAATTTAATCATAATAAATAATTTAATTGAGAAAATTTCGATTGTTTCTTCAATTAACTGAGGATTTTGATGAGTAATTATGTCAAATAACACCACCCATAGGAACAAGTATTTTCACCTTGGTATGTAAATTTCATGATGAAGGAACAATACATTGTCTCCTAGCCTAAATAAATTATTCATCTTGAGTATAATTCATCCCAAGATGAAATTTTCAATAAAAACCATTTATTCAATTATCAAAGCAATCCTATTCTTGAAATTTTCTTCACATAGAAACATTGATTTAAACCAATATTATGCTTGTCAGTAATTCACTCGACCTACAACTTCTGTCCAAATAAATTAATTACCCCACTAAAAACACTAACCCATCTCAAATTCTTCCCTGATATAAATTGTTAATTCCCCTAGAAAGATAACTCAAATAATACGTGTGTGGGGGTCAATTTAGGATATCGGGAATGCTTCTAGATATGCTAGAGGCTATGAATAGTGATGAGGACATATTATAGAATTGGGTAGACTATAATATTAAAATAAACCCAATATTTATAGAATAATTATACAAAAAAATCAACATGAACCGCCCATATATCAAAGACCAAAAATAAATATAGATATAAAATGAGGTTCTCATTGTCCCCCAAAATCATGAATAGAAAGAAATAAATATATCAATAATTTGAATATATCATAATACATTAGTACCCACTAAACATTAAATAACATGAATCATATATAAAAATTGAAATAATGACCAATATATGAAGAACGATTAAAGGAAATTGGACCTCGAATCCACTCACTTAACAACCTATTGATTCCACAGTCTCCATAATCTGGTGAATAAACCATATATCTAGATTCATATGATAAGATTTCTTTGTGAGAAAATGTTAATGTCAACAAACATACATTAAACACTATATAGTTTATAGGGGTAATGGGTGACTCCAATGACCAAGTTAAAATCCATGATGACTAATAAATACAGAGTGTTTTTATGATCAACTATATATACATGAAAAAAATATTTTGATGTTTTTATGGTCATGAAACACTCCCACCAAGAAAAAAATCACACAATGCATATACACACATACACATTTGGTAATTGTGTGCTAACAATTCCATGATGATACCTTGTGATGTCCTCGACCCGAGTGCCACTCAGAGGTTACCATAGCCCTGTTAGAAACATGGATTCAAACATCCATCCCTATACACTAGAGGCTACTGATTAGAAGAGAGGGCCTTGAGTGTGTTCATGTGGAGACTATTCCTTAATTGACATAGTTTATATTAATAGATATATAATAATGGTAACAATTGGAAGCAACTTAAACAAATGGAAAACATAATTAAACACAGGGATTGTAACCCATCATAGTGAAAAAAGTATGGAAATGACAAAAAACTCAAGAACCTGATTATAATACTCTAATGTTCAACAACATCATATACTAAATGAGGATAATATTTCATGTCTATAGAAGGATTTAAAATAGGTATACATTGTAGCAGGAAATAAATGCTATACAAAGGAATCAAAAGAATACTAAACTATACAAGCATCGAGATTTTTGGCCAAATCAACTACTATGATGCTCCATCCTAATAAAATAAACAATATTAGGTGTCCAAATTGATGAATTTCCCTTTATTAAAACATTAAAATATATAATCTATGTGGGTAACAACAATGAACCAGATTTGGTGTGAGGTAAATCTCATTAGTCCACCACAAACGATGCATATACCATCCTATCTAATAAATATAATCTTACAATGTGCGAGTGAAAGTAAAAGTAATGTTGTATGGTAATGTAGATACATTGATACCTCTTTTATCCTCAGATGCATTCTAAACAAGTAAAAATTTATTTAGTTATTTTCTAGTTTATAATAGTTGAATTATGAGGATACATGGTGTAACCATGGAATCCTATAATAATAATAATAATAATAGAGGGTCCATGGTAATAACCCATTAATCCTTTTTTACAATAATAACAAAGAGGGTCCAAGTTTGTAAATAATTTATCCTTGAACTCATGGGTCATGACAAATCAATGATAATCTATGTCTTGGATATATGTGGTTTGAGTGTAATCCATATCTAATCACAAAAGTCATTCCACCATAATATGATTATTATTGTGTCCAAGGATCTCATACAAGGTAAAACATGATAAGAAATGATTGGTCCCAATGGGTGTATACATGGTGCCCCATGTCTGTATACATCAAGCAATATCCAAGGAGTGTATCAAAATAATCCAAATTACTAAAGGATAATGGAGGGTTCCTACAATGTCATTCCAAACATCTATAAGTACCCAATGATCAGGATCCAAGGCATGTATGTCCCTTATAAACTAAAATTCATGAACCAACATGGCATCCTATGAGTGATCAATGTATTCCCTTATGTATCCAATGATTATAAAAGTTGGACCATTCTTATAATGATTAATATTTCAATATGAAATATGTACCTTATACTTTTTTTTTATTAATTCCATGTAATACCCACACTTTTAATAAATTAATAGGTTCATTCCATAGAATTCATTAGTGTGATAAGGACAAAAGGATACGAAACGGTCTTTAACTTTTATTCATATTTAATTGTTAATTTAGTTAATTCACTTTTCATAAACATCATAAGGAGGGATAAGGGTAAAAAAACAAAATTCCATTCGATGATAAATAAAAAGGACAAGTGATATGTATAAATATTCTTTTCAAGTAATGTATAAAAGGTTAATTAATTAATTGGAACACTTGAATTAGATGTTTCAAGTGATAATATGATATAATAACCACATTAAATTCTTTCATTTAATTATAACAGTTTACTTTATGAAGGTGAAGTCAGATAACATTCCAACGGTGGCATATATAGTCATAACAAGCCACTAAAGGAATAATAGAGGAGACACCCTACATAGGGTGGTCTTCATGAGGTCTCAACCTCAAATGGAGTGATTAATAACTATGAAATAATATTTATAATATAAGTATGATTATTATAAACATGGAACATGAATTTTATAGGAAAAGACTGATGAAATCCATGTACACACAAAAAATGTAGTTTCAAAAATGATGAGACTTGAGGGATGAGTCATAAATCACCAACCTTAATCTTGTAGTATTCTCTTTTTCTAGTATCAATATTTAGTTTGTCTTAGATCAGAAAAAATCTTAATAACATATAAACATCTTGAAAAAAAGCATAAGAACATCCACCAAAATATCTCAATCGAGGAGAATAGAAATTAAGAAAGGATCAAGTAGAATAAAGATCATACCGGTGCAAATACAATGATACATAAGGAACTAAAATTGGAGTCTAGAAAGGGATGCAGTAGTAGAATCTAGCATAGGGCCCCATTAGGGGATCCTACATGACAGATAATAGAGAGGGGTGCGGTTATATCAAAGAATATAGGCTCTAACTCTATTTAAAAAATAGATTCTGTAATTTACATAATGTGTAAATTCATAATTTTTTTTAAAACTCGAGGTCTTCCTTACTGGGAAAATCCCTTTACAAAATGTGAAGGTTCTAACCAAACCATTACATGTTAGTTAATTGATACATTCCATGTATTTTTATTACACTATGTGTAATTGTTTTTCGTCCAACATATATCCATCCTTCCACTTATATGCCAAAACTACCCAACTATCCCATGGAATAACATTAGGGTCTATGTCAAAAGGAGATATTTCATGAGATAATGAAGAAATTAAAAGGATCAATACCTGAAGGAAAATTCATGTTCTTATAGTCTTCCCCCTGTAAAGTGACTAATCCATGAGATAACCTTCCAAGGGTTGAAAACATCATATGATAACAACTGAGGTCACTAAGAATGTACATTGACCTCCCACAATAAGGTCCCATCCTATACACGATCGTTCTACCATAGAACCCATACTAAAGGGATATACCCTCCTCAAATAGCTTTAATGATTTAATCAATGATCTATATAGGGTACTCTTCAAAAGAGACATCAATGTTTAATAAAAAATCATAGGAATTAAATGTGTGAAATGGTTCAACATGATAAGGGTGAAGCTATGATACATGGAATACTTCATTCATGGTACGGTACCTCTGAGGTAATAGAAACTGATAGTCTATAGGCCCAAATCTCTCCAGAATCTAAAACACCATAAAAATATTAGTCGATGTATCCATTTATTCTATATCCTTATTTTACCAAGGCTAGCCCACACCCACAACAAAAAATGATCTTTGACATCAAACTCTAGAGGTTACCGAAAGTGACCGACATGGGATTTTTTTTCTATAGAGAGTAGTTGGTGTACTCTTCTAGGTTGACTGAACTAGCTATAAATTATTCTGCAAGAGATGGGAGGCTACGAGTGTTTCCTCCCCAAACTCTAACCCAAACAATGTTGAATAAAATTTTCTATGATACAAGGCCTCAGAAGGATCCATATGAATCAACATTTAAAAGTTATTGTTATTAGAGAACTCAATTTTCGGGATATTATTATCCCAAGAATTGCTGAAATAAAGGATGCACTCTCAGAGCTTCTACTCTAATTTTTGAATCATCCAATTTGACATTCCACTGGTATGAGTGTGAAAAGATGTGATTAGAATATCCTTTGTGCCATATAATTATGAAACCCCTTCCAGGACCATGATGTAAAATGAGTGACACTATCTGAAATTGTAGTATGAGGTATCCCATGTAGCCATATAATAACAATGAAATAAATTATTCCCACCTCATCAATAGATAGTGTTCCATGTATGGGAATGATGTAGGATACTTTTTCTAATCTATCAGTGACTTCCCAAACCACATCACTACATCAATGTTAAATCGTTAAGAAAAATAAAATTTCCCAATAGATACAATCTCATTTCCATTATGGGTATGGTATCAACTATAACAATCCCTCATACCTCTACTTCTCCACCTTCACCTGCTGATAGGTGGAACACCGACTGATAAAACCTACTATCTGACATTTCATCCCAGGACACCCCCAATGGAATCACATATCTTGATACATCTTGTAGATTTATTGATGGAATACTCACTGAGGAGTGTGGGACAATCACATCAGTTCCACTGTCTCATCTGTAGGAACCCATACATGAGCACTTATACAGAACATGTTGTATGCATTTATAGAGTCATTTGGAGGTTGTTCCTCACTAGAAATTCTTTCCCATATGTCTAACCCTCAGGGTTTGAAAACTACATTCCCTTTACCATATCAAAGAGGGAAGATATAAATATTAATTTAGAGAGATAATATTTCTTATGACTATCATGAAACTAGAAATATATACTAGAGAAGAGGGACATCACATTCTATTCATCACAAGATTACTATAGGATATGTTCCGAAATTTTCCTACTCAGTGCACCCACTACCCGAATTCCTTTTCCTGGTATGAAGGAAAGACAAAAATAAAAGAATGAGAGATATTAAACCCATCTTCACAGCTTGAGATTCATGTTACAATGTATAAAGATTCATATCGGGCTCTTTTGGTCTGCGTACACCACAAATCGCTTAATCATTAGATAGTTTCTTTAGCTGCATAAGGCATGTACAAAATTTTTTATTTCAAGGTCATACACCAACTAATTTCTCTCATGAATACTCAACATATAATATACATATGAAATGACTCAATCCTTTTACATCACCAAACCACGTTCTCCAATGAGTGATTCATTACATAGAACTGTATAACGTCTATCAGACTTTGGAAGAATCAAAATTGTTGCTAGAACAGGCCTTCCATTTTAACACTAAAAGTAAATTATTCATGCTTATGGCCACATGAACCTAACAACCTTCTCTGTAAGACTAGTATGCAGTCCATCATGGAATAATAATCCATGTATGAAATAATTTTAATATATAGACAGCCCCAAGAAAATGTGTATATCAAACATGTTATTGGGATTCTCCAAGAAAACCATATAACTCACCATCTATGGGTCAACCGATACATATGTCTCTGAGATAATCTGACACATGAATTGAAATTTTTTGTTCCATAAGTGGAAATTTAAAATATTTTCATATATCTAATTAACTCTTAGTGTATTTAGAATGATATCAAGATGTTGTTATGGGTCACTATGAGTGTAAGAATACAACAAGATTTCATCCACGAAGACCATGAAAAAATAATCCATCCTGGGATTGAAAAAACTATTCATCTAATCCATGAAAATGGAAGGCTTGTTTGTATAAATGAATAAAATAACAAGATACTCTTAATGACCATACCATCTACCAAAAGTTGAATTAGGTATGTCTAAAAGGCCGACGTGCACTTAATGAAAGCCTGATATGAAGTCGATCATAGAAAGCACCCTAGATCCTTAGATATGGTAAAGAGATAAGCTATATGAGTAAGTGGATATATGTTCTAAACCATAATCTATTTAAACCATCATTAATATACACATAAATGATGGTTCACATCTTCCTTCTCGGTAAAAAATAATTGGTGAACCCCAAGAGGAAGTGTTAAGCCGTATAAAAACTCTAGCCTCTAGATCCTTCAAATATATCGTAGGATCCAATATTTCAATAGAATTCATCATGAGTGGATAAATAGAAACTGGTTGTGTTCCTAGAAAAATCTCTATCATAAAATTTACCTCTCTCTTAGAAGGTTAGTAGAAAATAATCCCAAAAGATGTCCCTAAAATGGAGTGTTATGAGAGTATAATATTTGAGGTGTTATATCTACTCCTCAATCAAGAGGATAGAAATATGGGTGGTCACAACACATAGAAAATGATTCTCTAGTATGAATATAAAAATATATACATCCAAATCACAATTATAGAGATAATATCTACCCTCTGGTGATGTAAACGACACCCTGTAGTGATATTAGTCTACGAAGGTGTGGTATAGAACCAACCTATCCATCCCAATAATGAAATCAAGTCCTATCATCTCAAGAATTTGTAGGTACCATAAGAAGGAGTATGTTCCTACCTTTATGGGTAGTTACTACATTGGAGTATTCCCTCATACTGTACTCTTAATGGTGTATCCACGATGATGACACAATAGTAACACTGAATATATAGCATGGGAACTTCCATGGTCGATATAGAGATAAAAAAGTTTTAATCACCTATATCGAATAAAGAATATATAGGTATAGAAGATACTATAAAAATAACTTATATTGTATACGGTTCTTCACCTTGAACCTTTGGTATCGAATTTAATGCATGCAGTGTGCCAAATCCACATACATGTACTATAACAGAACTACCTTGAGTCATTATTCTCTATAGAAACCATTAATACAGAGTCTAGATACAATGGACATGATTTCCACATCATCCAGACCTATTGGGGGTACTGTAACTCCCCTCTTTATGTGGAATGAATGATCCTTCCCCTCAATGTGAAGCTAGTGCGGAGCCTCATACAGTCAATGTATATGGAAATGATCGAAATAATTTTTGAATATGCCCCATACGATTGTTATCTCACCACTTCATATGGACTCTATCACAACAATGTAATTAGAAGTCTATTATTTTTACAATGATCTAATATAATAGATCTACCATTATAGTTACCCTCACCACCACTTCCCTATCGAGAATCCTCAAAGGAATGCTTACTTCTACTAGAAGAACTACTGACCTACATCGACAATGAAATGTTGTTCCTGAGAAAATAACCTTCCCTTAGATTACGATTACTAGTAAGATCCTATTTAATGATATAATAATAATTAGGTAGGTAGAAGTCATTCACCTATGTACAAATGTCATATAGGATCCCATCCTCAAACTGTCGTCCTTACGATAGCTCAACACCACCTAGAAGTGGTGAAAAGTTCTATAACTCAGTAAAACATGATAAATAATTCATTTCAAACATAACACCCAGTCTACATGCCTAAACTCTCTAGATTGGTATGATATTAGCATCCGAGTAAATAATTGACCATATAAGGAAATCTATAATTCAATCCATACCATGCCTTGATGACGACTAGCTTGGGTAATCCCATCCCACCAGCACTTAGACGAATAAAAAATATTACTTGTGGAAAGAATTACTCACATATTTGGCGATGTCTTCAACTTTACAAAGATTGATATGGTGGATTCTAGATTTGAATCTTCATTATGTAGACCTATATTCCTTGAAAATAAGGGAGAATACGGCTTCAGGAACCCACACATCTGAGTAGTTGTCATAGGTGTAGGTCATGGTCAAACCTACATAGACGTCATCAGACATAGAAAACCCTCTCAGATCTGATCATCAATTCCCATTTCAGTTAAAATAGGTAGTTCTTGCAGTGGTACTCCTAAAAGTATGACTGAAAGCACAAGGCCCACCATCTGTAGAGCATGGTCTTCACCACCTTCCCAGTGTATGATGTGAGTACGTCATTGTGGAATAGATCTACAAATTCATGTCACAAAAATTATAATTTCATTTAAAATGATATATAAGAACATGCAGAATAAGATCAAAAGTAAATGGGATCAATACCCAATGCCCTACCCCAAATACCAGTGTAGAAGGAGAGGTATTGGTAAATTTTTTAGTTTAATTTATAGGGGTTCTATTAGGTTAATGAGAAATGAATTTTTTTCTGTCCATTTATTGGAAACCATTTTATTTAGAAATTAATGGTATAAATTTATGTTTACATTCCATTATATATATATATATATATATATATATATCGAGGTTCATTTTTTGAGTCAATAAGGTTTTTTATGACTATTCCATTTCTTTATGTTTCGAAAATCAAAAACACATTTTCTTATGGAAAATTATCTTTCTCTTAGAATTATTTTCTTACGTAAAATTATCTTTCACTAAGAAAAGTTTATTCCCAACCTTGTTTTTCAATTCATTATTCAATGTCTTCTAAGAGACATGTTTAACCATTTTTTAGGTCAAAAAATAATATCCTTCTCAAAAACCTTGGAATCGTATTGTTTATTAAAATACCAAGTCTTAATATTTTCAGACATTGATTTCTCTATAATTCAGAAACCAAATTATCTAAAATTTAGAAACATAATTCAATGGAAAAAATATTCAGTATTCTTTGTTATTTAGTCTTTTAATTCCATGAAATTCAGACTCCAAATTCTCTAAAATTCAGACTCTGAATTCAATGAAATTTAGATGCTCAGTACTCAAAAATTCAGACTCTAAATTCTCTTAAATCCAGACTCCAAATATATCTATATTTAGACTCCATATTCTTTAGAATTCAGACATCGAAATATATCATAATTTAGACATCGAATTCATCATAATTTAGACATCAAATTCATCATAATTTAGACATAGAAATCTATAGGAATCATATTCTAAACTATAAGAAAAATAAAATACAAATATTGATTTTTTTTCTTGAATCCAAATTATTATATATTTATAAAAATTATTTTATTCTTCCTAATACTATGATTATTTACTTTTGGTTAAGATAATTTATTTTCCTTACATTTTATTTATTCTTAATCATGATAATGCATCCCATTTTTTTCTTCATAAAATGATGTCGTTAAATTTGTTTCTATCAAATTGTTGGATGAGTGACATGTGTATAGGTCCCTATGAGATTCATGGGGAAATATGATCGTCGGAGGAGGGAGCGGACTATTGATGTTTTTATTACAAATAGTAGCTCATTTGAATGATCTCAGTATCAATCTAGCAACTGCTGATCCAAGAGATTACATATTAGGATGTAATTTGTATTTAGAGAGAAATACTCTCATGAATTATTCATTTTATGAACATATTTTTCAACCATGAACATCTTTTTCAACTTACTTTGTGTGACTCTAACTTTAGTTGGGTTCAATCAATGGATTCCAGGGATCGGAAGACAGAAGTGTTAACTACCTTTATGTTTGAGGGCTTGTGGGGATATCAATACAGACATAAATATTCTTATCAAGGGCTTAACCTTATGTGGGTAAGACATAATATCTTGAAATTAAAAATCCAGGGACATTTATTTTTGTTTGATGGATACGCTGCTCTTTGGGTTAAAATATTTCATACTTGTTTACTTGATTTTTGTTTTACATTTTATTTATAATGTGATTTGACAAATTAATAATGTATAACATTCTTATAATTTCTTGTACATTTACATACTCTGATAAATATGATTCTATACTATTTAAGGATGAATATTCCCCTAAGTAAACTGTTTTTCTCAGATCCATATTTCTGAACACTAAGAATATTTGTTTCATAGATAAGTACTAAAGAAGGTTTGTGAATTTACCTTGATTGACTTGTTTAATCATAGTTTTTCCTTAAGGATAAATTTATTTAAAACAAACTATTCACCCCCTCTTGTAATTGGGAATCTACATACATTTTTTTGATCCAACAATTGGTATAAGAGGATGTCTCTAAAATACTTATACATACAAATAATTTTTCTTTCTCATGTTTTTACTTGTTCAATATTTTCGTGGTTAAATTTTCTTATCCATGTTTTTCTTAAATAATTTTTTTCATTCTTTATAAACTTTTACTATTATCATATATTGTGGAAAAGTAATTTCTTATAGAATGGTATGTATGTATGTTAGTTCCATTGAAAATAATAATCTTACCAGAAAACTAATCATTGATGTAAATGAATATTAGTAATGGAGAGATAGGATGAAGATTTTTTCATCAACACTAGAGTATACCACTTTGGTATGCTCACTAGAGATTACAAAATTATAAACAAAGGAAGTCATAAACTTTACTAACCAATAAAAACTATAATATCAATTAAAATAAAAGGTACAAAATAATTTTTTCTATTCTATGACCTAGAATATATATAGTCATATATCTGAATGTAAACCTACCAACTGAATTTGGAAAAAACTTGATGTTACACATTTTGGAACTTCTAATGTGGTAGATACTAGAAGATCTATGCTAAGAGATGAATATCATGGATTTTTATTTTTTTATGGAGAACCTCTTTGTAAAGTGCATCAAATATTTATGGCCATTGTCAGCAGTCATCAATATTAGAAAGATAAAGGTCTTGATGATGATGTTCTTGAAAATAAGATAATTGACATCATTCCCAATGAACGGGATTCTAAATGACATCTATTGATGAGAATATAAAAGTGTATAACATTACTCTTGATGAGTTATTTGGAACTCTTATTCAGTAAAAAACAATGATGAAGAGAGATGATGAATTTAAAAAAGAAGAAGATTGGTAATGGACGTGTATCTTTCACTACTACATCTAAAACCAAGACTTCAAATGGGTAAATATATCTAAATCTACGAATGTTGTAGTTATGACATAATCTATTGAAAGTGATCATTCAGAGAATAAATTAGCCAATCCTGCTCAAATGATGAACACGATTAAGGGAAAAAATGATTTTCATTACAAATATAAGAAGAAATATAGAAAGGGAAATAAAGTTTTTGATGTAACATGTTATGAATATAAATGTTCTGGACATATCAGACCTGATTGTGTTATAATTAAGAGAAAATACAGGAAGGAAAAGCATTCTTAAGGAAATAGAAAAAAGTATTAAAAATCAATGGATAAGAAATTCTTAAAATAAAATGACACCAGGAGTGATAGTGGAGGTGACTCTTCATATGAATCTTCAGAATATGAATCTTCTGGTAAAAAAAATGTTGTAATTATAGCCAGAGTACCCGTAAAAATCATTGTCTTTTTGACGAGGTACCCAATGAAGAATCCTTCACCAATATTTCATTAATTGAAAATTATTTAAATGATGAATTTTATGTATCATCTGCTGATGAATCTTCATCAGCCAAATATAATACCTTACCTTCATTTGAAAAAGATTCTATATTTTCTCGACTACATGAAAATAAGAAATATAAAATAAAAATGATGATAGAGAAATAAAATTCTAGAATTTCTGTTTTAAATATAAAAGCCAAAGAACATTCTAAAGATCCTCATCAAAAAAAATTTTGATTTTGAAAGTGTTACTAAAATCCATAAGGATGTTAATTATGTGAAGGATAAAATTTCTAAGGATCTTGAAATTTTTTTTTCTATAAATAATGTTTTAGCGACTAACAGATGTACTAAAACTACTGAATTTGAGGATAAGAATTTTTTCTATTAGACTAAAATCCAAAAAAAATCCTTAAATAAACTTCTATCAAATTTTACATTGGGAAGGAAAGTATTGTATAAAATTTATTCACAAATTCATCCTCTAAAAAATTGTTCAGGAATTGGGGATACTATTTAAAAATTAGTAGTTAGTAATAATTATTCTATTCCCCCAAGTGCTCTATTTGTAATATTAAATGTCAATGTGGTGAACATTGGTATAAAAATTATTATTTAAATAAAACCAAATATTTTTGTTTTCATAGAGCATATTTTTTTATGATAATGTGGATTCCTAATATTTTACGTTCTAAACATTCCAGATCAAATAATGTTTAGATTATAAAAGCCCAACTCTTTTATTTTTAGGAAAATAAAGAATTTACTAGAAACAATACATGGTATATGGATTGTGGATGCTCCCAAAATATAACTGGAAACAAATAATTGATTAAAAATATTATCAAGCCGAAAGGAGGTAACGTAACTTTTAGTGATAATGATTATAGAGAAATTGTTGGTTTAGGTAACATTGTTCATCTTGGAAAACCTCTAAATTATTCTTTTTTATTTTTTAAAGGTAGTAAGCCCAACCTCATTAGAATAATCCAATTTTGTGATGAAGGTTACCTTGTGAATTATGGGGATGAAAAATTCATAGTACACAATTCCATGGAAGAGTTTAATTTTTCTGCCGATTGGAATGAGAGTGTTTATACACAAAACATTATATACATTAGATTCCAAGACCTAACTTGCCTTAGTGAAATGGATGTTCAATTTGGGCTATGAAATATAATACCAGGACACTATAACCTTAGGAACCAATGAAATTTTTTAGTGAAAAGACTTGTTAAAGATCTACCAGAGAATAGATTCAATTCTTCAAAAGCTTGTGATCTGTGTCAATATGGAAAGAAACATAAGTCAGGTGTTAAATCAATCAGTGATGTCTCAACTATTAATTCATTATAGCTAATTCATAAGGATATTTTGGCCCAACACACACTAGAATAATTCAGGGAAATTACTATGGATTTGTTTTAGTTGATGATAACACTATATTTACGTGGGTTTATTTTACAACAAAGAAATATGACGATTTTTCTTATTTTAAAACCATTAGAGAATAATTTAAAAATGGAAAAACCATCCATTATTAACTATTCATTGTGATCGTGGAAATGAATTTCAAAAATCAGATTTTGAAACATTTTAAAGTATCAAATGCATTACTCAACACTTCTCAGCTCCAAGAACTCCCCAACAGAATAGAGCTATTGACAGAATAAATTGAATTCTTCAAGAAATAACTAGAACTATATAGAGTGAATATTATTATGATAATCACTTTTGGGAGGACACTGTTAGTACCACTTACTATACTATAAATACTGTTTTAATCAGAAATTTTCATATATAAACACCTTTTGGATTGTGAAATGTTCAAAAACCAAGAATTTAATACTACAAAGTATTTAGATGGAAGGTATTCATCCTGAAGACTAAAAATAACTTATATAAATTCACATCTAAATATGAGGAAAAAATATTCTTAGGATACTCCACTACATTTATGGAATATATTGTTTTAACAAAAATACTTGTACTATTTAATAAATAGTGCATGTTAACTTTTATGAAACTGATCCATTAGTTTTTAACCAACCCAAACATGCATCAATGGATGTGTTTTGAAAAATTGATAATCAATTTTTGATAAAATATTATTTTAATAAATTTAATACTCATGAAAATGTTTCTGATGTATTTACCCCTTATATTTTTTTACTATATGTTGATGAACAGGTTTCACAAAACCCAAATTAGTTGTTTCTTAAGAATAATCCTAGTGATAGTTCCATTTGTGATGTAAATCAACCTATAAGGACTAGAGGTTCATTATGAAATTAATTAGAGCATTTATCATTTCCTTTCAAAATTAGAACAAAAAAGAATGAATGATGCTTCAGGTGATAATAATTGGATTGAATCCATGCATGATGAGATAAATTAATTAGAAATGAACAAATTCTAGAACATGGTTGACAAACCTAAGGAAACATAGGTAGTTGGTGTAAAATGGGTCTTTAGAATTAAATTTGATGAAAGTGGAATCATAAAAGGAAATAAAGCTAGATTATTTGCTAAAGTCAATAATCAACAAGAAGGAATACACTATGAATAAACATATAATCTAGTAGATAGACTTGAATCAATTTGTATTTTACTTGCCTTTGTATTATTCATTAATTTAAAAATTTGTCAAGTGAATGTGAAGTATGATTTTATTAATCGATTTGTTCAAGAGGAATTTTATGATGAACAATTTCTTAGTTTTGAATATTGAAAACAACATGAGCATGTTTTTAAACATTTTAAAACTTTTATGGACATAAACAAGCCAATAATTTCTCGTATGATAGTATTACAATATTTTTATTGCAAAACAATTATTTTAAGGGAACAATTGATTGAAATATTTTTATAAATAATGATAATAAATTGAATTTATTGTTCAAATATATGTTGACGGCAATATATTCATAACAACTCAGTAATCTTTAACTTATTTGTTTGTGAATCTTATGAAATCTGAATTTGAAATGAGTATGATGGGTTTGTTTACATTTTATCTAGGTTTTGAAATTTCTCAAAAAACTAAAAGGAACTTATATATATCATCATAATTATATTATTGATATTCTATAAATGTATGGATATCACAATACTATGTGTATATGCACTCTAATTGGTACCCCAAATTCACTTAATCTCGATGAAGATGGGAAACAAGTCGATCAAACATCTTTTATAGGTATGATATGAAGTTTATTATATTTAATAGATAGTCATCCATATATAATGTTTTCAGTATAATAATGTGCTAGATATCAATATAATCCAAAAAAATATCAATTAAATGTAGTGATTTTTTTTCTCTATTTGAAGGAAACCATGGATTTATGACTTTTCTATTCTTTTGGAAATGATTTTGTTTTAAAACGTTTTTAAGATACTGATTATGGTGGATGTAGAAGGGATAAAAAAATTTACATCCAGAAACTTTAATTTCACAGGAGATTCATTAGTCTCTTGGTCAGGAATGAAGAGACTCTCAATAGCACTTTACAGTACTAAAGCTGAATATGTAGAAGCTGGAGGATGTTGTGCTCAATTGTTGTGGATGCAAAACAAACTACCATACTATAGAATGAGTTTTACTAAAACAGATATAGTATTTAATAATACATGTTCCATTTACCTAAGAAAAAACTCTACACATCACTATCATGAAAAAAACATAGATATTAGGCATCAATTTCTTAGGTATCACACACTTAGAAAAGATATTATTTTACAATTCATCAGAATACAAGATCAGAGTACTAAAAAAATTACAAAATCATTACCCTATGATAGATTTGAATACATCAAAAAAATTGGAATGCTAACCATAATGTAATTTTCAATTATAAAATTTTGATGATACATATCAATTTACATTATGAAACTCCTTTTCATAGAGGGAGTACATTTTTTTACTAACCTACTTTTTTTTCATAATCAATTTTTTCGTAACCAATTTTTTTAATCAATTTTTTCTTAACAAATTTTTTTAATCAAATTTTTTTGTAACAAAAAATTCTTTTCTTAATCAAAATTTTCATATCCAAATTTAGTTTATTAATAAAAATTTTCATAACAATATTTGTTATCTTTATCAAATTTTTCATATCCAAATTTTTTAATCAAAATTTTCATAACCCTATTTCTTTTTTTAATGAAATTATTCATAACTAAATTTTTTTCTTAATCAACACTTTCTTGAATATTTTTTAATTTATTAATTTTTGTTTCGAAACTCAAAGTTCTAGAATGAAATGTTTCATTAATAAAATTTTCTGGAAACTAAGAATAACCCTATCAGTTCTAACTATTATTTCTAGGCAATCTGGATGGTATGTTTCCTCACATAAATAATCTTAATTTTATTTTTTACTTGTTGGTATTTTTATCCTATTCATAGAAAATTTTTGTCATATTCCATTTCCATAAATCTGATTTTTCCTTAAAAACTCAAAAAATCAAAACCTAAAAATTACTTTTTTAGAATTCAACTCAACATTTAGACCAAATCGTGCTAATTTCAAAAGTTGGGTCGAATTTGGAATTTGAAACATCACCCCAAATCCTATATAATGGCTATCCTAATCATTGTCCCACATCAGTTTTGATGAATTTTTGCATCAAAGATATTCTCTTATTCAGATAGGTCGTGCAGTTTTCCATGATTCCTTAATTCCAAACATCACCTAATGATTCCATAAAAAATCAGATATCTTCAAAAAATGAAATCAAGGATTGGAAAATATACATGGATATTTTGGTTGACCAATATTTATTTTATATGTATAATTCATTGATTACAACGAATATCAAGATGAATGTATGGTAGTGTTTTTGTGATGCAAATTTGAAGATTTGGGATCTAGTTTATCCTAACCTTCTTGTAGAATTTTATGATACAGTCAGTTTTTATGAAGAAGGGGGAAGGGAAAAGATTTCGTTCAAGAGCTATGGGTAATAATATTCTTTATCATTACATATGGCAGAAAGTATTCATGTACTTTCTTATGTATGTGAGGCTATATTTTTCTCTCACAAGTTCCCTAATCCACCAGGAAGCTTTGAGAAAGAAAATGCAATTGAGTTCTTGGGAATGAAGGTATTAAAATCACCAAAGATCAACCATATTTCATTGAACATGATAATTTTATACTTTTAGGTGCAAGGTTTTCCTATTACAAGAAAAGGAGATACAGACTCTTTGATGAAAAGTGATATCATTCTATTGGAATTTTTGGTTAACCTTAAAAAGGTAAACCTGGTGACGTACATACTTCTTACAATCACCTAAATAATTAATAGAACTCTCAAATCATAGTTAATCATGTATATGGTGATCTTCTCAAAGATCATAGTTCCTTGTTTTGAATCTTTTAAGATTCCATGCAGTTCAAAACCATGAACCATCCAAATCATGTCACTGAGTGATGAAACATTGAGGAGGATGAAAGTTGGATTCAGTGAAAAATAAGGATAATTTTATGATCTTTCTGACAGTGAAGGTCAATATCTATTCAATAAAGTGGAAGTGGGAGAAACATCCATGAAATACTAGAATAATAGAAAATAGATTAAAGTGGAATCTAAATAAAAATATACAGTTCCAGAAACATTATCATCTCCACCAAAGATGAAAAAGAAAAAAACCTTCTCTGATGAAGTATTAGATAATTTCATGGATCCAAAGAAGAAGAAGAGGGAAGGAGACCCACGTTTTGGGATTGATCCTACCGAGGAAAGGCCTTGAAAATCCAAAATACTGAAGAACATGAGAGGAACAAAAAATAGAATAAGCTAAAGATTAAAATGATAGAAGATGAAACATTCCAAGCCATACTCAAAAAGATACATAGAAGGCCTATTCATAGAATTTTTTACCATAATATTTCCTCGATGAGTCAATTCCTTTAGAGACTCTAAGAAATTAAATATTAATTCTAGATCATGTTATCGAAGAAGAGTTAATTCAGAAAGTCGAAGAAGAAGAAGAACAAGAATATGAAGAAGGTGAAAGTGATGATGTGATTAGGAAAGTGGAATTTTACTAAAAAATGAAACTCATTAAGATAAGCTATCAATTCAAACATCCCTTCGTGAGTAAAATATGATTATTTCTCAAGGAAAAATGGCTATGGACATGATGAGGTAGACAATTATCCTAATTAGATGAGTTTTAACAATGATTTCATTCACCCTGAAGATATTATGGGTGATGTCTAGAAAAAATAGGTTGATGAAGATAATGTAGTTCAAATCTCTAATAGTGAGTATAAATTTACAAGTTATAAAAAGGTTATTTCCAAAGTAGATAAAGGAAAATATATGGTTGTACACACTCATAAGAAGGATGTGATTTTAAAAACCAAGAAGGATGTTTGTGGATCATCTGAGAGAAAATATGAAGAGCTAGAAAATTTATCCTCTCCTACATGGGAATCATATTATGAATCTACAAGTTTTTTGGGAAGAGATTTCATTGTTCAGTCTTTGATGAAGTTAGTGGGAATAATACATTTGATTCCAAATATTGATTTGAGATTCCAGTTTCTGTAAAGTTGTCTCAATCAGATGTCAGACTCGATTAGCATGCTCATTGAAACATTTATCATGTTTCATGAAGATTTGAAGACTTTTCAAATCAGTAACGATACTCATAGGAGATCATGCAACGAAATGGATAAATTGTAAAAGTTATGTATTTCAGATATGAATATTATAGTAAATTAATTTGAATCAGAAATAGAGGCATTCAATAAATCAGAAAAAAATGTGAAAATCCTAATTTAAAATTATTCTAAAAACTTCAATCAAGACGAGGCCAATCGAAAGCAAGAGGATAAATATTTGAATGTTATGTTGAATTCAGTTACTATAAATTTAATGAGAGAAAAGGAACTCATCGAACAATTTCTAAAAAATTTCATTCAGCTATAAAAATAATAATGTACTAGGAATAAATTATAATGTTTCAAGAAGAAAAAATAAATGCTATAGAAAATAATAATCAAAATCAGGATCTATTGCTTAAAAGGGGGGAGGATGATCACAATGTGCTGAAGAATTTATAGGCTACCCTGAGAAATCTCATGCCGAAATAAGAGAAGGTTGAATTATTGCATTCAATTTGATCATTTGTTTTATTTTTACCCTATAAATGTTTTCATATAATAATGAAAAAATATCAATACATAATATTTTTTTCCATGTATATAACTAACCATTGATGTACAATTTTAATTTATTTTTTCCATTTCTCTTTTAAAATCAAAAAGGGTGAAAACATAATGATCAAAATAATATTATGTAAAAAGAAGAGAATAACCTAGGTAAGGGAGGGATTAAGTAAGGGGTAGTCTACATAAAGATGAATTTCATTAGCATGAAAAGATCACTTCTCTAAGAAATACAATAATACTATCTTTAGGGATTTCAAAACCTAAGTGGGGAGTTAGTCGTATTCATCATAAGTTATAAGTAAAGGGAAATAATTATTTCATTTAAATTTCGAAAAGAATAATCCTTATTCCTTAGATTATTTTTCAAAATGTTGTTTTTGCATTCAAAAAAGGGGGATAGTGTTGAGTCAATAAGTTTTCTTTATGACTTTTCCATTTCTTTATGTTTTTAAAATCACAAACCCATTTTATTAAATAAAATTATCTTTCTCTATGAATTATTTTCTTAAGGAAAATATTATTTCTCAATGTTATGTTTTATCCTTACCTTGTTATCCAATGCATTATTCAATGTCTTATGAAAACCATGTCTATCCATTTTTTATGTCAATAATTCATATCCTTATCAAAAACATCTAAATAATATTATTTCTTATGCTACCAAGTATTACTATTTTAAGACAACATATTATATGTTTTTCATAATCAGAATTCACTGAAATTTAGACACTAAATTCTCTGCAATTCAAACACTGAATTATATAAAATTCAGACTCTAAATCTCTAAAATTTAGACTCAAAATTCCTTGAAATTCATACTCCAAATTCTCTGAAATTCAGACTCTAAATTCTCTGAAATTTTGACTTCTATTCTATTGAAATCCAGACATCGAATTTTCTGAAATCCAAAATCTGAATTTCTCAGAATTCAGACTCAAAATCCCTTAGAATCTAAACTTTGAATTCATCAGAATGCAGACTCCAAAATCTATTTTTATTCAAACTCTGAATTCATTGAAAAATCGAATATGAATATCCATTTTTTTTAGATTCTGATTTATTATATGTTTTGACTCTTTAATATATTTTTTCATAGACTCCAAAAATCAGTTTTGGATAGGATACTTTATTTTCATTATATTTTATTTATTCATAAACCTTATTATGCTCCTCAATTTTTTACGATAAGAAATGATGTCATTCAATTTGTTTCTAACTTACTACTAGTTGAGTGATACATATACATGTACCTCCACGATTCAAGAAAAAATATGACCATTGGAGTTGGGAGATGACCATTGATGCATTTCCTATAAATATGAGCTCATTTGAATGAGTTCATTATTAATATATCAGCTGATGATCCTAGATTTTAAATGATGTGTTGTGATTTCTAGAGAGATAGAATGGCTCTCATTCCAAGTGCATTTTATGAACATCTTCTTCAACCATGTACTTCTTATTCAACTTACTTTGTGCGACTCCAATTTTTTCTGAGTACAATCGATAGATTCTAGGGATAGGAAGATAAAGGTGCTGAATACCTTAATGTTCTAGGAATTTCGGGGATAGAAAGACAGACTCAGATATTCTTATTGAGGGCTTACTCAGGTGTGGGTAAGAGAGACTATCGTGAATGTATAAATCAACAGACCTTTATCAAAGGTTACTGGATACATTACTAAATGGGTTAAAATATTTTCAACTTGTTCACTTGATTTTTATTTCATGTTTTATTTCTGCAATATTTTGATAGAGAAAGAAAGTATAACTTTCTTACACTTTTGTGTACTTTTACATTGATTAGTATGATTCTATATTCTTTAAGGTGGAATGTTTCTCTAAGTAATATATTATTTAATTTCTTTTCCGGATCCATATTTCTAGACCCCTAAGCATGTTTTTTTCATAGTTAATAACTAAATATGGTTTATGAATTTACCTTGTTTAAATATTTTAAAAATAGTTATTCCTTTAGGTAAGAAACTAAAATTTTTAAACTTATTAATCACCCCTCTTGTAATTTAGAATCTTCATACATTATTTCGATCGTACTAGATTAAAATGGATCTCCATTGCTAATGAATAAGATACTATACATATTTTCACTAGAAGTGACACAAAATTAATTTCTTTTTAACCCCATCTACATTCAACATAAGAATGTAATCAGTAATATATGATGGCATGACTCAACAAATTAACCATTCCAACCCACAAGAACCCATACACCACATGAATTGAAATTAAATATCACTAAATTATTGAAAAGAATAAGATCATGTATCCTGAGGTAATATGTTGTAAGAATGGTGAAAAATATAACAACCATGGAACACACATCTGTTATAGGAAACATATGCAACAAATGAAGTTAAATTCACCTATATAGATTGGAATATACATAAAATGTGTATTATAGGATTATATAATGATGCATGTGACAAATGATCCTTGCCCTTATCTCATTGGGCCAAAGATAAAATTAAATACTCAATCATAATGACAATAATTACCATCACATGCATTGTGTTTCACCCAAGGGTGAAATGATATCAATTGTAATAGGGAAAAAATAGGAAAAAATCATTATTTCAGGAAACATGGTACTTACACTAAATGTGGGTCATCTATGCCCTATAACATCATAAAATCATGTTCCAAATCATTCATATACTGGTCTCTATTGTATCAAAATAGAGAAGTCTGAATGGATCGTCTATGATACCACATTGTGACATCCCAATAACAGTTAAACTCAGAGGTTCATCGAGACCGGTTGGACCCATGGCCTCACATGTGCCTCTCCATACACTAGAGGATTCTGAATAACATAAATGTCTTAGGGTGTGTCTATTAAGGGATTATTCCCACATGTCCAGAGTGTAGAATATTAGATATAATATAAAAGTAAATATAGTAAGAAACATAAATAGATGACACATAAGAAACATTCACTATAAACTCTAGACAAGTAACCTGTCATAGAATAAGTAGTATAGAAATGAAAAATAATTCAAAAAACTAATAATAATACTCAAAAAATAAATAGGATCATTTATTAAAAGATGATAAAATTTCATGTCTCTAAAAAGATGGAAAATTGGTATGCATGGAAGTATAAAATACATGATATACAAATGAATCAAAAGAATCCAAATTAATCCATTCATATCAAGTGATGGCCTGGTAATTATCTACCATTATCCAACCTAATTCATGCAGTTGAGATTGGGTTTCCAAAGTGGAACACTTAACATTATCAATAAATATATACATATAATAATCCATGGTATAATCAACAGTTTAGATAGGGTGTGAGATTAGTCTGAGTATACCACAAATAACGGTGTCTATACTATACAGTTTGAGAAATATAAATTGACAGTGTGAAGTCATAATTAAATGTATAGTAGTATAGAGATGTAAATTCCATGATACCTTATTTATCCTTAGCTGTATTCTAAACATCTAAAAACTTAATTAATTTTTTTCCATTTTATTATAAGTGATGTATTAGGAATCAAGGTGTAAACAAGGCATCATGTATTGTTGATATTAATAACAGAGGATCCAATGTAATAATTGTGGTATCCATTATTTTTATAATAATGAAGAGGGTCTAAGTTATTAACCAAGGAATCCATGGACTCAGTTGTCGAGCCCACACGATATTAATCTATAGCCTAGTTATAGGGGGTCTGAGTGTAATCAAAGGGGAATATCCCAAGTAATTTCACAGTATTGTGATTCTAACTGATTCCTAGGATATCATCCCAAGTAATATGGGATAATAAATGACAAGATCCGAGTTTATCTATGGAACCAGATGTCTGTAGAAATCAAGATGGGACCACAGAATGTTTCCATGGCATCATAGTATCAAGATGATAATTTACGGATCCTTTATCATCATGCCATGAATCTATTAGTAGGAAAGGAATGAGTTCCATTGTGGGTATCACCCTTGGAAACCTATATTCATGAATCATAATGGTGTCCTATTAGTTCTCATGAAATTACATTACGAATCCAACACAAGATAAAGTCTGACCACTCCTATAAAGATTAACATGCCTATATTGAATTGTGAACTTATACTTAATTCATTATTTAATTAATGTAATGTAATAATAATTACAGTTATTAGTTTAAGAGGTTCATTCCATACCTTTCATTAGTGTGACATGGCAAAAATGATGTGCCACCATTTATTACATTGATTCATATTTAATTATTATGTTATTTAATTTACCTTTCAAAAAAATAACATGGTGGGATTAGGACAAGCAACCATATTCAATTTAGTGATAAATTAATTGGCCAAGAGATATATACGAATATACCTTCTATTTACCAATAAAAAAATTAATTAATTAATTTGAATAATATATTTATATGGTTCAAATGATACATTGATATTATATCCATTATAAATTCAATATTTTAATTATAATACTATCCATTTTGATGTTTAATTCCCAGAATAACCAAACGGTGGATTAGATCGTCATAATGAGCCACTAATGGAACATAAGAGGAAACCCGCTACATCGGGTGGTTTTTGTTGAAGTCTCTACCTCCAATGACCTAATTAATAACTATGAAACAAGATATATAATATGATCATGATGATTATAAGCATGGAACATGAATTTAATAGGCACTAGATGAATAAATATTCATGCACAAAATGATGAGAATATTTAAAATGGAGAGACTTGATGGATTAGTCATAGACGGCCTATATTAAACATTTAGTACTGTACACATTCTATATAAGAATTTTGTGTGTCCTGGATCGAAAGAAGATTGAATAATTGAGGAATGCTCAAAAAATGGGGCATAAGAGCCTTTAAAAAAATAACTCAATTTAGGTGAGGAGAAAATGATAAAAACCTAAGAGGAATAGAGATATTACTATTGTGCATCCAACGATACGGTGGGGGTCTGAAATTAGAGTCTGAATGGTGATAAAGTAGTATAATCTTCATTAGGAATCCTTGGGGGTATCCTTCAGAAAGAATATGGTAGTGAGGTGAGGTTCTATCAAAAAAGATAAGCCCTACCTCCATTTTAAAAAACCAAACATGCGAATTTAAATAACCTATAAACACTTTATACATTGTGTAAATCTTAGGGTCTTATTCCATGAAATAACCCCTTTACACAATGAAATGTTTATTGGTAGACAATTACACCTCATTTAATTGTTACACATCATGTATTCCAATTACATGATGATTACTGATACTACTATCCTCCAAAACCCTTTCCCACCCCTTCATTTCCCAAAACATCCCAACTGGCCCATGGAATGGATTTAGGGTATAATCCAAAAAGCGATCTTGCAAGAGATAAATGGGATATTAAAAGGATCCAAAACTGAAGATAACAAACCAGGTTCTTACATCCCTAGCCATACTTTGTATGGCTCTATATCAGAAGGAAGTAATTACATACCCTTATCATGTCCCATTACCAATTATTTTGGGTAGTGTGTCTAACCGAAACCCAATCATATTCCCAAGGATATAAGGTAGGGTTTAATTCATGTTTGATTTCAAAAACGTGTCCAATAATCCATTCTCAATCATGGGTGATGCATCAGTAACTGGATTCTATGTTTTTACTCAAGGTAGAAAAATCTGTTTATAATCTGTAACACATCACAACTCAGACCACATATTACTCAAGGTGGTATCACTATACAATACTGCATCATATTTTTAATATTATCACTCGTGACTAACCCATTAGTGTCCCATTGGGTCTAACCATCTCAATTATTGATGTCCATCACACTCAATCCAACATTCTCACTCATGTAGGGTCCATCATTAAAAAATAACAAGGAATATATCTCATGGTACTCTAACCAATTTCATCATCACCAAAGAGATTCAAGGAATTATGAAAATCTAACCTTCTAGAATCAGTATCTGATCACAATTATGCAGTCATCACACCAATGAAATTACACACAAGTCACACAACCCCTCTAACAAGCTTAAAAACTCACAAATACAGTTCTCATCACTCGAAAAAAAGCCTTACATCACCACCCATACCAAAACACATATAAACCATTTATGGGTTATATCATAACCACATTTAATAACACTTTACATTAATACAAAAATAAAATTTCACTATCAAATATACATAACATGTTACGACCCGTCCTCGGGGCCCGTGTCGTGACTACACCAAGCCCGCCTTCCATAGGCCAGGGGCTGGCGACTAGCACCAAGGCGTAATTCCCGGTAAAAAAAGAAGTCATTGCCTTTGTAAAGTAAACAAACACCACAGAGCAAGTAAGAAATAGAAGTAAACACTAAGTCAAACTGAGTACAACAGTATGTGCAGAAAAGTAAGTGGGCCAGTATACAAACTCAAACTGAAAGTAATGTACAACCTGAAGGGAAAACAACAACTGAAAAGTGAAGTCCCAACGTCGAGATGTCCACTGGAAATCCCACCTGAAGGGTGGGTACATATAGCCTCTACTGCTCCTCGGGTCCAGCCAACCGCTCCGAGTACGTCCCGCCCAGTGGTCCACCTCCAGGTATCGTCCTGCTCCGCAAGCCTCAACCACGATCAGCGATGTTCGTCGTTTGCAACCAACACAACGTAGTGTGTGCATAGCCCACACAGGGGTGAGTATAAGCTACTCAGTAGGGACCTCGAGACCCTCGAAGGTATCCCAAAATCCACAAAGTTTAGTCCACAAAGGAAAGATGCAATCACGAAGTAACATCTGACACTGCTTAGGTATATGCCCATACATATAGCTAAGTCATCAATTCCCGTTCGGCTCTAACATCCGAGCTCAAGTACAACTCAGTCCACACAGGAAAGAAAAACGTAAATCCACACAGGATAGAACAACACAATCCACAATGGAAAGTAAAAATGATTCAGCTCACACAGGTATACATATTCATATGACGAAAGAGATGATTAAATATTTCCACTGATTCATCTAAGCCGTTGGACCCACAAAGGATCGATAGGTACTAACCCTCGCAATGACCCACAAAGGATCTGACCCATCAGGATCGATAGGTAACTAACCCCCGCAATGACCCACATAGGATCTGACCCACAAAGGATCGATAGGTAACTAATCCCCGCAATGACCCACATAGGATCTGTCCCACAAAGGATCGATAGGTAACTAACCCCCACAAAGACCCACACAGGATCAGACCCACATAGGATCTGTAGGTGCTGGCCCACACAGGACCGTTGAGCGCTGACCCACACAGGATCAGACCCACACAGGATTAGTAGAACTGGTCCACAAAGGATCGCTAAGTGCTGTAGTCGTCGTTGAATCCACTGAGGATCTCTATACAGTCGTCGTCGTCGTCACAGTCGCAAACGCAGCCGGCTCTAGGGTTCCCGCACACAGCAAGCTCGTTCGGGAGGGTCCGCTCCATGAGCCGAGAGGCTGATACATCAACTAACACATAGTCCAGATTTCATGTATCCAAAAGTTCTGTATCGTCAACAGGAAATCAACGTCGTAGATGGTGCATCAATCGGACGCTCAGTCTCAGAGTTATTGGCTTTTTTGTCCCAGGGGCCCGGTTGGTTTTTAAGGAAACACCAACCCGACCATACTCCACCTGCATCCAAACCTCGGGAGGAGTAAGCCAAAAGATCCGTCTCTCTAAGAGGAAACCAACAAATTCAACGGCACGTCAATCGGACGTCCGGAGCTTAAGATATGAGTGTTTCCACTCCGAGGGACCGGTTGGTTTCGTGTACGAACCAACCCGGACGAACCCAAAGTATTCTTAAACTTTGAGTGTGATATACCAAAATGACATTCTCGATCCAAGGATCGCATCACAACTGACAGTGCATCGATCGGAGGCTCGTAGCCCATGTTATGGGCAATAGACCAAAGAGGATCTGAAAACGGGGGTTTCGGGCCCAGACCGTTCCGGCCCGATACCCCCTGGGTCGGCCCAAACCGGGTCGACCCGACTCGGGTCCAGGGCGTCCCGGCCTGGGCGCGGCGTGGTGGGGGGGGGGGGCCCTGCCCCCCGTGTTTTGTAACCGCGGCCCCCCTTAATGGGGGCCACTTGCTGGTCGACCGGGGGTTTGAACCCCCGGCTCCTCTCCTGCCCGGCCAGTTTCTGCCACCACGGGACCGGCGACGGCTGGTCCCCTCCCTGCTCCGACGCCGGCGGCCCATTTCAGGCTGCTGTTTCCCATGCTCTGCCGCGGCCCGGTACCGGCCGCGACCTTCATTCGTCCGGTGCGGCGCGACGGCGCCGCACCCCTCCGCCGTGGCCCCTCTCCAGACGCGGTGCTTTTGCAGTTCTCCAGTGTGGCACAACGGCGCCGTGACTTGGTTCAAAATCACGGTGCGGCGCGACGGGGCCGTGCATTACTTGCCGCACAATCCCGCATGGTGCGACGACACCATGCCATTCTCGTTCCATCACAATAGAAACTATAACATGCATAAAGGAGGAGGGTCGGCCGTGTTTGTGCGGTCCGACCCCCTTCTCATTAATAGATAGCAATTGGTCGTATATTCACGAAGACAGACAAGGTAGTATTCATGAACAAATAAATAAATAAACCCCTACCTCGAGCGTAGCTTGAACGGTGGTTCATCGAATGAGGATTCGTCGCCGAAAAATACGTCGCGGAAGGAGATGTTGCGGAAGGAGACGTCGCAGAAGAAGACTTCGCGGAAGAACTGTCACGGTATACGGTGTCGCGTAGTCGGTTTCCGAGGGCTCGACGTTCTTCGTCAGAGACCGATGTGTTATTCGTGTTCTTCGTCGAAGAGGACGAAGCTCCCCAATCCTTAGCCTATTTCTCCCCAAGACTCCACCACAAGAAACTAACCCAAAATAAATTAAGCCCTCACTTAATTTATTAACTAGACATTAGTTTGAATTTCAAACCCACACACACATTAAACTCACTTAATTAAAAACATAAGTTGTCAGAAATTAATGGTGAGTTGAGGGGGTTTATGAATATGAAGGGGTGTGGTTCGTGTGGGCCCCACCACCCTCATAACCTCCCTTGGGAAGTTGGGTAGTTACCCTACTTCCACCCAAAGCCTTAAACCACTTAAAGAAAATAAAAAATTTAGTTAAATTATAATTTAATCGTCAACAATTTTTATCATCTTCTCTCATGAAAATGAAACTCCGGAATTGGCGTTCCTAAGAAATTACCGACACTACGGTTCCATCGGTGCCCTCAGAATTCGATTCCAAGCACCGGTTCAAAAGATAGGAATTTCTGCTCGTTCGTTGACTGAACGTACCCGTGCTAAACATTGAATAGAAATTTCGGGCACACCGGGCCTCGGAATCAAGTGCCGTCAGAAACTGCATTCTTGTAAAATCCCAAAGAAAATTAAGAAAAAATTTCCCTTGAATTTTACGGGTCTATACATTACTCCCACCTCAGGGCTTTATGTCCCCGTAAAGTTACATCATAAACTAGGGTAACAAAAGTGGGTACTGAGCATGCATCTAAGCCTCCCGCTGCCAAGTGCTCTCCTGGAGGTTCCTCTGCTGCCATATGATGCGCACTAGAGGAATCGACCGTCCACATAGGACCCGCTCCTGTCGATCCTCGATCTCCAACGGGACCTCCGCAAAATTCACCCCTTCAACAACGTCTATCTCCCCATGATCAATGATATGTGTTGGGTCGTGCACGTATCTCCTTGGCTGAGATACGTGGAAGACGACGTGCACCCGGTGCAACTGAGGTAGTAGAGCCAGGCGATAAGCCACCCTGCCAATCCTACTGAGGACCTGGAAGGGTCCAATGAAGCATGAAGACAACTTGCCGCATCGGCCAAATCTTCGTAATCCACATAGAGGTGAGACATGCAAGAAGACGTGGTCTCTATCCTCGAACTCTAGTGGCCTCCGCCTCCTATCAGCATAAGACTTCTGCCGGCTCTAATCTATCCTCATCTGCTCCTGAATGACCCGGACCTTCTCTGTCATGGAATTGACCATCTCCGGTCCCACAAGTGCTGAATCCGCAGGGTTTGTCCATCACAAATAAGATCTGCAAGGTCAGCCGTACAATGCCTCGTATGGTGCCATCCCGATGGTGGAGTGGTAGCTGTTGTTGTACGCAAACTCCACCAAGGGTAGGTGGTCCTCCCAGCTGCGACCAAAGTCGAGAACACAAGCGTGGAGAATGTCCTCGAGCGTCTGAATAGTCCTCTCCATCTGACCATCTGTCGGAGGGTGTAAGGTGGTGCTCAGACGTAGCTGTTTCCCGAACGCCCCCCTGCAACCCTTCTAAAGTCGGGAAGTAAAGCGAGCATCTCGATCGGAGACGATAGATGATGGCACACCGTGAAGCCATACATTCTCCTGAACGTAGAGACGTCCCAAGCTCTCCACTGAGCCCTGCTCACTGATGGGTAAGCAGTGAGCCGACATGGTGAGTCATTCAACAATCACCCAGATGGAGTCGTTACCTCTGGAAGTGCGTGGAAGTCCAGTCACGAAGTCTATAGATATCCCGTCCCACTTCCACTCTGGGAACTCCAAGGGCTATACCAAGCCTACTGGTACTTGGTGTTCTACCTTCACCTGCTGGCAGGTGAGGCATCAAGAAACGAACTCTGCCACATCCTTCTTCATGCCCGGCCACCATTGCTGTCGTCAGAGATCCTGGTACATCATCGCCACTCCAGGATGTACCGCCAAAGGAGAAGTGTGAAACTCCCTTAGAACCTCCTCCCGTAAAGAAACTAGTACTAAGGTACGTCCTCTGAAAAATACGTCTTGCTCTGCTCCAAAAGAGAAACCATCAGGTCCTGCCCTGAGGATATCTGTGCACGTCGCGTCTCACAGTCAGCGTCCCCACGTTGTGCCTCTTTGACCTATTGCAGTAGTGGAGGGGTGACTATGAGAGACTGAAGGAAAGCTGCTCCATATCTATCCACGAAGGATATTCGCAAAGCGGCTAGCTGTTCTGTCACCTCCTCAAGTAGCTGAATGCCCATCCTCCTACTGAGAGAATCAGCTACTACGTTCCACTTCACAGGAGTATAGACTATCTCAAAGTCATAGTCTTGGAGGAACTTGAGCCATAGCCGCTGTCTCAGGTTCAGGTCCTTCTGAGAGAAGATGTACCTGAGACTCTGATGGTCAGAAAAAAACTGTAAAATGCTCGCCCATCAGATAGTGTCACCATGTCTTTAGAGCGAAGACCACTGCTGCTAACTCCAGGTCATGGGTAGCGCAGTTCTGCTCATGCGGCCTCAACTGACGTGATAAATAGGCGATCATTTCCCAATCTTGCATCAGGAAACATCCGAGTCTGGTCCCTGATGCATCGTAGTAGACTACATACCCTACTCCCTCCTCTGGAAACCTCATGATAGGGGCACTGGTCAATCTCTGTCTCAGCTCCTGGAAGCTCTACTGACATCTTTATGACCACACGAAGGGTTTCCCCTTCCTCCTTAACGTTCTGAAAAGCTGCAAAGATTTCTCCTTTGCCGAAAAGGGAAATCTGGTCTCATCCCATGGATGAACCATGATCCTTGCCTAATACAGTCAATCCCGTCATGATTAGTTAATTAATGGCATGGATGATGTCGTAAGGCCTCGACGCTGCTAACAAGAGATCCAACCGTTACTCTCACCTCCAAGGGTTGAGTCACACTATCGGCATTAGTGTGTGGTCACTGGGTCTCCTCCAGTAAGAAACTCGCAAGTGAGGGTCAAGTCAACAGTTTTTAACTGGAAACTCTTACTAATAACAAACAAAAGACAAGAAAGCAAACATCACCATTGAAAGTGTCTTTTATTACTTCAATTCAAAGTACAATGACACAAGGCAACACAAACTATGAAGCTAGAGGCATTATGGGCAAAGGCCTCTATGCCAGGAGCTATTACCGCACTAGTCCACCCGATTCCAGAGCTCCATGATTGTAAGCTTCAACTGCCTGAAGTTGTGCTCTCCCATGAGGTCGGGGTGGACCTCCTAGTGGTGGTGGTGGTAGAGCCTCAAAACATCATCCACCACCTGCCGCTCGACCTGCTCCTCGGCCTCGTCCACCTGCTCCTTGCGGACCGCCACGGTCGAACCTCTACCTCTGCCTAGGTGGTTCCTCAACCATCTACTGCTCCTCTGCATGGCGGTTTGGGTAGTCACGAGCCATGTGGCCCTACCTTCCGCATGCATAGCACTGTCTTCCACTCGTAAGACTGGTTCTGCTGCGTGTGCCCCGCACTTCCGAGCCAGTATCATGTGGTCATCCACCTATTGGTCTGTCCCGCTTGGACCTCTACGACATCTGTCTACTGCCGGCTGTAGAAGACTCCGCCACATGTCACCCTGCGGTAGGTCTCGCCGCTAGTGTAGACTCAGCAAGAAAACTCTCGAGGAGAAGAGCTCTCTCTAGTACTTCTACCTGAGTCAGAATGCTAAGGGAGATCAGTGATGCCCTGATATCATGCCTAAATCCGTTCTCAAAGGTCCGGGCCTGGAATAATGGGTCTCGTACCATGTCGGTTGAGTTGCACGAGATATCGGTAAATCTCGTCGAGTACTGGGCAACTGTCAAGCTTCCCTGCTGCAGATGAAGAAGCCCTGGATGCGCACCGCACGGAGGGTGGCTGGGACAAACTCCAAGCGGAAGAGGCTCTCAAATTCCATCCAGAGAAGAGATGCCTCAACGTGCACCTGGAGCATCAAGCTCCACCATCGGCCCACTGCCGCGTGCAGTAGGCTTGCAGCGAGGATCACCATGAGGTCTGCTGGTGTCCTCACTAACCGAAAAACTCGTACCACTGCCTCTAGCCAGTCCTCGGCTGCCTGGGGGTTCATCTCCCTGCGGAACCCAGGCGGTCGCTGGCACTGGTACTCATGCAGTGCACTAAGGTGACGTGCATCGTCAGCGGCTGGGGCTGGAAGCATTGGTGGCTCGACAGGTAAAGGTATCGCCGGTGTCTCAGCTGTCAAAGGGCCCTGCATCGAGGCCTCGTCACTCGGTGGGCGGTCATCACGCTCAACTCTCGGAACCCTAGATGGATGCCGTCGTGGGGCCATACTGAAAAGAAACAGGTGCGCCACTGTCAAAAAGTATACCTGGTGAGCTAACACAAGTAATCACATAGAAAACTTGAAACACACATGCAATCAATGTTTTCATGCATTAAGTCGGAAATCAGAAGTCAGCGTCCTAGTGTACGGATACGTCGGCCCCCGCACCAACACTGGACTCCCTGGACTGATAACCACACCCAATACGCTTAACACTATTGCTTCACATAGAAAAAGATCAGAGTCCCAAGTTCTATGGTAGAACCAAACTCCTCTGATACCAATTTGTCATGACCCGTCCTCGGGGCCCGTGCCGTGACTACCCCAAGCCCGCCTTCCATAGGTCAGGGGCTGGCGACTAGCACCAAGGCGTAATTCCTGGTAAAAAGGGAAGGCATCTCCTTTGTAAAGTAAACAAACACCACAGAGAAAGCAAGTAGTAGATGTAAACACTAAGTAAAAATGAGTACAACAGTATGTGCGGAAATGTAAGTGGGCCAGTATACAAACCCAAACTGAAAGTAATGTACGACTAGAAGGGAAAACAACAACTGAAAAGTAAAGACGCAACGTCGAGCTGTCCACTGGAAATCCCACCTGACGGGTGGGTACATATAGCCTCAACTGCTCCTCGGGTCCAGCCAACCACTCTGAGTACGTCCCGCCCAGTGGTCCACCTCTAGGTACCGTCCTGCTCTGCAAGCCTCAACCACAATCAGCGATGTCCGTCGTCTGCAACCAACACAACGTAGTGCGGGCATAGCCCGTGCAGGGGTGAGTATAAGCTACTCAGTAGGGACCCTGAGACCCCCGAAGGTCTCCTAAAATCCACAAAGGATAATCCACAAAGGAAAGATGCAGTCACGATGTAATATCCGACACTGCTTAGGTATATGCCCATGTATATACCTAAGTCATCAATTCTCGTTCGACTCCAACATACGAGCTCAAGTACAACCCAGTCCACACAGGAAAGCAAAACGTAAATCCACACAGGATAGCACAACACAATCAATAAAGGAAAGAAAACAGGATTCAGCTAACATAGGTATACTTTATCGTATGACGAAAGAGATAATAAGATATTGCCACTGATTCATCTAAGTCGTCGGACCCACAAAGGATCGATAGGTACTAACCCCCGCAATGACCCATAAAGGATATGACCCACACAGGATCGATAGGTAACAAACCCCCGCAATGACCCACATAGGATCTGACCCACAAAGGATCGATAGGTAACTAACCCCAGCTATGAACCACATAGGATCTGACCCACAAAGGATCGATATGTAACTAACCCTCGCAAAGACCCACACAGGATCGGACCCACACAGGATCTGTAGGCGCTGGCCCACACAGGATCGCTGAGCGCTGACCCACACAGGATCAGACCCACACAGGATCGGTAGCACTGATCCACAAAGGATCACTGAGTGCTGTAGTCGGCGTCGAATCCACTGAGGATCTCTGTACATTCGTCGTCGTCGTCACAGTCACAAACGCAGCCAGCTCCAGGGTTCTCGCACACAGCAATCTCTTTCGGGAGGGTCCGCTCCACGGGCCGAGAGGCTGATACATCAACTGACACATAGTCCAGAGTTGATGTATCCAAATGTTCTGTATCGCCAACAGGAACTCAACGTCGCAGATGTCGCGTCAATCGGACGCCCGGTCTGAGAGTTATTGGCTTTTTCGTCCTAGGGGCACGGTTGGTTTTTAAGGCAAAAC
Organism: Viscum album; assembly: GCA_963277665.1. Classification (NCBI taxonomy): domain Eukaryota; kingdom Viridiplantae; phylum Streptophyta; class Magnoliopsida; order Santalales; family Viscaceae; genus Viscum; species Viscum album. Next base: position 2,058,939,536 of record OY728126.1, on the reverse strand, counting down.
CAACCCGACCGTACTCCACCTGCGTCCAAACCTCATGCAGAGTAAGCCAAAAGACCTGTCTCTCTAAGAGGAAACCAACAATGTCAATGGCACGTGAATCGGACGTCCAGAGCTTAAGATATGAGTGTTTCCGCTCTGAGGGCCCGGTTGGATTCGTGTACGAACCAACCCGGCCGAACCCAAAGTATTACGAAACCTTGAGTGCGATATACTGAAACGACCATCTCGATCCAAGGATCGTATCCCAACTGACGGTGCATCGATCAGAGGTCTGTAGCCCATGTTATGGGCAAAAGACCAAAGTGGATCCGAAAATGGGGGTTTCGGGCCCGGACCGATCCGGCCCGAGACCCCCTGGGTCGCACGGCTGCCGGCCTGGCGGTCCGGCACGCGGCGCCAGCTGGCTCAGCCGAACGGCCGAGCCGTTTGGTTTACGGGGGGGGGGGGGGGTGCTTCCCCCTATGTTTTGTAACAGCGGCCCCCCTTAATGGGGGCCGCTAGCTGGCCGACTAGGGCTTTGATCCCCCGGCTCCTCTCCTGCCCGGCCGGCCCGCCCTTTCCAGCCGGTTCCTGCCACCACGGGACCGGCGACGGTCGGTCCGCTCCCTGCTCTAACGCCGGAGGACCGTTTCCAGCCGCCATTTCCCATGCTCCACCGCGGCCTTCATTCGTCCGATGCGGCACAACGGCACCATACCCCTCCGCTGTGGCCCCTCTCCGGCCACGGTGCTTTTGCGGTTCTCCAGTGTGGTGCGACGGCACCGCGACTTGGATTAAAATCACGGTGCGGCACGACGGTGCCGCCCATTACTTGCAGCATGATCCCGCGCGATGCGACGACACCACGCCATTCCAATTCCATCACAATAGAAACAATAACATGGATAAAGGAGGAGGGTTGGCCGTGTTTGTGCGGTCCAGCCCCCCTCTCGTTAATAGATAACAATTGGTCGTATATTCACGAAGAACGACAAGGTAGTATTCACGAACAAATAAATAAATAAACCCCTACCTCGAGCATAGCTTGAACGGTGGTTCGTTGAACAAGGATTCTTCGTGGAAAAATACATCTTGGAAGGAGATGTTGTGGAAGGAGACGTCGTGGAAGAAGACGTCGCGAAAGATCCGTTGCGGTATACGGCGTCGCGTAGTCAGTTTCCGAGGACTCGGCGTTCTTCGTCGGAGACCGATGTGTTCTTCACATTCTTCGTCAAAGATGAAGAAGCTCCTCAATCCTTATCCTTTTTCTCCCCATGACTCCACCACAAGAAACTAACCCAAAATAAATTAGGCCATCACTGAATTTATTAACTAGACATGAGTTTGAATTTCAAACCCACACACACATTAAACTCACTTAATTAAAAACATAAGTTGTGAAAAATTAATGGTGGGTTGAGGGGGTTTAAGACTATGAAAGGGTGGGGTTCGTGTGGACCCCACCCCCTCATAACCTCCCTTGGGAAGTTGGGTAGTTACCCAACTTCCACCCAAATCCTTAAACCCCTTAAAGAAAATAAAAATTGTAGTTAAATTCTAAATTAAACTTCCACAATTTTTATCATCTTCTCTCGTGAAAACAAAACTCCGAAATTGGCGTTCCTAAGAAATTACCGGCGCTACGGTTCCATCGGTGCCCTTAGAATTCTATTCCGAGCACCAGTTCAAAATATAGGAATTCCCGCTCGTTCGTTCACTGAACATACCCGTACTAAACTTCGGATAGGAATTCCGCGCACACCGGTCCTCGGAATCAAGTGTCGTCAGAAACTGCGTTCTTGTAAAATCCCAAAGAAAATTAAGAAAAAATTTCCCTTGAATTTTACGGGTCTTTACATAACATGCATCCTCATATAACCAACCCACAAATCATAAAATCAAACCCATGGAGCACAAGAGGGACACAATATTTGTAAAACGAGGACTCTCCCACACAAGGACAAAAATATGATAAAACCAGATTAATTAAGCATCTTCGGAGTTCATTTTGAAACAAACCAGGATCCTTTTTATATTTATTAGGAATATGATCCTTGTTTAGTCCTACTCATGTTAATCCCTTGAACAAATTCCATCAACATTTTTTAGAAATTTCCATTTCCAATTCTGACGTACCATTTCAGAACCCTTTTCACCAATAACCAATTTCCTTCATGATTGGCATTTAATATGAGTTATTTTTTTAATAAATTTAAAATAAGAAATATATTTTCATTTTAAAATCCAATTAACACCACCAGACATTCCATAATGAAGTCCATCGACACTAAATTGACTTGGGAACCACTACCAATCCATTTAACAATCTATTTTTGTCCATTTCGGCTATTAGAAAAATGTGATCCAATCCCAAATTAATTTCATAATGATACATTCATTCAATATAAATGTGGCCAATACTAGAAATAGAGCACAAATATAAAATCACAAACTAACTAATAGAGTCAAATAAATCAAAATATACGATCTTTAATAGGATTTCTGGTAAGTAATAACAGCCATTTATTGATCTACTTGGAGTCCATGAGAACATATACCATCCATAAAAATTTTTATATTCAATCAATAACCATTTATAACCAACTTACAAAAGTGGAATAATTGACATAAAATATACTGACTAGCCATATAGCAAAAAACCCTGAGCAACAATGTGTGGTCTACTTCCAACAGATATTAAATCATAAGAATTAAAACATAATCAATTTATATATCCAAATTATTGATCAATTTAACTTATATCATTTAATTCCATTTGAAAAATCATTGGGAAACATGTATTATTGACCATTATCAATGTCAGATTGATATCATCCTCTTGGGACATCGTCTATGAGCAGTACATGAAAGCCCCATCAAGCATGATGAATTAAAAAATATATAGAAAGATAATCCCTTAAAAATATATGATTTATAAACCGAATCATATAATAACTCACAAGTAAGAACAAATGATACAAGAAGATATGTATTGCTATGAACCAGTGTGACAAAAAATCATAAAACCACCTAGATCGAATCATGGACAGGAAATATAATAAGAGAACTAAAGAGTGATCTACCTCTATGATTGGTCATCTATAAAGAAAGGATCCACACGGGGTTCCTAAAAATGACCATCTTGGAAATTATCACAAAGACCTTGGAATACAAGACACCAAGCATAGGTTCATGTCATAAATAGGGCGGTCCACGCTGGGAATCCTCTTTGAGGAAGATGAAATCCCTCTACCTCAACACATTAATGGAATGAACCCTATGTTCACCCCATGAATACACCTGGGTATAGATAAAGCCTCATAATAACCCATTATTGGTTTTAAATTACCCCACAAAAATTTATTCATGGTTTGATTTCCTGTTAAAACTATGAGAGGCCTTCCCTTTCATATTTTTAGTAGCTTGACCAAAAATATACTTCTCTAAAATACATGAAAATTCTCTAGGAATCCACATAGACTCAACCCACTTTCAATAACATGTTATAAGGACATACAACACTCATAATAACACTCTATTTATTAGTTCCCTAAAAACCCTCAATAAATTAGAAATTAAAAATCCATTTGGAATTCAAAAATTGTAATCACACAAGTCATTATACGAGGAACCATAACTATGTTCTTCATATTTCCACAATAATTATATATTAACAACACCAAATTTACCACCTTAGTATAAGTTGGAAAACCAACTAACCTCACATAGTCATAACCATATGGTAATAATCAAAACTTAAATGATCTATAATTCATAGCCTGATTTCCCAATAAAATTTTAAAAAAATTGATGAAATTTTTTGAATACACATGATAGATATATTTCCCTACTTATTATCCACAAAATATTGAACTTTTTCTATCCTTTATGTATTATAATGATAAATAACATATAATAAACGTTCAAATCCATCCATATACAATCCTTATGTCCTCTTCTACCTCAATAGAACATCCTAAAAAAATAATGGCAATCCTTCTAACACGTATAATGCAGGCTTTAAATTATAATTATAAATACTATTAATCAAATAAAAAAATTTATTTATCCATTTAATCCTCTCATTTACATCTTCAGTTCCAACATCTATTTTAAAAGGAATATGATGTTGCATCTATAAATTTCATTTGATTCTTATCACCATCTGTTATGTTCATATCAACCCCAATTCCCTAAATTTTAAATCACACTTTGAAGACTCATCATAATTTATACATTAATAAGAGATTAAAGATCTTACATAAGTGTTGAATTCCAAAATAAACTTCATGACACCCTTAAACATGTTACTCCTGATAAAATTGCTCCTCTTGGTGTCACCCAACGTCATTTTTTATAGTCATGTATATATAATATCATAAATCATCATATAATAAGAAATGAAACTTTCATCTCAAATGTTGAAAAAAATCATCACATCCATCACATATACAAGGAAAAAATGAATTAAAACCAATAATATCATCATAAATATCCCATTGGTTTTAGTTAACTTGTTGGTTACAAATAATTTATTCATATAAATGGGTATTAAATTTTTAATTATCAAATTATTTAACTATGTAAATTTTTTCATAGTAATTGAAAATCAATGAACCATAATATAACGTAATATATTTTCTACATCAATAAATGTTAAAAATTATTCATTAATACCTCTTTTATCATATCGTATAATAGTAAATTCATAACCTATAAAAAATTTCTTTCTTAAAAATCAGTAAAATATAATCTGTTAAAATTAGGAAATAAAATTGGGTACATAAGAAGCATCACAAAAATTTAATATGAATGTGTATGTAAGTATTATACATGAATATTTTATTTCAATTTTTTTCTATAATATCATTGTTCTATCATTACTGATAAATTTAAATAAAAATAATAAAAATAAAATTACACATATATAATTTTTTTAATATCCCACCCCATCACAACCATTCCACCAAAACAAAAATTCTACATGGCCTTAAGTGAACTCCCTAATTAGCAGTGTCCAATTAACATAGCTAATGGACTAATTAGTCTACTTGGTTAGTGAATTAACATATAAATTTTCATCTTACATAAAAAAATAAACATATTAAATTTATATAACCAACATGATGAAAATATAAAACATCCATAGGGATAAAATATCTCAAACAGTCTCAATTGTGCATATAAATTTCATATAGAAATATATAAAATGATCCAAATTAAAAATATATATATATATATCAAATATTATTAAATAGTAGAAGACAAGTTTTATTAACCCTCAATAATAACTATAAAACATCATGAATCAACATCGAAGGATCATATCACAATCACACAACACCATAGGTTATTTAACATTTCCTATATTATAATGAATATAATCTTCACAAACATATCATGCATATATATAGAGTGTGATAAAAATTTTAGTATAATGACACTAAAATGAATTAAAATTATTATGATATTTTCTGTGTTTATATCTGTATGATCACATATATTTAAATAATCAAAAACAAATTAATTTAAATAAAGATTATAATTAAGTAAAAATAGTGTATACTTATCAGAAACACCATAACATTTAATATAGATACATTTATATTATAAAATATCCTAACCCATGGAATAAACCACATGTGGAACCCTCATATTTTTTGAATTATTATTTTTGAAATGTTTTAATAATTTTATATTTTTTTCATTTCCCACAATAATGAATATAGAATTTTGAAGATAAATTCCCCGAGCGTGGCCTGAATTTTATGAAACACCAAGTGCATATTTCACCAAAAACAACACAGTATTAAATTTAAAATTTAAAAAACACTATTTTTTCTTCTATTACACATAATACTATGTCCCTTGGATAGTTTATGTTACACAACAGGTTGAGTTTTATCGAACAATAAGATGTCATTAACATTATTATTAAAACATTAATATTGATATCACCTATCAATTAGAATAGAGGTTATGAATAATATTAATTAATTTGTGAAAATATTATTTAAAAGGGTATATAAAACTAATCCTGTGGTTATCAATTAGTATTATTTAATGTAATAATTATTTGAAAATAAATAAATTACATTTCTAAGAAAACTTTTTTTCTATGTAAAACAAATTGTTATCTTATTAATTAAAAAACTCATTTAATTAACATTTTAAATAAAATTTTATTTTATATAATAAATTAATATTTTTTTACTCATCCAAATGATTTTATAGGTAGAAGATAATAATAAATACAATTTTATGAATAAAATGATGTAATTTTTTTAACAGGTAATTTTATTTCATTTTAATGATGAATCCATTTTTAATTTTATTTTTGACAATATTATAATTTTAATTTCTAAAAATAAACATCATTATAGAAATAGGAACATGAAAATTTTATTAGGATGAATGTCAATTAATTTTCTATGATGTTTTATTTTTTGATGAATACTGATTAATGCTTAATTTTAATTAAATATTTTTTTTAATATTATTTATTTATAAGGATATATTAAGTTTTTTAATGTATTTAAGTTTCAAATAGATCAATTATAATTCAATTAAAAAAAATTTCCATTTGAATCATTTTCCATTTGAAAATGGATATGAAAACATACCTACGATTTGAACATTTTTACATTAAAAACCTGATGTATCGTCCCGTCGTCTAGATTAAAATTAAATTAAATTTTCCCCATATGTGATTGGATTTTGGGGAAATTAATTCTATATTTTTGTCATAATAATATATAATTTCCAATAATATAATTTTATTTTTTTAAACATGTATTGAAAGTGGTTAAAATTCATTATAGTCATTAGGAGAAAAAATTAGCTTAATAAGGGACTAAAACATTCAATTAAGTGTCAAAATGACATAGATACTTATCAGAAAAAAATTTATAGATTTTTTTTGATCCTATACTTATGTGGATATAATGTGGTTTATTTTTTCTTACAATTTTTATAGTAAAAAAAATGGATTGAGTTCCCTTTTCAAAAATCTTAACGAATACCACTCCTCCCCCTACACAAGCTATTCAACCCTAACTCATATTCACACTTCTCATTCCATTTTTGATCACTGAAAATATAATAAAATAATCTTCCAAAATACCTAAAATTATCCTATAATCCTCTATTTTTTTAAAAATCCATCTATGGAGTCCTTTGGGTGCCAACTAAAAGGAGTTACCCAAATAATAGGCAACATCCTTTCTCAAGATCTTTTGTTTTATTTTCATTCTACCTCAATCAAATATTATTATTTAATGATTATTTAATAACCTATTTATCCTAAATATAAAAATATTTTGTTATTATAAGGTCTCGTCCAACACATATACACACATATATCTAATGGTTAACAAACATACATTGCTTCTGTATGGTGAACTACAACATTAAGAAACCATGTTGTTCGTTTTTCATTTTCAACCTCTCATGGATGGAAATTATAATATAAAATATGTTTTTATATGATATATATTATATTTATGTTGATTTTTTATTCATTAAATTATTATATAATACATACCTTCATGATTTCCCTTTTATGTAAATATGATAATTTCGTTATGGGATGTGTGGAAAACCACCTCCTCAATGAAATATAATTCACTGACACACTACATGGAATGTATTAAGGATGTTTTTAGTGAACTTATTATATATATATGAAATAATAATGATACTATAAATATATTATATATATATATATATATGTCATTTTATTTAAATCTTTCAATATGAAAATAAAATGGAAATAACCTTTCTGCGTATGTACAATCTACAGTCTCAATGAAGGATGTATTCCATTTCATATGTTTTAATTTTTATAGATTATTTTAAATACATTATATATATATATATTATTTATATAATTATTTTAATTTTTGAAATAAGTAAATCATGATACATGTAAGTGGATCAAGAATAATACCGCATAGATATATTTTCAGAACAATGTAGATATTACGTGATACTTAATATTAAAATAGAGTTATTAATAAATGGGTAATATAGAGTCATAACAAAATCATATATGGTATGATATATAATAATTGTTTTATGTGATATACTCATAATAAATTTATATTTATTTTAGAGGAGGTTTTAATGTGTATGATGAAAGTCAAGAATTATGGAATGGGAATTTCACCGCGCTTTTTATTTCTATAAGAAACATGCCTTATTCAACACTCATTTATTTTTATTGGTGTGTGTAATGCATATGGATTTATAATATTTGCTTTATAATTTAATTTAGGTGTGTTTATATGTATATGTTATGATATTTAATTCATGGGGTTTATGATTTCAATTTTTTAAAATCATTAATGTAATTTTGTCTCAATTTTCTTTCATTAAGTCACATGGCATGTTATGACTGTACATTTTTTTTATGACGAATATATACTATATTTGACAAGTTATATCGTTAATCTAATTCAATTAATGGTATTTTAAGACTCATTTAATTTTATTCTTTCCATTTTATTATGATCCAAAGATACCAATTTGTTAACAATTTGTTGCTGTAATCTCACCATTTATCAAGATTTTTTATGATTATGGTTTCGTTGATGAAATCCTATGATCAATATATCATGAAATGTCATGAATTTTTGTAACATTTTTTATTCATGTTATATCCATGTAATGTTAACATTTTTTCACTCATTGGTTCTTATGATAAATAAGAGTTTTGATATGAAAATATGGCATTATTTCAACTTTCTATCAGAAATCTGTGTCCCATCGAAGCTATGTTTTATAAAAATGTTTTAAAAAATGTTTTAATATTATCTTATTATGATTAAATGAAATTTTTACCTAAATATTAACATTTTAAATGTAATATTTTTTTCATTCTTCAATCAAGGCACCTTTCTAAACAATTATTGTGAAAATGGAATGTTCAGTATATGGAGACTTTCCTGCGATCATGACCATCATTTTCATGATGATTACATTGTAAGTTTTCAAGGTTATTTTTTAATGATTTTTTTCATAATATTCTCGAATCCTTTTTTTTAAAATGGATTTCAAATAAATTGGTATTTCAAAAAATTATTTTATATATAAAGTGTTTTTAAATGATTTTAACTATTTCCTTTACATATTTTCAAACAGATACAATCCATGAAAATGATTTCATTGTTTTAAATATTTCTCATAATTATTCAAATAAGTTTTATAGAAAAGGTATTTCAAATTTTTTGAAACCTACTTTTTAGGTTTTCATGGAAATCTCAAAGGAAATGTTTTAGAACATTCCATTATGAATTTTCAAGGAATTTTAAAAAAAAATTAAAAATATTTTCAAGATTTCATTATCTATTTTAAAATATAACGGAAAAACGTTTTAATAATTACTTATGTTTTATAAATATATTTTTTTAGTAGAAAAAGTATTTTCCTGAATAAATGTTTTAAGTGAAATTATAAATCCTTATTTTTAAAAAAAGATTATGAAATAGTTTTTTCAAAAAGATTTTAAAATAAATGATATATACTTTAAGAAATGTTTCATTTAATATTTGAAAATACTACTCCATCTAATATTACATACTTTGTTATAGTTTTTTATTTACTGAGGGTATGATTCAAGAATACAATTCACATTATTTCTTGAGTGGTTTCTATTTTGATGGAATGATGTTTATGAATCTTGTTTCTCTTCCATGGGTTATATGATCATAAACCACACTTATTTTAATGGGTTAAGATTTTATGAAATTAGAATGAGACGTATATATTATTCATTGGTAAGGAAATGATAAATTTTTTAGGAAGCCCATTTAATTTCATAGCCTGTGATATAATATTTATGAATCCCGTATCTTTTTAAGATTTATGATATGATGAATATTTTATTATCTTATTGAACATGTATGTATGATTTTATTATATAACTAGATGGAACTATGTCTCCTTATAATTGTTTTCTCAAATAATTATTCCTCACAGGAAAATTATGGGAAATAAGTTGACAAGGTTGATCCAAAATTGGAAACAAGTGCATCCTGATCCAAAATGGTCAATAGGTGTGTCCTGATACACTATGGGTCGTTGGGGAATCCCGAAACACTATAGGAATATGTGGAAACATGATCCACTATGACAAGATAGTGGAACCCAATCCATTATGGGATGAGTGGGAAACAAGATCGTTTATAAGTAAATGACTATGACTGGAGGTGTTGGTATGTCTCACCCAGTAAGTGTAGTCCCCATGAAGTTCCCTATTAACTTATATAAAATCACCCTATATTATAATGAATGATGTTAATTTTTATTTTTTCCAAAAAAATTATGTCTTATTCTTATGATATTCTTATATGCTTCATGATATTTATTTTCTTATGATTTATGTCTTATAAACTAAAAATCTTCATTACATGTCTCATGGTTTTAATTTTTGATGTGTATGGTATGATCATCAAATATTATGGCCATTTGCTCATACCCTTATGTTCATTTTATTCTTATTTATTTCTTTTATTTGCAATTATTGAGTATTCAATGTCACACCTCTCTTAATTTTCCTTTACCCAATTTATAAATAATGTTTAAATGGAGGAGTACTAGAAGAGATGATCCTTAAAGGATATGTTAAAGATCTTTCACCAAACAAGAATAATTTTCTCTATGTTTCCAAATAAACAAAACTCTTATGATCCTCACAAATGTTATTATGTAATATTTTGAATATTTATCTAAACTGATGTAATTTCCATATACTATAATCCTGGGTATCTATGATTACATTTAAAGGAATGATTTTCTTAACTGTCAGAAATTAAGACAGTAAATGTTTAGTGAGATCCCTAGGAATATTTCATATAATTTGACTAGTGATGTCTCTATGTTTATGATTAAGGATAAGGATCGGTATACGAATAATTTATAAGAATATTAATAAAGTATATAGAAATAGGTTTCCATGGAATACATACCTAGAATGATACTACAAGTGGATGAGGTTCTACTATAGATATTTCTAGGTGTAACATCTCTCTCAAGTAGTGTCATTACTGACTCGATCGTAACTTGGTACATGAAATTGGGACTTACTATTCACCTTGTTTAACACTCCCTGAGGATATTCATTGAGAAATCATGAACTGTTTATGAACCATCAGGAAGTATTTAAATACAAAATGATTATGAATAACCTATGATAAACCTATCGTGTTATATATTATATAAGTATGATTCATTATTGATATGTCTTCTAAGATATTTTTTCTTCATGATTATGTGGAATTCCATTATGATAAATTATTATCAAACTCTAAATTATGGTTTTATTCAATGGTAGAATCCATATGGAACTATATTAACACTAAATTTGACAAACAATTTACTGATGTGAAGTCAAATGGTATGATCACTATAGTGAATGATGTTGCGATCATGCCTAATCAGTTTCAATGGAACATGTTGAATAATGCATACCTTAACCAACTCTTAGAATGACTAAATGCGATATGAATGCAGTTCACTAAGATATTGGGTAATGGAGACCTTGGAGGAAAAAATATTCAGGTTTATTCTTGTCAATAATGTGGAAATGATCACCAAATTGAATGTAATAGAGGAAGAGGAAGACGTTTTGAATGTTGAAAAGCACACAAAGAAAGTGACTACAAAGTAAGTTGAAGACTTTGTTCAAAAAAATGGATAAGAATATTGACCTCCATAAGACATCATCAAAGGTTAAATTCGTTAAGTGTGGATTGAATGGCCATTATGAAAATCGATTTCATATTTTAATGACACAGTTAGTGAATAGGAAAGGTGGTATAATTAATGGTTTAAATGGCGATGATGATGTGACAAAAAACGATAGATGAAAGGATGTTGATATTATTCTAGTATTTTTTACCTTATATGTAAGAATCATGAATAGATTGATATCATGGAACATTAACACATGATTCAAATATCATATTCTAGGAAAGCCATGTTAAGTGGTCAGATGATGAATTATAAGTAATGATTTAATAATAATGTTTGATTATTGAAGTGTATATGTTTTGGTATTCAAATATTATGTTATATGAATCATTAAATATATAAACGAATTTTCAAAATATGTTTTTTCATAAAATATTGAAAATTATATGTTGAATTGTGATGAAAACATAGAAAATTGATATTTTTATTATCGGATGGTATCCTGTAATGTGTTCAATATGGTCACACAATTTTGTTTTCATTGGATAATGAAATTATTGTTTTTGATAAAGTAATTTTGATACTATTTATGACCTCATAACTGATACAATATTTTTTAAAAAAAATTGTTCTATATTATCATGGATGAATTTTTAAACATCATGGGATTATAAAATAAATCTAGTAATATTAAGAATAAGGGATCATGCATGTTTTCAAAAATTATTTGTGGTAATTTTGGTTAGTACCATGTTTTAAAAGAATATACGATGAGGGTATTCACATATTCGGAATGTGAAAACAATGAATTATATTTTCATATATGGGGGATCAATGTTATACCAATTTAATGACCATTTTACAAATTTTTTGGATTTTCATTAACCAAAAGGGTTATAAGGTTAACCATTTATGGAATGTTTTATGTTTAAAACCAGGTGAGGTTTTAGATATTAAAATACTATATCTCAATATGTTGACTTATTCATATTGGATACCATGTGATAAACATTTTCTTGTCATAGATGTAATGACCTATAATTCTATTCATTTATATCACGATATAATAATTCTTCATGACTGAAAAGTTCACCTTATTTTCATAAAACAAGCGATAAAGTGGATATTTATCATGGAAAAACAAAGGGTGAGGTTTTCCTGAAATATTCAAAGTATATTTTTTCATGATAATAATTCAACATTAGGAAAATGATCTTTAAATAATGTGTTGTCTTAAAACCTTAATTTTGTTTAACCTATTACCTTTTAAATCATCATAGATTAATTACTTTGATTCCCTCAACATTCTATTGATCATTTTCTTGTTTTTTAATTATGACCTCAATCACTATCAATAATTTTTTACATTTTTTCCAAGTCCAAATTTTCAATTTCAACCAATGTTCTCCCATGTGGAGACCAATTCATGAGTTACTCTGTGTAACCATCATGTTTCAAACATTCCATTTTTAATGAAATATTATTATTAATTTTTACAACTTGGGTTTCTATGAAATGAAATTTTTATTATTAAAAATATAATAACCCAAATGAATTTATTTAATATATTAATTTCAAGGGGTGTAGAATTTAACATCCCAATATTTTGGGAATAATTTTTTATGGAATTAATTCTGTTGATATTTTTTCATTTAACATAACACTAAATATAGTATTTTACTTGAAATCACCATGTGTGGATTGTGTTATACTGAACACCAAGTCAACATTATGCTACATAAAACACATAGAATATCATGTGATTCATGTAAAAATATATATTGATTCTATTAAACACTATAATATTTCCCTTTTATAGATTTTGTTGTATTCAATGTCGAGTTTTACTCGACAGCATGAAACTATTAATACTATTAGTTAAATATTATTATAGACAACACCCAGCTGTTCGAATGGAAGATAAAAATAGGATTAAATAAATTGTTAAAATATGATTCAAAATGTATATAAATTTAATCCTTTTGTTATCAATTATTATAAGTGAATGTAAGAACTTTTTCTAAATAAAGAAATTACTTTTATATGAAATCTACATTCCAACGTACAAACACAATTTTATCTAAATAATTTAAAACCAAAAGTTTTGAAAAAAATTTAATTTATAATTATATGTTATATATCAAATGAATATTTTTAATTCTCATCAAATATATTTTATTGGTATAATATATGAATAAGTCTAATTTTATGAATAAAAATATTTATTTTTCTAAAGGGTAATTTTACCACATTTTAGTAATTAATCCACTTTTATTATATATTTTGAAACATAAATATTTTTTATTTGACAAAAAAATAAATTATAAAGTCAAAACATTAAAATTATATTATAGTAAATATTTGGTAATTTCCTATGAAGTTTCATTTTTAAATAAAATGCGAATAACTGAATTTTTATTCAAAAATAGTTTTTTTTAAATTTATTTATACTGTTAATGTTTGGTTTTGGTAAGTTTATATGTTATATAATATAAATGATAAATAAATTAATACATTGTTGGTCATTGTAATCAATTTAAAAATGAAATTGGATTTAAAAACCTACGAAACATTTGAAACATTTTACCTTAAAAAGCAGTTGTGTAGTCTCATCTGAGGGATTAAATTTAAATTCATATTATCCAATTATGAAAATGGAATTTTATGACTTTGATTCCATATTTTCGATGAGAATAATATATAATGTATAATATTTTCTAATTATTTGATTACATGAAAATATTAGTGAATGTGATTAAAATTAATTACACTAATTAAGAGAACAAATTAGTTTAATATTGGTCTAAACCATACACTTATGGTTTCAAATGATCTATGAACTTGTCCAACATCCATTTTAATGCCATATTGTGACCCTAAACTTCCTTTTATCAAATTTGGTTCATTATTGGAGGAATATGTCATAGGAAAAATGTTTATGGAATTCATTTTTAAAAGATTTACAATAACTACACTCCTCCCCCACAATAAAAAGGGACTCACCCAACCTACTTATTGATACAAATCAATCCTTTATAATCATAAAAAGTATTTTCAAATAATATTTCAACATATCTCCCCTAATACTATATCCATCTCTTTTGGATGAGATCCATCCAAGGAAGCCTATTGGTGCAAACCAAAATGAGTGACCCAATTAAACAGTAACATATTTTCTCAAGATCTTTTGTTTTATTTTCATTATACACCTGATCAAATCTTCATATTACATTATTATAAAATAACCTAATTAACCTTAATATAATTATATGTTTTCATTATATTTTTTATTCCTACAATAACCAAGATTTCTATCTAATGTGTAAAGAACTTATCATTCTAATGTACGGTGAGTACCGCCTCACAGAATAATGTTGTTCATTTTTCCTTTACATCCTCTCATGGTTGGGAATTATGATAGAAATTGTGTTTTTTAATGAAATATATGATATTTATTATTTATTTATTCTTCTTTAAACTATTACATAAAAAATACATTCATTCATTCCATTTTGTGTAAATATGATAATTTCGTTTGGTGAAGTGTCGACTATCACCTCCTAAAAGCGATTTGATTGCATCACACTCCAAATCGAATATATCAAGGATGGTTTTAATGAAATTATATGATATATATGAAATAATTGTGATAATTTAATCATATTTACATACATATACACACATTTTATTTACATACTTTCTTTCAACATTACAATAAAATAGAAACATACTTTATATGTATGTACAACCTACGTTCTCCATAAATGGTGTGATCCATTTCATATTTATATATTTTATATATTATTATAAATACATATATACTGAATATATATGATATTTATATCCTAATTTAAATTTTATAAATAATTAAATCATGATCTATATAATTGGATCAGGAATATAAAATTCGTAACATATATGAAAAGCAAAGAAGATATTACCCAAAACATAACATTAACAAGGATTTGATAATAAATAGGTAATATAACGCCATAAATAAATCATACATCTTGTAAGATTAAATAATAAGGTTATTTTTTAGATTTAAAATAAATTTATATTTATTATACATTAGGTTTTAATGTGTATGAATAAAGTCAATATATAAGATAAGGGAATTTCATACCACTTTTTATTGCCATGAGATAAATTCCTTATTGACCACAAATTTCTTTTATGTGGTGTGTATTGAGACAATGGATTTATTATATGGTTTTTATAATTAAATTTATGGGTATTTAAATATTCATTTTATTATATTTATTTCATGTGGGTTATGTTTCAAATGTTAACAAATTGATAAAGTGGTTTTTTCTCAATTTGTTTTTCATGATTCACATTCCATGGTAAGAAAAAATACTTTTCTATGATGTGTATATAATATATTGGACATGTTATATCTTCAATATCTATATATTAATAATATTTTGTGATTTATGTAAAGTTATTGTTTCTGTTATATTATGATTCAATGTTAACAAAGGTGTAATGGATTATTGCATCAATATCATATTTTATCGAGATTGTTTATGATTATGCCTCAATTAATGAAATATTATAATATTTATCTTAAGAAAAATCATGAATTTTTTTAAACTATGTATATTATTGTTATATATAATTAATAAAACCATTTTTACAGTATTTGTTTGTGAATATAATTAATATTATTTGATGAAAATCAGACATAATTTCTCTTTTAGGTTAGAAATATGTGTTCTTTAAAAACCCCATTTCTAATTATGTTTTAAATTTTTTATGTTATCCTATGATGTTTAATTGAAATTTTTACCCATGTATTAATTTTAATATATTTTGTTTAAAAGGAATATTATTTTTATTTTCTGATCAAGGATCTTTTCTAAACCATTAGCCTGAAAAAGTAATGTTCTGTAAGTATATACTTACCAAAAATCATTACTATATTTCCCTGATGATTCCTTTGTATATTTAAATGATTATTTTCTTATAGAATATTTTTTCGTAATATTCTGTAGTTTTATTTCTTTTATATTGGGTTCCAACCAAAAAGGGTTTTCGAACAATTTTTTATGTAAAAAAACCGTTTTAAATTAATTTCAATGCTTCCTTTATATCCTTTCAAAACATTGTTTTACAAAAAATGAATTTCAATGATTCATAGAATTATTTAAAATTTATGAAATCTATTTTCTTGAAAAGTTAATTCAAATGATTTCAATCCATATTTTTTTCAAGGTATTATCAAACAAAAAGTTTTTATAAATTTTGTCTTGCGTTATTTTTGAGGTTTCAAAGAGTTTTCTATAAGAATATTTTTCAACAAATTTTCATGATTCCTTAATATGTTTTCAAAATATTTATAAAGGAAACAAATTTCTAAATTATTTCAATTTTAAAATGTTTTTTTGATAGAGTGAAATAATTTTTATTTAAGAAATGTTTTAAATAAAGTTGTAAATCATTTTTTATAAGAGAATGATTTTTATTTGGTTTTATAGATATGATTTTCAATGAAAGTATACATACCTTAATAAATGTTTCATGTGATATTTTGAAAAAATGTATCCATCTAATGTGGTATTATTTATTATAGTTTATTTATTAATGGGTATATGATCTACGAATACCTTTCATATTCATCGTTGAATGGTTTATGGTTTTACAAAATGATGTTTTGGAAACATGTTTCGCTTACGTGGGTTATATTCTCTTAAAAACCAATTCTTTTCATGGGTTATGAACCAAAAAAATTATTATGATACCTATCTATTTTCCATAGGAAATAATATGATGAAATTTTTATGATTCCAATTTCATTTCGTTAGTTATGATATAATGTTTATAAAACCCATCTCTCATTATGGGTAATGATATAATAAAAATTTTATTGAATTTTGGGACATGTAAGAATGATTTTACTATGTGGTAGGTGGGACATATAATTCACTTGGATGAATTGGATAATGAATTATATAACTTGGGATAATTATGGGAAACAAGTCAACATGTTTGGGTGAAAAATGGAAATTAGTGCATTGTGATCCAAAATGTGAAATAGGTTTATCCAGATCCACAATGGGAAGATAGGGAAACCCAATCCACTATAAGATAATGGGGAAACATGATCATCTATAGTGAGATAGGGAAAACATATCCACTATGGAATGATAGAGAAACCTAATAGCCTATAATGAATATACTGTGACTAGGGATGGTAGTGTTTCCTGCCCAATAGGTGTAGTCCCCATGAAGTGCCCTACTATGTTTTGACAATGCACTTAGTTTTTTAGGGAATGATACGACATGTTTATGTTCTTAAATAAATTATATGTTTTATTGGTATGAAATTATCACATGTTTAATGTTATAGGTTTTATTTTGATTTATATCTTCTGATCTTCGAATCTTTATTCCATGTCTCGTGTTTCAAATATTTTACAAGAATGGTATGATATTCCAATATTATTCTCTTGTTATCATACCCTTATGTTCATGATATTATTACGTATTTTATTTATTTACCATTATAAATCATTTAATCTCATCCCTTTACCATGTTTCCATTACTTGGTTTTTGAAGAATTGTTTTAATTAAGAGTAATAAATGGGAATACATGTAAGAGAGATATTGAATATCTATCACCAAACAAGAGGATTGTGTTCCAGGATTTCAATGAAAATAAAATATTGTGGTCCTTGGGTATGTACTATTGAAATGTGATGAATATTCATCTAATTTGATGTAATACCCATGAATGTTAATCATGGGTCTCTATACCACATCTCATCAAAACATTTCGAAACATATGTTATTACACATATATCATAATATCATACCAAAATAACATTCTTAACTCACATCACATCAAATCCAACCAAAATTATTATCCTATAATAGAAAAAAATTATAATAAGATATCAATTATATCATCAAAAAAACCATTTTAAAAAAATTAAATAATCACAATTTTACATGATCATTTTACAATTGATAACATACTAAAATTTTTAATTCTCTTCAAATATTCATAAAATATATTAAATGTCTCTACATAATTTATATCATTCATTTACATAATTCATTATTTAAAGTTAATTTAAATATTTATATTAAATCATATATATCCCCATAAGAAATTTTATAAACCATTATACTTTTAACCAAAGTGACCCCTATCTTAGTAGAACACATTTTAAGTGAAATTTTATTTTATTTATATGTTAAGTGATAAAATAAAGATATTGTTTTAGTTTTTGAAATTAAAAATGTCGTAATTTTTTTGGGTATTTATAAGATGTTCATAATGATTATTTATATATGTCTCGATTATCATGGTATAGGGATAATAATTTTTGTATTTTTTGAATGGTATGATATTTTGGAAGAAACATCAAGTTATAATAGGTTAACAAATCTAATTTCACTGGGTACTGGGTAGACTATTTAGTGGGGTTACCTCCAGTGGGATACCATCATGGAGCTATTTTTATATCACTAGGAATAATGTGGGGTTCAAACTATTTTTTAATTATTGTTTGAAGGGAATTTTAATGACAATTATTTTAAACCCAAAATGAGGGTTCCATCAAACCTATTCATACAAGGCCACTTATACACCTTAGGATGGATCACTTTTTCTATGATATCCCATTCCATTATGAAATTTTATCAAGGTAGTTCGATTGAGTTTTGATTAACTGAAACTATGTTAATAATATCTCTACATTATCACCCTTTCCATTCCATATTCTCTATTATTTTTCATCACATCTAGTGATTTGAGGTTTTATTTCACTAAGGAAGATTGAAATACATCTTAAATGATATGGAATTTATTTATCATGACTAATTAATATAAATTGGGGTTTTCCACTTTTAAACAAAAGGGATGTATCTGTTATTTGAAATCTATTATTTTATGATGAAATTGATTTTTTATCTATAATTAATTAATTTTATGATTATGTTATTTGATGTATTTTATGGGATACATATATTTTCATTATTATTAGTTATTACATTATTATGGTGATTGATTTATTGAGATTCAATGGTTATGGAAATTTTTTTAAGTTATTTTCGGTGTTCTTTAGTGGTAATTTGGATATTTGTAGAATATAGAGGACTAATTATAATAAATGATCTCAACAATATCTGTGGTTTAGTTGTAATTCTAGAAAAATTATTGCCACCATTTTTCACAAATTAATAATAAAATTTAGACTATTTTTTCAATTATGAATTTTTTAAAAAATAAATAAATATTGGGAGTTCCATTTAATAGTGTTTTTAATATCTAATGAATCTATTAAATGGTTTTGAATTATAATTTATTTCATTAATAACATGATTAAAACCTTGTGAAATGTTTATTTTTAGTAAATTAATTATCTTTCATTTAAATTATATATTAAATTTCAAAAATTATTTTATATTTTTTCTAATTGTTTTTTAACATTTATTAATAAATTCCTTTGATTTTATTATATTTAATTTATCATTTGGAAATGTGTTATGTGTCTATTAATAATTTATTTAAATTGTATGATTATTATTATTTTATTAGTTTAGTTATTTGTAGGTTGTTTTCTGGTTTTAGAATTCTCTATTCCTTGAACTTAAATTTTGTTCTTTTTTAATTGGTCGTATCATTTAATTTATAGAAGAAATTTCTTATAAATATTATACAGATAAAAATGGATTTATGATACATAATGGAATGCCCTTTGAATTTTTTTTATGTTAATTAAATTTATTTTGGAAAAGTTAAACAATTTTTAACTTGTCATAAGCCTTGAATTAAGACTGTAAACCAAAATTTGGAGTATAACTATGTAATTTCATCAAAATTATTTCAAGTAAACCTAAATTTAGTTTTTATGATACAGTTAAAATCATATGAATATACCGTAGTAAAAAATTCTTTTTATAAATTTTCAATGTATTAAAATGTAAGACATTAATTTCCCCTATAACATGATTGAATTATAATTCAATGAGTAATATTTAACCATTTTTAATAATTACATTAGTGATTAGATAATTGTTGGGTTGAATAAGTTGGAATGAATTTTATTTAGAATCATTGTTGATTGGTTTTAAAATTAATTTTTTTATAAACTCTGATTTTATTTATTATCATTAAGGGTTAAACATTAAATTGGATTCTACGTAAAGGATTTAAATTTGTAAAAAAAATATTTGTAAAACACATTCGTCGAAAATTTCATTATTACATAATATATTTTGTCCAAATACTATTATAAATACTTATTTTTTGATTCTGAATTTTAGTTTTGAAACTATTTATTATTTCCATATTTAATAAAGTATTTTTATGGAAACATGAATTAAGAATACTATTTTGATATCCATAATAGAAATTGAATATTTTCTATGTAAAATATTTTCTACCAATTCTGTATTTGAACAAATCATTAAATTAAGTAAATTTCATTAACTTATATTTCAATAATTAGTGTAAATAGATAGTTTTTTAGTAATTATTTAATTTTAAAAGTAGTCATTATGGTGGTATAATCTCAAAATTATTCATTATGTATTTCAATATAATTTTCCTACATCTTTGTTAGTATAAAATGGATATTACCACATTTTTGTTCCAATTAATAAACCTGAATTATTTTTCCATTTTATTTCTATATCCTTGATTATCATTCCACTAGTGTTTTTTTATGTCTCGGTAATTCCATGTCTTTTGAGTAATTTGGATCAATATTAGTATGATTATTTTTTCAATGTTTTAGTTTATCCACGAAATAATATATTTAGAATTCATGTAGCATGGAATTATGTCATGATGAAATTATTTTTTATGTTATAAATGTTTGAATTTTCTTATTTTAATATAATGATATGAGAAAGATTTATATTGTTGTGTTAGATTTTATAATAGATATTCCAGCTAGTGGCAGATTGGGATGGACCCACAATTTCTTAACATGTTTTAAATTTTCCACTTTCCTTATGATGGGTTTCCATATTTCCCTGATAAGTTATACACTATTATCTTTCCCCTAGAATAGGATAGAAGATTTCCAAAACAGGGTGTACACTACTCACCTTCCTCGAGAAAAGTATTGCACCTAGAATTTGTTATATGGATTCATGTAAGATTTCATTCAAGGTATTAATCAGTTTAATGCATGTATAAAACATTAATGTGAAAGAAGTTATTAATTATACATTGAGTAATTCAATAAGTTATTTCTATTGAATGATGTATTATTTAGATAACTTCTTTCTAAACATAATTATTGTAGGGATTATGGTCATAATCTACAAAATAATAGAATATATAGGATTAAATTTCTTGTCTATTAAATTTATTGGTTGTGTTATTTGTATTAAAAATCCCCTTTCTGATTACCCTTGTTATTTGAAGGAGTTTGAATAAAAATGGAGATAGTTTGAAAAAATCATCATTGTGATTAGTCTTTTGATGTGACTATAAATAAAATGAATAAAATGAATAATTTGTCTATATCTAGTTTGAATAAGAAATGTTTATGAAAAAATATAATATTCATGTCATTTACAATTCATTGAAATGTGTGATCATAGAATCATAATGTAGACTGGTAAATTTAATAAAAAAGCTAAAATAATGTAAGAATTTTTTCTAAGCGTTTAAACAATAGCTAGTTTGTAAAATTAATTCATGGAAATTTTTTCATGAAGTATTAATGAATATATTTTTATATTCTTTTGGAAATGATTAATCAAAAAAATAATTTATTAATAGATTTAAATCCAAATTCATTTTTAAAATTGAGGTGGTGATTCTAAATTTAAAGAAAGGGTGGATCATATTGAAGTGAGTATACATGAAAGGAATACATATATTCTTTTATGAAGAAATGTTACTATTGATTTTTTATATAAGTACCCAAATAATGATATAAATAATTTTAAAGAAATATTTGATGGTATATTAGGTAAAATTATCTCTTTATTATTGAAGTCAATAACCATGAAGGATGTTCATGATGTGCATAACTGCAAAGTTGTTTGGGAAGGGTGGAACTATGATAATGTTCATGAAGTTAATAAGGGTAAATAAGTCCACAAAGTGTAGAACCATGATGTAATTTTTTGAATGGTATATAAAAAATGAATTCCATGAGTGGGAGACCATGAATATGTTAGTGAAGGGAATAATTGTGAAGGAGGTGCGTAAAAGAGAGACTATGAAATAATTTTGAAAGGTGGTTTTGATTGAATGACTTACAATTATTCAAGGGGATATTCTTGAGATCAAAGATTTAATTGGAGTAACATATTCAAGCCTTCATTATATAAATCATAGTACATGTTTGTGATGATATGTAAGTTCCCACAATGATAATAAATAAAGAAGAAATTCATTTAGAGTGGTGAGTAATGGAAGAGTTTTTGGTACTGTCCCAAGGGAGGGGGAGTGTTAATATATGTACACATTTTTAAAGGTATGTAGATTTTCATAGAGTTATCATGAATAGATAATTATATCCATTTTAAAAATTGAATATTAGTGTATTTAACTGCATAAACACATCATTGGTGTTTATTCCTTAGACATAGACATTTGTAGAGAATGAATTAAAATTATTGTTCCTTTTGAAAGTTTCATTGTTATGATTTTTTTGATATGAAATTAACATCAATAGGTTTAACTTTTTTTACCAATTTAGGAAGAAGATCCAATATTATGGTAGAAAATATTTTCACCCTTTTTTCACCCCACCGCCAAGTAGGGTGTGTTTTGGATAATTGGACGCAATATTTTGTATGTTTTTCCTGAATTAATGTAGTGATATATTTTATTTTTATGTTATTATTCATTTAAAAAATGTTTAAATAGTGTATTTATTGTTATATATAGAAAATAGGTTATATGTTCATTGTTATAAATAGCTAACACATGGATGATTAATTCTATGTTTTTGAATGAGAATGATCATGACTTATTTTGATATTCGAAGGAGGAAAATAATTCACCAAAGGAAAATATTGATCTAAAATAGTAGTCACCAACCCATAGGGATTAAGGAACCCTCTAAGGGATAGTTATGTTCATAATCGAGCACCATTAAAATAATAGGGATAGGGCTATTTCAATTTATATCATCTGAACAATCACCTTGAATACAATTATAAATCTTAATCAGATATCAAATGAATGGTACCAAGACATGTTGTTCTATAAGTTCTTAGGAAGGCCTCTACAGATATAAGAGGCTATTAACAAACAATGAGAGTCTATGATCAACTTGGTGAGACTATAATATAGGTTTCCTCTTGTCAAATAACATATAATTAATAAAATTAATTTAAAACGTCATTGTGAATGAATATAATTACACATAAAGGATAATCAATAATTATATAAAGTTAAATATAATGTTTTAATAAAATGGTATCATATCAAAAAATGATAATAAAAATCAATGGAGTCAACCACCAGATAGCTAAAATAGATAATAAAAAAATAAAAAATGTGTGATATATTTTTACAAAACTAAGACACTCATTTAACCTATATCCTGAATATTAATCCAGTTACTCTAACTAAGCCCTCTAAAAAACTATTACTAGATTTATTGAACATAATGACTAAATATGAACTATGGTTCTCATGTAGGGTGTGGTCTTATAAATCAGTAGGTAACCAACAATAGATTTACATATATATTTCATAATATATTGTATATGTATTTATAGGAAATAAAAAATTTGTATCTAAGAAATTATGTAATGTAATCATGTTTTCACCTAAAAATCACAACACATTACCTAACATACATGATCCAATTTTGTTAATATAACTATTATACGTGAATCATCATCATATAAACAAATATGAAATAAACTATGAGAAAGGAAAAAAAATAAAACCAAATCCAAGTAATAGATAAATTAAGAATTTAATTACTAAGATATTCCTAGTACTCAAAAGGATGAACACCGAGGTGGTTTTATAGTACACCAGAATCTCATATTCCTACTCTATCCATAAATTATATTTACCTTATAATATTTAGATAATCATATAGGAAACATGTCATGGAAATGGTGATACCTGTCCATACCCAAGTAGATATAAAACATAGAATTTCACCAATATACAGATGATCCACTTAAAACAAGATATTAATGAATAACTGGGTAGTGTAACCCTAATCCATGATCTCAATGTTTCATTGAATAAGCATCAACTCCATCTACAGGAATAAGGATATGTCAAAAAATAAAAATATTAGACATCTAACACAATTCTTCTGTTGAATTTCCACAAATATATACCAATAAGATGTCTCTCAAATAGAGGATTTCCCACAAATAACTCATCATAACCAACCCAGACCCATGTCACTCTACATAGGAATCTCAAATATAGACCATAGATAAATGTACCCTGGGTGAACCCATTCCATAAGATCATACATTTTCTAGAATAATGGACCAAATGTTTATACTCGATCACATCACATAGATATAACCCTCGTATGGAAAAATCCTTCTAATAAGTCCTCAAAATGTATCTCCAATATTTACATACCTCTTAATTCACAAAAAAAACACCTTATTATGATTTTGAGGAACAACATATCCATTATCATATAATCTCATGCACTATAATTCCCACACATATCAAAGAATAACCTAAATTGATCTACATATGGAACTGCACTCTAAGGACTATCCAATTAAATCCCACCTCTTACACATACTCTATTCATGCAAATAAAATCCCTAATTATAACATAAATTAAATTTTATCATTAGTCATAATGTACCATTATAAAAAAATATTTCATACAATACCCATACATTTGAATAAAAAATTTACACAATTATAGTAAGATCTTAAATCCAAAGAGACAACATCACCCTCACATTGTCTTTATCAATATGTTTTTTTAACAACCCTGACAAAAAATCCTCAGAGTCGGTGCCTTAATTTATAACATTAGCAAAGATACAATTTATAGAATTGAAGCAGACAAAATGGTATAAATATTTTAGATAACTATATACATAAACGAAAACCATTATACATTGATAAAATAATTGAAAATGTGATACATACCAAAATCTAATAAACAACATCCTTAAAAAATATTTCAAATAATTCCTCATCATAACTCGGTGAATGGAAGAAAAATAAAGGTGAGATCAAATGATCATTATGGTTTATGTTCAGTTTAATCTATCATGAATCCATAATGAATAACAAATATGGAAGGTTAAATAAATGAACAAACATGATATTTAAATAACTTGATAAGGAATAATAATTTTAGAATAGAAAATAATACAACACAAATTCAATCCAAAAAATAAGAATAGGATGAAATCAATCCATAAACATTTGAATAGTAAAAATCCCATTTATATTGATAACTATATTATGAATAAAAATAATTCTTAATTATTGGACATCATGTTTCGCAGACACATCAATCCTTTTCCATCAATATCTATTCTCAAAAGAGTTTAAAATATATTGTGTGTAAACCCATCTAATTTAGCCACATGATTCATCTCATGAGAATATTGATAAATTGAGGTTATATTTTTATAAAAACACCACCCATATCTTATGGTCCAAACCATTCATCAAATATTTGAATAATTTATTTAATAATGTGCATTTTTAGAAAATATTCATATTGATTAAATGATACAACTTTGTCGACATTTCCCAAAATATAGTAAATTACTGTAAAAATATAAACCAATAATAAAAATGGTATATAGATTAAGAAATGATAATTTAAATCAAAAAATAATATGGATAATTATGAAAAATTAAATTTCTAATGATAAATGATCATAAAGGATTTATTGTTTTGAGAGAAGTTAACAACCACAAAAGAAAGTGAGATTAAACAATAACTTTTAAAAACTGGTAATTTTCAATTCAAATACACATGAATTAAATGATTCAACATAAAACATAAAATAAAATTAAGTTTAAATTAATTAGGATATTATATTCTAAAGGGTAGTATATACACCCCAAAAAATATAATTGGTTCATAATATCAAATAGGTCTCAATGGAATGTAAATTAAGAAAAAATACATTACTTTATGATACCTTTCAGTTGAATTCTATTTAAAATAATGTATAATTGTCTTAATCATGTTATTAACTTATAAAATAACTATAATAATTTTAATAATATCATATATTATTGTCTTTTAACATCTTATCACCCATTCATTAATAACTTCCCATTATTTTCATTGTTTTTGGTAATAACAACTCTGAATTTCGAGTATGTTTTGACATGTTAATTTTTGTTCCTCATACTTAGATCATGATTTAATCATATAAAAAATATTAAAAAAGTTATAAATATCATATTTATTGAGTATATATATATATTTATTTATTTATTTATTTTAATCCCATAAATATAGTGATAGGAAACTAAATACATCGTTCATGGAGATGGTAGGCCATAAATATGCATGAATGTTATTTCCATTTTCAAATCATATTTAAAGAAAATAAATTAAATGATACATATATATTATAAATATAGTATCATTTTTATGTCGTATATATCACATATTATAATTAAATCCATCCTTAATAAATTCCATGAATAGCGTGAATGAATCACATTGTTTCGTGAGGGGATACGCCACCATACATAGGAGCGGCATTATTGAATTCCCAAAAATTGGAAATTATGATGGATTGTTAAATATATAAATTCCAGAAGCCTATTAATATAAAAAATATCATTTATATTATATATAAAATGTAAATACATCATTATTCCCAACCTTGCAATGTGGTAATGGAAAAATGAATGACATTGGTTGGTGATGTGGTAGTCTACCATACACATGAACAATGATTTCACTGCCCATCTGATAGAAGTGTATGTAGTTTTAGGAACTAAAAATAACATAACAATAAATAAATAAATGTAATATAATTGGTATATTATATAATCATGTTATAATAGTTATCTAAGGTTGTTGAGAAGTAAATAATATAAATACATTTTTTGAAGAACACCACATTTTCTTAGGGTTTCCTCATTAGGATTGAATTAAGCATACAATAGATTTATTTCTGCCCAAAATAAGGATTCTATGATAGGGAGGGGATGTTTATAATTGAATATGAAGGTTTTAGTCGATCCAAATGTCTTGAGCAGTGTGAAAGAAGTGGGATAGTGAGTTCCCTTGTATAGTTGAGGAGGAGTGCAATTCATGTAAATACTCAAAAGTATTCAATTTTGGGATGTATATGTTTCTTTATGTGGGTAAAAAATTGAATAATATTGTTGGTGTTTTATGATGTTTTAGATATAGCCCTCCACCAGAAAAAAATATCTCATTTTCATAACATTTTCCCTTAACACAGTGTTTCTCTACACTTACCATTTTGGTTTATATTATGTTAACTAATTTTATAATCTACGTAATTTTTTATTTAAGATAAAACTATAATGAACCTTATTATATATTTTATACCCACATTTTCTAAATATTCTATTGAATTTTATAAAATAAGAATCCCTTTTTTGTTGGAAATTACATTTAATAGAATAAAAAATAATAAGAAAAAACATAGCTAAAACTTTAATAATTCTAACAATGTTTTTAATACTTAAAAATAAATATGATAATTTTGAATGGTCAATTAGTACTTCAATGGACATTATTTTATATTTATAAAATTCCATATAGTTACTCAGTCTTCTCATACATGGTTATTACATCATTATTGACAAATACTGACTACATTACAAGAACATATACTAGAGTGCTATAATAGTTTAGTGTCTTTAGAAAAATGGTACATAATCTTTAAAATTCAAGAAATATCTTCAATGTTTCCCACTATGACATTAAATTTTAGTACTCATATATAAAACCATTATTCATAACCTAGGGAAAAAAACATAAGAATAGGAGAGCACTGATTCTTAGTAATGGTAAATAAAGAATATATATAATCTTAACATAAACATAAGGGTATGAGAACATGAGATTAACATTTGATGACCATACCCATAAAATAAAAGATCATAATCATGATCCATGGAATAATGATTAGTAGTTCATGGGACATTGATCCTATTTAAATAAAATAATATGAGTCATCCGAGAATAACATTTAAAAATACATAAATATATAGAATATAAGTCATCTTATAACATTGTGAACATATATAAATAAAAACAGCTTCAATCATTATGTTATGGACATGAAATTAGACCCTCCCATAAACATATATACATGAAACTAGGTTCACACTTCTCATTATGAACTTTAAATATTTGTCCACTAATAATATTGGAAACATATAATTAGGTTCATGAATAACATTATGATCATGTTATCATATTAACACTTAACATTGTAAACTTGTAATCATGTTCATGGATAAAATAGTGAATATATAACTAGTTTCACTCATAAAATTGTGAGAAAGTAATCAGGTTCCCACAAATTTTTTTTAACTAGAACATAGGTTAATGCAAAACATTTTGAACATGTAACCAGGTTAATTCATTACATTGTAAATATGTAATAAGGTTCATGCCTAACATTTATACTCATGAGTTATCAATTATTTCCCAATGAGTTATAGAGAGATATAGGTCCCACCATTCAAATAATGAAATATAATATATGTCTTCAAACAGATCAGAAAAATTTATAATAAAATAAAAAATTAATTGAAATTGGTATTATTAATATTTCTTCATATCATAACCTATTAAAAGATAAGGGATTCACAATATTTTAATCAGAAAATAACCCATGAAAATGAACAGGTTTCATAAGTATTTTAACATTGTATATCCCACAGAACAGAACCTGGTTTCATAAAAAACTCATTATCTGAAACATAAACTTTTCAAGGAAGTAATAAAAATACACTCATTGAATCATATCCTCAATAAAGAATAAATTATATCAAAGGATGTCATCTTATTAGGATAAATATTTTGAAATATCACTTGGAACATATGTTAAGGAAAATTAATTTTCTTTGAATTTTTTTATAAAATATTGATCCATTTCAAGAATCCATTTATTTTAAGACAAATTATAATAAATATAAATTGCTATTTAAAAATAACTTAATAGCTATATTGTAGAAAATATCCTTTCTGATTTGAAAAATTATCTTGAAAACAACAAACATTTTGAAAAACCTTTTCATTGATAATATATTTGAAAACATATTAAAAAAGATATAGAAATCAGTTAAAACACTTTTTAAAAATAAAACATTTTCAAAATACTTATCTTTCAAAATTAGTTTAAAAGTTCATTTAAAAACATATTTTAATTTTATTGTAAAACATGGGTTTGTGAAAAAATATATTTTCAACCAAATAATGCAACAATGAAAAACTTTCATAAAAATGTTTCACTATTTTCTGAAGTACCAAGTAGTTAAAAAATGGTTCCATTACTTGAATATATCATGAATTAGTATTGGATAATAGAATTCATGATAAATATTAAGATATGGATAATAATATTTCATTAATGATAGTATAATCTTACATAATTCAGATAAATGGTGGGATTGTAGCAATAAACACTTATTACATTGGTAACATTTAATCACAATCCCCTAGAAAGAGTAACATTACACGAAGCTTAAAGAATCATTAAACAATGGATGTTCATGATATAACATGTCAAAGGGTTAGTATCTAATAACCAATAATTCCATTTTTATAATTATTAAAAATAGTATAAATCAAATAAAATCACATATAGATCACAATACAATCTTTATAAATGAAGAATAAACGAAATAATATGTATTTCTAAGAGATAAGGAAAATTTTTAATGATATAGAAACTTTCCCGTAGGATAGGTAATATGAACATTATGAATAGTAAATCGACCAAACAAAGAATAACATAACCCATGAAATAATGAATAAAATTTAGGAATCTTATAAATGAAAGTATGAAATAATTATATCATAGTATAAGTAAGTTAATATTTTTAAAATTATTAATTATGTTTAAATATTTTTGTAAGTCATAAATATTTAATTTCAATTTTATAATTAATTACATGATTTAAAAAAAATATTTTCATAAAATTAATTGATTAATTAATATTTTTTATTATGATTTTAATAAACTTTTATGAGACCTTATTTAAATTTTCAAATTATTATAATTTTAGTTATAATTTTAAAATTTACATTTTGAGAGTTAATGATGATATTAATTAAAAAATTATTTTCTCAAATATAGAAAATTATTTTCACTAAATTGAGTTCATTGTAGATTTATACAAATCAAAAAATGGTTGAAGTGAATTTTTGGGAGTTTTATATAACACGTGAATTATTAGTGAGTAGTAAAATACGATAATTTAAGGTATATTTATATAAATGAATTTTTGAGACATGATTGAGTCATGGATGATTTAAGTGAGAATTTATTCAAAAAATCATGCACTAGTTACTATATTTATTCATATGAATCTTCACTATTTCATGTCTTGAGAAAAATTAAAAATATAAAAAATTCAAAAAACCCTCCTCTCCTATGTTACAAATACCACCCCTCACCACCTCTTCTCCTCAAAAATTAAAATCTATAATCCATGTATAATTTCAGAACAATAATCTCCCAAATACCCTACTAAATTCTTAGTATCCTTTTATCTCATAAAATGAGAAACAAATTTCTTTTTGGAGGGTCTCAAGGAGGATAATTAAAGATGTAAAAATCCTCTTTCTTTTCTTTTATTATCATTTAAATTTCATATTTTTTTGTATCCTTCCCTCTCCTCACCTATAAAAAATATATGATAGCTATCATATCATTTATATTTTTTAATCACATCATTTTATTTTAAGATCCACGTCATACTCATTTCTCTATCTATTTTATACAATAAATGAAAACATTGCATGTGATGTGTTAATTTACGGACATCGTGGAGAATGGAATTTCCTTATATATTAACAACTTCATGACTGGAAATAAAACAATTTTATTGTTAAAATAGATTAAAATATATCTATTATGACATAATCAATATTTTTATCCATTATATACACATGATTTACATTAATAAAGGAAAACTGGTTTGCAATTATCGAAAAACCAAAAAAATAATCTAAACAATTATCACTAACGTCTTATCTAATGATTCACTGTCACAAAAAAATTCAAGAACACTTTTATAAACATTAAATATTAAATATATTCGTGAGTAAAATAATACTTCAATTCAGGATATCTCTTTAAATCTTACAAGAACATCCACACTCATATACTAGTAAATTTATCATGAAAACCAAGGAAACGACCGCTCCCGAATATTATTATTTTTTCTTATTACTCATTAAAATGATCAAAAATGAACATAATAAAATTATTAAAAATAAAATACATGTATATAAAGTTATAAATTAATTAAATAATATATTCAATTGGATTATCCTGGACATTATGGTGAAGTGCAGGACACTTTTTAACATAAGGTAATGGATTCTTCCTGAATCTCCATTCTCATTCATGTTTTGATTTATCCCTATATAAAACAATGTAAGTCTTAATTAATTTTACATAATTCTTATAAATTAGGTGTTTATGTTCCCAAATGATTTATCATGATCCTTTAATCTTTCTTTTATTTGTTAATATATGTTTTACAAGGATCCCGTCTCAATTATTCGAGATATGCAAGCCTGAATTTAGAGAACATCTTGATTTCTTTCCCATTTTAATGTACCATACATAATATGTTTTAAGATACCATTATATTTATAAAATCACTAATTCTTTCTTAAAATACTATATTTTTTCATTACTATTTTTATACAAACAATTATGAAAAATAAAAGAGCTTTTTCCAAAAGAGATAATATTTTCAATGTAAAAGGGGTATTTTCCTTAATAATTCCTCCATGATTTTCTACAATATCGACACCTATGTTGAATTTTATGTTTTAATAAGATTGATTTATTGTTATTATAATCTAAAATATTTAATTAAATGTTTTATGATTAGTTTTACTAAGGATATTCTATATTGGTACTGGTCATTATATTAGTCAGAATGATTAGCAATGATGTTTAATAATTACAGAAATTTATTGACATTTCACATGTACAAGTTGTTTATGATTAAACTGATTAATATGATTATTGAATTAGAATTAGTAAGTGATAGTTGGGTTATACTATATATTCTCTATGCATCTAAAGGTCTCATGTGAAAAAACAAAAATGCATTTTTGGTAGAGGCATGAACCATTTATTTTCAGGGGTCTTTGTCGAGGCTTCAACGACTTGTTTATTATGTCCAGAATATGAATTCCCTATTTTTTTAGTAAATTTATATCCATGTGAATATTATATTACTATAATATCCTGGGTTATGATTCATTCTCATGTGATTATTTTTGTGTTATTATTTTTTCACCTTTTATTCTTTCTAAATTTTTCTTAAGATTATGTTCTAAATGGATTGAGTTATTAGTCAGTCACCATAAATTATTGATTATATTAGATTCCT
This sequence comes from Viscum album, assembly GCA_963277665.1. Classification (NCBI taxonomy): domain Eukaryota; kingdom Viridiplantae; phylum Streptophyta; class Magnoliopsida; order Santalales; family Viscaceae; genus Viscum; species Viscum album. Next base: position 2,058,906,339 of record OY728126.1, on the reverse strand, counting down.
CTATATTACATAAATTTACCAGTCATCTATGATAAAAACTTTCTTATATATTATTTATCCCTAGGTCTTGAAGATGTAAATTATGAATGACTTATAGATATAATCTAGAAGTTATGGGTGTTACCCATGAAGTTGCTATGTTGTTTTAAATTTCAAGTTGAAATGTTAAACTTGTGATTGTATATAGTTTTCCAAAAATACTAAACTATTAATTCCTTTGGTAAGAAAATTACATGATTATTATACCAATGTAATAAAGTATGAAACCGACTCTAGGAAAATGGTTTCAGATCTTTATATTATGTATTAGAGGAAGTTCAGTAGAAAACATGAAAACTGGAATTTGGTAACATTGATCAGGGAAAATAACCCAAATATATACATTTCTGATAATAATTTAAGATCGTACTAGATTATTTGTAATGTATATATTATTTTTATCTTCCTAGAAATATATCCCTATCTAGATACTACCAGTGGTTGTGGTTTGGACACAGATGTATCCAGTTGTAACGACTCTGACATGGTGTCCCAGTTTTGACTTGGGGTAACATGGTACATGAAAATGAGCCTTACGTTGCACCTGGTTTTACACTACCAGGGGATATTCATTGGATAATTTAAATTTTATTTAAAAACCAGTATAAAGGATTTAAAAGTAAACATGTCCCCAAATAAACCATGTTTATTATTATGAGATTAGATATGCATAAAATTCCAATTTATGTTATGTGTTTTTCATGTTCGAGATTCTGAAGTGTGATTCATTACATAATTTAATGTATTCCATTATTTAGAAATTATTTATTATGAAAGGAATGTAAACTCTATCAATGCATATATCCCATGCAGGGAATTCCCTCGTATACAAGATGATAATGTTGGTACCAGAGATGCATCTTGTGCCGAGAAACATATAACAATACTAGGATAGATGACTTAGGTTATGGAAAATAACCATACCTGTATAGAAAATATGGAACCAAAACATGGGGGAATATTTTTTGACCTTTTTATGTTAAAATGACCTCCTTCATTCAATGAGACTAAAATCGAATTTGTAGTAGATATGTGGATAATTTACATAGAGAATATATTTTTTTCTTTGGGAAGTAATGAAATAGAGAAGGTTATCATGGTAGTTAATAATCTCTTAGACGATACTGACCAATGGTGGTTGTTGATCCAAAACACAAAGGAGGAGGAATTAATTCAAAATATGCAATGGAAACATTTTAATGAAATTTTTGAAAAATAGTATTTCACTCACGAACAATGATCAAATATAGAGAAGAAATTACTTTGTATGAAACATAATGTGGAAAAAAATGTCACAAAGTATGAATCCAATTTTATAAGTTTTTCAAGCCATGCCATAGACTACATAAATAATCTATGAAGCCATATTAACTGATTCATTGATGGTTTAAGAACATTTTTTAACGGAACTAGTCTCCCAAAATTTCTCATCATATAAAGATAAAGTCTTATGTTTAATCAATATAGAGAAATAATTCTCTAAGGCATACGAATTAAATGTAAAACTAGAGATGAAGAGGGTGGCAGTGGAAAAAACTGATAAATGTAAGAATAAAAATCTAATTTTCTAACATGTGATAATTGTTAATGGAAACACCCTTGTACCTTATTAAAAAGAAAAGGAGTCTATTACAACTGTGGAGAGAAGGGCCATCCAGATAGTGCCTGAAATGGAATGAAGGATGATACCAATGTTCAATTCTACCATTGTAGAGAGATTGGAGACTATTAAAATGATTTTCCTAAATGTTATGTAAACTATCCATTAAAAATGATAAGGGATAAAGGAAATCTTATATAATCACATCTGTAGAGGTTTAAGTTACTAGTGATGTGGTGGAAGGTACATTAATCACTTCCTCAAACATAGAAAATTATTTATTTGATTCTTGATCATCACATTATTTTATATCCTCAAAATTTTTAAATAAATTTAGTAATTTACATTTTTATTTAATAAAATAGTTTTTAGTAAAAACTCCCAAGGGAAGTATCATTTCAATTAATATATGTCATTCAATACCCTTTATGATGCATAAATGTTATTTAGTTACTAACCTTATCATCATACCTGTGATTGAATTTTTTATATTCCTCGTTATAGAATGGATTTTAAAATATTATGTGAAAATATATTGTAAAAATAAAGAAATTATGACTGGTGAAAAAGTTGCAGTATCCTTTATATTTAGATAAGAAACATCATCATCTGTGTCATATTTGTGTAACGTCTTGGACCCAGCCAACCACCCGAATAGTGCAAAACAGGTCGAGTGTTACTAACTTAGGTGCACCTCCACGAATTCTAAAGTATTTCGACTAGCAGCGAGGGTCTGTTAGGTATAGTGGGGAGGCTATACCCTCTCAGAGGATCATAATATGGGTACTGGTCTAAGAATATTAATAAATATGCAATGGAAAGAAAGGTTCAGTAGTCTCGAACCAGACCCGTAGAGAAAAAGCATAATCAATATAGATAAACACCATAAGCAGTAAATATAACAACAACAGCGGAAATAAACTCAACATCATGCTAGTAACATGTAACTACAACTGAATAGTAAAACCTGCATCCAGAGTGGGTCATACACAACTGAATATTAAAGGGTTCCAATGGCTAACCAACAATAGCTACAGAAACGTAAGCATGCCTATACTGAAAAGAAAAGAAAACAATGTAATTCCAATCTAGGTACGACCACAAGGTCCATACCATCTCCATGCAATAACTAATGCAGCCCATCTCCTGAAGCTGGCCTCTTTCCTGCACGTAAATCCATAATGTCTGCACGTGTCCCAAAGTTCCATTGCATGGTGTGAGAAAACTCTCAGTAGGATACCACCGATGGTTCCTAACAAATATATGTCTCTAAGTAGTCATGCATTTTCAAGGAAAGCAGTAAACAATACAATGCACAAGTAAACACAAACTCCACTGGTGCTCAACAGCCACCATAGAGTGTCACCTGCTTTGGCCAATGCCAGAATCTCTGTCGTGTAACCCGATACCATGTTCCACCTAACACCATGTGTCTCTAGTAATGACTTCCCGAAGGAACCCGAAATAATATTAACCTGGTTCCATGTGCCTCATGACACCTCGTTCCTCAAGTATCGACGTCCCGACGACACACCCAAAAATAGTAACCCGACACCATGTGCCTCCTGAAACCTTGTGTCTCATGTACCGATGTCCCGAAGACACGCCCAAGAATAGTAACCTGGCACCATGTGCCTCCTGACACATTGTGTCGCACGTACTGACATCCCGAAGGCACGCCCATTACCTAAAGTCTCCTCACCTCCCACATGGCTTTCTATGGCAAGCACCCCCAACCAAAATACTGAACCGAAACTATGGGGGCATCTACCCACATGAGTGGTCAAAACCACGTCATCACAGAGTATCTATATGTGCACACTACTCAGTGCTCTGGGTGAGAGGTAATCACAAAAATAGTACCTAATCAACCAACACATCTGCCACCTCGTGTCCCTGCGACCATGTCGCTCAATTCTAATGGAATCGCCATCCTAGTAACCTGGGTCATGCCCAACCTGATAGTCGTACTGCCTCAAGCCGACATCCATAACGTCCAATCCTATGGTCAAAACCACCCAACGTAACCTAGGAAAAGCCCCAACCTGTGATCAGAAACACTCAAGCGTAACCAGGCCAAGACCAACACAACCCAAAGGGTCCAGCAGATGTAATTCAGAAATTTCATATATATATATATATAAACAAGAAACAAAAACAGGAAAAAAAATTGAATTTTATTATGCAATGTGTTGTCCCATACCATCACTGAGGTCTTCAATGCCTCTAACAATTTGTCCAGATTCAATAAACTAAACTAAACAGATTATAACAATAAAACCCAATTTAAACCATTTTGGCATTCCCCAATAAATATGCCCCAATGAGCAACGACCCCTCACCCAGCCCCGCTAAGGCAAAATGGTAAAATGGCCTACCCAAAGGCATCCCATTAGTCCAACAAGAAATTCAATATGAAAATAGCAGATAAAACAGGTCCCTCTCAAAATACCTGAAAATGCGCCGAAGTCCGCGTCACTCAAACAACCACGAAGACACAAAATGAGGTATGAACCACCTACTTGAGACTCATATGATGCTACTCCTTCAGTAACAGCCTTCAATTTGGTCTATACGTGGTATATATACAAAAGAATCCAAACCGCTCAAACCCATATATCTCGTTCTAGAACAAAAATCAAACAAAATAGCTCAAGGGGAATCATGGACTTACCAAGGGGGATCCAACGCATCCAACCATGATCAAATCCAACTTTAGATGGAGAAATAGGAAGTGTTTGAAGATCCGACCAGATCTCCCCGCTCATCCCGAAGGAGGTATTGAGGTTCTACCTCAAAATGAGGCTAATGACCATTTTAGCAAAAAAAAAAGAGAATACACGGTGTGTACTTTAAGTACATGGTGTGTATCATTTTACTGTTCATATGACGGCTGAAATTCCACCGACTTACATTCCGTACCTACGGACATGAGTACACAGCATGTACCTGTGAGTACACAACGTCTACTTGGTTTCCCTTCTCTTCCTCGCCGACTTACCCACACGCAATGTATATCCCTTATACACAGCTAGACTACACGACGTGTCCAAGGGAAACACGACAAGTCCTCGGTTCTACCTGGCCAACCGGCCTACACGCCCTGTATGGACACTACATGGTGGGGGTTACATGGCGTGTTCAAAACTACACGTCGTGTATTAAGAAAATCTTACACGGTCATCACACGACATGTACTCGGCGAGCACATGTCCGACACTCACTTAACATATACACGGTGTGTACTTAATGTAAACAGTGTGTAATCTGGAAATTTCCAAAAACTTCCAGTTTTCTCCAGTTTCCTCAGAAACCAGTTAAAAATTCAAACATGGTCGGAATTTTGACCCATTCCAAACACCCAGGTTCTTACAAACTCCTCACCTTAACGTAGCTGGTCCCTGTGATACCAAGAGAAACCTGAAGATAGCACCGTACATACCACCCCGATCAAAATAACTCAGACTGCCCCCGTAACCCGTACTGCATCGGCGTCTGCCTCTACGAGGTCCTGGTGCCTAGTACCTCAAATAACACGCGTCCTCGAGGCCCCGTTGCCCAAGGCACCTCAAGTAATCTACATCTTTGATGCCCCAATCCCCATGGCACCTAATGTAACCTGCATCCTCAATTCCCTGATTCTATACATCTTATATATATATATATATATATATATCATGAACCTGCTATGGTGCCAATCCCACGAACTAGCATCTAGTCAGTCCACAAAGATCATATGCACCACGTGTACTCAAAATAGACATTCCTCTATAGGTCATTCCAAAAAGGAAACACGGAGATCACGGCCACACCGCGGTGTACCTCTAACCTTCATCGGATCACCAGCCTGCTCAGCCTCTGGCAACTCCACAACGTGCACCTGGCCTGAAACACGACTTCCTAACGCCTGACCTCCTGATTCTGCTCCATTCATAGGCCAATGACCCCTCATCTGGGTCCCACAATCTCTGTCATGACCTCCGCACAGAACTAAACCTCGACTACCCTCTCCGGGTACCGAACCTGAACCAACTCCAGACACTACAGTCTTTCCTAGTCCCTGCATGTTGGCTATCTAAGAAGGCTGCCTGCAAAACCTCTCCAGACGCTCATCCTATCCACATGCCCAACACTCCTTCATAGGCCTATCACACTGAGCCCAAACATGTCCTGGTTGTCCACACTAGAATAAAATCACCTATGAACTACCACGACGTTGTCTAGATGAATCCTTGGCCTGACTGCCCTGCTGGAACTCATCTCGTCCTAGCTTCATACGGTCTTAACCATCACATGAAGTTGTCTCCCTACCCAAGAAAGACTTCTCTCTCTCGTTGCCCTCGGCTATGAGTTCCTCATTAACCGCCCTACAGAAAGAACCCAGCCTAATGATGTTCACCTGGACCCGAATGGCGTGTCGTAATCCATCCTCAAAGCGCCTCATCCTAAATGTGTCGTCACTTACCATACCAGGTACAAAGCGAAATAGCTCAGTAAAAGTAGTCGCGTAGTCCATGACGGACAGGTCTCCCTACTGAAGACTCAAGAAATCTTGAGCTCTCTCTACCCTCAGTGTCTCCGGGTAGAAGTGCTCAATGAACCTGTCCTCGATGACCTTCCAAGCCAGTCCCTCATTCCTATGAGCCTGTACCTGTACATCCCACCAACGCCTCACCGATCTTCTCAGCATGTATGTTTCCAGCTTGACCCTCCACCCTGGAGGCGTCTCGAGCTTCTCAAAGATCATCTGCATGCTCTCTATCCAGTTCTCAGCCGCTTGTGGACCACCCTCACCCTGAAAAATCAATGGGTGCTATGACTGGAACTCACGCGTCAGATACGCCATAGTTGGCTCTATACTCTGCGTGCCTCTATCATGCCCCTGCAAGACACATACTAGGCTAGCTCAGAGCTGCTCACCGAGCCATGGCCTGAACGATGCCAAACCCCGCTGTTGTCCTACCTACACTGGATCCTGAACCAGCTCATGTCCCTGAGCATGTACCTGTAGCTCGTGCTCTGCTTGTACCAAATTATAACCCTGGTCCTGCAGCACTGTATCATCTCCTTCTTTAATATCCATTGATCCGTGAAGGAGTAACCCACTGAATTCCATAATTGTTCAGACATCCTGCATATATATATAACAATATATTTTACACAGATAAGGAATGACGTAAAAGGTAGTGCATAACAACTACCCTTACTCCCCCTCACCGAAACCCATGCCCGACAGCATCCTAGCCTCATGGCCTCCTTACCCACCCTCAACAGAGCCATGTATCAAAAGTACATCGGGCCATGCCTGCCCCCGACAACTAACATTGTCTCAAACCGACGACCGAGTCGCCCAATCCTGATAGTTACACTGCCTCAGCCATTGTACATGCCTGCTCTCATAAGATTCAGACCCAATATCCCACCACATGAAATTATATAGAAATAAAGCATGGCATCCATATTGCAATAAAAAATCAATTCTATCAAAAGTTTCACATATTCACATTTCAAAACATATGCTAATGGAAATTGATTTTTTTTTCATTCACATGGAATTATAACTTCACAAAGCATATGTGAAATTTTGAAATTGAAATACCCTAAAATTTTCCAATCAGAAGGAAAGAAAACATGCCTTGCCATATCGGGCGGAGGTCCAATTCTCCCTTACCGCACCGGGTCAAGGGTCACATATCACACTCACGAACATCCCACATCAAATGAGCCATCGTGGTGGAAATCATAAAAATGGTAATCTGAGCAGAAAAGTAGACAACAGTTCCCACCAATGGCAACTTGGTCCATCCCTCATACCTGGGGATGCAGGCACCCAAGCACAAGATAGAAACCCAGTCCCTATAACAAACTCTCTCCAATATACCATATCCCAAATAGTGAAACCAGTATAAAGAAACGTGAAGCCACAAACTCATTAGTAGCCAGTAAAACATTGCTACTAAATCTTTGTCATGAACTCATCTAATACCACTTTGTAACGACCCGGACCCAGCCAGCCTCCCGAACAGGGCCAAATGGGTCGAGTGTTACTACCGTAGGTGAACCTCCCCGAATACCAAAGGATTTCGACTAGCAGCGTGGGTCTGGTAGGTATAGTGGTGAGGCTATACCCTCTCAGAGACACATAATAAGGGTACTGGACTAAGAATAATAATAAATATGCAACAGAATGAAAGACTCAACAGACTCGAACCAGACCCGGAGAGAGGAAGCATAATCAATATAGATAAACAACGGAAGCAGTAAATTCAACAATAGCAGCAGAAATAAACACAACAGCATGCTAATAAAATGAAACTACAACTGAATAGTAAAACATGCATCCAGATCAGGTCATACACAACTGAATATAAAAGGGCTCCAATGGCTAACCAACAGTAGCTACAATATGTAAGCATGCCGATATAGAAAATAAATCAAAAAAAAATAAATCCCATCTAGGTACGACCTCATGGTCCATAGCATATCCATGCAATAACTAACGCAGCCCTGCTCCTGATGCATGCCTCTTTCCTACAGGTAAATCCATAAAGTCTGCACGCGTCCCAAGGGGCCCGTGCAGGGTGTGAGAAAAATCTCAGTAGGAAACCACCCAATGGTGCGTACCAAATATATGTGTCTAAGAAGTCATGCATTTACAAGGGAATTAGTAAACAATACAATGCACAAGTAAAAACAAACTCCACTGGTTCTCAACAGCCACTATGGAGTGTCACCTGCTTCGGAAAACGCCAGAATCTCTATCGTGTAACCTAGCACCATGTGCCCCCTAACACCAAGTGTCTCAAGTACCAAAGTCCCAAAGGCACGCCCAAGAATAGTAACTTAGCACCATGTGACTTCTGACACCTCGTGCCTCAGGTACCGTCGTCCTGACGACACGCCCAAAAATAGTAACCCGGCACCATGTGCCTCCTGACACCTTATGTCTCAAGTACTAACGTCCCAAAGACATGCCCAAGAATAGTAACCCGGCATCATGTTCCTCCTGACACATTGTGTCTCATGTACCGACATCCCGAAGGCACGCCCATTCCCTGAAGGCTCCTCACCCACCATGTGGATTTCTACTGCAAGAAACCTTAACCAAAATACCTAACTGAAACTATGGGGGCCTCTACCGACATGAGTGGTCAAAACCAGTTCATCACGGATTATCTCTGTGGGAACAATACTCAAAGTTCTGCATGAGAGGTAATCATCAAAATAGTACCAAATCCACCAACACATCTGACACCTCGTGTCCCTGTGACCTTGTCGCTCAAGTCCGATGGAATCTCCATCCTAGTAACCTCGGCCATGCCCAACCTGATAGTCATACTACCTCAAGCCGGCCTCCATGATGCCCAATCCCGTGGTCAAAACCACCCAAAGTAACCCGGGCAAAGCCCTAACCTATGATCAGCATCACTCAAGCATAACCAGGCCAAGCCCAACACATCCCAAAGGGTCCAGTAGATGCAATTCAACAATTGCATATATACATATCTAAACAAGAAACATAACCAAGCAAAACAAAAAAAAATTGAATTCCACTATGCAATGTGCTGTCCCATCCCAGCACTGATGTCTTAAAATCCTCTGACAATTTATCAGGTTTCAATAAATTAAACAAAACAGTTTATAACAATGTAAACCAATTTAAACCATTTGGAATTTCCCATCCAAAATGTCATGATGAGCAACGACCCTCACCCGGCCCCACTCACGCAAACTTGTAACAGGGCCTACCCAAAGGCATCCCATTGGTCCAACAAGCAATTCAATATGAAAATAGCAGATAAATTGGGTCCTGCTCAAAATACCCCAAAACGTGTCGAGGTCCACATCACCCAAACAACCACGAAAACACAAAATGAGGTCTGTACCACCTTCCTGAGACTCGTATAATGCTACACCTTTGGTAACCACCTTCAATTCGGTCTAAAATTCAGTAGATCTACAAAATAATCCAAACCTCTCAACCCATTTAACTTGTTCTAGAACAAAAATAAAAAAAACTCCTCAAGTGGAATCTAGGCATTACTGAGGGGGTTCCAACGCATCCAACCGCAATAAAATCCATCTTCGGATGGAGAACCAGGAAGGGATTGAAGATCCAGCCCGCTCTCCACGCTCAACCCAAATGAGGTATTGAGGTTCTTCCTCAAAACAAGGCTACTGTCTGTTTTAGTGAAAAAAAGAAAATTCATGGAATGTACATTAAGTAAATAGCATGTATCATTTTACTATTCATATAACAGCTGGAATTCCACCCACTTACATTCCGAACTTTCCGACATGAGTACACGACGTGTACCTGTGGGTACATGGCGTGTACTTGGTTTCCCTTTTCTTCCTAGCCAACTTACCCACACACCATTTATATCCCTTATACAAGGCTAGACTACACGATATGTCCAAGGGGAACACGGCATGTCCTTGGTTCTACCCAGCTAACTGGCCTATAGGCCATGTATGGCCACTACACGGTCGGGGTCACATGACGTGTTCGAAACTACACGTCTTATAGTAATAAATTCCTACATGGTCATCACACAGCGTGTACTCAGCGAGCACACGGTCTACACTCACTTAACATATACATGGCATTTACTTAATGCACACGGCGTGTAGTCTGGAAATTTCCAGAAGCTTCCCGTTTTCTCTAGTTCGCTCAGAAACCAGTCAAAAATTCAAACATGGTCGGAATTTTGACCCGTTCCAAACACTCAGGTTCTTAAATTTGGGTCCACCTCTATTATATCATCTAAATTAAATTCATGGGGATAAATAGAAAACATCTTCTTTGGTTGTGTAACGAAATTTTCAAATTGAAGATATACCTATTTTGTAATAATTTTTTGACGTATTTCTTTTAGATTTACCTCGACATGATCCAGAGTGGAAAATTGAGTTTTCTATTGATTAAATCACTTATGCAAGGAAAATATGAAAGAATATTTTTATAATGGACACTATAGAATTTGTAGAGTGGAAGAAAAAACTAGAGGAATTGAGCGGTAAAGGATTTATTCCCCATATTATTTCTATATGGGGATCATGTATTCTCTTTGTCAAGAAGAAAGATAAATCATTGAGGATGTGAATTGATTATAGTTGAATAAATGCTATTATAATAAATGAAATGTATCCTCTACATTGCATTAATGATTTATTTGATCAACTTTATATAGCACAATGTTTTTTGGATATTGACCTTCGATTTGGAAATCACAAATTGTTTGTGGGGAAAAAAATATATTCTAAAGATTGTAAATCTGACCTGGTATGAACATTATGAGTTTACAATAATTCCATATGGATATAATAATGTACAAACTATTTTTTATGGATCTAATGAGATGTGTGGTCCCAGAATATCTTGAAAATTTTGTTGTTGTATTTATAGATTATATCAAGATATTTTCCAAAATGAATGGATTATGATAATTTTTTTTGTTATTATTGAGTATATTATAAGAAAAGAGTTATATGGGATGTTTAAAAAAAATTAATTATAGCTTTAAATAATATCTTTTCATGGATATAAAATATCTAAGGATATAATCCCAATTGATCCTCTAAAGACAATGAAGTTTCATTAATGGCTTACATCGACGAACATAACTCTGAAATATATTTTTATTGGTTTACCATGTTATTACCAATGTTTCATTTATAATTTTTTCCGGTTATCTAATTAATTAACCAATCATACTTGTAGTGGGGTTAAGTATAATTTCACAAAGGAATGTTAAGAATGATTTGAATAAATGAAAAATTTATTATTGAATGCTCTGATCTTGACTCCACTATTGAAAAATGGTGGGATTGTCCTTTATAGTGATACATCAAAAAAGGAAATGGCTATGTCCTTATATAAAATGATAGAGTTATTTTCCATGCATCAAGGTAGTTAAAAACTATTGAAAAAAACAATCAAACACAACATATTTAGTTACTAGCAATAATCATTACTCTAAAAATTTAGAGAAACTCTCTTTGTGGCGAATGACGTTAGATATATACTGATCCAAAGAGATTGAAATTAATATTCTCAGAAAAATAACACAACAAGAGGAAATGGTGATGGATCAATACCATCAATAATTATTATTGTTAAATACACTACCACCCAGAGAAGGTGAATATGTTTCAATATTCGTTGAGAAAGAATGATCACGGATTTTGGAACAACGTGAGGATTGACAAGGATATTTTGTAAATGGATTAAGAAAATATGTTTATTTGAATTATCAAAGTAGGTGAAACATTATTAATTTTTCAGTTGATTTCCCTGCCATCTATATTGGAATGGGCCAAATGTTCTCCATCTAAATTTGATAATTTTAAATGAAAAATTAATGTTCTGAATGATTGGATGTTTACCAAATATATGTATAAAGATGGAATTTTGAAATTTGGGAAGATTATTGGTGTTCCCACTATACCCGATCTAAAAAGAGAGTTATTTGATGATTCCCAATGCTCTAATTTCTCTATACACTTTAGTATAACAGAAATGTTTTGATATTTGATGGAAAATGTCAGGTGGGATAATATGAAGTGAAAATTTTCTGATTATTTATCATGATGTATAGTCTTTCATTATGTAAAGGAATAAACATAAAAACCTGGGGGATTCATGCAAGATCTTCATATTCCAACGTATATATGGAATGATATTACAAGGTATTTTCCACTATAATTAAAAAAACTCCATGAAATAATGAATCAATATGGGTATTTATTGATCTACATTCCAAATCTGCACATGTCCTCACTAAAAAGGTGATTTTCCACTAGGTCACCATAAACGACTCTATATTAATAAAGTTGCAAGACTTCATATAGAACCTCATTCAATTATGTTTGATCGTTATCTCTAATTTACAAGGAAATTCAGGAATATTTATTAAAAATATTTCAATACTAAGCCTCCTTTGAGAACTAATAATAACCCTCAAACTAATGGGTATTTTGAAAGGACAATCAATAATTTAAAACACATGTTTAGATCATGCACACTATACTTTCATGGTATGTGGGGTCAAAATTTTCCTTTGGTATAATTTTACTACATTAATTATTTCCATTGAGGGTTACAAATGGAATGATATGATGCATTATATGGAAATATATGTTGATCCCCAACTTTTTGGGATGAAGTTAGTGAATAGAATCTTGTAGGCCCATATCTTGTTGATGAAACAACAGAAAAGATAAATACTATTCAAACCCCTATTAAATTAGGTAAAAGTAGAAATATGTGTATTGGTGATAATCAATGAAATATTTGGAATATCAAATGAGAGACCTTGTTTTCTTAAAATTATCTCAATGGAAGGGTGATATATGTTTTGGGAAGAAAGGGAAACTAATCCCTAGGTAAATTGAAAATTTTGAAATCTTAGAGAGAGTAGTATTTGTGTCTTATAGTTTGGGGATGCCGTATATTCTTTCAAAAATACACAATGTGTTCAAAATATCATTTTTAACAAATTGCATGCTCGACACAACAATTGTTTTCAATTATGAAGGAAGAGAATTGAAACGTGATTTAACTTACTGTAGAGTGCTTATAAATAATATGGACACTAAAGAATATGTGTTGAGGAATTAGAGGACTCGGCTGGTAAAGGTACCATGTAAAAACAATTTATTTGAATATTCAATGTTATATTCTAAGGAACTTCTGATGAAAAACTACCAAAAAAAATTATGAGGTAGAAATCTGGAAATTTCAAGGCTGCAATTTTTATAAGAAGGGAGAATGTAATGAAACAAAATTGTATCAATGAAATTTTCATTCTTATAATTATATTCATATAGTATAAATCACATATAATCACATAGATATCCGAATACAAAATTTATAAAGGAATAATGAACAAAATAAGTTGTATTTATTGACGTTAAGGAACCTATACCAAAGAAATAGTAACGCGCCCTTAGGAATAGTAATTTGAACTATACGGATAATAAACTTGAAAATGAATAGTACCCTCGCCCATGAAATAATAAATAAAATTTAATCGTATTATTAATGAAAGTATGATATAATTACATCATATTGTAAGTAAATGAATATTTTAAAAATTATTAATAATGTGTTAGTATTTTCCAAAGTCATAAATATATAATTAAAATATTATAATTAATAAAACAATTTATATATAAATTTAATTACAATGAATTTATTTATAAATTAATTTTTTTTATGATTTTAAGTTAAATTTATAACCCCTATGTTAATTTTCCAAAGATTAATAAAATTATTTATTATTCTAAAATATGTATTTTTTTATATTGAATGATGATTTTAATTTAAAAATAAATATCTCATATTTATAAAATTGTTTTCATTAATTGGTGTTTATTTTCTTAATTTTACATGTCATAAAATTTTAGGGAGAATTATATGGATTTTCAATGATACATGAATTTTTGGTGAATATTATTTATTGTAATTTACAGTACAAGTAAATAAATGAGTACATGAGTCAATATTGAGTCATGGATGAATTAAGTGACCATTTTTCAAAAATAAATGCACTAATTTCTATATTTATTCATATTAATTCCCACTTTTTATTATCTTGAGAAAAATAATTAACAAATAAATAAAATATTCAAAAAACAGTCATCTCCTCCGCTATAAATACCACCCCTATCCACCCTTTATCCATAAACCTTCCAAGATTTAAGACACTTCAAGATTAAACCCAATAATCTTCCCACTACCCACTCCCACATCTAGGATCCTTTGGTCTCAAAAAAATACCAAAACAAATTCTCATAAGGATGTTCTCAATGAAAACAATTCAAGAAGTAATATCCTCTTTGTTTTAATTTATTTTTTTCCAATTTCTTTGATTATCTTATCATTCCCTTGCCTCAGTGGTTCAAAGTGACATGATAAATACATTATCATTTATATAATTTAGTTCTATCGTGTTATTGGAAGATACATCATCAAAATACCATATCTCTCTTTTTCTTTTATTCTATATATGAAAACATCGCCTATGATTTGTCAATTTAACGACATCATGGATGTTGCATTTCCATTTCCATTATAGACTTAAAGTCTAGTCATAAAACCAAATTATGGTTGAATCATATAATAATATATTTATTACAGCCTATTTAATATTATGGTACCATTATATACAAATGATTTTAATTGATAATATAAAACTAGTATGTGATTATCGAAAAACTGCCTAAATAATTTACATGATAATCACTAATGTCTTATCTAATGATTCATACTCAGACCAAAAATCCAAAAGACTTGGGTAACCATTTAATATTATATATTTTAATTAATAAAATATAATTTATTTTTTCGATAACTATTCCCATTTTTCATGAACATCAATACACATATACAAGTAAACCAGTCAAGAAAACCAAGGAAACAAACACTCTAGAATGATAAAACATTATCTTATAACTAATAAAATAAGCCATAAATGAATTTAAAAAATAATAATAAATAAAATAATTATATTAATGTGTTTTAATTATTTAATTAATGGATTTAATTTTATTATCCTTGACATTAAGGTCAACTGTTTAACACTTTAAAACAAAATTAAAGGGTTTCTTCCGGAATCTCCATTGAGATTCAGGTTATGTTTTATCACTATATACACCAATGAAAATATTCATTTTTATATAATTATTATAAATTGTTTGAATAGATTGAAATATCATTTATATAGAACATTTCACATTTCCTTTAGGGGAAATACATTTTTGAGAATGATCCCTTCTCAATTCTCCTCGATATGCAAGGTCGATTAAAGGGAACGACCCGATTTCATAACAATTTTCACGTTCCATCCATATTATATTTTACAACACTATTATTTTTATAAAATCACTAATTATTTCATAAAAACTATTTTTGTTCGTTATAGTTTTTATAAAAAATATTATTAAAAATAAAAAACTATTTCTCCAAAAGAACCATTCTTTGCAAAGTGAAGGGTATATGTATCTCAAGAACTCCTCGATGATTTTAATATATTTCAACACATATATTTAAATTTATGATTTATTGATATTAATATTTTATGATTATAATATTCCCTAGTTTATTAAATGTTTTATGATTATTTTGAATGTGGATCTGATATCTTGATAGCATTCACTATATTACTTAGAATGGTTAGTGATCATGTTTTCTGATTGGTGTAGGTTATTTTCATTTAATATGTACATGTTGTTTATGTTTCAATGAATTGATATGAGGAATGAATTAGACTAATTAAGTGATGAGTTTTCACTAATTTATACCCTAGATACCTTACTAGGTCTCATGAGACAAATCTGAAAATGACTTTTTCTGAGTCCTTGGCTATTTATTTCCAGGTGTCTTGGATGAGGCCTCAATGGTATGTTTATGATTTCTGACATATGAGGTATGTTATTATTATTAGTAATTTATTTTCCATGTGAATATTAAACTACTATAAAATCCATGTTTAACCTTAATTGTCATGTGATTATTTTTTCACATTATTTTTTTAGTTTTTTTTCATGTCATATTATACATAAGTTTATATTATAAATGGAATGTGTTATTAGTCATTCACGATGCCTTATTGTCTATATTAGTTTCCACTGTATTACTTACTTACTAATCATATGATCTCACCCATTTCCTATGTATTATTATTGATCAGGATGTGACGATTTGTATTTTTATGGACTTGGAGAGATAATATAGAATTTGTGGATATACCAAATGAAGTTTCTATGTTATTTTTTGATTTCAAGTTATAATGTAAAAATAACTATTGTATCTGGTTTTCCAATAGAACTAAAATATTTGGTCCTTCCATATGTCAATTCCTTGTTTATTATACCAGTATAATAAATTGAGGCATTATATTTGGGAATCTAGGAGAAGGGTCATTACATAGTATATTCATCTCATAAAAGAATATACATGAATAATATAACATGTGTCTAAAAAAAGGAAAATTGAGACACAATTCTCTTATCTATTTGGTATCTTTTGAACCATAAAACCAATGAAAGAGAGATAAAAAATTGATATGTAAATTAAAATAATTTTCTATTTATGAATCTTCTAATACATTCCTGGGAAGTATATACACTAGAAAAAGAAATAGGTGGTGAATATGACATGTTTCTAACGAAAGTAAAATGTTATACAAAAATCTATTACTACTTGAGTAACATTTAAATCATGATATCCCTGAATGAATAAAATTAACTTATAATTTTAAAATAATTAAATATAGAAAATTAGTTATATAAAATTTCATAGGGTAGTATACACCGCCCACCAAAATAAATGAGTGGTGAATATGGAATAAATCTCACAGAAATAAAAGTGAGACTAGAATTCCCTTTACCTTTTGTCTTGACTTCCTTTGTACACATCCAAACCTCTTGTATAAAAAATATTGTATTATTATAAATAAAAAATAAAAAAATATTAATATATAAAATACCATTTTCTATTTTGTTATGAAAATTAATTACCTACATTTAAACATTTCCATGATAAACATACATTTTGAGTAATGATAGCTTTCTTTTTCATATTGGTTCTATCATTTTTTGGTCTAATTACATTAATAATTAATTAAACATTTACATAATGTAAAGATGATATAAATATCATATATATTTATTATATATTTTTTCCTAACAATCATTAAAAGATATAAATAGGAAATGATATATACTTTTCATGGAGATGGTAGGTCTTATGTATGGATGAATGATGTTTCCAATTTCATTTAATATTGAAAGAAGGAAAAAAATGATATATATATATATATATTATCATTAAAATATAATTATTGTTTCATATATATATCACATATGTCTATCCAATTCATCCTTATCACATTCCATGTACAGCGTGAATGAATCACATCACATTGCAAGGCGACGGTCCATCATATGCAAGAAAGATGATATCGTATTCTCAAAAATGGAAATAATGATGATATGTGTTATATATTAATTTAACTAGTATAAATACATCATATTTTTTATGCTATATATTAAAATTAATTTATTTTATTATTCCCATCCTTAAGAGGTGGTAATGGTAATACGAATGGCATTAGTTTGTGAGGTGGTAGTTCTCCTTACACAAGAACAACAATTGTGTATCCCATTTGATGGAAGTGTGTAAAGTTATAGGTCATAACCATAACATAAAAACATATCGGTATATTTAATGTACTTATGTTATTATATAATAATTATATAAAAATACTTTAAGGTATTTGAGGAAGAAATTAAATAACATTTGTTTGTGAAAGTTACCTCTTCATTGGTTATCTCCTTTTGTATTTCACCAAATGACTTCAATTGTCGGATTTTTTTCATAATTGAGTGATTCTATGATTAATTAAGCGATGTTTGGTGTCATTTTTTTTATATTTATCGATTAATCAAATGTCATTAAAAGTGGTTATAAGTGTAGGGTGCCATTTTATAGTGGAGGGGGAGTGACATTCTTATAAATACAAAAAGGTAAATACTATTGG
This sequence comes from Viscum album, assembly GCA_963277665.1. NCBI lineage: Eukaryota > Viridiplantae > Streptophyta > Magnoliopsida > Santalales > Viscaceae > Viscum > Viscum album. The sequence continues at coordinate 2,058,888,153 of OY728126.1, read as the reverse complement.
GCGGTATCCCTTACATAATCTGCCTCTAATAATGAACCATATTCTCCCAATATGATATGTTGTCAATTATTTTTGATCTAATTGGTTTTGTACTATTGTCTAGGTTATTTTTTCTTTTAATTTTAAGTTTTAGTCCCGTAGTAAACACATTTATCTTCTAATCAACTTCATTAATTTTAACTGTTTAAAAAATAATTATGATCACAAATCAATTTTTCTTTATAATAAATTATAAAAAAATAAGTCCAAATATAGAGAAATTTTTTTATAATTTCAGCCACATAAGTGGGAGAAATTAATTGAAAATTAATCTCATGGATGGGATGAGATAATGAGTTTTTTTTAAATGAAAAATTTTAAAAGATAGAAATGTGTATTTTAATATTTTAATGCAAAAAAGAATAAATTGAAAGAAATTGAATCTATAGATGTAAAAATTATCTAATTATACTTTAAAATAAAAGAAAAAAAATTATTTATCTATATAAATAAACTAAATGAATCCGAATCTTTCGATTAAAATTTAGTATTTTCCACTATTCATCAAAAAATTAATCTTGTTTAAAAATAACAATAAAATATTCTTATATAATATTTACAATTTATTTCAAAATTGAAGTCATTTTTTTGAATAAAATTTATAAATGTGTCAAAATAAAAATATAAAATAAGTGTTCCATTAATAAGTGGAAAACATGCCTTAAATTAGTATATATTTTAATGCATAAAATTGGATTTATTACTATATTTGTTCTATTAAATCTATTAAATGAAATCAGAAAAATTTTATAAAATATAAATTTTATTAAATAAAATAAACAAATGATTTTTTGTTTAATTTATTGAGATAAATTGTTCTTGAAAATTGAATATTTTTTTAGAAAATGATTTTTTTTCAAACAGTTCTTACATTCATTTATAATTAATTGGATATCAAATAATTACTTTTATAGTCATGAATAAACTGTATTTTAATAATTAATTGATATATTTCATACATTTCATTCCAAGACTAGGTGATAACAATCATAATATATTAATAATATTATTGATAATATTTTTTAGATTAGTAAAACGTTGTTTAGCATGTAGTGAAAGAAATAGAAAAAAGTCATTATTGTGTGTAATGCAAGCTAAATCGGTATTTCATGTATTGAAATCTACAATTGGTAGTGCATGTAATGAAATATAAAATTTGTATTCAATATAAATAAATAATAACATGGTAGAGAGTGCAATTAAACTAGATAAGAATATTAATTTACTCAAGAATATTAATTAATAAAAACTTTAGGTGTTACATTATAACTCCCTTAAAATAAATTTTACCTTCTAAATTCATCTGGGACATTTATGGTCTATTACATGAAATATCCTATTATAGAAACCCACATATTAAAAACGAATACATAATCATCCCTTAAGAATGGAATGTTTGAAACATAATGGTTACCCAATGTAACTCATAAATAGGTTTCCACATAATAGAACATAGGTGACAAGTAAAGATGTGGATATATAATAAATGTGTAAATAGTTATAGATTGTGATAAATATCACTGACCAAAATAAAATGGGAGATCAAGAGAATGTTTAAAACAACAAAACCATAACCTTAATAGGATATAAAAAGTCATTAATATCATAAATATGATGAAAAAAAGTCTATATTTTATTTCAATATACCTTTTCTAAAATTGATGGATTTTAAGAATGAGGTATACATACTTCATTTCATTCCATTTCAATTGCACAATATCACCCTTTGGTTGTTCTTTGATTAATTTCTACATCATCTATTACGCTAAGTAATAATTTTGAATTTTTTATCATTAAAGTGCTAGTGTATTATAAGATCCATAGGTAGAATGATAAGTCATTATGTATTCAATTTGTTATAATAAAAACAAAATTATTATCATAGGTTATTTAGTATGAATAAATATTCATATAGTGAAAGAATACAATAATATCTAAAGCGTCGTTCAAATTTCAACATAAACCATTTATGAAATGTTTAATCCTTTTGACTCTTCTAGAAGATGAAAATATAAAACATATGAAATAAGGTAACTAAATTTTTTAAAAAATATTAACACTTATCCCCCATATATCATAATATAGCTCTTTCTTTTTTACATACCAAACATGTGAATATCTTAATCCAGTATTCTCTTGAAACATTTTAAAAACCTGAATAACAATAAATACTTATTGAAAACACGAATATTTTCCTTTGATAAGGATTCTTCAATATGTAACATAAATCCAAAAATGATATAAAATACATCCATTATAATATACACCTATTTTTCATCAAATATTTTATTAGTTCTATAGTCGTCAATACCATCTAATTTACATTGTCCCAATCAATAATCTCTTTATAAAAACTATTTTTTTCTCATACATAGAATCATTTTAAGGGTTTTATTCCACTAATAAACATATAATATTTACATTAAATAACTTCACCATTTTTTTAACAACATTGAACATATTCATTCAAATACTTGATGAAAAATATACACCGAACAACACATAAATATTTGAAAATTCCCAATGACAAAATCCCAATACACAAATACTTCATTCCTTCTACATTAATAATGGGAATGGAATATGAACTTCATTTTCATATAAGTATATTCTTGGGTCGAGGAATTGATTTCGGTAATTCCCATGTTCTCCACAGATAAGGTGTTAAACTTCTTGAAATTTTCTCACATTATAACTCCCTTTTAAACATAGATTACATTATAATCTCCATTTGAGATATTACATCAATTTTATTCTAAACATATTTTAAAGTAGTAATATTAGTCTTTTTTTCTTCTGTGTCCAATACTACATTAACTTTTATAAACATCAATATTCGTTTTATTCGATTTGTCAAAAATTTCACTGAAGGTCCCATTGTTAATCATATATCATTATAGCTAATTATACATAATCACAATATAATTCCCTCTAGTAATCGTACAACTTAGTTTTTTATAGTAACAAAATTATCCAGTTTATTAAATGTTTACATGATTACTTATAGTTATATACATTAACTAAATTGAAAAATATAGATTGAGAAACACTAATCATAGTCGAAAACAACATAATCATGAAAAATCACATATAATGCATCCAAATCCTATCAACTCATTTTTAATCTATGTAACATTAGGTTACTACATGGTTATTCATAGTAGTCATCTATTTATACCCTTAATGTTGCGTCATAATGTTTTTTTAATTTACAAAGCGTATCCCTTCGAAATGTGAAACTCTGTGCACAGTAAGGCCCATTTTCAGGCATGAGTTCACGATCATTTCTGGCACAATACACTATTTTTCATGTTGTTACCCCTAGGTATATCTATGTTAGAGCCCAATCCAATTATAGTATCCACATGGAGATTTAATTTCATAAAAATAACCCATTGTATCCTTTAAGAAAACAAGATGACATTTTTCTAAACAATGACATATCTTTAGACTAATCCTTAGAGACTTACCAAGACATATCCTTAGAAATATACCAAGGTATGTCACTAATGATTACACATATGAGATTCTAATTGTTAACTATACCTTTCATCCAAAACCATGTATAGCGACTTTGGGTTCTCATATAATGATATTACATCATTTTTCATGAATATTCGTTACATTACTTCAAAAAAATGATTGAGGATTATAATAGGTTAGAATCTTTGGAAACATTGAATGTAATATTCTAACGTGGAGAAAGATCATCAATGTTTTACACAAATTTCATCCCATAAAGTACTGATACATAATAAATTCTGCATAACCTAAGGAAAGGAAACATAATAAAAGGTGAGATCAGATTATCAACAAGGGTAAATAAAGGATAAATGTTAGCATAACAAGAATAAAATGTTATGAGAACATGATCATGAAATTTTAAGATCATACCCTACATATCAAATATCACAATAATGAGTCATGGAATAATGATCGGTTAGTAATAAGACATGAATTATAAAGAGTCCAAATAACATGTGTTCTAAAAGAATAACATTGTCAAAAGACATATACTTTTTTCATACACATCAACATATAACATTTTGAACATGTATAAATGCAAGAATGTTCAAACATTATGTTACGAACATGAAATCATTCCCTCACATAAACATATGGGCATGAAACCAGGTCCACACATATCATTATGGACATGAAATATAGGTTAGTGTAGAATATTTTGAACATTAAATTAGGTTCACATGTAACATTGTGAACATGTAATCTGGTTAACACACAACATTGTGAGAATGTAATCAGATTCATGAATAAAATTGTGAACATGCAATCGGGTTCACACATAATGTAGTGAATGTGTAATCAGATTCAGGATTAAAATTTTTAACCTGCAATTTGGTTCACACATAACATTACTAACATATAATCATGTTCACAAATAAAATTGTGATCACGTAATCATGTTCGAGAATAAAACCTATACTCATGAGTTATCTATATTTACATAGTTCATTATATGGAGATATAGGCCCCAACCGTCACATAATGAATTTAGATATATGAGTTCCAATAAAATCATAAAATTTACTAATACCATAAACCATTAAATTAAATGGGTATTATAAAAATTTAATCATATAATAACATACAAAAATAAATAGTTCTAATAATCATTTCCTTAATGAATAACCAATCAAAAGGAGAGGGTTTCAGTATCATTTTAACATGGTATAGCCCATGGATGAGAATGAGGTTTCATAAAGAACTAGTCATCATAAACATTATCCATTCAAAGAAGAATAATAATGGTTTCCATGGATCAAATTACCTATAAAGAATAATCTATAATTAAGGATGACATCTTAGATGGAGAAGGATCCTGAAATATCACTTGAACATTATTGAATAAAAATAACCTTTCTTTGAAATTCATTTATATAATCATAATACATTTTAAAATTACTTTTTTTGAAAACAACTTTGTAACACTATTCATTAATATTTAAAAACCGTTTTATATATTAATTTCCCAAAATAACCATACCCCTTTGAAAAATTAATTTTAAAACATAATTCATTTTGAATAAATTTTTCATTAAAAATTGATTTGAACATTTATAAATGAAGACTAAAAAATAATTTAAAACACTTTTTTAAAAATAAAAAAATTCAAAACTACATATCATTAAAAATTATTTTAATATATAAATTAAAGCATATTTTGAAACATTCCTAGAAAATATAGTTCTCGAAGAAAACATGTTTTCGAACAAAGAGGAGAATAATGTCAGATTTGCTTATAGTTTTTTTTAATTATCTTATGTACCAAAAGTGGAATGTGGCACCATTAAATTAGGATATTATTAATAAACATTGGAGAATAAACTAAATGATAAATATTGAGACTAGTATCATAATATTTCAACAATGGATACATAATCATAAATAATCCAAAAAAATGATGAGATCGTAACAACAAACAATTTCAACTTTGATTACATTGAATCATAATCCCCATGAAATAATAACATTACATGAAGACTATAGTATAAAAAACAAATAATGATATTAATTATAAAACACGATAAAGGGTCACTATATACACATCAAAATATAATATAGGTACATAACAAAACATGTATCTCAAAGAAGGAGAATTGAAAAAAAAATCCATTTCCGATTTTGTAACTTTTGGACTAAAAACACCATGAAAGAGAGACTATAAAATGGTTATGTAAATAATAATAATGTTAAGTAAAATAACCATAAAATAAAATAATGGTAATTGTATACACAACCTAATAGAAATAGATGGTGAGTATGACATGTGGCTCGCAGATGTAAAAAAAATTAGATGGA